>OY728156.1:248772463-251172463 GCA_963277665.1 Viscum album | reverse complement strand
CTTTTCCCAAATGGTTCTGAAAATATGGTTTTGGTTGGTTGTAGTTTACAAAGATAAGCTTGCCTAATCAAGTGAATTTTTCTCCCACATAGAAGTCTTGTAATTGATAGGAACCTCAACACATCTCACATGAAATAACTTGAGAAGGATTATAGGGTTCCCCTTGATTATTAATGGACAATAAATTCTTTATCTTCTTCCACATTACCTCCATTTGAGAAGCCAGGTCAATTTTTTTCTTCTTTAAATTGAATACCCATATTAGTTAGGAATTTAACACCTTGAAATTGAAAAATATTTTCTATAATTTCATCTATAATGGTTTGAGATTTAGTGTAGGACTTCCAAATGAAACCACTTTCCTCCAATGATTTGACTATAGCTCGGGAGTTTTTATACATCCCAAAATAGAATGAATTTAGCTTCATCCATAAGGTAACTCCATTATGTTGTAATCCACTTAGAATATCATGGAACCACTTCCAGAACATATAAGAAGATTATATATCCTACTATTAAAATTTATATATGTCACTTCTAAGATTAGTTAACTTTAATGGTGGAAATTATTTTTCCAATAATATTCAGGGGGGATCTTCCCATGTCATGATATATCCTAGTATCCCATACTTCAACCACTCTTTAGCCTTCTCTATCAATGAAAATTGAATTGTGTGGATCCTAATGGAATCATTAGAGACTCATTCTTAAATGTGTCACAAATTTTCAAAAATTTGTAAATATGACCATGGGGATCATTATTCTGAATGCCTTTGAACTTCCCAACATTTTAAATCATTTTAATTATATTTGTCTTTAATTGGAAGTTGTTAGCCTATATTGGTGTCCTGATAATACTATGAGTATCCCATCATAGGATTGTAGATCTTAATCCATCATATTTATCTCTCCAAGAAAATTTTATGCTATAATGATGATGTTGGTTAGCTCCTCCCATACTGCTTGGGCTCATGGCTAGTTTTCCATTACTGCTCTCCTATTATACAATAGATAAAACTTGATTTAAAATTAGAATACAAGTGGTTCCTAAAAATAAAAACCCGTTGATTATGTATGTGGACTGAGGCTCATGAACCTATGGCCTATAGTAAAAAAACAAAAATATGCATGAATATAAAATAGAATAATAAGTAAAAAAGTGAAATAAATTGAGAATAATGAAACAATCTATCAATATTAGATTCTTCAGCTAATCCATGTCGTGTCCCTAAAAATAGTGATAAATACTTGATGCATTCTAATACATCATCTACTCCTAGGGTAGTTAGTTTGATTTTAGAATTTATATAACCGTAATCATTAAAACTAAAAAAGTGTTGTAATATAATTAAGTGTCCCATGGTCAAACCACTAGGAACATAGAGGATTCTAACCTATAAAATCATTCAAGATTTTTTATTCTAGTAAATGTATGGATGAAAATTGGTTAAAACAAAAAATTATGGAAAAGTTTTAAATTAATAATGTTAGTAGGTTAGTGATCCAACTCATATTGATTAAAAATTCAAATGATAATCATAGATAATGGATCTATTTTAAAGGATGTTTTCCTAAATTTGATAAGTTATTCATTTTATAAATTAGAGAGTCTTATTAATTATGAAAATTAATGAGATAAATAATCACACTTGGTTGGTGACAATTAGAACTACCTAGGTCCTTTTGATTCCTCTCATGAAGGTAGTGTAATAAGGCCTAAATTCATTAAGTTCAATCTAAAAAATAAAACGGTGCTATTAAATTCATTCTTTCTCCGTTGTTCCACTCTATCACATTCGTGTTCATCCTCTAATATCTATCACCCTTTCAAGGTTAATAGGGGATATTATTAAATTATTCTCAATGTGATGTTAATATAACATAATAAATTCACTATCTAAATTAATAATTTATGTTAAAGTATTATTCTCGTACTCTTGATCCACCATCCCTTAAGTGACTAATCACTCATGAAATATTATTTTTCTATAATAAATTAGAAAGTAGAATTAAGAGATGGAAAACACAAAATCAAAGTAAAATAAAGAAAAGTAATCCTAGAAAGAAAAAAATGAAACTATACTACCATATGACCTCCAATGTCAATCCATAACATGAATAAAAATCATCAAAGTTTTAAAATAAATTTCAAGTCCCTAGTTGGAATTATTCTCTATTGATACCTTCATTACTCAAGTCACATGTCCTTCAATGATTCCAAAATTCTAGATCCTCATTAATTTAGTATTCTTAAAAATAAATTGGTCAGTCCTCACCCTGATGTAGCTAATTTTATTACTCTATGTAGTGATCAAACCTAGATTGTCGAAAGAACATGGACTGTCTTCATGGTGAAATTGGGTCACCACAGGGTAAATAAAAAATATCACCTTTTGAATCTATAGAATCACAAAGATCGTGATGCATTACTTTTGAGTTTTTTTCTATTATTTGATAGGTTTTGAAGCACCCTCAAGTAGGTTTTGGTGTAGATTAGTTTTGTGTAATAGGGGTTAGGTAGCTAAATTTTTATGGATATTCCATTTTGTGACCCTTTTCATCATGATACATCAATATCAAATTGAAATTAAAAATTCATATTCCAATGGTTCTAAAATTTTATTACCCTTCACACTATGATGGGTTATCTATGGTGAAAGACTACACTCACCTATTCAAATCGCAAAGGGATAACCCTTGTGTTTCCATCCACTCTCTGTGAATAGTTTTTTGCAATATTATGGTGGCCTAGAAATTTGTCGAATTACAAGCCCTTGAAATAATATTAGTGTCACTACAGTACAAAGTAATAGGTTATGATGCAAGATCGATACAAATTTCTAGAAGTTAAGTATAAAACCACATATAGAAACTCTAGCCAAGACTTTCAAAATCTTATATATAAAGCATGGTGACCTCCTTATTAATATTCATGGTCAAATATTTTCTATTACACCTCAATGTGTAACTTTAAACAAATGTAAAATGAAAAAAACTATGTATTATGAAAAGATATTATTCACCCCATGGAAGAAAGTTCCATAATTCTCTTTGAATGATAAATGGGAAAAACTTACACATCTCAGGTTCATCTATGTTGTGGTATTATATCCTTGGTTTTCATGTGATTGGATCTCACACATCATCAATGACATTTTATGGATGTTTCAAAAACTTATATAGGAATAATATCCTATATAATAACATGAATTCTTAGAGAAAACTTATAGGGAACCATGTTTTGAGACATTTCTAAAAACTATGCTCTGCCCATAAATAAAAACCATATGCACCAATTGAATTTACAAATTCATGTTATTGGAAACATTCATCCAAAATCATCTCAAAATCATCAAAAACTCCTTTAATTATGAAATAAATAACTTTCCTACCATAAATAGACAAAATAAATATAAATAGGAATGAAAAAAATAAATCTATGGAATTAATGATAAAAAATTCAATAAAAATTAGTTTCATCCCCACCCATTAGGTCAAATATGTATGACCACAAACTCTATCCTCATCTTTCATCAAAGTTATACCACATTAAGCTCCAACACTATTTAGACGAAGCATCATGACCTTAAACTACATACATTAATCCATTAAGATATTTATATTAACATAGGTGTCTCAAATCATATTGGTTTTACCTTTCCATCATTTCCATATAGACTGCATCATCCTTTAGTAAAAGTTTTATGACCATAAATCATAGAAACTTATGGTACAAGTTCCATGAACATAAACTGGGAACAAACCAATTATGGTAAAATATATATAACCTTAAACTATGTAGGCTCATGGATTGTATAATCCCCCTCCTTGTATCCTGATCAAAACTCATTCGTATGTATCTTATGGGGTTATAATTATCATCTAGAACAAAAACACACCGGTATATATACCCTCAATATGTTTTTCTATGCCCCATCAATATGCCCTGTGCACAATGATGTAACCTTAGAGTTATAGAACTATTATTAATCATATAATTATATCCCATAAACACACTTAATCCCCCCTAAATTTGAATCAAAATAAATCTTCATTTCCAAATGAATTTACCTCGGTCTATAATGATGGGAAATGTGCCCTAATATTATCACGACTCCCATTTAGAGTAAATTTACTAAAGGAAACATATCAACAAAAACATGAAATAATATTCCTTTTAGATAGTTTCCTTATGGGAATCCTAAAATTTTCCCCCATTTCTAAAAATATAAAAATGGAACCCAACTTCTAGACAGGTTCTTGACCTTCATCCTCATCCACCTTTCCATATCATCCTTTGATTCATATTCTCAAAGTAATAATTTACCTTTATCTCACTTCCATATGATCGTATATAATTCCAAAATCATTGTTATTGTGACCATGTGAATATATGTATATTTTTATGTAGAATAAATCTTTTAGAATTGTACCCAACACAGTTCCCCTATATTTATGGTTTCCCGGAAGGTGGTTGACGTGACATTCAGCCCATAACCAATCCACCCATATTATATGCTCTTGCGTAATATGAATGATCTTCTAGTTCTTATTTTTTATCACACTGAGAATTTTATATGTGATGTTATAGGTTCTTTTTGATTATTTCACTCGCATAATTTAAATATAAAAAATCAAATACAAGAGTTTAAATAAGTAAGATTATATTACATTGAAAAATCTAGGTGGGTCATCCAAAAATTGGAGCCACTCATTCAATATAAGATAATCTTTGATATCACATGATCCAATGAATTCTAAAACTTATTCATCCCCTCTAATGAGGATTCTATATCCTTCCTTAGCCTAGTAAAATTCTCCATTTCATCCCTTATCTAAGGATGCACCTTGGATGATTTAATTTTTAGTTTTCCTTGTTGATCCCTATATATAACCACTGGATTTGTTGCTTAATCTATCTTGATGTCAATAAATTCTAGTTGAGTCCTCAGGTTAGTGAATACCTATTCCTACACTAGATATAATTTTTGATAGAATTTATTACAAAATCATTGTGTCATTGTTGTTTTCTATTTTATATTATTTTACGATGATTTAAATTTTTGAAAGTTTCCACTTGAAATTTTTGAAATTTTGGAATTATTCCTATATTACATAGTGTATAATGTACGGGCTAAATGAAAACATGTTGTAAGTCCTGTGAAAGGTAAATTTTAGTTTATTTAGTTATCACATCATATGTAAACATGGTTAGTTCATGTTTGGGACCAAATAATTTGAAATCCAATGGAAACTATGAAAATAATTATTATATTTGGGTGTTGGTGCATGAATTTCACACATTTAGGTGAAACCACTGAGTTGGTTGGGTTTAGTTTTCATTATTGATTTAATAATGGTTTTTTGAGTGTTTAGTGAGTATAGAGGTTATTTCCATGCTTATTTGTGAATTCTCCATTGACAGTCATAGTGTTGTGAACCATTTTCACTTGAAATAAGTGGGTGATTTTTTTCAGTTCCCTTATAATACATGTCATATAACTCTTCAGCATAATTAATTACTTTCTTATGAAATTGATGGTATATGTGACACAAAAATTGGTTTGCGAATGATTTTAATACTTGGAAAAAAGGGGATTCTTATAGATTTATAAATATTATTTTTATTTTGAACATTATGCATGACAAGTGTTTTAAAAAAAATCATAACTATATTTTTAAAGGTAAATAGTTATTTCAAGAGAATTTTGGTACATTTTATTTACCAAATAAGGGTTTTTATTATTTCAAATATTTGTTTTCTTGAGGAAGGGTGTGTTAAGACAAATATGAAATGGTTTTTTATTTTAAAAAAAATGGGCTTCTAAGAGGATTTCAAAGTGAGTTCAAATGAATTCTTTCGAGAGGATATTTTAAGTAAAGTTTTATTTAAGGTAAAATGGCTTGGAATTCCATGATTTTTTTGGAAAGTAATGTTTCTAATTTTATAAATAAATTATTCTATAGTTGTGAAACCATTTTTAGAGACCCCATGTTTGTTTTACTTTATCTATATTGTGGCCTCTAGGGGGATGTTATATAATCCTCATTATTGATACTCTTTATTAGATGTTATGAATGGGGTTGTTTCTTGAGAGGTTATTGGAGGTGAGATGAGTTTTATTTAAATGTGTTTTTCATTATTGATTCATGTTATGACTATATGAACTATTTATTGCTCTCCTTTATTGGTTGATGTAATGGGAATACTATGAGTTGGTAGGTGACCAGGTTAATTGAAATATATAGTATATATTTTTATTTGACTAGGGAGTCTATCCCAGATAGATAGAAAGAATACTAATGGGATGTATTGTGTGTCTCACAGTTTCTTATGAACACCCAAGATGGATTATATAGTCTGTCTAGTTCTGCAACACTAAAATAATGTCGAAATATTCTTTAGTGATGGAATGAGGCTCCAGTTTCTAGTGTAGGTTATTATTACAAGAGTTCTAGGGATTTTCCTAAGATGTGTAGTTCCTATTGAGGATTATTTAGGGGATAAAATATTATTATTTTCATGTGTCCCATAGCATTTATTTATTGTATGGAAACATTTTTTTATTATTTAATCTTTTTTGTTATATTCTTGATGTATTGGTTTCATTGATTTTGGTATTCAATTTATACTATTTTTTTATTTATCTTCAAAAAAAATTATGAAGCAGTTTACTTTTAAAATCACAGTTTATAATGTGAAATTGTAATTGTTTTCTGAATATATTTTTGGAAAAAAATCTTGAGAAAAGAGGGGTAAATGGTTGGGTTTTATTTCATCGATTTTTAAATCCCTCTTTTCAAGATTTGAAGAAAATTTTAAATAAAATATTCTATTAAAATGTTAGGTTTGATAGTTGTGATTCTAAACTAGATATTCCATGTTTTTATCAAATCATTCTTTCTACTTTTAAAAAATAAAAGTTATAGAATTTTTTACTTATTTCCTATATTCATTCTTATTGAAAAGTGGAAAATTATTTTATATTTTATGTTCAAACTATAATTAATGAACAAATTTATAATTAGAATTGAATACACTCTTTGGTGACATCCTACTAGGAACGTTGGACACCCTACATGAACATTGGTGTATGTTTTTATATGTAATTATAATGATTTATTTTGTATTATTAGTTTTTTTTGTTTTTGGGGTTCATTCTAATCTATGGTTGGATATGCAGTCATTGTGAGTGATCATGGGTCATGCATAGGATGATATAATTATTTAGGTTTTATTTTATTTTATGATGGTGTATCATCAAATTTGTCTCAAATAATTTTTTATTTTTAATTTCATATCTACTTCATTTTTATTTTATTTGTTTTATCCAAATGTGAATTTTTGGATATATGTTTATTATTATTATTCCATGTTTTTATTGTTTATATTTTATCCACTTATTTGATATGCATGGTTGTCTAATGTTGGGATAGATAATTTGATATTCTCTATAGATTCTTCTTCTTTGTTATATTAATATATGTGGTTGAAACTATTCCCAAGTGAATGTTCTTGATATATAGGAACAGGTTATCAACCTTTGGGGATTTGGGAACCCTTCAGGCCAAGTGGTGAGTCAAGTCAGGTGACATGTCGATTCAACCTTAGTCTATTCATTACAATTGGTACTAGATAAATGATTCTTAATAGGTCCTAGGTTTCTAAAGCACTCTCTTATTATATAGGTGTTTCGTGTTTGAATAGATATTATCATTTTATTTGGTACTTAGTATTTTTTTCATGATTATTTCCTTGATCACCGCCTTTCATGATGGTTCTTGAGTTTCCATGGGCAGTCAGGACTAAGGTTTTGTTGGATTATTCTTATTAGACTATAGTGTTTATTCATGGTACTTTAATCATCATTGTAATTACATAAGTTTCCTTAGGGGTTGATCATGTGTTTATGGGTTGAAAATATAAATAGGATGAGATATATTAGGTTATATTGCATGGCCTGATAAACCATGAAATGAATAAGAACTTGATTTAAGAAATGTTTCAAGAACAATTTAATAATTGGTGTGTGGACCATCAAATCTTGTTTCCAAGTCAATAAATTTTGTGTATCCCATTAGTTTTTTATTTAAACCCCTTGATTCTTGGATTGTTTGAGTGATTCTTAGTATTGAGAAAGGAATCAAGAGTATTCTTGTGATATGTTGATGTAGGTGGATTGGATTTTGGTTGATGGTTATGGAATACCTTTTCTTGTGTGTTTTTTTAAATTTATTCTTGTGTGAAAAGGTGTATTTCATATAAAAGTTTTTTTTTTGAAATATAGCCATTGGGATAGTTTGTAAAATAAATTGGGTTTTTATGAAATATTTTTGGAAGTTTTATATTTTATTATAAAATCTGGAAGACATTTTAGTTTTGAAAATAGTTGATGAATTAAATGTAAAGACATTTTTACCAACATAGAGTGTGTTTTAAAGAGTTTTGGGTTTAAAATAGAAATTTTAAAATATTTTTCTGTGTTTCAAGAGGTTTGGTTTTTTAAAATAAATAGAAAACTTAAAAAGTTCAAGTGAGTTTCTATTTTTAAATAAATCAGTGCTTTTTAAAACAAATTTTTGGGTTGTTTGGTCTTCGAACCCTGATGGGTGTTTAGAAATGAATGAATTTGAAATTTTTTAATGGAGTGAATTTTTTTTATGTGATATATAATTTTATGTGAATGTGTTGAATTAATAAATTTTGTTTCATTCATTAAATTGTGGAAGTTGTTTCCTTATTTTTCTTAGATAGGTAGAATGTTCAAACATGAGTTGGTTTATTTTAATAGTGTGATTTATTTTACAAGGGGATATTAAGAATTTTTTTAGTGTATTTTTATTTAGGTTTTTACCTTGATGAAAATTATAAATTTTTGGTTTTTTTAGGAGACATGACCGAGTTCGGTTCATGTATCAAGTTATTTTATGTCTTCCCGCTTGAAAGGTCTTGATAAATAATATAGTTTTTATCTTTATAGGTGATCCATTTATTTTTTGTGGTACTTCCCAGAGTTTTAATGGAGTAGAAGTTGTTGTATTCTACTCTCATTGGGGTAGGGTGAGTCTTGAAATTATCTAGAATGGCATTTTCCAAGTGAATTTCTTTGAGAACCATGTAATATTAGTTGAGTATATTAGAATGGTGAGCATTAGAAGGATGATTGAATATTGTAATATTGATTTTCCTTGTTTTTTTAGTGGTGATATATCTTGATATTCTTTCTTGGTTAGTTTAGATAATATATGGTTTTGAATTGTATTCTGTTTGGTGTGTTATTTTTTATTTCTCTCAAGTGAGTAGTGATCATTTTGGGGTGTTAATGCCTCTTTATTTTTTTGTTTCCATTATTTCTTATAAACGTTAGAGAACATTTGATGAGTATTGGTTTGGTATTTTGGGCGAGGTAAGACATTGGGTGTGTATTGTGGGTGATAAGGATGGATGTGACACCAATAGATATTTTTCATTGTGTAACATCCTATTACTCATTTTCAAGAAATTACCTTCTTTTTTATGACTTACCTCTTTAATTGGGTGAATATTTGGAATCCCTTATATAGAGATAATTTTTTAGGGAAAATTACATCAAGTTTGGGGATTTATTTTTGTTTGAAATAACATATTTTGGGTATAAATGGGTTAATGGAATTGTGGTGTTCTTCCCAAGTATAGGTAAAACCTAATTTGGTTCTGGAGTTTTCTATTATACGTTGGGAAATGAGATGGAATGTAAAAGGTTTACATGATTTGTACTTGGTCACGATAAACAAGTTGTGAGATTTGTACACATCGTGAAAGTATTACATGATGTGAAAAGGTTACATGACATATAATTTTAAAAGATCAGATTTAATTAAAATGGTGATAGGTTTTCAGCATACTTAATCATCATGGAATACATGATGTGTAAATGTATTAAACGCCATGTAAATTCTCAATATAGTATTTTTAGGGTGTCATGATAATTATATTTCATTTCATTCTTCCTTAACTCTTTTTTATCTCAACCTAGAAGGACTCCCTGGTGATTTTGGGAGTCTTCGTTCATTTTAGATTTATCTTTTCAATGATGGATATCCATATCAGTTGGTTCTCATATATCTATGTGATTATGTTTTATTGCTTCTTCATTGTGTTGATCAAAGTGATGTTGTGGTTTTTTATTATCAGATTAGTTGATCTGTGGTGATTCTTATTTTTTCTACTTCTATATTCGTGGTGTAATCTTGTTCTGGGGGCTATTCCCTTTGTTGTTTTTGGTGAGACAAGTGTGTGTTCTTGAGTTAAGTGTCATTTACTCTTCTCCACCAACCCTTTAGTTTAATTATATCAATTATATGTTTTTTATATTGATTATAGGTCCTCTGTTTTAATTTTTGTGTTATCTTTTTGGTTGATCCATTATGGGCACCCACGCCCCTATGTTTTGAGGTAGGTGGATCCATATCTAGCCTATGTTGATAAATTTTACTTCTTCTACTCTTTTTATAAATATATTTATAAGTAAATTGGATTGATTGTTTTTTGTATATAAGTGGATTTGTGATAAAAGGTGGATTTTCCGAGGATTTTTGTAAAATGGAAAAAAAATATTATTTTTAAATCATTGAAATGATTTATTAAATACAAAAAATAGGAAACCTTGGGTAAATAGGTGGAAGGTTTTCTTAGGCCCATCGTCCATATTACCATAATGGTATTTTCTCAATGGGATTTTCTCTGCTCCCTAAACATGTTGTTCAAGGGACTTGTTTGACATTATTTGGAGGTTCACTCGTGGTTTATTTCATTCCTCCTTAGGCATGTGTTCTAGGGAATTGTTGTGCACTAGACATTTGTTTTGGTACGAGTAGTCAGTTGTCCTAACATGTTGATTTTCTTGGCATGATTTAGGTATGATTTGATTTTTATTATTTTGTATATGATATGTATGCTTTGGATTTTGAAAAAATATAATGGAAAATATTCATTAAATTAATATACCTTCTAATGTTTTGGAATTTTTGGAAAAAGAGAAATACTTATCATTCTTTTGATAAAACTGATTTAATACTTAAAATTCCATGTTTTATTTAAAAATGTGCATAGTTGAATTGTTTTATAGAGACATTTTTATGGAACACCTGGGTGGGATCCTACTAATCCTATTATCTCACACCCTATGCACTTCTTTGTGTGCGTAGAACTTTTTTGTCTTTGGATTCAGGGAATGGTAAGGCACCATAGTGAGGCAGCAGGGTATTCTATCAGCTAGGTTTGGGTAGTTAGGTGGTGGAATGGTGTGGGTTCTCCCATGATATCACATGGCATTGTTTTTTTTATGTTTTTTTCCTTTGTGTCTAGAATATTTATTGTATTTTATAGCTATTTTGAGTTTATTTAGTTTCCACTCTTTGTTTTATTTATTTCATATATACTTATTCTGATATTGTCACTTTTATCTATATATGTTCCATGTAATTGATTTAGTTTGGGCTAAATAATTCCCTCTAGTTGTTGTTTTATGTCTGGGTTCTAGTCGTCATCCTGTGTGGATCAGGAACGTCCTTTGGGTATGTGATAGGTTGGGTCATGTACCAATTTGAGAGGGTATTCAGGTTGATTAATTCTATTTTGTTATCAGAGGTGGTCTATACTCAAGAGTCTTTATCTTAAGACATTTGGTAGAGTGGAGATATGATTTTCGAGACTTAAGAGGTATATTGTGGTGTGTTCCTGGCTAGATCTTTCCATGATGAGACTCAATTTACCATGGGATGTTGGGATGGGTGTCTCCTATTTTTAGTTCTCTGTGTTAATCTTAGTTTTTGATTATGGGTTTTCTAGTTTGAACATAGATTCTTTTGTTTCCATATCATTTGTTTTGTTTTGGTGTGTACTAGTATACCTTCGAGAAGTGTTTCACGAATTCCTCAGGAGGGTTTAGTTGATTCTCCTCTATGTAATTCTCCAATGTATCATAAATTTATCAAGTCTATCATGCAGGCAGTTCATGTTACCAACCAAAATGTTCCACAAGTTTATAACACAGTTACTATGGTATAGGGAAGAGATAAGGATCAATATCGGGAGTTCTTGGATTGATAAGATCTTATACTTCTTAGAGACACATGAGAATATAAAGGTGAAGTGTGTAGCATTCAAACTTGAGGGTCCTAGAAAGTGTTGGTGCGATTCTATGGTACCAGAAGATAAGCGTGTGGACTTATAATGGAATGGTTTCAATACTCTCTTCTTAAAATATTTTTTTCCAAAGTTTTTTATGATTTTAAATCTCTAGAGTCCCTCTATTTACAATAGGGAGAGAATTCATAGTCAGTATACACCAATCGGTTTTCTAAGATGGTTTTTTAGCACCATATGTTGTAAGGAATGACCAAATGAAAGCTCAGAAGTACCTGCATGGTTTGAAACTGGATATCAAATCACATGTATTTATGTTGAAGATTTAGAACTCTACAGAGATGGTATATAGGGATATTATTGAAGATATGAATATGGAATTCAAGGTTGGATATTAAACCTTGTATGTTTCACCTAGTGGAATCTTCAGTGGCACTCTAGTGAAAAAGAGTAAGTAGTAGGATCACCGAAGGAGTGATGGAGGGGGTTCTCAATAGTAGGCCTCTTCAAAACCTCTATTTATAGCTAGTGGTGTGACTATAACATGATATAAGTGTGGAAATGTTATACCCATGTTGCATTATTTTCCTACACCAGCAATGATGTGTAATAGTTGTGGGAATTATGGTCATCTACATAGTTTCTCTTATTCTATGTCTACACATCAATATAATCATGGATCATCATCTCCAAATGATATTGAAGTGAATTCAGATGCTTAAAATACTACAAGGATCCATCCACATACCTCAGGATTGAAGAAACTTCATGCAGTATATGATTTTATAGAAAAAGGTAGATGTCGGTCCAGTGGTAGTGAGAGGTACCATCTTTATTGCATCCTTGGTAGAGATTACTTTATTTGATAGTGGTTATTCACACATGTTTATATCTAGTCGTTTTGTTAATATAATTAACCTTCCTACAGAAATCATATCCTTTTTTATGGAGTTAGAGACACCTATTGTGAAGTGTAAAGATTAGGGGTTTCTATGTTCTTCTTGTGCATTATCGATAACTGATATGGATCTAGTTTGGGAATTTATTGTTCTTGATCTAGATCTCTTCGACGTCACCATTAGGATAGATTGGATCATTGATTATAGAGATGGGTTTTATTCTTATCATTGATGTGTCTTGTTTCTTGCAGTCAATGGACACTCGTTGAAATTTTAGGGAGAGTGGGATCTGAGGTCTGGTCATGCTGGACCTTCCTGCCCAGAGATCATGATATTGTTGTTTGGTATTTCAATTGATCCTGATGATGTTTCTTTTATTGTTAATCTTCCCACCATTGTTTGGGTTTTTCTTGATGTTTTACCAGATGATTTCTCTGGGATTCCTCTATAGAGGGAGGTGGATTTTACAATTAAACTAGTTCCTGGTATGAATCCAATATTGATACCTTTATATTGGATGGAACCATAATAGTTGAAAGATATCAATATTCAGTTGAAAAAACTAGTGAAAAAGGGGTTTTTTCACCCAAATTTTTCACCTTGGAAATCCACAGTGCTCTTTTCCAAAAAGACAGATGGTTCACTCCGATTATGTGTAGACTATCATAATTTGGACCAAGTAACAGTTATGAACAAGTATCATTTTCCTCATGTGGATGATTTGTTTGATCAGTTAAAATGGGAAAATTGGATTTCAAATATTGATCTTTGTTCAGGTAATCATTATCTTAGATTTCAGGAGTATGATATATCGAAGAATACTTTAAGGAGTAGGTATGGCCATTAAGAATATCTTATGTTGTTGTTTGGTATTACTAATGATCATACAGTTTATATGGAATTGATGAATCAGATATTCAATCAGTATCTTGATGCTTTTGTAGAAGTGTTTTTAGATGACATTTTTGTTTACTTGACATCCAAGCATGAGAATGAGAACCATATGAGTTTGGTTTTGGAGATCCTGAGAAGTAACTGTTTATATAAAAAGATTTCATAATGGAACTTCTATATTCAAGAAGTAAAATTATTATGGGATGTGATTTCTAATAATAGATTATAAATTGTTCCTAAGAAGGTAAGGATTGTTTTTCAGGGAAAGATCCATGGAATGTATTTTATTTTTGAATATTGTTTGGTATTACAGGATAAAATCAATGGTTTTTCAAGTATTTATCTTGGATGGAATCACCTTTGACTTCTCTTACTAATAAAGGGGTGAAATTTAAAATGGGATGCAATGTTTCGGTCTTCTTTCAATGATCTAAAACAAATTCTAACATGAAATCTTATTCTGGTCTTACCTAATCCCGGTAATGGGTATGTGGTTTTCTGTGATGCTTATAGAACTAGTTTGGGTTGTGTTATCATGCAGTATGATCATGTGGTAGCTTATAGTTCAAGTTATCTTAGACCATATGAGAAGAATTTCCCCACTCATGATTTAGATCTTGCCAAAATTATGCATGTGATTAAGTGTTGGTGGCACTATCTTTTTTATGAAAGGTTCACAGTCTTTTATAAACATAATAATTTAATTTATATCTTATATTAGAAATAATTCAATCTCATACATATATGGTGGGTGGAATACCTTCAGATATTTGTATCTGATATTACCTATATCTCAGAAAATGGTAATGTCACTACAAACGCTCTTAGCATGAAAGTACCCTCACAAGCTATTTTGGAATAGGAGGAAGAGTGGAACATTATGGAGTTTTTTTTTCAGTTTCATCTGGATGCTCAGTAGTATGTTTTATGAATGGTTCTTATCAAGGCTTAATTATCATCATCTCTCCTTGAGACTATTCTATAACATCAGTAATAGGATGTTGAGTTCAGAGGGATTCAACAAACCTTATATGTTGGGGATACCATTTCAAGTTTTTCTCACTCTTTGAATGGTATTCTATGTTTTAGGGATTGGTTTATAGTACCAATATCTGTGAGGAACTTATTTTTTTTTTATTTTCATAGTTCTATGTGGTATATTCATTAGGTAACTATAAATATGTTTTATGACATGAGATGTCAATTCTGGTGTTTAGGTATAAAGTGTTACCTTCCTGATTATGTGTCCCACTGTAATACTCGCCAATAGATAAAGGAAGAGCATTTGAAACCTTCTGGTTTTCTTTAGTCTCTTCTAAGGCATGTTTGGAAGTGGGATAAGGTAACCATGGACTTTGTTGTCAGATTACCATAGACTCCCCGAGAGAGGAATGCTATCTGGTGTTGATTGATTTGTTGAAAATTCATCTCATTTCATTCTGATTAAAGAAATTGTAAAAGTAAAAGACCTAGGTAAGCTGTATGTGTAGGAAGTTATGAGGTTACATGGGTTTCCTTCAACCATTGTTTTGGATAGGGATCCTAAGTTTACTTCGAGGTTTTGGAGAAGTATCTAATAGTCTATGGGGACTCAGGTCATACTGATTACTACTTATCATCCACAAACATATGTTTATATAGAGTGTTTTATTCAAATTCTATAGGATATGCTTTATGCCAGTGTCTTGGATTTTGGTGGATCTTGGGATATCCATATATAACTGTTTGAGTTTTCCTATAAAAAAAATTATCATTTTTCAATCTAAATGGATCACTTTTAGGCATAGTATGGTCTCTCATGCAGGTCACCTCTTTTTTGGGAAGATGTGGGCGAAGCTACTTTGGTGGTACTAAGTTTGGTTCAAGAGACGTTTGTGAAGATTTAGGATATAATTTATCATATAGTTATATAATAGATTCACCATAAGTCTTATGTAGATCAATGGTGTCATCCTTTGGAGTTTTCCATAGGTAACCAATTTTTCTTGAAATTTTCTCCTCGGTTGGGTCACCATTGGCTTGGAAAATAGTGAAAGTTGGCTATGAGATATGTGGGACCATTTAAGGTCATTGAGTGGCTTGGTAAAGTTTCTTATTAGTTTTCATTGTTGTTTCTTGACTGGAATTCATGAGGTTTTTCATATATCATGGATTAATAAATATCATCATGATCCATCCCATGTTCTAAGTTGGTTGGATATTGAGTTCTAGCTCGATGTTTCTATTATTGAACAACTAGTTGAGATCCTTGAATCTCGAGTGAAAGTATTGCATGGGAATTCTATTCTATTGGTTAGAGTGTTATGGTGTCATGGATCATATTTTCATGAGACTTGGGAGTTCAATCCATTGATGAGGGAGAAATGGTCTTACATCTTTATCAGACATCATTCTTCCACATGACTTCCCAAGGATAGAAAGTCTTATGTTGGGGAGTTTATAACATCCCATTACCTACTTTCAGGTAATTATTTTATCATTTTTTGTTTTTCTATTTAATTGGGTATATGTTAGTACTCCTATGTCTGGAGATCATTTATTAAGTAAATGGAGTAATGTTAGGTGATTTTTGTTTATTTTAATTAAAAGAGTCCAAATATAAATGGGATAATGGCTTTGTGGGGTTCTTCCCAATCATGGGGAATGCTGAGTTGGTTTTAGAGTTTTATGTTGTATGTTGGTTGATGACACGATGTGTACTTTTTCTCCAAACACAATTCATGAGATGTGTACATAGTGTGGAAGTATTACAATTCTTGTAATGGTTATATGATTTGTAATAATAATAGATCAATTTAAATTAAAAATGAGATGGGTTTTTCTTCATAATTAATCATCATGGATTATACAAATTGTAAATTTATTACACCCCATGTAAATTTCCAAGAAGATCATTTTAGTTAGTCTTAAAAATTATATTTCATTTCATTCTTCCAAAACTCTTTTTTTTCTCGACCTAGAAGGCTTCTCCATTGATTTTGGGAGTCTTCATTCATTATAGATTAATCGGTTCAGTAATGGATCACAATAGTTGTTGGTTATTTTCTCTTCAGGTGAGTGGGCCTTTCTACTTCTTCTTTTAATTGATCGTAGTGACTCTATGATGATTCATTATCGGATTCGTTGATATATGGTGATGCTTCCTCTTGTCTTCTTCAAGATTCATGGTGCAATATCATTTCGAGTGTCATTCCCTTTGTTGGTTGTGGTGAGATGGGTGTTTGTTCTTGAGGTATATGTTTTTTTCTATTCTTCACCAAAACATTTATTTAATTGGATCAATTTTAATATGTGTATATTGATTCTAGGGTCTTTGTTGTTGTTGTTGCGTTCTCTTATTGTTTGATCCTTTGTGGGCTTGTAGGACCCCTATTTTTGAAGTAGGTGGTTCTATATCTATCTTGTGTTGATGAACTATATTTCTCTTACACTTTTTTTAATTATTTATAAATAAATTATAATTATTATTTGTGTCTCCAAGTAGATTTGTGATAAAAGATTTTTTTCCCTTGGTTTTTGGTAAAATATAAAAAATGGGTATTTTCAAAGCATTGAAATGATTTATAAAATGAAACACATGTGAAGCCTTGGGTACATAGGTAGAAGTTTTATCTTTGGGACATCATCCATGGTACCATTAGTGGATTTTATCATGGGGATTTTCTCTACTCTCTAGGCATGTATTTCTAGGTAATTTTTTGAAATTCTTTATAGGTTCACTCATGGGGTGTTTCTCTACTCCTTATTTTTTTGTTTTATAGACTTGTTGTGAACTAGTCATATTTTATGGTATGATTAGTCTACTAGCATGGTCTGTTGAGTTTTTTGGTTTGATTTACCTATTCTTGTATTTATACTATTTTTATTATGATATTCATTATTGGGATTTTTATAAATGACAGTGGGAAATATGGTTTAAATTTATCTACTTTCCTTTCTTTAAGAATTGTTGGAAAAAGAGAAATATTTACCATGATTTTTATAAAACTACTTTACTTATAATCATTCCATGTTTCATTTAAAAATTAGCATACTTGAATAGTTGTATATATAAGTTTTTATGGAACACCGAGGTGAGATCTTACTCAGCCTTTTGGATCACACTTTGAACACATCTTTAACGGTGCATAGACCTTTGTATCTCTTTCAATATAGGGAAATTCAATGTGCTGCAGTGAGGTGATGGGGTTTTTCATCTGGGATTGGGTTGATGGATGGTGAGATGGTGGAGGTTTTCCCATGCTATCACATGGAGTAGTTGTTTTTCATTTTTTTCCTTTTTGGTTGGACTTTCTCTTGGAGTTTTGTAAATTCTTTGAGTTTCATGGGTTTTTTCAATTTGTTTCAGTTATGGAATATATGCTTCTTCCACTATTGTTTGTTTTATCTATATATATATCATGTCATTGATTCTGGTTGGGTGGAATCATTCTTTCTGGTTTTTGTTTGATACTTGTGTGCTAGTCACCAGCTTGTGTGGATCGGGAATGCCCTTCAGGTATGTGACGAGTCGAGTTAGGTACCAGTTTTAGAGGGTGTTTGGGTAAATTTTTTAGACACTAATAAGTGTTGGTTTAGATCATTTTGTGTTAATAATGATATGGTGATATAATTATAAGTTACTAGATCATAGCTTTTAATCACTCTTGTGAACTAAGTTTATAGACCATGTTTCTTATTGATCCATGTTTCTAATTGGTATGATCTATGATTTTATAGGGATATAATGGATTTTATGACTTGATTTTGAGGAATTTTGATTAGCTTTTGGGTTGTTCTTGAATTGTGTAATTTGATCTTGATTCTTAATTTTTGGTTACATTTATTTATTTTTGTCATTTATTTTTTATGATTAATAGATTCATAGTTGTTTAGATAAAAATATATTTATACTTTATGATGTATGATTCCATAGTTTTAGGTGAATTCCAAATAGAAGGGTGACTAATATTGGGTCTTTGATCTTGGGGGCCTCATATTAAATGGTTTTGGTTTGGATCTTGCTTAAGGTTGTTTGATTTTGGTTTAGGATTATGATCACTCTACAATGGGAATGATGTGTGTTTAGTGTTCCTCTTATTCCAGTATATTTATGAGTTTTTCCCCAACCTCTCACACCACTTTAATTAATATGTATAGATTTTAAGGTTTTATGACCTTTTATTTTATTGATGACTTTTTTGGGGAAGAAAGTGGCTGGGTTGGGAGAATTGTGACACCCTCATGTCATTTTTTCTTTCTATTTTATATTATGTTTTCTTGATTTTAATTTCTAAAAATCGTCAATTTGAAATTTTTTAATTTTTATAATATATCCTCTATTTCATGGTTTAGAATGCATGGGATAGGGGAAATCATGTGGGAAGTCATTACTAGTATACTTTTCAATTAATTTAGTTATCATAAGGTATGATTGGATGGGTAGTGCATGGTTGGGTCCAAAATATACTAAATCTAGTATAAATCATGTGAGTCCTTTTTGGATTGGGGTATTGGCACATGAATAAGGGAAAATATGAGAGTGGTTGTGTAAAAGTGTTTTGGTGTTTATAAATGGGGAATTTAAAGGTTAGTTCATAGTTTTTACATCCATACGGTGAAACCATTTGGTTGTGTTGTTCTTGTCCAGTTCAAACTACACGTTTGGTGCATAGTTTATAAAACCATGCAACCTAACCATGAGAGCGACCCATATGTTTATAATTTTGATTTTGTAGAATTACCCCTGTTTTATTTAGGGGATTTTATCCCTTATTTTATCCCATTTTCATTTAGTTGATCTTAAGGATTATCCAAGGGAGATCCCTCCTCCCATTTTCTTGATTTCAAGATTCCTCTCCCTCATTTTGAAGTTGATCATTAAGGTAATCTTCTTATTTCTCCTCATTTTCTCTCTCTATCATATCCCTCCACCCTTTCCTTTAAATTTTTATTTTTCTTAAAATTTTAGGCACTATATAGGTTCTATTTATGGTTTATGATGTATTTAATTAGGTGTATTTGGGTGTTTAAGGAGTGTAGAGGTAGTTTTTATACATGGATGGGCATTTTCCTTTAATGGAAACGTGTTGTGATCTGTTTCCACTTTAAAGAGATAGGTTCCTATATAATAGTTCCCTTATAATGCGTGTCTTGTAATGATTGAGTGTTTTTAATTTATTTTTTATGAAATTAATTGTATATATGATACCATAATTGTTTTTTTATTGGTTTCCTAGTGGCTTTAATACTTGTAAAAATCAGAATCTTATAGTTTTCTAAAGATGTTTTTAATTTTGAGCAGTTTTCTTTCAAATTGATTTCTAAAATGAATAACTACATTTTGAAAGGGAAATAGGGGCTTTAAATAGGTTCTTATCGCCATTTTTTTACCAATGAAGGGGTTAAAATTTCCAAATAGTTTTTTCTAAATAAAGGTTGTGTTAATCCCAATGTGAAATTGTTCTCAAATCTTGTTTTCATTCATTGTTTTTTTAAGGTGAATTTTGTAAAAATATTTCTTTCCAAGTGGAATTAAAGGTGATTTTAAATGAATTGTTTTCAAATTATGTTTTTGAGTAAATTTTTATTAATGGTGAAATGTCTTGGGATTCTAATATTTTTTTAAAGGTTTGTTTTGAATTTTATAAATTAATTATTTTATTTTTATGAGACCTTATTTAGAGAACCTTTTTGGTTTATCTTTTCCTTGGTACCTTGGGGATGTTTTATTGTGTTAATTATTTATTATCTTTATTGGATTTTGTGAAATGGTTCATTTATTGTGAGGGTTTATGAGGTGATATGAGGTTTATTTAAATAATTTTTTTATTATTTATTCATGTGATGGACTTATTCTTAATTTCTTTCTAACCTCCATCGATTGATTCCATGGGTATCTTAGGTATTAGTTTATGACATGGATAAGTGAAATCCTTAGTTCGGTTTTTGTACTCATTGGGAATTATTTCCCAAATATATCATATGATTTATAATGGGGTGGATTATGTGGCACAAGATAGCTTTTAATATCCTGGGATGGATTATATAGTCGGACTACTTCTATAAAACTAGTAGGATGTTTATAGATACTTTAGTGTTATCCTAGGGTTTAATTCACCAGTTTAGGTTAGTATCACTTGAGTCTTATGGATTTTTATAAGACTCTGAGTTCTTATAGGGGATTATTTATGGGATCTTGTATTATGCATTTCTTATATCCCATAGCCTTGATTAATTTCGTGGAACAATTTTCTGTTTATTGTAATTTTAGTTTTTCTTCATTTATATCATATTTTTAGTGAAGTTTGTATTTTATTATGATTATTATTTTTTATTTAAATTTAATATTGTTTCTGAAATTATTTTATTTCAAAATGTTGGTTTAAAAAGTGAATTTTTTTTTTCTCTAAATAGAGTTTGAAAAATTATTTTTGGGAAATTATGGGAAAAGGGTTGGATTTTGTTTTATGTGTTTTGAAATTCCACTTTTAATAATATGATTGAAATTTTAAATAATAACTTTCATTAAATGGTTGAGTTTTAAACATATGATTCTAAAATGGATATTCCTTGTTTTTATAAACTATTTCTTTGTGGTTTTAAAAATGAAAGTGATAGAATATGTTACTTATTTACTTTATGCCTACTTATTGAAAAGTTAAAACATATTTTATATTTTATGTTCAAACTATAATTAATGAAAAACTTTTTGAAGGTAATTTCATAGACACTTTTGGAGAGATCCTATAGAACACATTTCATCCACACCCTACATGCACTCCAATGTATGTTTGAGTGTGATGTTCCCTAAATTTCTTTCAGGTTCTTGGGTTTTTCTTTCATCATTTATATTATTTCTAGTTTTTATTAGTATGTGTGGTTATTATGAGTGGGTGTAGGTCATTTATAGTATGATCGATCTATTGAGGTTTTTTTGTGATGTTATATCAACCAATTTTGACCATTGTATTTTCTATTTCATATTCTTTGATTCTAATTATACTAAATTTTATTAGGTGTATCCAGTTTTACATTTTTTATAAATGTTTTCTATTATAATTATATATTTGGATGGTTTATATTTTGTTTCTACTTATGATATGAATGGATGTCCACTGTCTAGATAGGTTATTCCAGATTATCGATTGATTTCACTACTTGTTTATATTATTTTATAATGGTGAAACTATTCCCAAGTGTGTGTTCTTAATACCTGGGAACTAATTTCTAGACTATGTGTATTGGTAAAACACTTTGGGTATAGTGGCATATTAGGTTAGGTGACCTGTCAAGTCAAACCTAGGCAGTTCGTCACACTCCTCCTCCTCCTACAGAGTAATCACCTGTTAAATTACTCAAAAATACTCTATAGAATGGTCCCCAGACTCATCCATGAAATAATATAGATATTTTACCTCTATTCACCCCATCTCAACTATAAATTTGTAATTCATCGAATGGATGGTGGGTTATTCAACTATTTCAGTATGCAAGCTCACCATCCTATAGTAAAGAGTTCTAATCTGACTACTCATTTGACCAAGTGGATTGTGGGTGATGAGGCCATGAATTTTCTTCCACACTCTTCATTAAATCACCTATTTTTCCTTAGTACTATCCAAACCTGAGTCATCTTTATATTCTAGGGTATATTTATATATAGGTAACTACTCGATCAATGGAGATAGAGAACTTTGCTATAGGATTCATCTTTTATGGTCTTATTGAAGAATAGAGGATTAGATCAGAAGGCGCCATGGGTGGTAGATCAACCTTAAAGATCGTAGAAGATATTGATGGGTGATGATCACCTTAGGGTCATTCTCTACCACCAATGTAATGGAAGGTTCACCATTATGTGTATTGGGTGCTCCAAGTTTCTACTCCACCTCATCACTCATCAGGTCAGTGATACACTCCTCTTGACCCATTGTTTTTCTAGACTCCTACTCCCCCATGGGGTCAAACACTGCTACAATAATTCAAATTTCAGTTTTTGAAAATAGTAGAAAAGATAAATAAGTGTTGTGGAATTAAGACATACCTACTCAAAAATTAGTGGTTGGGTTATACTCTATAATGACGAACAATTTAATACATTATTTTAAATGTATTTCCTTATGAAAAGTATTACACTGATCATTTCATCAAGAAAATTTAAGTTTTAGTGTATTGTAAACAATGAACTTATTACATGGAATACATGGATCACATAAGAAAACCTAAAAAATAAAATCTATTAAAAGAAAAAAATATTTTCCCATCTAAGGTCACCTCACTGTATAAGATTTTCTGGGGACATTTTTTAAAAGAAAACTGTGATCATAAAGCCTCGTGAGGTGTAAAAAATGAAAACAAAGCATAAATGAACACTATGTGTAAAATTTTAAGAATAATATAAGAACATGAACTTAAATACAAGGCCTTTGCGACACCCAAGGCCTTCGGGATAGTAAGGCTTTTGGTCCACCTCAAGGCCTTAGGGACACCTCAAGTCCTTCAGGCCATCTCAAGGCCTTCGGGCCTCCTGAAATTGTGATTAAATAATCAGACAGACTTTATAAAGAGAAAACTCCAGATTGGGATCAGAGTAGTAACATTAACCGGATCAAAACCGAAGTGGATTTTTTTGAAATAGAGGGTATGGAATTGATATCGAGACCAGCCTTTTCTTTCATGGGAATCCTAACCGAATAGCCATGCGAAGGTGGATAACTAATATAACGATGAAGAAACTAGGAGGAGGAGTTCCAAGTATTGTCTCTATAATTCCTAAGACCTACGGGTCATGTAATCGCTAAGCCTATGATCCTTTTAAGGGTTCCCCCTCATCCCTTGAAAGGGGGGCTATCAAAAATCAATAAAAAAAAGAAGGCCTTCGGGCCATTCAGGTAATAGGAAAAGCATGATCATAAGAATATGAGTCACACCATGATCATAAATACAAAAGTAATTACCTAATTTTATGTACATAAGGCATAACATGATTTTAATTAAATGAGACATGACATGGCCATAAGTACATGATTTATAACATGGAAATGTGGCTATAAACTAATCCTAAAAACATCATAATCATATCACCAAATTTATTCAGTAAGTCTTCATAAAATCATATTAGCATAGATATTCACTAATGTATCATAAAATATTACTAAGGAATGGTTCCAAAGTATCATAATCATTTCATAACTGGAGATTAATTCTTTACCCAATTAATTGGACTTCTATCAGAGAGTACCCTACATATTACCAGGATTTTTCATAAATATATCATAAAACAATAACAAGACAGGCTATCATTGTATCATAAAATTTTTAACTCTAGATATTCATTCTTTATTCAATCCATTGTAGTGTTTTTAGGGTGCATCCTTTATATGTCTATCATTTTATCTGTCACATCAGTCAAATATCGTAAGAACGTGTATTTTTAACCAATGATAATGTAATTTAGGTTTCATACATGTAAGTCCCCAATAAATAAAATAATGATACATATATATGGATACCTTTGAATTATATTATATTTTTTTATTCACAACATGAAAATAACATGGGAAAATTAAGGAATGACTTAGATAGCATAACATATATACAAAAGGGATTATGAAATTGGTTTAATGAGAGATAATTGTAGTATCTCATCAATAGTGTATCATTTTGATAGTAAAGTATTGAATATGAATATATGGAACCAAAATCATTTCATAATTAAAAAAGATTATCACAAAAGAAGCACATGAAACAAAAAGAAGAGGGGGAGAGACATTAACTTCCTAAGTAGCTTCTTAGAGCTTGGGAGTCCCCCCTTAGAAACTCTGAAACTCCTTGGTAGGGATTTATATAGGGATAGGTAAGGTAAATTAATTAAAAATTCCCTTGGGGTGGAGGGATGAGAGAATGGGTGGAGTGATCTCCTTTTATGGGTGAAAAGGATCGACTTTTTCATAGAAACTAAAGTTAGGTAAGGGGTAAGAATGGAATCACATGGGTGTTAATTGGGTTAGGTGAATTAAGTGATTTAGGTAGGGAAGTTTTTTTGAGACATTTAGGAATATATCTATAACCTAAAAATGTTATTTTATAATTTCTAAGTGTCAAATTGATTTTATAAAAATCAAATCATATTAGATAAGCCCATTTAACACTTATTAATATTAATTAAATATTAAAAATGGTAATTATATTATCACTAAAAATATAATATGAAACAAATTAAAAAAATTATGTGATAAAAAAAATTATCTTCATTTAATCTAATTCAATTTCTATATTTAATTGAATTAAATTTTAAATTAAATCATATAATGTGGAAAAAACCTATTTTTTATAAAAAAAAAAGGTTTAATAATTATGTGTTCTTAAACATATTAACATTAATTTGAAAATAATGTGTGTTAATTTTTTTTATTTTAACTTTAAACATCATATAAGAGTTACATTTTAAATGGATCAATTTAATTTATTTCGATACAAATTGTATATTGTTTATAAAAATAATTCTTTGAAAAAGAATTGTTTTTCCATTGTAATTTATCTTTAACCTAGGTAAATTAATTTTATATATATATTAAATTTTAATTATTACTTAATTTTAAAATTATTATTACAAATATTAAAAATATTTTATTTGATTCAATTTCTAAAAGTAAAAAATATTATTTTTAATATATGCATGTATAAAACAATTTTTTAAAAAAGTGTTTATTTTAAGAATTAAATAAATTTAATACTTGAATAGTAATAATTACCGGATTTTTTTTGATTTTTAAATTGTAAATATTATTAAAAAATAATTAAAATCCAAAATTAATCATAATATAATAATATATATAGCATATAAAAAGGAAAATTTTAAGAAAAAATATTTTTTTCCTAAAATTATTTATTATTTATCTTGTTATACCAATTTAATTTTATCAATGAATTACCATTATTTATTTATATATAAATTTAATAATGTAGTTACCTCTATTTAAACCCATCAATTTTATGACTACTTTTTTTATATTTATATTAATTTTAATAAAATATTCTATGATTTGTTTTCATTTTGTGTTTCATATGGAGAAAACTATAATAAATAGTATATCAATTTAAAAAAAATATATAATTTATAAAATATTGGGATATTACATTATGTACACCTTAAAAAAATCCACCCTCAAAAATTGAATCATACCTCAAAATAAATGGCGATATATTTCTTTCATTTCTTCCTTGAGCTCCCAAGTTACCTCCTCAAACTTGTTATTTCTCTATAAGTCTTTTATGAGTTGGGTTGTCTTGTTCCTAAACACTTTTTCACTTTCATCAAAAATATCGATTGTTTATCATTTATAAGAAATTTTAGGCTCCAATTACACTCCATTAATTTCAATTATATGTGTTGATACTGATATATTCCTCCATAGTAAGGAAACATGGAAGACATCATTGACATTTGAAAGATTTGGGGTGGTGAAAACTAAAATGAAACCTCTACAACACACCCCAAAAACTCAAAAGGTATAATTTACATGGTAATTAACTTATAATTCTTTATAAATCTCTTGGATCTCTTCAACATTGATAATTTGAGTAGTATGATCCCAAACATGGAATTTTAATTCCTTCCTTCATTTGTCTTCATTACTATTTTGAAGACTCCGAAAAACTTGATATGTCACTGGATTACTTGTATGATCTCTATGGTTTTTTTCATAAGGTCTAGTCCCAACTATTTTCCTTATCAAACTTCATCCCAACAAGTCATATTTATAAAACTTTTCCCATAAAGTGCTTCATATAGAGTCATTTTAATACTTGAGTGGAAACTTGTACTATAGTAAAATTCAATAAGTGGAGGATATTGGTCCTAACTCCATTATAATTCAATTAAGTTATCCCATTAACATGTCCTCTAGTTTTTGAATATTCCACTCAGATTACCCATCAGTTTGAGGATTAAATTTTATTATTAGGTTAAATTCCATATTCATATTTATTTAGAGGATCTTCCTAAACTAAGAAGTAAATATTAGAACATGGTTAGACACAATCGACAACAATACTCCATGAAGACTCACCACTTCTTGAATATATAAATTACAATTATACTCAAGGGTGAAATCCTCACATATAGAAACAAAATGTGTAGACTTGGTTAATCTATCATTAATTACCCATATGGTGTTTCTACCCTTTGATGTCTTAGGAAGTCCAATAATAAAGTTCATAGTGATGTTTTCCCACATCCATAAAGGTATAGTTAATGGTGTCAACACTCCCTTGAGAATTTCATGTTCTACCTTCACTTGAAAACAAACCAAACATCTTGTTATATAATCAGCAATTTATTTTTTCATGTAATACCACTATATATGGTCATACAAATATCTATAAATTTTGGTGCTTCCCAGCAGTATAGAGAATAAAAAGTTGTGAGCTTCATATAATAGTTCATTCTTTAATTTTTAAATATATTTGATATATATATCCTTATTCCAAACCTTATTACTCCCTCATGATCAAGAAAGAATTCAAGAAATATCCCTTTTTTCATTACTTCTATTTTCCTTTATATCATATGATTATCTATTTGTGATTTCTTGATCCTTTCCATTAATGATTATTAGTAAATAATTTTAGATAGTATTTTGGATTCACTTCCCTTACTAATTTTATGTTTTTATTTACCAAGTCCTTGACTATTGGACCTTCTTTAATTCCCACTATTTAAATAACTCTAGGGTATATCTTATTATATGCATCAGTGAACTTGTCTGATTTACCAGGGTGATAATAAATTTAACTATAATAGTACTTTAAAATCTCTAACCATCTCCTTTGTGATTTGTTAAGTTCCTTCTATGTGAATATATACTTCAGACTCTGATTTTCCGTGTATATATTACACTTTTCCTTATAAAGATAATGTCTCCATATCTTTAAAGCAAAAAAAACTAATCTAGGTAACTCCAAATAATTGGTAGGGTAATTATTTTCATGATGATTTAATTTTCAAGATACATAATCAATCACCATTTCATTATTCATAAGCATGCATCCATTTCCTTTCAATGATGTATCACTATAAATGACAAATCCTTCTTTATTAGAGGGTAATGTTAGCATATATGAGCTAACCGGTATATTATTCAGTACCAATAATATTTATTCACACTTCTTTATCTATTTTAAATTAACTATATTTCAAATAAACTTAGATAGTGGATTATAAATACAAAAAAAAATCAAAACCCTTCTATAGTATCCATCTAGGCTAAGAAAACCACAAATCTTCATTATTGTAGTTAGAGGATTCAATGCCCAATGATTTTAGGAAGCATTTTTTTCCATAAAATATTTATATATAATTCTAAACAATATTTTCTATTATATTTATTTAAATAAATTGAAATTTATTAGTAAAACAGTCATACAAGATAAGAATTAAAACTGAAAACAGTTTACTCAATGATAAGTGGAACGTTACAACAAAAGCACATAAAACTATGTATTTTACAAAATGGACTATTACTCACCATAGATAAAATACATAAATTAAAAGATTATAAATAAATAAATGGAAATAGGTAGAAAAAGATAAAATATCCATGACTGGGAAATCCAAGGATCATCTTCAAACTTCAGGATCACCAATAGCCAAACAAAACCTATAATGAGGAAGATCACCATTAAAGTTGAAAGTATTATGAAAAATATATAACATGAAATAAGAATTATGTCTTGAGAACTAAGAGTAGAATAAAATAATGATTCAATAAGTATATATATAAATTAAATATGGTCATTGAAAACATTTTCATTAAAAATATGGTAGTTGGTCATATATCAAATAGATATACTGAAGTCGTGTATTTATAAGTAGTAAATTTAAAACAATATAACTCATAATGAAATAAAAATATGATATTAAAATATTATTAATATATATATGTGTGTGTGTGTGTTGGATAAATATTTTAATATGATTATTAAAATATGATATGATAAAATTCAAACAAATATTTTAACATCAATGGAGTAGTAAAAATAAATTGTAGAATATTAATAAATTATTTTAATGGTATTTCTTAAAGCGTATTTAGTATTAATGTAATATTTATTTTATTTTCAAAGAATAATTTTTTTAAGTATTGTATATTTTATCCTATTAGATTAAACATAACACTTTTAAAATATTATTATATATAAATTAACATGTTAACATCTCTTAAATTATAAATTTATAAGAAATTTTATTGAAAAAATTAATGTTTAAAACACTACTTTTCAATAAAAGCAATTTTTCTTTATATTTTTTATTTAAATTTAAGAATTAAATTTATAAACATTATAATCTTAATTATATTAATATAACTTACTTTTTTTATTTATAATTTCATAATTATCTTATCATTAGGTTTTGAGATTTTTCTAAAAAATGATTTTTATGTAAATAGTTTAATATACTGATATTGTAACTTATATGCCATTATTAGTAAATAATTATGACTTAGAAATTTATGAAACTTTTAATTGAAAAATTTATTATTTTAAAATTTAAATTATAAATTTTAAAATATTTATTATATTTTACAAACCTATGATTGATGTTTCATAATGAAAGTAATATTTTTCACAAAAATTGTTTTTATACGTTATACATTTCTTATTTTAAAAATGATTTTTATCACTTTTAAAATTTTAATCAAAAAAATGGATTTTAAATTTATAATCATTGAATCCAAATTATATAATTATTATCATTTTATTTTTGGTAATTAATAATAAATTACCTATGTAAAAACTAGTTACCATGGTTAAAACCAGAATGGTAAAAAGTGAGTAACATAAGAGGTAAAGTGAAAAACATGTTAATTTTTTTAAATTGAGTGTTTGAGGTATTTATTGACCTTTTATATTATAATATTTATTATTTCTCAGTTTTCATAAATTTCATTGAGATATAATTTCTATTATTGAAAATTTTTGGGTATATACAAAATTACCACTTTTTTCACTTATAAAAATGGAGTCTCCTCTCCTCAATTCCCCTAAAAAAAACCCTTAGTTAGAACCAAAATATTCTTATACCTCTCCTAAGAACTCTTATACACCTTAAAGGATTTTTTTATTCCAAAAATACTAACCTTTAAAGGTTTAACCCCCTTCGCAAAGGAGATAACCCAAACAGTGTGGTATAGATTTCTAACTACTTCTTCCTCTTTTCCACTTCCTTATATTCATTATTTATTTATAAAATTTATTTTCACCACATAAAAATGATAAAATAAATAAAATTATTATAATTTTATTTTATTATAATTATTTATAAGCTTTAAGAACCCTTCCCTTTTCCCCTAAGAAAAGAGAAAACAATATTTGTTTGTGCACAGACTACAACCTCCACAAAACGTCATGTTGAATTTTACTTAACCTATATAAAATGATGGTCCAAATGTTTAATTTAATAAATAAATATTATATTTATAAAATATTTTATATTAAAAATTTATAAAACATATTATTCATTATCCTTATTCTATGGAAAGTGGAATCTTTACCCATGCATACTTGTGGACTCCCGCCTCCATGGGACGATTGATTTCTATTTTTCTTTTCATTGCCACATTACATGAATTTCATGAGAATGGTTTTAAAGTATAAATATGGTTTTTATGATATTATTATTATTAAATTTAGAAAAATTATATAACCTATTAATTTCAAGATCAAAAGATGATTATCATTATTTAATCGTTTAAAATTAGTGTACTATGAGGAAAATATTTAAATCAAAATATTTAATATTTTTTATATCCATTACATATTCTTATAAATCAATTATAATTATGATATATCACACTAATAAACATTTAGTAATATCATTATTCTACTATTGTAATGATATTCAATCTAAATCACATCATAAAAGTAAATAATCATGGTATGTTCATGTTTGGATCAGTTTGGACACCTACTTGAACAATGCTTAGAAATTATGTCATGGATGATTATGAAAACTAAATTAATATAATAATATGATATAAATATTTAAATACTGATTTTTTTATGGTTATATAAAAGATATATCAATACATAACTCATTAACTAAGAAAAAACCCTTTGTGGGTTAAAAATCATCAAAAAATGATTGTTGTCTATTTTGTTTTCTTGGATAAAGAATAAATTAATTATGAAAGGAAATATAAAATTAATAAATAAATATAATTCATACAATACAGAAACATTAATTAACTTGGAATTATTAAATTTTTAATAATAATGAATAACAATATTGTTATTACGAAAGTAGTTCAAAACAATCAAGATTACCCACACCCAACATTGAAAATAGGTAATAATAAACTAATATAAATATAGTGAATAATTATAAATTTAGTTTATAAAAGTTAATGTATATGATAAAGGTTTTTAAATGGTTAATTAATATATTGATTTTTTAATACAGGTTCTTAGAGTGCATTCGACTAAGCGGGGAAACAAGGCAAGGGGTTCTTTGTCTCAAATATAATTTCTTGAGACTTATTTCTTAATGTGCACCATAATAACTATAATATGATTTTATTACTACCATATAAATTGATTTTAACATATTTATGGGTTTTAATGAGATATATAATTTAATTTTTTTAAATAACATTGATTCAATATATACTCAACTTGAAAGTGGTTTTGATTAAAATGTTACTCAAACTGAAAGGGCTTCATTGCCAGTCATATTTTTAAATAAATATTATTTTGTAAATATAATCCATTTGGGTAATTTGTATTATTTATAAAACCAATCATCATTTACATGGTATATTCCTATGGTTTTTTATATTCCCTCAATATTTAATTTCCCCTTGACTCATATATTACCCAAAGTGTTTCTTATAAGTGAAACTGACCCCATATCTTCTTTTCAATCAAGAAGCTCCCTTTTTACATGTCTTAATTCATTATATGCCTTTTAAAATGTCCTTGTATATTTCTAAATAATTTATTAATTTCATTTTTTAGGACATGATCTTCTTAAAAAAGTTTTTACTTATTTTTTAATGTTTTCTATATCCGTTGTTTTCATCGAAGTGTAAAAATAATCTCTTTTTAACATTTTTTCTGTGAACACTTTTTTACACCGTCATTTTCATTTTATATGATAATTAATTTATAATATGTAACTTTTTTATAAAATAAAATCACATTCTACATTATTTATATAATATTTCTATATAAAATATTTTTTAAAAGATTATGGATTTTTCTTATTTCCAATACAATTTTTTTTAATACTCTTAAAAATGGTTTTCATATAAATACACATCCTTTGATAGAAATTATTATTGACAAATGATTTTATTATAATGTAAACATACCCCTTATTTTTTTTTATGATCTATATAATTTCCCTATCTTTTTGAGTAATTATTTATCACTTCCTTTTTCATTTGATGAATTTTCTTTATGAATGCCCTATTTTTGAATCATTTGATTGAAGGGTGGTCATCAAGATGAATTATATATATTTATTTGGTGAAATTATTGACTCAACCATATAACCTTTATTTATAAAGTGTAAATGTCATATGATTTATTAAATTGGTTGAATGATATTTATCAAGATTTTTACTTGATGTAATTGGATACCCATTAATTTTCCAGGGATTTATCATGCTATGATTTTTTATAGAATTACTAATTATTTCCTTACGTGAATCAATTTGAGACTAAATTTATTTCCATGGGTTCTTTATTATGTGTTTAATAAAACCCATTTTATTTCCATGGGTTCTATATGCTATAAAATAGAAATATTTTCATTTAGAAAGTTTTATGAAATTCATTTTATTTCCATGGGATCTTTATGATGTAATAAGTGTTTTGTTTCAAGTGGAACTCATAAGTATGTATGTTGATAGTTAGGATCCTAAATAACCCCCAAATTCATTGGTTTAAATTTTATATTTCATGAAATAAGTTTCCAATAGTACATTATAGTTTCTCATAAGAGTAGGCACTGGCGGTGTAGCTCATTCCTGTATTTTTCACTGTACTAATGTTTATGCTAAAGTTAAAAGATTTTTTATAGCTTTATTATTATTCTCATGAATGTGTTAATATCATATAAATCATATTTAATTATTAATGTTTCTATACTCATTTGATTCATGTCTTATGTTATTCCAAGTCATGATTTACGATCTATGTTTTATTTGCTATGAATCTTTTTATATATCTTGATTATACCCATATTATCATCTTATGTTCACTTATGATATATGATTGTAATTAATTATGTTTACACTTAATGGTAATCTAAGCTCACCCCTTTCTAATTTTTCCATTTCCTTATTTTATGAAGATTAATATAACGTATAACATGTATCTGAGTGAGTCTAGTGTGTCTTAATTATGGTGAAATCTTCACATGGGATGTAAAATAAGTTTCTTATGTAGTTGTTCCAAAGACATACTAAACCTTCCATGATTATTATTTTGTTAATATTTATGTGAATTATTAATTTTACCATGGAATTAATGTATTATTTATGTTTTATAATAAAGGCATGCCTAGCCTGGGTTTTTTATAGTTGGTATTAGAGAAGGACTTAGTTATTTTTTAGGTCAGTATATTTATTCTAGGGATTTTGATGATATGGCTATATTAAAACCCCAGGAGATGAGACTAAGTATATGATGATATACTGAATTTTTTTTAAGTCTTGATTAGGTTGTTTCATAAGGAATCAAATCCCTCTTTAGATAGTAGAAAGTAGATACTGGCTCTGGCATAGTTTTACCTAGGGGTAATAACCCTGAAGAGGGTGTGTTGTGTATTAAATCAATTGTTACTAGGTGCACAACAAGGTTGCCTAACTGGACACCTTTCTAAACACTCTAGTGTGATACTATTTTGTTTATCTAATAATATTTATGAACCATTTGGAAGGATTTATTTTCTATTTACATTGAGGGATTAGGTTTATAATTATGAAAAAACCCAACAAAAAGTTTAACCCAGAAATATATTGGTTAAACTAAAAGAATTATATAATCACATGATAGTGTCAAAGAATAAGATGTGTTATGGTTTAAATTCATTTTATGATTATGATAATACCCATGTATTGTTAATATTTTTCATGCATGTAAAACCTTTTGGTCTTTATAATGTCTAGAACTTAAAGAGCCCATGGTTGTGAAAAAAATGAAATTATTTACTCAATGAAAAACCCATTAGAATGGGATTTTTAATGACAAACGTTATGATTATTCCAAAAAAACTATCATAAAAGATGATTAACAATGTGAACATAGTTGAAATCCCAAACACACCAAAGAAGAGATGCATTTATTATTATAAATCTCCAATTGAATTACCTAAAAGGTATTGGATGACAATTTAACTATGGTAAAGGAGTGAATAAAACATCAAATTTTTGTAATAGAATGAAGAGTTTGGTTAACATGATTGAAGGAAATAGATTTCATCCAAAGGTACCCTTAATAACTCAATGTATTATGTGTGGGGAATATGGGAATTATCCAAGTTAATTCCCTACTCTAAGGATGAACCAAGATGTTGAGCATCACCAACCTCCAATACCAAGAGTAAAATTTAATACCTATGCAATCACTACTCCCAATATGGATCCTAATATTTAAGGCACAATTTCCCTCCAATCCGGAGTTGTATATGTCTTGTTAAAATTTGATTATAGGAACTATAATATAACTAAGAATATTTTTAAGATCATTAAATAATCACCCCAATGATTTTATTGTTGAAGAAATATTCCAGTGTTATGATTATTGTATACCAATTTTAAGTTTAGAGGAATGTGCCATGTGAAAATATTATTATCATTCCATTAGATAAATAATCATGATTTTAGTAATGTATTGGTTCCATCCAATTAGATGAAAAATAATCTTAATTAACTAAAACACATTTCAAATTAACCTACGATATTATATCAATTAAATAATAATAATAAACACTTTCTATAAAAAAATTATATAATTTGTGTCTTGATAGAAAATAGTGGTAGACACTTGGACCAAGTATTTGGACAAAAAATCAATATTATGGATGATCCTATTTTAAGTAAATAGATATGTTTCCTATTTTTGTAACATTTATATCTCTTTAGAAATTATATTTTGAGTCATATTTATTATTTAGATGACCAGAGATATTTCCTTTGGTATATAATAATTAAAATCGTGAGGACAAAATTTATTTAAGATAGGGAGAATGCAATACACCTAAGTTTTAAGAATTATATTTTTTCCATTTAGTATATGTTTATAATTGCAAAATATATTTTTTATTATATTCATTTAAAAGAATTTAAATTCATTAGGAAATAATTTGTACAAGATATTAATTAAAAAATAAACACTTTATTCATTCATAAGTGTAATGTTACAAAAAAGAGCACATAAAACTAAGTATGTCACACCAGGTATTATTACTCACCATGGATAAAATACATCCATTAAAATGTATAAATAAATGGGATACAATAGATAGAAAAGAATAAAATCTTTACGATAAGAAATTCTCTGGATGATCCTCAACCTTGAGGATCACCATTAGCTAAAAAACCTATAATGAGGAAGATCACCATGAAAGCATAAAGCATTATGAAAAATATATAACATGAAATAAGAATTTTCTCTTGTGAATTGAGTGTATAATGAACTAATGATTTAGTATATATATATAGGAATGAAATATGGTCATTGAAAATATGGTCATTGTAAATATTTCATTGGTCATATGTCCAATATGAATACGGGAGTCTTGTATTCATAAGTAGAAAATTTAAAATAATATAACTCATAATGAAACAAAAATATGATATTATTATATTATTAATATATATATATTTTTATAAATTTATGTGTTTCATATAGATTTTAATATTATTATTAAAATGTGATATGATAAAATTCAAAAAATAGATTTCAACATCAATAGAGTTGTAAAAAATAAATTATATAATATTAATAAATAATTATAATGGTATTTGGTAAAGTGTATTGAGTATAAAAGTAATATTTTCTTTTCTTTAAAGTATCATTTTGTTAAATATTGTATATTTTATCCTAATATATTAAATAAAATGATTTTAAAATATTATTATATAATAACAAATATATTAACATCTCTTAAATTATAAATTTATATGAAATAATATTAATGACACTTAATGTTTAAAATCATAATTTCTCAAGAAAAGAGGTTTTTCTTAATATTTATTATTTTCATTTAAAACATAAATTTATAAATTTTATAATATGAAATAAATAAATATAAATTTATTTTTTGGGTATATAATTTCAAAATTATCCTAGTATAGGTTTTTTATATTTTTCTAAAAAAATATTTTTATGTGAACAACTCAATATATTGATATTGTGACTTTTTTCCATTATTAGTATATAAGTATGCCTTAGAAATATATTAATCTTTTTTCCTGAAAAATTAATTATTTTAAAATTTAAATTATACATTTTAAAATATTGATTATATTTTACAAACCTATAATTTATGTTTTGAAACTCGATTAATATTTTTCATAAAAATTGTTTTAAAATAGTATAAATTTATTATTTTAAAAGTAATTTTTATCACATTTAAAAATTGAATCAAAAAAATGGAATGAAAATTTTGAATAATTATTTCCAAATTATATAAAAAACCCATTTCATTTTTTGGTAATAAAGGGTAAATTACCAAGGTAAAAACTAGTTACCGTGGTGAAAACCAAAATGGTAAAAAGGAGTAACCTAAGAGGTAAGGATACAAAAATGTCAAAATAAATGTTATAATTTAGTTTTTGAGGTGTTTATTGACCTTATATATTCTCCCCTATATTATTTATCAATTTTTTAGTTATTTTACTTGACGGAAACTTTCAATTGTGGAAATATTTTTTGTATTTATAAAATTTCCACTCTTTTTCACTTAAAAAAGGAAATCTCTTCTCTTAAATTACCCTCACACAAAAACCGCCTTAGTTTATTCAAAACTATTTTCAAAAAACTTCTAAAAACTTATAAACACCTTAATTATGTTATGGACATCTAAAAAGACCATCTATAAAATGTTTAACCCCCATCATAAAGGAGATAACTAGGTAGTAAGGTATAGATTTCTAACTGCTTATTCCTATTTTATTTTTCCTTATGTTCATTTCTTCTTTATAAAATTTAATTTATACATTTAATAATGATAACATAATTATTCTTATCATACTGGTATTTTATTATAAGGAGGGTACAGTCTTTATCCACCCTTCCCTTTTTACCTAAGAAAAGTGAAGATTATATTTTTGTGTGCATAGACTACCGCATCTACACAACATCATGTTTTTTTTTCCTTAACCAACAAACAAGGATAACACTAATTTTGAATTTAATAAATAATAATTATATTAATAACAAATTTTATATTATTAAATGATAAAATATATTATTTATTTCTCATGTTCTATGGTAAATAAAATCTTTAACCATGCATACATATAGACTACTACCTTCATGGGATGATTGATTTCCATTTTTCTTTTCAACATTTCCTTACATGAATGTTTTTGAGACTATATTTAACAAATAAATATTATTTTTATTATATAATTAAAGTTATATTATGAAAAATAAGAGAACCTATTAATGATATGATCAAAAAATGATTATCGTTAATTCAATTGTTTAAAACAATTATACTAAGAGGAAAATATTAAATTCAAATTATGTAATATTTTCTTATCCATTTATTATTAACATATTTATAGTTATGATATATCCCACTAATAAACATTATATTATATCATTGTTCTACTTTTTTAATGATATTGTAACTAAATCATCATATAATCATCAATAATCATGGTATGTTCATGTTTGGGTCAGTTTGACCACCTACTTGAACAATGCAATGAAATTATATCATGGATGATTATGAAAAATTAGTTACTGTTATAATATGATATAAATATTTAAATAATTATTATTATTTTTTTGAAAATATATATCAATATTTAACTCATTAATTAAGAAAATACACTTTGTAGGTTAAAAATCATAGGAAAATGTCTCCTATCGATTTCATCTTCTTAGATAAAGTCAAAAGTACTCATGAAGTGAAATTTAAAAATTATAAATAAATTATAGTAATAAATTATAGTAACTTTAATAAAATTTTAAAAATGAACATCAGGAAAATATTGAATAACAACACCTCTATTATGAAACTGATTCAAAATGATCAAGATTACCAACACATGACATTGATAATAGGTAATGATTAACAAATATAAATGTCGAGAATAATTATAAATGAAGTTTATAAAATATTATGTATATTAAAATGGATTTTAAAATAGTTTATTAAGAATGTTTTTTCATATAGGACCTTATAGTGCATTTGACTAAGCTGGGAAACAAGGTAATGGGATCTTTGTATCAAATTTAATTTCCTGATACTTATTTCTTAATGTAACTCATGATACCTTAAATAATGTGTAACTACTAAATAAAGAATTTATTTTACCATATTTATGGGGTTTTAACATCCATATAATTTTTTTTATTTAAATGGGAATCAATTAAAAAGATACCCAACTTGAAAGTGGGTTTGATCAAAATGTTAGTGAAACTATAAGGGTTTCATTTCCAATATTATTTCCGAATCAAGATTGGTTTTTGAAAGTTAATCCATCCAGGTAATTTTTATTATTTATCAAATATCTCATAATTTCCATTATATATATATGGGGTTTTATATATTCCCTTTATATTCCATTTCCCCTTGAGTCATATTTTTTCTGAAGTGCTTATTGTAAGTGAAATTGACCATGTCTCTGATTGTTATTCAAGAACATTCCTTTTTAAATGTCCTAATTCATTATATTGTTTTGAAAATATCCTTATGTATACCTAAATAATTTATTAAATTCATTTTCTATGACTTTGTATTCTTAAAATTGTTTTAAATAACTTTTTAATATTTTTTATTTGTCATGGTCATCAAAGTGTCGAAAGAATCTATTTTTAACATTTTATATTTGAGAACCTTTTTCCAAATTATTTGTAATTTTATATGATACATAATTTATAATATTTAATGTTTTTCTAAAATTAAATCTTATTTTACTTTATTTTATAATATTTATATCTAAAATGTTTTCAAAAATATCATAGATATTTCTTATTTTCAAATTTATATTTCCTAATGTTCATAAAAATAGATTTTATATAATTATAAATCATTTAAAATAAAATATAATTTGTTAAGTTTATTCATATAATGTAACCATTCAAATTATTTTGGTGGATCACCCATGTAATGTCATTCTCTTTAATATGAATGATTCATCTCTACCTTTTTCTCTCCTAATCATTCAATATGTATGATCCTACCTTTTCTCCTAATTTATTTCCTTTTTGAATATCATATTTTTGATTCATTTGATTGAAGGATGTTTACTTAGATTTCATACATATATTAAATTAGTAAAATTATTGACATAACTATATACCCTTTATCTATAGGGTGTAAATGCCACATGCTTTATTATCTTGATTGAATGGTATTTAACTAGAATGTTACTTGATGTCATTGGATGCCTATTTATTTTCCATGGGTTTGTCAAGTTATGGTTATTGATAGGATTATTAATTATTTCCTTATGTGAATTCATATGAAAACCATTTTATTTCCATCGGTTATTTATGATGTGTTGAATGGAGCATATTATATTTTCCCTGGTATATTTATGCAACAAAATTAAATTAATTTCATTTATAAATATTTATAAAATCCATTTAATTTCATTTATTTATTTACGATGTGATAAGATTTCAAGTGGCACTCATTAATATGAATGATAACGGGTGTTGTACTATATCTCCCTCCTATGAATTGGTTTAATGTCTATATCTCATGAGATAATTATTTAGAAGTAAATTTTAGTTTCTCATAATCATGGTAACTGATGTTGTGTCTCATGAAATTAATGTTCCCTATACTAATATTTGTAACAAAGTTGAATGATGTTTCGCAGTTTTATTCATATTCTCATGATTGTGTTAATCATTCAAGTCTAATGTTTATTAACTTGAGTCTCTAAATTATTTTAATTCGTGTCTTATGTTATTCCAAATAATATTTCATTAGTTATGATCTATGATTTATTGGGTATGACTTTGATTATGTATCTTTATTATACCCATATTCTCATATTATGTTCACTCATGATATTCAATTGTAATTGCTTATATTTATCCTTACTGATTATCTGAAATCACCCATTTCTTATATTCTTGTATCCTCAGGTTATAAAGATGAGTATAAAATATAATGAGTAAAGTAAGTAGTCTAGTGTGGACCAATTATATAGAAATTTTCACAAGGGTTTTAAAATAATTTCCATGAATAGATGATCCTCAAAGACACTAAAATTTCCATTCTTAGTCTTGTGTGTTTATTTATGAGATGTATTAATTTTACCATGGAATCAATATAAAATTTATGTTGCAAAAAAATTAATGTATATCATTGGTCATTACATTTGGTATCAGAGCAGTTTTTAGTTATTTTTTATGATTAGTTTAGTTATTATGGGGATTAAGATGAAATAATCAAAGTGAAAACCATATAGATGAGTCTAAGTATTGGATGGTATCCTAATATATTTTTAACGTATTGAGTAGGTGGTTTTCCTATAAAATAAATTCCACTTTGGATACTGGAAAGTGGATGTAGGCTCTATAACCATTGTACATAGGGCTAATAACCCCGAAGGGGGTGTGTTGGGAATTAACTCAACTGTGACCTGGTTCATGAAAAAGATGACTAACTACACACCTAGATAGAACCCCCCCCCCATAATATTACTTGGTTGATCTCATAATATTTATAGACTATTTTAAAAGATTTTTTCATGGTAACTTTGAGAGGTTTGGTTAGGAATTATGAGAAAACCCAACATAAAGTTTAACCAATAATGATATAGGTTGAACACAAATAATTATATACTAACATGATAGTGCCAATGAATAATAAATTTTAAGGTTAAAATTAATTTTATAATTATTATAATTCCCCTGTATTTTTAATATTTTTTCACTCATGTCAACCATTTTGGTTTTTATAATGGTTGGAACTCAAAATAACCATGGGTGCATGGGACAATATAGAGATTACCTCAACGAAAAACCCATCCGAATGGTAGATGGAATTAGAACCCTTATTATTATTCCAAACTAGCTATCATGAAATTTGATTAACAATATGAACCTAGTTTAAGTATTAAACACACTTAAGAAGAAAAATATGGAGTCCTATTAAAAATAGGACAATATAGACAATTAAGGAATATTAATCCTTATGAAAATCAAATTTTTGGGAACAAGTACCAATGGAATTACCTCAAAGGGATAGAGAGATTCTATACCTGTGGAAATGAGGGAATCAAGAATCAAACTTCCATAAGAAAATTAATAGTTCAGTTAACACGATTGAAGGAAATATATTTCTTCCTAAGTTTCCATTAATAATTCAATTTCTTATGTGTGTGGAATTTGGGAATTATATAAGTCAATTCCCTAAAACAAGGAATATCCAAGATGATAATAATCACCAACCTCAAAGAACAATATGAAAATAGAATTACAAGGCAAGAACTACTCCCAAAGTGGATCTAGAAATTTAAGTTATATGTTCCCTCCAATACAGATTTGTATATGTCATGTGGGAATTTGGTTCTAGGAACCCTAGTATATCTAAGAAGTTTTGAGAGATCATTAAATCGCCACCCTGATGATTTTATTATTGAATAAATATTCTAATGGTATGATTATTGTATTACAAGTTGAATTTTATAGGAATGTGCCATGTGTAAATCTTATTATCATTCATTTAGATAAATTTAACATGATTTTACTAAGGTATTGGTTCCCTCTACTTAAAGGAAAAATAATCTTGATTATGGAAACATAATTTCATATTAACCTATAAAATTTTATTAATAAAAGGACAATAATAAACACCCACTATAAAAAAAATTATATAATGTTGGTCTTAACACCAAAATATTATAGACTCTTGGAAAAAATAGTTGGAGAAAAACTTAATATTAGGGATAATCATATTTTAAGGAATGAGATATGTTTCCCAAATTTATAAGTTTGATATCTCTCGATAAATTATATCCTAATTTTTCTCTATAATTTAGATAACCCAAGATATTTTTTTAGTGTGTATCATTAAAGTAATTTTCCTTATACTAATGTCTATTCCAACATTTTAATTTTTTCTATAGTTTTATTCTAATTCTCAAGAATGTGTTAAGATCTCTTGGATCATATTTATTAACTCATGTTTCCACACTCTTTTGATTCATGACTTATGTTATTCAAATTCATATCCCAAGATTCTTTATCCATGACATGTTGGGTATAAATTATATTATGTATCTTGATAATACACATATGTTCATCTTATGTTCATTTATGAATTCAATTTTTATTGCTTATGTTTACCCTTACTAATCTTTTGAGCTCACCCCTTTCTTATGTTTCCATTTCCCCAAGTTATGAAGATTAGTATAATGTATAATAAGTATATGAGGGATTATAGTGTGGCTCTATTATCTATAAATCTTCACAATTTTTTAAAAATAAGTTTCTTATATAGTTAGTCCTCAAGGGCACTAAACCTTCCATTCTTGGGATTATGTGATTATTTGTAAGATTTATAAATTTAACCACGGAATCAAAGTAATATTTATGTTATAAAATATAGGCATGTCTATCTTTGGTCTCTATAGATGCGTCTAATCCTCTACTAACTCAGTATTAGCTTGATCTATAGAGATTCCTTCACAATATAAAATGTATCCTAAGAAATCCACTTGTTACAACCAAAACTCAAATTTACTAAGTTTAGAAAATATAATTTATTTACTAATAGTTCTTAATATAACTCTTAGTTGTTCCTCATGTTCCTCCTGACTTTTTGAATATATCATAATATCATTAATAAAGACCACCGCAAATTTATCGAGGTATTCTCGAAAGACTCTATTCATGAATTCCATAAATATAGTGGGAGAATTATTCAAACCATAGGGAATAAAAACAAAGTCATAATATATATACCTTGATTAGAACATTGTCTTTAGGATATCCTCTTTATGTACTCTCAACCAGTGATACCCTGATCTGATGTTAATCTTAAAAAATATTTAGTCTATTTGAATTTGGTTCAATAAATCATAAATTCTCATGACAGGATATTTTTTATAACTAAATTCCTAATGATTTCTATATAAAAAATATTGGAACCATGTTGGATTCAGAAGTGGATTGTTTTCTTTGGTTTTCAAAAAGGGGTTAAATCAATTAACTTTGTAAAATCCTTGAAAAACTAAATAATGATTTTATGATTTTTTAATTTCCAAATATCATAAGTTTGTAGAACTTGTGATGAAAGCCTTATAAAGGAAAGGGGAGTAAATTTGATGCCAGTCATATTCATATTTTATTGGAAGGAAAGATGTCAGTCAAAGACAAGGAAATTGTAGTACTTTCCATTGAAAAATATGATGATTCTAAATTCATTCGATCAAATACTATATATCATGGTATATACGGTTTGTGATGAAAGTATTTTTTTATTGGATAATCCATATGACAATGAAGTAAAATTTCTGCTCTTTCCAAAGTAGATTTTAAGGTGGCATTTTTTCCCAGTGTTTTCCAAATTTTTGGGGCTAAAAATCAGGAGATGGAGAAATGTGATTATGGAAAATAATGATGCATGAAAGTTTGAATATGATTGGGTATGTTGCATATGGAGTTCCAAGAAATAAACATTGAAAAATGGGAAAGGCCTGAAGTGCGTGAAAGATTCAAAAAGTGTGTGAAAGATGAGGTTCGAGTGAAAGAGACTTACGTGCCCAATGCAACGTCCAATGGGGTTTTGCATGACATGTCAGGGTTTTGCGCAACGCGTGAGGGTTTTTTTCATGTGGGGGTTGGTGAGGCCTATAAATAAGAGATGACCCCTCTCATTTGTGCAGCTCTACCCTTAGATAAATTCTGAGCTCTGAAGCCTAGAATAATTTTAAGTAAAGGGAGTTGAATAAAATAAATAGAGTTGTGCGTTAGAGGGAGAAGTCTCACGCAAGAAGAGAGTTTCACGCAAGATTGAAGTTGCGTGCAAGAGGGATTTCATGAAAAAAGTAAAATCTTTCACACTAGGCATACGATTTGTGTGCAAGAAACCTAAAAGGGTGTGTGAAATATTTGAGTCTATCACAAGCAGTAAGTTGTGTGCAAGGTAGTTCTTACCAGCTTCTAGGTAGGAAAGAGAAGAATTGTTTTGAAATATCAAACTATGAAAGCTAATTAAGAATTACTAAAACTTTGTTTTTTCCTATATTTGATAAAAGGGTGCACACATTCTTGAGTATTGTTTTCCAAGTGCTACATGAGTGTAAGGGTATATCCTACTCATTGTATTCCACGTCGAAGGATTTTTTTCTAGTGTATTGCGTGGTATTGGATTACTTATGTACCATACCAAGGACGTAGCTTCTCTTATTGAGTAGTGAACTCTGTAAATCTTGTGTTCAAGTGGTTGTGTGCATTCAGTAGGGAAAGACTTCTTTAACAGGAGTCGAATGTTATTTCAAAAAGAAATGAAACATAAAATAAAAATATACCACTAATTCACCCCCTCCCCCTCTCAGTGATACTTGGATCCTGACTGGGTAACTTCAATAAATTCATATTTTCATTGATCCATCCTTCTTCTTTAAAAATAAGATAGGTTCTCCCAAAGGAGATAGACCTGGATGAATGAATCCTTTTTCCAAGAGATCTTGAAATAGCTTCCTAAATCCCTCAAAATCCAATAGTGGCATTCTATAATGGGTATTTGATATAGGTTAATATCATCTTATGAGTTAAATTTTGAATTCTAACACTCTTTCAAGGGGATGTCTAGATAATTCTTTAGGAAATATAACAATGTACTCCTAAAAAATGGGTACAAATTCAATTCTTTTTACTTTCAGTTTCATCCCCTTCCTTACCAATCATTTCTATAAAAAAGTATATAGGAGGTAGATTTTGACAAAGTTAATGATTTAATCTCTATATACCCTTTATTATTGAATAAACCCTTCATGTTTTTTAACTAATAACTCCACTTATAATAGATTAGGGTTCTATTTGATGTTATTTGAAAACATGAATGAAATAAATGAATTTATATAAACAAAATCAAAAAGTGTGCTAGAAATATTTGTGTGAAAAATAATTTTACTTTACACAACATCATTTGGAGCATTGACTTTGGCCTTCATGAAAGAAACATCATGGCCTTGCGGTTGATTTTGGTTTTCCTTTATCATTCTATGATTCATACGCTGGTTATAAAAGTGTCTATAGTATCCACATTTGTCGCACCCCGACCTAAAATACTATTTTATTATATTATTTTCTTGGCTTTGTATATTTTTGGTTTCCATCTTTGGTTACCTTGTGGATTTTCATCTTGGTTTTGAAATAGTGTTAGAAGTTGAATTGGTTTTGGAAATTTAAAGGCACATTTGGAAAGTGTTCATCAATGTGGTGTTTCTCATTGTCTTTAAAATGGTTTGGAAATGTTTTTGGTAAGTGCATTCGAATGTGTAAAGTCAAGGGACTGTTTGTCTATTTAGCCCATTTTTAAAGAAATGATTAAATTTTAATATGATGTGACTGCTTGGTTGGCACATTTGATAGTGTGATTTATAGTTTGAACTCTTATTAGGGATTTACTATATGGGTTATCATATAGGTGGTGTCCGTGTTTGGGGTAGGCAAGTGTGGTGATGAAAGGTAAGGTGAGTAATGCATGAAAGGACCTCATATTTACATAGTATATTATTAACATGGGATTCCTGGGTGTCTTTTAGAGTGTTGAGTGACGATTGATGATCAACCCTAATTAAATGGATTGGTACCCCCTAGAATAGATGAGAGGCCAGGTAGGATGTACCACTAGATTGGTCGGTTTAGGGTGGAAAGTTGGTTATTGACTAGAGAACTTCACCATACGCTAGTAGTTGGTTCCTAACTGAGTAAATATAGGGATTCCTCTAGGAATGTTTAGAAAATTCCCATGGTTACAAAATTGTTTTTTCTTGTTTATTTTATATAATGTTTTATTCACATATTGCACTGCTTATTTATTTTCAGCATGACCTGGTATTATTTTTCTTAGGCATCTGTCTTGCGATATGTTTTCTAAAATGATGGCTTCTTCGAAAATAAAAAGGATGTTGTGTCAACTTTTAAAAAGGGAAAATGTGATTATTTATAAAAATGCGAATACCCTATTTTTATACGTGTATTTAAAAATAGTGTTAATGTATTTTTTAGTAAAGGAAACATATGGATTGTTTGGTGGTTGCCTACTAAGATGTTTAGCTCACAACCTACTTGTACCATTCAATGTCAGTAGACCTAGACTGTTTTGCAGGTTCAGCATATTGTTCAGGTTTTCTGGTTGATCTGGCTCTTAGAGAAGTTCATTCATTTGGACAGTCGTGACATTGAGGTCACATGGATATTCCATTGGTAGTAGTTTGGTATTTGTTTTGGTTTCTTGTTTTTTCATTTATATCTTGTAACTAAATCACTTAATTATATTCATTTGAGATTTAGTTGTTGGTCATTGTTGCATGCTTAGTTTGTTTATTTTGATTATTCGATCATGGTTATTGGGATGAAATCATTCAATTTTGTATTATTTTTTTTTTCTCAATTCTAGTTTCCATTCCATGGGGATCAAAAACACCATTCGGATCATGTCTTGGACTGGTTCAGATGTCGGTTTGGATGTCATCCCAACCTGGTTCGTGACAAAATGGTATCCGAGTAGGTTTATTGTTGTTTCGGGGTTTATGGTAGTTATAGACTAAGACTTTAGGGACTTGAGATATAGGTACCATAAGGACTTCATGAACCCTTTCTCGTTCTGATCGTCTAGTTACCAAGGGTGGTCGGGGAATTAATTCATTGTCTTGACTTGGTTTGTTTCAAATTGAGGGATAACAATAGAGGCAAGCTGGTGTCATGTTGTTATCTTACATGGATTATTGAACCATGTGGAGTATAAGTGCATGGTTCGGGGTCCTCTTAGTTGTTATATCTTACTTGGGGCATGACCCACTACCATGTTGTCAGGTTAGGCATGACTACTAGTCTCTACTTTCGATAGTTTTGTTTAAGTTTAGTTTCTTTTGTTTCTAGTCATTTTGAGTAGTTTTTTTAAAAAAATTGAAATGAAAATTTATTATGTTAAATAGCCTTGGATTGGGGAAATGTGATTAAAAAAGGAAAATGTTATGGATTGGAAATTTGGTGAATTATTGGGTTTTGGAAAAGAAATGGTGAGTGAAACCCATGGTATTCCTCATGAGGGTTATCATATGTATGGGTATGTATGGAAGGTTCATATAGGAACATGTGGATGGAAATAGAGGAACACATGTGCATCAGTTCATAGGATTCCATGGGTGTGTGTTTGAAATCAATGGTTCGGCCTTGTTTTTCTAAAGTGATTTTGAAAGAGGAAAATGATTCTGAAAATTATTTTTCATTTTACAATGTGGGTTTTATTATGTGAAAAGTGTCCTTGGAAGAAGGAGGTTTTGGAAATTGGAATGAAATCAATTGTTTTTTGAAGGAATTTTTTTATTTTTATTTTATTTGTTTGTCTACCGAGCCTATTATTTTGGATAGAGATGTTACTTTCAGTTGCGCTTTGGTTTGATATAAGGTTTTCTTTTGTGCTTTTGTGTTATTCAAAGTATGCCGCCCAAAATGTTCCCCAAGTTTTCTAATTAGTCATGCCTAGTTTATTATTATTCTTATTTGTTTCTTATCCTACCTGGTGATTGAGGAATGTTAGAGTTAGTGTAGTGGCATGAGAAAGTAGAGCATGTCATTAGTTTGTTGGGAACTCCTAAGGCTGTTACAGTTCGTGCTATCCTCGGTTTTTTGAGGGTCTATCTTTGGATGAATGGGAGTTGTTTCCCCACCATACTTACAAGTTGGGATGATGTGGAAAGGGTATAATTTTTTATTCATCTAATGGTTTATACTTTATTAGGTGAATATGAATAAATGGGGAGAGCTCATGAGTATTCAGTAAGGCCAACAAAATGTGAAGGCCTATGTTGACCACTTCAAGGATCTAGTTTCATTTTATCTGGGGGTGGAATCAAAAGATCTGTTTAAAGCTTATATTTTCATTGGGGTTATTCATATAAATATAAAGGATTGATTCCTCTCCTATAAGGATCTTCTTTTTGAGAAGTTGGTGGATGAATCATTTCTAGATGTGTTGGTTTCTGGAGTGTAGGAAGTTGGAAATCTGGTGTCTCTTGTTTCTTGTGAAGGTTACCCATTCGGTGAGGAGTGCAGGCCAAAGGAACCTATCTCAAAGGAGTCTATTTCATTGGTTCTAGATTCCAATTCATCCAATTGTTCTCCTGTGGCCAGTTCGGGAATTTAAATCCATCTTTTCACATCCCCCCCACCCAAAATACCTGTCATCATTGTGGCAGCTTGGGTCATCTGGAGAAGTTTTACAGGAAGTGTTGTCTGAATAATATGTTTTGGCCAGATTATTCTAGTACCTGACTATGAGGAAGTAGATGCTTCATTCATCAGGTCTCCATCCCCAGGACTCGAAGTAAATCTCTCACATAGTTAGGAGTTACCAGGGATGTGTAAAACCTTGGCCCGGTTTTTGTTTTTCTATGTTGGTGTAGAGACATTTAAAGATTCCTTGTTGTAGTTTTTGCAGTCATTTTGGGTTCATTTTTCCATTTTAAAAGTGTTATGAACTTGTTTTATTGTGATCTAATAAGTTTTATTTATCTGGATATGTCTCTTTAAATTGTCCATTCTTCTCTGAATGTGATTAACCTATATGCAGGTTAGTTCAGGTTTTATTTTCTAGTTGTGCTTGTTTGGAAATTTTTATCCTTGTAGATTGTTGAATTGTATCTTATTTTTGGGTTCATTTTTTGGTTCTAGTTCTTTCCTTGGGCTCTCCCCATGTGTTAGGGTATATAGAGTGGGGGAAATTTCGAGCTCTAGTGGCGGTGTTGTTTCGCTCATGCTAAGAAGTTGGAAGTGTTCATGTTGGGATTTCCCTAGTTTCTAATTGTAGTGAAGTTGTTTGTTGGTTGGTATGAAGAGGTTGAGTTAATTCTCAAGATCCCAGTTCACTGGGTTTCCTTGTAGTTGGTTTCTTATTTCAGTTTTGGTGGTTTTGGATGGGTTTTATAGTTCACGTGTTAGTAGATTTCTTGTTGTGGAGAGAAACCCTTTGTGTTTTCCCCTCATTCTTATGCTAGGGTTTCTTCTTGATTTTCTAGGTGTGGCTAGTGGATTTAAATTTCACCTCAAGGTTTGTAATTATTTTGAATTTTATCAGGCATGGATTTGAGTTTTGGTTATCTTTCGGCTTGGTGACTTTCTGGGGGGGAGGGAAATTATTTGTGGTGGGGATAATTGCCACACCCTGACCTCTAATACTCTTTTATTTTATTCTTTTATTGGATTTGGATTTTTTTTGTTTGAGGTTTAGGTTGAGCCCAAGTTTATATTTTTTAATTTCAAAAAAATTTAGGTAAATTGTTTGCATGTGCACGGTTAGTAGAAACTATGTTCCTTGCCCAAGAAACTGTACAACTTGGTGTCATTTTTGGACAAAAGCATTTGGCATGGTCAATGCAAGGTTTGGAAACCATGTGGCCATGTCATGTGGGGTTTCCCTTATGTATATTGAGGGGATCATAGTTGGTGCATGGATTGTCAAACCGTGTGGCCAAACCGTGCGAGCTTCCCATAAATTTTAAAAGATGAAATCCATTTTTCTCTCTCCCCTATTTTTATCTCAAAATCAAGCATATCCATCCTTGGTTTATTTTGTGCAAGGGAGGGTTCCCAAACCCCTCTCCCTTGATCTTCCTCCTCCTTGGATGCCCATCCTCCAAATCCAAGGTGAGTTTTTAGGGTTTTTTGTCCATTTTTCTCTCATTCCTCTCTTCTCCTCTTGATTTCTTGGTTTCCCTTTGGTGGGTCTCATTTTTTGGAACCCTAATGTCTAGGTTTTGTGTGTAGGTTTTTTTCCTTGGATTATAGGGTGTGTGAATGACCTTTGGGGCTTAGATCTATCTTCTTCAAAGGTTACATCTCTTTCGCACACCTTTGAGGTAGTTTTTTTCGTCTCTTTCCTTTTTGGTGAAATCAATTTGATGCTTGGGTACTTCAATTAATTTTTTAAACATGATTATCACCTTTATAATTCACATGTTTAGTTTATTATAGTGTTTTTTTATTGGTAGAAATTATTAAAATGGGTTTTAAAGTGATTCTTTTTTATGCCTATGTTTATATTTACCAATTGTGTTTGATAAAGTGCCAATTGAGTTTTGATATAAAATTTGGGTGATTTGGATGGTGTTTTACCATAGGAATATTTTATTGAATTGGTTGTATTGTGGATTTAGCTTTGTTGTGAGTGAACTATTAATTTATATGGCTTGATAGTTATGGTGGAGTTTTTTGAAAGGGGTTATTTATACTCTCTCAATTATGTGAAATCCTTGGGTTTGGTGAAAGGGAAAGTGGTGATTTTGAAAATGATTTCTAAAGGGTTTCATAGACACATGGAGTATGCCAATGGATGTTGTCACATTCATGGGTGTATTGAGTGCACACATGGATGGGATTTCAAATGATGATAGCATTGAAGTGATTCTTTCCTTGAACTTTGGTTTTCTAAAAAGGTTCCTCATCTTCTCCTCCACCCTATTTTTATAAATTGGTTTGAAGATTGTATTTGAAGTTATGGACCATTTTAGTTTCATAAAATATGATTGGTTTCTAAATAATATTAAATCCTATTTGGCATCTTTTGTTACCTTTTGGATTTTCATATTGGTTTTGAAATAGTGTTGGAAGTGCAATTGGTTTTGGAAATGTAAAGTCCTATTTGGAAATTGTTCATCAATGTGGTGTTTCTCATTCTATTGAAAATTATTTGGAGATGTTTTTGGAAAGTTCTTTTGGATGTGTAAAATCAAGGGCTTGTTTAGAAAGTGAACACATTTTTAAAGAAATGATTAAATGTTTATATGATGTGACAACCCAGTTGGCACCTTTGATAGTGTGATATATGGTGGGAACTCCTACTGGGGATTTATTTATATGGGTTATCATATAGGTGGTGTCTGTGTTTGGGATAGGCAAGTGAGATGATGGCATGTAAGGTGAGTCACGCATATGAGGGACTCCTACTTACACAGTATATTATTACCATGGTTTACTAGGGAATATTTTAGAGGGTCAAGTGACGATTGTTGATCAACCCTGATTAGATGGGTTGGTACCCCCTGGATTAGCAGAGATGCCAGTGGGATGTGCCGCTGGATCGGTCAGATTAGGGTGGACAGTTGGTTATTGACTAGGGAGATTCACCATACGTTGGCAGGTGGTTCTGAACCGAGTACATCCAGGGATCACTTTAGGGATGTTTAGAAAATGCCCATGGTTACTAAATTTTTTATGCTTATTTATTTTTTTAATATTTTATTCACATATTTTACTACTTATTTATTTTAAGCAAGAACTAGTATTGTTTTTCTTAGGCATCAGTATTGAGATTTGGTTTATAAAATGATGGATTCTATGAAAGTGAAAAGGGTGTTGTGTTATCTTTTAAAAGGGAAAAATATGATTATTTATTAAAACGTGAAAACCCTATTTTTATGAATTTATTTAAAACTAGTGTTAGTGGATTTTTTTAGGAAAGGAAACGTATGGATTCTTTGGTTGTTGCCTACTGAAATCCATTACCTCACACTTCTTTTTGGTTGAATGTAATTTAACTACTTGTATAGTGGTTTAAAACATGTAATTAACTTATAAAATAACTGTATTAGTATTTATTATATCATATGTGATCCTTTTATAACATATTGTCACTCTTTTGTTAATAATCATTCATTATATTCATTATTTCGGGCATTAATTGCTCGGTTTTCTCATTTGTGCATTATTATGAATGTTATGGTTCTTGTGTATATTATATAGTACCATAATCTCAAGATTAATATTATTAATGAAATAATTATAATATTTTTACATAAATTTTTATTTTCAAACCAATAATGAAATATGGTTATGAAAAAACAAGTACACTGCAATGATAGAGATGGTAGGTCATACGTACGCATGAGTGACGTTTTCATTTTCCAATGATCATTATGGAAAGAAGTTAAGAAATATATTATCTTTAAATAAGTGAAAATGTAAGAAATAAAATGATATATTATATTTAAATAATTATTAATATGTCATTAATATCATAATTATTTCATCTATATAATATATACTCATTAACTATATCCTAATCACCTTCCATGTGAAGTAATAGTAAAATACGAATCGCATTTCTTTGCATGGCGGTTGTCCGCTGTACACATGAGCGATGTTATAATATCTCTTATAAAATATAAGGTAAAAATAAAAATATAATATACTAAATCCAAATGTATAACTATTTTATATATATCATATATATAGTTTATATCCATTATCATACCTAATCGTGAAAGGTGGTAATAGAAGAACGAATGACATCGGTTCGTGAGGTGTTAGTCCACTACACACATGAAAGATGATTTTTTAACCCTTTTGATGGAAGTGGAGATATTTTAAGGTCATGAACTTATTATAACAGAATCAATATATAGGGAATATATTTATTGAATTATATTATCATGGTTTAATAACAATTTAAGGAGGCGGAGAAGGGAATAAAATAAAGATGCTCGTTGAAGAACATTACCTATTATTCAAGTATCCTACTTTGGTTTGAACTAAATCCTTTATATGTCAAATTTATTCCTAAATAATTCTCCAATTATGAGGGTAGAGAAGTTTTTAATTGATTTTAGTAGATTTTTTTCATGGGAAATGGCTTTAGAGATGTGAATACCCAAAAGTGTGAATTATTGGGAGGTTAATATTACCCCAAGTGGCTCAAAATTGATAATTAAAGTTTTTTAGGGATGATAGGTTCTATAAATACCTCCACTACACATTTAAAAACATTTTTTAGACATTTTTTCCTTAACTTCTAAGTTTCCCTATTTTTACCATTTTTGTTTTTCACTATGGTAACTAGTTTTCAAACATAGGTAATTTATCCTTTAAGAATAAATTAAAGTGATAATTATTAGATAATTTTGACCCAATTATTATACATATAATGTCTAATTTAAAAAATATAAATCCAATGTGCTTTTGAAATTAATTTTAACACAAGCGTGCTTAACATGAAAAAACACCACTTTAACCATAATTGTGTTAACAAAGTTTTTACTATATAGTGGTCAATATATTAATTAAAATAGAAAAATTATTCCATTAAAGGAATATAGTTTATATTTATCATAATTTAAAAATAACTTGTAAAAATATAGTATTTTTTAGTGATTTCAAATCATTTAATAAAATATGATTTATCATAAAATAAAATTGATGTCAATTTTGACATTATTAATTTAAATTGAATTAAAAAATATCAAGGAAATAATGGAATTAAAATATATTATTTTCATTCATTTTTACATGATATATTTTTCAAAAAAATATAACATAATAATTCATTTAATTTACTTCACTTTTAATATTTTTAGTATCATTTATTTTATTTTACTGTTAACTAAATAATTACAATGTTGGCATTTCTTAAGCATTTAATGTAATTATTTCATCTCAAAAAAATTAAAATAAATTATCTTGATGAAAAAATACATTTATATTTAAAAATTGTATAAATATATATAACTGAACATATGTTGTTTTTGTCCCCATACCAAGGATTTATATATATTAAAAGTAAGAAAGATTATTTTTTGTTGTTTTCTTTACTTAACTTATTATATGGTCCACTTTAAAGGATAATTGTCTCAAAAATAATAATAATCTAGAATAAAGTCATAAGGGTTTAAATTTGGTCATCTAAATGGTGTGGGAAAACTTTTTAGGTCATTTTTAACCTTAATCTTCTTTGTTTAACCCCCCCCCCCCCCCCGGAAAATTCATTTTTACCTTAACTGCAAAAAAAATTACTATCTTCGCTATTCATTTTGGTCAAAATTTAAGTTGAACTTATTATAAAATATAAATTATTATGATTTAAAATCTGGAATCCATTTTTCAAATTCAATTTATAGAATTTGTAAATTTTAATTTAAAATTAAACCCATAGATGCAATGAGAAAGCAGGTTTTTAAAGAGGAAATGTTAAATAGTTTACAAAGTTTTTATATCAAAATTCAATATGAAAATTATTTCAATGACCTAAATTCTATGAATTTATATAAAATTGAACTATTTTTACTTTAAAACCAATTCAAAATATAATTTAATTGTATAAATTATTTTAACGAAAATGTAGTTTTCAATTACATTTTTGTATTCTTCGCTATTCTTCAAAAAATAAAACTTTTTATAAAAATACAAAACAAATCACTATAATCTAATTTTTATATTCTTATTTCAAAAATGAGGTTTATTTTTTCAAATAAATTTTCTATATGTGTTAAAATTTAATTTTAAATTAAGTGTGTAAAGCGTGGCTAAACAGTGTTTTGTTTAAACTGAGTATTGCATTCATCGGAAGCTATCGAATAAAATTTATTCTGAAATAAATATATATTGTAAATTTGTGAGGTATTACACTAAGTGTAAAATTTATTTTTTAATAATTGGGCAGTATTATATTACCCCTTTTGGCGCTTATTAACCTTGATTAAATATTAATCATGGTAATTATATCATTACTAAAAATATAAGATGACTCATCCTTCTAAATTTTAATGTGATGAATCCAAATTTGAGATACATTTAATCTAATTCTATTTCAAAATAGGATTAATCTAAATTTTTAATTAAAACATATAATTTGGAGAAAACTGTTTTGGTAAAAACAATTATTCGTTAAGGGTTCTTAAACATATTAACATTTATTTCCAATTAAATTAATGGTAATTTATTTTATTTTAAGTTTTTAAATCAAATTATAACCACAGTTTAAAATATATCTATTTAATTTATATAGATAAAAATTATATAATGTTTATAAAAATAATTCCTTGAAAAAAACTCTTTTATCTTGATAGTTTCTCTTTGACCTGGGTAACTTAATTTTATGCCCAAAAATTAAAATTACCTTATTATATAATTTCAAAATACTAAGTAAAAATATGAAAATAATTTTATTTATTCAATTTATAAAAGTGATAAAATTTATTTTTAATATAACTATGCATAAAATAATTTTAGGAAAAAGTGTATCTTTTAATCATTAAATAAATTTATTACTTACATTGTTATAACCATAAGATAGTGGTAGATTTATTTTATTTCTTATTTATTAATACTTTTCATTAAAATCTTTATTTAATCATAATATCATAAAATACATAATGTATAAAAAGACAATTTTTTAGAAACAATATATATTTTTATTCCTAAGATGAATTATCAGTTACCTATATATACCAATTTAATTTTGTTGATAAAATGCCATTATTTTTATTTCTATGTCAATTTCATAATGTGATTACCTCTATTTACACCTTCCAATTAAATGACTCCTTTTATGATGTTAATTTTAATTTAATCAAAAGGTTTCATGGTTTATTTTCATTTAGTGATGTGTGTGGAGAAAGCTATCATAAACAATATATTAATTTAAAGGAATGATAAGTAGTAAAATATTAGGGAATGGAATCTTAATACTCTACTAGAAAGACAATGGCTCTGGATACATTTCCCAACTCAGCTACTAAATTGGCCAATAGACTTATTCCCAAGGCACTAGAGGTAGATACAACTATCGAGGACCCCTTGACGTTGGTGGGTAATATAGAGGCCATCATCAAAATCACCTAAAATTGGAGTTTCAACTCTATAATGAGAATATCAAGGTCAATATATAACTCCTTGATAACATTTAAAGATTAAAAAGTGTTTGATTTTATCTTCCAAGCCTGGAGGAAGGTGGATTGAATCACCCCAAGCATTGTACATTATTGGAGTCTAGTAATGTCCCCAATGTTTCAGGTGTGGAACCCCTAAAACTATAAGGAATTACATGGAGTTAGTGGATACTCCTCCTAATTTTTGACCTATCTAGATCTTCATGTTTCCCCTACTCCTTTCATGATCTAGGGGATACTATAAATTTTTATCACTCACAAAATCCAAAAAAAATCAGAAAATAGAAGTGTGTGTTTCTCTAAATACAATGAAGTTATAACAGTTGTTGGATCTTAGATTAAGCTTTTATGGTAAGATCTCTCCAGACTCATCAGAAGATGAGATCTCTTCACCATCCACAAGATATTCTCCTCACCTTGCATTTCTTCCTCAAGAGTTTTCATCAATAAAATCCCTCTTCTTTGCATCTCTATATGGCCTAACATTCTCTGAGACTTCATCAGGACTCCCACACATTATCTTCATCAACCATTTGGTAAATACATTATCCCAGATGTAGGAGTGTACCAATGAATCTAACTCATTGATTCAATCCATGAATTCCATCCAGAAGACCATGAACATAGCTTTAACAAACCCAATATCGACCAAAAATATCTTGGACAAATGATGTTTCCCCCATTTCCTCCTTTAAATATAGAACATTCCTAGTGCATCACATGTTTTTTTAGATTTAGGAAAGGTCTTGTATCATGGTATCTCCCTGATGGATCGTATTTTCTTCTCAATATCCATTTCTGGTGTATCCTTAAAGGTCTTAGATGTTTTTTCTTACATTTAGGCACACGTATTATGGATTCATTCATCCAAAGCCACACCCACCTTGGAGGCATTACATTGGAATTGTGTAGGAGTCCTTAGATATCCTTAAGCTACTACTCCCTTAGTATAATCCTTCCTATTTTTCTGGAAGGTTCCCATTGTGGTGGCCTATACTCTTCCCTGCCTCCCCCTAGTATTATACATATTTCTCCATCCATGTGACTAGAATCCTCAACATCATCCCAAGATATGTTGCTTTCTAACTCCATACATAATCCTAAAGTAGTCTAGTTGAGGATTCAACCACCAACATTGTGATCCCAGTATTGGTAGCCTCTTGAGATAGCATCCACCATAGTTTTTGGAATATCAAAATGTGTCACTCATCATAAAATCTGATGTAAACCAATGTAGTAAGTCATTAAAAATCTCATCAATGTGCACAACCAATACTACACTTTTGAAAGAATCTAAATATAACCACTCATTCATGGTTTCATTGTCTTAATCCAGGAATACTCCAACCATAGTGCTGATGGGGATGAATTTGAACCCCTCATTCACCCCTAATATGAATATCATCCTTGTTCTATTTATCCATAGAGGGTGCACCCTAATGATATTCAGTAGTAATTAATGGAAGTAAATATCTGAATGGATGATGGAATTTAATAATTTTTTCCATTTTAAATGTATTGTGACCCACACATAGAGAAATTAGAAGGTTACAATGATACACAATGGCATGTACCTCTAGTTTTCATGTCCTATTAGATCATAGATCTTCACGCTAATCGGGTGAAGAGATTGATATTGTATCTACTTGTCAACTGATCCTCCATTTTGAATGTTCCTAGACTTATCCCCATATGTTAACATTTTATTAACATAATCAATATACTAAGTAATGCCTCAAATAATACTACTAACCACATATTCAGGGTCATTAGTTGGCTCACAAAGAATGCTGACTCGATGTACTGACTCTACTATAGGGTGAAAATGTATATCTAAGTTTAAGTTGTGTGTGAATTCCTAGAAATTTTTTCAATCAACCCATTATTCTCCCACCCAACATGTCAAGGAACATATTAATCCATGTTTTAAAGGGGATTTAAGCGTATATGAGAGGATCTCTTTACTGGTCCTCCCTCATGGTTAGAAATAGAACCTTTTCTAGAACTGGGTTCTATTTTACATCCCCTCAATAATTAATCACTAGGACGAACTCATCAATAATTTCAAATAATAGATATATTACTCTAATCTTATAGATATTCCACAAGATGATCCTAATCTTATCATGATTCCTATAGAAAGTATCAGTTCCTAGTGAACTTCTTCCTAACAGCACTGATATGAGGTTAGTGTAATGATGTGCCTTGAATTTTGATGTCTATCATATATGATTAAGAAATCATCCAATATATTGATCCTATATAATGGTAGTCTCTGAGATAGTTAATACTCTCACTAGTCTTTCCTTAGTATATTTTCCAGTATATGGTGTAGTGATTGAATTTTTTTAGTTGATCTAACTTTGGGGTTCTCTATAACCCCCACCCTCTATGATGTGGAAACTTAATCCCTAAACAGATCCATTTCATGGGTTTTTTGAATCAATTTAATTTTTTTATAATTCTATTTTGTATAAGGTTAGTTGATGCAAAGACCTTTTCCCATGAAAATCACTTTTCATGGAAGGGAATGAAGGTTTCTTCATAGAAATCTTATTCATATAAGTGATGTCATATAAATTCAATGAAAAATATCATAGGACTTTCACACAAAATTTGGAGTTTTATGAAAATAGATATTCAATTATAGTTATATAAAAATACTATCGGACCCTTTGATGTCCCCATCCCGATTTATAGAGATAGGGTTTTTTATTTCCCTCCTAAGTAGCATGATACTTGGGAATAAAATGTTAAACTTCATCAACTTACTTGGAATTTATTCCTCCTCACTCTCATATAACCCAATTCTAAGGTGGTAGTATTTTTTTACACTCAAAAACACTTCCATGATAGATCAACAATATAGGATGGTAACAGGAAAATATTTTAGAATATATGCACAGAGTCTCATACAACCCTAGACTTGAATCCTAAGGTACTACATAAACCCATGTCACATGAGGGAACAACTCTTTCATAAGATCCCAGTTCCAGGATTCAAGAGGACTGTAAATACCCCATATATCACCACTTTGAGATATTTTTGATTTTTTAAAGAAGTTGAGGTGTCTCAGATCACGAAAACATAAAATTATTTACCTCATGAAATACAATCCAGGTAACCTCTCTAGACTCATGGAAGGGATAAATTTTATGTGAATCTTCATACACAAGCCATTTAATGTAGTGGAAATGTCTCAAGGATATTTCATGAAACTCATTCTCCATGAGGAACATATATCAAGTAAGGGAAAAAAGCCTCATACAATTCATGGTTTTTTCATCACTTATATTACATGAGATATTGTTGTATTAACACATTTGATGCCTCATTTGTAAAGAAAACTTATACAAGAGTGATAGAACATAAGTAATATCAATTTTTAAAGACATACTCACTTGTGTAAACTTTATACATGTAATAAAAATTACATATTATCATGTCTGATCCCTTTACACTAGCCATGGGCTGAGTAGCATTTTTGTAATCCCCACATGTATTCTTTCTCCTTCTAAGAAAGATTCGGGTAGCCTAACATGCATTCCCAACTCAATCCCCTTGTTTATCCCCTTTCAAAACATATATTTCCTTACTATATGATTTTAAACTACATTGACTAGTCCTATCACACAACCTTAAATTGAAAAACTCTACATTGGTTTTCATTCCTATTGCAATAATACATACAGGATGCATCCCTACGGTTCAATCCAAAACTTATGATTTACCTATCTTTCCTTTGAGAGGTAGAATCCCCAAAACCAAACACCTTACTAGAGAGCACCAAACCTATCTGAGTTCCTATATATAAGTCCTAATTACTTATATTTTTTCAAATAAACAATAAAAAAATTAGTATTCCCATTGGACTGAAAATCATAATTTTCCCGACTAGAATTTAAATTTTGAATGTACCCACTAGAATCTAAAATGTGAGAGTCCCCACTAGAATCTAAATTGTGAGTGTCTCCAGTAAAATATAAACTATAAGTGTCCTCGTAATACTATAAACCATGAGTGTCCCTACTAGACTCTAAACCTTGAGTTCCTTCTAGTTTGGATTCAAAATGCGGATTGAAAACACTTTCCTAGATTTAAAATTTCATATTCCTCCTTATTCATTGATGAGAATATGAATCGCACAGTACATATCATGAGGAAGACACAACATCATTGAACATACCAAACACACTCATCTCTAAGGCTGTAAGGTCTTCACTTTTCTAAGGTAGTAAGTGGTGGAATTGGTTGATGTCCATAAGGGTGTCTTCAGGAATGGGTAAAAAATTATATCTTAAATCTATAAGGGAGTTCTAGACAAGTAAATAAACTCCTTATTGTTATGATCACAACTCCTATAGTCCCATTTTGATCAATGATTTCATCATCATCACCATAATACTAAAATTCACCTGCCTTAAGAAATTGGGAAAACATGACCCAGTTCATGGCTATTCTATGTATCTAGTGGTGTCCTGATGTAAAGCGATAAAAATAAGGACCATTTGATAAAACCATCCCACTAAACTCCTTAGTGTGTATAAATTATAAGGAAAATAATTTTTATTATGTATGAGTATTAGGAATCATATTCAAATTATTTATATCTTTAAATCTTTATTCAAACTCCTTTATTTCACAAAACCAAATGGTATGATGTTAATAACTTCTATTTTCAACATAAAACTCTTTATAATTTTATCATTATTAGTATTTTAAAAACCTTTCCATAAAAATTTCCCTTTTTGGTCATTTTTTTCCATATGAAACTATTTATAATATATATTTACCAACACATCTTAATAACCATTTAGAATATAAAGTAATATTCACCTTTTTGAGATAATTAAATATAACTCTTCACATTTATATTTACCATCATACCCTAAAATATTTTAGAATGTTGAGTGATATTTACTTTTAATACTAACTAATATAATATTTTATTATTTTCACTTAATCTTATCTAACACCATACATACTCCCACTTTCCTCTTAGAAACTATATTCCTTCCTGAATATCATGATAGGAATCACAAACTCTTTTGTATTAGGAAATAACATGTATTTACATTAATGGTAATATTTATCAACCAAACCATTTTATCCATATCATATATGGTATTCCATGTGTTTATGTATTATTCTAAAAAGAATATTTTATTCTTTAAAAAAATCTATTGCTAGTGGTGGGATTAAATACCTCATATTTTAACAAATAGCTGGATAAAAACTTTTACTTTGGATAAAAACAATTATCCTTTTCTACTTCTCAAAATGTGTTATAGAATATGATGAATCATAAACCATGTTAATAGTTGTTATATCTATTATCATATTAGGTAAATAATATGAGAATACACATCCTTTATATTGATCTATCTGAGCTTGATAATATTCCTTGTCATTCAAATCCATTATTCAGCAACCCTTTACTTTATCATTTGAATAAAAACTATAATATTTGTCAAATTTTTCTATGTTTTTAAAACCCTGTATACTTAAAACTTTTTTAGATTATACATTTGGTGTCATATAACTTTTGAAATAAAATAATCTATTTCTATAACAACAATACCTAATCTGGAAATTACATGGAGTTTCTCAAAATCATTCAGGTATCCCCTAAAATTACATCATAGGGACATAATGTCCAATATTACAAGTTCTATATTTAGGTCTCAATTACCTTGATAATATATTTGAATAAATATTTTTTTACTTTTTAACTAGCTTTTATTCTTCCAATTTTAACTTTTACTGACTTGAATTATTGATACAGGACCAGAATTTTCACATGACATGCCCAATTTATCTATTCACAAAACTTTGAGAAAAAAATGGTATCCATTTTATTAACACATTAACATATTCCAATAATTTCAAAAAACAAAAATAGAATGAATTGTATATCCGAAATAAGACTTATGGAAACCAAAAGTATCTCTAAGTAATATCCAATCATATTTAGTATTTGAGTAGTAATTAAAGTTTCATAGGTAATTATTGTATAGAATTCCTTTTAAAACTTAACTGAATCCTTTTATGATTCTCATAAGTATATAGGTTCCTTGGTTAAATAACTTCAACATTTGGTTACTTCAGAAGGAGTTACTCTCACACATATAATTTTCCTTTCATAAGAATAATTCTTATGTTTTCATACCAATCTATGAAGTTTCTTCACTAATATTATTATTTTTATAATATTGATCTCAAATTCAAGTTGTGTGAGGATTATTATTCCATTTATCTAAAATAAAATCATTTCTAAGATGAATTTCATGTTAACATTCATTTAATATGTAATTTTATTAAATATTCTCCCACTAAAATGATGACCCATTTTGAACACAGCATCTCAATTAGTGGGAAAAATATGCATATTTCACTAAGAAATGAGTCCACTTTGGTTTCACTATAACCAACTAGTTATTTATAAATGGCACCAACACAATGATACCATATATAAACCTTTTATGGTTGATTTAATAACTATTTGTACAATACATTATTTGGATAAACTCAACCCCATTCTTCTATTATCCTAACTCTTAGGGTCTCCTAGTTAAGTGTAACTCAAATATCACAGTAATATTTGGTTACCTAAAACTTAGGGTTATCCATTTCTTCCATGACTTTCATAACATAATCCATGGGCACCCTGCTTTGGTAGAACCTACCTGGTTGAATGATCAAGGTCTTAATAAGAGTTTTCCTGGAAATAAATCTAACTCTTAGCATTTTTAAAGGAGATTTAATCTCACCATATTATCTCATATTATACTCTTTACATGTATTCATAATTCTAGTAATTTATAGTTTTGAATCCTTATTCCTTCCACCAAATAAATATGTTTAAACTATATTGATGTGTATCTCTTAACACAACTCATAACTTGAGTACAAACCCAAATTAATTGCCAGCTATTTTCATATATATCTGAATGTATCTCATGTATAAGGTACATGAAAGTATTTCATTTAAGGGTTTATAATCATATAAAATTATCAATCCCCTCATTAGTAAGTTTGGAGACACTGATATCCAACCCTAATTTTTCTAGACAAGGTATAAGCCTCTCGACCAGTGAGTAATCTGAACCAAAGTCCCTCTACCCAAGGATACTTTACTCAAGATAAACCTCAATTAAATAATAATGATAACACCTAATATGCATAAATCATAATCAACTACTTAATTTAATTTTTTTAATGTTGAGGCTCAAACTACTTAATTTAATCCCATAACCTTGTACAACCCAATATCAAGCTAGAAGTAAACTAAATTATTTATCATTCCTGAAATGTAAATTCTTATATGCATATTTTAAAATTTATAGAATCAATTTAATACTTTAAACAAAATCATACATTAATATTCATAATATTACAATTATATTCATGAATAAAACATGTAAAAATGTAAATAATGAACAATTCGTATATTTATGAATGATATAAATAATTTATAAGCAATTCATAAGTTAAATCTAATTATAAAACTTTAAAATATATCCATGCTTTATGGACTTTCCATAGTTAAATAAATATAAACACTTTATATTTATTTCTAATATGGACTAATTCATATTATTATTTATATAAAATTTATATTAAATATATGATATTAAATGAAATATAAATAATTTATATTCTAATTCAATTATGTAAACAATTCACATAATCTAAACATCATATATTTTTAATATTATTTAAACCCAGATAGTATCTATTAGCAAAACTTATTTTCATATAGTTTAAATAATTTTTTAAAAGAATACCATAATTTGAAAATTTTAGATGAAATAATTATGAACAATTCATAAATTAAAATGAATTTTTTTTTATATTTATGAAATATTTTGTAACTTATAAAAAATTTATAAATTACCCTTATAATTTCCAAGAAAACAATTTATATCTAAATTATATGTCATGTAACATAATTTGAAATTTTTATTTCAATATTAACTATTAATATTATGGAATATTTATTTATTAAATTTTTCCTAAACATTCGATAGTTTATTACAAAAAAGTTATAAACACCTTTATAAAATAATAAATATCCCAAAATACCATTTATTATGATTTATAAACACTTTATAAATTCATATAATTCAAATCATAAATGAAAATATAGGAAAACAAAATTTCTATTATATCATATTTAATGATATAAGACAAAACACCTTTAGGCACTATCAATCATAAAAAATTTATTGATAATGTGGATTGTGTGATATTAAAATGGAACCCAACAACCAATGTGAGATTAAGCCCATGTCTCAGCTATAAGATGCAATGAAAGGGAATACATAAGATTAAAAAGTGTGTGGGGACTTTTATAAGGTGAGTGGGAATACTTGGAATCTATAGCTTATGATAAGCCATTGTACGATATTAAACTTTGAGCTAAGTACATTTTATAATATTAATATCACATACCATGATAGTCACAGCCTATAGTGGGATAATTCACAGGAATAACCCTTTTATCAAAGGTTTGTATAGGATTAACCAAGAATCTGCAATTGTTTTGGATTTAGATTGGGCCTTCGTGGGTGTAACCTAGTGTGAGAATCATTTTTAGTGATAGATCAAAATATCTATAGTTTGATAAGATGCCCGGTTTTATATGTATGCATTGATGCCTTCATACCATATGATATCATATATCACACGTTGTGATGTGAAGAAACCAGATGATTTTAATGTGTCGTCTATTATAATATCATATATCAAACACAATGATTCCATAATATATTAAAGAATTATATATTTTATAGATAGATTCAATTCATTTTCTTAATCATTTTTAATGATATACCTTATGATATCCAAAACTATATACATTTTATTTATTTCTCATAATGATATCAAGATTCAAAATGCATGATAAATATCTAACATAACTAAATGGTTTATATGGATCTATTAACACATAATCAAGGTAGAAAAGGAATTTAGAAACCCTTAATCCCAAGATCTATCATATATTGAAACCCAAACTATGCCACATATAAAGTAAAGAACTATGTACCTTTATCCATTGTTATTTTCCATATCATAATGATTTGATGAAGATCCATTAGAGGTAGTCGAATGAATCCATTATCCATGGTGTATCTATCAGTTAAAATAATCACTCATCACATAGTATCATCCTCACATCCATAGTATGATATAACCTTACCATAAAAAAGGATTAAGAATGAAGAGATCATATTGGCATATAGATATTTTTTTAGAATATTTTCAAGTACACACCATCACAGTGGATTTGGATTGTTTATATAGTCCATTGAGACACTTCTAAGTTAACCATGTATTTACTAATTCATTATTAAAAGTGAGAGTAAATATTTTTCCATTTATGCATTCATCACATGAATTAATTGTTTGACCTCACATATGTTTCATCTTATGAATTGTCCATATTAATGATATAAAATGTAAAATAACTCCTAAATGTTAACTTTTAATGTTCACCTACCTCATCAATCATATATTATGATATGAAAAATTAGTAGTGTGGTATCTACCATATTTCACCTTACAATATTCTATACTAAGGCATAATATATTCCTTTCAATCATGGATGTCATATAATATGGTATGCCTATATCGTATACTATGATATAAGGATTTATTGTATATCTACTTCACCATTGATGGTACATCTTCTACTATATTCCAGCCAAATGTTTGATGAATATCAATTAGAGGAATAAAAAATATTCCCTCCTCTACGGTGTATCCACAGGGTAAAAGAAACACCTAATACAAAGGTAATGTCATCCTCACATCCATGGTATTCTACTACCTCACTAAGAAAAGTATTAATAATGAAGAGAGCATTAGCGAGGAGGAAGAAAATCGGAAATGGATTTCACAAGATGTTACATACCATTATAAATGTGTTTTCCTACTTATATACCCCTAAAGACACACCTGAGTGATAAAAAATTTACTCAGGTGTTAGAAAATGCATGATAAAGTCTTTATCCATTCATGCATTCATCGCAGGAATGCATTGATTATCCTAAAAAATGTTTCATTTTAGTAAATGAATTACTTAATGATATCCATTATAAAAGATCACTAGATATTGAAATTTATCATATGGTTGTTAAATAAATCATAGGATTCAAGGTTGATTGTATAATATGATAAAAATTAATTATAATATATTCAATTATACAATAATATTTATCTAAGGTAGTGGCATGATATCTCATATCGTACCTTATGATATAACAATATCATTAACTATGATATACCAAATAAATCACATGTATAGTGGATTTAGGGAATATCTCATTCATATATCAATTTATCATTACTCAATGACATTTTGAAATAATAATTCTCATTATAACACATTCAATAATATCCTTATACTTCTAAAATTTTTACAAAGCCCTATTTTTATTTGTGCACCCAAGTATATCACAAATGATGATATCCCATGTTGTTGTCCATTGATATATGTTCTAATGGAAAAAAAACATTTCATAGTAGCTAGAAATGTATAATAGCTATAAATATCCACACATCATTTTCAATTATATCATAATCATCAAAAAAATTAAAATTCGAAAATTTTTGTATTTCTTCATATCTTTTTTGGATTAGACCTAATATTATCAATGAGGTTTTTAAGGAAAAAACATTCTAAATATGTAGAATAAGTGAATATAAAACACTATTATCATGTGGAATAATATTTAGAAGAATATTATGTCATAAATAAATTAATAAAACACATTGAAATTTTTCAACAATCTTCAATTAATAGTGAGTTTGATGATGACCACTAAGAAATACCCAATAGGTTCTTACCTTATCCACTGATCTAATGACCATGGAATAAAAAAAACACATTTTTTAGGATATATATATATTTAAACATGATGTTAAAACACCTCCACCACCAATGAAGACAAGGATTATGGGGATATAGAGAGAGTGAGAGAGGGAGGGAGGGAGTTTCTACTTTAATTAAGTGTTGAGTGATTCAAAAATTAATGTGACACATTTAGACTCATTTTTCACATATAATAACAAAATAATCCTTAGTTTAAGTGGAATATAATAAATATATTTAATTAGTGAAACATCATATAACATTATCATATATAGTTAGTTATTTAAATATCATATAATGTTATCCTACTAATACAAAACATGGCATGTGATATGCACTACATCTTATCTACTTAAGTGCATATTTGTTTCAGGTCCCAGTCACCATATCTATATGATCTTCCTTATGTTGGGTTTTATATGAATTTATAATATTTTAGATATAGATAAATTACATCTCCAAAACACTATCAATATAATAATCTATCTATTCTATGAACTAGCATGGGTAACCCGCGAAATCGGTTCCTAAATCACCCCTAACTTGGTCTGAATGGCGTTCCCAATTCCCACGAGCTAACTAATGCACCTAAGAATCAAAATAAATATTAGGTAATGATTTAACCATAATAATATCTCAATAAGGGGAAATATTATAAATAAACCATAAAAAATTGATATACCAAAACCCTCATCAAGACAAAAGTACCACAATTAGTCAAGTAAAAATCCTAGAATGGTATATCTAAATATACATGACATAAAAAATGGTGAATCCATAATAATATCTCCTCATAATAAGTGGATAAAATAGTCAACTTATCACTGGAAACTACCAAGGTCCTACTATCAAGAACACCCACCATCTCTAAGTGGTGCTTTCCCTTTTTCTAGACCTGGAAAAAGAACGTCTACAAACCCCCAATATAAAAAATTAGGGTGTGAGTAACACTAGCCTAGTAAGATCCCATGAATAATTCCATAAGAAATCAATATCAAATAAACCAATTGTTATATATTTAAAAAAATCACGGCATGATAATCATTTCACAATTTATATCAAAACTTTCTTTTAAAAAATCAATGGAAAGTATAAAACATGTATGAAAGTTTATTTCCATCAAAATAGGCATGAATAAGAATTTATTTCAAAATAGAAAAGAGTAAATAATTTCATAAAAAATTACATGTATAAATCATTTTCAATCATAGCACTATAGTTATAACTCATATGGTCATTTAGTTCAAGGCTTGAGGATCCTCACACATAATAATGAAATACAACTCTAAGTGTGCACACATCCCTAATTCTCATGCCTAGGAAGAATAAGAGTCCACCAAAATGAATTAGATCCCCTCACACATCATGTTTAGTATTTTTATCATCATCAATACATGGATATTTAGAGCTAATACATGCCTAGGATACTTTCCAAGATTACCCACCTAACTACCCAAGCTCCCATGTGCTTCAAGTCGATCAAAAAAGGGGGAAATCATTCATCTCAAATAATTTCATAAATCATCATTCAAGTAGTAAAAAATCAAGTTTTCAGTCATTAAATTTCATTTAAAAAAACCAACATCAAATGGTTTTCATCAAAACTCATGCCATTTCATTTCATTTCAAATTCATAAAACATTCCATGCCTTCTGTTCTCAAAATTCATCATAAAAATAATTATTTAAAACATTTATTTCAATTCAATATCATTTTTTAGAAATGGATACTTTATTTCAAAATCCATTATTAAATATATTTCATCACACACACACCATGAATTTTTAGGACATCTATCAAAGAATCCAATCAGGATGTGGAAATAAATTGTAGATACATTTCAAATCAAGAAACTAACAACAGTTTCAATTGATAATAATTTCCTTACAAAACCACCTACCTCAATCAAGGTATTGTCAATCACCAACACAGAATATGAAATTGGAGTTTTTAAAGGGACAAAATCAATCAATAAATATTCATATAAACTCAATTCCATAATTAAATATCGATAACCATAAAAAAATAAGTATCCACCACTCTTAAAGAAGCGGAGATATAGTGAAAGGAGAAATCACAAACAAATCTAGGTTATTCTTATTGAAAGAGATTAAATGATTCAATTGAGCCTTAGATCTAGGAATATTCAAGGTTATAAGGATTAAAATCACCTCAAGAGAGCCTTCAAGGTTAAATGTGATGAATAAGGTTTGAATGATAAGAGTTTGGAGTTAAAATGGGGGTGTCAAAAGTTTAAATTAATAAATTATAAAAAATAAATCACATCACATGGTTTATCTAAATGGTTTTTCAAATTGTATTCAAATTGTGCACCCCTTTATGGGATTTCGAAAGAGACACGGGGTTTAGCCACACATTTTTAATAACCATGTATAAATATGAAAAATATATTTACCTTGAGCAACATGGATTTAGGGTAAGGCCCCATAGTTTTTGATAATTTTGGGCCCAACTATGATCACTCCTCTCAAACCCCAACCCAAGGTGCACAATTTTATAGATGGTCCCACATGGTGTACCATAACTGTGCACCAACTGTGCATAGGCCTAGGAAACTATAAAAACTTCCAAAAGTCACCCAAAATAACCCATAAAAATAAAAGAATAAAAAATGGTCAAAATTAGGAATGTAAGTACCTGAAAACAAGAGTTGGGATGTTACAATTATCCCAATCATAAATATTATCTTACCCCAAAAAATTTTTCAAGGAGATTGGTCCATAAATAGATGAATTCACTGCACTTCCATCATTATATCATGCTCCCATGTATCATTTGAATCAGAACCATGATATCATTGCACATAAACCAAATTTATAGACTTCCCATGGAGAACCTTTGTCTAAGAATCAATAATCTTTACTAGATGATCAGTGGCAGACATACCAGGTTCCACATCAAGGTTCTATGAACTCAAAACATGAGACTGGTTTGAGAGATATTTTATAATATTTGAAACTTAAAACACTCCATAGATTTAATTCATCAAAGTTGGAAAATCCAAATGGTAGGCCACCAACCAAAAATGGCCTCATGTATCTCGGTTCCAAATTCCCTTTTCTCTTAACTATTGGTGACCCAACCAAGGTGAGACACTCAAAAAACCAGGCCCTTAACAAATAATTCCAAAGGATATAAAAGGTGATCCACATAAGATTTATATTGGCTCTATTCTATAAAAAATCTATATTTAATCATATGGATCTTCATCATAAAATCCTAGACAAAACTAACTCTTGTTAGGGAAGATTCACCTATCTTTGACCAATATAATGGAGATTTACAAGGTTATACATACAAGGCCTCAAAGGGTTCTATCTTAATGGATGACTAGTAGGTGTTACTATAGGAAAAATTGACCAACCCCAAATGGAAATACCAAGATCCTCAAAAGTCGTGGTCACAAAAAAAATTATGTCCTCCAGGTTCTATATAGCCCATTAGGTCTAACCATATATATAATAATAGTAAATTGTGATCAACTTTACCTAGGATCTCGTTGCCTCCTATAGAACTCCCTAAAACCAAGAAGTGAATTGAGTATATGCATCATATATAATGGTGGATATAACTCCATAAAATTTGAAACTATCTTGTATATATAGATTTCCTGATTCCTCAAGTTTGGTGGTTTCATGCATTGTGAATAAAGTGAGCTGATTTGTTCAATCAGCCTATCACTACTCAAATCACTTTCTTTCCTTGAGAAGTATGTAAAAACACAACAAAAAATTACATTTATACCTCATAAACATTACAATTCACTTATAGGAAAGGTTTGTTTGGGGCATCGTCATCATTAATAGTGGGAAATTCTCATAGTCATGAAAAAGATGTTTCACAAATCAACCTGGGTAACCCACTAAACTGGTACCCAAATCATCCCTGACACGGCCTGAAGTAAATTCCTAATCCCCATGAAGATGTGATAGACTGACATACCAATTCCTTTAGAAATGTATATCCTCTAAATATAGAGACCATTCACCAGTTTTGGAGTAAAAAATTTTAGACACAGTCACTTTGTTCCAGGAACACTGCCTTTAAAATATTTTAGGGATAGCACACTACGTCCCTTAGCACTTTCATCAACTCCCCCTTGATCACTTCCTTGGGTGAATTCTCACTCAGTTTATCAACTTGAAGGTATCTAAAATATATTTTCATTGAATTCTTTTTCTCTATCCAGCATGAGACTCTTCTTGCATCAAATTCTTGAATAGATGCACTAGAAAGTACTGAACAAACAAACCGGATAAATGAATCATGTTAGAAGATCAACAATGCACTTGAGTAGAACACCACTTGTGTCACACAAGTAAGGGGATTGTCATGCAAGATAACTTTCTCACAAATCTTACTATTCACGCAACCCTTCTCTGTTGTGCATCCCTTATTTATCACAAAACCCTTATCTATTTCACAACTACTCCATATGTTTCACTTGGTATTTTAGATATAAAATAAACACTTGTACAAAAGTTTTAATCCATAAAATTCATTCACACAAAACTCCCTTGTGATCCGATATAATGGATCTTCATAGGAAAAACTTATTAAGTCTTGATTGGGGGTACTCGCATATTTATATGAATTTTTCTGACCATGTGTGCAAGTTATGAAAACTTAGTCCCCAAGCACACAAGTCTCATTCACGCAAGTCTTATCTTTCTCAAAAATTCATAACATGCATGAACGACTTTACTTTTCCATATTTTGATGTAATGAACTTGAACAATGGCTTGTGCTCGAATTCTCAGACCATTTAACTTTATTTTCCAAAAACACTTTTCTCTATTCTCCAATTTTTGGACCCAAAAAATTGGAAAAAACTGGGGAAAAACACCACCTTAAATTAGGTTGTATACTAGAACTATAAGATCCATTTCCTTGAAAACTCTCTTATCTTCCATGTGAGGATTGAAAAAAAAACACAAACCATGTTCCATTTTTAGTAAATAATAACCTTGGTTCCAACAATCACCCCCATTGGGTTTATTGGAAATTTGAAAATAAATTCAATGAAGCACCAGCCACTAACCTAATACACATGAAACAACTCATCCAACACTCTAAGTATACATGAGCAATTATCGGTGTAGAAAACAATAGGAGAAGCATGAATTGAGTTCCCATGTTTTAGAATGCTTAATCATTTCCAAGCTATGCTCTGATTGTTTCTTTATAACACCAAATTCTTTTCTCCATTATCATTTTCTCCCTTCATTTTTCCCCTTTAAAGCTCATTATTCTCCCCCAATATAACATTTTTTTAATTTATCTATTTTACATCTTCCTATAGCCAGAAAAACATTTCATTCTTCTCCTTTGTACCATTTAATTTCTCAATTATCCCTCATTGAAAAAAAAACAAGAAACCTGATTTTTATTTTTAGAGTGAAAAAACACTCCCCATGGATCATATATCCCCCATAAACCTGAATCACTTCTACAAAAATATTAAAAAAGTTACCAAAAATGGTTATAGGGGTCCAATCATAACCTCCTCATGTACTGGGAGGTAGTTGAACACTGAGGTTCAACCGGCACTTATCAAACACATGTGTTGACAATGGCTTGGTCAGTATGGCGGCAACTTGATCATCAGTTCCAACATTAACCAGTTAAATAATGCCTTGTTCAACCGTTTCCTTGATAAAGTAATGTATGGTTTCAATGTGTTTTGTATGAAAATTTTGAAAAATATTCTTCATAACATCAATTGTGATCCTGTTATTATAGTTAATCACCATCAGTTATTTCTCCTCATCTCCAATATTAGTCAATTTTTGATTCATCCACAATAGTTGAGTAAAATACTTTGTAGTGGAGATATACTCAGCTTTATCAGTACTTAGTGAATTTATTTCCTATTTCTTACTCAACCATCCCACACATTTCTTTCCAATAAAAAATGGTCCACCACTTTTAAACTTTCTATCTACCACATCTCAAGCCCAGTCAGCATCAAAAAATCCTAATAGTTCATTATATCTTCCTAAAACAAAGTATAATCCATAATTGTAAGTACCTTGAATGTACCTCATGATTCATTTAACTTCCTCTATATGTTCTCCCTTCGGATTAATTTGAAATCGGGATACTAAGCATGTTGCAGAAATGATATCTAATCGTGTTTCAGTCAAGTACAATAACCTTCCAATGATTCCCTTGTACATTGTGGGATCCACAAAAGTATCATCCTCATTCTTTCCAAGTTTTGTTTGAACCTAAATTGGAGTCAACATTGGTTTGTAGTCATGAATATTTAATTTCTTTATCAACTCTCATGCATACTTTTCCTATAAAATAAAAGTGTAGTCATTATTTTGAATCACTTTAATCCCCATGAAGTATGTGAGTTCACCGATCATAGACATTTTGAATTCTGATTTCATGTGATTGGAAAATTCTTCCACCAATCTATGTCTTCTTCCACTAAATATAATACCATTCACATACACCAACACCATAAATTTATCTTCCTTTGAATTCTTTACATAGAGGTTGTGTTCAAAACCTCCTCTTTTAGATTTGAGCTTCTTCATATAGGAATCTAGATGAGAATACTAATATCATGGTGCCTACTTTAGACCACATATATCCATTTTCAGTATACAAACCTTCATTTCATCATTTCCAATTAGAAAACCCACTGGCAATTTGATATAGTCTTCTTCTTCAAGAACACCATTTAATAATTTTTTTTGGTGTCCATCTGATAAACGTTATATCCTATCTCAATTTCCATGGAAATGAAAAGCCTAATTGACTCAAGTCTCTCCACTGGAGAAAATGTTTCTTCAAAATCAACTCCTTCAATATATTCATATCCTTTACACACTAGTAAATCCTTATTTTTGACCACATTTACATGATTATAGAATTTATTTTTAAAAATCCATTTCGTACCAATCACATTGTGATTTTTGGGTCTCTTAACCAGTTCTTGTGTTTGGTTCTAGTCGATCAGATCCAACTCTTCATTCATGGATTTAACCCATGATTCCTCTTTCAAAGATTATTCAAATGAGGATGGTTCCACAACTAATATGATGGTAGATTGTGAATTATTCCTCATTCTCATTGTATGTGTTAGTGTTGTACAATCCTCAATGATATTAGATTGATCAATTTCTTCTCTTCGATTTCTCTTCTTAGGTTCAAAAGAATTTTATTTAACCATTGTTTCCTCTTCTGATTCTTCTTCTGAATCGACATCATTTTGTAACCTATGAATGTTTTTCACTCCTTCTTCTACTTCTTCATTTGAATTTTTTTCATGTCCTATATCTTATACATATTTAATTATATCATCATATGATCCCCTAAATGTATTTGTGGTCTTACCTTCAATTATGTTGACATAAATTCTTTCCACAATTCTTCCAAGAAAATTATGGATACATTTATAGGCTTTTTTATTCATTGAATATCCAATGAATATTCCTTCATCTATATCATCACCATACTTCCCTTGATTTCCTCACTTGTTTCAAATGAAACATTTACTTCTGAAAATGAAAAAAAAACACACTTCAAGGGGGATTCCTTCCATTCAAAAACTCATCCTCCTTTCTCCCATATAAACCCCCATTATATTTTTGAATATACATTGTAGCTTGAATAGACTCTCTCCAGTAATGGAGAGATATACAACTCTTAATCATCATAGTCTTGGCCATATTGTTCACTTGTTGATTCCTACACTCAACAACTCCATTTTATGATGGATTTATCACAACATCCACCTCATGTTTTATTACATGTTTCTCTAGGTAATTTTCAAACTCAATGGATGTTTATTCCCCTATATTTTTAGACTACAACACTTTGATTTTCCATCCAATATCATTCTCAGTGATTTGGAAATAAATTTTCATGAAATCAATCACTTGTTGTTTCCTGTGTATAACCATCACACAATCCATTTTAATATAATAATCAATGAAAATGATGAAGTACCTTTCTCTTTATGTTCTAGAAACATTTATCGAACCACATATGTCTGTATGGATGAGATCAAGAAGATTTGATGTCCTTTTCATCTTTGGTCGGTATGAACTGTAGAACAACTTCCCTCGTATGAATGTATCACAAGACTTTTCCCATTCACACTTTAGATTGGGGATATACATTACTATCTTCAGCATAGATATATTTTTCATGTCTTTTTGATTAATTTTCTCCAACCTCTGGTGACACAAGTTGTTTTCTTCATCAACAGTTAAGTAGAAAATATTCTCTCTACTATCAACTTCATATAAGTTGTCATCTGTTCTGCAACCTTTCATGAGTGAATTTTTAGTCTTTCCTTTTATAGTGCATCACTTTTGATTGAATGTCACTATAATTACTAAGTCACATATTTGACTCACACTAAGGATATTGTAATGTAAATCATCCATATAAATAACTATAGTTTTATTCATCATTCCATTAGTCAGTTCAGTGCTCCCACTGCCTTTGATCTTCAAAGCACCATCATTACCAAATATTACTATTCCATCTACTCTTTTCTTAACATTATCTAATAGGTATGTATTTCTCTTCATATGATATGAGCATCCACTATCAAGAATCTTGGTATTTCTTATCTTTGTAGCATTGATGGATATTTCTTCAAGTTTATATTTCTCAACTTTCTTCTTTTACTTCCATGAAATATTTGATTTATTAAAGGATAAATATAGAATTTTAAGTCAATATTTCATGTAAGAAGGTTCTTCATACTCATTCTCTTCTTCAAGAGGAGAAAACCTATTTGTAATTGAAGCATTATCTGGTTGATGAGTATTGACTTGTCTCTTATTTCTATATGTATTTTTCATGCCTTTCAACTTCCTACAATGAGCAGCTTTATAACCAATGTTAGAATAATGAAAACAATATCTATAGAATTTATTTCTTCTATAAGAAGTAGGGTGTTAATTTTTTTCTCCTTTTTTGACTTCCTATATCTTCCCCCATTCAAATAGCTCCTTGCATCTTCATAGGATGACATGGTATGGCCTAGATAGCCAAATAATTAATATTTCATAAGATGAAATTCCTTCTCACTTCTATTCCTCATCATGTATCCTTCCTTATGAAAATAGTTTGACTGCCTATCATTTCGGGAAACATTTGGATATTATTTAGTTCTCCTTTCAGTTTGATTTGAATATTTCTTTAGTAAGACTTCAAACATATTTTTTATATGTCTAACTTTCAGCTTCCCTTTATTTTGGTTCATCTTATTTCCAGCCTTCGATGTTTTAGCATCACTGATGACCTTTTCCTATTCTTCAATTCTGAGCTTTATTTCCACAAAATATTCTATTCTTTTAAAGGTTTTTGAATGTTCTTTCACCACTTCTTCTAGTAATTCAATTTTAGCTTCAATCTAGTCAACATATTCTGATGATTCTTTTATATATTCTCTCTACTTTTTGAATCTGTTACTTTGATTCTCAATCTTACTAAGAGCATCCTCAATTTTCTCTATGAATCTGAATGTCATTTCCTTGCTGACACATATCTTCTCATATTTTTTATTAACTCTCATTTCATAAGCCATGAGATTCTTATAAAATCATCTAGAGAAAGTTTTGAAAAATCCTTTCCTCAAGGGCTAACACTTTTAGATTGTAAAGAGATGGAAGTATTCTCAAGATTTTCTTTACAATTCCAATGTATTTGATTTCTTTAATAATCCTGTGAATTTATCCTATAACTTTGGTAATTTAATTGAAAAAATGTATTTCCATCTTCATCAAGATACATATCTATATCATCAAAACAATTGTTAAAAACATGGAGTTTCACCTCCTTCACTTTATTTCCACCTTCAAATATATTCTCTATTTTTTCCCATTTATACTTTGTAGAAGTAAATCTTATCACCTTTAGGTAAATTTCATCAGAAAGAGATATAGTGAGGGAATTCTATGATTTAACATCTACATAAATCATTTTCCTATCTATATTAGTCATAGACATCCTTGTTGGATCAGTGACTTGTATTCATTATGAAGAGGAAAATAGGACCTACATTCCAAGAGATCTTAGATGAGATCTCATCATGTTCTTATAAATCTGAAAGATTCTCCCATAAAATAGGTGGAATACCCTAACATTTTTTGAATTATACATTATAAAAATGAAGGATAGATTTAACACCAGTAACTTTGACCCTCTGATACCGATTGAAGGATCCCGAAACACCCTGAGAGGGGAGGGGTGAGTCAAGGTGTCAAATTTTTCTTTTAAAAGGATGGATCTTTTTTTCACATTGGTAGAAACCTATTAAACCTATCTAAATAGAAATTGTGAAAAAAAATCAACTGTAAAGAGATGTCACAGAAATTTTACTTGGTTCATCACTAAGGTCTAATCCAAGGAGAATACATTGATAGTGTGTCGGTTGTACCAAATTCCAATAATCTTCACAAGTTGTGGAGTAAAAAAATTTAGACACAGACACTCTGTTCCAGGTACACTAGCATTACAATATTTTAGGGATATCACATTGTGTCCCTCGGAGCACTTCCATTGGCTCCCCCTTGCTCACTACTTTGGGTAAAGTCTCACTCAGTTTATTGACTTGAATGTATCTTCAATAGATTTTCATTGAATTATTTGTCTTAGTACAGCATGAGACTCTTCTCAAATCGAAGTCCTGAATAGATTCACTTGAAAGCACTTAACAAACAAACCGGATAAATGAATCCTGTTAGAAGCTCAACACTGCACTTGCCCGGAACACCACTTCTTCCATGCAATTATGGGTATTTTCTTATAATCTAACTTTTATGCAACCCTTACTTTTCACGCAACCCTTCTCTATCACACAACCCTTATCTATCATGCAACCCTTGTTTATCATTCAGTTGCACCATAGGTTTCCCTTGGTATTTTAGAGACCAAAGGAGCACTTGTGTGCAAGTTTGACTCTATAAAAGTCATTCACACCAACTCCATTGTGCGCCGTAATAACGGATATTCATAGGAAAAACTTTTTAAGTATTAATTAGGGGTACTCACCTATTTATAGGCATTTTTCTGACCCTGCACACAAGTCTTACAAACTTATTCCTCGAGCGTGCAAGTCTCATTCACACAAGTCTTAGATTTTTCAAAAATCCATAACATTCACAAAATTCTTTCCTTTTCCATATTTTTTTGTAATGACCTTGAACAATGGCTTGTGCACAACTTCTCAGACCTTCTAAAAAATTGAACGTAGCATACTTTTCCAAAAACACTTTTCTCCATTCTCCAATTTTTGGACCCAAAAAATTGGCTAATACTAGGAAAAAACACCCCCTTCAATACTGTTGTCTGCTTGAACTGTATAATTCCCTTCCATTAAAACTCTCAGATATTCCATGTAAGGATTAACAACAAACACAAACCATTCTCCATTTTCAACAAAGAACAACCTTGGTTGCAACATAGATTATGTCTATAAATTCTAAATCCATATAAAATAAGGTTAAATACAATATAATATAATAAAAATTTATTACCCACATAATCCTAGCATGAAATAATCAAAAACGTATAATTTTAACCCAATTAGTGTAAATTGAGTTAAGAAACCCCTTACACTATGGTAAATTTTGAATCATAATCCTCATAAAAGAAATAACTTCAAATTAATATTTTTATACCATGAAGATAAATGTATTTATTATATGAAATAAAATTGGGTGAGTATTTACACCACACAAAAGAAATAAGTGGTGAATATAGTGTATGCCTCACAAATGTAAAAGTGAGATGAGAATCCCTTACCTCATGCTTTCCTTTTTTCATACTTGATTTAACCTCATGTATATTGATTTTGAATATATTATTAACTAATAAAAACCATATTAATATGTATTATGTCATATATGATTCTTTTATATCATCTTATCTCTCTTTTGTTAATAATATTTCATTATTTCCATTGTTTCGGGTGTCAATTGCCTTATTTTTTTAGTATGTTTCAACTTGTTAATTTTTTGTTCCTCTTAATTAGATCATGATATAATCATATAAAGAATATAAATCATGATTAAAATATCATATATACTTATTATATATTAATTTATAGTAATCCCTAAAATTTGGTGATAGGAAATGAAATACACCGTTCATGGAGATGATAGGTCGTACGTACACCTGAACATTGTTTCAATTTTCTTATCACATTGAAAAAAAGTAAATGATATATATATATATATATTATTGTTCTAGTTCAATTTTTTTTATTATACATAACATAATTTTATTAAACCCATCCTTATTACATTCTATGTAAAGCGTGAATGAATCACATCGCTTCCCGAGGCGGTAGTCTGTCGTATACACGAACGATGTTATTGTATTTCCACAAAATAGAAATCATGAAGTTATGTGTTGTATAATAATTAAAGAATCATAATAAAATCATATATATCATATATATCATATATAAAGTATAAATCCCTCATTATTACAAACCTTGGAATTCGGTGATGGATAAACGATCGACATTGGTTCGTGAGGTGGTAGTCCGTTGTAAACACAAAAAATGATTTTGTAACCCATTTGATGGAAGTGTGTGAGGTTTTAGGTTATAAAGATAAAATAAAACATATATTTAAATTTAATATACTTATTTTATTATATAATCACGGTATAATAATAATTTAAGGGGTTAAATAACATAAAAAAATAAAAATGCTTTTAGAAGAACATTACCTCCTATTCGGGTATCCTCCTTAGGTTTTCACTAATTCCTTTCGAAGTTGGATTTATACCCAATATAAGGCCTATAGGATGTTGAGATATAATTTTAGTAGTGATATTAGTAGTTATTGTTTGAAACAAAGTGGTTTTAAAGGTGTGAAGAGGGGAGGAGAGGGTGGCCTTTATAAGTGGGGGAAAGGACACAATTGGTATTTTAAAAACAAAAGTTAGGTATACCCATGTTTTTACTTAAAACCAGGACTAAATAACATACCAAACTCAATAATAGAAGGTATAAGGTATAAATATTCACATAAAATGTGGTTTTTAAAAGTTTTGGGTTATTCTTACTCCATATATTCTAAGTTTAACCACTAAGTAAAGTCGTTTTTACCTTAATCATTGTAATTAATTTTAGCTATTTTCACTATTCATTTAGGTCAAAAATTATGTTGACCTAATTATAAATTATAAATAATTATTATTACAAATATTGAATCACTTATTTTAAATTCAATCCATATAAGTGGGAAAAATGATTTAAAATTAATCCCACTAACGCGATAAGAAAGTGGGTTTTTAAAAGTGAAAATGTTCAAAGGTTTACAATGTTTTCTTATCAAAATTTATTATGAAATTGATTAAAATGACCTAAATTGGATTAATATATGTATACTTAAACTAATTAAACTTTAAAACCAATTTAAAATATAATTTAACATTATAAATGTTTTACATATGAATTCATTTTTCAATTAAAATTCAGTATTTACACTATTCATCAAAAAATGAAACTTCTTAGAAAAATACCAAAAATTAACCCTAAGATAATTTTTATATCCATTTTTCGAAAATGAATTTTATTTTTTCAATTAAAATTTATAAAATTATCAAATTTTAGTTTTAAAACAAGTGCATCTTTAATTGAAAGTAAAACTACCTTTAGAAAAATAAAACTTTTATGCATAAAATTGGATTTGTTCTTATATTATTCCAGTAAGATATATTGGATGAATGTAAAAAAATAATGAATATATAATATATAAAATTCATTAATATATTCTATTAATAGTAATTAATTTAATTTATTGTGATAAAACTCATTTGGTGCATAAAAATAGATTTATATAAAAACATTTTCTTTATATTCAATTGGTTTTTATATTCATTTTCAATTAATTGGTAACCAATGAATTTAACCATATATTTTAATAATTTATTTTATCTTATTTATAACTAAAAATTAATAGAAAGGAAATAATTTTCATTTTAAATAATAATATTAATAGTATTCTCTAAAACTCAATCTTGAGTGTAACGCAAGCTATCGAAGAAAGTCATTATTGAATGTAATGAAGGTTATATCAGTATTGAATGAATTGAAAGATAGATAATAGATTTAATTTATTTAAAATAGTAAATATATAATAAATTATTGGGTTGTTATATTTCTCTATACACTTAGTGTTATGTATCACATATGAAAATGAATATTATTTTCATATTTTAAAATTTCAAGGTGTTACACTTCTTTATGAAAAGCACTGGTATTTCCCAAGGAAATACATTGGGTAAAATAATGACTTTGGGAAAAACTTCATCCAATTGATCCTTTAAATCCTTCAGTTCATCCAAGTCCATACTGTAATAAGGGATATATTCTTACTAATTACCTAACATCAAGTTGAAATAGAACTCGACCTCCCTCTCCAATAGAATACTATAAAAGTATGATGGAAAAAACATCTAGAAATTCATCCACTACCAAAGGAAGTTCCCTACATGATGATTCATGGTACAATTCAATATCTTAAAAGCATATCAACTTACTCAAAAAAAAATAAGAGGTTTGGATTATCTAGACATCTTGTCACATTCTCCCTGAAAATATAAGACTCCTCACTAGGGTAGTAAAGGATACCCACCAAAGATAGTAGTCAATCCAAGATCTATGAACCTGTAATGTTCTGTAAATTCTGTATAATTTTTTTTAAATTATATGGAATTATTTAGAGACCGCTAAATATGACGGCGTGAGATTCTGAGGCCCGGAGTGCCTGGAATGATCCATCGAAGGTTTGTTAAGCTTCAATTAGCACACATAAGTAGTTTTCCAAAAAAAAGTGGAATAAATCTTAAACGGTTACTCAGATCAGAAATCTGAGGGAACCATTGTGCTCAAGATGGCGGTTTTACCCTAGGCACGACTTAAGTTTAGTTGGCATGGGCCTCCTGTCAGAAATCCCAAAAATGGAATAACCGTAAATAAAATTATTAAATAAAGTTATTTTATTTTTCAAATGCTTATAACTCACAAATAGTAACTAGGATTAAAAATCTGATACCACCACTGAACTAGTGAGGGTATTCTTTCTTTAGACAGATACTAACATTAGCCGGCACGAGCCACCAGTGAAATCTAGTTTTTGGCCATAAATAAAATAATAAAGTGACAATTATTTTATTGTAAAATCCATAAATTTTAACCGGTAACTAGGATTAGAAATCCGAGAGTACCGTTGGGTTCCTTGGGATGTGTTTCACTTAGTCAGAGCCTAACCTCGACCGGTGTGGGTAGAGGGTGACTGTTAATAATTTTCCAAACTTTTTTTCAGGTACCTTCAGTAAACTCCCAAGCAGTGTTTTGTAACTTTTGAACCGGTGCTCGGAATTGAAATCTGAAGACACCGTTGAACTCACAGTGATGATATTCGCTTAAGGAGACCTTCACCTTGACCATAGTAGGTCGAGGGTAGGAGTTTGTTTTTCAGATTTCCGTGGGAGGGATGGAAAAATAATAAAATAAAATAATTAACTTTTATTTTATTTTTAAAACCTCCCATTTGAATCAAAAAGGTGGGGACCACACGAGGGTGGTCGAGAATTTAATGCTGGGAATTAAATGCCCGGTTACACAAAATGTGTAACCACTTTTCTCTTTAATTAATAGGATAAATTAATCTTAAATTAATAACCCAACTTGTTAATGAAGAGTTATTTTATTAACTCTTCTTGTGGGTTGTATTTGTGTTGGAGAAAGGGAGAGGAGGCATGGGCTGGAGAATCCTCCAATGAAGAACCACCCCCCAACGAAGAACGAGGACAATGCACGAGCCTAGAACAGAATCGTGTTGTGGGAGAAACGAACGTCAGTGTCCCCTTCAACGACCCCATCTTCCTTCTCGAGACATCTTCAACAAACGATTGAGGTATGGGTTTTAAATTGAATTATGATTAAATATATTTTTCTGATTCTTCGTATTCTGGATTCACAATGAAAATGGCCAAACAAACATGGCCATCATCCCACAATTATACCTTTCCCCTTTTTCTTTTGTTCTTTGCCTGTTCTTCATGCGTTCATCAACGCCAAATAATAAAGCATGCTGGAAACACAAAGTTTTTTTTAGCAAGATGTATGTACGTGGAGCCCTCTACCCGAGGATTGAGAATACGCGGTCTTCATATTTTTCAAGCTTAGAACGAAGTTGCGGTGACCCACAGAAGAGGAGGGCGGCTGGCACACCATCCAACCACGTGGAGATAGGGAGGCGTGCATCCACGCCACTGAATGAGCATGATACCACGGCCCATCATCCGCGGCGGAGCAGGGTCGTGGCCAGCACTCCGGTCGGCCACGTGGCGAAGCGGCGACAAGCGTCCACACCACCGGAGCTGGAGACCATGGCCGCTTGGCTGCGGTAGAGGCCTAAGGGTGGCCGGCACACGGCCAGCCATGGAGGACAGCGGCGTCCTCGCGCCGTTGGGAGGAGGACCGGCTGGTCGTGATGCACCGAGCAGGACCCGCTCTGGTGGGTTCCACTTCCAAAAACCGAACTGTCCGTTGGACCATTCGGGTGACCTGGGAGGCACCTCCCCTCCCGAGAGTCAGCCAGGGTGGACCCCACCATAGCGGTCCACTCGACCACGGGCCGCGCCCAGTGGGCTGGGCCGGGCTGCCCCCTTCAGGGGTCGGGATGGACCATGGCCCAATAGACCAGGCCCTCCATGGCCCAGGCCAACTGGGCAGGACCCGAACTGGTTCGGGTCGGTCTGATCGGGTCGGACCGAACCTGGGCCCATCTGGACCCAGTTTCACCTTTTTGTCGTAACTTGAGAACTGGACATCCATTTGACGAGTTGTTTGTGGCGTTAGGATACTTGGATCAAGATGGTCCTTTTTGGTTTACTCCTCCTGAGTTTTGGAGATAGTTGGAGTATGGCCGATTTGGATCAAACCTGAATCCAACCGGTCCCCCAGAGCTAAAACGCTTATAACTCACAGACCGGGCGTCTGATTGACGCACCGTCTGTCGCGTTGGAATACTTATGACATGGTGGTACTTTGGGTTACTCCTTTGTGGATATTAGTGATGGTCGAGGTACGACTGATATCTTGAGGGCATATTCTATGAAACTCGAGCACACCTGGTGTAAGTAATCCAGTGGCTGGCAGTGAGGCGGAGGTTGGAGACAGATCATGTGGAGTTCTGCGCTCAGTGATCCTATGTGGTTCATCGCATATCGATCCTATGTGGGTCAGATCCTGTGTGGGTCAGGGCTCAAGGATCCTGTGTCGGTCAGCGCATACCGATCCTATGTGGGACAGATCCTGTGTGGGTCAGCGCGCAGCGATCCTATGTCGGTCAGCGCATACCGATCCTGTGTGGGTCAGATTCTGTGTGGGTCAGCGGGGGTTAGTAAAGGGGTCAAAATACAAGCACAATTGGAAAGTACAAGTAAAACAGAAAAACATCTCCTGAAAACACCCACCAAGGATCCTACCTTAAGGGTAGGTACAACTCTTGAATGGTCATCTCAACGGTACACCTCGTCTAAGGTCCACCTCTGTGTAGCCTCCAGTCCCGGTACCGTCAACCCCGATCAGCGTTGTTCTTCGTATTCACAAGACATAGTAAGGTGCGGGTGTATCCCATGCAGGGGTGAGTATAACGATACTCAGTAGGGAACCTGAGACCCCCTAATGTCTCTCAGAATCAACAAATAATAAACCACAAAGCATGAAAACAATAGTCAACCCTACTTAGTTATATGCTCATACATATACCTAAGTTATCGAGTATACCCATCCATTTTATGAGGAAACACAAGGCCCCACTCTTTAGCCAAAAGCTCAATTATTCCACGAACGAAAGAATATAATGAAGGTAACACCACAAAGGTAAGTATCATAAAGGTAACACCACACGACGGAATACCACAAAGGTATCACCTCTAAGGTAAGTACCACAAAGGTAATTCCACATAGAAGATTACCACAAAGGTATCACCACACAAAAGATTACCACAAAGGTATCACCACACAGAAGCGTACCACAAGGGTAAAGACTCAACTCACACCAGGTATAACTTAAGTACAAAAGTGTAGATGACTAACTATATTTCTAGATCATATTACTTCATTGAGAAGCTCTGTTACTAACCCACGCAGAATCGAATATGACACACACATGATCGATATGCACTAACCCACACAGGATCACTGAGCGCTGACCCACACAGGATCAGTATGCACTGTCCCACATAGGATTGCTGAGCAATCACCCACACCGGATCGGTATTCACTTACCCACACAGGATCCTTGAGCACTAACCCACATAGGATCTGAAGATAACCCACACAAGATCTGAAGATTCTTTAAGTACAGCCAGCCGCAGGGTTCTCGCACTAAGAATTCTTGATTCTGGGATGTTCCTCTCCTCAATCCATCGGTTGATTCTTCTAATTCCACAAAGTCCCACTAATAATCATAAAAAAGATCCTTCACATCAAAAGGGACCCTACGTGATAGACAATGCGTCAATCGGGCCCCCAGTCTCTATGTTATTAGTGTTTCCGTTCCGAGGGCCTCGTTGAATTCGGCTTCTATCCAACTCGGACATACTCCAACTCTATCCAAAACTCAATTGGAGTATACCAAAAGGACTATATTGATCCAAGTATCCTAGTTTCATAGACGGTTCGTCAAACAGACCCTCGGTTTTCAAGATATGGCCAAAAAGGCGTATCTGGGTCCAGATGGGCCCGAGTCCCATCCGACCCAGCCTGAGCCAGCCCAGGCCCAGCAAACCCGGTTTGGGTTGACCCGAACCAGTCCGGGTCCACCTCGGCTAGGCTAGGCCTCTTAGGGCCTGGCACGTTGGGCCGCGGTCCAGCCCGGCCCGTGAAGGGGGCGGCGCAGCCCGTTGCGGTGCGGCCCGCTCGGCTGGGTGGTCTGCCATAGTGGGGTATTCCCTAGATGACACCTGGGAGGGGAGGCACTCCCCCCAGGTCACCTGAATGGTCTGTTGGACCATTCAGTTCATCCTGCCGGCATGCGGGACCTTCTGGAGGGGTCCCACTCAGCTTGACGCGACCGACCGGATTCCCAGCGGTGCGATGGCGCCGCTGGCTTTCCGCGGCCGATCGGATGTCGGATGCCCTCCAACCTCCACCGCAGCCTAGTGGTCGTGGTCTCCTGCTCTAGTGGTGCAGACGCGTGCCGCCGCTTCGCTACGCGACCGATTGGCATGCCGACCGCTACCCTACTCCGCCACAACCGACGAGCTACAGCCTCCTGCTCAATAAATGGTGCAAAAACGCACCACCCTACCTACATGCAGTTGGCCGGATGTCGGTCGCTGTCCTCTCACCGTCGCGACTGACGGGTCCCAGTCTCCTTCAATACCGGCGGTGCAGACGCGCCGCCCCAGTTCCACACAGCCAGTCGGGTGTTGGCCGCCACCTTTCTCCTATTCATCCAACGGGTCATGGTATCCTTCGGTGGCGTGTTTGTGCCGCTGCCATCATCGCGGCCCGCGAATAACACATCAACATTAAAGATGCGGAGGGATTGGGCAATGTTTTTTTGGCATGCACCCTCTGTGTTAGACCGATAGCAGATGTTTCAAGAGGATATAATCAACGTGAAGCTAAGAAGAACAATCATAAAACACAACCCTACCTCGATCGTCTATTGGAGGTGTCGTGAGGAGGAAGACAATGAGGGTGACGTCAGCATTCGTTGCTCCCGTGAGACGCTTCTGATCTAGGCTCGAGCATCATCCTCGTTCTTCGTTGGGGGTGGTTCTTCGTTGGTGGATCTTCTTTGTTGGGGGATCTTCCTTCAAAGGCCTCCGCTCCCTTTTTCCAACGGAGAAACAACCCTCAATTCTCTCAAGAAGAGTTAATAAAATAACTCTTAATTAACAAGTTGTTTCATTAATTTAGATTTAATGAACCCTATTAATTAAAGAGATTTGTGGTTAAATAATTTGTGTAAAAGGGAATTTAATTCCCAGCCTTAATTTCTCGACCACCCTCGTGTGGTCCCCACCTCCACAATTCAAAAATGAGGTTTCAAAACTAAAAATAAAATTTTATTTATTTTATTTTTTCTTCTCCCATGAAAAGATGAAAAACTAACGTCCACCCTCGACCTACTGTGGCCGAGGTGAAGGTCTCCTTAAGCATTTATGGGTGTTGTGAGTTCATCAGTGTCCTTAGATTTCAATTCTATGCACCGGTTCAAAATTTATAAAATGTTGCTTGTGCATTTACTGAACGTACCCAAAAAAAGTTCAGAAATTCATTTCGGGCACACTAGGCCTCAGAATCATGTGCCGTCAATTTTCACAGTCTTTTAATATTCCCATATAATTAAAAAAATACATGGAAAAATTTGGGACTTTACATTCTCCCCACCTCAGGGCTTTGCCTCCCCAAAATCCACAAGATAAACTAGGGAAGCAAGTGGGGGTACTAAGCATGAATATGAGCCTCCCTCTCCAATGTTCTCTCCTGGAAGTTCCTGTGCTTCCAACATACACCCACCGGAGGTATCAACTGCCCACGAAGGACTCTCTCCTATTGATACTCAATCTCTATTGGAACCTACAAAAATGTCACTCCATCCTCTATGTCCAGCTCACCCTAGTCAATGATGTGTGAAGGATCATGTACGTATATCCTCAGCTTGGATACGTGGAAAACGTCGTGCACCCAGTGAAACTGAGGTGGAAGAGCTAAGCGGTAGGCCACCTCGCCAACTCTACTGAGGACCTAAAAGGGTCCGATGAACCTCGGTGATAATTTTCACCCCATCCAATTCTAGAAAACCTCGTCGAGGTGAGACCCATTGAAAGACATGGTCACCATCCTCGAACTCCAGAGGTCTCCATCTCATATCAGCATAAGACTTTTGTATGATATGTGCAGTCTTCATCCTCTCCTGGATCATCTACACTTTCTCCATGGTATCCCATATCATCTCTGCTCCCATGAGTGCTGACTCCCTCAGGTCAGTCTAGCAAAATGGTGATCAGCAAGGTCAATCGTACAATGCCTCGAATGGTGCCATACCAATAGTGGAGTGATAGTTGTTGTTGTACACGAACTCCACCAAAGGCAAGTGATCCTACTAGTTGCGGCCAAAATCTAGGATGCAAGAACGCAGCATGTCCTCAAGGGTCTGAATGGTCCACTCTGTCTAACCATCTGTCTGAGGATGGAAAGCAGTTCTCAACCAAATTTGTGTCTTGAACGCCTCTTGGAACCCCTTCCATAGCTGGGAAGTGAAACTTGCATCACGATCGGAGACAATCATAGATGGAACTCCATGAATCCATACAATCTCCTGCATGTAGAGGCATCCCAATCTCTCTATCATTCCCTTCTCTCTGGTAGGTAGGAAGTGGGCCGACTTGGTGAGTCGTTCAATGATCACCTAGATAGAATCATGACCCATGATCATGGGTGTAAGTCCAGTCACAAAGTCCATGGAAATTCCATCCCAATTACACTCTGGAACCTCTAGTGGATAAACTAAGACCGCTGGAACCTGGTGCTCTGCCTTCACTTGCTGACAAGTGAGGCACCGTGAGACAAACTCTGCCACTGCTTTCTTCATTCCCAACTACCAGTGATGACGCAGAAGGTCCTGGTACATCTTCTCCACTCCTGGATGTACTGCTAGAGGGGATGTATGGAATTCCCCCAACACTTCCTCCCATAGAGTCACCAATACCATAGTACGTCCTCTGAAGAGGATGGCTTGATTCCCACCTTCAGAAAATCCATCAGGTTCATATCCTGTGAATATCTGAGCACGTTGATCCTCTTAGTAAATGTCCCCAAGTTGTGCCTCCCTGACTCGCTGAAGGAGTAGGGGAGTGAGTGTTAGATACTGAAGATAAGCTACTCCATCTCGATCCACATAGGATATCTTCAAAGCGGCTAGCTACTCAGTTTCCTCACTCAGAAACTATATACCAGATCTTCTGCTGAGTGCATCTACTACTATGTTCCCCTTCCTAGGAGTATAGACTATCTCTAAGTCATAGTCCTAGAGGAACACAAGCCAATGTCATTGTCTCAGGTTCAGGTCCTTCTGAGAGAAGATAAACCTGAGACTCTTTTGATCAGAGTAGACTATAAAACATTCACCAATCAAGTAATGTCACCACATAATCAAGGTGAAAACCACTACTGCTAACTCCGGGTCATGGATAGCATAGTTCTGCTCATGTTGCCTCATATGTCAAGAGCCATACATGATCACTACTCTCTCATGCATCAGGACACATCTGATCTCGATCCTTGATGCGTCGCAGTAGACTACATACCCAACTCCCTCCTCCAGTAGCCTCAAGATGGGGGCACTCGTCAATATTTGCCTTAGCTCTTGGAAACTCCACTGGCATCTCTCCGGCCACACGAAGGGTTTCCCCTTCTTCTTCAATGCTGATAAGGGTGTCAAAACTCTGGAAAAGTCAGGAACAAACCTCTGGTAGTATCCATCCAATCCCAGCAAACTTCGCACTTCCGTCACACTCTTGGGTGGCTCCCAAGCAAGCATAGCCTCAATTTTCACTGGATCCACTGCAAATCCAGCCTTCGAGATGATGTGTCCCAGAAAGCGAATCTCTTGGATCCAAAATTGGAACTTTGAGAGCTTACCATAAAGCTAGTTCTCCCATAGTGTGTCCAAAACTATCTGAAGATGACAGGCGTGCTCCTCCTTCATCGTAGAGTATATCAGGATGTCGTCGATGAAGACTACCACAAAGCAATCGAGGTATGGCTGGAAGATCTTGTTTATGAGTCCCATGAACACTAATGGGGCATTGTTCATGCCGAATGGCACAAACAAGAACTCAAAATGTACATACCGACATCTGAAGGCCGTTTTCTACATATCCTCATCTCTTACTCTGAGCTGGTGATATCCTGGTCTGAGGTATAACATTGAAAACTACCGTGCTCCCTTCAACTGATCAAGGAGATTATCAATCCTTAGGAGTGGGTACTTGTTCTTCATGATCACCTGGTTCAGGCGCTAATAGTACACACAGAGTCTCAAACTCCCATCCACCTTTTTGGTGAACAAAATTGGGGCTTCCCAAGGAGAAACACTGGGCCTAATGAACCCCTTGCTCTGCAAGTCCTCTAGATGTACTCGCAGCTCTCAAAGCTCTGCAGGAGCCATCTGATATGATGGAGTAGATATCAGTGATGTCCCGGGGTAAAATTCGATGTAGAAGTCCACCTCTCTATGAGGAGGTAGACCCGTAGCATCATCAGGGAAAACATCAATGTACTGGTCCACCACTACAGGATATCTTGGACTCTCAACATCAACTGCTCCGAGTTTAAGGCTAGCCCAATGATGTGTTATTGGCTGCACCCTCCTCCGGGAAAGTCTGTCCTATAATGAAAAGGATCCCTTCTCGTTGGTGAAGGAAAACCTGGTCCCATTCATGCGGACACACTACACTTTGTGCCTAATATATTCAATCTGAGCATGGAATGTGGATAACCAGTCCATACCCAAGATGGCATCATAAGGCCTTGACGCCGCTACTAGAAGATCCCAGTCGAATCTCCCACCTCCTAGAGTAAGCTCACACTACCGGAACCAGTGTGTAATCATCGAATCTTCTCCCATAGGAGTCTCTAGCCGTAAGGATCGAGCCAATGGCTCCACCGAAATCTCCGAGCTCCAAACGAGAGTCATGGAAATAAAATAATGACTGGAACCTGTGTCTATAAGTATTGTATCTAAGTTAATGTAGACACATATCATACCTCGTATCATCTCCGGAGTTTCATGGTCATAGGCCTCAGTTGCCTGAAGCTGAGCTCATCCATGTCCACCTACTCCCTATGTTCGGGGTGGACCACCTGGTGGTTGTGGCAGTAGAACCTCAAATTTCCGCCCACCACCTGATGCATGGCCTACTCCTCTGCCATGTCTGACTCTTGCCTACAGACCTCCTCGATTGAATCTTCTCCTCTTCCCAAGAGTTTCTTCGGCCATCTACTGGTTGTTCGTACGGCGGGTCGGGCAGTCACGAGCCATGTGACTCTGACCGTTGCACGAGTAACACTACACATTCCTTGCCTGTCCCACTCTATCTCAAGAGCCCCGCACCACTGACCTTGTATCTAGTAGTCTTCCACCTATAGGTATGGTCCTCTTGGACCTCTACTTAATATGTCTACTTCTAGATATAGATGTCTCTGCTACATAGCGTCTAGTGGTGGGTGTCGCTGGCAGTGACTACTCAGTAAGGAAGCTCTTCACTAAAAGTGCTCTCTCTAACACCCCTTCCTACGTCGGGATGTTGAGAGAAATCATCGAAGCTCTAATCTCATGTCTAATCCCCTACTTGAAGGTTCGGGCCCTGAATAAAGGGTCCTACACCATGTCAATGGAGTAGCGCGATAGGTCAGTGAACCTCACTGAATACTGAGCCACAGTCATGCTACCCTGCTATAAGTGGAGAAGCTCCTATATATGCACTGATCATAAAGTCGCTGGGACAAACTCTACCCTGAAAAGGCTCTCAAAGTCCACCCAGATGAGAGTCACCTCATCATGAACCTAGAGAATCAAGCTCCACCATTTGGCCACTGCTTCCTGAAGAAGATTGGCGGAAAGGATCACCATGAGATCAGTTGGTGTCCCTACCAGTCGTAAAACTCTAACCACGGCCTCCATCCAGTCCTCAAATGCTTGTGGATTTGTCTCTACTTGGAACCTTGGTGGCCTCTGGCACTGGAACACGTGCAACATGCTTAATCAGTGTGAATCCTCTGCTGCTGGGGCCAGTGGAATCGATTTTCCAACGGGTAGTGGTGCTGCTGGTACACCACCTGGTGGTACAACTGTTGTTAGGGGGCCCTGCACTGAAGCCTCGTCGCTCGGTGGGTTGTCATCACTTACTCTACCTGGAACCATGGTTGGATGTCTGTGTGGAGGCATCCTGAAAAGAAACAGGTGTTCCACAGTCAATAAGTTATACCTGGTGAGCTAACTCAAAGTGATCACAAAGAAAACTTTTCAAAAACACACAACCAATCAGTGTTTCTGTACACTGAGTCAGAAATCAAAAGTCAGGGTCCTGGTGTATGGATATTTTGTCCGCCGCACCAACACTGAATTTTATAAACTAAAAACCAAACTCATCATGCTTACCAATATTGCCACACAGAAAAGATCAGAGTCTTAGTTCTTTGGTAGAACTGAACTCCTCTAATACCAATTTGTCACAACCCGTCCCCTGGGGTCCGTGTCGTGACTACCCCAAGCCCGCCTTCCATAGGCCAGGGGATGGAGACTACCACCGGAAAGGAATATCCATAAAATAGGGAAGGCATTGCCTTTATAACCTATAAACTCACACAGCCAAGAACACATCAAGATACGAGCACAAAGTAAAATTGTATAGTAAAAAAGAGTGTTTTACAGTAAGTAAAGGGGACAGAATACAAGCCCAACTGGAAAGTACAAGTAAAACTGAAAAACGGCTCCTACGAACACCCGCCAAGGAACCTACCTGAAGGGTCAGTACAGCTCTTGAATGTTCATCTCTGCGGTACGCCTCATCTAAGGTCCACCTCTATGTAGCCTCCAGTCCTAGTACCCTTGACCCCTATCAGCATTGTCCGTCATCTGCACAAGACACAATGAGGTGAGAGCATAGCCCGTGTAGGGTTGAGTATAACGATACTCAGTAGGGACCCCAAGACCCCCTAAGGTATCTCAGAATCCACAAAGTATAAACCAAAAATCATGAAAACAACAGTCAACCCTAATTAGTTATATGCCCATACATATACCTAAGTTATCAAGTATGCACATCCCTTTCATGAGGAAACACAAGGCCTAACTCTTTAGCCAAAAGCTCAATTGTTCCATGAAGGAAAGAATACCATGAAGGTAACACCACAAAGGTAAGTACCACAAAGTTAATGCCACACTAAGGAATACTACAAATGTATCACCACGAAGGTAAGTACCACAAATGTAACGCCAAAAAGAAGATTACCACAAAGGTATCACCACACAGAATATTACCACAAAGGTATCACCACACAGAAGCGTACCACAAGGGTAAAGACTTAGGTCACACCAGGTATAACTTAAGTACGGAAGTATAGATGATTAGTTATATTGCTAGATCATCTTACTTTATTAAGAAGCTCTACTGCTGACCCACATAGGATCGAAGATGACCCACATAGGATCAATATGTGTTGACCCACAGAGGATCGTTGAGCACTGGCCCACACAGGATTGGTATGCGCTAACCCACACAGGATCACTGAGAGCTGACCCACAATGGATCGGTATGTGCTTACCCACATAGGATCGCTGAGCGCTGACCCACACAGGATCTGAAGATGACCCACACAGGATCTGAAGATTCTTCAAGTACAGCCAGTCGTAGGGTTCCCGCACTAAACATGCTTGATCCCGAGATGTTATGTAACAACCCAATATTTTATGATAAGTATTCTTTTTAATTTATTTGATGTCATTTGTTTTATGCTACAACAATATTATCTTGTTCTATACGCCACACTGTATTAGCTTGAAGTATACGCAACACTATTCTTAGATTGTGTTACACACAATTTCAAGTTCGTTTTGTAATAGTCATTCTACGCAACATTGAGTGTATATATATATATATTAAATGTATAAATGAAATATGGTTGGATTATGTTATACAAAACAACGAAGGATTCTTCCACAACATGCAACCCTGACTTGGCTTGCATTACACGCAATCACGACTTTCCTCGATAGCGTGTGTTGTACGCAATATCAGGTTTCACTAAACAATGATATATGGTTATAATATTATTATGAACTAGCCATTATGAATAGTATTAACTAAATTTTTAATGTTATAACATTATTATTTCATCTTACACATTTTCTAGTACATTGTATGTGAACAAAATAAATTTTTCAGGTAAAATAAGTATTTTTCAAAAAATGCAGTTTTGCCACCTTTTAATGGCGCACCCACATTAAATCTAGTTTTAGACACATTTATAAGTTCAATTTTACAAAATAAACTTCTTATTTTGAATAATAATATAAAAATTTACTTTGGATAAATTTTTGATATTATTCTGATAACTTTCATATTTTGATGAACAGTAAAAATACGCTAATTTTTAATTAAAAACAACTTTTTTCATTGAGATAATTTATATGGTTAAATTATAATATTGAATGGTTTTAAAGAATAAATAGAATATATTTTTATCATTTAATATAATTTATGTTATTAGCATTTATTTTACCTTGAATTCGTAGGTTAAATCAATTCAATCTTTTGCAATGTTTTAAACAAAAAACTCATTTTCTTTCGACAACGGGATTAATTTTAATTTAATTTTTGAAACTTTTGTGTATTGAATTTGGAAAAATGGATTCCATATTTGGAATCATTGGGTCAAAATTATGTTAATAATCTACTTTTTATTTTTTGGGCATTAAGAATAGTAACTACGGTAAATTTTATTTACCATAGTTAAAGGTAAATCGGGTAATTAAGGGTAAATATAAGATTATAAAATTACCCAAACACCTGAAAAAATACTATTGGATGACTAAAAGTAGACCCATATCACCTAAGGGTCGTATTATATTCATTTAATAGACTTTTTTCAATGAAAATAATTTAATTATTATTAAAACCAAAGAAAGTGACAACATGTCACTTTCTTAAATCTTATAAGTATAATAATTTTAATTTAGTGATAAACTTAATGAAACTTAGAACATGAATATTCTCCAGAAATATAATACAATTATATAAATTACATGAATTTATTTATAATTTTTAGGAATTAAATAATTATCATTAATTATGACACAATAGTGATGTTGAAATTATTTTATTGATTGAAATATCAAATAAATGATCTTAAAAATATAAAAAATAAATATTATATGAACTATTTAATGTGCTCCACTAATTTTATAGATACATATGACATTTTATTAATATATTAAAGCTTTTAGTTCGAACATATCATCTGTATATATTTTATTTAAATTCAAATAAATGAATAGTGTAAAAATTGACACTATTGTTATTTTATAAAAATAACATATTTTAAAATTGTTTAAAAATCACAAAAATATTTAAAAATTATAAATTTAAATTTATATGGTCTAAAATGTCAGAAAGTGTCAAATTATGGAAAATTCACAACACATATGTAATTATTTATAATAATTTAAAATTTAGAATATTATTACCACAAATAAAATTAAATTGATAAATAAGGATAAATCAAGTTGATAATGTTTAAAATAGATTCCTAACATGTCTAAATTTTATTGGTTGATAATATTACGACCCTATCTCATCTAATCTTGGGATATGAGTCATTTTGGAAGTTTTTAAGTGGGTTTGGGATTTAATATAAACTAATATTTCTTATATTTCCAAAGGTGCCCCTCTCCTCCCTTAAAAAAGGGAACCTCCTCCCTCTTCTCCTCACACAATTTGGAGCCTTTAAGCTCGTCCAAAACCTGACCATTTCCCTTATCAACTTCACTAGAAACATACTAGAGGTCCTGGTCTTCTTCAAAGACCAATTTTTGTACCCTAAGAGGAGGTTTCAAAGAGGCGTGTCAAAGAAGAGGTAATATCCGTTACCGATTCTTTCAATTTTCTTTCTTCTTCAACTTATTCATATTTAGTTTTTTCATTATATTGTAATAAAATAAGTATCAATAATATACTTATATTTTATTATAAATATAAATCAACCCCGTTTCACCTTCTATCCATCCTATGGAAAACAAAATCACCGCGCGTGCGTACGTACGGAATACCGTCTCCACGCCGTGGTGTAATCTGTTTTTTCCACCACCACCTTACATGGATGGGTATAATGGTGTAAAGAATAAATACATATGATTATTATAAAATCATACTGATTCTAAGATATTATATCATTCACTCCAATTCTATTCAATAAATATGGGAATGATATCATCGCTCGTTCGTACGTACGGATTACCGTCTCCACGACGCGATGAGATTCATTTTCTATTTTAACAATTCAAGAATGATTATAAAGTATATATAATAAGACATCATTAAATATATGACATAATAATGCTGCTATATTTATGTATATATATATATGTATGTCATATACTTAATTCCACTCAATTCAATAAGGAAACGAAAACAGCGTTCATGCGTACGTATGACCTACCATCTCCATGAACGGTGTATTTATTTCCATTTATTGATCTATTATATATATGTATATTCTGAAAATATATTATATATAAATCATGTTTTATATTCTTAAATTAATTAATCATGATCTAAGTAATCATATGAATAATTACAAGTCAAAACACGGACGACAAATGAAATGATTTTACCCAAAACGCTCTTTAACATAGAATTTATAAAAGAATGGGTAATATAAAGTCACAAGTGAACCATATATGATATCATAACAATAAAGATGATTCTTTAATAAGTCAATGACATTATTTAAATCATTATACAGGAGGTTCGGATACATACGAAGCATATCAAACATAAGGTAAGGGATAATTATTCCAATCTCATTCTTATCTGAGATTTTTTATTCTTAAGTATTCACTGAGGTTATATTTATCATCCATGTCCCTATTTTCTAAAAATGGTTTCATGTATTTTTAAATTACTATTTACCCATTTTTGACTTTTACTACATGTTATGTAAGGAATCTTTCTTTTGTTTACGTTACGAGGTACTTTTTTGACTTTCCGGAAAAAGTATGAGAAGAATGTTTTTTTTAAACTTATACGGCATGAAAATATTTTTATGGTTTTATAAAGACTTATTTTCATGAATATTCCTCCAAAATATTTCATAACTATTTTCAACAAAATCTCTTTTAAAATTTCATTACATTTTGTGAAAAGAAATTTATTTTGAAGAAGAAAGGATATTTTCCTCAAGAATTCATTTCAAGTGTTTTATCAAAACCATTTTTCTATCTAAGATGACATTATTTCATATGTGTATGTTTCAAGTATAATGTCTCTTTGATTTACCTGGTTTCAATTTTCTTATGATGGAATATCCATTTGTTTTATATGGATTATGTGATGAGGGGATGATGTTTATGAAACCCATTTTATTATTTGGGTTATGATGAATGTTTTAAGTTTATGTTGTGGCACACGTAAGAATGATTTAATTATGAGATGAGTGGGACATATATCTCCCTCCAATGCATTGGGTAAAGATTTATGCCTTACGTACTGCCATGTTTTATGTCATTGCTCAAGATTTTGATGTTTAGATTTTATGCTCATGTTTTTTACATTCAAATGTATAAGGATTGTTTTATGTTCTCTATGCTTACCCTTACTGAGAATTTGAGCTCACCCTTTATATGTTTTCTTTTCCCCAGGATTTAAAGAAAGGTTTTAGGTAAGAAAACAAAAGGGGAATATCATTAATGGAGATGTTGAAGATCTTTCACCACAATTAGAAGATTATATTCTGAGTTTCCAAAGACACTAAACTATTAAGATCCTTGTGTGCTTGTTTTTGTTATGTATTAAGTATTCCGAAAAAGTAATGAAATGTCCATGTACGTCAAGCTTTGGGTCTCTACAGTTGGTATCAGAGGAAAGGTTTAGTTATCCTTTGGAAACTAGGATGCGAAAACTTTAGTGATATCCCTAGAGATATTTCTAAGGTATGGCTAGGGATGTCCCTAAGGATAAGTATGCGTATAGGTTATAGTCCTATAAATACGGTAACGATATTATAATTTAACCTAAGATGTTATATATTGACGGTACTCCCCCTTTATTATGTTGTTTTCCCTAGTATGTTTTTTGCCTCTCACACTATTCTTTTTGGGTTTTAGAAAATGGCTGGAAACAGGAAGATTCGCGATAATGGAGGATATGACGGACAATGGAATGATATTCTTCATGAGAAACCAAATGAAAAAGGATTTGGAAGTCCAAACATCATTATTATGCCTAATCAGCAATCTCATAATATGATCAATAATCTCAACTTTGGTAAGTTTCATGACACATATAATAAGAGAAAGATGGAGTTTCATGATGATTATAAAGGAAAGAAAGTTCAATTTCCCTCAGGTAAATCATTTGGGAAGAGGCATCAGGGAGATTGTTTCAAAAGAACTGGAAGATACTTTGGGTGTGGAAAAGAAGGACACAAATCCAGTAAGTGCAAAGGAAAAGGTTCAGTTAACACCATGTACAAGGATAATGGTATTTCTACCACATCAACAATGATTAGATGTTTTAAATGTGGAATGTATGGGCATTATGCAAACCAATTCCCTAAGGGAAAATCTCATGAAGAGAATCAACATGGTCATATGATTAGTATTTTTGTGGATGATGATGAAGAGACTACAAATGAAATATGAGATGAAAGAAATGATGAAGCTCAATCAGTGGTTTAAGAATTTAGTGGAATGATTGTATGTTTATAAAGAATAATGTATGGTACTATGGAATAAAGAATCATCTAAGGATTGTTACACTATTGTTTTTCCTAAATTATTTGAAAGTATATGTTGAATGGTACCGGTAACCATGGAAGGTTATTCGGATATTTTTGGAAAGTAGATGATATGTGCATAATGAAGGGATAAGAAGATAATGAGATGTTTGATTGTATTCATGAGCTCATGACTGATATAAGGACTAAGTGATATTATGGTTTGATTATATAGATTTTTTGGGATTTTGGTATGTGGAAAGAGTTACCTTTTGACAGTATTCATGTTTTCACTAAGGTTCTATGGTAATTTATGTTTCAATAGAATATATGACTAAGGTATTCATGTGTTTGGAATGCAACCAACAAGATATATCTTATGATATATGTGAGATAAATGCTTTTATTCACATTCTTGGTAGATAACCTTTCTAGTAATTGTTTTCTTTATACTATGATCTTGGACCGAAGTATTTTAGATAAGCCTAAATATTGGAATGGATTATGTTGGACATAAGTTAGTATTGTTTAAGGATAGAACTTTTTTTGATATTATTGATGGGATGTTATAGTAATGTAGTTTTTGAAAAAGGAAAACCTACAGGACGGGCGACAGCCCATCGCGTCGGACAAGGCTGTGGGAATCGAACCCACAACCGAAGTGCGACTGGACTTTATCGCCTACCACTGGCCTACAAGAATTCCCTGGTTAGTAGAAACTAGTTTTATTTTATTAAGCAGTGTGATATTTGAAGTATAAGTTCATTTTTTGAATCGTATATGATTAACCTCACCATAGATGGACTTATGTATATTTGATAACTTTTGATAACCTTTTGTATGAAACAGATGGAATGACCCATCATTCTATCACATGACCTATTAACACTTCATGAATAACAAATTCAACTTCATTTATTTAAGAGATGAAGTGTAAATTTTTCAAAGCACGAACAACAGTGAGATTGTACCAAAATCAAACAAGTATTTCTTCTAATTCAAAATTTTCAACTTTAGGGAAATGATATTGAAAACCAAAAATTTTGTCCTAGTGCTCTTATATCTGATGAATCAGATGGTACCTTAGATCATCACAAATTTATGGCTTTGTGATTGTTGGATTTTTCATAGCCATGTCCTCTACCACTCTCCATCAGAACTTGATGGTTAGATTTTTCTTCCATATCCATATTTTCACCTATGTTCTCCTATGTGGAAACCCAGTGATTAGTTAATTTGGGTAACCATTAAGTTTCATACTTTAGTTTTTAAAGTTAAGTTTTGGTATTTCATTTTGCGATGTGTGTTGCAATTAAAGAAACTTTCAAGTAGAAAACCATGTATAACCCCGACGAATTTCGAGGGCGAAATTCATTTTAAGAGGGGTAGAATGTAACAACCCGATATTTTATGATAAGTATTCTTTTTAATTTATTTGATGTCATTTGTTTTATTATACAACAATATTATCTTGTGCTATACGCCACACTGTATTAGCTTGAAGTATACGCAACACTATTCTTAGATTGTGTTACACACAATTTCAAGTTTGTTTTATAATAGTCATTCTACCCAACATTGAGTGTATATATATATATATATTTAATGTATAAATGAAATATTGTTGGATTCTGTTATACAAAACAACGAAGGATTATTGCACAACACGCAACCCTGACATGGCTTGCATTACACGAAATCGCGACTTTCCTCGATAGCGTGTGTTGTACGCAATATCAGGTTTCACTAAACAATGATATATGGTTATAATATTATTATGAACTAGCCGTTATGAATATTATTAACTAAATTTTGAATGTTATAACATTATTATTTTATCTTATACATTTTCTAGAACATGGTATGTGAACAAAATAAATTTTTCGGGTAAAATAAGTATTTTTCAAAAAATGCAGTTTTGCCACCTTTTAATGGCGCACCCACATTAAATCTAGTTTTTGACATTTTTATAAGTTCAATTTTACAAAATAAACTTTTTCTTTGGAATCAGTATATAAAAATTTACTTTGGATAAATTTTTGATATTTTTCTGATAACTTTCATTTTTTGATGAATAGTAAAAATACGCTAATTTTTAATTAAAAACAACTTTTTTCATTGAGATAATTTATATGGTTAAATTATAATATTGAATAGTTTTAAAGTATAAATAGAATATATTTTTACCATTTAATATAATGTATGTCATTAGCATTGATTTTACCTTAAATTCGTAGGTTAAATCAATTCAATCTTTTGCAATGTTTTAAACAAAAACCTGTTTTCTTTCGACAACGGGATTAATTTTAATTTAATTTCTGCAGATTTTGTGTATTGAATTTGGAAAAATGGATTCCATATTTGGAATCAGTGGGTCCAAATTATTTTAATAAGCTACTTTTTATTTTTTGGGCATTATGAATAGTAACTATGGTAAATTTTATTTACCATAGTTAAAGGTAAATCGGGTAATTAAGGGTAAATATAAGATTATAAAATTACTCTAACACCTGCCAAAATCCTATTGGATGACTAAAAGTATACCCATATCACCTAAGGGTCGGATTAGATTCATTTAATGGACTTTTTTCCACGAAAATAATTTAATTATTATTAAAACCAAAGAAAGTGACAACATGACACTTTCTTAAATCTTATAAGTATAATAATTTTAATTTAGTGATAAAATTAATGCAAATTCAAAAATGAATAGTATCTAGAAAGATAATTCAATTATATACATCATATGAATTTATTTATAATTTTTAGGTATTAAATATTTATCATTAATTATGACACAATAGTGATGTTGAAATTATTTTATTGATTGAAATATCAAATAAATGATCTTAAAAATATTAAAATAAATCTTATATGAACTATTTAATGCTCTCCACTAATTTTCTAGATACATATGACATTTTATGAATCTATTAAAGCTTTTAGTTAAAACATATCTTCTGTATATATTTTATTTAAATTCAAATAAATGAATAGTGTCAAAATTGACACTATTGTTATTTTATAAAAATAACATATTATAAAATTGTTTAAAAATCATAAAAATATTTAAAAATTATAAATTTAAATTTATATGGTCTAAAATGTCATAAAGTGTCAAATTATGTAAAATTCACAACACATATGTAATTATTTATAATAATTTAAAATTTAGAATATTATTACCACAAATAAAATTAAATTGATAAATAATGATAAATCAAGTTGATAATGTTTAAAATAGATTCCTAACATGTATAAATTTTATTTGTTGATTATATTACAACCCTATATCATCTAATATTCGTATATGAGTCATTTTGGAAGTTTTTAAGTGGGATGGGATTTAATATAAACTAATATTTCTTATATTTCTAAAGGTGCCCCTCTCCTCCCTTATAAAAGGGAACCTCCTCCCTCTTCTCCTCACACAATTTGGAGCCTTTAAGATCTGCCAAACCCTACCCATTTCCCTTCTCAACTTCCCTATAAACACACTATAGGTCCTGGTCTTCTTAAAAGACAAATTTTAGTACCCTAAGATGAGGTTTCAAAGAGGCGTGTCAAAGAAGAGGTAATATCCGTTACCGATTCTTTCAATTTTCTTTATTCTTCAACTTCTTCTTCTTTAGTTGTTTCATTATATTGTAATAACATCAGTATCAATAATATACTGATATGTTATTATAAATATGAATCAAACCCATTTCACCTTCTATCCATCCTACGGAAAACGAAATCATCGCGCGTGCGTACGTACGGAATATCGTCTCCACGCCGTGGTGTAATCTGTTTTTCCACCACCACCTTAATTGGATGGGTATAATGGTGTAAAGAATAAATACATATGATTATTATAACATCATATTTATTCTAATATATTAGATCATTCACTCCAATTCTATTCAATAAATATTATAACGATATCATCGCTCGTGCGTACGTACGGATTACCGTCTCCACGACGCGATGAGATTCATTTTCCATGTTAAGAATTCAAGAATTATTATAAAGTATATATAATAAGTAATCATGAAATATATTACATAATAATTCTACTAGATTTATGTATATATATATATATATATATATGTATGTCATATACTTAATTCCATTCAATTCAATAAGGAAATGAAAACAGCGTTCATGCGTACGTACGGCCTACCGTCTCCATGAACGGTGTATTTCTTTCCATTTATTGATCTATTATATATATGTATATTATGAATATATATTATATATAAATCATGTTTTATATTATGGAATTAAGTAATCATGATCTAAGTAATCATATGAATAATTACAAGTCAAAACACGGACGACAAATTAAACGATTTTACCAAAAACGCTCTTTAACATGGAATTTAAAAAAGAACGGGTAATATAAAGTCATAAGTGAACCATATATGATATCATAACAATGAATATGATTTTTTAATAAGTCAATGACATTATTTAAATCATTATACTGGAGGTTCGGATACATACGAAGCATATCGAACATAAGGTAAGGGATAATTATTCCAATCTCATTCTTATCCGAGATTGTTTATTCGTAAGTATTCATTGGGGTTATATTTATCATCCATGTACCTATTTTCTAAAATTGGTTTCATGTATGTTTAAAGTCCTTTTTACCCATTTTTTACTTTTAATACATGGTATGTAAGGAATCTTTCTTTTGTTTACGTTATGAGGTAATTTTTTTACTTTTCCGGGAAAAGTACGAGAAGAATGTTTTTTTAAATTATACGGAATGAAAAGATTTTTATGGTTTTATAAAGCCTTATTTTCATGAATATTCCTCCAAAATATTTTATGACTATTTTCAACAAAATCTATTTCTTTTAAAATTGCATGACATTTTGTTAAAAGAAATTGATTTTGAAGAAGAAAGGATATTTTCCTCAAGAATTCATTTCAAGTGTTTTATCAAAACCATTTTTTCATGTAAGATGACATTATTTCATATGTGTATGTTTCAAGTATAATGTCTCTTTGATTTACATGGTTTCACTTTTCTTATGATGAAATATCTATTTGTTTTATATGGATTATGTGATGATGGGATGAGGTTTATGAAACCCATTTTATTCTTTGGGTTATGATGAATGTTTTAAGTTTATGTTGTGGCACACGTAAGAATTATTTCATTATGAGATGGTTGGGACCTATATATCCCTCCAATGCATTGGGTAAAGATTTATATCTCATGATATAAACATGGCTAGAATGGAAAGTTAATCTGGTTCAGTGTTATAGGACTGAAACGAGGAGTGAACTCGATTCAGAAAGAGAATTTGTCCACTAAGATGGTCATGGCAGTAATGCCTTGGCTACTATGGAAATAATATCATGTGCTTAATGGTTGCCACAATTACATGTTTTATTCCCATGCTAATTTATCATGATTAATGTTTCTTCATGATTTATTCCTTACGTACTGCCATGTTTTATGTCATTGCTCAAGATTTTGATGTTTATATTTTATGCTCATGTTTTTTACATTCAAATGTCTAAGGATTGTTTTATGTTCTCTATGCTTACCCTTACTGAGCATTTGAGCTCACCCTTTATATGTTTTCTTTTCCCCAGGATTTAAAGAAAGGTTTTAGGTAATAAAACAAAAGGGTAATATCATTAATGGAGATGTTTAAGATCTTTCACCACGATTAGAAGATTATATTCTGAGTTTCAAAAGACACTAAACTATTACGATCCTTATGTGTCTATTTTTTTATGTATTAAGTATTCCGCAAAAGTAATGTAATGTCCATGTACGTCAAGCTTCGGGTATCTACATGTTACGCTCCTCAAACCATAGGTTGATACTTAAAATGCCACAAAGTTCTACTTAGAAGCATCCTAAAGGACCATCATTTCAAAAGGGACCTAATGTGACATACGGCGCATCAATCGGGTGCCCGGTCTGTAAGTTATTAGTGTTTCCGTTCCGAGGGCCCGGTTGAATTCAGCTTCGATCCAACCTGGTCGTACTCCAACTTTATCCAAAAATCAAGTGGGGTATACCAAAAGGATAGTCTCGATCAAAGTATTCTGGTTCTATAGACGGTTCATCAAATGGACCCCCAGTTCTCAATATATGGCAAAAATAGTGTATCTAGGTCCAGATGAACACGTGTCCCATCCGACCCAGCCTGACCCGACCTAGCATGGGCCGACCTGACCCGGCCTGGGCCGACGCGACCTAATTCAGATCAACTCGACCCAGTCCAGGTCTGGCCCAGAGGGGATGCCCAGCGGCAGGCCCGACCTATTGGGTCGCGGTCCGGCCTGCCCCAGGAAGGGGGCTGCCCGGCCCGGGTGCAGCCCGCTGCGGCCCAGCCTGCTGGGCGCAGACTGCTGAGGTGCGGCCCGCTCAGCTGGGTGGTCCTTCGTGGCGAGGTCCCCCCTATCCAACACCCGGGAGGGGAGGCGCTCTCCCCAGGTCACCCAAATGGTCCACTGGACCGTTCGGTTCGTCCTGCTGGCACGTGGGACCCGCCAGAGGGGTCCCACTCGGTGTGAGGTGGCCGGTTGGATTCCCAGCCAGTCCTCCTCCCAATAGCGTGATGGAGACACTGGCCTTCCGTGGATGAACAGATGTTGGCCACCCTCTGACCTTCATTGTGGCCAAGCGGTCGCGGTCTCCTGCTCCGGCGGCACGGACATGCGGCACCGCTTTGCCACGCGAGCGGCCTGTATGCTAGCCGCCCCCTGATCCGTCGTGGCCTCCTACACAACCAGTGGCGTGGATGCATGCCTCCCTACCTCCATGCGGCTAGCTTGATTCCAGCCACTATCCTCCCACCACCGCGGTCGATGGGTCATTTCCTCCTTTGCTACCGATGGTGCGGACATGCCACCCTGGTTCCACGCAGCCGGTCGGGTGTCGGCCACCACCTTTTCTCCTTCGCATCTGATGGGTCACAGTCTCCTTCTGCGGTGCATTTGTTCCACCACCTTCATCGTGGACCTTAAGGAACACATCAACATTAAAGATGTGGTGGGATCGGGCCATGTTTGTTTGGCCCGCACCCTCCACGTTAGACCAATATCAGATGGTTCAAGAAGATGGAATCAACGTGAAACTACAAATAACAATCATAAAATACACCCCTACCTCTATCATATATTGGAGGTGTCATGAGGAGTAATATGATGATAGTGACGTCAGTGTTTGTTGCTCCCGCAAGACGCTTCCGATCCGGGCTTGAGCGTCGTCCTCATTCTTCATTGGGGGTGGTTCTTCGTTGGTGTAACTTCTTTATTGGAGGATCTTCATTCAAAGGCCTCCTCTCCCTTTCGCCAACAGAGAAAAAAACCTCAATTTTCTAAAGAAGAGTTAATAAAATAACTCTTAATTAACAAGTTGTTTCATTAATTTAGATTTAATTAAGCCTATTAATTAAAGAGAGTTGTGGTTACATAATTTGTGTAACCATGCATTTAATGCCCAGACTTAATTGCTCGACCACCCTCGTGTGGTCCCCACCTCCATAATTCAAAAAGGGGGTTTCAAAAAGAAAAATAAAATGTTTTTTATTTTATTTTTTCTTCTCCCATGAAAAAATGAAAAACTAACTTCCACCTTCGACCTACTGTGGTCGAGGTGAAGGTCTCCTTAAGAGAATATTGGTGTTGCGAGTTCATCGGTGTCCTCAGATTTCAGTTTCGAGCTCCGGTTCAAAAGTTACAAAATACCGCTCGCGCATTTACTGAACCTACCCAAAAAAAAGTTTAGAGATTCATTCTGGGCACATCGAGCCTCGAAATCACATGCCATCAATTTTTGCAGACTCGTAATATTCCCATATAATTAAACAAAATTACATGGAAAAATCTGGGTCTTTACAATAGATTATAAGATGGTATATCAAATAAAGGCATCACATAAACAATGATGATTCTATCACAAGATATCCTCCTAACAAGTGGATCAAATAGTACACAAGTCACTGACAACTCCCAAGGACCCGCTATCAAGATCACACATTGCCTCCAAATTATGCTTTCTATTTTCCTATACATGGGATTAGAAAGTCTACAAAATTATCAAAGGCAAAAGTAGGGTGTGATTAACACTATCCAATTAGTATCGAACCAAGTGTTTCAAAAGAAATCCATATCAAATGAACAAATTATGATCAATTTTAAACAAAACATGTCATAGTAACATTATTAAAATTCAAAAAAATGATTTCTTAAACATTTCAATGGAAAATATAAAAATAGGTGAAAAAGTTCATTTCCATCAAAACTGCCATGAAAAATAATTTCTATCAAAAAAAACATGAGTAAATTATTTCATAAACACTACCATATATAAAATATTTTCTATCATAATATCATGTTTATAATACATGTGTTTAATTAGTTCAAGGGTCCTCACATATCTTAGTGAAATATGGATCTAGGTGTGCACACTTCCCTATATCTCATGCCTAGGGGGAATAGAATTCCACCATGATGAATGAACTCCCTACCCTCATCATGTTTAGTATCATTTTCATCGTCAATCCATGGATAGGTAGATCTAATACATGCCTATCTTTCTTGTCTTAAACTACCCAACTAACTACCTAGGCTCTCATGTTCTTCAAGTCTATCAATTAAATGTAAAATCATTTATCTAAAATAAATTCATTAATCATCACTCAAGCGGACCCAAAACAAGTTTTCAAACATTCCATTTCATTTTATAAACAAAAAAAATAGTTTTCATCAAATATCATTCATTTCAAATTAATTCATTTCATATATAATTCATAAAACATTTCATGCATTCTCTTCTAAAAATTAATCATAAAAATCGCACTTAAAAACATTTATTTCAATTCAATATCATTTTCAAAAAATCAATAGTTTATTTCAAAATAATTTATTAAAGATATTTCATCACACACACACCATACCATTAAAAGAACTTTTAATAAAGACTCAAATAATGATTTGGAAATAAATTAAAAATCCATTTCAAATCAAGAAAACAATAATGGTTTCAATTTATAGGAATTTCATTATGAACCCGCCTACCTCAATCGAGGTAATGTCAATCACTAACATGGAATCCTCAATCGGAGAGTCTAAAGGGATAGAATCAAGAAAAAAATAATCCTAGATAAAAAATTCTATAAATCATGATCTAGTTCCATCAACTACAAAAGGATCCACCACCCTCAAAGAAGGAGAGAAATAAGGAAAGTATAAATCCTTAATAGTTCTATGTTATTCTTAATGAAATAGATTAAATACATCAAGTGTAACTTTGATCTGTGATGATTTGATATTGAAAGGGATAAAATCACCTCAAGATATCCTCTAAGGTTGAACCTACTGAATAATGTTAGAAAAAGAGGATTTTGGATTTTAAATGGGGGTATTGTGAATTAAAATAGGAAAATTGAAAAAATTAAATCGCATCACATAGTTTGGATGCACAGTTTTTCAAATTGTGCACCAACCAGGTTCCCCTTTCTAGGATTATATAATAGCCACATGGTTTGGTTTTATTGTTTGAAAACCCATGTTTTATCCATAAAAAAATATACCTTGGGTCTCACATTTTCAAGGGAAGACCTCAGGATTTGTACTATGCACCTAATAGTGAACCCTCCTATAGAACTCTAACCTAAGGTATATGGTTTTCCATAATTGTGTTCCAACCAAACACAATCCCAGAAACCTATAAAAACTTTTAAAAGTCTCCCAAAAACAACCTATGAAAAGATAAAAAAACAAAATATGGTCAATACAAATGAATATAAGTACCTAAAATAAAAATTTTAGATGTTATAATCTATATGTTTGGAATGATTATAAATGAAGAATAAGAATAAAAAAAAACATAGACCAGTTGATCTAGATTATTGAATATCTTCAAAATAAATTATCTAGATAACTAATAATTATCCAAAATACAAATTCCACTAGAGGTATTCACAGATTCTGGGAATCACCCGACCCTCGATTGGATCACTCTTGACCCCACGGTCAGCTAAAACCTTCTTTAAAGGTGGGATAGAATGAGATCATGATATGTTCATCTATGAGGAGTTTTATTGATTATCACTCTTATTAATGATGGTTGAATAGATTTATATAGACCAATAAGAACCAAACATTTTCCACATATTTATTGTATGTTTCACTAAGAATTCCAATGTTACAACTCCCTTGAAATGTTCGTTTTAGTCCCCATAATGAATGTTTAACAATTAAATATCCTTGTTTATGTGTTTAAACTCCTCAAAATCATTATCCTATGATGATAACCCAAATATTATAGAATTTGAAGATGATTTGGATGATTTATATGACATTTAAAAAATGTTATGATCCCACATAAGAACCAACCCCCCATAGTGTCTCACACTAATCCATAGTGAAATTGAGAACAGACCATAACGGTGTGATTCCTTTAGCGCACAAATCCATGAAACTCTTATTTTCTATAAAACCTCATATACATAGTTCAATTTCACCTTATTTTCACATCATATGCAATAACTTATTAAAAAATATCCAAAAATAAATTTTGGATATTCCTAAAAAACTTATTTCAAAAAAGTTTCCATCAATTAACTATGTATCACATCATATGAAATACCTTGTGAATATTAATCTATAACTTCTTTTTGATATCCTATAAAACACTTCTGGGGTAGCTCTAAAATTTTTATAAACTTGATCCTCATTCACACATCGATAATGATTCCCCATGGAACATTATAGTATATAAAAGAATATAAATTCTTGAATCTATAATTTTAAGAAAAGAGTGGCCTCTAGAAAAGAATAAAATATACAGAAGATATAAAAGGATCTATCATAATCACCATTAAACACATGTATCTCTACATCTATTTATACAATCTTCATCATATTAAATAATGAATTTAAATATGATCCCTTTGTCTAGGATATTGAGTGATCATGGGGCATGAAGTATGTAAGTCCCATATATCCAACTCATACGTTCTTGAATTTATGTGTACAGACTGACCAAGTTGGTGAATACATCACATGTCATTAACCTTTACGGATGATAACATCACATGACCCTCACATTATGTATAATAACTAGTATATATTTCATCTAGGTATGACCATACACTACCTCATTTTATCTTAATCAAGGGCCTAGGTATCATAATTCCTATATAAGTGAAAAATTTTCATCTTTGTTAAGATTTAATTAATGACATAACTAGAAACATACCTAATGACCCACTGATTAGCTAATCCTTGAGGCTTGTGTAAGAAAGGTATCAAATAATGAAGGTTCACATTCTAATAATATCACTAAACTAGAGTATTCGGGACTCCAAATATGAAACATTTACCCCCATTATACCAAATATATAGTGTATGGAACTACATGTGGCATGCTTATTAGGTCTTCTAATGAAAAAAAATATTTTTATCCTCATGATCATATTTTTTTATCTCGATACAATAATCATACTCATTTTAACCTTAACATTTTATCATAGCCTATAATACACCATGATGAATATCATTTATAAATAACTCAAATTCATACTTTGAAAGTTTAATATTACACTTCATGAAATGTATATTAATATATACATATATGGATCCAATACACAAGAGTGATAAAGTGGATATTTCCTTTTGTATAACATCATACAATTTATATTATTAAACTACATTAAGAATACTTAACAAAACCATACATACGATTCTATCTAATACATCATATATTATATACTAGAAGATCAACCTTATATTTATTACACTTTCTACAGTTTTGTTAAATATACCACATATTTATGTTATTCATTCCAAGTTTCTATATGAAAATCTAATAAAAATATCCCAATAAACACTTTAGTGAGTAACATTTATGACGAAATAGAGTTTGAATAATGATGAGCCTTAGGAATCATATTATTATTATTAAACTCCTTAAACATATTCATACTCTTTAAATCTACAAAATCCAATATTATGATTTTAATAACTTTTATTTTATACTTATAACTCTTTAGAAGTACATCATAAACATTCTCAAAAATTATTCAATCAAATTTATTCTTAGAAATCTAATGTAACTACATAGATTATTACTTCACCAATGAAAACTAATCACTTTTAGGATAAGTTTAAATTCACTTTTTCTTTAATAATATTTTATATTTATAACTTTTAACTTCTATAAGTTTAAAAAACTCCAAATTTACACTTAGATATGACAGTCACTTTACAATATCTTGTTAAGATATAGAAATTATTTTTTGTTTAGGAAATAACTATTATTTAATTTAATAGAAATATTTAAAAATATATATTTTTTCCATAGCATATATGGTATTCTATTTGTTTATATTATTTTCTTAAAAAGAATATTATTCTATAAAATATTCCACAAAGGTGGTGGAATCTCAATTCTTCATAATTTAACAAACAAATGGATAAACACGTTTATCTAGGATAAAACATTTTTATCCTATCCTCTTCTCAAACATTTTATAGAAGTTGATGAATTATAAACCATGTGTATTTAAGTAATCATGTAAATTTTTTTATAAAAACTCTTTGTTAGTAAAAAAAATCTCTTAAAACATAAGTGAAATGAGGTAATTATGCACATAATATACTAATATTTAACTAATCTTGATAAATATCATTACATTCACATCATTGATGTATCAACTCTCTAATTCACAACATAAATGAAAACTATAAGCAAAAATTATTTCTTTGATTTTGAACTCTTTTATATTTACAATATTTGTAAAATATACGCTTGGTATCATATGCCTTCCAAAAGAATAATTAATTTCTATAACATGAACACCTGACATGGACATTCCATGGAGTTTGTTAAAACCCATTTAGATATTTCAGACAATTCCATCATATTGAAACATTAATCCTCCTTCTTGACACCTTATTTAGATTTCAATGATCTTTACTAGTTATTATAAGAAACATTGTTGGACTCTCTAACTTTCTTTTCTTCTTTTGGTCTGAACTTTTACCCACTTTTACTATTAAAATCACACTAAAATCTAGAAATAACTTTCCACGTTCATAATTTCATAACACTTTGAGAAAATATGGTACATTTTTTTAATATATTCATATTTTTGGAATGTTTTTTAATGATGATAATAGAATGAATTCTCTTACCATAACAATCCTTATATGAAATTTTCCAGTCTCACTAAGTTATTAATATATCCAACCATATTTAATATATGATAAAAAACTAAAATTACATTTTTCATATTATATATAATGCATTTAAAACCTTTAGTGAATCGGTCTATGCGTATCCCAGGAATCTAGATTCATTTTTTCAATAACTTCAATAGTTGTTTACTCAGGAAGGGGTTCCTCTAACACATAGAAATTTTACTTCTTAAGAACATTTCTTATGTTATTGGTCTTATGATTTTATTAAATTAATCTTATCCTTTATATAAGATTGTGCTTAAATATAATTTATATACTAATGATGTTATAAATTAAAGTGAATAGTTAATCATGCAGAAATAATAAGAGAGGAGTGAATATGTGTTACCCTATTTTACTTGATTTCAATTTCACTTTTAATTTTCCCCTATTTATAATCCAAAATTCTATCTCGATTAAGATTTATTGATATTTTTGTGCACTCTCAACAAATAGAAACAAAATAAATATAGTATATAGACAATAATAATATCACGTGATATTATTACAAGGTTTGGTCCCAATGGGGGTATATAATCTTTACTATGTTTGGGTTGAGTATTGAGATGGAAAATATTCATTATATTAAACAAGTGATTATAATAGGATGAGGTTAATGTTATTACTCGACTCTTATAAGTTTGTCCAATAAATTATAAGATAAGGTTGGTGTACATCCTTTATTCTTTATAGTGCAATAGTATTCATCTCCTGATAGATCTTTAGCCTCCTGGCTAGATGGATATTATTATACTAGATCAATCTAGTATTTGAGCTAAGATTATACTGGTATATTACATTATTTATGGTCTCTTTAAAAGAAATCCTAAAAAAGATCTCTATTAATCTTAGAATGTCACTGCATCATGGTGTTAAGATCTTCTTCCTCAAGAAATAGGTCTTCAACATAAGAATAGAATCAACAAAACTATATGAACATTGTCATTGTTTGTGAAAACCTAGGTAATGTTAATAGTAAATAAATTTCGTTTTTTATTCATGTTCATAATTATATTTTAGGGATTTATATTAAATATAACAATTTCATATGATCTTTGACAAATTCATTTTTTGTGTGTACTTTTTTATCAATTTTCATTGATTTTTTAGGGGTTTTCAATGATAATTACCTTATATTTCAATGTTTTACTAGAAAATAGGGAATTTGAATTATATAATGAAAATGGATTTAATTGGATAAAAGGTTGTTGAATTTTAAATTTTGAAATTTTTATTTATAAATAATATAAAATTTATGAATCTTATGAAATTTTCTCAATCTTAAATTTAAGGACTTTATCAAAAAATATTTCCATCTATGCTGGCCCTCAACCTCAAAGGCTAGCCATCAACTTATCCGGGCCAAAGGAGGCTCGTCCGACTAAGCTAGTCTAAGGGAATGCATGTTTAGGCGGAAAGAGTGCATGGGTGATCAAGCCCCATGTGTAGTGGCATGTGGGTGGTGAACCTCTGGGTGCATAGTAGGCCTAAAGGCTCTCTTGGATGTAGTGCATGCCTATGGGGTGTGCATGTGAAACCTGGAGGCAATCCTCAGAACAACCATTCTAATATATGGATCCCATGACTAGTGTTTTAAGGGAGCATAAAAAATTTGTCCCATTTTAATGTGGGACATGGTTTTGTGTGGTATTTTTCATCCTGTTCTTACTCTGCTGCGATCCACCACAACTCCACTGCACTGCCTCACCGGACCGCCACTATAATAGTTGAGAACAGCCATGACCGCACCAAGATGATCTTGACTCAAGATCCATATTCTCTTCCATATCCTAGGATCAACTGGGATCACCTCCAATACCTTATACGATCACCATGAAGGATTCATCTAGCCTTTGAATTGTCCGGATGAATGATAATCCCATTAACACCACGGGTCGACCTCAGCTCGAGTCCCACCACCACTAACATCACTAAGGAGCACCTTGGACCGCCTATTGTGCCCCATCCAAACATCCTGAATCCATTCAAGGCTTCATACAGTCGCTTCAAAGGATGGATTAAGGGAGTAGTGTCACTGTCATGCACTGTGTCGCCTGTTGCCGCTCCTCCCTATCACCGCTGCCACAAATTACTACTTTTTTCAAGATACACCAGTGCCACATATCTTAGGTCCCATGAAATTAAGCTATGACATCCCTTACCCCATTTCAATTCATGTTTAATCCATGCCTAATATTTTTGTCCACAGTAATATTAAAATCTTTTATCCTTGGGAGATCCTTTGAACATTTTCAAATGGGGAATCCAATATCTTTAAATCCTAAAGACTCATGAGGAAGGAAGATATTCCTTGAAGTAGGGGGTCGGTCCTATTCCTTATGTGGCTATAATATGAGGCATACACTACCTTGAAGGGGAGTCTATACAATGCTAAAGGATATCTTGATTAGGTTGAGCCTGGTGAGGCTAAGCCTGATGAGGCTGAGCCTGGTGAGGCTGAGCCTGATGAGGCTGAGCCTGATGAGCCTGAGCCTGAGGATGCTTCCTAATTTCCCTTTCTATTTTTTTTCTTTTATTTTTTTCTTTATGTTTTAGTTTCATTTTCATTTTCATTTTCATTTTTTTTATAAATTAAATTCATGAATTTTTGTTTTAAAGTGAACCACCCTTTATGTTCTTCTTCTTATTCTTCATCTTATTATTATAATTATTATAATTATTATTATTATTTAAAATTTATTCTTTATATTTTATTTTCTTTATTTATTTTCTTATTTTTATTCCTCCCTATCCCTCTTTTTATTTATTTTATTTCTCTCTCTCTCTTTTAATTATTTTTATTTTATTTATCTTTTCTTATTCTCTTCCCTCTTTCCACCAAAGTGATCACTTACTCCCAATAATGGGAGGCTAACTCAAGGCTTGGCCAAGGGGAGTTCAAGGTGTTCTTGGATTTTTCTTAAAGTTTATTTTATATTTGTGCTAGATATTAGTAGCATAAATGGGTGTGGTGAATGTTCTTGGTGTGATGATTATCCCTCATGACATGCAACTCAATCTATTTTTATTATTTTGTATAATAATTTTCCCCTATCTTCATTGGAAATCTATTCACATGATGGGGTTGAGAAAATCAATGGATGAAACGACATCAATAGATCTAGGTCTTGAAAGATGGAACACCCTCAACCAAGGTGTGTCATCAACCTTGATTACAGGAGGAGGTTGAATTGATATTTCTTATTCATTCAAAGATTCCAAAATTTCTAAATAAAAAGAATAGTGATTCATCATGAGATTTCATGTTTGGATTATCAAACTAAAATAAATAAAATAAATGCGAATACTGATTGAACCCAAAACCGAACACAAACCCAAGTTCTTTATTCCTTATCTCATTCTGTTTAGCATTGCATATCAGTTTAGTTTATATTCTCATATTTCATGTTATTTAATTATATTATAAAATAGAAAAATAACCCAAAAAATATTTATCAATGTTTTCATAAAATAATCAAAACAAAAAAAGAATTTGTTTAGGTGACTTAGAATAAGTGAGTGAAAAAACTGAGAAGCTCCTCAAGTGAGACAAACCTAGTTAACCACTATGTTACACTAGGAAATGACTTTTTTTATCATTCCCCACGACAAGCGTGCATCAAAACTGGCACTATTTTCAGGGATCCAATCAATTATTTTCTTAATTTTTCTAGATATATTTTAACTATTTTAAAAAAACCATAAAAATTTTCCACAATGTATTCAAATGATTATTATTTTTCATGGAATGAAAATTACTCACAGGTGAAATAACTAGAAGCCGAAGCACCATGGTCTCTAGAATAAATTATTTTTTTATGGTATAGACATATGAGGGGATCCCATATCAAAATTGGAATATAGGAGGAATTCAAGTACCTTATCTAGCATCTCAAATAGACCCTAGAAAAACCATTGGTTGCATGTTTTTCTAGAGAGTTAAATTAATTTTGAGAGTACTTCTTAAAATTTTATCAAGAAATGGCTGAGACACCAGTAGAGTGCTCCTTGTTTCCTCCCAACACTTTTTATGTTGTTCCCCTAGAACAATTCCATATGAAAGTGGATAAACACAAACTCAAATATGATATTCAATAGCTTGAGGAGATAGTGAAATATCTATAAGGTAAAATAAATTGGATAACTACATATTTACAATCATCATTAGAGTAACATGAACCTAAACCATAATATGATCCACTTGTCTCCATTTATTTTCTTAAGGAAACCAAGGAGGAAGACTTTCCGAATGAGCTATATGTGGGAGATCAACAAAATTTGGATTAATTTTGGAAATAATGTGAGGAACTTCTTGATCTCCACTTACCTTTCAAAGAACTAGATCCAGAACCATTCAAGTAAGATACCACCCAAATGGTGGAATTTGAAGTAAATATAGAGGATCTGGACTACCTACCTCTACTTGACACCATCCAAATCCAATAGGAACTCACCAATGAGGATGTGATTGAAATAGAACCAACTTACAATGATGATATTTCTTTGAACTCTTTATTTTATGGTTTTATTCAATATGATTTTAGTATCACTCTTAATTGTTTTGAATTTCAAGATTTGGTCAATTCTTTATATTCCTTATAGGAAGATGAAGAGACAAGACTTACACTCATTGACGAACACATGGATCTCCCTAATTTTAATGAGCATACATTTGAGGAAGTCCATGAAGAAATCCAAGTACTTGATCATGATAAAATCAAGATTGAGGCTTCTCATAATTAAATGAATAAATTAATTATTAAAATATAAATTTTAAATTTTATTCAAGTAAAAATACCAGTTTACTTTTACTTTCATCACTCAATTCATGTAGCCTATGTGAAGCCAACACTATAAGGGAAGGAGGTGGTTTCATAAGTAGAAACAAAGTAGGTAGATGATCAATACTTAGTCCTACCCCCACCATGAAAGATATACCTAATTGTGAATGGGTAGGATCTAGTATACTCTATCCATGGATCATTCCATGCCAAGAAGGAAGAAGCACAATATGGGAAAATCTATATGTGGTGGTTCAAATCAAAGAATATTTATACACCAACTAACTTTGGATAATAGATGGTACTAACCTTTGGAGGTGGTAAAAGTTCATGGCCCGCTTGGGGGATCATACCAAGATTTATCTTTAACCTCTTTTTAAGATTTCAATTTTATTATTCCAGCATGTATCCCACTCTATCTTATCTTTTTGAGTTTAAATAAAATTATCCATGTTCTTAATTGAGTAATTTTTTTGTAGGTTCATGATGGAAGGAGTAATCCCCAAGTAGTGGAGGAAGAGTGCTGATCTTCATGGGAAATGGAGTCAACTTTTAATGTTTATCATTTAAACTCCCTACATTTTTTCCAAACATTGTGTTTTGAGATTTTAAAAATGAAATTGCATGCCCACACTTGAATTAATGTTTTACATGACAAATCTAGGAGACATGAGTTTCTTTGGAATCTTGTGATGTAATGTTTTAGATTTCAATGTTAATGAGATTGAATGAGTAAAATGGAGAATTGGGTGATTAAATCGAATCGTGGGGTAAGAACCCGGATCTTCTTTTCAAGAATGTTGTTTCTTTTTCTGGTGTTTTTGGGAAAAAGAGGAGTTTCTAGATATTTTTGAAGTAAACGTCGTGTACTAGATTACCATGGGTAGCCGGGTGTTGGCCGTGTAGCAGCCATGCACACGGCCGTGTGTCGTGACTTGGAGACCGCCTAATGCGGGGGATGATGGAGGCAAGTACACACCGTGTACTTGTAAAGTACATGTTGTGTACTTTCTTTTTTTTCATTAGACACACTGGGGTCGCATCAAATTGGAAGAAAGCCTTTCTTCTAGGTTTTTTTTGTCCAAGAGTGATGGTGCGACCATGATCCTTCTCCGAGCCCCCAATCGAGCATCTGTTCTTTGATTTGACCATTGTCGATTGCATTGGGATCGCCTCAGTAAGCTCTTCCTTATTCTAGATCTTTGTTTCATGATTCCTCCTCTTTCTCAAGTTATCTTCAGTTGAGCGTTTTTATCATTTTTTTAGATCTACGGTGTTCTTGAGAGATTCAAGGCCCGAGGTTCACGTATAGAAATCCTACAACACCGAGGTAGGTGGTTTGTTCCTTTCTGTAGAAAGTCTTTGAGTTATATGTGCAAATTTCCCAATACCATTGAACGGGGTATTGCGTGTTTACTGTTTTAGTCCTGTTAATTGCCTGATATTCTTGTACTCTTGAGTAGAGGTTAATTGAATGTGACTAGGGTTGATTGCTATGTTTTGGAAGTGTTTTTCCCATGCATGTTTGCTTGTTTTGATCATTTGGTCTAGCTTTACCTGTTAGGATGCTCTTTACTTTCCATGCCTAGTGTTGTAGGATGGAGTGATTTTTATATGTCTTGTTGTTATGTTGTAGACTGGTTAGCCAAGTAGTTCTTGAGGTTTACTTTGGCCACTTTTCATTTCTATGCTCATTTGACTTACACAGGGCCCTACAAACCTGATGTAGTAGACCATAGGGAGAATGGATGTAAGGGATTCTCCATAGTGTCTGTAATTATTATCACAATGTGAGACCATAGGGGGGATTGATGTTGAGTGCTCCCTCAAAGTGTCTATAGTTACATTACGAGGCCATAGGAGGAATTGACATTGAGTGCTTCCTTAGAGTGCCCGTAGGTTACCGTTAAAATACTATAGGGGGAATTGACGGTGAGTGCTTCCTTAGAGAGTCTTTAATCAAACTTGACTATCGGGGGAATTGATGGTGAGTGATTTCTTAGAGAGTCTATTATAAAGATGAACTATAGGGGTGAGACTGTGTGTGCTTCCCAGAGGGTTAACTGTATGTGATTATTTTCTTACTTGATATGTGGTATTGAATACTCTGAATTGTGGATGGTTTACTTTTGAGTACTTCCTTGTTTACTACTTCCTTTTTCTAATTTCCTACAATATATTCACTGACTGTTAGGCATAAATCTTGTGGTGGTTTTCTACTAGGATTTAGTCTCACACCCTGTTTTGGTCATGCTTTTGGTCTAAAATAGATTATATTGTTGTAGGTATAGATAAGGGTAAGCATCCTTCTACTTCGGGTACTTGACAATTGTGGATTTGGAGATCATGGGACCAAGCTATGGCTTGCAATGCTAAGGAGTTGTTTACTTGATTTCTTTTGTACTTTGGATTAGTACTCTGTTCAGCATTGTGACTTGTTTGGCTGTTTTCCTAGACATATGTATCATGAATCATTTTATATGTGCTCCAGTTGTTATTTATTATATTATTCTATTGTTTATTGTTGTTTGGTATGTTTACTATTTTCGATATTATATATCTGTTTTACTTCCATTGTGTCACTCTACCAATGAGGGCATAGTTTCCCCACTATCACACCCTAGGCACTCACTGCTAGTCGGAAACCTTTGGCGTTTGGGGAAATGTGCTTGAGGACATGTGACCAGCCGGGTATGGGGCATCTCTAGGTGGCTTCTGGAACCGGGACATTACAAAGTGGTATCAGAGGGATTCTTTTCTTTATTGACTTACTGTTTGGAGCCTATAGTCAGGGATAGGATGGAATAAGTACTTGGTAATAAGTTGTGCCTGGGAGTAGCTAACCCGTGTATAGGGAAATTCCAATCTACCTCGTTATTGAAAATTTTATGGTTTTTCAAATTTATAGTTGATTTTATTTCACCGTTAGGTGATTCACATGTTTTGTGTTGTTATTTTTGATGTTATTGAGGTTCTATTTCTATTTCAACCCGATGAGATGAGGATATTCCATCGCATGCATCATATAGGCACTTGCTATAAATCACATGTCATGCATTCTTGTCATGCCATTTAGGGTGCATTAGAAATTGCATTCTATTGTGATAGATGTTGTGCTAGATATGCATGTTGTTGTGATAGATTCCTTGATAAAATACCTATTGTTTAATAGGGTATTGATTGTGTAAGGTTTTGTTTGAATGGATGCCAAACTTCGGTTATTGAGGTGTTATGGGCCCTCATGGATCGGAATTTGGTGGATCATTTATCTTTTATGCTTGTTTATGACATGTATAAGATGCCAAGCTTTGATTCACAGGGTGCATGGGGTCTTATGGATCAGAATTTGGAACCTAAATGATTGTTTCAGTGATTTTCTGGGCTCCAGAGTTGTTTCTAAGGATTACTATACAGAAAATCCCATAATACATGTCATGTAATGATGAATACACACCATGTGTTCTTCTATTCAAGAAGAAACTATTTTTCTTAAGTACATATCATGTAGTCTCTAACCGTGTCACTGGTTGTGGGAGAAAAAACATGGGGTTGGGAAATCTTGGAAGGACACATCGTGTGCCAGATGTACACACCGTGTGGGGTAGACCATGTTTCCACCCGTGTGACTAACAACACGGATGGATGAAAGCTTAATCAATACACATCATGTCAGTCTTGAACATGTTGTGTAGTGTAATCCCTAGAATCCAGTCGTGTCTCTAACAACACGGGTCGGTGAATTTCATTTAGTACACACTGTGTCTAGAACAAACACATCATGTAGTCTCATTCTAGGAGAACCGTGTGGCTTATCCATGTAAGTGAACTCGGGCAGGGGAAGAGGATTCAAGTACATGCCGTTTGTTAGGACAACACACTGTGTATGGGGTGTTACATGACCAGTTGTGGCAGGAGTACATGCCCATGTGAAAGGCTTAAGGGAACACACCATGTAGGATTTATACATGTCGTGTAGTCATGTTTTAGAAAACTTAAATGCCTTCCTTCTCTTGTTCCCTTATTATACGTCTATGTTCCAGTCCCTGTTAATCTTGATCTAAAGTGTGCGCTTGACCTTGCAGAGTCATTCCACCGAGACGTCCTTCGGTTGTCTTCCAGTTACAGGGAAGTGATCAGACACCAAACATGACCGATCAGGTACTACCTACATATACTCTAGTTGTGCTAGTCTTGGCACCAGCAGTTATACCTGACACAGGTGCCGATTCATAGTTCAAGGAGGGCTTTTTGAGGATGATGCAGACCTTCTAGGGAGCACCGCCTCATGCCCCGTCGATGGTAGAATTGACGTGGGTCTTTCAACAATAGTATCCTTCCACCTTCTCAGGGGATGGAGGACCCCAGGCTGTAGAGTCATGTCTAGAATCCATGCTGACAATCTTCAAGCATCTAGAGATGCCTCCAGAGAGGAGGGTCAAGCTCACTACCTACATGCTTCGAAACTCCGCCAAGAGGTGGTGGGATGTGATCTCACAGGCGGGACGCCAGCAGAATATGGCTTGGGATGAGTTGCAGTGCACCTTCTACAATTAATTCTATCCAGAGACCTTGAGGCCTGATCGAGCCAAAGAGTTCATGAGTATGAAGCAGGGTACTTCTTCTGTTGTGGATTACTCTTCTCGCTTCACCAAGATACAAGAATTTACACCCTTTCTAGGGGGAGATGAGTTGTTTCTTTCACGGAAGTTTGAGTATGGTCTCTGGAAGGATATTCGATCTCAGGTGAACATCTTCAGGTTGACTTCGATATCCTCTATAGTCAACCAGACACTGATCACAAAGCATAATCTGAGGGATTCTGGAGCTGTGAGCTAGGGCGGTTCAACATCCAGGGTTAGTGCTTTTCTAATCGATAGCAGGAAGCGCCACAGTGAGGCTGAATGAGGAGATCAGAGTAGGCAGGATGCACCTTATGGTTTCTAGGTGGTGTGATACCACTACGGGAAGAGTGAGCATACAAGGCCGCATTGCCCACGAGACCCATTTGAGTTCTGATCTTGCAAAAATATGGGCCATATTCAGCATTTATGTCAGATCTTCTCACCAGAATCTGGTGATAGGGGTTCCTCTATGACTCCGCATTTAGAAGCAGCACCACCAGTTACTCCTCAGTTATTGAACTGGAGTTCTTTGAGCCACTCAGGCTGAGGTGTAGGTTGTGGTCGTGGTAGCCAGTCACCCGGTTTCTAGGGACAATAGGGTGGATCAGCTCAGTGTGGTCAGGCAAGGTAACAGGAAAGCGGTGTAGGCCAGACTTTTTCAGTAGAGGAGACCTAGTAGGAGAAGGATCCCGGACCCTCTATTGTTCGAGGTACGAAACCTATTTGCATTAGTTTTAGCTTCTTCTCTTTTTGATACGGGGGCTTCCCATAGCTTTATATATGTTTCTTTTGTGGAGATCCTTGAGCTCTACATATTTGCTTCTGTTGATATCTTGACGTTAGACACTCCGTTGGGGACTAGAACGGCTAGTGTGTGTTAGTGTAAGGAGTTCCTTCTAGAGGTTGGTGGGTGTCACTTTTTATGGTACCTATATGTTCTAGAGATTAAGGGCTTTGATTTCATTCTCATAATGGACTGGTTAGTTCCTTTCTAGGTAGTCATCAACTGTTATCATCATAGGGTAAGTTTCACATCACCAGAAGGCAGATCTTTTCTTGATAAGGGAGAATTGGATGTCCAGGCGAGAATAGCAGGACCCAAGCATCATGGGATGGGAGGAGTTACAGCACATATTTCTAGTCTATATCTGGATGACCAGGGGACTTCACAGATAGACTTTCCTCTAGTGGTGGATTGTTTCAGGGATGTCTTTCCATAGGACTTTTCAGGTTTTCATTCAGAGCGTGAGGTAGACTTTTCTATTGAGCTTGTTCTAGGAGCAGCACCGGTGTCCATTCCTCCTTATAGGATGGCTACACCGGAGTTACAAGAGCTCAAGAAGGAGTTGGAGGAGTTGCAGGTAAAGGGTTTCATCCTACCTATTACTTCTCCTTAGGGTTCACCTATTTTGTTTGTGAAGAAGGTAGATGGTACCCTTAGACTTTATGTGGATTATCATAATCTGAACCAGTTGACGGTCAAGAACCGATATCCCTTTATGAGTATTGATGATCTATTTGATCAGCTTATAGGATCTCGGGTGTTCTCTAAAATTGACTTGAGATCCGGTTATCATCATTTGCATGTTAGAAAATCTGATATACCTCTTACAACCATTCGGAGCAGGTATGGTCTATACAAGTATATGGTTATACCTTTAGGCCTCACGAATTCACCTGCAGTTTTCATGGCACTGATGAACCGAGTGTTCCATCCATACTTGTATTCTTTTGTGGTGGTCTTTGGAGACGATATCTAGGTATACTCTCACACTCGACGCGACCATGCTACCCATATTTAGATCATTTTGAGTACACTGAGAGAGAATCAATTATATACTAAGCTCTCAAAATTCCACTTTTGGATAGACCAAATTCACTTATTGTGTCATGTTATCTCAGAGACATGAGAATCAATAGACCCAGATAAAGTGAAAGCGGTAGTTTTCTGGGAGCATCTGAAGAAAGTATTTGAGGTGCAAAGTTTTCTAGGGCTGGCTGGATACTAAAGACATTTCATACAGGAATTTTCACGTTTAGCAGCACCACTAACGGTCCTGACTAAGAATGGTGCAAAGTTCTTATGGTTAGATTATTGTGAGTCAGCCTTTTAGGAGATGAAAGGGAGGTTGACATCAGCACTAATACTAGTATTTATAGAGCTAGGTAAGATCTATATTGTTTACTGTGATGCTTTAGATATCCGAATGGGAGTTGTTCTTATACAGGGAGAAGGAGTCGTCGCGTATGGGTCTCGGAAGTGGAGGTACATTAGAGGAATTAACCAACGCATGATCTTGAGTTGGCAGCAATTGTTCATGCCTTACATTGTTGGAGACATTATCTTCTAGGAGAACATTTTGTGGTTTTCACCGACCACAAAAGCCTCAAGTACATCTTCACTCAGCATGACCTGAATCTGAGACAACTTAGGTGGGTCAAGTACCTTTAGTATTTTTACTTCGAGCTTGCCTATACGCCTGGGAAAGGCAATGCAGTGTCTAATGCGTTGAGCAGGAGGACTCAGGTATAGGTGGTTCAGGAGGCCAGTAGTGAGTGGCACCTTATGTCTATGTTCTCTGAGATGAATTTGTAGGTGCACAACAGACAGGGGAAAACTTTTATTTCTTCTGTAGTTGTTACCTCTACTCTACTAGATTGAGTGCAAATAAGGCATCAATCATATTCTAAAGGCCTAGGCTTACAGGAAAGTATGTCAGGAGAGGACCATATTCCTGGATGGACCATAGGCGAGGATGATATCTTTCATTTTAATGGGTGCGTATGGGTGTCAACAGATATACACGAGGAGCTGATGCGGAACTTGCATTCCTCAGTTTGGAAAATTCATCCTGGTTTCACCAAGATGTATCATGATCTACACCTTCAGTATTGGTGTCCAGGTATGAAAATAGATGTTTTTGGGTTTTTCATGAGATTTTCCACCTATCAGTAGGTGAAGGCAGAGTATCAGTAACCCACGAGGCTTTTTTAGCAGTTACTCATTCCCGAGTGGAAGTGGAATGATGTCGCGATGGATTTCGTGATAGGGTTTCCAAGGCCGCCTTGAGGGAATGATGCGGTATGGTTTGTCATTGACATACTCACAAATGTTTCTCACTTCTTACCAATCAAGGAGACCTTCAGTGTTAATGATCTGGGACGTTTGTACATCCAGAAGATTGTGTGCTTATATGGATTTACACACTCTATTGTTTCAGAAAGAGATGCATGTTTTCCTTCTCGAGTCTGGCAGGGGCTTCAGAAGGTTTTGGGTACACAGGTACTTTTGAGTACAGCTTACCATCCCCAGAAAGATGGCCAGTCCAAGCGTACGATTCGGGTGCTTGAGGACATGCTACAAGCATGGATTCTAGGTTTTGGAGGTTCTTGGGAGAAGCCCATACCTCTAGTATATTTTTCCTACAATAATAGTTTTCAAGTAACTATTCAGACGGCAACTTATGAGGATTTGTACGGTAGGCCATTCCCATCACCCTTATGTTGGCTAGAGGTAGGAGAGGCAGCTATGTTGGGACCTCGTCTTGTTCAGGAGACCACTGATTAGATAGAGTTGATTCAGAAGAGGATGGCTACCACATAGTCTCGAAATAAATCTTATTCTGATCAGCAGATATGACCTCTGGAGTTTGAGGTCGGGGATCAGGTTTTCCTACGTGTCACACCGAGGTTGGGACATAGGAGGATTAAGAGACAGGGTAAGCTTTCGCCAAGGTAAGTTGGGCCATTTGAGGTTTTGGGGAGAGTTGGTCTGATTGCCTATCGGCTGCAGTTACCTCAGAGGTACCAGGATATTCACGATGTCTTCCACGTTTATCAGCTTCGACATTACTTCTCAGACCCATCTCATGTTATTCAACCCAAAGAGGTGGAGTTGGAGGTGGATGCCTCGTTTGAGGAGCATCCTATCCAAATTGTTTATCAAAGTGCGAAGGTTCTCCGTGGCCGGTATGTTCCTCTGGTATGAGTGCTATGGCATCACGAGCGAGTACAAGACAAGCCATAGGAGAGGGAGGCCGATGTATGATCACAGTAGTTGGAGCTGTTTGAGGATTATTCTTCTACGTCACCTTGCTAGGGAAATTCGGGGATGAATTTCTTTAAGGGGGGAATTTTGTAAGAACTCAGATCTTCTTTTTAGGTATGTTTTTTCTTTTTCTGGTATTTTTGGGAAAAAGAGGAGTTTCTAGAAATTTTTGAAGTATACGTCGTGTACTTTATAAGTACACATTGTGTACTCGGTTACAACGAGTAGCCGGGTGTTCGCCGTGTAGCGGCCATGCACACGGTCGTAGGTGGTGACCTTGAGACCGCCTAATGCGAGTACCGATGGAGGAAAGTACACATCGTGTACTTCTAAAGTACATGCCATGTACTTTATTTTTTTTTTCATTAAATTCACTAGGGTTGCGTCTAATTGGCAGAAAGCCCTCCTTCTAGGTTTGGTTCGTCCGAGAGTGAGGGTACGACTATGATCCTTCTCTGATCCCCCGATCGAGCATTTGTTCTCTGATTCGACCATTGTCAATTGTGTTGGTATCGCCTCAGTAATCTCTTTCTTCTTCTAGATCTTCATTTCCTAATTCCTCAACTTTCTCAAGTTATATTCGGTTGAGAGTTTTTAGAATTTTTGTAGATATACGGTGTTATTGGTCGATTCAAGGCCTGAGGTTCACGTATAGAGATCCTACAACACTGAGGTAGGTGGTTTGTGCCTTTCTGTAGAATTCCTTTGAGTTATATGTGCAAATTTCCCAATACCCTTGAACAGGGTATTGCATGTTTACTGTTTTAGCCCTGTTAATTTCATTCTATGATTGTATGCTTGATTAGAGGTTAATTGAATGTGAATAGGGTTAATTTCTATGTTTTGGAAGTGTTTTTCCCATGCATGTTTGCTTGTTTTGACCATTTGGTATATCTTTACCTCTTAGGATGTTGTTTACTTTCCATGCCTAGTATTGTAGGATGGATTAATTCTTATACGTCTTGATGTTACGTTGTAGACTGGTTAGCCAAGTAGTTCTTGAGGTTTACTTTGGCCACTTTGCATTGCTATGGTCGTTTGACTTACACATGGTCGTGATAACCTGGTGTAGTAGACTATAGGGATAATGGACATAAGGGATTCTCCATAGTGTCTGTAATTATTATCACCCTGCAAGACCATAGGGGGTATTGACATTGAGTGCTCCCTCAAAGTTTCTATAGTTACATTATGAGGTCATAGGAGGAATTGATGTTGAGTGCTTCCTCAGAGTGCCTGTAGGTTATTGTTAAAAGACTATAGGGGGAATTGACGGTGAGTACTTCCTCGGAGAGTCTTTAATCACACTTGACTATAGGGGTAATTTACAGTGAGTGATTCCTCAGAGAGTCTATTCTAAAGATGAACTGGAGGGGTGATACTGTGTGTTCTTCCTATAGGGTTACTTGTATATGATTATCTACTTACTTGATATGTGGTATAGAATGCTTTGAACTGTGGATGGTTTACTGCTAAGTACTTACTTGTTTACTGCTTCATTTTTCTTATTACCTATCATATATTCATTGACTATTAGGCATAAATATTGTGGTGGTTGCCTTCTGTGATTTATTCTCACACCCTATTTGGGTCATGCTTTTGGGCCAAAATAGATTATATTGTTGCAGGTATAGATAAGGGCAAGTTCCCTTCTACTTTAGGTACTTAATTGTTGTGTGGCTAGAGAGAATGGGACCAAGATATGGCTTGCAATGCTGAGGAGTTGATTACTTGCTTTCTTTTGTACTTTAAATTAGTACTATATTTAACATTTTGGCTTGTTTGGCTTTTTTCCTAGACATATATATCATGAATCATTTTATATATGTGCTCCAGTTGTTATTTCTTCTAGTCTTCCATTGTTTACTATTGTTTGGTATGTTTACTGCTTCTATTATTGTATATCTATTTTACTTCTGTTGTGTCACTTTGCCAATGTGGGCATAGTTTCCCCACTATCACACCCCAAGGCCCTCACTGCTAGTCGAAAGCCTTTGGTATTCGGGGAAATGTGCTTGAGTCCATGTGACCAACAGGGTATGGGGCGTCTCTAGGTGGCTTTTGGAACCTGTACATTACACATGGATATTAAAATGAGGAATCATGATTTTATGGGATTAGTTGATTCTTGTAAATTAAATTTCCCTAATATTTTTATGGATTTGAATTTATGAAATTAATGTGAATATATTTCTTATTATTAATCATGCCCTAAGTGATTTTTCAATATAATATTCTCATTCCTGAAAGGATTTCGATACCAAGTAATTTCAATTTATTCTTGAGTATATTTCTTAAGTGATCTTGATACATGCCACCTTATAGAACTTTCATTTTAACTTGTCAAAGCTATGACTGTACCAAAACACATTTAAAATGATTGAGGCGTATTTTGAAAAGAAATTATCCTTAGAATACTACCTTTACATCAATCCTTTCTTAAATCATAGAAACCATGAATGACCTTGTTAGGAATGATCCACATTTCTAGCCATTTTTATCCATTCATAAACTCCTCTTTTCATTGGAATGATATTTTTAAGCTAAAGTATAGTGGTGAATGGAGTCCTGAATAATGTGATTAAATAAATTGTAAGGAAAATAGTGTGGGGGTTCTTATTGTGAGAATAAATTATTGTTGTTGATTTTTTTGTGATACTTCATTGTTTTCCCCTCTTGAATAAAAAAAGAAAATGAAAAAAATGACTAAAAATGTTAAAAATTGGTTATGATTAGGGAGAACCAAAAAAACACCATTACTATACCTTTCATTTTTATCATATTTGGTTAGGTGGTGGATGTGAGGTTTATTTTAAGAATAAATTTTGGAAAAAATGAATTAATTCATTGAAAAAAAATATAAAAGATGAGAAAAATTCAATAGGGTTCACAAATCATTCATTATGCGTAATTTGATCATGATATTTACTTTTAGATTTGAATAAAATTAGAATTATTACAAATTGAAGGGGAAAATTTCATGACACTTTTACTTTTAATATCATTTTTTATGCTTTAAGAGGTAACATCACCCTTGAGACTTAATTTTTAAAACAAAAATTCCTACCAACCGTAATCCTTATAGACATTTGAACCTTAAATGTAAGCCCTCTTGATTTTATGTGCCTTCTATCTTTATAAAGTGTATAAAGTAGTTAATTTACAAGATTAGGGATAAGGAGAATGTTTTCATGATATGAGAATAACTGAACTTGAATTACATTATGAGAGATGAGTGAAAATATTAAAAATAGAGGTATACCATGACTTGGTATGCTTAATAATAATGAATTGAAGAACTTGAATGAATGAAAGGGGAATTTCAATCATTTTTCAAAAGGAAAAATTAAAATTCCTGAATTGATTATTTAATTGAAAATTGAGAAATTAATTTGATATTTTAAGTAGAATTTAAAATTTTGATTTAACATTGATAGTTTTTTTTACTTTTTAATTTGATTATTGGTAGAATTGGTGACCTCTAATATTCCATGTTGAGATTTTATGCCTGAGGAAAATCATATATTAAGTGTGGGATATTTTAAAGATTCATTTTTAGGGCATATTTTTTTATCAATTTTCAATGATTTTTAATGGTTTTCAATGATAATTCCATTATATTTCAATATTTTTTTAGAAAATGGTAAATTTGAGTTGTGAAATGAAAATGGATTTAATTGGACAAAATAATGGTAAATTTTAAATTTGAAATTTGTATTCATAAATCATAATAAATTTATAAATATTATGAAATTTTATAAATCCTAATTTTCAGTACTTTATCAAAAAAAACACAGACGGATAATTTGTCCCTCAACCTCAAAGGCTAGATATCTACTTAGCCAGGACAAAGGAGGCTTAGCTAGCTAAGCCAGCCTGAGGAAAGGCCTTATTAGGTAGTGAGAGTGTACAGGTGATCATTCCTCGTGCCTAGAGGCCTATAGGTGGTGAACCTCATGGGTAAAAAGTAGACCCAAAGGCCCGTGTGGGCACAGTGCTCACCCATGTTGTGTTTAGGTGAAACCGGGAGGCCATCCCTAGAGTATTCATCTTGATCAGTGGATCCCACATCATTTTTTAAGGGATAATGAAACCATGTACCATTTCGATATGGAGCACATTTTTATGGGGTATTTTTCATCACATGCTTTCTATGATTCCCTCCACTGTGGATTCACGACACTGCCTCTTTAGAACACCACTGCAAAAACTGAGAACTACCATGATAGTGCCAGGATGATCTCAGCTCAAGATCTATCTTCTCTTCCATCACCTGTGATCAAATATGATCTCCTACAATACCTCATATGATAAAAATGGAGGATTCATCCAACCTTTGAAGTGGACAGATGAAGGAGAACGCCATTTCTACCATTACTTGACCTCAGATTGAGTTCCACCATCACTTTCATCACCCAAGGGCACCCTAGACCGCCTACTGTACCTCGTCCAAACATTTTAAATCCATTAAAGGCTTTATCTGACCACTTCGAAGGCTGGATGATGGGAGGAGAACCACTACCATGCATCGTGCCACCCGCTACAGCTAATCGTCATCATCGCTTCCACTGATCACAACCCCTATCAAGTGGCACCAGTTCCATGTACCTGAGGTCCCATTAAATCCATCTTCCACATCCCCTGCCCCACTTCTATGCATGCTCGAGCCATGTTTAATATTTAAATCATCTTCAATATTAAAATATCTGATCCTCAGGAGATCCTTTGAACAATTTCAAATGAGGAATCAAAAATATTTAAACCATGGGACTTAGAAGAAAGGAAGATCATCATTAAAGTATGGGGATGAGTATGTTCTCTTTCTGCCTATAAAATGAGGTAGCTACTTCATCAAAGGGGATTCTTCACCATGCTAGAGGAGAGCCCCATGAGTATGAGCCTGAGGATGCTACCTTATTTTCTTTTAAGTTTTTTCCCTTTTTTTCTTTATGTTTTCATTTAATTTTAATGGTAATTTTAATTAAGTTTTAATAAATTAAATTCATGTATTTTTTTAAAGTGAAACACCTTTTATCTTATTATTATTATTGTTATTATTATTTTAACATTCTTATTTATATTTTATTTTCTTTATTTTATTTCTTATTTTTATTCCTCCCTCTCTATATTATTCTTTTATTTTATTTCTCTATCTCTCTCCCTTTCTATTATTTTTATTTTATTTATCTTTTCTTCTTATCTTCCCTCTTTCCACAAAATTGATTTATTACTTCTGTAATGAGATGCTAACTCGAGGCTTGGCCCAAGGGAGGTCATGTTGTTCTTGAATTTTTCTTAAATTTTATTTTACATTTTGTAGTAGATATAAGTAGCATATATGGGTGAAGCGAATATCCTTAAGTGTGGCGACTACCCCCCATGACATGAAACTCAATCTATTTCTATTATTTTGTTTAATCACTTTCCCCTATCTTCATTGGCTAGATATTCACACGATGGAGTTGATAGAATCAATGGATGAAACAACATCGATAGAGCTGGGTCTGGGAAGTTGGCACACCCTCAACCAAGGTGTGTCCTCAACCTTGATTACAGGAGGAGGTGGAACATGGATTTCTTAGGTATTCAAAGATTCCATAATTTTTAAATAAAAATAATATAAATTCATCATGACATTTCATGTTTGTATTATCAAACTAAAATCAAAAAAATAAAGGATAATGATGATTAAACCTAAAATTGAACACAAAACCAAGTTATTTCTTCCTTAAGTCATTATTTTTATCATTTCATATTAGTTTTTTTTAAATTATCATATTTCATTTCATTTCATTATCTTATAAAATAAGAAAAAAACTCAAAAAAATATTTATGAATATTTTCATAAAATAATCAAAATAATAAAAAGAATTAGTTTATGTGATTTAGAATAAGTGAGTGAAAAAACTATGAATATCCTCAAGTGATATAACCTTGGTCATCCATTGTGTTTCCATAGGAAAATAATTTTCTTTTTTCTTACCCCGTGAAAGGCGTGTATCAGTCTTTCTATTGAAAAATAAATAGATTTATTTTAACCTAATTATTTTCCATGAATTAATAAATTTTATTTAAAAGTTAAATTTATAAATTTTATGATTTTAAATTTATTTAATGGAATTCATTTTTAAATTAATCATGTCAAAATTATCTTAGTGTGAAATTTTGAGATTTTTTAGAAATAATTGATTTTGAGTTGAATAGTGAAAAATACCGACTTTACAAATACTGCCACTATTATGACTTCATCATGATATAATAATCACTTAAAATTTTTTGGAACCTTTTTTAGACCAAATATATATTTATGGAGTGATGTAATTATTTTAAAATTATTGTGAGAAATTTAAACAACCTATGTTTTATATTTTGAAACCAAAGTGTGTTTTATCCTAATATAACTAGTTTTAGTTATTTTCTTTTAATAAAGTAATCATAAGGTTCCATTGAATTTTTTAATAGATTTAAATAAAAAAAAATTTCATTCTTTTAATCATAAATAAAAAAATTATATTGGAATAAACACTATAAAATATTTTTGTGTAATGACATTTTTATTCTTAGAATGGTTTTTTATTCTAAAAATTGTTTTTCTTTGAATTATGTTTACTAGTTTTAGAATTAATTTTTACCACCTATATAAACATAATAATAAAAAATTGATCCCATATTTGGGATCAACATGTTTAAATTTTTTATTGATTTTAATTTATTTTTTGTACAAAAAAATAATTTACCACGGTAAAAAGTGAGTCACCTAAGTATAAGGTTAAAGGAGGCAAAGGGGTTAAAAATGTGAGATAAGGTCCAAAAAAATATCTATAATCTTATTAAATAATTTTATTTCAAAAAATAAATTTCATGATCAAGATTGTTTCATTTTTGACCAGTTTTATTTGAATGAGATCTTAATATAATTTTAAAACTTTGAATATTTACAAGGGTGTCACTCCCCTCACTTAAAAAAAGGAGTCCTTCACCCCTCACTTATCCACACACTTTGAGCACATTACCTCAACCAACATCTACCTAAATCTATCCAAAACTCTATTTTCTACATCCTAGAGGTCATGGACTCACCAAAATACCAATCAAAGAAGGATTAATGTGTAAATGAAAGGAGGATATCTAAGGAAGAGGTAAATGTATTAAACGATTTCTTTAAAGTTTCTTTCTTATTTTACCCCCTTATAATCTATTATAACCATACTAATGTTATGTAATTAATATAAATAATATAATAAAATATTATTATGTTAATTTAACAACTATTTTCTACCTTCTTTGCATCCAATGTCAAATGAAAATTTTATCCTGCGTACATGAAGACTACTGCCTCCATGAAGTAACATATTTCATTTTTCATCACTACCTCATGTGACTAGTTATATATATTAATTTAAGTTATAAATATTATATTTATGATATAGATATTATTGTTTAAATAAAAACTTTTATCTAAATTCCTTCCCTCTCATTCATTAGAAATTAAAAATGCTGCTTCGATGTACATGCAGAATACTGCCTCCATGAAATAACATATTTCAATTTTCATGGATGACTTAAATGGATTTTTATAAAATTTTATTTCATGTATAAAAATTATAATTAGGAAATTATTAAGACTTTTTATATTATGTAACCATGAAACCTATGACCAAAATCAACCTACTTAAATTATTTCATACATTATAAACTGAATGATCCCAAAACATCTGATGTAAATTGAAAATTTTAGTAAATAAATAAAGAATGATAATAAATTAAATAAAAGGAATAACAATAAGTTAATTTACATGAAAAAAATTCTTATTTAAGTGAATAATTAATTTAAAATTTATTATCTAAGAGGTTAGAAGTTGTATAAAGAGATTTGAGACTCAATGTAGTATATTTTTCCTTAAAACCTAATTTTAAATGTTTTAAACCTATTATCTTCCTTATAAATGTTCTTCTAAGTGTTTCTATATTTAAATTTATATACACAAAATTAATTAATAAATTCATTTTCTATTATGTTTAACTTTCATAAAAAATTTTATAAAAATAATTTTTTACATTTTTCACACGGGTTACTTTTTTCTTTCTTTATAAATCTGGGAAAATAATGTTTTATAACATTTACCACTTGATAACTTTTTCTTAAAACTATTGAATTTCTTAATTATTAATATTTGTCTAAATATTTTCCATGTTTTTTCAAAAAATATCATATTCCCATTGTTTTGGGAATTTTTAGTTTTTAAATGTTTTCAAATGAAAAAGATATTTCCTTTCATTTTTTAGATACAACTAAAAGTGTTTTTTATTACATTCTAAAATATAATTTTTTTTGAATTATATAATTAAAACGGACAACTTTAAGTTTTTTTCATGTTATAGTACTTTTAAATTATATATTTTGACATTTGGGTTCGATATAACCCTCTAATGATTTGGGTAATGATAAGTTCCCTAGATGATAAATTTTAGGGTTATTATAAGGGTTATTATAAAGATAATTTCCAAATATGTATATATGATTTTTCTATAGTTACTATAGGTTTTTATGTAAATAATTTTATTTCATGAGGTAATAAAATTAACATATGATTAAAAAATGTTTTATGATCTTTTAAAGGTTATAGGTCTATTTTTTAGGGAAAATATTTCATAAGTTATCATGATTATCAAGAAAATTTCATCATTATGATTTTCATTTATCCTTTCCCATTATATGTTTTATAAAAAAACTTTGGGAAATAAATTTGATTATTTGAGTAATTAAATGATTTTTTGAGTTCAAAGTTATTATGTAAAAAAGGAAAAAAAATTCTTAAGGATTTTTATGTTTTTAAAATGGAATAGTAGGTTTATTTTTTTTATACATTATTGATCTTTTTATGATCATAACATATTTTCTAATGTTTTTTATAGGACCTAATTATGTGTAGAAACTATATCACAGTAAACTATTTAGTTATAATGGCTTTTTTTGAATAAAGAAAACATATACACTGTATGGAAGTGTCCACTTTATTATGTAATAGTATTCCTAATTCTCTAAAACTATAAACCTAAATGGTCATGGGAATTCATTAAATTAAAATACTTATTACTATAAATCATAATTATGGGTTGGTTATGCCTGGGTTTATATAGTTCTTATCTAATCCATTATTTAAAGAATATGTTTTTAGCACCAAATCTATGAGTGTGGGTCTAGGCTGTTATAGATCATATCAGAGTATAGTTTTGATAGCTTTAGAGGATAGGATTTTTTGAATAAAGGACACTTTATGGATGTTAATATATGTTTATATTATCATGTGATATTATTTAATGGTTTTCATGTTTCCTCATCAAATTTTATCCTCTTTCCTTAGCATAGGCTCTTTTCCTCATGAGGGGATGAAGTTTTTTATTAATGATGCTTGCGGAATACACTCTTTTCGACACCTATGATTTCTTTGTACCCTATGTTTATTTTTAAAATAAATAAAAAATTTATTTTTCAGTCATTATGTTATTTTTAGAAGGGTTTTCCACAGATGAAATAGGGTGGATGGGGTAGGAAGGAAAAATAGGAAAATTTCCTTCTAAATAAACAACCTATAATGGTTGGAGTTTAATATGATAAATTTTTAGATATGTTAACTCAATTAACATAGGGTATTAATAGTGTTACCCATGTAAGTGAGTGACTGAATTCTCTATATAGGAATATGTCTATAGTGGAAAATTTCATGAAATATCACCCTCTTTATTTTGGTGGAACCTAAGAACCTATGAAAACTAAAATATCGATTAATTATTTAGAGACTATATTTGATGTTTTGGTATGTTGGGAGCATCAGAATGCAAGTCTTTTTATTTATCATTTTGAAGGTGAAACAGATCTATAGTGGTCTCTAATTAATAAAACCAAGGAAAATGATGAGTTTTATTCCATGGAATAATAAATTTTAAAGATATTTTCCTTGATAAATATTTTCATAAAGTTTTTTAACTTATAATGGGAAGTAAATTCATAGAGTTAAAGAAATGGGAGGAAGATTTATTTTCCACCTATGAGGAAAATATTACCATATTGGTTGTGTCTGTATAACGACCTGAACATTTAGGAATAAAATTCCATTTATTTTAGATGTATTGTGGATATAGAAAACACATTAAATCCTTTTGTTTTATTATATCTAATTGTATTTAAATGACTTTTAAGTATCCTTATTGTTGATAATATAGTCATTGAATTGTGATCACATGACTTGTATAAATATAGGGTTTTAATAAATCCTTTTGACATAGAAAAAGAAAGTGATGACCTCAACCAGTAGGATCGTACCCTATGAGTCCCATTTATTTGATCTTCTAAGGGATATAAAATTTTTGGGCTTTTCCCTAGACCAAGTCCATGGCGAGATCTAACAACTTAAGCATGAGTGAAACAATTTACATGATAATCTCAAGCTCATCGAGATCATGGCCCAAACCATATTCACCGAACGACCCCAAGAAATCACCACTATCACACACCTTACTATTAGGGAATATTCTGGTATAATAAAGGGATATGTATCAAGACCTTAGCATTATGATTACTTTTTAATAGAATAATGAATTCATTCTATTATTGTTACTTTGTAAATGATTTCTTAAAGCAAAAATAGTAATTTTGGTTAATATTATAATTCAATTAAGGAATATATTTTGATGAATTAATATATTTTTGAAATAAATATTATTTTAATAAAATATTATTATTAAATTAAATTTATTAAAAATTAATGATCATATAATTTTTATGAAGTCAAAAGTAACTTTTATTAAGGTTTGAAAAACTATTTTTTCTAAAACCAACCAATTTTCAATAAATGCTAGATTTTATCTTAAAAGTGAAAATTCACATATTTAGAAAATTATTTAGATAAAATGAATATTATTTTTGGCATCAATTTGTCAGAATTATCCAATGTTAGATTTTTCATGATTTTCTAAGACAGTTGAATTTTCGGGTAAAAATGAAATACCGTATAAATATGTAATGTGTTTTATAACATCATAATGACCCAATAGTGATGTAATAAAATAATATAAAATGTATATTTGGACAAATACATGTTTTTAATTTAAAATAATGTAATTTTAGGTTTATTTTATTTATTTTATAAAGCCTTAGTGAATCCTCCAAGACATATAAAATATTTTAATATTTTCAAATCATTTCCTTGAAAGTGTGACCCACCTCCACATAATAAAGGTCAATATTGTAATATATTAGGCCTTTATACTTATAAAATAATTTATAACACTTCCCTTTTCAAAAAAATATTGGAAAAAACCATGGTTTGGTTTGTGGTTTTGAATATTTTAGTGTGTAGTGTCCAAAACCAAAATAATAAATAATTCCCCAACCTTCCCTATATAAACCCACCCAAGAAACCATTAATATTTACTCAATATCTTTTAATATAGAAAACACACTTCTCCCTACTCCCTAAAATCATCCAAAGTCATCCACAAGATCCCAATAAGCCTCTCCCAAGCCTTTGGAATCACACATCCAAGTAAAGGATCCTTTCTTTTCTCTCTTCCTTTCAATTCAAGAACCTTGTTTGAAATTAGTCATGTTAATTTCAATTGGTTATATTTTTATCATTTTATGATCAATTGCCTAATTTAAATTTTATTTTATTTAAATTATGTATCATTTATCCTCCCCCATTTGGATCCTTACCTAAGTCGTTACTATGCTGAAATTCTGTAAGGGATTTCTCTCTTCTCATTTCCATTTAACCACCTCTTTTATATTTTACTTCTTAAATTCAATTTTTATATGTTGAGTTATGATGTTACATGATTAATATATTGTCCATTTGATGTATTTATTTTGATATATTCCTTTCACTCTCATCAATCCCCCTATGATCCTTTAAGTACACTCATTATCATGCTGAAATTTCATAAGGGTTCCTTCCATTCTCAATTTTTGACTAAGTTTCCTTATATTGTTACATCCTTTTATTTTAAATAAAAATTATGGGGTATGTTTTACCACCTCTCCCATACTTCCCTTATTATTTTTTTATTATTATATACCCCTTTCTCTCTCATTAATCCCTCTCATGAACACCCGTTACCATGCCGAAATTCTGTAAGGGATTTATATCTTCTCATTTCCATTCAAGATATTTTTTTATATTATGAATCTAAATTCCATTTCTTATGTTGGGATATTATGTTCCATGATCCCCTTACTGTAAATTTCATGTATAAATGATGAAATAACCCTTTCTCTTTCATCAACCCATTTTATGAATTTATATTTTATGTCGTTATGCTCCCAAAATTACACCACAATTTTTCATGCCAAAATCATGGTGTAGTGAATACCATACCCATTTCTCTATCAAGGGTATTCACATTTATGATCATGTACTTATTTATTAAGGAATTACATGTATTTATTCCACATTCTGTGATTGTGGAATAAATTATTATGTTTAATGATTCCATGTTATATGATCTATGTGGAACACTTATACATGAAATGAAATGTTTATGAAGGGTGTGCCCTGATAGAACTCCAATTCATTTGGTAATGTAAAGTATCATGATAATCCATGTGAAATGAGTATTTACTCATACTAATTCATGTGAAATTAGGGTTTAATCATGATCATTCATATTCAATTAGGCTTTACTCATGCTAATCCATGTGTAATGAACCTTGGCTCCTGCGAATATCATTTTGTATATTGTTGCCACATTTCCATGTTATGAATATCATGTTATATCATGCAGGTGGGTTCATGTTTCTTTTTTTATCTATTGATATGCCTTTTAACTAACATGTATTTTATTCCTCATGTTATTCCATGTTAATTCCCTTTCTGGGCTTTATAGCTCACCCTTTTCTTATGTATCTCCTCAAGTTATCCCATGCAATGCTAAATACGAAGGAATGTTGTGGTCAGGTAAAAGAAGTTTTCAATAAAGATGTGTATTTCATGTTTTAAGTTGTTATTTAATGTTCCTAATACCCAAATACACTATAACTTTTGATCTTATGAGTTTTATTAAGTCCAAATTTACGTAATAAATCATGTTTAAATATGAAATAAAGATAAAGGTTGTTATAGTTGGTAACAGAGGATAGGTTTAGTTATTCTTGTGATTAGGATTAGAAAACTCTAGTGAAAGACTTAGGGATAGGACTAAGTATAAGAAAATAATCCCTAAATTTTGGTTAGTATATATTAAGTAGTTTATTAAGAAAATACATCCATGTCTAGATATGATCAAGTAGAGGTGGCTCTGGCACAAATGTATCTAGGGGTAAAATCTGAAAACACCACTTTGAGCTAGACTCGAATGGGAACTGGTGCATGAAAACTGGCCTTGATGCACCCTTGGTTCAACACTCCTGGGGGATATTCTTTGGTAAATTTATAATCTTAGTACAAACCATTATTAAGGGAACAAAAAATCCCATAAGAATATACGTTAGGAAGTAGATCATGGATAACTTAGACTAAAGCCTAGAAACTCATAAGTTAAGAAGATAAATGTAATTTATAATTTATCCCTTCAATTTCATTAGATTACCTTTATGGGTTTAACTTTTTAAGTTACTCATCCCTGAGTCTATATTGGATAAAGTAGAACCAAAATAAAAAATTGAAAGGTAGGGTTATCATGCATAGTTATACACATTCCTTTATATCATGAAAGTTTAGAAGAACTATTCAAACATCACAAAAAAGAATTAAAGTAGGGATTTCAGTGTAGATGGTAAATGGTGAAATTATTGTATCCCATGAATATAACTCCTCCCCTATCACTATTTGTTAATTGAAATTCCCAGCAAACCTTATTATACTTACCTTATTGTAATTTGATGAAATTCAATATATGGATTGGATTTACCTTTATAGAACCAACATAAATTGTCGTGAAAGGTAAATCACTCTCTATATGGTGAATCAACCCCCGATTCTATAAAAGTTTAAGGAGGAGGATGAATCTTTTTTAGCACCATCATCTCAAGCATTGGTATTATTTCCATATGAGTACGAGTATCTTTCTCATATGACTGAGTCTAAGGAATGAACCATCCTCGAAGACATGCCTATTGTGAGGGTATTTGCTGATGTGTTTCTTGAGAAATTGTCTGGTCTTCCTCTTAGAATATATGTTTAATTCTTGATTGATCTTATATCTGGGGCATTTCCAATATCCAAGACTCCATATATAATGGTTTTTGTGGAGCTTGAGTAGCTAAAGAAACAACTATAGGAGAATCTAGATAAAGGTTTTATACGCCCAAGTGTTTCACCATGGGGTGCACCAATCCTCTTCATCAAGAAGAAGGATGGGTTAATGCACCTTTTCATTTATTATTGCAAGCTCAAAAAATAACAATAAAGAACAAGTATCCTTTACCCTAAATTGATAACTTGTTTGATCAGATACATGGAGCACAATTCTTCTCCAAGGTTGATCCTTTATCATGATATTACCAAGTATGGGTGAAGAAAGTGAATATCCCCAAGACTACTTTTAGTACAAGGTACAGGAATTATGAATTCATAGTGATGCCATTTGGACTCACTAATGCTCTAGAAATCCTCATAGACTTGATGATTATAGTCTTTAGATATTACCTTGACAAATTTGTGGTAGTCTTTATATATGATATTCTAATATACTCCAAAAACAAGGAGAAACATCAGCAGCATCTAAGAACTATTTTGAAGACCTTGAAAAATAATAGGTTCTATGAAAAGTATAGAAAGTGTGATTTCTGGTTGAAGGAAGTATCATTCTTGGAAAAAATCATCACAATAAATGGGATATCTATGAATCCTTAAAATAAAAATTAGATTGAGGGATGGCCAAGGCCAACATCTGTGATGGATATCCATAGCTTCCTTGGGTTAGCTGAATATAATCGCTGACTTTTGAAAAAAAAATCATGATTGTCAAAACCTCTTACCAAGATAACTCATAAGGGAGTCAGGTTTTCTTGGAATGATGAATGTGAAAAACACTTTATGGAGTTTAAAAAGAGTCTTATCACTGCATATGTGCTCACAATACCCACAAGTGGGGATATTTTTGTAATCTTCAGCAATGCTTTAAAGAAATAATTGGGCTTTGGGTTGATGCATAATGACAAATTCATTGCTTATTCCTCAAGGTAGTTGAAAATTCATGAGCAAAACTATCCCACGCATGATATGGAGTTGGAAGTTGTGATCTTTGCATAGAAAATATGGTGGAATTATCTCTTTGGGGAGAAGTGTGAAATATATATGGATCACAAAAGTCTCAAATATATATTTACATAGAAATAGCTGAATATGCACCAATAAAGATAGTTAGATATCATCAAGGATTATGGCTTCTCAATCGATTACCACCCTAGGAAAGCGAAAAAGGCGAAAGATTCTCTAAGTATAAAGGACCTAGCAGTTATATCATTAATGAGAATGTAAAAGGACCCAATCTTCTTATATTTGATGAAGATGGACATGAGAATCATAAAGAATAGAACATCATAAATCCTTTCACAAATGATTGCTCAATCATCTCTTCTAGAGAGGTTAAAGGATTCTCAAAGAGATGATGTGGTAATTCATAAGAAAGTGGAAACTATTAGAAAAGGGAAATCCTTGGAGTTCAATGTTAATGAAGAAGGCGTTGTAATATTTGGGTCAAGACTATGTGTACCATCAAATCCTGAGTTATAGAGGGGGTTATTGGATGATGCACATATCTCAACCTTCTCTATCTACCCAGAAAGCACAAATATGTATTGATATCTTTAGTAAAACTATTGGTGGGAAAATATGAAGAAGGAGATCATAGAATATACATCAGGATGTCTCGTATGTCAGCAAGTGAAGAACAAGAGTCATAAGTCTAAGGGGATGATGCAACCATTACCCATAACAAAATGTAAATGGGAAAACATAACCATGGACTTTGTCAGTAGACATATGAAGACATCCAGAGGAAACAATGCTATTTGGGTTGTTTTAGATCATCTTACAAAGACTGTACACTTCATTATGATTCTAGAAGATTTATCACTAGATCAAATAGCACAGATATACATCAAAGAAGTGGTAAGGATGTATGGGGTACCACTATCGATTATGTCCGATCGAGATCAAATATTCACCTCTAAGTTCTATAAGAGTACCCAATACACTCTAAATACTGAGTTTAACTTTATCATGTCCTATCACCCTCAAACCGATGGTCAATCTGAGCGGACTATCCATAAACTTGAGGACATGTTTAAAGATTTCTCAATGGTATTCCAAGACATATGAGACCAATATATTCCTTTGGTGGAGTTCTCTTACAACAATAGTTTCCACACGAGAATCCAAATGGATCCTTATGAAACCCTTTATGGGAAGAGTTTCATAACACCGGCATGTTGGGATGAAGTTGGGGAATGAGAACTTATAAGTTCAGAAATGGTCGAAGAAATGGTGGATAAGGTTAAGACCATCCATCAGCACATCAAAGCTACCCAGAGTCGACAAAATATTTATGCTGACAATCATTGACAATACCTATAGTTTGATGTTGGAGACATCACATTCCTATTCATATCTCTATGGAAGAGAGTTATGAGATTTGGGAAGATGAGAAAGCTTAGTCCAATGTACATCATCCTTTTTGAGATCCTTAATCACATCAGAGTAGAGTCCTATCGACTAGCACTCCCACCGAACTTGTCTCAAGTACATGATGTATTCTACATATCACTCTTGAAAAAGTACATACCTAACCCATCACATGTACTCAATCTATAGGTGGTACCATTGGAGAATATCCTCTCTTATTAGGAGAATATAGTGAAGATATAAGAAAAAATTTTATAAAAAATAAGATGATTCCCCTTGTCAAGGTGTTGTGGAGAACCACAAGTCTGAAAAAACAGTGTGGGAACTGGAGGAAGTGATGAAGCAGAGTTACCCTCATCTGTTTTAATGTGTGAAAAGGAAATTTTGAGGGTGAAATTTCTTAAGGGGGGAAGTTTGTAACGACCCGAAAATTTAGGAATAAAATTATCTTTCTTTAAATTATATTATGGATATATAAAACACATGAACTCCTTTTTCTTTATTCTATCCAATTGGATTTAAATGACTATTATCTATCCTTACCATTGATAATATTTTCATTCAATAGTGATCACATTACAATTATAAATATAGGGTTTTAACAAATGCTTTTGGCACACAAAAAAGGAAGTGATGGCCTCAACCAGTAGGATTGTACCCTATGAAGCCCATTTATCAGAGATTTTGAGGGAGATAGCATTTCTAGGATTTTACCTAGACCAATCCCAAGACTAGATCCAATAACTTAATCATGATAAAAACTCTTTATGGGAGAATTTCAAGCTAATTGAGATCACGGCCCAAACCATGTTCATCGAATGGCCCCAAGAAAGACCCTCCATCACACACCTTACTCTTAGGAAGTATTTTATTGTAATAAATGGATATGTATCAAGAAACTAGCATTATGATTATTTTTTTGTATAGAATAACGAATATACTTTCATTATATTATTGTTACTTTGTAAATTATTTTCTAAAGCACAAATAGTATTCTTGGTTAATATTTGAATTCAATTAAGGAATATATTTTGATGAATTAATGTATTTTTGAAATAATAATGAAATATTATTATTAAATTATATTTATTAAATATTAATGATCATATAATTTTTATGAAGTCAAAAGTAACTTTTATTAAGGTTTGAAAAACTATTTTTTCCAAAACACATCAATTTTTAGTAAATGTTGGTTTTAATTTGAAAAGTAAAAATTCACATATTTAGAATATTATTTAGATAAAATTAATATTATTTTTGGAATCATTACATTGAAATTATCCAATGGTGAATTTTTCATAATTTTTTGAGACAATCAAATTTTTGGTTAAAAAATAAATACCGTATAAATATATGTTGTGTTTTATGAAATCATAATGATCCAATAGTGATGTAATAAAATATTATAAAAGTTATATTCATACAAATATATGTTTTTAATTTAAAATAATGTAATTTTAGTTTTATTTGATTTATTTTTTAAAGCTTTAGAGAATCCTTCAAGACATATAAAATATTTTAATATTTTAAAATCATTTCCTTCAAAGTGTGACTCACGTCCACATAAGAAATATAAATATTTTAATATATTTGGAACTTGAACATATAAAATAATTTATACCACTCCCCGTTTCCAGAAAACATATGCAAAAACCATGGGATGGTTTGTGGTTTTGAATATTTTATTGTGTAGTGTCCAAAACCAAAATAATAAAGAATTCCCCAACCTTTCCTATATAAACCCACCCAAGAACACATTCATCTTCACTCAAGAAATTTGAAGATATAAAAACCTCTTCCCCCTGCTCCCTAGAGTCCTCCCAAGGTGTCCCCAATCTCTCAAGAACCATCTCCCAAGCCTTTGTAATCACACGTCTAAGTAAGGGATCCTTTCTTTTTTCTCTCCCTTTCAATTCAAGAACCTTGTTTGAAATTAGTCTTGTTAATTTAAATTGGTTATATTGTATTCATTTTATGATAAATTCCATAATTTATATTTTATGTTATTTCAATTAGGGATCATTTATCCTCCCCCATTTGGATCCTTACCTAATCTATTACTATGCCAAAATTTCGTAAGGGATTTCTCTCCTCTCATTTCCATTTAAGCACCTATTTTATATTATGATTATTAAATCCCATTATTATATATTGGGTTATGATCTTATATGATTACCCTACTTTCAATTTTATGTATATATCATGATATCTTCCTTTCACTCTCATCAAGCTCCCCTATGATCCTATAAGTACACCTGTTACTATGCCGAAATTTCGTAAAGGTTCCTCCCTTTATCAATTTTTGTCCAAGTTTCCTTATATTGATATGTCCTTTTATTTTAAATTAAAAATGGCAGGGTATGTTTTCTCACATCCCCCATACTTCCCTTATTATTTTTTAATTATGGGAGACCCATTTCTCCCTCATTAATTATTCTTGTGTATACCTATTACCATACCGAAATTCTGTAATGGATTTCTCTCTTCTCATTTCCATTAAAGAAATTATTTTATATTATGCATCTAAATTACATTTTATATATTGAGATATTATGCTCCATTATCCCCTTAATTTCCATTTCATGTATAAATTATTATATACCCATTTATCTCTCATCAACCCATTTTATGAATTTCTATTTGACGTCGTTGTGCTTCTAAAATTGCACCACTATTTTCCATGCCAAAATCATCATGTAGTGAATACCATACCCATTTATCCATCAAGGGTATTCACCTTTATGATCATGTGCTTATTTATTTTTTACATATATTTATGTATTAAAAATTCCTTTATCTTTTAATAAATTATTATGTTGAATGATTCCATGTTATATAATCTATGTCGCACACTTATGCATGAACTAAAATGTTTATGAAGGGTGTGCCCTGATAACACTCCAACGCATTGGGTAATGTATAGTATCATGATAGTCCATGTGAAATTAGGGTTTACTCATGATAATTAATGTGCAATGAGGGTTTACTCATGCTAATTAATGTACAATGAGGGTTTACTCATGCTAATCCATGTGCAATGATCCTTGGCTCATGATAATATCATGTCGTATGTTGTTGCCACATTTCCATGTTATGAATATCATGCTATATCATGATTGTGTGTTCATGTTTCTTTTTTTATCTATTTATATTCCTATTTACTAACATGTATTTTATTCCTCATGTTATTACATGTTTATTACCTTACTGGACTTTATATATCATCCTTTCTTATGTATGTCCTCAGGTTATCCCATGCAATTCTAAGTACGAAGGAATGTTGTGGTAATATAAAATAAGTTTTCAATAAATATGTGCATTTCATGTTTTATGTTGTTATTTAATAATACTATGCCCAAAATACATTATACATATTGATCTTATGAGTTGTATTAAGTACAATTTTGTGTAATAAATCATGTTTTAATATAAAATAAAGAGAAAGGTTGTTATAGTCTGCACTGAATTGTATTCTAGACCATGATAGTAAAATAAATATATTTTTCTCATAATTAAATCCATGTTTACAAATGGATTTGGTTACTAATGAGTTTAGAAGTTATTATACTATTATTTAATGTGTTGAGTAAATCAATATGGATTTTTTAGTATTTTACAAAATTAAGTATAATATGTAATTTAGGTGGCAGGAATTGGGGAAATATTCATAAAAGAAATCCAAAGGTAACAAAATTAAATTATTGAATTTTGATAAGTGTGGTAAGAAACATTATAGGGAGTGTATTATGAGATCTAGAATGTGTTACTGATGTGGTAAGTTGGTACATCTGGTTCATAGCTATAAAGAAAAGAGAAATGGTAATGGTCAGACCAATAAATAAAATATTGTAGTAAAGTGTTTTAATTATAATGAGAAAGGACATTATGTAAGTTCATGTCCAAATAAAATAATAAATTATGGAGATCATCAAGACCATAAGTATAAGGGTTTGGAAGAATAATTTTCTAATACCTCAATAAATTTTGGAACATTAAATGAAGTGGTGATAGGTACATTACTTGTTTACTCAAAGTATACCAATGTCTTGTTTGGTTTGGTATCGATGAAATATTTTATTTTTTGGAGATTTTCTAGTAAAATAGAAGTTTTAAATTGAGAAATGGAGACATAAATTTTGATGAAAACACCTGGTGGAAGTGTAAAAGTATAAAATATTTATAGTAATCTTCATATTATTATCTATGTAATGGTTTTTTCTAAAAATATCATTATCTTACCCATTTAATATTTTAATATTATTTTTAGTATGGTTAGGCTTTTAGTTTATCATACAAAGATAGATTATAGATAAAATGATGTTATATTAGGTTTCAAAAATTATTTTCAATTCATATATAGGAATGAGTTCATGCCTGTTGTGACATATTAAGAAGCAGGTAAATTGATTAAAGATAGAAGTGAAATTTATCTTACTCATATTATTTAAAGGAGGTAAATCATTCAAATTAGTGATGTGTTAGTTGTAAATGGATATTTGTATATATTTATTAATGATTTTTCTAGTGTTATTCTTGACCAGGAGGATGAATTTACTGTTGACTTAGTTTCTGATACAAAACTTATTTCAAAACCCCTTGTCAAATGGATCCCATAAAGCTATTAGAGTTTATAAAATCATTTAAAAACATTACTTGATAAGGGTTTCATCCACCCTAGAACTTAACTTTTGGTTTCTCATATTTATTTATCAAAAATAAGAATGGTTCTATGTTGATTTTCATTTATTATAGAGAACTCAATAACATTACTGTTAAGAACAAGTATTTCTTACCTCATATTGATGACCTATTTGACAAGCTATAGGGTTCTTGGTCTTTTTCAAATATTGAACTCAGTTATATGTATTATCCTCTGAACTTAAAATAATAATAAATTCCAAGGATGTTGATTTGAACTAGTTTTTCTCATTATGAGTTTGTGGTTATTCCCTTCTTGTTAATGAATTCACCCATTGTATTTATGGATCCTCTAAATTTAGTTTTCCTTGAGTATTTGGATAAACTTTTGAGTGTTTATTTTTTATATTCGGGTATATTATAAAATTTATTAGGATCATGAGAAATATATAAGGATTTTTTATATGCTAGAAAATAATTTGTATGGAAAATTCCACAAATGAAAATTTTGGTTACAACAAATTTCATTTCTTAGGCATATTATAACTAAATATGGAATAAAAAAAGTAATCATTGTAAGACAAAATTTATAGAAAAATGAAAAATTCCTATTAATGTCACTAATATTTATAGTTTTATTATACTATATATTTTTTACTAATGGTTTTTTGAAAACTTTTCTTGGTTAACTAACCCATTAACCATGTTAACTCAAAAAGAGCCAAATTCATTTGGATAAGGGTGTGAGATGAATTTTTTTAGGAATTTAAAATAAAATTGGTTAATTCTATAGTTTTAGCCTTTAAATTAATAAACTTTGAATTTATCATTTATTTTGATGATTTATTGAATATTATTGGTTTTGTTTTTATGTAGAATGATTAGATAATGGAGTATCCATCATGGTAATTGAAAACCCATGAGAAGAATTATCCCACATAGAACCTTGATCTGGTTATAGTATTTTTTTTTAATTTTAGTGGAATAATTTATATGAGATGAAATTTGGAATATATATTGATTATAAAAGTTTGAATTATATATTCACTAAAAAAAGATAAACATGAGGCACAAAAGTGGTTGTAAATTATAAGGATTATGATTCCACAATTCATTGTCATCCAGGTAAATCTAACAAGGTAGTGGATGCCTTAATTTGAAAATAAAATACATCATTAATCATGTTATGATTGAAATGTGATCAAATAGTTAGTGATTTAATTAATTTTAGACTGAAAACATGGCATTCAGAAACACCTTCTCTTTTCGCTCAGGTATTAGTACAATTATCATTGTCAAAAAGAATTAACAAGACTCAGAAAGAAGATTGTGTATTGAAAGAAATAGTATAATTGGTTAAGGAAGGAAAGTATCCTAAGTTTAATGTTGATAAAGAATGTATCATAAGATTTATAAAGAGGCTTTGTGTACTATGTTTTTCAGCTAAAAAAGTAATTTATGAAAAAGCTCATAGTTATATATTCCATTTATCTGGGTAGTACCAAAATATATATAAACCTTCATGAATTTTATTTTTGGGAAGGAATAAAGAAATATATTTCTTATTTTAAAATAAAATGTTTTACTTTTCAACAAGTTAAAGATGAATGAAAACTACTGAAGGGGAAGATTCATACATTATTAATACCTGAATGGAAATGGGAGAATACATCCAAGGATTTCAAGTGGGTTACCAAATAAATCTCAAGGTAATAATATGATTTGGTTTATTGTTTATTTTTTTACTAAACCTATGCATTTTCTTCCTATTTGAGATATTATAACTTTGGATCATATTTTTAGACTTTGTCTTAAAGATAAAGTCAAGTTACATGGAGTTTAACTATCTATTTCATCTGATCCTAATCTCATATTTACATCCAATTTTTGGAATGGACTTCAAAATTCAATGGGTACTGAGTCAAGTTTTAGTATGTCTTTTTACCCTCAATCTACATGATAGTCAGAGTGGAAAAATTAGAGTTTGGTGGATATTCTTCAAGATTTCTCATTGGATAATCAGGAAATCTGGGATCAATATCTTTCATCAGTGTAATTTCTTAAAATAAAAATTTTAATTATAATATATAGATATCATCATTTGTGAAATTATATAAAAAATGGTGTTGAACTATAGTATATTGGGATGAAGTTGGGGTGAGAAAGTGCTTGGGACCTGAATTGGTAGAAGTGACTGTTGAAAAGGTAAATATAATTCAGCACTATCTGGGGAAATTCAGTTCATATTCATGATCATCTATAGAAAGTGTTTCGTAATAAGATGACTCACCAAGTTAAGGTTTTGTGGAATAATCACATGACTAAATAAAAATATTAGAATTTGAAAAGTTTATGAGCAAAAAAATATCCTCCCTTATAAATAATAACTAAAATTATGAAAACAAAATTCCTTTAAGATGGAAAATGTGACAACTTTGAAAATGTTAATAATATATAAATTTAATATCTTATTAATATTTTTAATTATATTTTATGGATTCATATTAAATATAATAATTTTATGTTATTTTTCAATCAAAAAAATAGATTTATTTTAACCAAATTTTTTTCCATGAATTATATGGTTTTATTTAAAAGTTTAATTTCTAAATTTCAGAATTTTAATTTGATTTAATGGACTTAATTTTTTTAATTAATCATGTCAAAATTTTCTTAGGGTAAATTTTTATGATTTTTAAAAAATATGTGATTTTTAGGTGAATAGTGAAAAATATTATTTTTAAAAATACTATCACTATTATGACATCATATTTTTATAATAATTAATTTAGATTTTATTAAACTTTATCTATGAAAAATATATATTTATGGAGTAAAATGAATCATTTAAAAATACTATGTTCAGTTTAGAAAACCTATGTTTGAAATTTTTGAACCAAAATGTTGTTTTATTTCAATAAAAACCATGTTTGGTTCTTTTGTTTTAATAAAGTAATCCTAAGGTCCCATTTAGTTTTTTATTTTTTTTAAAGAAACATAACTCTCTTATGTTTAATCATAAATCAATAAATATTAAGGGAATCAACATTATACAATATTTTTGTGTAAAGTCATTTTTATGTTTAAATTTTTATTTCTAAAAACTTTTTTGTTGTGTTACACATACTTGATTTAAAATTTATATTTACCACTTCTAGAAATTTAATCATATAAAATGGATCCCATATTTAGTATAATCATGTTAAATTTAGTAATGAGTTCAGTTTCATTTTTGGTCATAGAAATAAGTTACCATGGTAAAAAATGAGTCACCTCAATAAATGATTAAATGAGGTAAAAGTGTTAAAACTATGAGATAAGACCCCAAAATATTATCTTTAATCTTAAATGATGAGTTTATTTAAAAAAAATATGATACACTATTTTTTACATTTTTTACCTATTTTCTTTATTTGAGACCTTGATATTATTTTAAAACATTGAATATTTACAAGAGTGGCACTCCCATCACTTATACACACACTTTGATCACTATATCTCAACCAAGATATACCCAAATCACACCCTAAATATAATTATTAAATACTATAGGTCCCTTCTAACTAAAATATCAAACTAATAAGGATTGAGGTGTAATCCAAAGGAGGATATCCAACGAAGAGGTAAACATCTCAACTGAGTTCTTTCAAGTTTATTTATTCTTCTACATTTTTAAAATATATTCTAACCATACTAATATAATGATATTAGTATCATTACAATACTAAAATTTTATTATATTTATGGAACAACTATTTTTTACCTCCTTTCCATCCAATGGAAAATTAAAATGTCGCTCGTATGTACATGCAGACTACCACCTCCATGAAGTGATGTATTTCATTTTTCATCACCACCTCACATGGATGGTTATATTTATGGATTTAATGAATATATAAGATATTTATTATATAATTATGATTATATAAAGGTAAGATATTATATAATTTCTTTTACTCCCATCCATTTTAAAATAGAAACGTTGTCCTTGTGTATGTATATACTACTTCATCCATGAAATGATGTATTTCATTTTTCATGATAATCTTACATGGATGATTATAAAAGAATATTTAATTTATAAATATGAGAATTATGAAATTATTTATATTAATGAGATTATTAAACCATAAACCCTTTGACCATTGTCAGCCTATTGAAGTTTTTTTGGATATTATGAACTGAACGACTCTAAAACATCTGACGTAAACATAATCAATTTAGTAACAAAATAAAATGTGGAAATAAAATGAATAATGATAAGTTAATGAACATGAAAAAAAATTTTAATCAATTAAAAAATTAATATAATTTTATTATTAATGTGGTTTGAAGTCATATGAAGTGATTTGGGACTTAAGGAAATAGATTTTTATTTAAAACCTTATTATAAATGTTTTAAACATTGTCTCTTCCATGTCAGTATTATTTTAAATGTTCCAAGAATGTTCTCATTATACTAAAAATAAATAATTCAAATCATTTTATATTATCTTTTAATTTCATTAAAAATGTTTTTAAATGAATATTTTTAATGTTTTTTGTGTGGGTTAATTTTGACTTTCCTTATAAAAGTGAGAAAAGAATATTTTTTTAATGTTTACTACTTTGTCAATTTTTTAAAAAATTAAGATCATTATTTATTATAAAGATTAATATAAAAATTTTCATGTCTTTTCAAAGAATATATTATTCCCATGGTTCTAGGAATTTTTATTTTTTAAATTTTTTCAAAAGAAAATGATATTTCCTCTAATTATTATGATATGACTAAAAGTGTTCATTCTTATAGGAAAAAAATGCCAATTTTTATGGGTTATATGATGAAAATGAAATTATTTATGTGTTTTATTCATGTCATAGTACTTGTAAATTATATATTATGATGGGTGTGTTTGATATATCCCTCTAATGCATTTGGTAATGATATGTTCTCGAGAGGAGATATATTGGAATTAACCAGGTAAGTTATTCCATTATAAGGGTTGTTATAAGGATGATTGGAAGGAAAACATCCCAAGATATATAAATGATGTTTCTATGAATTCTATGTGTTTTTATGGAAATCATTTTATATTAATAGGTTAGAAAATTAGTTTAATATTAAATAAAGGTTTATGATCTTTTAAAGGTGAAAGGATTATTTTTCAAGGAAAAGTTCTCATGAGTTCTCATGTTTTTTAAGAAACTTTCAAGATTATTATTTTTACATTTATCCTTGATTATGATATGTTTTATGAAAAAAATTGGGAGTAAAGTTGATTTTATGAGTAAGTAAATGAATTTTTGATCTCAAAGTTATTAAAAGGAAACTTTTCTTATGGGTTTTCATGATTTTTAAATATACTAACAGGTTTTTTAATATAAACCTTACTTAGATTTTTATGTTCATAACATATTTTTAGATGTTTTTTATAGGGTATAAGGATTTTTAGATATTGTAACATGATCAATTATTTAGTTATGGTGACTCGTTTTTAATGAAAGAAAAGTTTCATGATTGAAATAGGAGTTTAAACATAAGAACCAATTTTTATGGAAAAAAATATACATTCTGTGAAAGATTTCACTTTATTATGTAATATATTTCATAATTAACTAATAATTTAAATATAAATTATCATGGGAATGTATAAAAATTCAATCCTTGTTATTAAAACTCATAATTATGGGTTGGTTATATACAGGTTGTTATAGTTGGTATCAAAGGCAGTATGTAAAGAATATGTTTTTAGCACCAGATCTGGGATTGTGGGTTTGGAATATTATATTTTTGTATTAAGTCAATATCATAATGATTAATTCATGTAAATATAAAGATAATCCAAAATTTCTTATTCATCCATTCTAATTCATGGTCTTTGACATGAATAAAATAAATAGAAACAACTATGTATGTCTTTATCAATACTTCTTCTTATCTTCCTCTTCTTATTCTTCTATAATATATGAATATTTTTGGGTAGGGGTTAAAACCTTATTATCCTTATTAACCTTATTCTACTTTCTAAATACACATGATTTTCTACCATTGATTGGTTTTAGCTTCTCCAAGGATATTTTCTCCCTCTTCAATAATCAAGATATTCAATAGTAGTTGTATCAATTCTTTATTTTTTACCTCATATATTTCTTCTTCTCAATATTATATATACACAGAATAACTATGATATCATTTCCATATTTTTAATATTGAAAATCTACCTTTATCAGTGGTATTGTATCTCCTCATTTTAGATTGAAAATATTTTCAACTATATATTAATTTCATTTAACCTCATTTAATCCTTTTCAATATCTCTATTTAATTTTCTAAGAGAATAAAGAATATTATTCGTTAACTATCCATAAAATCTGTGATTAATTGATGAGAGCCTATATTTCCCTAATTTTGAACTATATTTCAATATAAATTAACCCCATATTCAAGATAAAACCCAAAAAAATATTTTATTTTTGACATTTTTTGAAATATATAACTTCAATGATAAATGGATTAAATCTATGTTTTTAAGTATTTTTATTCATTTTGAAATTAATTGAGAATACATAAATTGATTTGGAGAATTATAATTTTACTATTTAAAGGAATTTAATTTTGTTATTAATTGTTTCAATTCATATTGTTATTAACTAGAATAAATCTTACATTTATTTTTTTAGTGTGTTATGTCAACGTAATATCTAATAATAAAATGTTATGTAAGGGTCAACTGAGTTTTATCACCCTTGTGTTAAAATCATTTGCAAAAGGAGTTTGTGTGTATAAACATCATTTTTGCATGGGGTTTATCTACATAAACATGATACACCCCTATATAAGCATCAATCACATGGAATAATAAGAATTATCTTCCTAAGGTCACAAGCACTCACATAAGGGTACCTTCATGCATCCCTTAGCTATTCAAGTCCCAAACCAAATGTGGTAGAAAATAAAACATATATTGATTCTAATCTACTACATTTTGAAGCTAATGTAATTATTGAAGTTATTGTATGATCGATCGTTCCATCTGGTCGACCATGTAAATATTTATTATTCCTCTCAAACAATTATTCCATCCAACTGACCATGTCACATGATTTATTGTTTCTTTTCTAGTCAATTGTGGGGATAAATTCAAAAATACCCAAAATGGAAATGGATAGTAAAATGATTTAGGATGAGATGATAGGGTTCAAGTGTTATTCCAATATATTAAAGGGTAAAATAGATGAATTATGGTCATATTTATGAATACATGAATGTAGTTGTGTAATGGTAGTTTTAGGGGAGATTAAAACTCAAAAGCAGTAAAATACAAAGATCTCAATTAAAATAAATTATACACTTCTATTCTAGAAAAATTAGGGAGATTTCCAACAGAAAAATCATGTGGTGATCATCAATCTCAAGATGAATTTGGGGATCATGGGAACATTGTGTGCTATGAGAATAGTTTTAGATGAGCTTAGCTAAATCCAATGTGACTCTTGAGTTATGCACGTGGTTGAAATCAAAGTAGAAGGATCTAAGAATTGAATTTGAGAAATTTTTCACTAGTTCATGAATTTATGGATGAGGAATATAAGGGGGTTCTACTCACATGGTAGAGGAATATTGTAAACTAACCAATGAACTTTAGGCCACTCCTATAAGAGGATGATTATTCATAGAAAAAGGGGAAGTGACCATGATCTTAGGGATTCTTTTAATTTATTTCTCATTTCATTTTCATTTTACTATAATTCCTCTAATGATGGAAAACTAGGCCATTAGTGGTCAAGATAAGAAGAATCCCCCACCCTCTATTAATGAATTTTATTACTCAATGATAATTTTATTCTTCTTATCATTCTGAAGGTGTTTTATTATTATAGATAGTAATATATTTTTGTTGTATTATACACTGGAACCCTTTTTCTCTCAATCCTTATTTTTCATACAAAAGCTAACTAGAACTAATTTACTACCTATGATGGTGATCAGTGGGTTGATCTAGTATTGATTAGATTTTTCTAATCAATATTATATGTAAGAGTCGTGGACATAGTGATGATTCACCTCACTACTTATGTCGAAATCACCAGGTGATGGTAATCATTTGCGATTTCATATGGTTAGAGAGAGAGTGGGATAATAAGATGGAATTTTGATTTAACATGTAATTTATGGGATGATATAAATTTAGAACACTATTTTTAAGAATTTAATTTAAACCTAATTTTAGCTTAATATTACTCATCGAACAAAAAAAAGGAAATCACAACCAAAACACCCTCATATCTGGAGAAAACCCAAGTCTCACTAATAATACAATAATTCAGGTTCAAAAATATTATTTGTTGAGAGACCTATCACAAGCCTCTCTTTAATTTGACACCATTTCTAAGGAGGTAACTTGTGTTGTGTATTTTCATTTCTTTTAACTTGTTTCATTTTAAATTTTTTTGGCATATGACCAAATGTAGTTTATATCAACTCATTGGCTTTTATACAGAGGTTGATAGAATTATTTTTTTCAAGAATTAGAAGTTTAAGGATCACTAAACAAGATTAAAATGAATTTTTTACTATCCTATTTAAAAACTCTCCATCCTCATCATCGTTTTCTATAATAGTCACCTTAGTAAGTGAAATAATAGATTAAAATATTGATCAACTAAATATAACTTTTAGAGACTTATATGCACATAATTTTAATAATAATAATAAACTTTTACAACATAATAACCAAAATGATTTCAATCTTAGAACAAGAATGATCTAAATCTTACCAAATTTTTATGGATTAGAAAGAGAGGATCTTAATTGAAACTTAAGATAATTTAGTGGTGTTTGCAGTAACTTCAATCCATGATGAGTCTTAAAAACTAAAATCAACTAGAATGTGTTTTCATTTTCCCTTGAAGGATCATCCAAGGAGTGTGTCTACAACATACAACCTAGATAATTCACCAACTGGATGAACTTTAGAAGGATTTCCCTTATAATTTTTTCCATTACTCAAGGAGTATCCAGTTGATGAAGAAAATATATGGAATTAAACAAGAAAGTAGAGAAACCATTTATGATTTTTGGGAGAAATTCAAGTAGTTAAAAACATATTTCCCACATCATCCCTTCTAAGACCATCAATTCCTAGAATTATTTTAAGAATTATTGATGGATAATTATCAAAACCTTCTATATACCTTTAATAGAGTATCACTAATAAATAAATCCCCTATTTAAGTGAGAGAGATGATAGAGAGGATTTCCTAAAACTCCAAACAATTCGTCATAAGAACCATAAATAGAGGATTCCATGAGGTCAAAAGTTTTGATACTCCTATTTAAAATTAAATTGAATAGTTAAACTCTATTATGAGATAGTTATCATTCAATATATATTAGGATACCACACCTTCATCACCCCCTTAGGTATTACAACTTTTCTATTCATTGGATCACTACATTAATGGTTTTCCTCAAGTGAAAGACACTCATGATTTCATATTCCATAAGAAATACCAGTAGTAACTAAACCATATCCAAGGATTTGAGGAATAATCAAACATCCAATATATAGATAGGAACAAAGAAATCTCAAAGGACCCTTTTATAGTAAAATTTTCAACTACATTTCCAATCCACCACTATTTTAGAGATAGATTTCCCAACCTTCTATAAGATACCAACAAGGAAAATATTAGGAACCCTCCATGAAGGACCTACTGAAATAGCTTATAGAGACTCAAACCAACCATAAAAAACCATAATCACTCACAAGTCAGATTTTAATAATCTTAAATGATAGTTTTTATAAATTATATCTACCCTCAATATCTTTAAAAATCAAGGTTCATATAAACACCCTACCCAGTCAATTAGTAACCACAAAATAAATGTATGTTCTATTTTATTAAGGAGTGTAAAGAAGATTAAAATTAGTGAATAATAAATATATCAAGTTTAATAAAGAAGTTGGAGGCCCAGGGAACATTAATAATTTTTTCCTCGGAAAGAACCTAAAGGTTAGATCCTTGTGGAGACACTAACAGTGAATAAATACAAGGGAAACCCCAAAATATATGACCTAAATAAACCTCAACCTCACCTCCATTCAAGAATAAAACTACCCAAAAAAACTAGTGAATAATATTTACAATAATAGGTCTTAGATAAATTCAAAAGAGTTGAGACAATTATACCTTTTTTGGAGGACATCCACCAAATCCCATGGTATACAAGGTTTCTTAAAGTGATGTGAACCAAGAAGAAAAATTTGAAAGTTCATGAAATGGTAAGTTTAGGTAGAAATTTCTTTTCCCCTATAAACCTATAAATATTGAGGAAATTTCAAGACCTAGTTACATTCCCTATCCCTTTCACTATAGGTAAACATTCTTTTTTTTAATGCATTTTTTGGATTTGGGAGAATTGATTAATTTAATGTCTTTATAATGACCAATGCCCCATATCACCTGATCTTAGTAAGTGGAGCATCACATGACCTCATTTGTGCCTCCCTATACTTATATGGATGATGACTAGTAGCTAGGGCCTAATATGGAATGTGGGGAGACTATTCCCTTAGTAATAGATATCCAAATCAGAGTATGTAATCACAGAACAATAATTAGAGTCATCAACAGAACTAGAAGTAAAATAAATATTAACAATAACATATCATATGATAATAGATGGAATAAAATACCTAGTATGGTCATCAAAGAAATATCATGATATAAAAATATCTATATAAAAAATAAATGAAAAAATAATAATGGGGGAAACTTCACAAGGATCCCAAAGTCTATCCAGAAATTTACCTAACCTACCTTCTCCCCCTACACAACTACCCCAACCAAGGTCTTATCCCTCATTTTAACACCTAATAAAAAAATTACATGTTGACTGAGATTCCCATGTAGTTTTTGAGTATAAATCCAATAAAAAACTACCAATACATCCTTAGAAAAAATGTAGTAGATCATATAAAATTCTATTCAATGGAAGAAAAAAAACATAAATAGGAAAACAATTTAAAAGGTCATCATGTGCTAACTTGTCTTCTACTAAACTTATCTCTAATTGTTTTATTTTATATCCATAATGAATTTTTGTTAGAATACATAAAAACATGTAACCCATATCATATTCCTAGACATAGGTCATGGCCTCATTAGTACCCCAACTCATTCCCACTGACTCTGGGAAGGTCAATCAATAAAATTTTCACAACCTATGGATTCTTGGGGGACCAAAACACACATTTTCCAATACTAAGGGTTCTTGGTTGGATCAATATTCATACAATCCCATCCTTGCATGGTCAATAGATCCAAACACATGCACAAACATAATAATAAATAAGAAAAAGTATGGTAAAACATCCCATCACTACCCCATCCCAATGTCTCACTCATGAAGGTCATCATCACAACTGTACCAAACCATCGCACTCGTGGTCATCCAAATATCACACGAAAAGAAATTGAAAACATCAACCATTCTCTTACATAATTCTACCAAGTCATTCTAACTCATCTTGATCCCAAATGTTACTTTCTAAACCCATTTTCCCAAGCGTAAATCCTAGATTATATACCCCAGTAAAAAACATCCAATCACTGGTTCAAGTCACACATCCTAGGTGATTCTCCACATAAACCCCTATACCAACTATCCAAGTCATCCTATCCCTTTCCAAACCAAAATGACACCTTTCATGTTTGTTCACCAAAGTATACAACCCTATTATAACTATCATCCCATGGCCCTCATCCATCATTTCCTGTGTGTGCTCAAGGGGATTCACTACCTATACCCCTATGTCATACAACCCAACTACCCTAGCCTCATCCAAGCCCAAACGTCTCATTACAATCCCAAAATGCTACATGGATAGCCCTATGTGAATTCACATAACAAGTATTATTTTAATAAATTCCAAGGCACAAAACCTAAAATCCCTCTCTAAGGAGCCTCATACATAAATACAAAACTCACCCACTCATGATAACATCAAAAGAATAAGTATCATAGGGTAATTCACACACAAACATGCAATTCAAGGCATGTAATTTTATATGAATTCAATAAAATTGTAAGGACTTCTTACCTCAATCATGAAGGAGTCCAATTGGATTGAAAAACTTCCTAAATCAATCCCGACACATTTTTTCAATGATGAAAACCATAAATCCATCGCATTATGGTGTTAGTTGAAGTAAATAAGAAGAATGAAGCATCTAAGGCTAGTATAGTCTAAGACTTACCAGAGGATCCAGCCACATCAAATAGCACTTCAAACACACAATAAATGAGGTAGAGGGAGAAAAATCACCAATAAAGGATCCCCCTTAATCACCAAGTTCGAGTGAGGTTTTGGAAGAAGAGGGGAGGGAAAATAGGGGGATTCAAAAAATTACAAAAAAAAATCCCTAATTAAAATTTTCACCTAGCAGCTCCACTAGCAAGCCTCTTGACACTACCATTGGCTAACTAGTGGGACCAAGAAGTAGGAATGGGTTTCTAGGCATACCACTAGATTTCTGGTGGTCCTCATTACTAGTTGGTGGGCTTATAGTAGCTTATGGTACCATTTCCATCCCCCTTCATCTACTCCTAAGCCACTTCTAAGCTACCTTTCACCTCGAATGGCCAAAAACTAGTGAAATACGCATGATTAGGACAATAGTTCAAACTTATAATGGCATGGATCATTAAAAACTCCACCTATGATAAATTATCATCCTCAAGAAGTACATATATGGGTCCCCCTCTAACAAACCATCCTCCCATACCAACATCCAACTCCCACATTAATCCCTCTACCTAGAGACATCCACGTAATCACATATTCAAATGAGAGGAGATGCCTTTCCTTGAATCCCTTCACAAATTTATGGTCTACAACCCATGATGGATGACCCCCCCCCCCCCCCCCCCACACACACACAACATACCTTATTTAAATCCTAAATATCTCTAATGACCCCATGCCCAAGTCCTATATGCATCCATGAGTCATAGAAACATTATTGTCTCTTGTCATTGATCCCACCCAACGGTTCGAGTCTCACTCCCCTATCTAGTACTACCAGTTCACACCCTCTTCCTCTTCTAATGCTCGTACATGGTCATATCTCATTTATGGGTAAAATTTTTCAACTTACACGCACAATCCACTAAATACCTCCCTTGTGAATAGGTTAGGTTCACCTAGACACCACTCCTAAAGTGAACCAAGAAACTTCATCACCACCAGACTGCAAGCATAACTCACCTCGATGTCTGTCGAACACCCTCACCCACATGCACTGAAAACACTTCATGCATAGGCTCATAACCCTAAATCCCAATAGATTCAATTCAAGGGCCACACTCTTTTTCACTATCACACCAAGCTAAAAACCTTTCCTTCCCCAAAATCCATGGGCTACTAGACTCACTGGGCACCTCCACCTATGTAGAGACCCGAAGCCTGACGTACATGGACATTACATTACATTTGCGGAATACTAAGTACATAACAAAAAAACACACACACAAGGATCGTAATAGTTTAGTGTCTTTGGAAACTCGGAACGTAATCTTCTAATCGTGGTGAAAGATCTTCAATATCTCCCATAAAGATCTTCCCTTTTTTTTTACCTAAAACCTTTCTTTATATCCTGGGGAAAATAAAACATAAAAGGGTGAGCTCAAATGCTCAGTAAGGGTAAACAAAAGAAAAATCAACCACATCATATTCATAAGAACATAACTTTTGGAAATCTTAACCTGCAAAAGAGAGCATAATTTCATAACATGGGATAAATCATAGTAGTGAAATGAAATCCCAATAATCATAACATAAAACATGAAACTTTGTGGCATACACACATAATCATAGAGAATCATTTCTTGTTATTCAAGACTCATTGCCAAGACTATCTTAGTGGACAAAGTCCCTTTCTGAACCGAGTCACCCTCGTTTCAGTCCTGTTTCACTGAACCGGTATAACCTACCATTCCAGCCATGTCTATCTCATGAGATATAAAATCTTTACCCAATGCATTGGAGGGAGATATAGGTCCCACCCATCTCATAATGATACCATTCTTATGTGTGCCACAAAATCAAAAATCATACATCATTGCATAACCCATGTAAAAAAATGGAAATCTTAAACATCATGACATCATAAAACAATTCATATAAGATAAAGGAATTCATAAAAATAATTCCATCACAACATAATCAAATCAATGTAATAATAGGGATAAAAACAGAACCCTTTATTATCTTAGATGGAAAATAATTTTGATAAAACACTTGAACTCCATTCTTGAGGAAAATATCCTTTCTTCTTCAAAAACACTTTTCCTTTCTTAACATGTCGTACAATAATAAACTAAAAGAATTTGATTAAAAATAAACTTGAAAACTTGTAAAGGATGCTTCTTGGAAATAATGTTTTAAAAATACATTGATGCCGTATAAGTTAAAAAAACATTATTCTCGTACTTTTGTCGGAAAAGTCAAAAAGTACCTCGTACGAAAAACGACAAAAGATTCCTTTCATATCTTTTACTAAAAACTCACCGAAGGGTAAAATTGGATTTAAATAATTGTAGGTGGATGGAAATAATATTACATATTTAGGAAACATGGATTTTGAGGATAAAATACACCCCAGTAAATTTCAAAGTATAAACAATCTCGGATAAAAATTGAGATTGCGAGATTTTCCCTTACCTTAGGTCCGATTTGCTTCGTAAGTGTCTGAACCTCCTGTATAATGATTTAAATCATGTTATTGACTTATTCCAGAATCATATTAATTGTTATTATATCATATATGGTCCACTTATGACTTTATATTACCCGTTCTTTTGTAAATTCATGTTAAAGTAGCGTTTTGGGTAAAATCATCTCATTTGTCGTTCGTGTTTTTAACTTGTAATTATTAATATGATTACTTGGATCATGATTAATTATATCCAGAATGTAAAACATGATTTATATATAATATATATTCATAATATATATATATATATATATATATATAATATATCGATAAATGGAATGAAATACACCGTTCATGGAGACGCTAGTCCGTACGTACGCATGAACGCTGTTTTCGTTTCCTTATTGAATTGAATGGAATTAAGTAGATGAAATACATATAAATATACATAAATACAGTATCATTATTATGTCATATATTTCATTATTACTTATTATATATACTTTATAATCATTCATGAATGGTTAATCATTGAGAATGAATCTCATCGCGTCGTGGAGACGGTAGTCCGTACGTACGCACGAGCGATGATATCGTTCCCATGGTCATGGAATTGTGTTGAAGTTTATGTATAATATTTCAGTATCAATATCACTTTATAATAATTATATATAGTTACTCATTACACCATTATACCCATCCAATTAAGGTGGTGGCGGAAAATAGATTACACCACGGCGTGGAGACGGTATTCCGTACGTACGCACGCGCGGTGATTTCCTTTTTCCGTAGGATGGATAGAAGGTTAATTAGAGTTGTTTAATATTTATAATAACATAACAGTATATAATAAATACTGATGTTATTACTTTATCATGAAAAAACCAAAGAAGAAGAAGTTGAAGAGGAAAGAAATTGAAAAAGATCGGTAATGGATATTACCTCTTTCTGACGTGCCTTCACTTAACCTCCACTTAAAGAACTATGTATGGTCTTTGAAGAAGACCAGGACCTCTAGGATGATACTATGGAAGTGGATAAGAGATTTTGGTAGGGTTTGGCCGAGCTTGAATGCTCAAATTTTTGTGAGGAGGAGAGGGAGGAGGTGCCCTTTTATAAGGGAGGAGAGGGGCATCTTAGGAAAATCTCAAAATATTATTTTATATTAAGGTCAAATTCGGTTTATAATGGTTCCAAATGGTCTTATTTAGAATCTAAAGTGGGGATGGGTCGAAATCCTCTAATCCAATAGGATTTAGACAAGTTTAGGTTATTATTTTAACCTTATCAATTAGATTTAACTCTAAGTTAAATAATTTAACTTTTACCGTGTCATTTTGTTTTCTTACACTATATGGTTAATAAACCTACTATATGAAGCCAAACGAACCCCAAGTTGTTTATTATTAATATATTTATCCTTGTATAAGTCATTTGGCCGAACCTTAGATTTTTATGAATTAAATAACAATTAATAATATAATATTTGTTTTAAAAACTAATTTATGTCAATTTTGACACTATTTGGTACATGATTTTTATGAAATTTCTAACAGAATGATAAGTTCGAACCAAGTTACTTAAATCAACAATAACATGTCATATTAACCTATAAAATTAGTGTAAGTCATAAAAAGTCTCAAATTACATTTATTTGGGCATTTATAACATCAATTATGTTAATATTTTCTGAAAAGGGTAATTACTGCATCATCATTGTGTCATAAATAAATTAAATTATTTAAAGTATAAAAATTACAAATAAAATACCATTATGTAGGAAATATTTTTATATTTCTAATGAATATTTATAGTAGAAATTATATTATGTATAACCCTATATTAAAAATGTTTTAGTAAATAAACTTTGATTTTAACTCTTTTAACTCTTCTTTGAATTAAATAATAATAAATGTCCTAATCTAATCCAAGTGGGCCTAAATGATAATATTTTACACTTAAGGTTGTTTTTGGTCGAGATACACTTGTCCAATAGGATTAGGACATGTGTTAGGGTAATATTAATATCATTTTTACCCTTAATTACCCTATTTACTTTTAACAGTGGTAAATAAAAGTAAAAAGTTACTATTCACCAAAAATTATTTTCATCTCATTGAACCACATTTTACTTACTGACATCAACCGTGTCTCTTGGATTTTTGAAATTCCATTCACAGAAGCGGTAAAATTAAGATTTATGAAAAAAATAATAATTTTTTTAACTACCACTTAGTAGTTTCACTATTCATCAAAAATTGAAGTTTTTCAGAAAAATGCCAAAATTTCACCGTAAGCTATAATTGATATTCCGAATTCAAAAATTATTTCTATTTTAAAAAATTCTCAACATATAAGTTGTATTAATTAATTTCCGCTGTCACAACAAATAGCGTGTTTTTAAGAGATAATAACACTTGTTTTTGTCTGGTGTAAATGTGAAATTACATCCAATGACCAACATTGTATTGAATTATAAAAATATATTCTAAATATACTTTAAAACCACTCAAATTAATAATTTATCACTATTAATTATTTCGATTAAAAAAGTTTTTTTTAATTAAAATTTAGTAATTTTCACTATTCATCAGAATATGAAAGTTATCTGAAAAGTACCAAAATTTCACCTTAGGCTAAATTCGATACTCCGAATCCAAAAATGAAGTCCATTTTGAGAGATAAAATTTATAAAATTTTAAAAGGTGGTTATTACTATTCATAACGGCTAGTTTTAATAATATTTTAATAGCATATCGTTGTTTAGTGAAACTCGGTATTGCGTACTACACACGCTATCGAGGAAGGTCGTGATTGCGTGTAATACAAGGCAAGCCAAGGATGTGTGTTGTGCAATATCCTTTTGGTGTAGCGTACAACACAAGACATTAGTGAAATTAAAAAGAATATTTTTCATAAAATTTCGGGGTGTTACATTCTACCCCCCTTAAAATGAATTTCGCCCTCGAAATTCGTCGGGGTTATAAATGGTTTACTATTCGAAAGTTTCTTTAATAGAAACCCACATCGTAAAAAGGAATACCAAAACCAATCTTTAAAAACAAAGGTATGAAACGTAACGGTTACCCAAATAAACTAATCACTGGGTTTCCACTTAGGTGAAAATATGGATATGGAAGAGAAATCTAACCATCATGTTCTGATGGAGAGTGGTAGAGAACATGGCTATGGAAAAGCCAGTAATCAAAAATCCATATATTTGTGATGATATAAGGTACCATCTGATTAATCAGGTATAAGATCACTAGGACAACATTTTTGGTTTTCAAGATCATTTCCCTAAAGTTGAAAATTTGAATTAGAATAAATACTTACTTCATTTTGGTACAATCTCACTGTTGTTCGTGCCTTGAACAATTTCCACTTCATCTCTTAAATAAATGAAGTTGAATTTCTTATTCGTGAAGTGTTATCAGATCATGTGATAGAATGACGGGTCATTTCATCTGTCTCAAACAAAAGGTTAGCAAAAATTATATACATAAGTCGATCTATAGTGAGATTAATCATATATGGTTCCTAAAATGGACTTATACTTCATATATCATACTGGTTAATATAATAAAACTAGTTCCTACTAATCAGGGACTTCCTGTAGGCCAGTGGTAGGCGATAAAGGCTAGTCGCACTTCGATTGTGGGTTCGATTTCCACAGCCTTGTCTGACGCGATGGGTTGTCGCCCGTCCTGCAGGTTGTCCTTTTTCTAAAACTATATTACTATAACATCCCATCAACAATATCGAAAAAACTTCTATCCTTAAACAATACTAACTTATGTCCAACATAATCTATTCCAATCTTTAGGCTTATCCATAATACTGCAGTCCACTCTCATAACATAGTGAAAACGATTACCAGAGATTTAACACCATCGTCGATCCCCATATATCATAAGATATGTTTTGTTGGTCACATTCCAAATATTCAAAGTCCTTAATCATGTATTCTCTTGAATACCTTAGTGAAAACATGAATGCAGTTAAAAGTTAACACCTTCCACATACCAAAATCCTCAAAATTCTATATACTCAAACCATGATATCACTTAGTCCTTATATCAATCATGAGCTCATGAATACTGTCAAACATTTCATTTTCTCCTTTTCCCTTCATTATGGGCATATTATCTACTTTCCAAAATATTTGAATAACTTTTCATGGTTATTGGTACCCTAAAAATATTGAAGACCACAATAGACCAATACATAAATATTTCAATACACCATAAAAGTACCTTAACAACATTATTCGTGAATACCTATACATAAACACTTCAGTCCATCTGCTTCAATGATTGTCCTGGAAGAAGTCCTTCCTTGATTTAGAAGTAACTTTTTAGGTTAGGGCATTGAGTTGGGTAATGCCCATGTTCTCCACAAATAAGACATTGAACTCCATAACAGTCTATCACTCTATGACCCTTTTCTCCACACATATAACATCGGTCCCTCCATTTGAGGTATTCCTCAAGGTTCTTGTTCCCTTCTTTAGAAATCTCAATCTTCCTTTCTTTATGCTCCTCAACATGCGAACATGCATAATAGTTTATCTTCCTCTTCTTTGATGAATTAGGCATACCACTAAATTTCACCTTGTTAATCATATATCGCGATGACTGATTTGGCATAATCACAAGATATTTCTCTCTAGGAATTACACAATTTTTTTGCTCATAGTCACCAATTTGTCTATTGGATTCAATGTTAACCGAATTCCTTCTAGTTCCCTCCATTAACTAAAACACAAAAAGAATCTTGTGAGAGGAAAAAATCATGCAAGGGAAAACAACATAGTAAAGGGGGAGTATCCTTAATATCTAACATCTTAGGTTAAAATCTAAGATTGTTAACGTAGTTCTAGGACTGTATCTTATACGTATACTTATCCTTAGGGACATCCCTAGACATACCTTAGAAATATCTCTAGGGATCTCACTAACGCTTTCGCATCCTAGTTTCCAAAGGTTGACTAAACCTTTCCTCTGATACCAACTGTAGAGACCCGAAGCCTGACGTACATGGAAATTACATTACATTTTCGGAATACTTAGTACATAACAAAAAACACACACACACAAGGATCATAATAGTTTAGTGTCTTTGGAAACTCGGAACGTAATTTTCTAATCGTGGTGAAAGATCTTCAATATCTCCCATAAAGATCTTACCTTTTTTTTACCTAAATCTTTCTTTATATCCTGGGGAAAAGAAAACATAAAAGGGTGAGCTCAAATGCTCAGTAAGGGTAAACAAAAGAAAAATCAATCACATCATATTCATAAGAACATGACTTTTGGAAATCTTAACCTGCAAAAGAGAGCATAATTTCATAACATGGGATAAATCATAGTAGTGAAATGAAATCCCAGTAATCATAACATAAAACATGAAACTTTGTGGCATACACACATAATCCTAGATAATCATTTCTTGTTAGTCAAGACTCATTGCCAAGACTATCTTAGTGGACAAAGTCCCTTTCTGAACCGAGTCACCCTCGTTTCAGTCCTGTTTCACTGAACCGGTATAACCTACCATTCCAGCCATGTCTATCTCATGAGATATAAAATATTTACCCAATTCATTGGAGGGATATATAGGTCCCACCCATCTCATAATTATACCATTCTTATGTGTTCCACAAAATCATAAATCATACATCATTTCATAACCCATGTAAAAAAAATGGGAATCTTAAACATCATGACATCATAAAACAATTCATATAAGATAAAGGAATTCATAAAAATAATTCCATCACAACATAATCAAATCAATGTAATAATAGGGATAAAAACAGAACCCTTTATTATCTTAGATGGAAAATAATTTTGATAAAACACTTGAACTCCATTCTTGAGGAAAATATTCTTTCTTCTTCAAAAACACTTTTCCTTTCTTAACATGTCGTACAATAATAAACTAAAAGAATTTGATTAAAAATAAACTTGAAAACTTGTAAAGGATGCTTCTTGGAAATAATGTTTTAAAAATACATTGATGCCGTATAAGTTAAAAAAACATTCTTCTTGTACTTTTGTCGGAAAAGTCAAAAAGTACCTCGTACGAAAAACGACAAAAGATTCCTTTCATATCTTTTACTAAAAACTCACCGAAGGGTAAAATTGGATTTAAATAATTTTAGGTGGATGGAAATAATATTACATATTGAGGAAACATGGATTTGGATGATAAAATACACCCCAGTAAATTTCAAAGTATAAACAATCTCGGATAAAAATTGAGATTGCGAGATTTTCCCTTACCTTAGGTCCGATTTGCTTCGTAAGTGTCCGAACCTCCTGTATAATGATTTAAATCATGTTATTGACTTATTCAAGAATAATATTCATTGTTATTATATCATATATGGTCCACTTATGACTTTATATTACCCGTTCTTTTGTAAATTCATGTTAAAGTAGCGTTTTGGGTAAAATCGTCTCATTTGTCGTTCGTGTTTTTAACTTGTAATTATTAATATGATTACTTGGATCCGGATTACTTATATCCAGAATTTAAAACATGATTTATATATAATATATATATAATATCGATAAATGGAATGAAATACACCGTTCATGGAGACGGTAGTCCGTACGTACGCATGAACGTTGTTTTCGTTTCCTTATTGAATTGAATGGAATTAAGTAGATGACATACATATAAATATACATAAATCCAGTATCATTATTATGTCATATATTTCATTAGTACTTATTATATATACTTTATAATCATTCATGAATGGTTAATCATTGAGAATGAATCTCATCGCGTCGTGGAGACGGTAGTCCGTACGTACGCACGAGCGATGATATCGTTCCCATGGTCGTGGAATTGTGTTGAAGTGTATGTATACTATTTCAATATCAATATCACTTTATAATAATCATATATAGTTACTCATTACACCATTATACCCATCCAATTAAGGTGGTGGCGGAAAATAGATTACACCACGGCGTGGAGACGGTATTCCGTACGTACGCACGCGCGGTGATTTCCTTTTTCCGTAGGATGGATAGAAGGTTAATTAGAGTTGTTTAATATTTATAATAACATATCAGTATATAATAAATACTGATGTTATTACTTTATCATGAAAAAACCAAAGAAGAAGAAGTTGAAGAAGAAAGAAATTGAAAAAGATCGGTAATGGATATTACCTCTTTCTGACGCGCCTTCACTTAACCTCCACTTAAAGAACTATGGATGGTCTTTGAAGAATACCAGGACCTCTAGGATGATACTAGGGAAGTGGAGAAGAGATTTTGGTAGGGTTTGGCCGAGCTTTAATGCTCAAATTGGTGTTAGGAGGAGAGGGAGGAGGTGCCCTTTTATAAGGGAGGAGAGGGGCATCTTAGGAAAATATCAATATATTATTTTATATTAAGGTCAAATTCGGTTTATAATGGTTCCAAATGGTCTTATTTAGAAGCTAAAGTGGGTATGGGTCAAAATCCTCTCATCCAATAGGATTTAGAAAAGTTTAGGTTATTATTTTAACCTTATAAATTAGATTTAACTCTAAGTTAAATAATTTAACTTTTACCGTGTCATTTTGTTTTCTTACACTATATGGTTAATAAACTTACTATATGAATCCAAACGAACCCCAAGTTGTTTATTATTAATATATCTATCCTTATCTAAGTCATTTGGCCGAACCTTAGATTTTTAGGAATTAAATAACAATTAATAATATAATATTTGTTTTAAAAACTAATTTATGTCAATTTTGACACTATTTGGTACATGATTTTTATGAAATTTATAACAGAATGATAAGTTAGAAAAAAGTTACTTAAATCAACAATAAAATGTCATATTGACCTAGAAAATTAGTGTAAGTCATAAAAAGTCTCAAATTACATTTATTTGGGCATTTATAACATCAATTATGTTAATATTTTCTGAAAAGGGTAATTACTGCATCATCATTGTGTCATAAATAAATTAAATTATTTAAAGTATAAAAATTACAAATAAAATACCATTATGTAGTAAATCTTTTTATCTTTATAATTAATATTTATAGTCGAAATTATATTATGTATAACCCTATATTAAAAATGTTTTAGTAAATAAACTTTGATTTTAACTCTTTTAACTCTTCTTTGAATTAAATAATAATAAATGTCCTAATCTAATCCAAGTGGGCCTAAATGATAATATTTTACAATTAAGGTTGTTTTTGGTCGAGATACACTTTTCCAATAGGATTAGGACATGTTTTAGGGTAATCTTAATATCATTTTTACCCTTAATTACCCTATTTACTTTAAACCGTGGTAAATAAAAGTAAAAAGTTACTATTCACCAAAAATTATTTTCATCTCATTGAACCACATTTTACTTACTGACATCAACCGTCTCTCTCGGATTTTTGAAATTCCATTCACAGAAGCGGTAAAATTAAGATTTATGAAAAAAATAATAATTTTTTTAACTACCACTTAGTAGTTTCACTATTCATCAAAAATTGAAGTTTTTCAGAAAAATGCCAAAATTTCACCCTAAGCTATAATTGATATTCTGAATTCAAAAATGATTTCTATTTTACAAAATTCCCAACATATAAGTTGCATTAATTAATTTTATAATTAATTTCCGTTGTCACAACAAATAGCGTGTTTTTAAGAGATAATAACACTTGTTTTTGTCTGGTGTAAATGTGAAATTACATCCAATGACCAACATTGTATTGAATTGTAAAAATATATTCTAAATATACTTTAAAACCACTCAAATTAATAATTTATCACTATTAATTATTTCGATTAAAAAAGTTTTTTTAATTAAAATTTAGTAATTTTCACTATTCATCAGAATATGAAAGTTATCTGAAAAGTACCAAAATTTCACCTTAGGCTAAATTCGATACTCCGAATCCAAAAATGAAGTCCATTTTGAGAGATAAAATTTCTAAAATTTTAAAAGGTGGTTATTACTATTCATATCGGCTAGTTTTAATAATATTTTAATAGCATATCGTTCTTTAGTGAAACTCGGTATTGCGTACTACACACGCTATCGAGGAAGGTCGCGATTGCGTGTAATACAAGGAAAGTCAAGGATGCATGTTGTGCAAGCTCCTTTTGGTGTAGCGTACAACACAAGACATTAGTGAAATTAAAAAGAATATTTTTCATAAAATTTCGGGGTGTTACATTCTACCCCCCTTAAAATGAATTTCTCCCTCGAAATTTTTCAGGGTTATAAATGGTTTACTATTCGAAAGTTTCTTTAATAGAAACCCACATCCTAAAAAGGAATACCAAAACCAATCTTTAAAAACAAAGGTATGAAACGTAACGGTTACCCAAATAAACTGATCACTCGGTTTCCACATAGGTGAAAATATGGATATGGAAGAGAAATCTAACCATCATGTTCTGATGGAGAGTGGTAGAGAACATGGCTATGGAAAAGCCAGTAATCACAAATCCATAGATTTGTGATGATATAAGGTACCATATGATTCATCAGGTATAAGATCACTAGGACAACATTTTTGGTTTTCAAGATCATTTCCCTAAAGTTGAAAATTTGAATTAGAATAAATACTTACTTCATTTTGGTACAATCTCACTGTTGTTTCATGCCTTGAACAATTTCCACTTCATCTCTTAAATAAATGAAGTTGAATTTGTTATTCGTGAAGTGTTAGCAGATCATGTGATAGAATGATGGGTCATTCCATCTGTCTCAAACAAAAGGTTAGCAAAAATTATATACATAAGTCGATCTATAGTGAGATTAATCATATATGGTTCCTAAAATGGACTTATACTTCATATATCATACTGCCTAATATAATAAAACTAGTTCCTACTAATCAGGGACTTCCTGTAGGCCAGTGGTAGGCGATAAAGGCCAGTTGCACTTCGATTGTGGGTTCGATTTCCACAGCCTTGTCCGACGCGATGGGCTGTCGCCCATCCTACAGGTTGTCCTTTTTCTAAAACTATATTACTATAACATCCCATCAATAATATCAAAAAAACTTATATCCTTAAACAATACTAACTTATGTCCAACATAATCCATTCCAATCTTTAGGCTTATCCATAATACTGCAGTCCACTCTCATAACATAGTGAAAACGATTACCAAAGATTTAACACCATCGTCGATCCCCATATATCATAAGATATGTTTTGTTGGTCACATTCCAAATATTCAAAGTCCTTAATCATGTATTCTCTTGAATACCTTAGTGAAAACATGAATGCAGTTAAAAGTTAACACCTTCCACATACCAAAATCCTCAAAATTCTATATACTCAAACCATGATATCACTTAGTCCTTATATCAATCATGAGCTCATGAATACTGTCAAACATTTCATTTTCTCCTTTTCCCTTCATTATGGGCATATTATCTACTTTCCAAAATATTTGAATCACTTTTCATGGTTACTGGTACCTTAAAATTATTGAAGACCACAATAGACCAATACATAAATATTTCAATACACCATAAAAGTACCTCAACAACATTATTCCTGAATACCAATACATAAACACTTCAGTCCATCTGCTTCAATGATTGTCCTGGAAGAAGTCCTTCCTTGATTTAGAAGTAACTTTTTAGGTCAGGGCATTGAGTTGGGTAATTCCCATGTTCTCCACAAATAAGACATTGAACTCCATAACAGTCTATCACTCTATGACCCTTTTCTCCACAAAGATAACATCGGTCCCTCCATTTGAGGTATTCCTCAAGGTTCTTGTTCCCTTATTTAGAAATCTCAATCTTCCTTTCTTTATGCTCCTCAACATGCAAACATGCATAATAGTTTATCTTCCTCTTCTTTGATGAATTAGGCATACCACTAAATTTCACCTTGTTAATCATATATTGCGATGACTGATTTGGCATAATCACAAGATCTTTCTCTCTAGGAATTACACAATTTTTTTTCTCATAGTCACCAATTTGTCCATTGGATTCAATGTTAACCGAATTCCTTCTGGTTCCCTCCATTAACTAAAACACAAAAAGAATCTTGTGAGAGGCAAAAATCATGCAAGGGAAAACAACATAGTAAAGGGGGAGTATCCTTAATATCTAACATCTTAGTTTAAAATCTAAGATTGTTACCGTAGTTCTAGGACTGTATCTTATACGTATACTTATCCTTAGGGACATCCCTAGACATACCTTAGAAATATCTCTAGGGATCTCACTAACGCTTTCGCATCCTAGTTTCCAAAGGTTGACTAAACCTTTCCTTTGATACCAACTGTAGAGACCCGAAGCCTAACGTACATGGACATTACATTACATTTGCGGAATACTTAGTACATAACAAAAAAAACACACACACAAGGATCATAATAGTTTAGTGTCTTTGGAAACTCGGAACGTAATCTTCTAATCGTGGTGAAAGATCTTCAATATCTCCCATAAAGATCTTCCCTTTTTTAACCTAAAACCTTTCTTTATATCCTGGGGAAAAGAAAACATAAAAGGGTGAGCTCAAATTCTCAGTAAGGGTAAACAAAAGAAAAATCAATCACATCATATTCATAAGAACATAACTTTTGGAAATCTTAACCTCCAAAAGAGAGCATAATTTCATAACATGGGATAAATCATAGTAGTGAAATGAAATCACAATAATCATAACTTAAAACATGAAACTTTGTGGCATACACACATAATCATAGAGAATCATTTCTTGTTAGTCAAGACTCATTTCCAAGACTATCTTAGTGGACAAAGTCCCTTTCTGAACTGAGTCACCCTCGTTTCAGTCCTGTTTCACTGAACCGGTATAACCTACCATTCCAGCCATTTATATCTCATGAGATATAAAATCTTTACCCAATGCATTGGAGGGAGATATAGGTCCCACCCATCTCATAATGATACCATTCTTATGTGTGCCACAAAATCATAAATTATACATCATTGCATAACCCATGTAAAACAAATGGGAATCTTAATCATCATGACATCATAAAACAATTCATATAAGATAAAGGAATTCATAAAAATAATTCCATCACAACATAATCAAATTAATGTAATAATAGGGATAAAAACAGAACCCTTTATTATCTTAGATGGAAAATAATTTTGATAAAACACTTGAACTCCATTCTTGAGGAAAATATCCTTTCTTCTTCAAAAACACTTTTCCTTTCTTAACATGTCGTACAATAATAAACTAAAAGAATTTGATTAAAAATAAACTTGAAAACTTGTAAAGGATTCTTCTTGGAAATAATTTTTTAAAAATACATTGATGCCATATAAGTTAAAAAAACATTCTTCTCGTACTTTTTTCGGAAAAGTCAAAAAGTACCTCGTACGAAAAACGACAAAAGATTCCTTTCATATCTTTTACTAAAAACTCACCGAAGGGTAAAATTGGATTTAAATAATTTTAGGTGGATGGAAATAATATTACATATTGAGGAAACATGGATTTGGATGATAAAATACACCCCAATAAATTTCAAAGTATAAACAATCTCAGATAAAAATTGAGATTGCGAGATTTTCCCTTACCTTAGGTCCGATTTGCTTCGTAAGTGTCCGAACCTCCTGTATAATGATTTAAATAATGTTATTGACTTATTCCAGAATCATATTCATTGTTATTATATCATATACGGTCCACTTATGACTTTATATTACCCGTCCTTTTGTAAATTCATGTTAAAGTAGCGTTTTGGGTAAAATCGTCTCATTTGTCGTTCGTGTTTTTAACTTGTAATTATTAATATGATTACTTGGATCATGATTACTTATATCCAGAAGTTAAAACATGATTTATATATAATATATATTCAGAATATATATATATATATATATATATAATATCGATAAATGGAATGAAATACACCGTTCATGGAGACGGTAGTCCGTACGTACGCATGAACGCTATTTTCGTTTCCTTATTGAATTGAATGGAATTAAGTAGATGACATACATATAAATATACATAAATCCAGTATCATTATTATGTCATATATTTCATTAGTACTTATTATATATACTTTATAATCATTCATGAATGGTTAATCATTGAGAATGAATCTCATCGCGTCGTGGAGACGGTAGTCCGTACGTACGCACGAGCGATGATATCGTTCCCATGGTCGTGGAATTGTGTTGAAGTGTATGTATACTATTTCAGTATCAATATCACTTTATAATAATCATATATAGTTACTCATTACACCATTATACCCATCCAATTAAGGTGGTGGTGGAAAATAGATTACACCACGGCGTGGAGACGGTATTCCGTACGTACGCACGCGCGGTGATTTCCTTTTTCCGTAGGATGGATAGAAGGTTAATTAGAGTTGTTTCATATTTATAATAACATATCAGTATATAATAAATACTGATGTTATTACTTTATCCTGAAACAACCAAATAAGAAGAAGTTGAAGAAGAAAGAAATTGAAAAAGATCGGTAATGGATATTACCTCTTTTTGACGCGCCTTCACTTAACCTCCACTTAAAGAACTATGTATGGTCTTTGAAGAAGACCAGGACCTCTAGGATGATACTAGGGAAGTGGAGAAGAGATTTTGGCAGGGTTTGGCCGAGCTTGAATGCTCAAATTGGTGTGAGGAGGAGAGGGAGGAGGTGCCCTTTTATAAGGAAGGAGAGGGGCATCATAGGAAAATCTCAAAATATTATTTTATATTAAGGTCAAATTCGGATTATAATGGTTCCAAATGGTCTTATTTAGAAGCTAAAGTGGGTATGGGTCGAAATCCTCTCATCCAATAGGATTTAGACAAGTTTAGGTTATTATTTTAACCTTATCAATTAGATTTAACTCTAAGTTAAATAATTTAACTTTTACCGTGTCATTTTGTTTTCTTACACTATATGGTTAATAAACTTACTATATGAAGCTAAAAGAACCCGAAGTTGTTTATTATTAATATATCTATCCTTATCTAAGTCATTTGGCTGAACCTTAGATTTTTAGGAATTAAATAACAATTAATAATATAATATTTGTTTTAAAAACTAATTTAGGTCAATTTTGACACTATTTGGTACATGATTTTTATGAAATTTCTAACAGAATGATAAGTTCAAAAAAAGTTACTTAAATCAACAATAACATGTCATATTAACCTATAAAATTAGTGTTAGTCATAAAAAGTCTCAAATTACATTTATTTGGGCATTTATAACATCAATTATGTTAATATTTTCTTAAAAAGGTAATTACTGCATCATCATTGTGTCATAAATAAATTAAATTATTTAAAGTATAAAAATTACAAATAAAATACCATTATGTAGGAAATCTTTTTAGCTTTCTAATAAATATTTATAGTCGAAATTATATTATGTATAACCCTATATTAAAAATGTTTTAGTAAATAAACTTTGATTTTAACTCTTTTAACTCTTCTTTGAATTAAATAATAATAAATGTCCTAATCTAATCCAAGTGGGCCTAAATGATAATATTTTACACTTAAGGTTGTTTTTGGTCGAGATACACTTGTCCAATATGATTATGACATGTGTTAGGGTAATATTAATATCATTTTTACCCTTAATTACCATATTTACTTTTAACCGTGGTAAATAAAAGTAAAAAGTTACTATTCACCAAAAATTATTTTCATCTCATTGAACCACATTTTACTTACTGACATCAACCGTGTCTCTCGGATTTTTAAAATTCCATTCACAGAAGCGGTAAAATTAAGATTTATGAAAAAAAAAATTTAACTACCACTTAGTAGTTTCACTATTCATCAAAAATTGAAGTTTTTCAGAAAAATGCCAAAATTTCACCCTAAGCTATAATTGATATTCCGAATTCAAAAATGATTTCTATTTTACAAAATTCCCAACATATAAGTTGCATTAATTAATTTTATAATTAATTTTCGTTGTCACAACAAATAGCGTGTTTTTAAGAGATAATAGCACTTGTTTTTATCTGGTGTAAATGTGAAATTACATCCAATGACCAACATTGTATTGAATTGTAAAAATATATTATAAATATACTTTAAAACCACTCAAATTAATAATTTATCACTATTAATTATTTCGATTAAAATAGTTTTTTTTAATTAAAATTTAGTAATTTTCACTATTCATCAGAATATGAAAGTTATCCGAAAAGTACCAAAATTTCACCTTAGGCTAAATTCGATACTCCGAATCCAAAAATGAAGTCCATTTTGAGAGATAAAATTTATAAAATTTTAAAAGGTGGTTATTACTATTCATAACGGCTAGTTTTAATAATATTTTAATAGCATATCGTTGTTTAGTGAAACTCGGTATTGCGTACTACACACGCTATCGAGGAAGGTCGCGATTGCGTGTAATACAAGGCAAGTCAAGGATTCGTGTTGTGCAAGCTCCTTTTGGTTTAGCATACAACACAAGACATTAGTGAAATTAAAAAGAATATTTTTCATAAAATTTCGGGGTGTTACAACCTATATCACTAACACATCAACCACAACATAATTTTTAAAATTGTTATATATCAGCTTTAGAGATAAACTTCACATCACATACCCTAATACTTATTCACGCCCCTCCAACATGAGGTTCTACATCCACCAGACCACCTCCCATAACTGGATTCTCATACCCATGATTTGTTAAAAATTGTGATTCATCTCCAATGACCAACACACTACCACTGAATAACTCTAAAAACCCATCCTAGACGTACCTAATTTCCTAAAAATACTTTGGATCAATCATAGAACCACATAAACCATGTCCCAAACAACATTATTAATGTTATTTCTACCTACCAATATCCATTTCTATATAAAATCACTAGACACTCCCTCATTGTATGACTTTTCCTGAAGTCACTCATCTTCACTCATCAATATGCTATCACCTCCCAACCATGATTCCTTAACACATAGTCAACATAAAAACACTCAACACCCACACCAGAGTCCAAACCAAATCTCAATTCAACTCCATTATCATATCCTTGACCAGTCTATTTAAAGGCCATGCCCTACTCATGAGCACTAATGTGTCTCTAATCTAATACACCATCATATCATTCCACCACACTCTTATAAATTAATGCACCACTAAGTGGTATAGAAACTTATGGTACACCAAATTATATGGTATTTCACCAAGACACTACCTGTTAGAGTCTCTTCCAACCTCTTCCAATATTCTAGAGGCAACAACCCACTGGCATTGCAGGCCAATTCTAACTACTCACCTAAATTTCAATCTCCAAGGACCTCTAAAAAATCCAAAGGTTCCTAGAACACTATAAACCAAGATTCAAAGGTACTATATCATTCTTCTCTAAGTGTTACACCTCTTATCTCGATCCAAACTATCACATCTTGCATGGTGTCTACCACTCCAAGGAACAAAAATAGACTCACCTAAATCTAAGGTTCAACCTTGGTTTCCAAATCAAACCCAAAATCTAAACCTTAATACATCCATAAAATAACCCTAATATTATTCCACCCATTGTAAATTACATGACTTGGCCTCATGGTTCCTTCCATGAACCACTACAGGTAGCAGCACTTCAACTGTTGGCTAGTCAAATTTCCTAAAACTTTCTCATGAGCTACTCCCAAGGCCTCAAACCTTCCACTAATTTCACACTCTATAAAATCTAAGAATCGACAAAAAAACCAATTCTCAATCACACACTGATTGAGCATCATAACCAAAAAAATTCTCCACAACCCAAGTCACACACTACAACATAACTAGTGTCATAAACATCCCACTCACTTTTTACCCAAGGCAAGGAGAACAACCCAATCACATCACTCTTAAGGCCTATAAAATTGGTTATACCACTAAAAAAATAGAATCAAAATCCACTAATTGAAACCATTTTCATACATCACTCCTAGCTTGTCTCTCACACCTAGATCCACATCTCAACAATTCTGTTCAACAACCCACAACAACCCATATAACTTATGGGTCTCTACCTAGAACAACACCCTAAAATCCCAACAACTATAGGGTTTACAACAATCTCAAGGCTAACAAAACCAAATATTTTCAAAAACCCACTCTACTCACATGATAGATAACCACACAACCATATCATAGAACATCACAATCCAACATGGCCCTTATGAGGGTCTATCGCTATCTATCACATCAGGTTCAACCTAACTAACTACCTCTGAGCCCTTCCCATTAGGTGTATAGTCATCAAACCACATATACATAACACAATTACTCAGGACAAGCATAACCAAAACAAAACAAGATTCCCATAAATCTATAATCCATATTAATCACAACAAGAAAGATTCTCCCAAGGGGTCTCACACACACATCATAAAAATTGAATGAAATGTTCTGAATAGTCCTCATAAAAATCCCAACTTGAAGAGCCCAACAATTTAAACCTTTTTAAATCCCATTTCAAACCATATTTTAACCAAAAATTTTGGAAACCATTTAAAAACCATTGAAATCTAAATCATTTTTCTATTTAAAATCTCTTGAGAAACCCAATCATTTTCTCACTTAAAATCATTTCATAAAAACCAATATTTTCCCATGTCATCGCCCAAATAGGATTAAAACCCCATTTAAAATCCCAATTCCATTAAAAATAAAATATTAAAGAAACTTCCACCATCACTTATCATTTAAAAATTCCTTTTCTAAACCAAAATACCTTGAAATCTATTTAAAACCTCATATTCCAAGTGAATTTCCAATTTTCAAAAACATTTTGAAAACTCAACAATAATAAAAATTACAAAGAAAGAACATACACAAATACTTACCTTACCACTCAAGTCCCAAGCCCATGTCACCAACACCTACACATTAATAATAGTCACTTATGCATAAAAAATCACTATAATATTAGGTTAAATTAATTAATTGTCTTCAATAATGTATTAGGAAAAAACTAAATATATTATTATGGAATTTAATTATTTTAAACATTTTTCGAACATAGGCAATAAGTGTATGACATGTAAACCAACATGCATATACACGATGCATGAAATCATGCACACTTACCAATTATTACAAGAAAAAATACCATAAAATGTAACCATTAAAACCATCAAGACTAAAAATCATGTGCATCACTCAAGGTGAAATTGTTCAATTGTATCAATGAACTTCTAAAACATAAATCCCATCCTTGGAAACACAATATTTCCATCATAAATGGGTTAGATACTCACAGGAATTGTTCCTTACTAAGTATCAACAATATACTATCTCATCTCTACCTTTACCAAATATTAAAACAAAATAAAAATAAGAAATAATACTATTTTATAAATCCCACTAAACCAAATCACCTGGTATGAGTCGGGGGAGCATCACATGACCTCATGTGTGTCTCTCTATATTCAAGATGCTACCGACTAGTAGTGATGGAATAAGAGGGAATGTGGTGAGACTATTCCTTTTGAGAAAAAAAATCACTCAAGGTGTCCTCTCAGTATTTTTAGGTGTTATTGTGTTTTTTTACAAATCGAGATGACTGAAAATAAGTATGGTTAGTGTTTTCCGAAGATAGTTTTTTAAGGTTGCACAGTTTCCCCATGTTTTCCAAATTTTTAGGCCTCAAAATCAGGAATTTGATGTTGGTAAAGGAAGGATTTCTTAATAGGAGTGAACTGTATGAAGAAAATTGAAGAAAATTGGAAAAATATGAGAATCATGTACCACAATTCATGGACCGCATACCATGTTATGGGAACGGTATGTGAAGTGGTGGAAATGGTATGTCGGAGTGGTTCACGAAACCAAAAATGGTTCACGGTGGAAGGCGATGCGGTATGTAGATGGATTGATGTTAGCAGAGGAGGTCGACTGCAAATGAGAAAAGGTAGTATATGGAATACATATGAAAAATGGTTCGTCAGTGGCTTGCGGTTCACGGCAGTAGTTCGCAAGTGGTTTTCGGTTCGCGGTGGTAGGAGGATCAGTAGACAGTAGAGGCTGGATTGAAGATTTAGAAAATATTGGGTTAGAGGATTTTGCAGATATCTTTTCCAATATAAAAATTTCTAATCCCATAGATTACTGGGGAGATAAAATATCATTAGAGAACATATTTTTGATCCAGGATTTTGGAAAAGACCAAAGGTTGTTTTTGAAGGGAGGTTTGCGAAGGCTGAAGTGGTTCGTGTGGAAGAGATTCCACCGAAAGTTTTTGTGGTGAACTGTAACCCGCAAAGGACATGGTATGCGGAATAAGAAGGTGTGGTACATAGAATAAGAAGGTGTGGTACGCGATAGTGGTTTACGAAGGCATTCCACGAATAGAGAACAGTTCGCGGGCATAGGGTAGTTCGTTGAGGAGGTTCGTGGAGTTGGTACGTAGAAGCGATACGTGATAGCGAAGGCAGAGGCAGTCCACAGATAGAGGAGGTTCGCAAAAGTGGCAGCAGTTCACATAGTAGGAAGTCTGTGTACCGTACCTGGTACACAGTATGCTGAGGAGCATGTGGTTCGCAATATTCACAAAGAGGCTTTCAAAAACTTCAAATCAGTTTATGGAAGTATTTTCTGGTATCTAATAGTACTTGGGAAGGTGGACTTCATCTATGGGTGGAAAATGGACTTTAACAGAGCATCTACCAATAGTTGAGGATGCAGTAATTCATGTAAATGAAGGGACCTACATGTCCATAAACTGTGTTTGACCTACAAGTCTATAAACTATGATTGGATTCCTTTCCAAGAGTAGTGAGCGAGAAAAGAGGAAGATGGTGACCCTTTCTACTGACAGTGAGCCAGAGAAAGAGGCATACAGAGTGACTCTTGGAAATGAAGTGAGAAGACCCTAAACATTTTAAAGGCAGTGAGAATGGGCATAGAATATCTAGCCCAAACATTGTACTAATTATTGGTGGTTAGGCTTAGTGAATTTGGTACATCGGCACATTGTCGTTGTATGCTCCTTGGACATATCCCAGTGAGGGTAAACCAATTAAAAATTGTTGTGTCCTATGCATGATTCCATATCTGTTCATATTTTTCTATGGGAGGAAGAGATAATTGAGTTTGTTCTAACAATGAAACAACATCTTAATGGGAGAAAGTTTTAATCTATCATGTCCTGATTCACCCCCCCCCCCCCCTCTATTAGGGTATTCGACCTAGTGGAACCAAAAATTGGTATCAGAGAGAAAGGTTGAAAGTTAGTGGTTCTCTCTAAAGAAGAAGAAATATAGAAGTGGTCAATCATAAAGGAATTCTGGTCTTTGATGGAAATAATTTTAAACTATGGAAGAATAGGATGCAGCACTATTTACGATCAGTAGGGATGGATGTCTTCACAGAAGCTATGCATAGAATATCAACTGACATTAATAGTGGTGCCTTATCATAAGCTGAAAGAAGATAATTTGTTGTTGATACTAAAAGGATCAATGCTTTAGGGGGAGCCCTATCAAATGAAATTTATATGAAGGTGATGTCCTGTAAAACATCACATGCAATGTGGGAAAAATTTTTGAACGTTTATGAGGGCGACTCAAAAGTCTGTGAAGAAAAGATACAAGCTCTAGGGAACAAGTATGAGGATCTCAGTATAAATCCCAATGAGATTGTTGATGCATTCTTCAACAATATAAATATTATTGTGGAATACATGAGGGGTCTTGGAGAAGTCATTGATGATATAAATATTGTGAAATGTATCTTGAGGAAACTTCCATCATGGTTCAATCCAAAAGTTTCAGTATTGGAAGTCAAAGACCTGAAAGAGCTAACACTTGATAACCTACAAAGTACCCTTGTAGCATATGAAATGAGAAATGATGATAATGATATAGTGGAAAAGGGGAAGTATAAGAAAGTGTCATTCAAGTCCATGAAGAATATCTCTATTGAAGATATTCCTGAGGAGAACAATATGGATAATTTCATGTCATTTATCTCCTCCAATCTGAAAAGGGGAAAAGGGAAGTTCAAAGGGAAACTTCCATTTTCATGCTTTCGATGCAGAAAGATTGTACATTTTGTAGAGAAGTCTCCTAATAAGTTTGATGATGAAAATGAAGAAAATGATAAAATTCTACAAAGTAAGTATTAATAAAATGATAAAGGGAGGATAAGTACTAGGGGAAAGTAATTTAAAAATAATAATCTTCTTTCAAAAGAGGATGAAAGTTCATAAGAATCTGAGGAATAAGAGTTAGAGGACTGTAAGGATCATAAAAGAGATTCTTTGGTGGCAGTTATCAAAAATTAAGTAAGAACATAAGAAAGTGACAATGAAGAAATAGAAATTGAAGGAAGAGTTGACCTTCAGGATGAATTGGATGCTTCCCTTAAAGAGGTAGATATTTTGATATCCAAAACAAAGAAAGCTAAAAAAAGTTGTTCGTGAATCTGAACTCTTTATGTAGTAGCAGGAAGAAGATAATTTTGAGCTGAATGAAGAAATTGAAAATTTTAGGTATTCAATACCAGAAAGCTCAAAAAAGGTGGTTGAGCACAAACTCAAAATTGAAGAACAAAAAATTTATATTGATATTTTGACTAAAACTAGAAAGGATAAAATCAAACATATCAAACAACTAGAAAAGGAATTCGCCAGTCTGCGAAGAAAAATTGAAGATCAAGAAAAACTACTAACTCTTGATTCGACATCAGGAAAGAAGATCATATAGGAAATAGAGAATATGATATTTGAGCATAGTGGTCCATTAGAACAGAAGCAATAATCAATTATGAATGATAAGGTCGATATGGGGCTTGATCTAAAACAGAAATCAGTTATGGTTCAATTCAGAACACAAGAACCCACTCCAAGATTGAAGGTTGATTTGGGTATGAACCAGAATCAAAAGATTCAAAGAACTCAAGGAACAACTTGTGGTGCATCATTTCCACATAGTAATGTACATCGCATAAGATGTTATTGTTGTGGTAATATGTGACACTCTCAAAATGTTTGTTCCATAGCGAAGAGGTACCAAAGGGAACAAGACCAACAGATGTGGTCATATAGAGCTCAAAATTCTAGGTCTTAATTTGATGTTCATTGTTTCAGGTGTAAAGGAATCGGACATATGGAAAGATATTTCACATCAACAATGTAGAGGAATGTGCTGAGGCATAATAAATTTTTTCATAATAAGTAGCCAAATATATCTTCAAGTGAGCTAAAAATTCCAAATTGATTTGCATCTTTGTAGGTTGAAGATGGATCATCATATACTAAGAAAGATCAATATTATCATTCCATGTTGGATATGAAGTCAAATACTTAGTTCAAAAAGAAAAGGAAAGAGGAGGAAGTAGTTGCATAAATTGCAGTCAAGACATCAGATCGCACTGGGATATAGATCATTGATAGTGGATGCACTTCTCACATGATAGGAAATAAGGATCTAATGACTGGAATCAGGTACGATAAAGAAGGTATCGTAAGATTTGGTAATGATGAGGGATAAAAAATTATTGGTTCAGGAAAAGCCAAGTTTAGAGGAAAAGACATGAGATGAGAAGATGTCTTGGTTGTTGAGGGGCTTAGTCAAAACTTTCTTAGTGTCAGTCAATTGTGTGGATCAGTTCATGCCATAAGTTTTTCCAAGAAATTATGTATCATCAAGGAAAAGGATGGTGTTGTTCTTTTGCAAGGAAAATGTACGAAATGGAATCTCTGCCTCATGATTGGAGAATAATATATGTGCTTTCTGTCGAAGGATGAAGAAAAAAAGTTATGGAATAAGCGTCTTGTCCACATAATCCAAGGTTCCTTGGAAGATATGGTGAAATATGATGTAGCTCGAAATCTCCCTAGAGAATCACATGATCGTACTCATACGTGTGATGTCTTCCAATAGGGGAATATCATTCTAAAGACGTATAAGAAAAAGAAGAAAAAGTCAACAATATTTCTTAAGTTGGTGAATATTTATGTGTGTGGGCCAATTTCATCGAGGGGTATTGATGGGAGGAGATATTATGTTCTCTTCATTGATGACTATAACATAATGGCATGGATTTCAATAATCACCCACAAATCTGAAGTGTTTAGTTGCATTAAAAGATATCGATGGTAATGTGAAAAGATGATTGGTCAGAAAATTTGGACGATTCAAATAGATAATGGAACAGAGTTAACAAATAGCCAAGTGGAGGATTATCTCGAAAAACATGGGATAAAGCATCAAGTTTCAGTGGTAATAACTCCATATCAGAATGGATTATTTGAGAGAAGAAATCGGATTGTCAACAATATGGCTAGAACAATTATCATTGAAAAAGACCTTCTAGAGAAATTTTTTAAAGAAGTAGTAATCACAGTAGTATACACTTAAAACATAGATTTACTTTTTCCAAAAGAGGAGAAGACTCTATACAAGTTATGGTATGGAAAGAAGCAATCATTGAAGTAATTTAGAATATTTGGAATTAAATGTTTCATTCTTGATAAGGACAAATATAGGAAATTTGAATCCCATGAGGATGAAGGGATATTTCTTGGCAACTCAAAGAAAAGAAAAGCATATAAATACTTCAATATTAGGTTGGGGAAGATATTTTAAAGTCATGATGTGACTATAGTAGAAAATTAACAACATATTCCGAAAATACATGATTAGAATTAGGAGGATATTGATGAATAAATGATTAGTTCATTAGATTTTCTAGCTCTAGAGGATGATTCAGAAGAATACTCAGATGATGATATTAAATCGGTGACTCCCCAGAGACCAACAAGAAGAGATAAAATTGATAGGCAGAACATAATTGGTGATCAAAAAGCACTAATTCATACAATAAGGATGATTTCTCCATAGAAAGAAGCATACTTATCACAAGTGGAGCCTAAATGATTTAATGAAGTAGCTGGAGATGAGAATTGGGTTCAGGAAATGAATAAAGAGCTTGATCAAATTAAGAAGATTCATATGTGAGAAATTGTTTCAAGACCAGAAGACAATAATGTCATAGAGAAAAAATTGGTCTTTCACAACAAAATGAATGAAGAGTGTGTTGTGATTTGAAACAAAGAATTACTGGTGTGAAAAGGGTAATATCAGATAGAGGTTATTGATGTTGATGAGATGTTTGCACCTATTGCAAGGATGGAGACAATCATATTATTCATGGCCACAGCAGTGCAAAGAAATTTTAAAGTTTTCCAGATGGATGCCAAGTCATCATTTTTTAATGGAGTTCTGGAAGAAGAAGTCTATATTGAGAAACCATATGGTTTTCTCATTCATGAAAATGAGAATAGATTTTATCAGCTGAAGAAGGATTTATAAGGTTTGAAGCAAGAACCTAGAATATGGTATTCAAGGCTTGATTAGTTTCTAAAGAAGATTGGTTTTCAGAATAATGGAGTTGATTATAATTTTTATTTTAAAAATGATAATAGTAAATGGATGATGGTTTTAGTTTATGTCAATGACATAATATTTGGTGGATTAGATGAAGAACAATGTAGACAGTTTTCTGAATACAGGAAAAGCGAGTTCAAAATGTTGATGATTGGTGAGCTGACATTTTTCCTTGGCTTACAAGTGATGCAATGAATGAATGGAACTTTTAATTCTCAATATAAATATGATAAGAAGGTTTTGAGAAGGTTTGGAATGGATAATTCTAAAGAGATGAAGACTCTCATTGCTACTTGGTTTAAACTATCATGGGATGATGAAGGTAAAGTAGTTAATACAAAAGAATATTAGCAAATCATTGGAAGTCTATTATACCTGACAACGACAAGGCCTGATATTGTATTTTCTACATGCCAAGTAGCAAGGTATCAAAGAAATCCTAAGGATAGTCACACGATTGCAGTAAAAATAATACTTCGGTATATCAAGTGAACTGTGGATTTTGGATTAATGTATAATGACAAATCTCAGTTAGAGTTATTGGGATATACAGATGCAGATTGGACCAGTTCAGAAGATGATAGTAAATCAATATCAGGAGGTTCCTTTTATCTTACAGGGTTTTGTATTTCTTGGTTTAGCAAGAAACAATATTTCATTTCATTGAGCACTGCAGAAGTTGAATATATTTCAGCCACTCAAGATTGTACACGGCTATTGTGGATGAAGCAGTAGCTTGAAGATATGGGGAATGAAGTGAAATCTCTGATTGGAATCCATTCTGATAATTCAAGTTCTATAAATCTTAGCAAAAATCCATTCTATCCCTCAAGGAAAAAGCACATTGAAATCAAATATCATTTTATCAAGGAGAAGGTGGAGTAAGGGCTTATGAAGTTAGAGTATGTACCTACAGAACAACTGGTTGCGGACATTTTGACAAAGGTCTTACCCAAAGAAGTATTTGAACGACATCGACTGGATCTAGGAGTCTAGTTGACTTACCACACTTAAAAAAGTGTGGATGTGGCCCCCCTCTCCCCAAGGTATGATGTGTCTTTCTCTAATATGTTGATATGTGTTCTTTACCCTGTTGTATACAACCTTGAAGTGCCCTTATGGTTTGTTGACAAAGGGGGAGAAAAGATATAGGGAGAATCTAGTGGGGTAGAGAGATAGGGGGAGTTGAAGTTGAGCTAAAGCTGTTTGGAGAATCTATAATATAGGGGTATCATTAAATATGATGATGCTAGAAGTGATCGATCAATGATTAGATATCACGACGAGTGAGGTTTGTGAGGAAATAAGTTCATTGGTATTAGTGGATCAGTATGGTATCAGCAATTGGTGATTAGAAATTAAGTGATTCATTGATGAATTTTTCATTATACTCTTGTTTCTCACGCTGATCATGGATCATGTGGGCTTAGATTATGTGTTTAGTAAATCCTTGATCGCTATCTTAATCGTGTGAAGCAAATAGTGGTTAAAGTTGGAAGAAGTATTAATGAGGAATCAAAATTTGCAGCATTGTTATGATAAGAATTGTCAAAAAAACCCAAAGGGTGATATTTATGGGTAGAAATCACTCAAGGTGTCATCTCAGTATGTTTTGGGTGTGATTTTGTTTATTGAAAAAACCAAATGACCGAAAATAAGTATGGTTGGCGTTTTCTGAAGACAGGTTTTTAATGTGGTGCAGTTTCCTAGTGTTTTTATGGACTGTGTAGCATGTTACGGTAATGGTATGTGGAGTGGTGGAAACGGTATGTCGGAGCGGTTCATGAAACCAAAAATGGTTCACAGTGGAAGGTGATGTGGTATGTGGATGGATTGATGTCGGCGGAGGAGTTCAACCATGTAAGAGAAAAGGCGGTATGTAGACCGCGTATGAAAAATGGTTCACGGGTGGCTTGTGGTTCATGGTGGCAATTCGTGAGTGGATTGCGGTTTGTAGAAGTAGGAGGATTGGTAGGAGGTAGAGGTCAGATTGAATATTTGGAAAATCTTGGGTTAACAAATTTTGCAGATATCTTTTACTACATAAGAATCAGTAATCCCATCGATTACTGTGGAGATAAAATATCCTTAGATAACATCTTTTTGATCCGGGGTTTCAGCAAAGACCTAATAAAGTTTGCGAAGGGATGTTCACAAAGGCTGAAATTTTTCACGCGAAATAGATTCCACCGAATGTTTTTGCGGTGAACTGTAACCCTCAAAGGATGCGGTACGCGGAAGAAGAAGATGCAGTACATAGAATAAGAAGGTGCGGTATGCGATATCGATTTGCGAAGGTAGTTTGCGAACATAGAAAAATTCACAGACAAAGATTAGTTCACGGAAGAGATTCGTGGAGTTGGTACATGGAAGCAGTACGCAACAGCGAAGGCAGAGGCGGTCCACGGACAGAGGAGGTTCGTAGAAGAGGCAGCAGTACGCAGAGAAAGTGGTCTGCATACCATACCTGGTACACAGTACGTGGAGGAGCATGTGGTTCTCGATTTTCACAAGGAGGCTTTCAAAAAATTCAAATCAGTTTGAGAAAGTATTTTTCTGGTACCTAGAAGTACTCGATAAGGTGTAATTCATCTACGGGTGAAAAATGGACATCAACAGAGCATCTACCAATAGTTGAGGATGCAGAAATTCATGCAAATTAAGGGACCTACATGTCTATAAACTCTGTTTGAACTACAAGTCTATAAACTATGAGTGTATTCCTTTCCAAGAGTAGTGAGCGAAGGAAGAAGAAGACAGTGAACCTTTCCCCCAGAAATGATAAAGAGAAATATGTATAGGGAGTGACCCTTGGGAATGTAATGAGAAGACCCTAAACATTGTAAAGGAAATGAGTATGGGCATAGAAGATCTCGCCCGGACATTGTACTCATTATTGGCAGTGAGCCTTGGTGAATTTTTTACATCAGTGCATTGATGTTGTATGCTCCTTGGATATAGCCCAGTGAGGGTGAACCAAGTAAAAATCGTTGTGTCATGTGCATGATTTAATATCTGTTCGTATATTTCTATGGTAGGAAGAGAGAATTGATTTTTGTGTAACAATGAAACAAGATCTGAATGGTAGAAATTTTTAATCTATTATACCCTGATTCACCCCCCTCTCAGGGAATTTGACCTAGTGGAACCAACAATTCCCTTGGTAATAGATATCAAAATCAGAGTATACAATCATAGAAAAATAATAAGAATAATCAACAAAACTAAAATCATAAGCAATATCAATAATAACATCTCATGTGATAACAGATGGAATACAACACCTAGTTCAATTTTGAAATAAATATCCCAACATGGGGTAGATCTATATTAAATATAAATGGAAAATAATAATGGGGGAGACTCTGCATGGAACCCAAAGTCTATCTTGATATCACCCCAATCAACCTGTTCTCCCTATATAAATTCCCTGACCAGGGTCTTGACCCTCATCTAAATAAGTGACCAACAAAGGTTACATGAACATCAAGATTACCATGCAGGGTGTGTGTATAAACCCAATATGATACCACCAATGCATCCTTATCATAAATTCATTAGACCATATAAAATTGAATGTGATTATATAAAACAAAACATAAATAAACATATAGCCTTCTAGGTCATCATACGCTAACAAGGCCTCCATGAACCCCAACTCTACCTACTTAAACTCATAGTTGGAAGGAATGTAAATTAAAACTCATAAACCCATGTAACCTATAAACCATGAATGATCACATGTCATGTCATCATTAGTACCCTGACCCATCCCCGTAGAATCTAGGTAGATCAATAAATAACACCAACCCATGTTGTGTGTCCTTAGGAGGCCCGACATACACAGTGGACCATCTCAAGGGTTCTTAGGAGGCCCGCCATTCACACCATCCAATCCGTACATGGTTAGCGGAGGCCACACACATGCACAAACATAAGCATTGACATGAAAAAGTAAGGGGAAAAATTCCATCATAACCCCAACCCAATGACTCACTCATGAAGGTCATCTTTATAATCAAACCAAACCACCTCACTCATGGTTTTCTACACATCACACATCAATCAAGGTAAAACATCACCCATTCTCATATGTCATTCACCCAAGTCATTATAACTCATATCGATCCCAAACAAAACTTTCTGAGCTATATTACCCAAGAAGACATCCCATCCCATATACCCCATTACAAACCTCCCACTTACTAGTTCATGTCACACATACTAGTGGACTCACCACCCAAATCCCTATACAAACTATCCAAGTCATACGATCCCTTTTTGAACCAAAAACTAAACCATCCAAGTTCATTCAGCAAATAAGACATCCATTCCATTACCATCATCTCACATCACTCATCAATTATTTTCCAAGTGCACGCTTAAGGGGATTCAATACCAAAACCCCTATGTCATCTAACACAGCTTCCCTAGCCTTAATCAATCCCAAATGAGTCATTCCAAGATCAAAATACTATATGGATATCCCTACATTCATTCTTAGCATGATATTCATTTTTAAAATTTCCAAGGCACATACCCCATAGTCCCCATCTAAGGAACCTCCTACATCAATATAGACCTAACCCACTCATGCTAACATCAAAAGTATAGGTATAACAGGGATACTCACACACACATGCAATTCAAGGAATAAAATTTTATACTAATGTTTTGAAATGGTAATAAATTCCTACCTCAAGCCTGATAGATCCCAATTTCCTATAATTTCCACTTGAATTTATCTCGATGCGCCAGCTCCATTATGAAAACTAAAAAATCATTACATTAGAGTTCTATTGAAGAGAAACAAGAAGAATGAATCATATAAGGCTGTAATGGGATTAGAATTACCATGTGAATTAAACTACATCAAATGGAACTTAAAACACCAAATAAATAAGGGAGAGGGATCCAAAAATCCTAATAAAGTATCTCCCTTCATCACTTGGATTGAGTGAGATCAGGATGAAGAGGGGAAGGGAAATAGGGGGGTTTATGTAATTAAAAAAAATTCCCCTAATTAAAGCATCCACCCAAATTCCCCACTGGCTAGTTGATGGACACCATCATCTAGATGATAAATCCATATAGTGTTCCTAGGAATCTAGGTAAACCATCGGCTAAATAGTGGTCCTCACTAGTTGTCTAGTGGGCTTGTAGTAGATCTTTATACCATTTCAATCACCCTTTATAAACTCCTGAGAAATCTCTAAGCTACTCAACACCCTAAACCAGTGAAAACCAATGACATGCACATTCTTATTTTGGGAATTCTGACTCATAATGATGTGGGTAATTATAGAACTACTCTATTTATTCTTCCCTATAGATAGTAGAACTTAATCTGACAAAAGCAGTTATATAGCATTCCAACTGAACCACTACCTACCCAGTTTGAGTTCTAGAGTATATCATGGTAAGAGTGAATGTATTTTTGTTCCGAGATAAGTTTTAAATATTAATCATGGATGAAGAAATAGGTAAAACCCATTTACCAATCATATTAGATAGTCCACTCCTTAAAAATCCTAAAAACATAATAAATTTTAATGAAGGAAAATTTTCAATGGATTTTGGGGAACATAAAGTGAAATTTAACATTTTAGATTCAATAAAATATCCCCATAGTGAATGATATATTTTTACACTTAATAATTATAAAATTTATTATTTCTATAAGGATTAAATTGAAATTTTTTATGTGATAATCATATTAGGATAATATTTGGAATCAAATTATTTCCCTGATGATTTTATTTTTTAAAATGAACTTAATATGGAATATATATTTTTATTAAAAAATAGTTGAGGGGTATTTTGATTATTTACTCAAATCTACCACTAATACTTATTACTTATATGTGTTGGTTACAAACATGGGAAACATTGAGATGAAAATATATTTAGAAAAACCACCTAAACTGGAACTAACGTTTCTACCATCTGATTTGAAATATACTTTCCTTAAATAAAATGAAAACCCACCAATGATAATATCAAACAGTTTGACACCTACGCAAGAGAAACAACTACTGAACATCTTGAAATAAAATTATAGGTCCATAGGATGGTCTTTAGGTAACATTCCAGGATTTTATCCAACAACCTTTGTACACCAGATACTCTTAGAAAGTGAGTCAAAATCCATGAGACAACCTCAAATAAGTCTTAACCCAACCCTTATAGAAGTTTTTAAAACTAATTTGAGATACTTTTAGGAGTTAAAATCATATGCCCCATTTCAAACTTCTAATGGGTGAGTCCCATTCAAATTTTACCCAAAAAAACTAGATTCGCCACTGTGGAAAATGAGAATAATGAGTTAGTGCCCATTGGGATTCAAAACAGTTGGATAGTTTGTATATAATATAGGAAACTAAATTATGAGGCCCAAAAATTCCATTTCCCTATTCCTTGTATAGACCAACCTTTTGTTAGTTTGGATGGGAAGGGTCACTACTATTTCCTTGATGGATTTTCCTGGTATTTTCATGACTTCATAACTCTAAAAGATCAAGACAATACCACATTCAAATATCACTTTGGTATTTTTTCTTATAAAAGGCTTCCCTTTGGATTATAAAATTCCCTATGTATATTTCAACACTACATTGTAAGTATATTTTTGGCCCAGATTAAGAGTTACTTGGTGGTATTTCACAATGATTTTTTTATCTATGGTACATGATTTGAAACTAGTCTTGAAAGTGTAGAAAAAATTTTATGGAAATGAATTTATAAAAAATATTATTTTAAACTTTTAAAAATTTCATTTCATGATAGTGAAATGAAATTTTTTGATCTAGATAACTTATAAAGAGGGGATTAAAGTAGATAATTCCAAGGCTCAAATTATTTCCACATTTCCTTATCCCACCACTGTAAATCATATTAGATAATTTTTAGGTCATGTTGGATTCTATAGAATGGTTATTAAAGACTTTAGAAAAATTACTCTGAACTTGGATAATTTTATGAAAATGTAAATTAAAATTATTATTATTGATTCATGTTGGGAAAATTTTGAAAAAATTAAAGATATTATAACTACAACCTCTTTGATCATTCCACAATCTTAGAAACTAGCTTTTGAGATGTTGTGTGATGCCTCAAAAATAGTTGCGGGAGATATGTTTTCCTAAAAAATTAATGGACATTAAAAAGTGATTTCGCAAACTTTAAAAACTATGTAAATAACCAAAATAAATTATAGAATAATATAGAAAGAGTTTTTTTCTATTTTTTTCTTTATAAACATTTCATCCATACTTGTTAGAGAGTAAAGTGGCTATTTTTTATAATCATGAAAAACATAGGTATTTGATCTAGAAAGTTGAATAAAATATAAGGTTAGTGAGATGGATGTTTTTATTAAAATAATTTAACTTAGATATTAAGAAAAATAATGGTGTTTAAAATCTAGTTTCAGACCACATGAGTAGGTTACCCCACACTACTAAGGTAGAACCACCCACTGAAACAAACCTAGATGACTCCCTCTCTAGTGAGCATCTATATAGACTTACCCAAGTAACTTAGTATGTTGACTTGGTAAATTTTTTGTTCACTTAAAAGGTAACACATTTATTTAATAATAATAAAACTCTTAAATTTAAATATAATTCAAAGTTTTATGTCTAATAGGATCTTTATTTATTGAAATTTTTTAATGAACAGGTAACTAGGAGGGGTATCCCAAAAGAAGAAGTTAGTTTTGTACTTTTATTTTGTCATACACTAGAATGTGGAGGATATTTGGACCTCAAAGAATATCTAGGAAATATTTAGAAGCTATATTATATTGGGCCTTGGTTTTTAAAGAATCTAATGAATTGTGTAAATCATGTCCAAACTATCAATTTACTGGTGGAGTCTCCAAAAGAGAGGAAATACCCTAACATCCTTTAATGGTATTTGAAATATTTGATGTATAGGGATTATATTTTGTGGTTTCATTTCCTATACCATTTGGTTTCTCTAATATATTATTATTAGTGGAATATGTTTCCAAATTAATTGAAAAAATATTTCCCAAACTAATGATCCAAGTTTACAATTGAGTTTCAAATATCAAAAAAAAGGTTTTGAGTGCCTTGGGTCATAATTAATGACCAAGGAACACACTTCTATAACAAGAAGATGGAATCCATCATGAAGAAATATGTAGTACACTAAAAGTCCTCAACTGTATATTACCTACAAAAAAATGGGTAAGTCAAGGTCCCCAATGGAAAAATCAAGAGAATTCTGGAAAAGATAGTACAACCCAACAAGAAGGATTGGAGAAAGAATATAGAAGATGAATTATTAGTATATAGAAATTATTACAAAACCCCCTTAGGTATGTCCCCTTATAAATTTTTTTTGGAAAGAATTTTCACCTTTATATTGAGTTAAAACACAAGGATTATTGGGTTGTGAATAAGGTTAATAGAAAATTCAGCAAAGATGGAGAGCAAAGGAAGCTACAAATGATAAAACTAGATGATCTGGTAAGAATAGTTTATGAGAATTCATTCTTATAAAAAAATAATTCCACACTTATCTATCATAAACTCACCCAAAAAATGGATTTTAAAGTTGGATATATAGTGGTCTTTTTCTCCTCATGAATGAATCTTTTTCATGGTAAGATTCATTACAAGAGGACTAGACCATTTATAGTAACTAATATATTTCTATTTGGTTCAGTTGAAATCAAAGGAGTCGAATCATAGCACTCGTTAAATGTGATTGGATAGAATATAAATCATTTCTATGAAGACTTTTGGAAAGAACCAATATAGGATTTCAAACTCTTATCTAATATTTATTAATAAAGTACTTATAGGTTGTTTATTTCCCTCGTATCAATCTAGATACTAAATTTTTATGTTTTTTTCATTGAAATCAGCATTCTTAAAATAATTGAAAGTGTGGTATAAGATAATTTTAGGGGAAAGGGACAAGTAATCTAGGATTTAAATACATTTGTCTTCTTTTCTTTGCCTATTTCTATATTTTTTATTCAAATAAAGAAAAAAATTTCATTAAAAAACCTATTTTTAGAATCTGTACTTAAATATTGTTTGCTTTTGATTTTTAGATTTTTAGAGTGTTTTTAGGTATGAGAACTTGATCCCTAGTGTTGTATTTCCTATAAAAATTACTATTCTAGTATTGAGGGATTAAATTTGTTCCAAAATTGTTACAATTGTATGATTTCTCAGTGAATTCTTCCATTTTTTTCATGGAAGTATCTACTTTAGAAGTGGGGAAAGAGTTGTAAATGGAAAAGAAATTAGCAGAACCAAAATAATAGCTTGAGGAAACTCGACTGATGAAATAAAACCTAGGTAACTTGACCATAGTTATTTATTATTACCTCAAAAATCCTCATAAAAATATAATCGCATAGCTCATATGAACTGGAGTAAAATAACTATATAGGAACTGAATTAAAAGTTTTTCAAATTCAATATAAGCATGTATTTATATATGTTAGCTATCAAATAAGAGTTATAGAGGCCTTAGAGATGGCTTCCCAAGTGTTTATTCTATTCCTTGACTATTACAATTAGTATCATGGTATACCTGGTTTTTTGGGATGGTTTAGTTCTGGATTTAGATTAAATCATTCAATAAGATATTTTCAAAAATATAGATAATAAAAATTCAATAAGTGGTAATTTACAAAGGAGGATGAAATTATTTGAGGAATTCTACATATAGATGAAGAAGGGGTGGATAATGTATTTTAATTTCATTTAGGAAGTATCAATAAGTGTGAAAATTAACTTTGGGGAAGTAATATTATGGGTGAGGGATTTAAGAAGGTTTCACTTTTTAACATATTCATTCCACTGATATATATTCTTTTTACAAACCTAGAACCAGAACCCTTTATTAAATTGAAGTGAGCACAGTGGTTGGAGTCATAGAGGAGTCATGATATTCTTAATAATGGATGAATATGTGATTTTATTTTCCCTTGGTATAAGTACTTAAGTATAAAATGGACAAAAAAATTAATAAAAATAATTCTTTATATTTATGGGAGTGTTATAATTTAGTTATAGGAGAGTGATGATAGCTAATATTTCTCTAATTTTGAACTATTTTTCAATATAAATTAACCCCTGGTCTAGATAAAACCTGGTACATTAACTAATTTTTAATAATTTTTTAAATATTTAACTTTATTGATAAGTGTCTTAAATATTAGTTTTTATGTTTTTTTATTAATTTTGGAATTAATTGAGAAGTTATAAATTGATTTGGAGAATTGAAATTTCACTGTTTACAGTCGTTAAATTCTATTCTTAAATGTTTCCATTCATTTTGATCTTAACTCAAATAAATCATGTACTTAATTTTATGTTTTTATTGTGTTACATTAAGGTAATATCTAAGAAATAAAGGTTTTTCAAGGTTCAACTGAGTTTCAACACCCCGGTGTAAACATCATTTCTATGAGGGTTTTTTCTACACAAACACCATTTGTGTAAGGGGTTTTTCTTCATAAACATGAGACATCCCTATATAAGAATCATTTAAAAATCATAGAAAGAATAAATCTTCTCAATGTAATAGGAACTAATGTAAGGGTACCTATGTATATCACATATATGTGTAAGTATTTAACTAAATTTGGATGACAATTTACCACACATTGATTTTGATTGATTGTATACTAAATATACCACTAGGATTCAAGTTATTGCATGATCAATTGTTCCATCCAAATAACCATGTGAAGATCAACCATTCCTCTTAATAAAATGTTCCATTCAACTGACCATGCCTCAAGATTGATCGTGTCACATGAATAACTGTGTCATTCCTTATTAACTAAGGGGTTAAAATTCAAAATAACCAAGAAGGAAACGGATAATGAAACACTCAAATATATAGTGTTATTATATGGTCAAGGTGAACGCGTTATTATAAGGATACATAAGGGGAGAACCGATGTTCCAAGGTCCTACTCATATTGTGTGAAGATGTCTTCATAAAGGTATTTATTGGGGAAATTTAAACTTGAAACCCCAAAAATGGAGAGATATAAACTTAAAATAAAATTATATTCTTGTAGTGTGAAAAAATAAATGAGATATATGATAAACAAACCACATAGATATTATCAAGATAAAGATGAATTTAAGGATTGTGATAGAAATTCAAGATAAAAGGATGATTTGAGAGGAGGCTAGTTGAATCCATTATGACCTTCGAGTTATAGACATAGAGGAAATCAAAGAAGGATCTTAGCACTAAATTTTAGGAATTTATTGAATGTTTGGGAATCAATGGAGTAGGAATAGAATTCCCATTATTTTCTCATGGTAGATGAAGATACTAAACTAAGAAAGAATCATTGTACCACCCCTATAAGAACAAAACTATAAACTAATAAAGGGGATATGACCACAAAATTAGAGTTACTACTAATTTATTTTCTATTTCCATTTAATTTTACTATAATGTATCTGATGATGGAGCACTGGGCCATTAGTGTTTGAGCCAAGAAGAATCCCCCTATCAGTTAATTTGGTTCTTTAATAATAATTTTATTCTTCTTATATTTCTAGAGGTATTTTATTTTTATAGACAGTATAATATTTCCATTATTTTATACACTTGAACCCTTTTTCTCTCAATATCAATTTTTCACACATAGGAAACCTAGAACTACCTCATTGTCTATGAGGGTGAGAAGTGGGTTGATCCAATATTGGTTTAAGTGTTCCAATAAATATTCTTGGAAATAATAATGGATATATTTATCATTGAATCTCACTACTTAAGCCAAAAATAATCAATTGAGGGTAATCATTTGAGATTCCATCTAGTTAATGAGAGAACAAGGGAATAAACAATAATTTTGATTTAACTGGTATGTGAGGTAATGATCTTATGTAAGATCAATACTTTTAATAATTGAATTTAAACCCAATTTTAGATCAATATCATTTACTAAACCCATAAAAAATATAAAGCGCACCCAAAACACCCTACTCTTCGGACACAACTTGAGTCTCACTAGTAAAATATTAATTCAGGTTCAAAAAAATTCTAAGGTCCTTGTGACAGGACTCCCACATACAATCACTATGTCTATATGAATTCATGTAGTGAATCTTCATAGTTCTCTTTATTCTATCATGGTGTTATAACTTTTTACTTACCTTGAATCATGATTCGTTTTTTTCCTTAAATAAGTTCTTTGGCATCACTGTGTTTATTAAGAAAATCATGTATTAAAATATGATGATATCATACTATACGATTCCATATTCCTCATTAATCCTCACATTTTTCTAACTGTTGTATCATTTATATGAAATATAAAAAACTATGTATCTTATTTTCATCTTCAAGTGTAGTGTTTAATATTTTTTACTTTTTATTCACCCAAAACACAAAAATATTATGTACATACATAATTTTTTATCCATAGTCTCATTTCTTATTCTATAAAATAAAAACTTACACAAGATTCAATCATCTTACACATCAATTGGATTTTCCATTTCTCCAGCTTAATATCATCAAATATCTTACATATCTTAGTAATATGTTTCCATTGTTTCATTCTTGTGTACTCTGGAAATTATATTATGAATGTGTGAAAAAATATTGCATACTATGAAAAAACTAATGCATCCAATACCTTTGAAGTATTTTAGGATAATCTATTACAAATATATTATGCTTACCATTAAAAACTTACACATCAACATGTGATCCAAATATCTTATGAATTGTGTAAGATTATTGACTTAGTTTTATTATCACTTTCTCTAGAAAAGTGTCTTACATATCTTACAAAATTACTTATGCAAGCCCAACCATTGTCATTTTTTAGTTCCCTTATGTACCAAAAAGTTTACACAAACATGGAAGCATTGGTAATTTTCCAAATTCTAGGATTCTCACTAAAAACTATGTGCATACAATGCTCTATCGATTTTTTTCTTTAAACTCCAAAATTCCATAAATCTTCAAATTAACTAATAAAAACTTTGAACCTCCCCAGTGATTCACAAAAAACTTAAAAACAACCCTAAATAATTTTAATGACTTTAGAAAATATCATAATGTTCTCAAAGTGCTTCAAACTAATTTTTAAATTCTTGCAACATATGAATACTCAATTTTGATTATATCCATAAAATTTTACTTCCTTTTAATTTTAGTATCATTTCATACTTATAAAAATTTCATCCAAGTGATATGATTCACTAATTATAATAGAATTCATGTTCACTAATCCTTGTATGGATTCTTAACATCACATCTAGATTTTACTTCTTAAACCATAAATCTCAAGCTATTCGTTTAATATTAATCTACTTAAAATCCATAAAACTACTGTAAATATTGATTATAGATTTGAGAAAACTTGTATTTGATGCTTTAAAAACCATCTTTTCAATCGTCAAATGTAAATGTTTCTATATTGAATTTTTCTATATAAGAATTCCAATAAGTAACCTCAATTCCACCTTCTTTTCTATTCATCCATGATGGTAGCAACATAATCATCTTAATTGGGATCTTCATACATCACCCATCCTCAACACATATTGGATTTATTCCTCTTTGACATATTGACATCAAATAAAACCAATGCATCCCTTCATCATAATCCAATTAGTCTCTTTATAAATCTTTAATATAATCTTTTATCAAATGGGAATCATGTTTTACATATATTTAATATGAAATTTTATTTAATTTACTCCCAATAAAATGATGATCCATTCTAAATTTATTGTATCTATTAATAGTCTAATACTCATACATATTTCACCATTCCTTACATAGGTTGTCATATAAATGATCCATGACTATATATGTATATAATTATGTTAATCATATCATATATGACTCTAATATAGTTGAGTGGAAAACTTTTTTTCTAATCTATCATATAGATTATATATACTTTATTCCTCTAGTATGCTAATGGTTAGGGTTTCCTAGCTAAGTTTAACTAACGAGCTAATAAATTCATTATATTTAATTGATATTCAAGTCATTTTATTCCCCCATATTTATTAATTATTGGGATTTAGGATATTTTAGGATTAAAATTTCATTACATTAAAATTTATAAATATTGCTTTGAATGGATGAAATTGTGAATTTAATTGATTTATTTTATTTTTAGGGATAAAATAAATTTCCAGTTATTCATAATTATTTATTTTTTTATTGAAGTTTACTAAGTTGAGTATAGCTTTGAATGTGAAATATAGTTGAATCTGTGAAGAGTAAATTCAGTTAACTCAATACAAAAATGTCAGTTTTTTAGTGGATGGGTGGGAATTTGGCCAAGAATATATATATAAGTCGCTCTATAAGTAGAAGTCACAATGTGTAAAAGTTATCATGAATATTTGAAGAGAAAATTTTAAAAATTATGAGAATGTTTAAAATTTATTCTAATTTTACACTTGAGAAATTCAAAAAGGACTGGGTCATATATTAGAGATATTTTACTAAGTCCCTAAGATTCATAATAGTATTTACCATTGGTGTTTAATCAAAAATATAATCCTCATTGTATATTTATGATTCATCCAGACCCATACATAAGGGTTATTCATAATAATAGGAGTAATGTTTTATAATTCTTTTGATGTGTAAAGGTCACTTAAAGATACATGAAAGTGATCTAGAGCTCCCCTAGATATTTAAAAGTAATTATGTCAAAACCTTTTATACATAAAATTTATCAATGATGATATATAGGAGTAAAATTGTAGCTCACCAAGTATGTGTATGAGTACTTTTATTGAAATATAATAACCACACCTTTTTTAAAATCCAGAGACAAGCTTGCTGTGTGTGGAAATATATTTTAAAATATTTAGAAGTAACCATGACTATGAATATTATCTATATACCACAAGTATCTTATACATGCAAAGGTAACTTATATAAAATATTTAAATCAGTGAAAATGGATCCATTATGTCCCACTATTGAATAATGAAGGGAATTAATAATTTAATGTAGTAGATTTTTAGGGAATCTTAAATATTAGAGAATCTATTCAAATTCAATGGGGAAATAATATTGTGAGGAATGAATGATTAAAAAGAAATAATATGAATGGAATTCAATATGAGATATTGGGGAGGATATTCAAATTCAAATAGGAGAGAATCTCATAGGGGGTTAGTGAATAATCTATAAAAATAACAAGAGGCTGAAGGGAGAGGAGATCAAAGTTTCATAATTTTTATTTTTATTTTATTATTATTATAATTTTTCTTTTTTCCTAATCCCGTTGCATTTTACCTCCTGAATAGAGGGGTAAACACCTCTTGGTGATTGGGGTAAGGGAAGGATAACCTTTTTTATATACTAGAGTCTATTCTTAAACAAATATAACTCTTCTTTAGATTAATTGATTTCTATATTCAGTAGTCGTATATCACATAGAATGTGATTGGGTTGATTTTATTATTTATATGTATTGAATAATACTTCAGTTGATAATTCTAATTTTCCCTCCACTCTGTTTTGATTATATATTAAAGAATAAGCACGGTTTAGTGGTTAGTGTCTAAATATTGTTGATATATGTGTGAAGGTAGTGAAATATCATTGAATTGCTTCTAATAAACTTCAACTTATTAGGTTTTTCCTAAGTATTTTAGGATTGGTTTATATTTTTTGTGGTTTTTGGTATATTTTTAGATACATTAGAAGGATTTTTGATCTATGGTGATTATTTTTTGTTAAAACTAAAAAATTTATTTCAACCTAAGGTGAATGATCAAGTGATTGTGGATTCTTTCATTTATTAATTTATAAGAATAATATTGAACTATTTTAAAGACAAGGATAGCATTCCAACTTATCTTATAACCCTTGAACACATCACCAATAATATCTTTGATAAAACTTCACTTTTTTAATATCTTTTCAAGATCTATTAATTTTAATTCATTAAAACTCATTTTTATAATTGTGACAACTAATGTTTTCACCTCTTTATGGATACAACCTATGCTTTCCACTATACTATATATCCAATAAAATTCGGTTTTAAATATCTTTTTGAAAACCCATGACAACTATGTTAAAAACATGGTTCCATTATTAAGGAGTTGGTGCTTAAATTTATAATATTCAAATTGTATAACCCATTCTAATATTGATAATATTTTCTCTCTTAATATATAGATCGAGGTAACTCTACTAAAAAACTTAGGAAATTAAACTTAAAATCTAATTTTGATGATATTTCATTACTATACTCTAGTGAAACACTAAATGTTATCTATGATCCTATAATAATAGATGTGTCCCTCACCATAATCTAAGAGATATATGTATGCCTCACTTTATTAACCAAAACAACCAAATTTCAATCCTGGCATTGTAAACTAAGTATAAATTAAAAACCATCCAAATCCAATTGTTAAAAATATTTCATAAACTTATAGGTGAAGACCCTAACATCATATCAAGGAATTCACCTTGTAATTTTATACACTCAATCCTATAGGAGTAGAAAAGTACCAGGTTAAATTGATAGTCTTTTCATTATCTTTGGAAGGATCAAGTAAGTAATTATTTTTCAGTTTGAATCCAAGAGAAATAAATGACTGGGAAAGTCTACAAAGGAGTTTACTCTATAGGTTTTTTACCACTTCAATGAGTATATATATCAAAAATGGATATTTATTCCATAATAAAAACATCTAGATAGAGTTTATATGATTGATCAGAAATATTTAAGAATATTTTTGGTAGTTATTCCCACCAAGACATTGGGGATCATAATTTTTTCATATTTTTCTATCAGGTCTTTCTTGATAGTGATAAGAACCTAATAGATGCATCATCAGGAGGAGATTTAATTGACAAGTCACCAGTAGAGGCTAGTAGACTAATTAAAAAAATATATTATAATTATCAATATTTTGGTATAAGAGATATTGGTAACAGAGGATTTCATGAGGTAAGATCATCTAAATTGCCCCTAATAAAGTCAAAAATTGAATAAATCACCAGTTTTACTAAGAAAATAGGCCTTAAATAGTCAAGTGAACAACAAGTTTCAATAAAGATTTTTGGTTTATGTTCTTCTCTAAACAATTATACTAACTAATGTGTAGAAGTTTAGGGAACTAAAATTTATGTAGGTTTCTATCAAGAAATTCAATTACAATAGCCCAATCATGAATAGAGAGACACTTCCCAAGTTTGATGTGGATTTTAAATAAAAAAATAAAACACAACCACACTTTCTCATTAATATTATCAACCTTAACCATTAAAATAACAATAAAAGTGGCCCTATAACAAAAAATCATTCCAACCACAACCCCTTAAACAAAAGAAACCCATTTAGAAACCCTCAAGGAGTCAACTGGGAAGTCTTATGGAAATACTAAAAAAATATCAATAAATTACAAGTACAACTAGTTTCAAACCCCTAATGTAATGTGGTCCTTGAAACAACTAAGAGTGGAAAAGAGATTCACCCAATTTTAAAATCTAATTAAAGCATAAAAATCCTATATTGAGAAAAAAAATAATGAATATAGTTATGAAGAAAATGATAGGTAATCTTAAAAATAAATTTGAAAACCATCCCAAGTAAAAATAAGAAAAGGAAGATGAAGAAAAGTCTAAAAGGAATAAAAAGATATCAAAAACACCTATATATAAAAAACTGAGGAAAAATAATATTTAATTACCTGAAGTACTCATAGGAAGATAATTCTCTTTCCACACTATCACACATTAAGAAACTTGGTCACTATAAATAATCTAGTATGTTAAAAGAAAATTTATGTTTGGGTGTGTAGTTAATATTTCAAAGTTCTATAAAAAATAATTTGTAGAAACCTAAAAACCTTGTGTGACCATCTGAAAATGAGGTGACTTCTAGATTTTTTATGGTTTTGATTGTTTATTCAATAATTAAGGAGTTGAAACATCATTTTCTATATAGTAATCCAAGGGAGTAGAATTAAGTAGGATAAACATGATTTCATGATTAGTGATAACCCTAAATCTAGAGCATAAAACTTTTCCTACTATTTTAAAATATGTGTTTCTAATGGAAGGTTTCATGACCCCATCCTACCAAAGCTACTGTAATGAGGGGAGAGAGATAATTTCCCATGATTCCCACCTACAGTAGGCCCTGGGTTGATGACTAGCACTGAGGGTATAAAAAATATCACAATATGGGAGGCATTACCCTCTATAAGTAAAAAATATCATGAGATATGAAGAATTTACCACAAGAAACCCCATGCCATAATGAAAAGGTAAACCCAAATCCATCCTACAATGCATGTATAAATAGAACTAATATAAAAAAATATCTAAAGGTAAATACCCAAAAGAAGTCTAGGGTAGAAAGATAGAAACTATCCAAATATCTTAGCTATTAATGTCCAACACAGTCCACATGCTCCCACTATAAACCTAAAAATCATTTTATATATGTAGGGTGATCATACAAGAATACTCATTAGGAAAACCAAAGTCTCTCATGCACATATGAAAAGATCATACTAATACACCCATGAGAAAATAGAAAAACCAAACAAAACCTATACATGTATATTAACCAAGACCATCCTAACCATGGATCAATCACTAGGTAACATGTCCCAATGTAATAGAAAAATATGAATCATATCAATGAGAGGGAACCCAGCATCACTTTCCCACTGATTTTTCACTCTCGCGCCCCAATGATATACGTCCTGGAACTCCCACCTCTTTCATATATCACATCATGCCAAGCACCCCACCTAAAATTGGTCATCACATCACATCACATCACATCCTGCTCGCAGACACCTAGTCCATCACCTCACGTCATAGTCATAACCAAAGAAGTAGGGTATCATGAACATGTAGGACATAAACCTCATATCCCCCTCCTACCATGCATGATCCCCATCATAATCCACCTCATCATATCACCCAAAAACACATATTTCATCACATATCACCTCTTCTAAAGACACATGGGCTACCATATCACATCACACCATGCCTAAATACACATGGGTTATCTCATCACATCACAACATATCTCTATAGTGGAATTTTTGACTTATGGCCCTCATGGCTTGTGCATGTCATCATCATCACCTATAAGAGGGAGAGGGGAAGAGAGGGTAGCCATTTATCCATCCTCACTTCCAAGATTTTGGAAAAAACACCTCCAAAACATTTGGTTGTTGGTACTATGTGCTCAACATGGGTGGTGCAAATAAATAAAATCACAATGAACGTACATGGTCTATAATATCATAAAAAAACAACATATGGAATTACAATAAGAGTATCAACCAACTCATGACTTTCCCTCACCTTGATGCAGCCTTTAAATATAGAAAACCCATATAACAAGCCACAAACCAAGAATTTCACATTACAAGACAAATTAATTCCATTCAAACAACCCATTCCTTCCATTATTTATCGACAACCGCATTTAACCAAATAGATCGTTATTAATTCATTCGTTAACCATTGCCAACCCATTCCATTTAAACCATTACTAACCAATTATTACATCACTACCCAAGAAAACAGCACAACACAACCACACAACAAGGAACACAATAATAGCACAACACAACATTCCACCATCAACACCACATTCCATTGAATCACAACCACCATCGTAGCCTCATTGCACAACTACACCACAACCACTTTCCATCACAAGTCACACCTCATATCACAACACCCATCTCATTCTCTATAAGAAAATCACTACCTCATACCAACCACACATTTCCCCACACCACATCACAACCACACATTTCCATCGTCGCCCCACAGTATGTCCAAACAAACCCATTAACTCTACACACACAAGAACCATAAATCATGTCTCCACCCCGTTCCAAGAACACACATCACAACACATCACAAAAAATTCCATAGATTTATAAAGGGACTTTTATCAACTCCACTTCTTTATTTTGAGGCATTATCACACAAACCAAATATCCTAGGGTATCCATTTCATTATCCAAGTATAAGTGGTTAAATAATTTTTGGTTTAGGTTGATATCACAAAAATCAAAATGAAACAATAGTCATAGGGCATATCACCCAATGTAAACAAATCCCCCAACGACCACAATTTTTAGCAAGGAATTATGCTCGTATAATCACAATATCAGAATAATAAAAAAACTATAAAAACATGCAAATCATTCACCTTCCCCTTAAAATATAAATTAAAATGATTGATTTATCTTCATTAATACATATGAATCTATCTTCCCAAAGATAAAAAAAATCACCCCTCCCATATGATACACCAATAAGAGATATGATGGATTCCCTACCTAGAAGAAAGAATCCTCACATGATTTGCTGCACCAAAATAGGGGTTGCGCACAAGATGGTATCACGTTGGGAGACACATGAACCAAAAACATCAGGGTTCCATGAATCCAAGGAAAAGGCTTCAGAACATCCAATCTTAAGGAAAATAAATAAGGGATGAAGGAAAGATCATAATTTTTTAGCTAATATATACAGAATGATAAAAAAAATTAGGTCGTAATAAAGTTAATTTACCAACTATTGTGGATCTCATTAAACTCCACATGAGAAAATACATTTACACTCTTTTTCATCATAGAAATCAAGGATATAATTATCTGTGATGAAACAGACTTTAATACCCCTGATTTGTACCACCGAAAGACCCACATGGATATTTTCATGAAACTATCAAAGAAATCCATGTGTCCAATTACCTGTAATTAAAATTCCTACATGGACATAGTATCCGTGTAACTATTTTAATGTTTTCAATTTCTCACAAATCTTATTCACATAGTTGATCCATCCATGTATCCAATTAACATAGTCGATCCAATGATGTAATTGATCCATTTAGTTGATCCATCCACGTATCCAATTCACATAGCTAATCCATCCACATATCTAATTCACATAGTCAATCTAGTATTCAATTCATATCGTTGATAAAAAACCTTAAAAATTGAAGGGAAGACTCCAAAACACCCTCTATCCAACAAAACTAGAAAAGTAATGGGCCAGGAAATCACGGGTTGCTGCATCAGATACCTCTCAAATGATTCTTGTCCATGAGAATAAAAACCAAACCCAGGGAAGAAAAAAGAGGTTTAACAACCAACCCACTAGATACCTCTCAACGATCTTATCATAACATAACTAATACCACCATCTAAACTTTCCAACCAAAACATCCATCAACACCTCACACAACCATACCACCACCTCTCACCGAGCACATCACTACATCATCTGATACCAGCCATAAGCCACCACACACCACACACCACACATCCATATACACATCCATATCAACCTCTATAGATCCTAAACTAACAAACCACACTACCATGAATGTACTAATTAGGTAATTTGATCTTCCATGTCAAGATACTATCCACTCTAGGTGAAACTGACTCACCCTCATGGGTTTAATCACATCATGGCATAGTGTGTCTAAATTAGGAATCAAGTCCTCCCTTTTTCATACATCAAAAGAATTTTTATGTTTCACACAACAAGAATAAATAACATATCATATAAAATAGAAAGGTCCAAATATCACATCATAAAGAATAATAGAGAAAAACAAAACTCAAAAACAACTCTAGGTATTGGGCACACATATGTGTCTCACACTCCCAAGTACTCTCATCTAGGGCTCCATAACTCAACAAAAAATGAACCAAGGGAATGTTAGGTCCTTATAAAACCTTCACTCAATGATCCTATATTTCTAATGGATGGTCCACAAACATCACTTCATCCTTGATATCCAACTCTCACTATTCATTGACATGGGATTCATCGTGAAGATACAATCAAAATTAAGACACATGGAAGACATCGTAAATCCAGTCCAGCTGTGGTAGAAGTTCCAATAAATATGCCACCTCACTAACATGAAACAATACCTAAAAGTTCCCAAAAACCTGAGAGAAATCTTACTCTCCCTGAAAAACCTCTGTTTTACGCATTGAGGGGAGACTCTTAAGAAAACATGGTCTCCAAACTCGAACTCCAAGGGACTCCTCCTACGATCGGCATAAGACTTAAGTCAGTCCTACACTACTTTGCACCTCTCTCAAACCAACTAAACCTTCACTATTATGCTCTTTAACACATCAAGACTAAGAACTATTACCTCTTAAACCTCCATCTATCACAAAAAAATAATGACACAGACACCCGTACAATTCCTCAAATAGGGTCACGGTGATGGATGAGTGATAAATATGGTTGTAAGAGAACTCATTCAAAGTAAATTGGTATTCCCATGACCATTTGTATTATAATACACATTTTAAAAATATGTCCTCCAACATTTGGATAGTTCACTCCATCGTCCCATCCTTTTGAGGGTGGAAAGTAGTGTTGAGGCATAACAGAGTGCCAAAAGTATGTCACAATTCCATCAAGACATGTGAGGTAAAACGATCATCCCAATCTAAGATAATGTACCTTGGGACACTATGAAACTACACTACCTCATCCCCATAACTCTTTTACAAAACATTGATGGTCCCTCACTCCTTGATCACTAGGAAGTGTGTCGATTTCATCAACTGATCCATAATTACCTAGGTAAAATCACAAACTTCCTGAGCTTGAGGTAACAATGTGACTAAGTGAATTTATATTTAAACCCATTTCCACTCGAGAACATCCAAAGGTTGTAACAAATCATAGGGAACACAAATATTTTCCTTTAACTACTGGTAATCCAAATATCAAGACACAAACTTCACCACTACCTATTTCATTTTGGGCCACTAAAACTAAATCCTTATATCATGGTATATATTAGACACTCATGGGTGTACCACTAAAGGAAATATATGAAACTCATAGGTAAATTCTTTGTGCATCACCATTGGAACAAATAGCCTCCCCTGAAACATAATCTGGTTATGACCATCCTTTAACCATCCCTTTAGAGCATCACCATAGTTGATATGATCATACATCACCTATACCTATGAGTCTCTGCACTGAGACTCCTTCACCTATTACATCATATAATACTGCACTGTCATATGATACAAGAAACCTCTATCATCAACCTCCTCCACATCTAAGTGCAAGGATGACAACTCCTCCATTACTTTGCAAGCATTCCTAAACTCCTGAAAACATCCTTTCATGAATTCTTTCTCAAAGAATCGGCCAAAACATTCCCCTTTCCTAAGGTGTTGGATATATTTAAATCATAATCCTAAAGATACACCATCCACATCCATTTTTATATATTCAAATCATGCTGATAAAAGATACACCTCAATCTCTTATGATCTATGAAGACCACAAATCTCCTTCCAATGAGGTAATGCTGTCACAATTTCATTGCAAACACAGCCACTGATATCTCTAGATCATGGGTGACATAGTTACCCTCATGGAGACGTAACTGCCTTGACTCATAAGAGATCACTACCTTCCACTACATCAACACACATCCCAAACCCAAATGGGACGCATCAAATAACACACCCTCCTCTAGCAATAGAAGTACTGAATCACTAACCAACTTTTAATTTAGGTAGTTTAATGCTTCTTGGAACTGATCAATATAAACAAAATCCTAGTTCTTTCTACTCAAAACTATCAATGTGGTTACAAATTGAGAGAAATTGGCACAAAACTATGATAATAACCTTTAAGAATAATAAAACTATGAACCTCTAGCATGTTATTGGGTGATTCCAAAGAAACAAATACCTAAAACTTCATTGGGTCAATATCCACACCATCATGAGAAACCACATACCTAAGGAAATTCACCTCTCGTGTCTAGAACTTACACTTGTACAAATTCCCATAAAACTGGTGGCATCGAAGAACCAAAAAGACCGCTCTAATATGATCGACATACTCCTCATCTAACTTTGAGTATACCAATATGTCATCAAGGAACATGACTATGAATTGGTCTAGAAACTCATGGAACACAGATTTCATAAGTCCCATTAACACATCTAGTCCATTCATGACACCAAAGGACATAACTAAAAACTAAAAGTTTCAATACCTATATCTAAAGGAATTATTCGACACATCATCATATTTCACCTGAAACTTGTGATATCCATACTATAGATCGATCTTAGAAAAGAAAATCACCCCTCTCAACTAGTCAAAAAGTTCTTTTATCATGGAAAGAGGGTAACGGTTCTTGACCATTACTAATTCAAACTCCAATAGTCTATACACAACCTCAGACTAACACCCACCTTTATGGAGAACAACACAGAAGAACCCTATGGTGTCACACTAGGCTGGATAAAACCTTTATTCATTAGATCATATATATGAACTCTCAGATCCCACAACTCAAAACATGACATAAGATAAGAATCCATAAAATTCATAGAATAAATAGTCTCTAAGTCTATCCCAGACTCAACATCACATCGAGGGGGTAGTGTCGAAAATTCCTTGGGAAAACATCCAAAAAGACCCCAATGACCCTAGGAACCTCCGCCTTCCTAGAAACCATTGATTCCATAGAAAACCTATCCACTAGATAAAGTAGGGGTGCCACACACTAACTACCCACCTGAAAACTTTTCTCGCCAAAAAAACCACACATTAGCCATCTATATCTGAGAAAATGATTCTCCTCTAAAAGAAGCTGATAATAGTACACACAAAATATAACCATTTTTTGATGATGATGGAATTGTATGACTAAATATAAAGCAATAACATATCCACACATGACTGATACTTCCCTATCATAAGTCTATATCCCCAACACACATCAAACATGTTAGTCTAACCTCTAAGCAGTGTAGTCAACAGAAGGGGAAATAAATGATTTAAAAAAAGGATTGTAATAAAGGATTGAAAATGTCTTAGATAAAATAAATCCCAAAAAATGGTACAAGATAAACTAATTGTACCTCAAATAATATCTGGCCCCTCTATTACTACCGCCTTCACTGCATGAAACTAGCCACGCACATCTCCTCTACCTCTCTGTTGATGGAAACCTTTATGACCATGCTCTAGCCTATGTCCTTGTTCATGAAAAACATCATGAGTTCATTCTATACCAATTTCATCTCCCCTCAATAGATAATAATCCTATTTCCCCTACTACTGAAATGAATTTGTTAGAAATTATTGTTGGAACTGCCACTAAAACTAACTACCTCTACTAATCTGAGCGCTAAGAACCACTGGGTACTAGTCCTGATGATGACCGCAGCCTCCATAGTTGAAAAAAACTAACCTAAAGCTCCCAAGAGGCTGAAAAAGTAATATACTAAGGTTGAAACCCCACTAGAAAAAACCTCAAGGGCCCTATTGGTTAAAACCTGCTACTAAAAATTCTACTCATCAAGGAATCCTATTAGATCCTCTCTCATGGAAAACCTCATCATGAGTGCATATTCTCAATCACCTATACCTCCTTATGAACCTATAAATATTTCAGCAATGAAAATGAAGTAAATGAATACTAGATCAAGGTAAAAAGTGCCTCTTCAATATGTCTCACATGAGACTCCTCATCTTGAAAAATATCTGGGGGAAACACGGAAGGCCCTTGAACTTGATTAATAAATCTCAAAATTATATTCTTCCCTAATGAAGATATATTAAATCCTTCCACTTATCTACCCACATCATCGATGACATAAACTCTGAACAAAAACTCCCTTTGGAATTCTAACCACAACATATCTACCTCCTTCTGCTCACCTAGAAATAGCATCCACCCCTGATGCATGGATCCCCACATCCGAATAACTACCATCATGACCTAGTACTCTACCCTGACCCATACCAAACCGAAAGTGATATCCTGATCTTCCAATGAGTGTTTTTCTTTACATCAGATACACTACCCTCATACTTCCTTAAATTTTTTCACTGATAATCTCACAACATTCGCTGCCAATGATCATCCTCCTCAATCAGACCAACCCTCTGATGATAAAACAGGTCAACCTAATGAACCTACACTGCCTAATCCACATTTGGATGATGACCATGATCCATATATGGAAGGTGATACACTCCTGTCATAGGGTGTGGAAAAATAAAATTTATTTTTCTAATGCAACACATTGGTTGACCAGGGTCATCTCACTTGAGGAACATTGCAGTCGATTAAATCACTTATTCTAGTTCACCTATTCTAATTATTTTTTATTTTTAATTAATTATTGAAAACTATTTTTAAAGGTTTTGGAAAAAATGAAATTAAAATAATGAAATGAAGAATTCAAATCCAGATGCAAACAGAATGAAATCAGAGAAGAAAGGTATTGGTCCTAGGTTTGGATAACATGAGTGTTTCCGACGCTTTTTCCGGGGCGTGTTCACATCCGTCTGCGGAGGAGGATGTGCTGCATTGTTTCCTCGCATTCCTGCTTTCCAATAGCGGGCGGCATTCGCTCCTTATTCAGGGACGTCTGCTCCTTGATCGAAACGGGATGATGGGATGTCGGTTCTTCCTTCCGTGGATTCCTCCTCGGAACTCATCACCTAGTCCGGGTCTTCCTCATAGATTTAAGACGTTGTTTGTGAAACTCTTCCTAGTGCCATGTTTCCATGGACGCCGGTTAATTACACTGCTTCTGTCGGGACATTCCAAAGGGTCCGGTCAGGTCAGCAACCTTCAGTCGGGGGAGTAGTCACGTCGAGGCATCAGTAGCGTGTATGGATGCTGGGGAACTGTAATTTTTGTCTTTTATCCCTTGTCATAGGGATTCTCGAGGGCGTGGAATCCTGAGGAATCCCACATCGAGCATGGGGAATTATATTCCATAGACATATATCTGAGGTTTTCCTCAGCTTCCTCAGTTTAACACAGGGTATGCCACAGGTTTAACGTCTAGAGGAGACGGATCATCCCAATCAGAGCATTAGCTGGAATGGATCGGATTGAGGAATTTCCCTTGAAGGGGTGCCGATACCGGGACCAGCCCATGGGCGGCTGCGAAGAGGAGCGGAATGGTATGATCTTGCTGGGATATGGCAGTCCAGGTGAGAATCAGGATGGGTGATGGAGAGTTGAATGAAGTGGAGGGGGAATGAAACGAGACCATCGAAAGGGCGATAGTAAAGTTGGGCTTGAGTCTCAAAGAGACCTCCTACGTATCCCAGTGACAGGGAATAAAAGTCTGCGTAGTTCAGGATGGTGTCGGCGGACCGACGTGAAGGTGGACCTTGGTCCGATGGATGTCATCAGTGAACCAACGTGAAGGTGAGCCCGGGGCTCCACTGGTGATGGGATTGAACCTTGTGAAGGCTTCCTACATACCACACCTTGACATGGATCAAAGTCCCCATAGTTCGGATGGAATGTGGAATACATTTTAACGTCATGAGGGATGGGGGTGAACCGACGTGAGTGAGGTCGGGATGACTGTGTGATGGGCATGAACCTTATGGGCGGGCTTCCTACATACCATGACTTGACATGGATCAAAGACCACGTAGTTCAGGTTGGATGCCGGAAGGCCGACGTGAATGAGGAGGACCAGGGGGTCCTAGTGGTGATGGTCTTGGACCTCGTGGAGGCTTCCTACGTACCATGCCTTAGCACGGATCAAAGACCACGTAGTTCAGGTTGGTCACAACGACTTTCCGCTGGATCGGAATGCAGTTTAGCGTCGTGCGGGGCGAAGGTGGAACCTGGCGTGAAGAAATGACGGATGGGCTTGAACCTCGTGGAGGCTTCCTACGTACCATGTCCTGACATGGATCAAAGACCTCGTAGTTCAGAGGGGCTTTTTCAGTGAACCGACGTGAAGGTGAACCCGGGGGGTCCACTGGTGGTGGGCTTGAACCTGAGTGAGGCTTCCTACGTACCATGATTTTACATGGATCAAAGTCCTCGTAGTTCAAGTTGGTCACAACGACTTGTCACTGGACTGGAATGCAGTTTAGCGTCCTGTGGGACGAGGATGAACTCGACATGAATAAATGACGGGTGGGCTTGAACCTCCGGGAGGCTTCCTACGTACCATGCCTTGACATGGATCAAAGACCACATAGTTCAAATGATGGAAGTCGTCAGCGAACCGACGTGAAGGTGGATCTTGGTCCAATGAGAGATGGGCTTGAACCTCGGGGAGGCTTCCTATGTACCATTACTTGACATGGATCAAAGACCTCTTAGTTCAAATGGGTGTGCAGTTTAAATTCATGCGGGACAAGGGGCATACAGTTTAACGTCATGCTGGACGAGGGGAGACATTTTAACGTCATGTTGGACGAGGGAATACAGTTTAACGTCATGTTGGATGAGGGTATACAGTTTAACGTCATGCTGGATGAGGTGTTGTCATGGCCAATGCTTACTCTAAGCCCACGTGAGTCGTGCTCAGTGTGAGAAACAAGAGGCAACAGAGACCTGGCGATCACGTCACGAAGGGTGCGTCCGTGAGAAGCGAAGAGGGGCTTACGCGTTAGGTAGCCCATGGTGCTGGGACTTACTCTAGGATGGAGGCCCGAAGTGGTGGTAAATCACAGCGAAAGAGGGATTTGGGACCAATGATGGGAGGTTACTCGTTCCCTATCGCACCCTCCACTGACCTTGGTAGTGGGGAAGTACGGAGATGCAGGGGTGCAGCCATCCGTTGAGGGACTAGGGGGGGCTTACACCAAGGTGGTTTCCCTTCTCCCGTGGACATACACCGCTCCGATAAGGAGGATATCATCCCTTGTGGGGGGAGTGGTTCCATTCCCATGGAGACGAGTAGCGTAAAGAATGGCCGAGCTGGGGGGACCTTGCGTTTGAGGTATGGGGTCAGGTCACAGTTTAACGTCATGTGTTGAGGACGTGGTGCTAGGCAGTTTAACGTCCTGTAGCTCGGACGAGGTGGGTTTACTCCGCACCCCTAGGACTTACATGACCGGCACCCTTTGCTCCTTGGGGGAGGGAAGGTACCAACAAGGTCGTGGTCAAGGGGGGTCATAGAGGGAACCATCGAGGGTTCCACGTTAGCATGGCTATGCAAAGAAGAAATATCTATTAGTGTGCCTATACGAAAAAGAATTGGCCAATGCAACTCTACGAGTGGTGTTGTCCATGGGACTTTGAAATTACATCGTTCAAACCTGGAGGGTCGCACTGGGAGAGGAATTGCCATTCAGAGGAGTGTGCTTCACGAAGTGGGGTCCCTTGTCCTTAGCATGGGAAAAAGGTGTGAGTGGAGAGTGCTTCGCGAAGTGGAATACTATTCACGGAGCACTGCCTCACGAAGAGGAGGTGCCTCACGAAGCAAGGTACTGTGAGGCAGTGTGCTTCGCGATGTGTAGCGATCCTGCCTTAGCATGGGGATCGCTAGTACAGAATTGGTGTTTCGCGAAGCATAAACACTCCGCGGTTGTCCGGGTTCCCTTGGGAATCCCCCTCCTTCACGAATGCCCTTGAGCTTCGCGAAGGGCATCCCTCTCGGAAGAGGGGCTCAAAACGAGACAAAGCGAAGGCATCACGCGAAGTAGAAGTACCTCGCGGAGGTCATGATTCTTGGGGCAAAGGGTGCTTCGCAATTCGGGAGTGGAGAAGCCGAAAGGTCGGATTGTCTGTCTCCTGGACTCAGGGGGAGCCCAGTATTTATAGGCAAGGGGCACCGCGAAGCAAAACTCATGTGCCGCCTCCGGTGCTTCGCGGTGCGCTCGCGAACGTCAGGCCGTTCACGAAGAGGTACCGCCTCCGGTGCTTCGCGGCGGGCTCGTGAACGTCAGGCCGTTCTTGGAGAGGTACTGCCTCTGGTGCTTCGCAGCGGGCTCGTGAACGTCATGCCGTTCACAGAGAGGTACCGCCTCCAGTGTTGCGCGGCGGGCTCTCGAACTCCATGCCGTTCGCGGAGAGGTACCCCCTCCGGTGCTTCGCAGGACCGCGATGCTCGGGGGTGCTTCACGTCGGGGCTTCGCAAGGCAGCGTGCGGGGATTCTTTTTCGTCCCTTCCTTTCGGGAAATATTTTGGTGCCAACAAATGCCCCCCCCCCCTCAGACTTGGAGCCACGGAGAAATGAAGGGTTGAAGTCTGAGATAAAATCACCAAAATTGTCGGCGGTTCGCGATGCGACTTCGCAAAGGGGGCCTGCGGTGCTGACCGCGGCCACGAGATCTGGACGCGCCATGATGCTCCGCATGGGCAAGGCGTGCCGCAAAGCTCCGGGGTCGCCGCCTATAAATAGCGGGCCAACCTCTTTTGTCTTCATGTGCTTTTCTTTTCCTTTTGCACTCTCGATTTCGCAAAGCTCCGTGTACTTGGTGCTTGCTCTCTGCGAATCGAGCTTTGCGGAGAACTGCGGGTCTCCGACTCCACGACCGCACCAAGCAGACTCATGTTTTCCGGTCTAGGTCAGACTCTACGGCTTGGTTTTGCGACCGATCTTCTCGAGCCAGCTTCGCGATCCAGCTTCGTGAAAAAAATTCTTTTCTGAGTGTCAGAACCGAAATGGCCCATCGAGAAGCTGTATTGGGGGTGCTTGTAGATGTCGCCCGTCGGGATGAGATGGCCAATTGTCCAGGCCTTGGGGAGATGGTAAAAAGCCACTTGGACCACATTTCTTTGACAGAGCTGTTATCGGAGGGTCAGAAGAATTATCCGTAGTGCAAGAATCTTCCATTGTACGGATTCGGGTTGAGGGATGATGTCTTCATCCCTGAGGCGAGTAGGGACGAACCAGCTTGCTGATTTAGGAACACGCGATGTCAGCACCAATGGTTCAGGGCGGCCGATGGTCATGCGCGGGAGGACTTCACACCCGTCACCGCCGACTGTCTCTACAAGAATGTGAACAATATTTACGGGAAGCCACTGCAACTGGAGATGTCCCCTCCTCTCCACCGTACCATGCTGAAGGCGGCTTTGCAGGATTCGAAGAAGGGGTGGTCCGATGAGTGGGACCTACGCCAGGGCAGCAACTTTACTGATGACTGGGGATGGGCCTACTGGGTAGGCACCTCATGCGAGGTGTTTGGGGCTGAGCTGAGGAGAGTGGGTTTATATGAGGCGGAATGGTCCTCCCAATTCCACATTTACCAACTAAAACAACTGATGCCAGAATTGCTGAGCAGATGGTCTTCTAGGACCAATACCTTTCACCTGCACCACGAGGAGGTGGGCATCAGCCTGTGGGATGTCCACCAGATTTCATGGGTTCCGATCTTGGGGTCCATGTATGATGAGTTCCTCCCCGTCATGAGTGTGTGGGAGGATACAGAGCAAATTCCGCGACTGGCATCGGCGTTGATGACCCTCGTCCCTGGAGAGGACAAGGAGGTAGTGAGGGACGTCCACTTTAAGAAGTGGTTCAAGCACTTCCTGAATTTCCCAGAAAATCGAGAGTTCCCTCCGAGGCCTCGAACTTGTCCGAGGGCGGCCCAATGGGGTAAGGAGCACTTTTATTGGCGGGTCTTGGAGGACAGCCAATGGAAGACTTGGGGTTTCAGTGTCAGCACTGAACTACAGCGGATAGTCAGGCTGGCGGCATTCATTGCGGCTCTCATCTGCGGTTGGATCCTACCGGTGAGGGATACCAGCATGGGGGTGCGGCCCAGCTCATTTATCATGGCATCCATGCTGGCCATGGGGCAGCAGGTCAATTTGGGGATTCCAATGGTCGCCAAGCTGTACAGAATGCTGCGGCACATTAGCAAGGGAAAGAAGCCGCCAAGGATATGCGGGCCCTTCCACCTCCTATATGGGTGTATTGCGGCGCACATCAGGGGGATCTATGAGTATCCAAACCCTATCTCGCCGTCGGGATCAAACTTCCGCCCCTCCATCCTGAATGCGTCCAGGAAAATTCTGCTCAAACTAACCGTGTCGATGGTGCTGAACCGGGTGTGGAGGGCGGATGAGTTTAATTTCCACCCCTTCCCATTGCCAACGGGGATACTCACTGATGACTGGCGGGGAATGGAAGAGCACCGGGCTTACCTCCTGGCCTTTCGAGGTGGAGTTTTGGTGGTACGAGTGGATCGTGAGCCACTCTGCGAACCGTACACCCCGCATCGGTTTGTGAGGCAGTTATGGTGCCTCCAGCGGCTGACCCCGCAGGTCTACTAAGAGGTGCGTAACGAGGAGAACCCGTGTGTGATGAGGCAGTTGTGGCTCATGTTCACACGGTAAAATGGGAATATGCGAATTTCATTGCCTCCATCCACCGCCACTTTCGGATTGGTGAGGGAGTATGCCATTAGTTGGGAGGATGCTTACCCAAGGGATATGCTGAAGCAGCCAACTATTCGGGATGGTGATGGTGGGCCTCCTCTATCCCGAGGTCGGGGTCGGAGGGAAGCTAGGGCCTCTCGCGGTGGTGGGGCTGCCATGGCGGCAAGACCCGCACCGGCCGAGGGTGTGGCAGCAGTGGCGGATCTGGTGATTCCGGAAGAGCAGGGCCATCCGGAGGGGCGGCCACCGAGGGGATTTCATAGGATATCCACTCAGGCTCCAGGGAAGCAGCTGCGTCATATTGACATGGTAGAGGATGTCGTCTTCCCGGAATCCTGGGACATTTGGGATGTCAACCAGCAATTCCTCTGCCCACCTGAGATATGGGCGCACTTGAATCGCCTCGGGATGGAGTTACTGGGCATAGGCCCAGTCCGGGCTGGTTTCATGGCGTCTCCGGCGGAGACAGAGCAATGCTTGGACGAGCTGTAGGATTACGTTCACTCCAGTGGTGTCCCTCGCCCAATGATAGACCGGGTGAGGGTACTGCTGGATCGAATGGTCCCCCCACAGTTGTCAGCCGCCGATCTGAGGGAGCGCTTACCCCTGCTGGAAGAATCAATGGACTCCTCTCAGGAGGATGAGGTTGGAGGAGGGAGCCCGATGGAGGAGGACGAGGTCGGAGATCAAGGCTCGGATTCCGATGATTTCACAGAGGCTCTCGAGGTAGCATTACAAACTCCTTTCCTTATGGTCCTTTCTTGGGACATTATGTACTTCTCACCAATGTTTGATCCATGCAGGAGGAACTTGTACGTAGGCCTCGTTCTCGCCCCTCGGCGGGTGATGATGCAGGACCTTCAGAACCCGCACTTATGGTTGCGTCCAGTTCCGCCTCTAGTAGGACCAGAGCACCTGAGGTGGCTCCTCCGGAATCTCTAGACCTTCCAACAGTATATAGAGGGCCTTGCCTCGGGGTCCAGTCAGTATCGTCTCAAGAGAAGCACTAGGAGGTCGATCTCTGTAATTTTCCTCTACCGGTTTCCTTGTCATCATATATAGACTATGCCAACTAACGTTTATGTCCCTCTCTTTCGTACAGTTCTCCGACTGGCGTGGGCTGCTGCGGCAAGGCTAGTTGGGATGTCTAGTGGCATCCCTTCTAGGGGCATGCCGGTGATGGTGGCGATAGTCCCCCCATCCCCCCGAGCTGCAACACACATCATCACTGGCGGGACCACCAGCAGGGTCGTGCCTGAGGTCATTGAGGTGGACTCGGATGAAGAGGATCGACCGGCCGGTCCCACTCCTTTCGCGCCTGCTTCGGCGCCAGATGTTGTGCTGGATTCAACGCCAGATTCAGATCCTACCGAGGACTTCCTGCGGGCGTATCCTGCGTACGAGCCTACCAATCGTGCAGACTGAGATGAAACGGCCTCCTACGAGGAAGACAGCAGCATAGTCCGCCGCCGGTCGTGGAAGCTAATCATGCGCTTCATCAAGGACACCCCCCAAGCGCTATGGCTGGATGAAATGGACAGAATTCGCTCACGGATGCACGACATGTGTGCTGGGGGAGTGGATTCCCAACGTCCTCACGTGCTCGTCCGAGATCTTATGGCTGAGAAGATTCAGGGGCATGATCGTGGGCTCAGCGTGGGCTAGCAGCGGAGGAAGGTGAAAATCATCAGGAAGCTCCAGGAGGCTGAAAGTGAGGTCCAACAGCTGCAGACCCGGGTGGATGATCACTCAGCCTCTCCCAATGCACAATCTGAGCTGATCTCATGGTTGAAGGCCCAATTGGCAGAGGCAGGGGAGCATATGAGGCAGGCTTCTGGAAAGATGGCTGCCATTCAGGCTGGGGTAGAGAGGTCTAGAGCCAAGGCTGACGAACTGTGCCCCGCCGCTGCTGAGGAGGAGCGAGAGATGAGTCAGCGGCAGCAAGTCTTGGATGCCACAAGCTGAAGGGTGGCGGAGCAGCAACACTCTTTTGATGGGGTCAACCTGTCCATGGGGGGAGTCGACCCCCGGGTACTGTAAAAAACTAAAAACCTTTTATTATTACTTTCGTGCTTCAATTTCTTCCTTTGTTTTGAATGTCATAGCATACACGATTTCCATTATTTGAATCAGTTCGTTACATCCCTACAATGTTTGCGGGACGTTCGGCACTAATTCCCCAAGCTCACGTGGGTCAAGCCCGTTGTGAGAAACAGAAGATAGTTTCCTTCTCGTCCCACCTAACATAGGAGTGGAGACCAAGCTCCGGGCATCCGGGATTTGGATTACCAGTCCGGATTTCCGAAAGATGGGAGAGGCTTGGCCAGGGAAGGAACTTCTCAAAATAGCCAAATTACCATTTCTTCAGTGTTCCCTCATGCACTAATGGTGAAACACCAGGGGCACTGAAATCGGTCTGAAAAGACAGAAACGAGAAGCGTGAATTACGATGCCCAAGATTCGGAGCACTGTGGGGATGGCGTGACAATAAAGGACATCTGTTAACCATGGAGGAGAAACGGTATCCTTACTGCGTTAGCTTGAAATGGGGACAAAAAATGAGGGTCGACCGTTGACCATGTTCGAAACACGGGACCATGTCACAAATGTTGTCGGTCAATCTTTCGGGACGTTGACCCAGGACAGTTGGCGAACCCTGGGTCGAACATCCATACTGTTAGGGGGTCCCTCCAAACATGACCAGTCTTCCGGAACGTTGGCCCAGGACGGTAGGTGAGCCGATGCGGCATGAGACCAGGCCGTTAAGGGGTCCCTTCAGACATGAAAGGGGACGACGGTCTGAATAAGGGGCACGCAAAGCATGGAATATGGAGTGATGGTTTGTCCGAACAGAATTCAACACTTAGGTAGTTACACCACCATGGTGGGAGTATGCCAGATGGGTGCGTTGGTTTGGTCATGGATCCTTCCTTCTTTGGGATAGGGCCTCTCTAGCGAGGGGTCCGACCAGGGGTCCGGAAAGGGGAAGGATGGGATTAATTATTTCTATGGGCTGGACCCTAGTCAAAATACCAGGGTGTCTCTATGTATCCCATGAGTATGGGAATCAAGCCATACATAGTTCTGGAAGCATATTTTAACGTCATGCAGGACGATGGGAAGCCTGGCTGTGTTGGTACACATCCTGCCAAAACTACTAAGCCCACATGATTCATGCTCGGTGTGGGAAACAAGTAGTGTTGGGACTTTCCCGACACAGAAAAGGGTAGGTTAGGGTGGAGAGATGCTTGGTGAATACCGGCCCCATGATACTAACACACCCATGTGGCGCACTTAGATGCGTGAAGAGATAGAGCCGAATATGTTGGAATTCCACTTGAACATGAGGAAGTGGAAATGTGTGAATCCTGACGCTCGAGATTTGGATCACAATGACGACGGCGTGATGATAGAGGATAACTGTTAACCATGGCGGAAACGCAGCGTCCATATCACGTTATCCTAGAATGGGGACAAGCAAATGAGGTTTGACCGTTGACCATGTTTGAAACACGGGATCATGTCGCAAATGTTGTCAAAGATCCTTAGGGACGTTGGCCCGAAACGATTGGAGGTCCCTTAGGTCCAACATCCATGTAGAGCCCTTAAGCCTAGTATCCATGTCGTCCGAGGGTCCTTTTGGATGTGGAAGAGGATGATGATCCAAATAGAGAGCTCACGAATCTTGGTCATGGGACGAGGGGAATGTCCCCATGAAAATTCCACACTTTGGGATCTTTGTCAAAACACATCTGAATACGACAATGAGACGTATTAGATAGATGGAGAAGAGTCTTTTTCAATAGGGAGATCTTAGCTTAGGGTCGTAGAATTCGGACCAAAGGGCGGGAGGAAACATGGGAGGCACACGGTGGGGTATCTCAGACACCTGTCGTGAATGGGAAATAGAGGTTCCGATCACCATGTGCTTCTCAGAAAATTTCAGGTTGAGGGACCATAAACGAGAGTTGAGTTGGGCCCAAAGAAAAATTCAAAGGCGTTCCTATGTACCCCATGAGGATGGGGATCAAGCTGCACATAGTTCTTGAGGGAGTCTTAGTTTACGGTCTTAGAACTCGGACCATGAATGGGTAAGGGGAGCAGGGGACACATGGAAAGGCGGTTACAAAACCCGACGTGAATGAGGACCTAAGCCCTACTTACCATGCGTTCTCTAGGGAAATGCTCAAGTCGAGGGACCGAACACGAAGGTTAGGCTGGGCCCGCGGGGAAGTGCCCGGGCACTCCTATGTATCTCATGAGGATGAGAATCAAGTCATACGTAGTTCTGAAAGGTGGCATGGTAGGGTACCAGTGCTGGGTAAAAAGAGGAGTGCGGGCGTGGCCCTTGCACTAAAAGAAGCGGAATTTGGTAAATATTGTTTTTCCTTTAAGGCGAGTGGTTTTTTTTTTGTGAAGCGACAGGCCTAGGGTAGCCGGTCCTGCTGTCGCCACAAGAATCAAGCCATGATAGGCGTTGAAAAATGGCATGGCACATGACCAATACTCAACGTGATGTCCTCTACAACGAGGTCATCATAATGTAGTGTCGTTTTTCGTCGTACGGCCAGGACGATAATGTCACAGTTTGGGGTCATGTGACAGGACCAAGCATGCATTTTAACGTCATGCAGCGCAGACGTAGCAGAGGCGATTCTAGGCGGGGAATGTGCGTAGTGTCATGAAACACAATTGATGGATACATGATCCCACATCAAACTGTACGCCACTCCGAGAGGGAGACCTCAGGCCGAGGGGCCTATATAGAGGTAAGAGGTGAAACAGGGGCCGGAGACAAGGCGTCCGGGCGGTCCTACGTATCCCATGAGGATGGGAATCAAGCTGAACATAGTTCTAGATTGATCTTAGTTTATGGTATTAGAGCTCGGAACATGAATGGGTACACCTTCCCAAGTAAGTTCACACTTCAACCCGATCCCTAAGCCCACGTGAGTTAAACTCGGTGTGGGAAACAAGGGGGGGAATCCTTATCACAATACTTGGGGAGTCCATTAAAGGGGAGTGGGCAGAGAGCCCCGAAGGACACCTTTGACATGGCTTGTTCCCCAAATGTGCGGACGTGCATGGAGGAATAGTACCAAGAGTTCCGAGACTCTACTTGGACATGATGAGACTGGAGAAGGATGTGAATCGTGTAACCGGCATTTTAGGCTTAATGGGGTTGGCGTGTCGATAGAGGAAAACTGTTAACTGTGGCGGAAAAAAAACAGTCTCCATATCGCATCAGCCTGAGGTGGGAACAACAAATGAGCATCGACCGCTGACCATATTCACAACGCGGGATTTTATGGATTTGTTGTCTGAAACCCTCGGGGGCGTTGGCCTGTAACAGTAGGAGAGCCCTTGGGCGTAGTATCCAGGCCATTCTTGGGGGGTCCCTCCAGGTGTGAAAGATGATGGAAGCCCTGATGCAGGGATACACAAAGCCTGGAAAGCGGGTGCGGATGTGTCCGAGTAAGGTTTGGCATTCCAGGTAATAAACCGGAGTACCCTTAGGCACATTGGTGAACCGCTGAAAAGGGTCGACGGAATAGCTTGGGAGGGAGAGGTACATGGCATGGTCATTACAGGACCGACGTTAATGAGGACATAATCCCATACCATGCCATATACACCCCTCGTGGAGGAAGGGTAGGCCAAGGAGCCAAGATGGGATGGAGATTCCCAAGAGATGGGGCTGGACCCAAATCTTAGTCATTCGGGTGGTCCTATGTATCCCATAAGGATGGGAATCAAGCCACACGTAGTTCTAGAAGATACCCAGGGGCAGGATACCCTAATAAGGATGCGTACGATGCGGTGAGTAGCCTGACGTGAATGGGGACGTAATCCCGCACCACAACGCACGATCTTGTGGGACAGAACCTGGGCCCGGGGGCCCGACAAGGCCATGGGGCCGGAGGCTGGGCCTCGGTCAGGAAGGCCTGACAAGATCGCAGTTTAGAATCTTGCAGTGAGGACGAGGGTCGGGGAATAGGATTCCCTGGATAGAGGAGGTGTATGGTACACTGAACAAACTGACATGAATGTGGACATAATCATTCACCACACCATACACTTTAGGTAAGAGATTGGGATAGGGCCCAAAAAGGCCAAGGGGCCTGAGGCTAGGCCTCGGTGAGGGAGGCATGAGGCTGGGCCTCGGTCAGGATGGCCTGACTAACTTGCAAACGTCTTGCAGCAAGGACGGGGAAAGAGATAACTATATTTCGTCCGGGGATGTGTACGGTATGTCAAGTAACTTGACGTGAAAGAGGATGTAATCCTAAACCATGCCGTACATTCCTTATAAGAGAATCGAGGTCGTGGGCCCGACCGCTAGCACCACCCGGAGGGAAGTTTGTCGCTTCAGGATGGGGAAGAATGAGTTACTGCACTCGATGTTTGGGCCATCTCGGGGTGGACCCAAGGATCCAGGACACTGCTGACCATGTTCAAAACGTAGCGTTCCTATGGTGACCTGATATGGGAGCAACAAATGAGCATCGACCGTTGACAAAATTCTCAACGCGGGACTTGTATCGGCTTGTTTCTTGGAAACCCTCGGGGGTGTTGGCCCGTATCGGTAGGAGAGACCTTAGGCGTAGTATCCAGGACGTTCTTGGGGGTCCCTCCAGGTGTGAAAAATGATGTAATCCCAGTCAAGGAGTGGTTGAAGCATAGATGTATCCATCCACGAAAGAGGCGAACATCTCCAGGGGGGACGTGCAGCTGGTTCGAGGCTTGCTCGATGTGAGTTGGGGCAAAAGTGTGCACCCTGCCATATGTCTTGACCCGAGGGGAAGATTTTGGCTTTTGGGCTGGGCCAACGGATGAAATGTCCGGGCGTTCCTACGTATCACATTAGGATGGGAATCAAGCCATACGTAGTTCTTGAAGGCCATGCATTTTAACGTCATGCGGTGAGGACGTGGGAGGATAGAAGAACAGGAGTGGGCACATGGTGCAACCCTTATAATCCTTGTATGAGTGGGGCTGTATGAGCGGGGCTAAGAAAGCCTACTCCTCGCTACACAAGGACCCTACAAGGAAACTATTCCCAGGGGGGATAGTGGGAGAGAAGAGCTTGGGGCTGGGCTCAAGACGAGGCGTCCGAGCGTTCCTACGTATCCCATTAAGATGGGAATCAAGCCACATGTAGTTCTTGAAGCATAGTTTAACGTTGTTCTAGACGAGAAATGTGTCTCAACTGGGTATATGTATGGTACGGCGGGTAACCTGACGTGAATGAGGATGTAATCCCACACCACACCGTACAATCCCATAAGAGAGTCTGAGTCGACAAAGGCCAAGGGGCCCAAGGCTGCGCATGGGTCAGGGAGGCCTAACTGGCTTGCAGTTTAACGTCTTGCAGTAAGGACAGGGGTCGGGGGCCCGAGGAGTCCAAGGGGCCTGAGGATGAGCCTCGGTCAGGAAGGCCTGAATGGCTTGCAGTTTAACGTCTTACAGTAAGGATGAGGGGAGATCTTAGTTTAAGGTCATAGAGCTCAGACCATTTTGCAGTTTATCGTCCTGCAGGATGGCGGTGCGGTTTAAGGTCGTGCAGGACCATACAGTTTAAGGTCGTGTTGGACCATACAGTTTAAGGTCATGTTGGACCATACAGTTTAAGGTCATGTTGGACCATATAGGATCAGGAGAAGTACTGCTTTAGGAACCTGGAATTGGTGGGAGGAGTTACGCGCTCACCATCTGTGGTCACCAAGGAGTACGCCCCATTGGGGTAAACCTTATGGATGATATAAGGCCCTTCCCATTTGGGTTCTAGCTTGGGAGGTTTCCTACTGGGGATAATTGTCACTCAAAGGGCCAGCACTAGGTCTCCCTATAGAAAAGAACGGAGGTGAACCTTCTTGTTGAAGGCCCTCTCTATCTTATTCTGATGACTTTCCACATTGTGCAGGGCACGAAGCCGGTTCTCTTCCAGTGCTTCTAATTCAGCTAGATGGATTTCGGCCACCTCATCTGGCACCTGCTGGTCATAGACTATAGTGCGTAACGATGGAAACTGGATCTCAATGGGTAGGATGGCCTCAGCCACATACACCAGGGAATATGGGGTCACCTGGGTAGAGTTGCGAGTCGTCATCCGATAAGCCCAGAGGGAATTGGGGAGCTTGTCCGGCCAACTTTTCTTGTTCTGACCAACCATCTTCTGTAGAATGTTAGAGAGGGTTATGTTGAATGCCTCAATCTTTCCATTTTCCTATGCGTGATAGCGGGAGGTATGGTTCGAATGTATATCATACTTGGCGTACAATTTCTTCAGCTCAGCTGCTCGAAAGTTGGTGCCGTTATCGGTGAGGATGGCGTGAGGGACCCCAAACCGGTGAATAATATTGGAGCTCACAAAGTCGATGATGGAACGGGCCTTGACCTCTTTGAGTGGAACTGCCTCTGCCCACTTGGAAAAGAAATCTGTAGCAGTTAGGATGAACCTACACTGGCGAGCTGTTGCTGGTGGATATGGTCCCACTACATCAAGTCCCCATACCGCAAATGGCCAAGAGTACTTGGTGGGGTGGAGGGGCTCCGGTGGACAATGCAGGAAGTTGGCGTGAACTTGGAACGCATGGAATCTCTTGGCATACCCGATACAATCGTGGATCATAGAGGTCTAGAAGTACCCCAACCTCCGGATTTTATGGGACAACTTCGGCCCAGCTTGATGGGCACCACAGGAACCGATGTGGACCTATTGCATAACTTGAGGAATATCTACTTTTTGAATGCAACGGGGGAGGAAGCCATCGAAGATCTGCTTATAAAGGATCTGTACAAGACTGGGGCTGCTCTGGAGGGTAAATTGCAGTGCGTGGTGTCAGATTCACTCGCGCTCGGCCCGGTCGTCCGAGAGGCGACCATTTTGGAGATACTCGACAAAAGGTGCCCTCCAGTTGGGAGCATCCTCGGCCGCTATTTCTGATGAACCCGGGACCCCTGACGTAGCGAGTTTGGTAGTGAGATGACTTACCCGCGTGCTGTCATTGTCTTCTTGGGTGAAGGGGGTGATGACTCTTCGGTGTGCCACATGTATAATCAAATCATCTTTCTCGGGTTCTGCGAGCGACGCACCTAAGCCAGCCAAGGCGTCTACTTGACCGTTCTGTGACCGTGGGACATGGGTAATCTCTGGCCGAGAGGAGAACTGGTCCATTAGGTGTAGGGTTCACTCCAGTAATGGCACAAGCTCTGGCTTCCTGATGACATAGTCGCCATTGACCTGTTTGATTACCAGCTCGGAATCTCCTTTCACATGTAGATGGGGCACATGGATCTCGAGGGCCAACTCGAGGCCGGTGATGAGTGCCTGATACTCTGCCTCATTGTTAGTACAGCCTTCTGTCAACAAGAACGAGTATGGAAGGATGGCTTGCGCCGGGGTAATGAAGACAATACCCAGGCCCACTCTGTTGAGCTTAGGATCGTTGAGCCTCCTACCAGTGGGGCTCCAGGAGGCACTGTCGAATTGCATTTTCCAACATGGGATGGCACGATCGACTGAGATGATCGTCTCATCAGGAAAATCCAGGTCCAGGGATTGATCCGCGGAGGTTGGATGGGCAGCTAAAAAGTCTGCCAATGCCTGTCCTTTAATGGCCTTCTGAGGTACGAACCTGATATCAAACTGCTGGAGAATCACTGCCCACCGTGCTAGTCGTCCAGTCAACATGGGGCGGTTCAGGATGTACTTCAGTGGGTCTACCCGAGAGACCAATTGTGCCTTGTGGTGCTGTAGGTAATTCCATAATTTCTATATGGAAAAAACGAGCGCAAGACAGCCCTTTTTGATAGGGGAGTATCTGATCTCTGTATCGAGAAGCATGCGGCTGAGATAGTAGAGACTATTCTCAGTACCCTCGTTATTCTTCTGGGAGAGAAGTGCGCTGAGGGACCATTCTAGGGCGGTCACGTAAAGGACCAGTGGCTTTCCAGAAACAGGTGGAATCAAAACCGGAGGTTGTAGCAGATACTGCTTGATTTCCTTGAAGGCGGTCCGACACTCTTCATCCCATTCGTAAGCGGTGCCCTTCTTCATGAGCCAAGAAAAGGGCTTACACTTGTTGGCCAGATTCGCGATGAATCGGCGTATATAGGCTAAGTGGCCTTGGAGACCTCGAAGTTCCTGAATATTGCTCGGGGGAGGCATTTGGCTGATGGCCTTGATCTTCTCTGGGTCTATTTCAATGCCCTGGTATCTAACAACAAAGCCAAGAAACTTCCCATAGGTGACCCCTAAGGCACACTTCAACGGGTTCATCTTCAGGTGATGGGAACAGAGGAAACCGAACACTTTCTCAAGGTCTTTGAGATGGTCCTGGCGCTGGCATGATTTGACCACTAGGTCATCTACGTAGCATTCCACCAGCGTCCTGAGAATCGGCTTGAATATGCGATGCATGGACCTCTGATAAGTGGCACCTGCATTTTTCAAGCCGAAGGGCATAACCTAGTAACAAAAGGTACCTTGGGGGGGCCTAAAGGCAGTTGACTCCTCATCCTCGGGGGCCATCCGAATCTGGTTGTACCCGGAATACCCATCCATGAAAGAGAGGGCTTGGAACTCGGCCATAGCATCAATTAATAACTTGTTCATCGGGAGGGGAAAGTCATCCTTTGGGTAGTGGCGATTGAGGTAACGGAAGTCGATGCAGACCCTGATCTGCCCATTCTTCTTCCTGACTGGAACAATGTTGGCAAGCCACTTGGGGTACTGTACTTCCTTAATGAAGTTGGCCTTGATAAGCTTGTCAACTTTGGCCTCAACCATTGCACCGTGAGAAGGTTGAATCTTTCTGGGGGGCTGCTTAAACCCACGATGGCTTTCCGTGAGGCCCAGATGGTGAACGGATACTTGAGGATCTAGTTTTGGCATCTCACCGTAACTCCAAGCAAACACGTCACGGTGTTGTTTGAGAAAGTCTATGTACTGTTGTCGCTCCTCGGGGGACATGGCTGCACTGATCAATGTGGGTCTCGGATTTGCCTCGCTACCAAGGTTCACCTGTACCAGTTCATCAACCATGGTAGAGACGCCTTCCTCAAAGGAGGGGGGAGCATCCTCCAGGTCTTCCTCTCCACCTATGGGGAGATTTCCCACAACGGGAGATACTTCTGAGCTATCAAAACTTGAGGGGAAGCTGGTGCCGGCTTGGGTAGCAGTGGTCATCATATCAGGAGACTCACTCATCGTTGAGACCATAGAAATGAAGGTAGTCGAACCTATCCCATCTGGCCTTCGGCCTAAGGGGCCACGTTTGATGACATCAAAGTAGTAGTGAAGTGTCGGCCTGAGTCGGTTGATTCCAGCCCGGTGGAAGAGACATTTATAGAATACCACCATTGTTATAAGATTGACATTCTAGTACCGCACAGGGGTAGGAGGTTTCGGGATCACCTGATCCTGGTTGGTGTAGGAGTACGAGGTGATTTTCCATCGTCGCTTGGACATGGGAACATTCCTTCCTTTCATACTTGAAATAACAAAACATTGCCCCATGTCGGGGGTCATGGCCTCCAATCGGTGGATCCAGAGGATGTAGGTGTCATCCATGCTTGCCCAGGGATCACTTGTGACCGGGGTGGGGTCATCCTCACTTACTAGGATTTTCTTATCCTTACTCTTGTAATAATCAGCATCCAGATAGCGGGCCTCATAAGAGGCGAAAGGAGACGCATCTCCTTAGAGAATGCCTACTCGACCATTGAGGGAGTATTTGAGGCACTAGTGATATGACGAAGGGACTGCTACGTGCAGATGGAGCCATGGCCTACCCATCAACGCGTTGTAGGCAGTGTCCTGAGAGACGACCATGAACTCGGTGCTAGAAATTAAGCCACCGAACTGAGTCTTCAGGTGGATATTTCCGACTAGGGTTTGCTCGGTCTTGTCGTATCCCTGGATTCTGAGGTCAGAGGGAGTTAAATCATCTTCAGACAGACCCAGCTTTCGCAGTGTCCGAGTCGGGATTAGGTTGATTCTAGAACCCATGTCAACGAGGCAGCGGCGGACCTCCACACCATTTAAGTGGACAGCGATGTACAGCGGGAGAATATGCCCCTGTATAGGAGGGTCCTCATCTTCACCGGAGAACGAGATAACCTTCTGACATTTGGCGTTCTCAATTGTCTCAGTTTTGAAGGCTTACACAACTGCTACCTCCGTATCAAACTGAAGGGGGCTTCTTAGGGCCTCGGAAAGTGCTTCGCACATTTCAGAAGATAGTAAAAGGGACTCAAGGATATAAATACTTGCTGGAATTCCGTCCAGGTGATCCAGGACATCATAATTTTGTGCCAAGCGCGAACCTCTGCTTACAGGAGGTCGTTTGGTAGTTGGAGGCATAGCGGGTCCTGACGGTTGAACCGGCGGTTGGCTAGTGCTGGGTACATCCTGCTGCCTACTAGTTGAAGCATGGAGAGTAGTCGCCAGACCAGGATCGGACAGCGGAGACTGGCCCGTAGCTGGGCAAGACTGAATGTAGTATGGACGAGGCAGCACTTCCTGATCTAGTAGCACAAACGGTGGTGGAGGTAGAGCTGAGGGCGTCAGATGGGGTTTCGCGTGCTGAGCTCTGCGTTGAGCTTGCTGTCTGGTCTTAGTAGCGTGCACGTCCTGGATGAAAGTGCCCACTAACGTGCCTCGATGACTGGAATGGTTGTGGTTCTGCTGACTTTGACGTCATTCGGGGACGTTGGGGAGGCTCACCTGGCGTTCCTCTTCGTCGGGAGTCATATAAGGCTTTACCAGCTCCACGATGTTAACTGAAGCGTACCCCTAGCTATCGCTCGACGATTCATCCACCACCGGGCGGATTCTGGGAGGAATCCCCATTTCAGGGGGCATAAAGTCGCCAAGAGTGCGGGATGACGACGGTACCGGTGGAGCACGTTGTTTCTTCTTGCGTCGTCGCTGCTTGCCCTTTTGGGAAGAGGTCGACTGTGAAGGTGATGCAGAGGTACTGGATACTTCTTATGAAGGTTTCGGCTACTTCAAGCATGCCTGGATGATACCATGGGTGCGGGAGATGGTTTTTCAAGCCATCCAATCGTCGTATTTCTGGGACCCACGGCTGGGAACCTGCTTCCACTCGCCTTCGTTGTCGCTACCAATCTCTGACCCTACAAAGACACCTGCTACTTGTGTTAGTGCCAAGACCAACCTGATTATGTTGTTGTTGACCTGGTCTTGAAGACAGTCTTTAAACACATAGCATTGCTTGAGGGTGTGCCCCAGAATCCGATGATAAGGACAGTAGTTGGGGTGATCGGTAAGATTCGCCTCCGCCAGCCTTCTGCACTCGGGTAGGCGCACAATCCCTTGCTCTAGAGCACTTCAGAAGTAGCCAGGGACCTGATTTTCATTGAACGAATAATTCTGGTGCCTTTTTTCTGGATAGGGGGCCCTGGGGTCCTGGCCCTGACGAGGGGCCAGAGGGGCTTGCCGAGGAGGTGGCGCCTGATTGTCTCGCCTAGGTGGGGGTGGCGCATTGCACGGGGGAACTTGTCGGTTCTGAGGCGGTTGCTGCTGGGCAGGAGCCTACGCTTGAGGTGGAGGAACTCTGTGGGGTTGCGGGGATGGTGTCGCTGGCAGTAATTCCAGCTGCCTGGGGGATTCTATTTGGGCCACCGCAGTGGGTTTCACTCTGGCAGTCCTCCTGGATGGGATCATAGGGGGCAACGAACGTGCCTGACTAGCCTATTGCAGAGCCTCCTCAAGTCGCTGAGCCTTATCTGAGAAATCCCAGAACCCTCCAGGGTAGTTCTGGGTAATCAGGGAAGGAACTAGCTCTATTTTAATGTTCCCGACACACATCGTTAGTAATTTCTCCTAAGTCAGTGGCATATCAAGGGAGTATGTAAGTCCCTTCCACCGGGTGATGAAATATGCGACTCGCTCATCCGGCCTTTTCTTGCACTTGAAGAGGTCTGTAATGCTGGTCTTTCACGTGGTGGAGCTGAACTGGTATAGGAACTGCCAGTGGAGATCCTCCCAACTGGTCACCGATCCGATAGGGAGCTAGTTGTACCAGACGAATGCGGGACCTTCCAATGTCTGCACAACACATCAGAGCTTGGCGGCTTCTTGCTAAGCCGGAGTCCCCAGCATGGGGCCACACCTGGAAGAAAAATGGGCCAAGTGTTGCGGTGGGTCCCCTGTCCCGTTGAAGGGCGAGAAAGTGGGGTTCCAAAAACCCAGGGGTATGGGCATATCATCCACCCACACGGGATATGGCTTTCCATCCAGTGGGACTGCCACCTGCCGCGTTTCCAACGCTTCGAGGCAGGATATGAGTGCCAATATAAGATCATCCGGGTGGGGGTCCCTGTCTTGACGGGGATCCCTAATCACAAGTGCATTTCCAGGTTCTTAGACATGGTATATGGCTTCGGCGGATCGTGGAGTGACTGGCGGAATGGCCTGTGGGGCGACTGGGGGAACCCGGACTGGATTCTTCAGATTTCCCCGTCGTTCAGGAGGGTTTGGCGAGACGTATCGTGCCCTCTTTCTGTAAGTTCCGGCTTCTGCCCTGTCTGCGGGAGTATCATGATCATGGTTTCCCGGAGGCATCTCACCGGGGGGGATTGTTCCTGCCCCTGCTGCCCCGGCTTGGGATTACCATAGTCGGTTCGCCGCTCTATAGCGCGCTCGGCCAAGAGTCTGTCAACCAGCCTCTTCTGCTCAGCAAGATGCTAGCGTAACGCGGCCTTCTCGGGATCTTCGTCCGTATTCTATACAGAGGCGGATGGGTTGGAGTTCTTGATAGTTCCGATGTGCTCCTTACCCTTACCAGAATTTCAATTGAGTACCAGCGACTCAGTGGGTAAAGGGAGGCCTAAAAGGTTCCTCTGCTGACGGGTAACCCTCCCTAATGGATCCAGCAGTGGCAGTACGCCCTCGGGGGGTAAGTTTCCATTGAGAAATTAAAGCTCATCTTCCTTGTCCACTACGTCAGCCATGTGGACCGCGAACCCTCTCAAGGGAATGTCCTCAATGTCGCATAACGAATCGGGATGTCGTTGGATAGGGCTGAATAGGAGAGCGGCATAGTGTCCCCAGCCACGGACTTGCACATGGGGGGTAGCTTCCCTGATGACTCTGTGGAGTACTTTGAAACTCTTAACACATTTCTGTTGAAGGTTGATCTGATGGCCTGGTGACTCAGGGTGCTGGGCCACAGGGAGTGCGGCCAAATCGATCAGGCAGTATTGCTCGCCGATTTATTCAAAGTGCTCTCAACTTATGGGGTACATCACCCGCTCGTAATGAAGGAGGAAGTGTGTCGCCCATAGGGTTCAGCAAAAGAATCCCACTTCTTATGGGGTAAGGGACTCTGGTGCGTGAAAGTTCGGCACCGTCGTTGGCCAGAACTTCTCCGGGAAGTGATCTGCTGCGAGAATTCTCCAGAAGTTCCTGGGTTCGGACTCGGGGTCTGGCCATGTATTGCCCCACTCGTCAACCAGGGGTGGCTGAGGGACTGGTAGCGGTACCGAGGTGGACCTATGGGACAGTAAACTTGGCGGCGGAGAATACGTCATACGAGCTGACTGGCCACCGAATTCCAGGCCATCCTATGAATAGTGAGGTGATCTGACCACGATATCACGATATGATGGGCTGATAGCCACAGGTTCAGGCACAGGAGTTGCGGTTGTCGGCGATAGGTCATGTCATTGCTCTACCACCATTGGTCCCCAAAATAGCTCTCTGTGATCTCTAGTAGAGGTAGAGGGCGCTTCCGGTGATAATGGTGGTGATTGCACGGTCGGGGCCTGTGGAATTTCCACGATTTCTTCCTCCTGGATATACCTACGGAGAGAGGTGGGAATCCGGTGGACCTCGCATTCCGGGAGAATGAGGCTGATGCACCTGGTTCCTGCCCCAGTCCTTGATGCGGAGGAGCGGGGAGAAGGTTCCATCGCTGAGTCGCATTCTGTTTCAGAATCTGAGAAACGAGCCGGTTTGATCTCCACCCGCTCCCCCCCAGGATTCTTCCTGTGGCGGCGATGACCCGCTCTTCTACCTCGGGATGGCTCTTCAGGACAAGGTTGATTCTCAATATGTAGTCTTGGGGCGGCGCTAGCGTCGTGGCGGAGAGGGACCCCGCTCGAGGTGGCCGGGGTGCGAGGGGCACCAGGGAAAATGTCAAAGGGTACATGGGGAGGACCTCCATGGACGGTGCGGGCGGAGCGAGGCTGACCTTCACTCCTCAAGTTGCCGGGGCGAGGAGGACCTTATCCAGTTGTAGAGAGGACGTAGGGAGGACCCCCAAGTTGGATAAGGACCGGATGGACAGTGCCTTCATATCGGCGGTCAGGGGCAGGAGGAGGGACTCCATACCCTGTATAGTGGGCGTGGGAGAGGTTTCCGCGCCGAGAGTCACTGCTGCGGGGCGGGTCTTCCTTTGGGATGGGGGTAGCACGAGGCATACCTCCATGACGAGCTTCAGATCAGGGATAGCCCACACTCTGTGGAATGGTGGTATGGATATGACCTCCGTATGGAGTGACGTTACCGCGGATTGGTTCGCGGCAATCATCGCTCGGGCCTGCGACCCCGAGAGTCAACCCAGCCTACCCGTGGGGCGGCTGAGGCCTCGATCCCGGTCGGGTGAAGGAGTGCCTTTGCTCAGTGTATGCAAGAACTCCATGATGTAAGCCGGCGGTGGCTTGGGCCACAGTAGTTGTTGACGTTGACCTATCTTGGCGAGCGTCCTCATCCCGGGCCCGGCGCTGACGTCGGGTCAGACGAGCTAGCGCAGGTGGTATAGGGTCATAGCCTACCTGCTCTTCCTGCGAAGCCGGACGGCGGCGCTGACGCGGCCGAATGGGAGCCCTTGCCTAGAGCCCTTGGATCGGGACTCTGAGCGGGCCGAGCCGGACATCACCCGTCTCATCAGCATAAGGTGAGGAGTCTTCGAGGCGTTCCTGGGACAGGCTCTTGAAACGATTGAATGTTGGGGTGGGGAGCAGGGGCTCCCTACACGACCTGTTAGGGCAGTGTTGACGGCGGGGCCAGGATGCCTCCAGGTCCATGCGGGCCATATCCCGAGTTAGGATGACCCCTTCCTCCTCGTACCTACGTACAAGGTTGTTGATCACCCTTTGCTGGATGATCTCTGATGGGGAGAGGGGACGTGGGCGCCCCGTATTCACGGATATAGAGGCTGTCATAGAGGTAGCGGATCCATGCGGGGTGGCTATACCAGTATTTCTCCTGCCCCTGCGTAGGCAAGCGGGCAGTGATCGTATCTCAATAGCAGCAACCTAGTTCCTGGGAAACTGAGGGATCAACTCATCAGCACTGTGAAAAAAAGGATTGACAACCAGTGCCCCAGCATCCTTCCATTCTCCACGTCTGTAAGAAGGATCTACGCCAACACGTTGCAGAATGGAATGCCTCACATTCCACTGCCCCAACATCCGGTGAGTTTCACGCCAGGCCCGCTATTTTCTTGGAAGGACCCGGTGCTAGATATCTAGATCCGGTGACACGTTAATCTATTGGTGTCTTGAACGCTACTAATCTCCACATTAAGGAGAATAAGTTCACGTCAGGTTCACCATTTCTATTTCCGACACTTTCGTCGGGGCACGCGCACATCCTTCTGCGGAGGAGGACATGCTGCATTGTTTCCCCGAATTCTCGCTTTCCAAAGGCGGGCGACATTCACTCCTTATTCAGGGACGTCTGCTCCTTGATTGAAACGGGATGATGGGATTTCAGTTCTTCCTTCTGTGGATTCCTCCTCGGAACTCATCACCTAGTCCGGGTCTCCCTCATAGATTTAAGACGTTGTTCGTGAAACTCTTCCCAGTGCCATGTTTCCATGGACGCCGGTTAATTACACTGCTTCTGTCGGGACATTCCAAAGGGTCCGGTCAGGGCAGCAACCTTCATTCGGGGGAGTAGTCACGTCGAGGCATCAGTAGCGTGTCTGGATTCTGGGGAACTGGCATGTCTGTCTTTTATCCCTTGTCATAGGGCTTCTCGAGGGCGTGGAAGCCCGAGGCATCCCACATCGAGCGTGGGGAATTATATGCCATAGACATATATCTAAGGTTTTCCTTAGCTTCCTGTGTTTAACACAGGGTATGCCGTAGGTTTAACGTCTAGCGAAGACGGATCAGCCCGATTAGAGCATTAGCTGGAATGGATCGGATTGAGGAATTTCCCTTGAAGGGGTGCCGATACCAGGACCAGCCCATGGGCGGATGCGAAGAGGAGCGGAATGGTATGATATTTTCGGGATATGGTAGTCCGGGTGAGAATCAGGATGGGTGATAGAGAGTTGAATGAAGTGGAGGGGGAATGAAATGGGACCATCGCAAGGGCGACAGTAAATTTGGGCTTGAGTCTCGAAGAGACCTCCTACGTATCCCCATGGCAGGGAATCAAAGTCTGTGTAGTTTGGGATGGTGTCGTCAGATCGACGTGAAGGTGGACCTTGGTCCGATGGATGTCGTCAGTGAACCAACGTGAAGGTGATCCTGGGGGTCCACTGGTGGTGGGCTTGAACCTCGTGAAGGCTTCCTACGTACCATGCCATGACATGGATCAAAGTCCCCATAGTTCGTATGGAATGTGGAATACAGTTTAACGTCATGCAGGATGGGGGTGAACCGACGTGAGTGAGGTTGGGACGACTGTGTGATGGGCCTAAACCTTATGGTGGGGGCTTTCTACGTACCATGCCTTGACATGGATCAAAGACCACGTAGTTCAGGTTGGATGCCGGAAGGCCGACGTGAATGAGGAGGACCAGGGGGGTCCTAGTGGTGATGGGCTTGGACCTCGTGGAGGCTTCCTACGTACCATGCCTTAGAATGGATCAAAGACCACGTAGTTCAGGTTGGTCACAACGACTTTCCGCTGGATCGGAATACAGTTTAGCGTCGTGCGGGATGAAGGTGGAACCTGATGTGAAGAAATGACGGATGGGCTTGAACCTCGTGGAGGCTTCCTACGTACCATGTTGTGACATGGATCAAAGACCTCGTAGTTCATAGGGGATTTGTCGGCGAACCGACATGAAGGTGAACCCGGGGGTCCATTGGTGGTGGGATTGAACCTCAGGGAGGCTTCCTACGTACCATGCTTTGACATGGATCAAAGTCCTCATAGTTCAGGTTGGTCACAATGACTTGTCACTGGACTGGAATGCAGTTTAGCGTCGTGCGGGACGAGGATGAACTCAACGTGAATAAATGACGGGTGGTCTTGAACCTCAGGGAGGCTTCCTACGTACCATGCCATGACATGGATCAAATACCACGTAGTTCAAATGATGGAAGTCGTCAGCGAACCGACGTTAAGGTGGACCTTGGTCCAATGAGAGATGGGATTGAACCTTGGGGAGGCTTCCTACGTACCATGCCTTGACATGGATCAAAGACCTCGTAGTTCAAATGGGTGTGCAGTTTAATGTCATGCGGGACAAGGGGAATACAGTTTAACGTCATTCTAGACGAGGGCATACAATTTAACGTCATGTTGGACGAGGGCATACAGTTTAACATCTTGCTGGACGAGGGTATACAGTTTAACGTCATGCTGGACGAGGTGTTTTCATGGCCAATGCTTACTCTAAGCCCACGTGAGTCGTGCTCGGTGTGAGAAACAAGAGGCAACAGAGACCTGACAATCACGTCGCGAAGGGTGCGTTCGTGAGAAGAGAAGAGGGGCTAACGCGTTAGGTGGCCCATGGTGTTGGGACTTACTCCAGGATAGAGGCCCGAAGTGGTGGTAAAGCATAGCGAAAGAGGTATTTGGGACCAATGATGGGAGGTGCCTCGTTCCCTATCGCGCCCTCCACTGACCTTGGTAGTGGGGAAGTACGGAGATGCAGGGGTGCAGCCATCCGTTGAGGGACTAGGGGGGGCTTACACCAAGGTGGTTTCCCTTCTCTTGTGGACATACGCCGCTCCGATAAAGAGGATATCATCCCTTGTGGGGGGATTGGTTCTATTCTCGTAGAGACAAGTGGCGTAAAGAATGGCCGAGCTGGGGGGACCTTGCGTGTGAGGTACGGGGTCAGGTCACAGTTTAACTTCATGTGTTGAGGACGTGGTGCTAGGCAGTTTAACGTCCTGCAGCTCGGACGAGGTGGGTTTACTCCGCACCCCTAGGACTTACATGACTGGCACCCTTGGCTCCTTGGGGGAGGGAAGGTACCAGCAAGGCCATGGTTAAGGGGGGTCATAGATCGAACCATCTAGGGGTCCATGTTAGCGTGGCTATGCGAAGAAGCAATAGCCGTTAGCGTGACTATGCGAAGAAGCATTGGTCAATGCAACTCTATGAGTGGTGTTGTCCGTGGGACTTTGAAATTACATCTTGAAAACCTGGAGGGTCACACGGGGAGAGGAATTGCCAAGCAGAGGAGTGTACTTCACGAAGTGGGGTTCCTTGGCCTTAGAATGGGGCAAAGGTGTGAGTGGAGAGTGATTTGCGAAGTGGAATAGTATTCACGGAGCACTGCCTCTAGAAGAGGAGGTGCCTCGTGAAGAAAGGTACTGTGAGGAAGTGTGCTTCATGATGTGTAGCGATCCTGCCTTAGCATGGGGATCACTAGTACAGAATGGGTGTTTCGTGAAGCATAAATGCCTCGCAGCTGCTCGGGTTCCCTTGGGAATCCCCCTCCTTCGCGAATGCCCTTGAGCTTCGTGAAGGGCATCCCTCTCGGAAGAGGGGCTCAAAATGAGACAAAGCGAAGGCGTAACGCGAAGTAGAAGTACCTCGCGGAGCTCATGATTCCCGGGGCAAAGGGTGCTTCGCGATTCGGGAGTGGAGAAGCCAAAATGTCGGATTGTCCGTCTCCTGGATTCAGGGGGAGCCCAGTATTTATAGGCATGGGTCATCGTGAAGCAGAACTCACGCACCGCCTCCGGTGCTTCGCGGCGTGCTCGCGAATGTCAGGCCATTCGCGGAGAGGTACTGCCTCCAGTACTTCATGGCGGGCTCACGAACGTCAGGCCGTTTGCGGAGAGGTGCCGCCTCTAGTGCTTCGCGGCGGGCTCGCGAACATCAGGTCGTTCTCGAAGAGGTACCGCCTCCAGTGCTTCGCGGTAGGCTCGCGAGCGTCAGGCCATTCACGGAGAGGTACCTCCTCCAGTGCTTCGTAGGACTGCGATGCTTGGGGGTGCTTCGCGTCGGGGCTTCGTGAGGTAGTGTGTGGGGCTTCTTTTTCATCCCTTCCTTTCAGGAAATATTTTGGCGCCAATAACGAGTTCATTCATTATATATTTGTTATTTAAATTAAAATTGATAATTCATTTAGTGAAACCTCATTAATGAATTACTCTCCATTTATTTATTGAGTGTGTGATTTTATCATGCGTTTGGAACACCAAACCACACCTCCTCCAGTAATCAAGTAGGGTAACACCTCACCCGAGAATGTTATTCCTACAAGACCTGGCTCCACCATATGTCGTTTCATCCCTTATGACAACCCCAACTCCACCATATGAAGGTTTTTTCTATGATAAGAGAGGTAAAATGATTAATCAATGAAAATAAATGGATTTGAAAATAGTGTCGAAGTGGACGACCGCCGCACCCGTGCAATATTCCGGCCTCCAACACAAATAGAATAAAAAAATTTTGAATTGAAGTGAAATAATAAAAAACAACATGAAACCTCCCTCGGGTCTAGGCCTCGATTTAGTCACTTTCCATGGTTAATTATATAGAGTTCATGATGGAAAGATGTAAGAGAGAGAATGAGATTGAGATTGGAAGATAAAATGGGTGGAAGAATAAATAGAATACACTATAATAATAAAAATATGAATTCATTACATGAGAAAATAAAACTAAAATAAAAATAAAGTAAAGTAATATAAATCTTAAATGGCCCTTTGGCCTCCTCTCCTTGGTTCCCCATATGGTGTTGGTAAGGATTGGAATGATTTGAGAAGTAGGAGCTCCTCTCCTTTTATAGAAAGATGTATTTCCTCTGAATTTTGTCGCATTTTTGACCCATTAATTTGTCGATTAACATGTGGACCCCTTCATCGATGTTGTTCCAAAATTTGTTTTCCATTCACGCTCAAAATTTTAGCTCATTTTTTCACCTGTTTTATGAGTTATGAAATTTTCATTGAGGGTTTCGGTTTCTAGAAAAAGGATTCAGGCATCTTCCTTCAAACATATGTCATTAAATGGCCACATTAATGGTTTCAAAACTCTATGTAATTTATTTTTTGAACGCCCCTTTTAGTCCTATTTCATCCCCAAGTGGAATTAACTCATTTGGAGTTGTGTAGAGCGAATTTTGATTCCATTACGGAGGTGGGGTCCACGTTGTCCACTCGGAAAAAGTCTTCAACTTAATTGATTTTTAAGGCCTCTAGATGATTGATTCATCCGCTGGTCCAGAAGATAAAGTTAAAGGAAATAAAATAATGATTAGAAAAAAAAAGAATAATTCAATTTGAAATTATATTTTTCAGGAAATTTACAAAATACCCTTGATGTGAAAATTTATCAAAAATCTAGAATTAAGCACTTTTCACAATTTAGCTCATTTTTATTCTATAATCCAAATTTCCCATTATTTTAATAAGAAATTTAAATACATGGGTTTTATCATTTAAAAATATAAAAAATTAATTATTATTGTATTAAAATATTCACATAAATTTGCTATCTCAAATACCCCCACACTTAAACCATGCTTGCCCTCAAGCATAAAATCTCAACATAGAATTCAGAGGACACTAATATTACCAATATTAAAATTCAAAAGTAATAAAATCAAGCAATTTTCAATGTCAAATAAAATTTTCAAAAATCCACATAAAATATAAATTTAATTTCCCAATTTTTAAAGAAACAATTAATTCATATATTTTACTTTTCCCCATTGAAAAATGATGGAACTTCTTCTTTCATTCATTCAAGCTTCTCAATTCATTATTATTAAACATTCCACATCGTGATTTACCTCACCTTTGAATTTTAACTTTAATCTCTCATGATAAAATTCAAGTAGAGTTATGCTCATATCATGAGAACATGTACCTTATCCATAATCTTTTATAATAACTACTTTTTCTACTTCGTAAAGACAAAAGGCACATAAAATCATAAGGACTTTTCAATAAAGGTTCAAATAACTCTGAGGGTTAAGGTTAGTATGATTTGATGTTTTTAAAAATTAAGGCTCAATGAGGAGGTTTATCTCTTATGTAGAATGCATGATATAAAAAAGTTTAATGAAATTCTCCTCTTCAAAGAAGCAACACCCGCTTCCCCCAAAACTCAAAGTATGGTCATGATCAAAGTAAAGCACAATGAATGATCAATGCACCCTATTGATTTTTTTTAATTTTGTACTTTTTTTCTTTTTTCGAAATTTATGATTAGATCCAAACTCACATCCATCACCAAACCACATACAATAAGAGGACCATTGGTCTGGAAAATATTGATTTTTAGTTTTCCCAAATCAAAACCCATTTTTCTCATTTTTTGGTTCTTTTTGTTTTTTTTTTTTGAATTTAAGAGGGTAAAATAATGAAGTTAAATGAATGATTCCACAAACTTTTACAATTCCCAAAATATAACCCCCACACTTTTTCCTTATATTGTATAACATCCCTTCCACCATGATTCCCTTCACCCCCACACTTCATTTTTAAAATATCATGCAAATACCAAGAGTAGGGTAAGAATGGGAAAAATGGCTTGAAACATGGTTCATCCCTATAATGGTCATTCATGGTCTCTATGGGATAAAATAAGGATTGATGTAAAGGTGTTAATTAAGGATAAGGGATTTTCAAAAATTCCTTAATCATTTTAAATGTGATTTTGTACAGTCATAGCTTTGACAAGTTCAAATACAAGTTCTAGTCGGAGACATATCCCAAGATCACTCAAGAAATATGCTCAAGAATAAATAGGAATTACTTGGTATAGAAATCCTATCAATAATGAGACATATGATATTGGGCGATCACTCAAGGAATGATTACTAATAACAAATCAATTCACATGAATTTCCGAAATTCAAAGTATGAAAAATGGTAGGGAAATTTCATTTGCATAAATCAACTAATTCCCTTAAATCCTGAGTCATCATTTCAATATCCATGCTTCAATTTAAACATTAAATTTTTCATTTTACTTATTCAGTATCATTAACATTGAAATCTAAAAAAATAGCATCATAGGATTCCTAAGAAACTCATGTCAACTAGATAAGTCAAGTAAAGAAATAATTCAAGTGTGGACATGCAATTTTAATTTTAAAGCTCAAAACATGTTTTGGACCAAAAATTTAAGGAGTTTAAAATATTAAAAATTATAATAAACTCCCTTTTGAAATAAATCTTTAGTCCTATTCTTCTATTTAAGGCTTCCTTTTCCCATATATGAACCTACAAAAGAGAATTACTCACTTAAGAACAAGGATCATGTCATTAAATCTCAAAAAGATAAGGAGAAGTGGATCGTATTCTAGATTAATCTAAAAAAGAATTTGAAATATAAAAATCATGTAAAGATAAATCTTGGTATGATCCCCCAAGTGGGCTCTGAATTTTTACTGCCTCTAGATGGCAGTACCAGCTGTTATCCAAAATCAAAGGGTGGATTAAGCTTCTTTGATTTGAACCACAACATGTGGATTTTCCCAGTATTCACATATGTTTTCTTATTGAGGAGGACTCCATGGATAGAGTACACCAAATCTTCCCCCTTCACAATGTGTTACAACTTTCATGGCGAGGGTAGAATGAAGTATAGAGATTCCTCCTTCTTCATTTCTACTTGTACAACATCTCCCTCTCCTTCCAGTGGTTGCTCTAGATGTGAAGTAGTATGTGTCTCTGGTTCTTCAGGGAGAGACACTGGTATAACTTCATGGGATTCCTCCGGTAGATGTTAAATGTCTTCAGGGAGCTCTAGGTGTGCCTCAACAAGTGCATATTCGTTTTCATCTTCATACTCCAAGGAATAATAAGAGTCAATTGATTCTGAAAATTCAAATTAGTTGGGATTTATACTCAAATTAGATTCAATAAAATTAAAAGAGTGTGAGTTCAAGATTGTATCATCTCCCTGATTTGGTTCGGTTTGAATCTTTTATTAAATGGAGAGTTCATTTTGGAGTTGATATTCACTAGATTGATGAAGGTAGTTGGGCACCTCCACCTTGAGTTTGGATTAAACTTCATGGATGCCTTCATTGAAATCTTGGAAGACCCATGGCACTTCTTTCTTGGCCTTGAATCTTTGTACGTCATCTTGTATTTCATCAGCCATCACCATAAAATCTTCAAGTGAGATCCATGTTGTTAGTCCTATTTCCTTCTATTTGAACCTTATCATTAGAGCATCATCCCTTTGTTGGATTTCCTTCTCAGTGTATTCTATTTCTTCCTCATGAACTTGTGAGTAATTATTCCATGCATAATAATTTGAGTTTGAAGACATCATGGAAAATATTTTTTTAGATTTTTTTAATGAAAAAAAAGTAAAATATTTAAAAAAACATGAATTTAGAGAAAGTGATATAAATAACTACTTAGATCCGTGGCAACAGTGCTAGTTTTGATGCACACCTGTCATAGGGCGCGTCAAAAGCAAATTTATTTTCCTAATGTAGCATAGTGGCTGACCAGGGTCGTCTCACTTGAGGAGCATTGTATTTGTTTCAATCACTTATTCTAGTTCACCTATTCTAATTATTTTTGGTTTTTAATTAATTACTAAAAACTATATTTTAAAGGTTTTGGAAAAAATTCAATTAAACTAATGAAATGAAGAATTCAAATCTAGATGAAAACATAATGAAATCAAGGAAGAAAGGTCTTGGTCCTAGGGTTGGATAACACGGGTTCATTAATTATGTATTTGTTATTTAAATTAAATTTTATAATTCATTTACTGAAACATTATTAATGAATTACTCTCCATTTATTTATTGAGTGTGTGATTTTAGCATGCATCTGGCACACCAAACCACACCTCCTTCAATAATCAAGCAGAGTAACACCTCAACCGAGAATGTTATTCCTACAAGACCCGGCTCCACCGTATGTCGTTTCATCCCTTATGACAACCCAAACTCTACCATATGAAGTTTTTTCTAAGATAATATAGGTAAAATTATTAATCAATGAAAATAAATGGATTTTTAAATAGTGTCGTAGTGGATGACTGTTGCACCCGTGCAATATTCCCGCCTCCACCACAAATATAATAAAAACATTTTGAATTGAAGTGCAATAATAAAGAACACTGTGAAACCTCCCCCAAGTCCAAGCCTCAATTTAGTCACTTTCCATGGTTAAGTTCATATAGTTCACGATGGAAAGATGGAAGAGGGAGAACGAGATTGAGATTGGAAGAGAAAATGGGTGGAAGAAGAAATGGGAAACACTTTAATAATAAAAACATAAATGCATTACTAGAGAAAAGAAAAATAAAATAAAAATAAAATAAAGGAATATAAATCATAAATTTCCCCTTTTCCTCCTCTCTTTGGTTCCCCAGATGGTGTTGGGAAGGATTGGAATGATTTGAGAGGTAGGAGCTTCTCTCCTTTTATAGGCAGATTTCTTTCCTCTGAATGTTGTCGCGTTGTTGACCCATTAATTGGACAATTCATGCATTAACCCATTAATAAATGTTTTTAATCAATGTTTTTTCCATTAAACATAAAAATTTAAACTCATTTGTCCCTTGTTTGTATGATTTATGAATTTTTCATTGGTGGTTTCCGTTTCTGGATGAAGGATCCAGGTAGCTTCCTTCAAACATATGTCATTCAATGGCTGCCTTAATGGATTCAAAACTCCATGTAATTTATTTTTTTAACTCCCCATTTAGTTATATTTCATCCTCAAGTGTAATTAACTCATTTTTAGTTGTGTAGAGAGAATTTTGATTCCGTTACGTAGGTGGGGTCCACGTTGTCGGCCCGGAAAAAGTCTTCAACTTAATTGATTTTTAAGGCATGTAGATTATTGATTCAGCCCCTAGTCTAGAAGAAAAAGTTGAAGGAAATAAAATAATTATTCTAATAAAAAATAATCATTCAATTTGGAGTTAAATTTTTTAGAAAATGACCAAAATACCCTTGATGTAAAAATCTATCAAAATCTAGAATTAAGCACTTTTCACAATTTAACTCATTTTTATTCTATAATCCAAATTTCCAATTATTTTAATAAAACATTTAAATACATGTGGTCTTTCATTTAAAAAAATCAATAATTAATTATTATTGTATTAAAAATATGCACATAAATTTTCTCTGTCAGAAGGTAAACAAGGATTTCCTAAGCCCAGTAGTATGGAATTTTATTAAGGCACATTTATTTCATTTTAATTATTTTTAACATCTTAGAATGAAAAAACCACAATCCAAATAATAAATAAAGTCAATAATGATGCATGTACCTATACTAGGTCTCTACCCTAAAGGCTATGGCCCCTCACTTGGTCTCCCAATAAGCTCAGAGTTCGTGCACTAGATCATAGGGGGGCCTTAAAATCCTATGTCCTAACCATTATCGCGGGTCTATGTCATGCACCAAGATCAACTAACATTGTTTCCTTACCAACCCATGAATTCCTCATAGTTCCTAATTCCAAACTTTATCTTATCTCTTAACCATCAACTTGATACCACTCTATCATGACCCCTTCCCACCAAAGCTGCCATAATGAGGGAAGAGATATAATGACCCTCGAGTCCCAACTCCAGTAGGCGCTGGGTTGGTGACTAGCACTGTGGGTATAAAAAATATCACAATATGGGAGGAATTATCCTTTATAATTAAACAATATTGGGATATAGGAACAATCAACCATAAGAAACCATGTGACATAATACAAAGTTAAACCCAAATTCATCCCACAATGCATGTATAAATAGAACTGATACAAATAAAAGTCTCCAAAGGTAAATACCCAAAAGAAACCTAGGGAATAAATATAAAAACTTTCCAATGATATGATCTAGTGATATCCAACATGGTCCAAATAGTCCCCCTATAAAACTAAAAATTGGTTTATATACATAGAGTGAGCATACAATTATACTAGTTAGGAAAACCAAAGTCTATCATGCACATGTGAAAAGAGCATAATAATGCAGCCATGAGAAAATAGTTGAACCAAAAAAACCTATATAGGTATATTAAACAGACACATCCTCACCATGGATCAATCACCAAGTAACACATCCCAATGTAATAGAATAATATGAATCATATTGTTGATAGAGATCCCCTCATCACTTTCCCATTGATTTTTTTTCTCTCACACCCTAGTGACATATGTCCTAGCACTCCCACCTCATATTTATATCAAATAATGTCAAAAAACCCACAAGAAACTAGCCATCACATCACAACACGTCCTTCATGAAGAAACCTGGGCCATCACCTCACACCATAGCCATAACCATAGTAGTATGGTATCATGAAAATGTGGGACATCAACTACATTTCCTCCTCCTACCATGCACGATCCATACCATAAACTATCTCATCATCTCACTGAAAAACACATGGTTCATCACATCTCACCTTTCCCAAAGACAACTAGGATACCATATCACATCACACCTCATGAGAAGACACATAGTCCATATCATCAAATCACAACATATCTTGACAGTATCACTTTTGACTTCTGGCCATCACAACTCATTCATGTCATCATCATCACCTAGAAGTGGGAGTAGGGAAGTGAAGGTAGTCAATCATCCATTCTCACCACCAATATGTTGTAAAAAACACCCCCAAAACATTTGGTGGTTGGCACTATGTTCTCTACATGGGTGGGGTGTATATATAAAATCACAAAAAAACATACATAGTATATAATATCATAAAACACAATCCCATCCTATGGGTTTATAACAAGAATATCAACAAAATCATGAATTTCCCTCACTTTTTTTCCACCTCTAAATATAGAAAACCCACATAAAAAGCCACAAAATATGAATTTCACATTACAAGTGAAGCTAATTCCATTTAAACATCCCATTCCTTTTATTATTTATCAATATTTTCATTTTACCACATAGACCATTATTAATCAGTTCATTAACCATTAACAACCCATTACATTTCAACCATTATTAACCAGTTATTATTCCATCACTACCAAGGCATCTAGTACAACATATACACACAATAATTCATGGAACAATAGTACATCACAACATCCCTCCATCATCACCTCTTTCTATTACATCACAACCACCATCGTCGCAACTACACCACAACCACATTCCATCACAAGTCTCACCTCATATCACAACACTCCATATCATCTTCCATAACAAAACCACTACCTTTTACCAACCACGCATCACCTTATACCACATCGTAACCACACATCACCATCAATTCCCCACAGCACATCCAAAAAAACACATCATCCCCAGAATCACAACAACCATACATCGTGTATCCACCATGTTCCATGAACACACATCACAACACATCACAAACCATTCCACATATTTATCAAGAGGATTTAATCAATTCTATTTATTTATTTAGGGGAAATATCACACAAACCATATATCTAGGGGCAACCATTTTATTAGCTGAGTATATGTGGTTAACTAATTTTATGTTTAGGGTGACATCTCAATAATCACAATAACACATAAATCACAGCACATATCACCCAATGCAAAGAAATCCCCCGCAGACCATAATTTTTAGTAAGGCATTAAGCTCACACAATTATAATGTCACAATAATAAAAAAGATAAAAAAATGTGTGAATCATTCCCCTACACCTTCCATTTTAAATTAAACTGATTGATTTATCTTCATTAAAATGGATTCAACCATATTAACATAAGATGAAAAAAATCAAAACATCTCCCACATGATACAAAAAAAATATAAACAAGGGATTCCCTACCTAAGATAAAGAACCATCACACAATTCACCACACCAAAATTGGGGTTGTTCACAAGATGGTATCACACTAGGAGACACTCAAACCAATGGTAGTGGAGTTAAATGACTCCAAGGTAAAGGCTTATAAACCTCTAGTCTTGAGATAAATTTAGTAGGAATGGACTAAGGAATAATCTTTTCTCTTGAGCCAATAGATACGGAATGATTAGAAATTCAGATCGCAACATATTTACTTTTCCAACTATTGAAGATCTCATTAAAATACACATGGGAATACATATTTATATCCTTGTTCATAATATAAATCAAGGATATAATTATCCTAGATTAAATGACCTTGAATACCCCTAATTCATGTATCCAAAATAACTACATGGTCATTTTCATGAAACTATCGAAGAACTCCACATGGATGATTTCACATAGCTGAAATCACCATGTAGCCAAAGGATCCATATAACCATTTTCACATATTTTATTTCTTACACAGATGATTCATATAGTTGATTTATCCATGTAGGTGATTCATATATCTGATCTAATGATGTAGTCGATCCATCCACATAGCTGATTCACTTAGTTGATCCAGTGACATAGAAGATTCGCATATCCAATCCATCCAAATAGATAATTAAAATAGTAAATATATCCATATAGATGATCCACCCAAATAATTGTTTCAACTTTCTGAGAACAAATCTTAAAAAAATAATAAAGACTCCAAAACACCCTTTAACCAGTAAAAATGGAAATTTAATGGACTGGGAAGGCATAGACCGTTAAAAAAAGAAGATATATGTTAATGATCATTTATAGATACTTGTATATTAATCAAAAACAAAAAATTATAAAACTATTGAGATAAAATGAAAGATAAATAGGATGGATTTTAGGATATATACTTGAGCTTAATCTAAAAATTTTCATGCAAAAAAAAATTCTTGAAGAAGATTCAAAGCGCATTAGTTCACCCCATATGAGATTAAATTGAACTATGATAGAGATAGTCAAGAATGAGATTGAGAAATTATTAGAAGTGGGTATTTTATACACTATTTATAACTCCTAATTGGTCAGTTCCATTTATATAGTGCCCAAGAAAACTGAACTGGCCATGGTGAAGATTGAGAAAAATGAACTAATTTCTATGAGATTAAAAAGTAGTTTAAGAGTTTTCATAGATTATATTAAACTAAACCAAGTCACATGGAAATATTATTTTCACATTTAATTTTCTAACCTAATGATATATTGTTTATCAAGTAAGACTCATTACTACTTTTTAGATGGTTTTTTAGGATACTTCTTGGTTCCCATTACACCTGAGGGTCAAGATAAGACAACTTTTACATGTTTGTATAGTAATTTTTCTACATAAGAATATTATTTTTATTATTCAATGCACTAGGTAAATTTAAGATGTGCATGATAAGAATTTTATTTATGTTTATAGGAAACTATTTAAGGGTATATCTGAATGACATTACTATGTTTGGAAATTCTTTTAATGATTTTTTGGAAAATTTACCCAAAGTTTTGAAAATTTACATTGAATGGAAGATTGTTTTAAATTTTGAAAATTTTCATTTCCTGGTAGAAAAAGGAATTGTGATTTTTCATGTGATTTCATAGCATGGGATAAAGGTTTATAAATCTAAAATTAATGCTAACAATGTATTTTCTTACCCCAATTATGAAAAACCTTTCAGATCATTTCTAGGACATGCATGATTATACAAAAAAATTTATCAGAAATTTTAGTAAAATTTCTCTACAACTATGTATATTTCGTTTAAAAGATACTAAATTTAATTTTTATGATGATTTTAGGAAATATTTTAAATAAATTTTAATTTCAACTAATCACACTACCAATGATGCATACACCTAATGGTATCACCCCTTTAAGATACTATGTGATGCTTCAACCCATGATGTTGGATTAGCTTTGTCTTAGAAAATTATTAGAATAAATCATGTCATTACATATACTTCAATAATATTGGATGCTTCCCAAAAACATTATTTAACCACTAAAAGAGAGTATTTAGTAGTTTTTTTATTTATATAAATTTAATTCATAACTACTTAGTACTAAGGTTATTGTTTTCCATGATCAATCATCCATTAGGTACCTATTGAAGAAGGAATAATACAATTCTAATAATATATATGTTTATTCTACAAGAATTTGATTTGAAAATAAAAGGACATATAGGATCTGATAATCAAGTGGTAGACCACTTGAGAAGGATTCCCCATATAGTCGAGGTTATAATTCTACACATAAATCCATTTAATTAATTAATCCAAGTTGAATAGTGGTATCTAATTTAAGGAGAAGTGTCATGTAATGATAATATAGTAAATTATTTTGAAACTTATTATGTTCCATATCACTTGAACCAACAAAAAACATTTAAAATCAAAGATGAATCAAGGTTTTATGTTTGGGATGAACCATATATCTGGAATATTTGTAATGGTCAAATCATTAGAAGATGTTTTCTAGAGAGTGAGGTGAAATTTTTCCTAGAATTTTTTTCTACTTTTTCATGTATAGGAAACTTTGAACCTTAAATAAATACTAGAAATATCTTATAATTAGGTATATTTTGGCCCAAACTATTTAAATATGCTAATGAATTTTGAAAAAAATATGATCGGTTCCAATTCACCTAGAACATCTCCAAGAGAAAATAAATTCCTAAAATACCATTAAACTTTTCTTAAATATTTGATGTATGGGGTACATATTTCATTAGAACCCTTCTCATATCCATTTGAAATTATTATACCTTGATGATTGTTGATTATGTTTAAAAATTAATGGAAGATAAATCCACCAAGACTAATGATTTTTCCATTGTTTATCATTTTTCTAGGACTAAAATATTTTATTTTTATTTAGAGTCCCAAGAGAAATCATTAGTGATCAAGGAACCCATTTTTACAATAGGAGTATAGAATATTTAATGAGGAAGTATGGATTGAATCACAAGACATCCACTACTTACAACCCACAAACTAATAGATAAATTGAAGTTTCCAATGAATAAATTAAGTGGATCCTTGAAAAGACTATTAAACAAAATAAAAAGTATTAAAGAAAAGGATTTAAATACACCTTTTGACCTTACACGATATCTTACAAAAATTCAATTAGAATGATCTAATATTGGTTGATCTATGGGATATTTTTCATCTACCTGTGGAATTGGAACGCAAGTCCTATTGGGATGTAAGTAAGATGGATTTGGATTTGAAAAGAACTAGATATAAAATAAGGGTATATATTTGAGGGATTATATAAATTAGGATGTTGGTATTTAAAAACTCTAGATTTTATAAGGAAATAACAAGGGTGGTACATGATAATATGATTCAATATAAAGAATTACATCCAAGAGAGATATTTTTACTTTACAAATTAAGACTAAGAATAATTCTAGGTAAAATTTGTTCTAAATGGTAATTTTCATTTCTTGTCACTAATGTGTGTTCATTTATTACTGTATAGATAGTTAAAGAAGAAGATGAGAACTCTTTCATTGTCAATGGGAATAGGTTAAGGAAGTTTCACAAGAATCTACCATGGGCACCAATGAAGGATATCACACTTCTCCAACCCATGTACCAATATAACCATCATGTTATACCTTTATTTAACACTTTTTAGTTATTTTACTTATATTAAATCTTATAAAACTTCCATATCAGTTAAAATTAATTGATGAAATATCATCATTCAAGTGTGGGGGATGGAAACCTTTATAGTTTTAGGAATTATGAATTTTTTTGTTTATCTTTTTCATTTTTTGTGTTTTAAAACCCATTGAGATCAAATTGAATACCTTCATTTGAACTTATGAAAATTTTGATAAACTAATTTCACCCAAGAACTCAACTTAAATGAATATTTAAATGAACTTAATTTCAAAAACAAAGTGTGGTAAATTCCTGAAAAGAATACTTATTTTTAAATAGCATGTCATGATACTTTAAACTATATTAAAATTACCTAATTGAGAGTATTCTAAACCAATTTTGAAATATTATTTAAAACTACATCATTTCTTGAGAAAACCAAGCTATTAATGAATGACTATAATTTGATGAGTAATCTGGTTAAAACCTTAAATCATAAATGACCTTTAATGGTAAATTATTAAGTAATTTTTTTATTGAAAATATATTTTTACAATAAAATTCCATTTCAAACTATCTTAACACATTAACTTTGTAATACCCTAGAATCCTTAAATGAGCTTATTATGAAACCATATTACTATCCAAAAATCCATAATTTTTTATCTCTATAAGAAAATAAGATCTAGAAGAGAATATGATTATGAGTTTGAGTTTGTTTAGGGAAGAAGTTATTTTATGAGTGGGTATGTTAAGAAACACCAAGTATAGAAAAATGGATGGGGGCTTAAATCTTGGAAAAAGAAGTTCACAGAATTTATTAAACATCAAATATTCTTCTCTACCTTCAAAAATTAAAATCTAAACAGAATAAAAATAAATAAATAAAACAATTTAAGTAAATATATTGAATAAACTTTTAAAAATATTGTAGTGATTTATGTGTAAAATTTACATTAAATTCAAGGAGTTATGAGATAAATCACTACAAATGAGAGTAATGATATCTTTCCTGAGTGTAAAATGTTAATTATGAATCTTACATTATATTAAATCCAAACATCCTTGTTCTACCTTTGAACTTGTAAATCTATAAACTATAAACCCTTAACCATGAAACAACCATAAAAATTAATCATGATTAAACATAAGTACTTGAATCATTTGGTGAAGATTTAGAAACTCATCATGCCTGTGGTGAACCCTATATGAGTTTGGATTGATAAAACTTTACTTTAAATTCAAATTTTGTGTGATGAGATAAAATAATTCAAGGGAGGTAGTTGTAAATGGGTATGGTAGGATAGAATAAGTTGAAATTAATTGAATTTACTTCATATAGAAAATGTAATTAAGAACATTTAGAAGGCATGATGAGTTTGAGTAACATGTCTATTAAAAAAGGGTACTCGCATTGGGTAGTGTTTTTAATTTTGATTAGGTAATATTTTTTATGTTCACTTTTTGAGGATTACATGGTTTAAGTGTAGTGGAATTGAAATAGTATATAACTACATTATAATTCATTGATATTTAAATTATTTTATTCCCTCGTATTTATTAATTATTGTGTTTTATGATATTTTGGGATTAAAGTTTCATTACATTGGATTTTAGAAATATCTCCTTAAATGGATGAAGTTGGGAATTTAATTTATTTATTTGATTTCTGGAATAAAATGAATGGCCATCTATTAATAATTATTGTTTATCTTATAGGTGAATAAGTTAAATATAGTTTTGAAGATGAAATACAATTAAAGTGGTGAAGATAAAATTAGGATAACTTAATACATAAATGTAAATTTCATGGTATAGAGGGAGGAATTTTTTCATGTTCATACATATTAGTTTCTCTAGATGTAGAATAATAAATGTGTCAAATTCATCTTAAATTTATAAATAGAATATTTGATAGGATCCTAGAATACATAAAAGTAATTATAACTCTATACTTGAAAATTATAAATTGATTGGGTCATGCATAATAGTAATTCTACTAGGGATTTGAGATATATAAGAGTATTTAAATTTACTGTTGAAGTAGAATTTTAACCCTCTCAATAAATATATGAGATATCTAGACCCATTCATAAAGGCCACTCATAAGAAGTGGAGGAAAGTTGACTAAGTTTGGTAATGCATAAAGGTCATTGATCAATACATTAAAGTAATATTAATCTCCCCTAGACATGAAAATATAAATCTATTGAGACCTTACATATATAAAAACATTAAGGATAATACCTAATAGTAACACCATGGATAACCTTTTACTCTTAAGAGTAATTTTGATGAAGTGTAAGGGTCATACCCTTTACATAATCTAGAGACAGTCATTTCATGTGATGGAAATTATTTTAAAATATTTAGAAGCAACCATGGCCATAAATATCATTTGGATAACACATGGATCCTATATCTAAAAATATAACCAAGATAAAATCTTTGAATCATGGAATAATGAATCCATAGTGTCCCATGTTGACTAATTAAAGGAAAGCAGGATACAAAGCTCTGGATTTTTAGGGAACCTGAAATCTCAAGGAATCTATTCAAATTTAAAGGGGAAAGTAGATTTAATCTCACCATCTTTTCTCATGTTATTCCCTTTGCATGTATGTATAATTTTAATTATTTGTTTTGTAATCATATTCCTTCAACCAAATTAATATCTTCAAACCATATTAATGTGTAACTCTTTACACAACTCATAAATTTTGTTACTAACCCAAATAAAAATCCAACTATATTAATATATATCTAAATGAATCTTATGCATAAGGAATATGGAAATTTTTAATGTTAAGGATTAAAATTATATGAAATTAACAATCTCCACATGAGCAAGCTGGGGCCACAGATAATCAACCTTCACTTTTCAAAACAATGCATAAGCTTCCAATCCAGTGAGAAGTCTGTCACAAAGTCCCTCTACCCACTAATGCTTTACTCAAGAGATAATTCAATTCCATCATAAATTTAACACCTAATATGTATAAATCATAATTAACTACTTAATTCAAGCTCAAAACTCAATACAATCCAAATTCAAGGTAGAAGAAAACTAAATCCATTATCATATTTAACATGTAACTCCTTAGATGCATATATGATATTCTCTAGAATCCATTTAAACACCTTTAAACTAAATCAGACACCACAATTCATAGTATAACAAGTATATATATGAATAAATCATGGATTAAATAAATAAATTAAATATTCAATTATTTAGGAATGTGATTAAAAAAATTATAGAAAATGTAAAAATAAATTATAAACACTTTGTAATTTAGGCATAGATAAACTTGAACAATTCACTTTTATGAATATTTCATATTATCATTTACAATGTTTCAATATGAACTCATTCATATTTAAATTATGAGATATTTTATTAACAATTTTATTATCAAATAGTAAACATTTTATTTTTTATGTAAAAAATTTATATAAATTAAATATCTCATAATTAATCTCATTTAAACCATTGGTCAAATAAAAATACAGAAACTCCTTTTAGAATGAATTAAATATTTTATTAAGAAATCCTATTTTTGAACTATTCATAAATAAATATAAACACTTTCTTTATTTACCTTATTTAATTTATAAAAACTTTATAAAGTGTTTACCATGTATATCTACTTTAAACCTATATCAAATCTACCAAAATATTTTTGGTTCAGTTTAATGCACTTCCTCATATTTGGCATGGGCCCTGAGGGTTTACACCGGTGAAGGTTTGGGAGAATTGTAACAAAAACAATTTTTCTTTAAAATTAAATCCAAAACAACTTACACCGAGAAATGAAAATCCCCATATAGGAAACTATTTCCATGGAGAATCCATGTTCATTGATGCACATGGAAATCATTGACTTTTTTAGAAATTTTTAAATTAATGATAATTAATCAGTTTAACCACTTTTAGTGTTTTTAGTTTATTTTTATAGTTTCATAGTGTTTTAGTTATTTTTATCATTCAATATAATTTAATATTAATATTATTTTTCATTATTATTAGCATATATTAATTTTATATATTATTTAGTATTGTATATTAATTTTAGTGTTATTTTTATTACTAGGGTTTCCTATTTTATTGTTTTTATTATTATTTTTATTTCTAATTTATATTTGTATTTATTATTATTATTAAGATATGTCATAATATATATTTTATTTTATTTTATTTTTCTTATAACCATAGAATATCTAATTATATGAGTATATATATATATATGTAATTCTAACTATTTGAAGAATTGTTAATATTATTATTATTATTATTAGTTTTACATTTATTTGAAGATTGGGTTTTTAAAATATAAATAGTTTTTGAATTCTACATGAAAGGAATGGAGTGGGTGAGATGGGTCACATGTCGAGATATCTAGGATCTCCTTCTAAAATCATCATCTTCAAAAGGGTCACTAATCATACTCTCCCCCCCCCCTGAGAAGATACAAAGCAAACATAGTGACACTCATTCTCTATTAACCCCTTCTATAAACTATCATCCCCCTCCAACCTCCACTACTACAAATAGGGATTTTAAAACTGCTAGAAATCACCTTTAACAGCACTAGAAAAGTTCTGTTAATCGTGGAGAAGATAGGGGTCCCCTTTAACAATGCTATTTTTAGTGCTGACAAAGGCCCAATTTATCAGCACTATGTTGAGCACTGATAAAGTCCCAATTTATCAGTGATTAATTAGCATTGATAAATTCCTAGTTTCATGTGATGTTTTTTTTATTTAACAGCACACCCAGCACCTATACAGCACCTGCACAACACCTGCACACCTGAACACAAACAGTACCTGCACACACAACACAAAACATCACCTTCACACAAAACATCTGTACAAAACAACTCCTACACACAAACAAATCATATAAGAAGAAAACAGCTCACACAAGAGTTTCTCAAACAATTCTATATATATTTACTTGAAATCATGAATACAAAAAAAAACACACTTCTATATACATTTCAAACAATGTTTTATATAGTTACAATTATAGTTATCCAATAAAAAGTTAAAAACATTAATGTTTCATCCTTTTTTCATTTGTGATCTCCTCTCAAAAAATTTCGTCCATGGTATTAGTTTCCGAACAAAGCATCCGAACTCAAGAAAAAAATTACACCTATATAAGAAAAAAAATATTTTGTTAGTAATACAATAATGAAATAAATTAAACATTAATATGAAAGAATACATTAATAAAATTTCAATTTTTAATAAAAAAAGACACATTTGGGTATGTAGGGGCCATAAGACTAGATGATACTTGATACCTGACCTTGATATGGGTAGGTAAGTGGCCTTGAGGCCAGATGTTGTGTGACATGGTGTGGTAAGGGAGTGTAAGTGTGGTGAGATGTGTAACCTGTTACAACCTTTTCTATTGGAAATATTTGTATATATACAATGATATGGTTGTTTGACCATCATGAGATGTGTTACCTATTACAACCTTTACATGTCCATATTTCCTTGGATTGAATTAATATTTTAGAATAGGCTCAACATGATTCATTGACTTATAAATATTGTTTTGTTAAGATTTCATGGATGAGAAAAGAAGAGTAATAAATGTCAGCAACAGTATGGAATCCAAAAGGTTTCATTTATTTACAACAAAAAGGGTAGTAATATCCATAGTCTAGAGTCTCTCCCATAACTCCCCAAATATGGGGGTAGGGTAAAGTTAGAATACTCAAAATAGTATGCTCTCAGAATACCCCCTCGAGCTCTGCTAACCAATGATATAGAGTAGCTATAGATTAGAACAAATGATCAACTAATTTAGTTTCCACATATACACCCTATTTTAGTTCCTCTTCCCTGCTAGCAGCATCAAATCTGGACTTTTCTGCCACATTGATAAGATTATGTTGCTCTATCACTGTTTTCTCTACAACATTGAGCATTTATTATAGGTGATACAATTCATGTTAGAAGATGTCTATCTCATACCTCTCATCAATGACTAAATTTTTATAAGCTTCTACTTCTATTGTACACATGGATGCTTCATCAAGTCCTCATTGTGATGTTAAATGTCTGAATTTTATGCCTCCACCATCGATACTCTCAGATTGATGAACCTCTTTTTCCCCCTCATGGTGACCACCTCCTTCACACTATCATGGAGTTCTTGATAATATAACTCACTATAATCAAGGGTTGTTAACATGTACTGGAGGTTTCTAAACTAGTATTTTAGATCTTTCAAGGTTCCCTCCATGATTATATTCCAAATATACCCCACACTTGTCACTGAAACTATTGATGAAATGTTATGTGTTTCGAAACTCATCTCAGGACTAGTCCAGAAATAGGAATATACTCCAGGACCAAGTTTCTAAGTAAGGGACTCATACTCACATCCCTTTATGTGCTTGAAAAAGGAAAGACTTGTGCACTAGTTATTATAGTGGGGATAGATAAAATGTGGAATGGTCTGGGAATTCTGAGCTCTAAGGTGTAGTTACTCTGATAATCATATAAATATTATTATTCAATAGAAAAATAATTCCATCATAAAATCAATATTGATGATAATAATTGAGAACAGACCTCTATCAGCCACATTATTAGCCACTTCCATCACCTCAACGTTGAATTGATTAGTGACAATGAAATATTCCTATAAAAAATGACCCCAAGTCACATATAAAGTTCCTTCTATCACTACAAACTATTCTTCACCTTGAAGTGTTACAAGTGTAAATAGAGGCTATACAATATGACACATACATGATGATGTATTCAATTTCATAGAAGTATTCAATTTTAGAATAAATTCTAACACTTTCCTAATGATACCACCATCCTAGATAGGTTATAAATATAATATTTACATATATCAGGAGCCTCTAAGAGTGTACTCTCCCTTGCCAGGTCAAAGGGAGTGAGTACTAGCATGTCTGCATCAGACATCGGGTCCAACCCTACTTGCACCCTGACCACTTATGCCTCTTCGAGGACCCCATACAATATCTAAAGTCCTGTTTAAGGTATGGAAGGAATGTATTTCTCAGTTTTAGAGAGTTCCTGATGAGAACCTACACAATTAGATAGGCCATGATAATCTTATAGAGTAATGAAAAGGGAAAACGTCCAAAAAGTACAACAATTAATGATTTTTAGAGGATTATTAGTGTATGTACTTTACCACTTTCTCTTCTTAGTCCTATTATAGGAAGTAACTTTAAAATATAACTTCAGGTTCCAAAGGTGGTGTTGATGGAGGCATAAATGGTGTTTCCTTTGGATCAAAAACAACCACATCCATGAGCTCCATTTTACTTGGAGAACCCTAATCATTAGCCTCTCAGTCACTTTTTGAACCAACTTTGCCCACCGTGTCCCTAGGAAAGTAAACTATAGAGGTGGTAGGTGACCAAATTTTACCAGCCTCTTGAAATATCCAAGAGAAAAGAAAGTTCACCATAGTCTTAACAATATCAAAGAATATATGAAAGTGATGATAAAACTTATCTTACCTCTTCACTAGATCCATCCTAGTGTCCCTTATCTTCACTAGTTACCATTGTGCTAGGAATTATCATTCTCTAAGCTAGGGGTGTGTGATGGACCTAGCCTTTGACAAAATGAATCACCACACTAAGTTCTTAGAGAAGTTATTTGACTTCAATGGGTTGTTGTTCATAGAATATTCCTTTGGGAGCGATCACACTCCCAAATCCCTTTATCTCTATTTCCACATGAAATAACACTCTCTAGACCTCTATGGTCAATGTATTCCTTCTCTAGTTGTCCTAGTATTGGAATGTGATGGGAAACACTACCATAATTAGAGCATATCCCCCACCGACTAGAACTTCATTCACAAGAACCCCATACATTGTTACAAAATCTGTTGGCACCCGCCTTGTTGATGGTGTTGGGTCTAAGTGTCTCATTTTCTTATAAGACGTCTAGAGAGATGTGGGTCTTCTAGAAGATGATTTTTTGTCTGGAATCTAAATTTTTGATGATTCCAGATCCCCTGTGTCCACCCCCTCATCCACTATTAGAAGATCTATGTGCTTTATAACCAATGGAGCCAACTGACCATTCAGGTATGATCGGACCAAGGTATCAACATAAGACTTGGAGAGGCCAAAACCCACATTATCTAGAGGGAAGGTCACCTGAACCTAATTTTCCTATCATGTGAACATTATCCACAATTTGTGAGCCACCATGGGATGAATTTTTGAATGGATGTGGGGAGGAGTGGGGAATTTCATCTGAATGCACTAAACTATCTCCCAAAGTGGTTTGATGCATACCACTCATAGAATATCTTTCAGTAAATACAAGTGGATAAAACACCTTCACATATGGATAAAAGATAAGATTAGGCTATAGGATCACACTTTACATTATTGGTAATTTCATAGGTTGGTGCTCTGTATGGTATAAAAAACTGATCATACCGGTTCACTTTTCTCTTGATCTCCTAGTTCTTTAGTGTGATTAGCCAGACCCCAGTGATACTTTATAGAAATTTTCTGAACTGGTAACTAGGAATGTTATGAGTATTAAGTAACTCATATCCACCAATGTGGACCCCCATCCAACCCCACCGCAGTTGGAAGGGGCTAAATATTCTGAACAGGGAATACCCTTATAGATGTGGTGAAGTTGGCAATATAACTTAGCCAACATGGGAACAAACAATATGATAATCATACCACCTGCAATCACCTCTACCATCATTAAGGTGGATACCATAACTCAACCTTTTTTCTGCATTTTGAATAAGTACCTGCTTAGGTACATTGCTGAGAAGCTTACTAGATGAAGAAGTTGATGGTCCTGGGAGGTGAATGGCCATCCCTAGTCATTGAATTGACACTCTTAAACTATTTTAAAGTGATAACCCTCTTCCACATAGGATTATAATGATGAAAAAGCCTTGGTATTCTTATTCCTACACTCATGTCGAGTCTTCTTGATAAACAAGTCATCCCACTTCTTGAAGGGGATGTCAACCCCTGGATATGGGTCCTTCCCAAGGGATGTTTTGGATAGATTAATGAGATCCTTAATAATGGTAGTATTATATTCCATTCCATCCTAATTAAATGGGGGATGAATTTACTCATCATACTTGTCTCCTAAAATCAACGCACCATAGATCATCTTAATGTCCCATATACTAATGTTGAACTCACCATACATAAAATTAAATGTGTTCATGTATTGAATCTATAAACTGGAAAAGTATACCATTATAATTTTGTCACAATAAGTAAGGGTTTGGTAAGCCTAAATAGATTCATAAAATCCTATCTTTTTCAGATCAACCACAAACTCTGTTGCAGTACACTGAACCAAGAAGGGACAACCCTGGTTCATCCCAAAGCTTCAACCTGATCAAATAACCCATCAAAATAACCACCCAAACTTCTAATTATATATAGAATTATACATTTTTTATCTATAAATATGGGTTTTAAGATCCAAATCATGTTATAACCCTTTAAAATCAATCCACATAGGCTTCAAAATTAACCGTTAGAGATATATTCTTTAGAGATGAAATTACCCACATATGAGATGTTCTCCCTAAACATATTATTAGTCTTAAGGATGTAGGAGGGATGCATGATCCCTTTATGATGTGGAGAAATCATAGTATCATTTCAAATAACAAAACCATATAATGTAAAATAATTAGAAAATTGAAAATCCAATATATTGGTTCCCATCATGTTTTTAAGATGCTCATGAGTGGACTGAATGACTATGCACTGGTCGACTTCCACATTATCAACCATTGTAGTCTAATGAACTATAGCCACCTTAACTTCAATTCTTGAATTAATTTGTATCATAATAAATAGAAATTTTATATTAATTATGAAAATTGAGGATTTTGGGTTAAAAATGGACTTGACTAAGAAAGGGGCACATGACTAATTAGAAATATCATATTAATTACATGACTTGTTTAAAGTCATGTGATCACATGAACATAATAGGATCACGTGATCAAATGAACCTGGGAGATTTATATAATTACATGACCCTTGATGCTTTATGCAATCATGTAAATAAGACAAGAATACCTGAATCATGGTTCAAGTGAATTACCTTAATTGATTATGTGATTTTTTTATGTGATTTGATCATGTGATGAGATCACATGATCAGTTCACATGAAGCATTCATACAAAGGAGCTTATGTGACACGATCACATGAAGAGGCTTTTAATAATGATTTGTGCTTTGGTCTTTGACCAAAGCATTACCTTTAAAAAAAATTCCCATTACTCTCTTATCTATTGGAAATTTCACAGAATACAAAGAGTATCTTAGAATACTAAAAGAAAAATAGAATCCCAAGGGGATCAGTTAGGTATTTACTTCCTTATAACAAAGTCCTTTTTTCTTCTTCAAGAATTTGTATGTAAGGTGTGTATGCATCTGGGCATTGATGTGATACTGGTTCTATATGAGGTGCGTAGGAACCTAGATTTTTATGGGCATGCATATGTATATATGATGCAAGTTTATTTGAGCAATTGTTGAGATGATGATTTTACTGTACAAACATCAAGATTACCTCTGTAATTAAGCATACAAATCATTGTTTCTCTTCATGCAAAGGCATGTCACATGGATAAAAATCGTCTAAAATAAACGAACCCTGCAAGGAATAATGAAAATAAAATCAACATTTCATTATATAATTTTTCATTAAAATAGACATATAATATCATAACATTACCTTTACATATTTACATAGGGTTTCTTTGGTCCATATATAAGCTAATAACAAAACTAATGATTCTTTGTGTACTTTACTATTGTTGTTTAACTACTGCTTAGCATAGCATCTGATCTGAACTTCTGATTCGGCGTCCCCGTGATACTCTCATCCGAAGTTCGGATTAGATGTTATGTTAAGAGGTAGTTAACCAACAGTAATGAAGAATCCTTAGTTTTGTTATTAAATTTGTGAGTGATGCACAACCAATATTATTCCAACACACTACATCAGTATAAACAGCTGCATAAATGACCAAAATACAGAATATAAATGATCCATGCCATAATAGTTTGGTTCTAGTGATTTTGGAAACATGGAAACATAAAGAACTAGTTAATGAGAGTCTCTCATTAAGTTATGCTTTACCAGAAAGACAAATAATTTCTAAAACCATTCTTCATAACCTAAGGATATAAAACATAATAAAGGGTGATCATATATGCTCAATAGGTGTAAAAGAGGTAGATATCAATGATCATATAATGATAACATAATTAGTAGGAATTAACCTTCATCATATTTGTGTACAATCTTCCATCGGGTATGTTGCCCATTCGTTTCTAAACAAATCTATATCATCTTGTGAATATGAGTTTTTTTGACAGTCATAGTAGTACTGAAAAAATATAAATACACAAAGGATTAATAAATATTTTAAATGAACTCGTAATTATTTTCAAAAATACATCTTCAAGAATTCTAGTTTGTTGATGAAATAAAATCTCTTTCATAAATTTACAAACATAATAACCACAGTCCTTTCTGTTTGTTTGTTTTGGACACTGCAAAAACATCAAGAAAAATAAGTAATTTGTTTTTATATGTGTTTGGATAGTGAAATATTATTATATATACCAGGATACTTGTCCAGTTGTAGATCTTGTAGGCGTTCTTGTCCTTAGGCCCTGGATTCATTCCATGAAGTAGAAGATATCGATGCACCACCCTATCATAACATAATCCTCATTAAAAGATAATATAAATTATATAACTAGATGTTTAGTTCTAAAATTTTGGATCTAGTGTATTAAAAATTGACAAACTCCATCATGTGTGGTGGGTTTGTTGCATATCCATGCATTGAATCCAGAAAATAAATATTTGGAGTATCCAAATCAACTGAAATCAGCATCCAATGCTACCTAAAAACACAAAAAGGAATCAGTAATGAAAGAAATGAAAATATAGTTGATATGATTAAATTGTAGATTTTTACCCCTACATCATTGGTATTAAAAAGATTCCATCATCTATATTTTTTTTTAAATTATTTGAGAAGGGGTGACATTATTTCATCCTCTATCATAATTTATTTCTTCTTTTGAAGAGGTGATATGAGGACTAATGAGTCCAAAAAATCATGGGGAAATCCCTTCAATTGTTTTTCATATATACATCTGTGAAAAATATGAAATGTATTTATTCATAATTATCATATTATATCATCTTTTGTAAAATCAAATCATGAAAACATACCTCATGTATACATTTACAACTGAGGAACCTAGCCATTCATACTTGAGAATTTAATTTACATTTTCCGCACTAATGAAATCTGATTTTTCCTCTCCGTGCATTTTTTTTTTCAAAATCAACTATGTGATCATTTCCATCTGTCAACTTTGTATCCACATGAGCCTTCAATGATATTAAATGTGGATATAGAACATGTGGGGTGAAGTTTCTCTCAGTAGATTGTTTTAATCGGTTGGTTGATCCTTGAAATAGTTTTGAGCCGATATTTTGTTTCACTCCCTTATCTTTGTTGTTCTATAATAACTTTCATCGGTTCAGACCTTTTTCATTAAATGTCAAAGGTTCAGCTTGAAAAATAAATTGGAAATGGATACCTGCTTGTTGACATGTTTTTTTACAAGAATTAACGGTCATGCAATGAATGTTCCAACATCTTGTTTGACCGTATGAATGTTTTCATCATCATTTGGAATAGGTAGCTTGACACTCATCTCATTATCTACATTAATTGACACTCTGACATGATCTATTGGAAGTTGTCTATTGTGCAGCATGTCATTCTTCATATTGAACATTATAGCCCTCACTACAAGGTGATAGATGGGAGTTGATAGATATAAATCGCAGTCATTTTCACCCTGTAGAATATTATTACAGGAAAGGTATCAGTGTCTATGTGATTCACATTTCATAGAAATGATTATTAGAACATTGATTACCTAATCTAAGTCGGGTTTTTGAGGTGAATGGCTTGCCTCAAACATGGTGGGGGTGGGGTGGGATCTTCAAGCATGGTTTGTTGTTGAGTTATTTCTTCTCTTTTCCTCCCCCCCATCAAACTTTTTATAATATCTCTTGAGTATTGTAATTCTTTTTGAAACATAGATATTTTTTCTCTCATTTTTTCATTTCCTTAGTTTGATCCACTGCTTGTTTTTTTTCTGAAAATATGTTCGGGGTGTCACCCCAAAACCCGTACCTCTGACATAGCCATACTGTTCTGGCTGCTTCAAGTCCGTTGAAAGTATTTCTACATCTGGTGTGGGTGTTTCTGATTCCTATGACTATGTCAGATAGAAAATATAGGAAAATAAGTAGTCATTGTTATGTAATAGTGATTTAAAGAAAATCAAATTTATATTATGTCATACATACACATGTTTCCCACAATTTTTGTGTGTTTTCATCTATAGTATCTCCTATTTATTTACAAAAGCCTCCTTCCATAGCACATGGTGTAGGATGGAAGTGGGTTTTGATTTTGATTCATCAATCTACATATAAACAAAGGAACATGTTTATGGTGTTGTTTTATGTCACATAAAAGTATTACGATAGATTTAAAATGCGTACCATTTTTTTCTCAAGTAAAGCATACCCCATCCTTACTTTACAGTAGGGGTATGCTGGTTTTTTTGCTCGTTATTTATTTTTAGTACTCAGTTGTTGTTTCATAAATAAAAATTGTCAATCAAAGTGATGAATACAAGAAACATCAAACAACATGTTACTAGACACAATGTACCTGAAAATTCTGCTCCACCTGACGGTTACTAAATGCATCACATGCTCCTTGGGATATCAAGTGTGCATAAATATAAGGTGGGTGTGGATTGATTTTCCTCTTTAGCATCTTTAAGATAATATTTTGTTAAAATTGTGTGGAAGCCTCTAGGAATCCATTCTGAAACTCTTAATACATATTCCTTGTGCGAGGCATATACTATAAATTCACTCTGCAATAGATGATGAAGAATAAGTCAATGTTTTAGTATTTTATTTTATTTTAATAAATTAAATAAATGATATCATAATGTTACCATAATCTCTTACCACATTAGTGTATTAAGACCAGTGACAACATGGTTCCATGACTGTACATCAATTGGTATGTGTTTCCTAGTGCTGATTTCAATGTAGCTACTAAATATGGATTTATTGGGGTTAACATGTTGGTCTCTCTTATTCCATCCCACCTCAAATTTGATTCCTTTTGCATTTTCCTTAAGGATTTTGGCTAACACTGTCAAACTACAACGCTCTTGTTTTTTCTTCACCTTAAATGTTTCATTTCCTACCATTTTCTCAGAAGTATTATCATTATGTTCTTCTGGAGCGCTAGCATCGGCACTGGGACCAGCAGCAATAGGTTGAGAAACCTATTGTACCTCATCACTAGGACCAGTAGCAACAGGTTAAGAAACCTGTTGTTGCTCTGCACTGGGACCAGTAGTAGCAGGTTGAGAGACCTATTGTGCCTCTAAATTAGGTGCATTAGCAGGTGCAGAAGTCATTATCTTCATAAGTGGTTTAACATTTAATTTAGATTACATAAAAGCAAAAAAAAATATAATAACATAACATAACACAATTTATATTATAATAAACAAATAACCTGATTATTTAACTCTCTTTTTTTAAAGGGTGAAGAGATTTGACCCCTCTATCAACTATGTAGATCCCTTTATTGTGGTCTCCTCTGACATACAAAACTCTGTCTACATTGGGACCACTAAGAAATGATTTTAAATTCCCAATTATAGGGTTATCCTCCATTGAAATTTCATTTGACCCATCATTTGTTTTGGTCGATAATAGAACAATTGAACAGTTTCGATTTGCAGGATCTGGAACATAAAATACTTGTACTTCCTGTGATGCCATTATAAATGGTTCTTCTTTCTCCCCTTCCTTACTGAAATCAACTTTCACAAAACCCAATTCATATATTTTAACTTCACTCCTATTATTAACCCACTTTAATTGAAAAATCGATACTTTGAATTTTGTATAATCCAACTCCCATATTTGTTTGATAATGCCAAAGTATTACTATTTCGCACGGAATTCGGGGATGACCTCCTGGATGGGAGATTCAAACGTTCTGATCGGTTTCTAACGGGTTTGTTCATAGAACAGGAAACATCCAATGATTCCACATCCATTTGGACCTACTTTCCAAAGGTAGGCGCTCATTAACTTGTGGACTGATGAGGCTTAGGAATTTGCATTGGTCGAGAGGATGGGAGGTCGGACTCATCACACCTTTTTTGAGGGGAATTATTGTCTACTCTGGGACACTCTTTATAGATTTAAGTTATGTTCGTGAATCCTTATTACATTACCAAGTATAAAATGATATTTCCTTCAGTTTAACAATCAATGATTAAATATGTAAGAAATTTAGAGAATCTTTTATATGTATTTGAGGTTCTTCATCAATAGTAACCTTCAAAACATTTATATAAAAGTCTCTTGGTCATTATGATGACCAGGCTGGTTTTAAAGCCACTCAGTGGGGCACTTGAAGTTTATTGTCATTCAGAAGGACATGAATTATTTCAGAGTTGGGATCAAACCCATAGAAGGGCTACCTACGTATCCTTTGTTTTGGAAAAGGAATCAGAACCCATGTAGTTCGAATAAGGGAGTATGATGTTTATGATTGATGGCTCAAAGAAGGATGTCATAATTACTTTTACCCTCTAAGCTCACGTGAGTCATGCTCGGTGTGAGAAACAAGAGGTATTGGTAATAAAATATACAATTGGGCCATGAAAGATGTAATCATAAGAAATGGTTTGGGGCTTATATATGTATGACTGCCCAAATAAATGAAGCTTAGGATTTACTTTAGGGAGAAAATCTAGGAACAGGGTCCATAAAGGTATATGTGCTTCATGGAGATTTGAATACTCTAACTTGGGATTTATTCCTGAAAAGGAAACCCAAATTAGGAGAGGATTGATAATTGGGTTTTACTCCTGAGAAGGAATCCCATATCAAACATAATTTAGGACTGGTTAAAGAGAGTTTACTGGGAATTGGGGCTTACTCCTGAAAAAGAAGCCTAAAATTTATGACTGGGACTTATTCCTGAAAAGGAGACCCAGGTTAGGGGACTTGGGGCTTACTCCTGAAAAGAAGCCCATGATTATGACTGGGTCTTATTCCTGAAAAGAATACCCAGGTTAGGGATTAAGGTTTGGGGCTTACTCCTGAGGAGGATGCCCGTATTTGAGATTGGGGCTTACTCCTAAGAAGGATGCCCAAAATTAGAGGACTTGGGGCTTACTCCTAAGAAGGATGCCCATATTTGAGATTGGGGCTTACTCTTAAGAAGGATTCCCAAAATTAGAGGACTTGGGTCTTACTCCTAAGAAGGATGCCCATATTAAAGGATTATGATTGGGGCTTACTCTTGAGGAGGATGACCAAGTTAAAGAATTAAGGTTTGGGGCTTACTCCTGAGGAGGATGCCCAAGTTTGGGAACTTTAAGAATTTGGGGCTTACTCCTGAGGAAGATGCCCAGATTAAAGGACTTATAACTGGGGATTATTCCTGAAAAGGAGACCCAGGTTAAGGATTCTCTCATCTTAAAGGATGAGGTTGAATGAATGAACTCTCAATATTTAGTGACATAAAGATGTATAAATCACTATGTTTTGAGATATATTCCACATAATTCCTTTCAAATAAGGAATTCAAATCAAGAAATCATGCCATAAATGGATTTGAAGAGTATCTTGAAGACTGAATCTTAAATAGGAAAGGTGAAATGGCTTAAGAGGGGTAAAATGGGCAAGATGGGCACCCAAAAAAATAGGGGCGCGTAAGTCTTGAAAGGCGCGCAAGTCTTACGTGGGCGCGCAAGTATTGGTCGCGCAGGTATACCTGCGCGACATGGGGGTACTTGTGCGATTTTCAACCAGCATAAAAATACTTGAGCGACTCTTTCTTAAATCCTTTAGAATCCTCTTGAGGTTCTTCCAGAAAAGGGATGCGCAAGTTCTATCGAAGGAATAAGGTGGCGCGCAAGTGTGACCACTTCCCTTAAGGGCTTACCACTTAGGCGCGCAAGTGTTGATGAGTTTCAACACTTAGGCCTTCCTCCTTATCTTTAGATCTTCCGTTCTAGGTAAGAAATTACCTTAGAAGTGTTCTGGAAGCTTTGAGAAGAGACTTGGACGTCGGTAGCTTCAATCCGAGTTTCTGGAAAAAGATCCTCTCGAATGGGGGGCCCACATGGTCTATTTATAGGCAGGAGAAGACCCTGGGTGGTTACTGGGCGGTTATCACTTAGGTCGCGCAAGTCACTTGCACGACCATAAGGCGTCGCGCAAGTAGACTTGCAAGACCACTAGGCGGCGCACAAGTGTACTTGCGCGACCATGAGGGAACTTGCGCGACCTATGGGAAATGTTCTCCGTGTTCATCCCTTTGTCGATTTTTGATGTTTCTTCAAAGGATGAATCACTTTGGACTAAGGTATTTCCCTTTTTTCAGTCGTTAGACTCTGTGACGGAAAGGAGCATCAACAACAGTCCCCCCTCAGAGTTGGATCCGGAGAGAAAAGAGGATTTGACTCTGAGGTGAAAAGAAAAACAAGAAATATGGCAGTTTAAATTCATGAATTTCAGACATACAAAGGCTAATGTTTAAGGTCGAAATAGCTTTGACCAAAAATGGATTAGAATTGACTCAATTCCTTGACAACTCATCTGAAAACATAGTACCATACTCAAGTATGAGGGAAAATATGTAAGCTATGACTTAAGAATATTTGAATCTGAGGAATGATATGAAAGAGAGCTAAAAGGCATTAGAAGAAGTAGTTTCTAAGAATGAAGTTACTATTATTTAACAAAACCCGTTAGGGGGTTGAAATATGCAGGGCCACCTAAGGGCATTGGCTGCATGGTTAAATAAATAGAATCTTTCGGCTGACAAGTCTGTTATGTGGACTGTTTATGCAAGGCCACCTATGGGCACGTGCTGCATAGTCAGGCAAAAGAACTCCCAGAAATTTACTTTCCTAGTGCTAAAAGCCAGTGAAAGTTTATGGAGATTCAAATTTTCTAAAGTATAGAGTTTGTTGTATGGAAAGAGGTACTTGAATATAGAGAAGATATTTCCAGACAAGATTGTCGAAGAACTGGATGAATATCACTCCTACGAAGATCTGACCCAAACGTAGGGAAGAAGAATAAACCATAGACTTGAATAATTTCAGATCATGAAAAAGGATATGAGACAAATATGTTAAGGATGGCTATTTTTTTGCAGATCCCTACATACTGTCGTTTAAGACAAATAAGGACAAAAGAGGCATTCTTCCCAAGAATGAAGTTACCATTATTTAACAAACCCGTTAGGGGGTTGAAATATGCAGGGCCACCTAAGGGCATTGGCTGCATGGTCAAATAAATAGCATCTTTCGGCTGACAAGTCTGTTATGTAGACTGTTTGTGCAAGGCCACCTATGGGCACGTGCTGCATAGTTAGGCAAAAGAATTCTCAGAAGTTTGACATTTTTGTGACTAGAAGTCATGAAAAAGGGTTATGAAGATTTGAAAATATTTAAGGTTAGGATTATAACACATAAAGATGGGTATTGTCCAATGTATATAGAGATACATAGGTCAATGATAACTATAATCATGTTGTGGCTGGGTCCTGAATTGAAATTTTGAACTTCACTACGTATCTCATAAGAATGAGAATCAAGACATACGTAGTTCTTGAAATGCAGTTTAACGTCGTGCAGGACGAAAGTATGAGAGATCTTAGTTTAGGGTCATAGAATTCGGACCATAATAATGAATACACAGTGTGTGTTTTCATGAGGACTTTTCAGCCAAGGGAATGAAAGTGAAATTTGGGGTTAGGCCCAAAAGACTTGGGAATGGATTCGAGGGACACTCGAATGTTCCTACGTATCCCATAAGGATGGGAATCAAGTCCACGTAGTTCTAGAAATACCCTTTGTACAAATTTGGTTCGTACGGGTGAAAGGGGACTTTAGTGCAATGATGGTTTAACCTGAGACAAAAAGTTTAGGTATTACCATGTATGCACGTAGTCTTTTGAAATGAAAACATGATTAAAAAATCAATGTCAATAATAGTTCTCTCTCAAATGAGGAAATCAAAGAGTATTGTAGTTTATTGTCGTATCGGACAAAAGTTTTTCATAGTTTAACGTCATATAACAAGGACGAAAGTGAATCAATGTAAAGATATTGATTCTAGGGGCGTTTTCACGAATCAACATCATATGAGATGGTGGTGAACCGATATGAAGATATTGTTTTTGGGCTTGAACCCTGGGAGGTTGCTTACATACCCATCCTGGAGGGCAAGGATCAAAGTCCGTGTAGTTCAATTAAAGAATGAATTAATGATCAAGTTGTTCTTGGGGACAACGATCTAAATAAAATAAAATGTTGTTGGGACTTATACACAGTTAGCGGCCCAAAGAGAGTGTTACGGTTGAGGTTTTCTCTAAGCTCACGTGAGTCATACTCGGTGTGAGAAACAAGAGGTAACAACAACTTTAACGATGCATAATTTAATGACATGTAGGACATATAAAGGGACTATGCAGTTTAAAGTCTTGCAGTTAGGACTATTGGTGCTGCACAGTTTAGTGTCATGTAGCAGGGACAAAATACAGTTTAATGTCATGTAGGACGTATTATGAATTTTCTGTACAGTTTAGCGTCATGTAGTTAGGATGATGGGAACAATAGAGTTTAACGTCATGTTGGACGAAAGGGGGGAACTGTGTAGTTTAATGTCATGCAGTGAGGAAAAAAGAGTGCACCATTTTAACGTCATGTTGGACGCATTGGGGATTTTTTTGCACAGTTTAATGTCATGCTGGACAGTGGTGTAGTTTATGGTCATACAGGACCTTTGATGATTATATAGTTTAACGTCTTTCCGGACGTAAGGGACTTTTATACAGTTTAGCGTCATGTAGTTAGGACGTCACAGTTTAACGTCTTGCTGGACATAAGGGACTTGCAAATAGTTTAGGGTCATATTCATGGACCATTGATGATGCAGTTTAAGGTCATGCTGGACGGTTTAGGGAACTTTTTCACAGTTTAACGTCGTGTGGGACGAAGTTGCAGTTTAAGGTCATACTGGACCATTGCTGTATAGTTTAACGTCATATAGCAAGGATGAACTGGTGCCGCACAGTTTAGTGTCATGTTGCGGGGACATCTTTTTTTCTACAGTTTAACGTCATGTTGGATGTAGTTGCATTTTAAGGTCATACTGGACCATTGTTGTATAGTTTAACGTCATATAGCAAGGACGAACTGGTGCCGCACAGTTTAGTGTCATGTTGCGGGGACATCTTCTTTTCTACAGTTTAGTGCCATGTTGGACATGGTTGCAGTTTAAGGTCATACTGGACCATTGCTGTATAGTTTAACGTCATATAGCAAGGACGAACTGGTGCCGCACAGTTTAGTGTCATGTTGTGGGGACATCTTCTTTTCTACAGTTTAGTGTAATGTTGGACATAGTTGCAGTTTAAGGTCATACTGGACCATTGCTGTATAGTTTAACGTCATATAGCAAGGACGAACTGGTGCTGCACAGTTTAGTGTCATGTTGTAGGGACATCTTCTTTTCTACAGTTTAACGTCATGTTAGACGTAGTTACAGTTTAAGGTCATACTGGACCATTGCTGTATAGTTTAACGTCATATAGCAAGGATGAACTGGTGTCGCACAGTTTAGTGTCATGTTGCGGGGACATCTTCTTTTCTACAGTTTAGTGTCATGTTGGACAAAAAAAGGACTTTCCTACAGTTTAACGTCATGTTGGACGAAAAAGGGACTTTTCTACAGTTTAACATCATGTTGGACATATTGGGGATTTTTTTCTACAGTTTAGTGTCATGTTGGACGTAAAAGGGACTTTCCTACAGTTTAACGTCATGTTGGACGTATTGGTGATTTTTTCTACAGTTTAGTGTCATGTTGGACGTATTGGTGATTTTTTCTACAGTTTAGTGTCATGTTGGACAAATTGTATGAACCAATTGTAAGAATCTTGGTTCTGGGGACCATATTTTGTGTTTATACAAAATATTTCTTCAGAAATCTAGCATTGGTTGGAGTCGTGATGAGTTCTCCATCCATTGAGATTAATGAATAAGCTCCATTGGAGTAGACCTTATGTATTGAATAAGGTCCTTCCCATTTTGGTTCAAGCTTGGGAGGCTTCTTTCCTGGTATCATTGGTGTTCTGAGAACCAATACCAATTCTCCCTGAATGAATGAACGAAGATGAACTTTTTTGTTAAAAGCTCGTGCTATTCGATTCTGATAGATTTCCAAGTGGTGCAAAGTGCACAATCTTTTCTCATCTAACTGTTCCAATTCATTCAATCGCTTTTGGGATTGCTCATCTGTAGATAACTGATCACAAATGGCTACTCTGAGTGAGGGCAATTGAACTTCAATTGGCAGGACTACTTCTGTTCCATATACCAACGAATATGGAGTTGACCGTGTTGCATTGCGGGTGGTAGTCCGATAAGCCCATAAAGCATGAAAGATTTTATCAGGCCATGACCTCTTATCTTTATCCACCATCTTTTGCAGTATATTTGAAAGAGTCTTGTTAAAGGATTCTATTTGGCCATTGGCCGCCGCATGATACCAAGATGAATGGTTGGATTTAATGTTGTATTCTTGATACAATTTCTTCACCTCAGAAGAACAGAAGTTGGTGCCGTTGTCCGTCAATATGGTATGAGGGACACCAAATCTAGTAATGATGTTAGACTTGATGAAGCTAACAATGCATTTAGAACTGACTTCTTTGAGAGGTATTACCTCTACCCATTTGAAAAAGAAATCAGTAGCAGTAAGAATGTACTTAAACCGCTTGGCCGTAGCTGAAGGGTAAGGTCCCACCACATCCATTCCCCATGTGGAAAATGGCCATGAGTATTTAGCTGTATGAAGCAACTCTGGAGGTTGATGAATGAAGTTGGCATGTACTTGACATGAATGAAACTTCTTTGTGAAATCAACACAATCTTGTATCATTGAAGGCCAAAAGTATCCAAGCCTTCGAATTTGATCAAACAATTTATGTCCAGACTGGTGGGCACCACAGACTCCTGCATGCACTTCTTTCATGACATCCGTTGTCTCTTCACCATCAATGCATCTGAAGAGAACTCCATCAAAACCACGTTTGTAGAGAATTTTCTCTAGGTGGTTTGGGCCATCATAAAGAGTAAAATTGACCACACGTCGCCGGATTTGTTCTTTCTCAGCTCTATCAGGTGGAAGTGTTCCATTTTGAAGGTATTCCCTGATAGGTGACATCCATCCTGTAGTATGACCATACGGTTCAGGAATGGGACTAATTTCATTAATTTCCTCTATTATGGCTTGAACATAAGGTGAAATTGCACGACGGTGGGAAATACTGATGGTTGTCTCATCCTGATTTGGATCTGCTAGAGCTGTGGCTATATTAGCCAGTGCATCAGCTTGAGCATTTTGTGATCTTGGGACATAAGAAAATGTTGGTTCTGAAGGGAATTCCGCCATTAACTTTCTGACGTAATCATACAAAGGGATTAACTCTTCTTTTCTGATGGCATAATCCCCATTGACTTGTTTGATTACCAAGTCTGAATCACCTTTCACCTTTAAGTGATTCACTTGTGCTTGAAGTGCTAACTCCAAGCCTGTGATAAGAGCTTGGTATTCGTCTTCATTATTGGTTCCACCTTCCCACAATAAAAATGAATAAGGTAACAATGCCTTATCTGGAGAAATGAGTATAATTCCTAAACCAACTTTGTTTAATTTAGGATTTTCCATTTTCTTCCCTGTTGGACTTCTGGAAGCACCATCAAAATACATTTCCCATGTTTGAGGACTCTCTTGAATAGAGAAAACTTCATCATCAGGGAGTTCAATATCTGAAGATGTGTCTTCCACTGAAGGATGTTCATCCAGGAAATCAGCCATAGCTTGGCCCTTTATTTCCTTTTGAGATACATACTGAATGTCGAACTGCTGCAAAATAACTACCCACCTTGCTAGACGTCCTGTAAGCATTGGACGACTAAGGATAAATTTGAGCGGATTATTGCGAGATACCAATTGAACCTCGTGATGTTGCAGGTAGTGTCTCAGTTTCTGAACTGCGAAGATTAATGCTAGGCAGAACTTCTCAATACTTGAATACCGGGTTTCTGCTTCAAGCATAGTTCTACTGAGATAGTAGAGGCTATTTTCATTCCCAGCATCATTCTTTTGAGCGAGAAAGGCACCCAGTGATCGCTCTAGAGCTGTCACATAGAGGATAAGTGGCCTTCCTTCAACAGGTGGCATGAGTACTGGTGGACTCAAGAGGTATTTCTTGAGAACATCAAACGCTTCTTGACATTCTTCAGTCCACTGGTAAGTGACTCCTTTTTTCAATAATTTGGTAAAGGGTAAACTTTTGCCTGCTAAATTGGCGATGAAACGCAGAATATAGGCTAAGTGTCCTTGAAGTCCTCTTAATTCTTTCAAATTCTGAGGAGGTGAAATACCAAGGATTGACTTAGTCTTCTCAGGATCGACTTCAATACCACGATGGCATACAACAAAGCCGAGGAATTTTCCTGAGGTTACCCCAAAAGCACGTTTTAATGGGTTCATCTTCAAATTATGTTGTCGAAGCTTGTGGAATATGACTTCCAAATCAGCCAAGTGATTAGAACGTTGTTTGGATTTAACCACCAAATCCTCTACATAGCATTCAACAAACTTCCCTAAAAAAGGTTTGAAGATACGATGCATGGCGCGTTGATATGTTTCACCTGCATTCTTTAAACCAAAGGGCATCACCCGGTAACAAAACAGACCTTGAGGGGCTCTGAAGGCTGTAGATTCCTCATCTTCTGGGGCCATTCGGATCTGATTATATCCGGAATATCCATCCATGAAGGAAAGTACTTCATAACCAGCCGTTGCATCAATTAATAGTTCTGTAATCGGAACTGGGAAATCATCTTTAGGACAATACCGATTAAGATCTCTGAAATCGATGCAAACCCTAATTTGTCCGTTCTTATTCTTTACAGGGACAATATTAGCCAACCACTTGGGATATTGAACTTCTCTGATGAAGTTATCTTTGATCAGCTTATCCACTTCAGCTTCAATTTTGGAAGCATAAGTTGGGTGTGTTCTTCTCGCGGCTTGCTTAAATCCTCGATGTTCTTTTGGTAAACCCAAATGATGAGTAGAAATATCAGGATCAAGCCCAGGCATTTCTGTATAGTTCCAAGTGAAAATATCTTTATTTTTATTTAGAAAATAAATATATATCTCTTGCTCTTCAAGGGTCATGGCCGCACTAATTAAAGTGGGGCGTGGATCTTTCTCTGTACCCAGATTTATTTCTCTGAGTTCATCCACAGTGGTAGAGATACCTTCTTCAAATGCTGGAGGAGAATCTCTAAGATCTTCCCCTTCCTCTTCATCATGTGCTATTTCTTCTGTTTCTACTTGCATAGTAGACGACAAAACGAAATTTTCATGATCATAAGTGATGTCAAAATTTGTGCATTTTGAAGAAGACGCTTCCATTTCCGACCCTATTGATGATAAAGGGCCTTCTTTGGGAAATAAATAGGAGATGATGGATTGAGAATTGACATCATTATTTACCTCTGATGTTAGTATAACTTCTTATGGCCTGATTGGTGAAGTATAGACCTGTTGGATTTCAGCAGATGAAATGAAGACGTCACCACTTGTGCTCTCATCACTGTTTGGTAGGTTACCAATTTCTCCCATGTTGTCTGGCTCAACTGGTGTAACTGACATTATGGATCTTTCCATAAGAGTATTTTGATTTGGGCCTATTTTGTCAATTTGACTGATAGGTAACACATAATCTGTACTCACATGTGTAAATGGATTTATTGGAATTTTCTCCAAACCATATGGAGCATTAACTTTGGTAATTTCCTTCATTGTAGATTTTTCTCTTCCCTTCATGTGATAAAATTCTGCCTCAATGTATTGAGAATCACATGTCTTGAATGGGGCCTTATCACCATACAATGTTCCAACTTGACCATTGAAACAGTATTTGAGACATTGATGGTATGATGAAGGGATAGCCGCATGCTGATGTAGCCAGGGTCTTCCAAGCAAGATGTTGAAAGCTGAGTCTTGATCAACAATCATGAAATTCGAATTGGATACAAGATCTCCAAACTGAGTTCTGAGTGTAACTTCGCCCAGTGGTTCTTGTTCATTTTTATCATATCCTTGTAACATCATGGTAGAAGGAGATAAATCAGATTCCGTGAGGCCCAATCAACAAAGTGTACGGATGGGCATGAGGTTGACTCCTGAACCATTGTCAATGAAAGCTCTTCGGATATCCACACCATTGACTTTGCCAGATAAGTACAAAGGTTTTATGTACCCATGCACAACATCATCTTCATATTTATCAGTAAAAGATATCACTGCATGGCATTCTGCAGGATTATTCTCTATGTGATAGACTTCAGCTGCAGCAATTTCAGCTTCAAATTCCTGAGGACTTGACAAAGCTTCGATGAGTGCTTCCCGAAGATCTTTTGACAGATTCAAAGCATCCAAAATTGATAACTTAGCTGGTACTTGGGCCAAGTGTTTCAATATATCATACTTTTGATCTAAAGGTCTGCGTTTCCCAACAGGAATATGCGGTTTAGAAGGTACCTTAGAAGCAGATACTTTGGAAGATGATGTATCTTGTATTGGGATGGAAGTTGGAAAAATCCTTGGTTTTGGAAGATTAGACCGATTAGATCCATTTACCTGCTGAGATAAAGAAGATGGAATTTTCAATCGGTCTTCCAAAATAACTGTGCCAAGACTGAGTTGACTATTGGCAGAAGAACTTGCTTGTTCTTTTTGAGCTCGCTGAAGGGCTCTACCACGAGTTTCTGCTGCATACACAGTGCTAGCAGGGGTAGAACTGGAGTAGTGGCTTCGGAAAGATCCACGTCTTCCCCTGTATCCTGAACCTCTAGAACTTCCTCGGATTCCCTTATTTGATACAGGGAATTCATGCTCATCAAAATTGAAATTACGACTGGAGTACGGATATGTTAATTGAATCATATTAACAGAACCGAAGATTAACTCTTCGTCTAATAAAGTATTTTCCTGACTAGCCTGTTTAGGCTGTGCCGTTTGATGGGGCGGTGCCTGTGGTTTTAAAGTAGATGGCATAAAGTCTGCCAGAGTCAAAGATAATTTAGGCTTTGACACATACTCATCTTCTTCTGATTCTTTTTCCTTCTTTGAATCAAACCTTTTCTTTGAGGACTTTCCCTCTGATGAAGAGGGTTTTACCGCAATATTCATGGCAGAAGACACAATTAGTTTCTTTAATTGTGTTCGCAAAATGGCATGAGTCTGATTGATTGTCTTTCTGACCATCCAATCATCATACTTCTGTGCATTTTTGCTTTTTACTTCTTGCCATTCACCTTCCTCCTCTGGAACTGTAGCAGTAACACATGCTACCTGAGTCGAAGAACCTTTCAACTTGACTTGTCCCAAGTCGACCATCTTTTGCAGGAGGTCTTTGAAGACAAAACACTCCTGGATGGGATTCCCTAACATTTTATGAAAGGGACAATAATTGGGACGGTCTTCATCTCCTTCTTTGTTTGGCCTCTTGGGCACTGGTAATTGAACCAAATTATTTTCCAGAGCTGAAATGAAGTAACCAGGAACTTGCTCACTTCGAAAGGAGTATGTTTTACTCTTCATATCCTCAAATTGTTTTCGTCGTTGATATCTTTGATCATTTGGACGAAATGGCCTTTGTTGTTGGCGTTTAGGAGGTGGAGCCCTTCGAGAAGATGAAGGTTTTGAAGTAGAAATAGGTACAGGTTCTTGTTTAAGCATAACTGTAGCAGTTTCTGCTTTACCCATTCTCCTTCCTGAAGCTGATGGAATTACACGAGATTTAACCTTAGCCTGTATAAGGGAATCTTCAATCTGCTGAGCGATTGAAGTAAGGTCTCAAAACCCTCCTGTGTATTTCACAAGGATCAATGGCGTGCGTAATTCGTCACACAAATTTTCCACACAGATTGGCAACAGCTCTTCCTGAGGGAGTGCTAAACTAAGGGAATACGTTAATCCCTTCCAGCGAGCAATGAAATCAGAGACTCTTTCATTTTCCCTTTGCTTGTAGTTTGTAAGATCAAAAACTGTCGTTTTTGGCAAAGTTGAGCTGAACTGAAGAATGACTTTTTGGCGAAGATCCTCCCATCTGATGATTGACCGGGATTGCAAGCTTGTATACCAGACAAAAGCTGGTCCTTTCAAAGTTCGCACGAAGCATCTGAGTTTTACTGCTTCTTGCTTCTCTGGAGTTCCCATCATAGGATCACAACAAGACACATAATGTGTCAAATGTTGTTCAGGGTCACCTGATCCATTGAAAGTAGGAAAAACAGGGTTTCCAAAACTGGATGGAGGAGAAATTGAATCTACCCATTCAGGGTAAACTTTCTTTTCTGGTTGAACTTGCGCCCGTTTCCCTTCCATAGTTTCTAACCGAGCTGTTAATGACTCAATAGTAGTTATTAACTTTTGAGAAACATCCGGTTGAATCTGTTCTTGAATAGGTGCAATGAATGGAGCTTGGACGGATGTGGTGGTTGGTGCTGCAACTGATAGTAGCACTGCCAACCGTTGTTGCGCTTGACCCACGGGATTAGACCTCTGAGGGTGTACTGATAAAGGAGGATATTATTGATCCATCTCAGTAACTGCAACAAATTCCTTCGGCTGTCGGACTTCAGCATTCTTAAGAAGAAGACTACTCTGAATTAGTTCTGCATTCAACCTTCTTAATTCTTTCATTTCTTCCTCCTGTTGTGCAAACCTTTGCTCTAATGAGAGCGATTGACCTTCTCCAGAGGAAGGATATGTAACCTGATTCTTTCCCCTCCCTTTGTTGGATACTTTTTGGAGAGAGGGAAGTGGATTACCTAGGTTCTGAGTAATCCTTTGAATTCGTGTACGCACACCTTCTTCATTTGTATCGGTGCATACATTTTCTTGAGCAGGACGCTCTTCATCTGAGTCCCCTGAGTGAGTCTCCTCTGGTGGATTAGCAACAACGGCATTGATGACATTGATTGATGCATAATGCATCGCATCCCTTCTATCAATATTTCTGTGATATTGTCTTCTTTCATATCTTTGATGAGACATTGTCTTTTGTTGATTCAATCCTTTAGGAACTTCTTGACGAGCTATAATTTGGAGGGAATCTCCTGATAATTTGGCTCTTCGTTCCTCTTGGGGATTCTTCCCTAATCGAGAAAAGACCTACATTCTCTGAGAAGGGGAATGATGATTTGAAAGATTCCCCAGTCTCATGAACTGGGGATGTTCCTGCTGATTCCGATCAACTCCTCGAATCCCATTTATTGACTCTGAGGGTTGGGTTAAAGGAGTCCCCAGTCTGACAAGCTGGGGTGGCTCTTGACATGCTATGTCTGAGACTTTCTTAAAAGCTCTCTTGATCTTGCGAATCTTAGTTCGGAAATTAGCTGGATGCATTAACCTGTATCCACTTTTATCACCTGGTTTAACAGACCGTTGGATGATTTCCGAGACTTCTGTAATTTGATGATTTGTTTGATCCAGACGAGAGGCTTGTGCAATATTCTCGCCTGCTTGATGTAGGAGCAATTCAACAACTTGTTCTCTATATGCTTGATTTTGAGAGGAACTAGTTGAAGCATGTTCTTGAGCAAGCTTTTGATTATGAACAAAGCCCATTGACTATGGCCGGCCATGGGCAATAACATTGCATGAGACCATTTTCGGCGGGCTTTGATGACTGGAAAGCACTGTGAAATTTAGTGCTCCGTGAACACCCCATCCTCTGATATGAACACCAGATGGAGCATTGGCAATTAATTGACGCAATTTTCTTAGTGAACCAAGGCATGAACGTTGAAGGCTTCTCTGTTGCTTTTCAGCCTTCGGATACCGAGAGACTGATAGAGATGCCAAATCAATCTGACGTTGTAGCCCTTGTATTATCTTAAGATGATTTTCATATTCATCATAATATAATACCTTCTTCTTCAATTGAAAAAGAGTTTTCCATATATTGAGACGAATATCATGGACTCCATCTTCCGTCAATATCTTTGGAATATCATACTGGGAGTCAGCCAAAGGCCAAAACATGACTGGTTCTTCACTTTTCGCCAGTTTTTTCCTCATGTTCAGCATTTCCTCTTTATCATTAAATGAAGATTCTTCTACCTGTTTTGACCAGAGTTGGTGTTTCCTTGTTGCTTCATCGGATTCAACAAGATTGGTAGAGAGATCATTGATCAAACTAGAATATGCATGACTTAGGGGTGGTTCGGAGAATGACCTACACCCTGGGCTATCTTCTGATTGAGAAAGTATTTCACTTGCTAGTGATAAATCATCAGACATGACTGGTTTCACATTTGCAAGTTCCTCAAGATAAGAGGGCTTTCTCAGTACTACATTGTCCACTGGAGTATTGTCCAGGCAATGTGAATCACTACTGCGGAGAGGAATTTCTCAAATAAATTCATCATCATGGGGAGGACCACCATAATGGGTTACAGCAAAAGATGAGATCTCTTGCTCCTTGGTCTTCTGACCACATAGAGGGTTCCTGTGGCTCTCATCTGAAGAAGAAACTTCAAGATTGACCGAATTTTCATGAAGCAAGCCTTCATGAGGAAGTGTCTGTTGAAGACCTTCAGAATTAATGTTCCCGTTATTGGGAACTGAGGGAGTAGAATCTTGAATTCAGACAGATAAATGCCTGAGGGCTTCAAAAACTCCAGCATCGGGCAAAGCTTGGTTACAGATTAGCCTTTGATCTACTGACTGTGATGGGAGAATCTTTTTCTTAGATGCCTTCTTACTCGAATTAGAAACCACTTGATGATGAAAGTGATTTCTCTGAGCAGGTGTATGTGCCTGATCAGGAAAGATGGTTAGGTTAGGCTGACGATCTCCACTCAAATCAGGTGTATGTGCCTGACTTGGTTATCCGTATGATATGGGGGAGTATGCCCCATAACCCTCTTGGACTGGAATATATGTGTGTGTCTGTTCCGAAGTGAATCATTGATGTGTCACTCCACTGCTAGGGATAGATTTATGTGTCTTTCCCTGAGATGATGCTGAAGTTGTTATGATATCCTGGAAAGCATCCAGAATATGAGCAGGAATTTGCTTCTGCTCTTTCACCATTGACAAAATATGCTTGGTGACTTTAGCCGCCATAACGGGAATATACATCCATTCCGGGTTTGGAGTAGGTGTATGTGCCTGCTCCTATCCTCCTTTTCTTGTCAGTGAATCCTGACAGTACTCAAGTGTGGAGGCAGAGAGTTGAGTCTGCCTCCTGTTTGTCGTCGGAGCTTTCCGACTGACTTCTCCGTGCGCTACCAAGCGAGACTGTTGGTAGGCTTGATTAGTACTAGCAGGTGTATGTGCCTGCTGATTACACTTCGCCAAAGGTGGTTGACGAGATCCATCATATGTAGTCAGACGAGCCTGCTGACTAACTGGTGATGTATAAGAAGTTGTATGTTCCTGCCTATAGTACTCTGCTGGAATTGCCTGGTGGGATTGGCGTGATGCTGCCAGACGAGTCTGCTAGACAGCGGAATTAAAATGGGAAGGTGTGTGTGCCTGCTTATTGTTCACCACCAAGTTAGGTTGGTGGACTTCTCCGGAGATGGCAAGGATGATAACCTGCCCATTGTTAACCGGATTCCGCCTCTGGCGGTTCGTCTTGCCTGCTCGGGTTCGAAGAACCTGAGCCGAACGCCTGGAGTCGGTACCCTCATCATGTTGAGTGCGCACTTCCGCACGAGTCTGGCAGCGATTGTTGATGGGAGCCCTCGGGAAGGACTCCTTTCTTTTTGAATTAAGGCCCTGAGGGACCTTCTCATTCACTTCCTCAAAGTAAGGGAGTGAATGGAAATTGCGTTCCGGGGATAACGACTCGAAACGGTTGGAGACAGTAGTCAGCACCGCCTGCCTCTTGATCACTGGTCGTCGTTGTCCGGACGACCTGTGTGAGTTGTTCACTTGGAGGGCCTGTCGGGTAGCCTCCAGAGTTGGGTTGGTACCGTGTTGATGGTACTCCTTAACCAGCTCATTTGATACCCAGCGTTGAAGACGCTGAGTAGGTGATGTCATCCTCAGAGCGGATGACGATCCAATAGGAATAGCAGCAGTGGTATTTGCAGCAGCAGTATTCACAGATGTGAATTTGAGAGTAGCCATTATGGAAATATAGAAGATCTTGGAAAAGAGTGTCTGTTTGATATAACAGACGTAATCAAGATAAAATTCAGCCACTTCATCCTTTGGATGAGCACACATGTCAATGATTGTTTTTGTTAGCCCTCTTAAAATAGGGGCTTAACAAATAGGTAAAACATCATTTTAACTTGGTTAAGGATTCACATCGGGTTCACCATTTTTTGTTTCGCACGGAATTCAGGGATGACCTCCTGGATGGGAGATTCAAACGTTCCGATCGGTTTCTAACGGGTTTGTTCGTAGAACCAGAAACATCCAATGATTCCACATCCATTTGGACCTACTTTCCAAAGGTAGGCGCTCATTAACTTGTGGACTGATGAGGCTTAGGAATTTGCATTGGTCGAGAGGATGGGAGGTCGGACTCATCACACCTTTTTTTAGGGGAATTATTGTCTACTCTGGGACTCTCTTTATAGATTTAAGTTATGTTCGTGAATCCTTATTACATTACCAAGTATAAAATGATATTTCCTTCAGTTTAACAATCAATGATTAAATATGTAAGAAATTTAGAGAATATTTTATATGTATTTGAGGTTCTTCATCAATAGTAACCTTCAAAACATTTATATAAAAGTCTCTTGGTCATTATGATGACCAGGCTGGTTTTAAAGCCACTCAGTGGGGCACTTGAATTTTATTGTCATTCAGAAGGACATGAATTATTTCAGATTTGGGATCGAACCCATAGAAGGGCTACCTACGTATCCTTTGTTTTGGAAAAGGAATCAGAACCCACGTAGTTCGAATAAGGGAGTATGATGTTTATGATTGATGGCTCAAAGAAGGATGTCATAATTACTTTTACCCTCTAAGCTCACGTGAGTCATGCTCGGTGTGAGAAACAAGAGGTATTGGTAATAAAATATACAATTGGGCCATGAAAGATGTAATCATAAGAAATGGTTTGGGGCTTATGTATGTATGACTACCCAGATAAATGAAGCTTAGGATTTACTTTAGGGAGAAAATCCAGGAACAGGGTCCATAAAGGTATATGTGCTTCATGGAGATTTGAATACTCTAACTTGGGATTTATTCCTGAAAAGGAAACCCAAATTAGGAGAGGATTGATAATTGGGTTTTACTCCTGAGAAGGAATCCTATATCAAACGTAATTTAGGACTGGTTAAAGAGAGTTTAAGGGAATTGGGGCTTACTCCTGAAAAAGAAGCCTAAAATTTATGACTGGGACTTATTCCTGAAAAAGAGACCCAGGTTAGGGGACTTGGGGCTTACTCCTGAAAAGAAGCCCATGATTATGACTGGGTCTTATTCCTGAAAAGGAGACCCAGGTTAGGGATTAAGGTTTGGGGCTTACTCCTGAGGAGGATGCCCGTATTTGATATTGGGGCTTACTCCTAAGAAGGACGCCCAAAATTAGAGGACTTGGGGCTTACTCCTAAGAAGGATGCCCATATTTGATATTGGGGCTTACTCTTAAGAAGGATGCCCAAAATTAGAGGACTTGGGGCTTACTCCTAAGAAGGATGCCCATATTAAAGGATTATGATTGGGGCTTACTCTTGAGGAGGATGCCCAAGTTAAGGAATTAAGGTTTGGGGCTTACTCCTGAGGAGGATACCCAAGTTTGGGAACTTTAAGAATTTGGGGCTTACTCCTGAGGAAGATGCCCAGATTAAAGGACTTATAACTGGGGATTATTCCTGAAAAGGAGACCCAGGTTAAGGATTCTCTCATCTTAAAGGATGAGGTTGAATGAATGAACTCCCAATCTTTAGTGACATAAAGATGTATAAATCACTATGTTTTGAGAGATATTCCACAGAATTCCTTTCAAATAAGGAAGTCAAATCAATAAATCATGCCATAAATGGGTTTGAAGAGTATCTTGAAGACTGAATCTTGAATAGGAAAGGTGAAATGCCTTAAGAGGGGTAAAATGGGCAAGATGGGCACCCAAAAAAATAGGGGCGCGCAAGTCTTGAAAGGCGTGCAAGTCTTACGTGGGCGCGCAAGTATTGGTCGCGCAGGTATACCTGCGCGACATGGGGGTACTTGCGCGATTTTCAACCAGCATAAAAATACTTGAGAGACTCTTTCTTAAAGCCTTTAGAATCCTATTTAGGTTCTTCCAGAAAAGGGATGCGCAAGTTCTATCGAAGGAATAAGGCGGCGCGCAAGTGTGACCACTTCCCTTAAGGGATGACCACTCAGGCACGCAAGTGTTGATGAGTTTCAACACTTAGTCCTTCCTCCTTCTCTTTAGATCTTCTGTTCTAGGTAAGAAATTACCTTAGAAGTGTTCTGGAAGCTTTGAGAAGAGACTTGGGCGTCGGGAGCTTCAATCCGAGTTTCTGGAAAAATATCCTCTCGAATGGGGGGCCCACAGGGTCTATTTATAGGCAGGAGAATACCCTGGGCGGTTATCACTTAGGTCGCGCAAGTCACTTGCACGACCATAAGGCGTCGCGCAAGTAGACTTGCACGACCACTAGGCGGCGCGCAAGTGTACTTGCGCGACCATGAGGGAACTTGCGCGACCTATGGGCAATGTTCTCCTTATTCATCCCTTTTTCAATTTTTGATGTTTCTTCAAAGGATGAATCACTTTGGACTAAGGTATTTCCCTTTTTTCAGTCGTTAGACTCTATGACGGAAAGGAGCGTCAACAATTACATATTCTCATAAATTAGATTTTTGTCCTTAGCACTGGAAACATGCAACGCTTCAACTACAAGTGTAACCCCACTATTACGCATGGTACTATCTTCATCATGTTCATTAGTATATAATTTATAACCATTAACTACATAATCATTATAAGATAATACATACACACTTGATCCTCTGGATAGCCATCGAAGTCATTCTGAAATTGAGTTCATATTTTCATCTAACTTCTTAAAAATATAGTCCCAAAACTATCCTATAAATTGTCAATTATGTGTATCTAGTATCCATTTTTCAAACCTATATGGATTTAAATGCCAAATAATTTCATTGTGGGTTTTAACATATGGTTCAACATCTAAAATGTTATGCAAAACGTAAAGGTGGTTCTACTCCTGATCTATAATATTGATTGTGACAACCTATCTTCCAAAAATTCCTTTACCCTCAAGCCGCCCAGTGTGATGAGATTTCAGTAGGCCAATTTTTTCCACACCAGACTGGTATTCAGTACAGAATTCAATGGCTTCCTCAACAATATATTTCTCCAAAATAAAAATCTATGGACGACTTTAATTTTTGAAATAACCTTTCAAAATATTCATATATCATTCAATGGGGTACATCCATCCATAATATACAAAACCACATAGTCGAATCTCTCTCACCAAATAAACCATCAAATGAACCATCATATCAAATAATGTCGGTGGGAAGAACATTTCCAATTCACATAATATGATAGCAATTTCTCTTTCCATATTTGGCAATTTCTTCAGGTCTATAATTTTTCTGTATATAGCTTTGAAGAAGAAACAGAGCTTCGGTAATGTATGGTAGACATTCTTGGAAAAAATGCAATGTAAAGCTATAGGAATTAGATCTTGCATCAAAACATAGAAGACATGTGATTTCAGACCCTTTAACTTTAAATTTCTCATTAACATGATGTTCTTGAAATTTGATGAATACCCCTCTGGAACCTTTACGTCATTCAAGAAGTTGCAAAACTGATATCTCTCCTACCTGGAAGGAGTGCAAGTAGTAGGAGGAAGAAATGTTCATTTTTCACCCTTCACTGGTACCAACTCTTCTCGTATTCTCATCTCAACCACGTCCAATCTAGCCTTAATTTCATCCTTTGTTTATTTAGGTACATTTAGAATCATGTTGATGACACTATCACATACATTTTTTTCAACATGCATAACATCAAGAAAATTTCTGACATACAGACAATTCCAGTATGGTAATTCAAAAAAAACTGATCTCTTTTTCCAACCATTTTTCATAAGGTTTTCCAAAAATGGTTTACCAAAATTAGTGTCCACGTCTTTTACTTTCTCAAACAATTGATCACCTGTTATTGGAGATGGTGTTGTCCATTCTTCTGAACTTCCATCGAATTATGTCGTCCAAGATTGGCATTTATGCCATCGGGGTAGAAATCTGTGATAACCTAGAAACACAGTTTTCGATGAATGTTTCAACCTAATTGAGTGTATAACTTTTTCGCAAATGGGACACCCTTGAGTTCCTTTAATGTTATATCTTGACAAATTTCCATAAGTGGGAAAGTCATTTATCATCCCGTACAACATGGCTCTCAAAGTAAAATATTCATTTGTTTAAGTATCATATAATTTAACACCTAAATCCCACAATAATTTCAAATCCTCAATCAATGGAGCCAAATAAACAACAATATCATTAACTGGTTGTTTTGATCCTAATATAAGCATAGATAACATGATTTATTTTTGTTTCATGCATAACCATAGTGGTAAGTTATAATTTACCAACATAACCGGCCATGTACTATGACTGCTTCTTTGAAAACCAAAAGGATTCACCCCATCTATAGATAATGCAAGAATAAGTTTTCTTGGCTTGTTTCCAAATTCAGTATACTCATGATCAATTCTCTTCCACTGAGGAGAGTCTGTCGGGTGACATAGTTTCCTATCTTTAATTCTTGTCTCTGCATGCCATGTCAATTGTCTTGCAGTCTCCTCACTTCTATATAGGCACCTACACCTTGGAATGATTGGAAAGTACCATAAAACTTTCGTAGGAATAGATTCATCTTTCTTATATCAATAATCACCACAGTCATTCAAGAAGGCATGTATTCTTTCAGAGATCATACCCACCGAGCATAGCATTCATTTGGCCTCGTATGTTTGGCTCGGTAGCTCATTATCTTCTGGGATCATGTCATTCAAGAGATAAAGTAGTTACATAAAACTAGTGTAACTCCACCCATTTCCTGCTTTCAAATTATATATCTTCAGTACAGTTGACAATGTTGTATATTTAGTAAAACTAGCATACAATGGCATCTTTGCACAACTCTTTAACTTCTCAAAAAAATTTGGGCAATCATGAAGTTCATCTTCAATTGTTCTTGTCATTTCCTCAATACGATCTTCATCATCATTCACATATGTAATCACATCCTCCATATGACCATCTTCATTGTTCATGCTTGTAATCATATCAAATGATCCATAAAACTCAGTGTTATCCCAGCCACTACCTACATTTGTTTTTTTCCCATGTTTATTCCAACATATATAACTTCAATCTATTCCATGATAGATCAGGTGTTCTTCCAACTCCTCTGGACTAATTTGTCTTGAATAAAAACAGTGTAAACACAGATAAAGGATTTGAGAAGGGTCATATGCATGATCTTTTGCAAACTTGATAAACTCTTTCACACCATATTCATACTCTTTTGTTAACTGATTGGCATTCATCCCTTCTTTATTCATATTCATCTTATATGATATAATAATATTAATATTTAACAAAATAATTACACAAAATATGTTCAACTAGGGTCATTATTCAACTATAATCAATGGAACTAGCTATGGTAAACAATACCCTTACCTCTCAATGCATTACTCAGGACCAAATTAGATCACACCCATCTTCCCAACCACCTGATCAATGGAACTAGATATGAGAATCCCTTGCACTAGAATGTTTTAGTATCCCACATGTGATCTATATGCATTGTTGTAAACCATTTTTTTAGTGTTTCTCTAGAAACATAATGTCTCTAGTCAAGAACTATGGTACTAAACTAATAGATGGTATGATTTTCAGTGGAATTTCACTAGTAACAAAGTGGTGGTGCCATTGAAATGGGTAAAGTTTGGATTGATATTCAATGTTGGAAGAACTACAACAGGGAAAACAAATGGCATACCAATCATTCCAACAACCGCAACACCATACAAACACACAATCGTTCTCACAATCGCAACACCATACAAACCAAACAATCACAATTTCATATTTTACAAAGCATCCCTTATTCAATTCTGTTTGTTAATTAAGGGGTTATCACAAAAATTTTATCATCCTGGGTCATTAATTCATTAGTCAAGTATATGTAAATTAAAAATTTTTATATTAAAATGTTCAACATGAACCAACCAACATGAAATTCATTTAGTGTGAAAACAAGGACCACCAACGGCCACAATTTTTAGTGGGGCGTTTATCCTGTACATTTCACAACATAACCATAAATATCAAATAGTAATAACATGAAAACAATATGAAACCAATGAGTAAGAGGAGAAAACTCACTGCGAAGGTGTCGTTCAGCACGCGGCAGAGGTGCGTTCGCGGTAGAGGAGAGTCGCACGGAAGAGGAGATTTCCAACAAAAAAAATATAAAATGAGAACTCATATGTTATACCTATCCAAAATAGGTCCAATGAGATTTAGGAATGGGACATTTCTGTTTAAACAATTTTATTTTTCAATAGTGTAATTTTATTTTCCATTTATGATATCTGCTTCTTGTTTATTTATTTTTTTCATATCTATTATTTTCCTAGATGTTCAACTTATGAATGGGACATTTCTTCTTTTTAGGAGAAATATATTTTTTAATTTACTCTGATTTAGGGTTAAAATATTCCACATTAATTGTAACTTTTTTCCAGGGGATCGTTGCTATCCTATAGGGATCATGAATGCCTCTTAGTTTTGTGTAAAGTCAGTTAATTTGTTGGTTATGATAACATCTCGGGCCATATCATTACATTTACAATTGTAATTGACCCATGTCCATTTAAATATAGGATTTGGGGGGGTCAGACACTAATATATAGAAGTAATAAGAGAGGTAAAATTTATCCTAGGCTCTCCAATACAAGTGGTGAAAGATGAAACATCCATCGTGTGTGGGAGAACCACCCAAGAGGAGAGAAGGGGAGGGTGGCGTAGCACGGAGGGGTTCTGGACGAGAAAAGGGGAAATCTATTAAAGCATAAAAGGTTCAAAGGGGAGGGGGTGGGCTGTCCGGGGGGTAGGGGGTTGCAGGAGTGTGGGGGAGGGGGTGTGGGCTGTCCAGGGAGGGGGGTTGGGCTGCCTAGGTGGGGTGGGGTTGGGGGCTATATCCAGGTGGGGGTTGTAGGGGTGTGGGGGAGGGGGTGTGGGTGTGGGATGTCCAGGGAGGGGGTGGGTTGTCCACTATGAAATGATCATTAGGGATCCTAAAGAGTGAATTATAAGAGGGGGGAATTATGGGGAAGAGGGGTTTGGGTGATGGGGTCGAGTGGCTAATAAGAAATAGGGGAACCTCATTAAAAAGACTAAAAAATATCTTTTTATTTCAAGAATAGGATACATTATGGTGTAGCCTAAGAGTCTATTGCATAGTGCACCCTATGATGTCACATTGTTGAATTACCACAAGGTATACACCACAAAACTCATCCCCTGGGCATAAACATTAAATCTTGATCATGAATTGTGATGTGACTATATGCCTCGTAGAATAACATCCACCCCCAAAAAAATAATATGGAGGGCATAACATAGCCAACCTCCCACATGATCCAAACCATTAACATAAGGTGGGTCCCATGGATAAACTCAGATACATAAAGAAGGACCTAAATAGGAATAACAAATATAACATCTAACACAATCTAAATCACCAATACAAGGTATTCTGCATGGCTAATAAGATATACTAGAAGTGGATCGTGAGAAGGTCCTAAAAGATCCAACTTAGTGCCTAAGAAGGACTACCAATGTAAGACAGATCCCTTATGTAAATGAACATACATAAAGCATATCTAGGGAGGGTATAACATAGCTAACCTTCAATGAAATCTGAACCACTAAAATAATTTATCTCTTGTGGAAAACCGTATATACCCCATGATGTATAGCCAAACATAAACTTTAAAAAATTTGAATGAATGTTCACCTTGGTGGAGTATCTCTACATTGAAATACCAAGGTCTCTAGGCCTCATCCTCATCATAGATATATAATAACGATTAAGATATAATGAACAAGCATGGAAGATAAGCCTCGTCCTAGATCTTAGTTATCCAATGATTGATACCTAGCATCAAGCAAGAGGTTATTACATAAGAAGATCATACATGACCCATCCTAAGTAGCCTCACTAAATGTATCCATTATTAGCATATCCTATAGTTAAAAAATATATCATGATGATCCCAAGACCTATAGGTAACAATATATCAATGAGGAATCTCTTTATTCATATTTAGTTACCAACCTACACCACCCCATGTGTGGATTTCCCTGCCCTTAAGGTCATAAGGAATCCATGTTATCATTTCCACTAACATAATAATCATCCCCTATCCATGTATTGTACCTATAAGGGTTCTAAGGGATATGTCACAATTTCATATATCCATGATAGATATTTTCTATGGGATAATCAATAAAAACCATGTACTCAACATGATATAATATTTAAAATAATCCTTTATATATCTCATACAACTACCTACCCACTGGTTATTCCACCACTAGTACCCACCAAGGCATCCCCCTAATCACACTGTGCAATACTACCACAAAGGCCCACAACTCAAAATAGAAAAATCTCTAGTAAAGTCATGGTATTTAGTAATAAATTTCACATCAATATCACTCTACCCCAATTAACAATCCATATAAATTCCCTTTCCATGTAATTTCCATAATTCTTCTATCATAGAAACCTCCACCCATGACCCTTACAACATGATTGATCATAATCCCATTCATACAGTTTCAACCTAGGCTATTAGTAATTAATAACATGAACCAATACCACTATAGGGTCTATTAGACCTAACTCTACACACCAACTATCTTTCTAATGCAGAAGAGTAAAAATTAATTACATAAGAGACTCATCGGGGGGAATCTGTGCGCTGTAGAGGAGGCTATCGGGATGGTTGTCAGATGAGGAGGGTGCGTCAGAGCAGGTCACGTGGACAAGGGGATCGTGCAAGGAAAAGGAGGAGAAGGAGGTGGAGGAGGAGGAGGCATCCATGACGGAGGAGGATGAGTCAACGGCTGAAGGAGGAGTAGGAGGAGGAGGAGGTGGAGGAGGAGGAGAAGCAGGGTCACAGCAGAGGAGGGATCACGGCAAAGGAGGAGGAGAAGGCAGTGGCGGCGGAGGAGGAGGGGGATGGTCGTGGCGGAGGAGAGGTCGACAGTGCAGGGTTCGGCTTCCGTGAAGGCTTGAACGGGTGTGAGGGAGGAGGGGGCTATTAGGGTTCTTTTATAAAAACCACTGCAACCTTTATCAGCGCTAGTTAAAAGCATTGATAAAGGTATATTTTATCATCACTAAAATAAAAGCACTGATAAAACATACCTTTATCAGCGCTTTTTTAGCACTGATAAAGATAGGCCTTTATCAGCACTAAAAAAGCGCTGATAAAGGACCTATTTATCAACGCTAAAATTTTAGCGGTGATAAATCTGTATTTTATCAGCTCTTTTTTAGCACTGATCAATCAGTTCTAAAAAAATCACTTATAATGGTATAATTTTAATAATTTATTTATATTCTTATATTTTTATTTAAAATGATATATAGGATAAATATATATTTATTTATTAATAATTATATATTTATAAATATTGGTATATAATTGTTATTATATGTATATTAAATAATATTAAAATTACAAATGTATTTGAAAAGTGTTTATATATATCATTAAAAATATAATAAAATATATTTATTATTTAAATATATTTAATTTAATTTTATAAGTACATTTTTTATAATGTATATAGTTCATATGGGTAGCATTATGAATTAATCAATATACCACATCATGTAATGTACAAATGAACACTCATTCATGTGATACATAACATATACGCATATATTTGTTGACCAAATTCATTAGAAAACACATGTATATTCAATAATTTTAATTATAAATATATATATATTAAAAAGTATTATATATTTATAAATAAAATAAATATATTAAATATAAAAAATATAATAAATACAATGAATTAATCTAATAAATCTAATAAATCTATAATAAATATAATAAAGTTAATAAATATGTTTATTATTTAAAGTATTTTATTATAATATTATAATTATTTAATTATATATATATATATATTTAATTATAATCTTAGAAATACTTTTTTCAATTAAAACATTATATATATATATATATTTGAATTATTAAAAAAAATATTAATTATAAACATTTGTTTTTTATTTAATGTATACAAATAAAAATTATTTTTGAATATAAATAAAATAATTTTAAATAAATTAATAATAAAAACTTTTACCAGAACTTTTATCCAACGCTGATAAAGGCCCACCCCTTTATCAGCGCTTTCTACTTAGCACTAATAACGGGCAGCGCTTCCCTTACCCTGTTTTGTTGTAGTGCTCACACACCAGATCAAAACTCCGGCAGGTTGTCTCTCTCATATTCACATATAAATCTCATGGCCACTGTCCTCCCTAACCTACAGCTATACATAGACTACCAGGCTACCTCATCCAGAGCTACATGACCTATTCTGTCCCTTCCTTCCGGTTGCTAATTACCCCACTAGAGTCACATGGACCATCTCATATTATCTTCATCCCTCATCATCTTCACATGAAATTTACACCTCCTCCTTGTGATCAGTACCATGTTAGGTTCCATGATCAATAACATCCCACGTGGTCGTAGTTTTGATCATAATTCATTAGTCTTGGTGGTGATTTGTGTGCATGGTCCGAGTGCACGGCTTGTGTTGGTGATACTCATTGTATAAAAATTCATGTCGCATTCACTTTCAGTGGTAGTTTGGAATTATTTATAGAGTGTGTGGTAGTTTGCACAAGCATTGTGGTAATCGGTGAAGTGATTTTTCTCATGTAGAGATCATCAGTGGTGGCTTGTGGTGATATTTGCAGTGACATGGTAATGGTGATATATATTTATCATATTTTTTGTTATATTAGGATTATGAATGACTGACTTTATTATGTATAAGGTTTGATTATGTGATGGTATATGAATGTAAATTTTTTATTTTCTATGTTTTATTTCTAGTTAAATTTAATTTAATTTAATTTAATTTGTTTAAATTATATTTGTGTCTAAAAAATTTCCATATGATATTTTCACACATGATTTAATGACCATTCATGTGATACCTAATAAGTAATCACATATTGGATCAACATCAGATAATTTATTTTTTATATTTAATCACATGCATGTGAGAATCATAAGTAACATATGATAGAATGTATAATAAATAATTATATCAATTTATAAATCGATATTTTGTGTGATTACTATTAAAACTTTAATAGGTGATACCTAATGAGTAATATTATGTGAGTGAACCCATTATAGATAGATACTTTTAATTTTTTGAGAAATAGTTCGTTGTACTTCACTAAGTGATTCAACACTAAAATGTTACACAAATTTTTCATGACATCAAATAATGGGACATTGAATAATTTATGAGAAAAATTATAGTATTATCCAATATCAAAAAATGAAACTCAATAGTATTCTGATTAAAATTGGAATCAGTTACAATCAGATGAATAATTGATTGGGTGTGGAAATTTAATAATTAGAATTGCATGTACCTAATAAGAAATATTTTCTCTGACACTTCCATCCCCACTACCTTTTATTAGGTTAGTTTTAATTCATTTAAATTTTTATTTATTTTCTATAATTTTTAGTTTTTAAACACATTATAAATTCATCCACCTGAACATTCTTCCAATAGGATATTACTAGTGTCTACACACATTCTCCCTATGGGTTAGACTTTACTGCCATTTCTATAATAGTTAGTAGGTTTTAAAAATTTCCAAATATAGTGAACTAATACAATGTCTACCAAATTTATAAAATTGTTTCCAAATAGAATTGTAGCATTATGAATTCCTTAAAAATATTTATATAGGCTAAAAATTAAAAAACGTAAAAATAAATTTAGATTACTACTTTGGGTACTTTTTTCCATGCAGGAAAGTACAAGATACCTAGGAGATCCAAAATGGCATGCTCTGCACCACATGTTTGAAACTGACGCCCACCCTAGCCACCCATAATGTATGGTATGAGTTACAATTTTTTACCACCCATGAATTATCCAGGTAATTATATTTATTTTAATGATTATTATTCAAGAATATATCATGATAAATGGGATATTTATTCACTATATACTAAAAAAAATTATACTAATCTTTTGATCATTTTTAGAGTCAATATATTTCATAAAACACTGAATATATTAATTCATGTGTTATATCTAAGTTGCAAGACCTTTTAGAAAGATTTTAAAACCCTATTAAACATCCTAAAAACCTTATAGAACATGAAAAACATTTCCCAGTAGCACATTATACCAAATTTTACCATTTACTATGAGATCCAAACACTTCAACATTATATCAAAAAAAATATTTCAATAAATGAGGTAAATATAAGGTTTCAACTTAAAGAATAGTATACTATATATTTGGTTTCTTTAATGAATTATTTAAAAATGTGCAATTGTATTTTTTGTCAATTAAGATTTTTTTTCAAAGTAATTAATTAAAAAATGATATTTTAGGTGAAGAAGTTAGTATCCACCCATGAAAAAAGATGAAGTTACTGCCATTGTGTTGTCATGGAAAAGAATAAGAACAAAGGTTCTTGAAATAGATTACTAGATAGATTCATTTGACCAATATATCAGACGATTATTGTGTAGATCATCATGTTAATAAAAGTTCCACATCATAGATAATCATTGTCTATAATAGTCATTTCATAAGTTAAAGATTTGAAATAGAATCTAGTTGCCGCACCAATACCAAATAGATTCGATGGATGTACTTAAGAATGATAAAATAGGTTCAATGTTTTGAAATAAGTTCTAGTTGGATTTTATAATCTATCCTTTGGGCATCTTTATTTTTGTTTACAAAAATAAGTAGGAAACACTCTTAGATAAAGGATGATTTAAATTGAGATGGCTATAGATTGATTTGAAAAAGGATAAACTTAAGCTAGCATAAGAGTTAGTTTAATTACTCCAATTCATGTGTTTTATATGCTACAACACCTTGGAAATATGATTAAATGTGTTTATAATTATTTTAATAATTATAATAATTATTTTAAGATGTTACAAAGTGGTTTGAAGAGGTTTTTTAAGACCTACAAATTATTGAAATTACCCTGATTCTATTTAAAGAAAACTAGAATTCTTATATTGTAGCATGAATAATTACAAAGGGAATTATCCTATGTAGATAAAACATATTAGAAAAAATCTATACATAAAAGATTTTTAATATTTGATTTAAAAATATATCCAATTTAGAGGATTCATAAAATTGGACAAGTAAATTCATCTATGTGAGTAACCTGTATGATAAATCATCTACACAATAGACAGTATAAGAGAATTCATCTACGTAGAAGTAAAAATTGTGTACCATGTAAGAGAATTCATCTACATAGAAATAAAATGAAAAAGGGGTTTATATTATGAAATAAAGTACATGAGTCTACCTAAGAAAATTGAGATCTTCATAAGTAGATTCATGTATATAGAAGTAAATTATGGACCACATAAGTAAATGCAACTATGTGGATGAAAATAGCAAAGGTAATTGTGTTATGTGGGCGGAATGTAAGTAAATTTTCCTATGGGGATCATCTCATAAGTAAATTAATTTATGTATATGAGATATTTTCCATTCATAATTAAAATAAATTTTCCAAATTTCTAAAAAATATGAGCTCATAAGATAAATGACTTAGATATTTTTCAATATCTTAGTAGAATTAAAAATAAAAATTTCTAGAATTTCATGATGCTAAAGAATAGTGATGGTAATAATGTTAAAGGTGTTCAAAAATGTCCAGAACATCGTGAATCTTTGTTAATCCAAAATTAAAATCAATTTTGTGAAGAATAGAATGAGATGAATATAAGGATCATTGATCTTGACTTTGTGAAAAATGTATTTATCTGCTTTTTAAGAATAGTGTAGATAAAAAAATCAAAGTTTGAGTTATTTATTATGTTCTAAATATATATGAACCAAGATAAGAGGGTTTGAGAAGAGAATTTTTTGAGTTGTTTCTATTATGTACAAAATCAAGCCAAGTTCTTTATAAGTTTTATAAATTTATATCACACTGTAAGAGTGAGTTCCACACCACAAGATATGTATGTTATAAAATTATACCACTATAGAGAATGATGTGTGCATTATTATAGAGAGATTTGATATGTGTTGTGATGTATTTTTTTCATTAATTCCATAGAATATTGAAGAATCTATAAAGTTAAGATGACATTAAAGGCTATATAAGAGAATATATGAAATATATATTCAGTTGAGGTTGAAAATAATAATAAAGAAAAAACAAGGGTATTATCATAATTACAGTGTATAAAAGTAGTTATTAAAAGAGGATATTTATTGATTGAGTTGATCATGGGAGAAGAAAAATAAGTGTGTAGAATGTGTATGTGATTTTTAGGGCTACACATATTTCAATTTAATGAAATGTGAGATGATCCCATGAATTGAGTGGGAATTCCTCTCAAGGAAAATGATAAGAAATATAAAATAAAATAAACTCTCCTGAATAAAAGTTATATGGAGGGTGTGAAGCGGATGATTTTCATAAATAGAATATAGGTAGAGCTCTTAAAGAAAAAGAACAATAAAAATTTGTGGCATACTATAGTGAGGAAGAGGAAGAGAACTTATCTTATGTTACACTAATAACCTACTAGGTTTCTAATAATAATAATAATAGATAAATTAGTAATATTTATCATTTATAGTCTATTGAGAAGATAATAAAAGTTTTGAGGGCCTATAGATGAGGTTATGTGCATCTAAAGAATTTGGTTGAGCCTGATCTTACAGTTATGAGTCTAAGAAGAATATTTGAGTGATAAGTTAGTGAATAAATTCATAAGAACTAAGAACTAAGAAGAATACTATAAATTGAGTTACATATGTTTTACTTGAATACTCTTAGGTAGTTAAAGATTCTAAGGTGGGGAAGAAGATCAGTTTTTTGGGTGAAAATAAATCATTGTGTTGTACTTTTAATCTACTTCAAGTGTAGAAGGAAGAGATATAAAGGAACTGGTGGGTTTTAAGTATAAATAAGTGTAATGGGATGTTTTAGTGATCACTTCCGTAATATAGTGATCACACACCTGTGTAATATGGTTTACTTGGTTTCGGGGTGATACCTATCCAACTCCACATTTATTTAGTGATTTGACTTATAATAGAGAATCTGGGAGTTGTGCATCCCAAGCATGATAAGGAGTAGGATTCTCGGGAGGGGTCAAACCTTATAAAAAAACCTGAGTTATTTAATGTTTTATTCACATTTCATATAGGAATATTCTAGGTTAAACAACATAATATCCAACAGTATTAACTAGTATCATATGTTCAATCCTAAAGAGTTTTAAAGGGTTTAAATAAAGGATTGGAATTTGATAAAATTAGATAACACCCAATTCAGATTCACTCTCAAGTGTGCCTATATACTCCACTAGGAATAATAAGTGGTATCAGAGTGTAGGTTCCCTATGATTGGGTCTTTTTTATTATAACAATTTGTATCATAGAAAAGGTTGATTCTAATTGGTTCTAAAATATTTTATCAATTTTTTTATTTGATATCCATAAAGTGTAGATTTCATATGGTTATAGAATCACCTCAGATGGAAAAATTCAAATTTTATTCCTATTAAAGAAACTTGGAAGTCTCTCACAAGACTCTATAAAATAGGAAGAAAAAGAAGGCCAAAAATCTTAGAAAAATTAATTAAAGATGAGGATCCACCACTAGATGAAGTTGTGTTGAGTGTTGATTGTCACGTTGAATCTGGTGAAGAGTATTCCTTAATTAAGACTATTGGGAAAAATCCCTCATGGTAACATTAAAGTGATTTGGGGTTGATTGTTTTTGTTGACAAATCAAGTTTCTAATGTTATTTTTGGAGTTTTAGATATATTTTTGAAAAGGTATGTTGATAAAGTTCCAATACAATGGAATGGATGCTCTGGAGGTGGTATAGAAAGTTGTGTATACAAGGTGGTGTAGTTTTCTAGTGTTTTCTAAATATTTGGGGTTCAAAATTTGGAGGATGTATCGAGCATAATTAAAGTTTTATTTCTAGGTATTCCTCATAAAAATATGTAAAATACATGGATTTCATGAAGTTTGGGTGTTTCGTGAAGGTTTGGTGCTTCGCGAAGGACCTGTGTTTCGTGAAAGTTCACAAGTTTGAGAAAGAGGGCTGAGAGTGAAGGGTTGATGGAAAATATATATGACTATTAGAAGCTTCATGAATGGAAAAAATTTCCTTGGGAATTTCATAATGATAGTGAGTTATCAAACAAGAATGGAGAGCTTCATGAAAATGCGATGGTGTGGTTGAAGGCTTCTCAAAATGGAGGCATCATCTATAAATAGACATATACCCCCCCCCCTCATTTTAAGTAGAAAGCCTTAACAAAAATCCAAGGGCTCTAAATTCATGAAGGTGGTTCACAAAGTATTTTTTTTATAAAAAAGATTTTATATAATCATTTGTTTTGATGATAAAATGGGTTTTTTAAGGTTGTGTAAGCTTTATGGAAGTAGTGAGTATCATGAAGGCTATCTAAGCTTCACAAAAGTAGTGAGATTTTTAAAAATTGGGAGCATCATTAAAGAAGGATATTCTTCTGATGAATTTTTTAGTTTCAAAAAGGTTCAAAAAAGGTTTTTCTCAAAATTAAATCTCAATCGAACCAAAAGGTATTTCTTAGTAAATATATGGTAAAATGGTATTCAGAAATTTGATGAAAGTGGAACTTAATGATGCACCAAATTAGGTGTAAAACATATTAATTCAAATGATAAAAATAAGAATCCTAGGAATAATCAGTGATCACACTGTAGTTGAGAGAGCGGTGAGCTTTAAAATTGTGATTTGTTGTAAACTAGGATGGATAGTGAGTCTGCTCTGAACTTTGTAATAGTAGTGTGCTTCGGTGGATTTGGTACATAGGCCCATTTACTTTCCATGCTCCTTGGACGTAGCCCAGTGCGGGTGAACCAAGTAAAATTGATGTTCCTCAGGCATGCTTTATTTTTGCTCATACATTGCTATGGTAAAGGGACAAAAGAATGTTATGTTTAATGAATCAACAAGATCTGAATAGGTAGTAGTTTTAATCTATCATGCCTTAATTCACCCCCCCCCCCCCCCCCCCCTCATGGTATTTAACCTAGTTGGGATAACAGAGAAAAACACAATTTATGAAAAGGATGGTCCTATAAAATTGGTTGAATACCTCTACTTTGAGGTTAGGGGATATATGAAACAAATTCATGCTAAAGTTATCCCATATTTATTTGAACTCATTTAGGATTTCTATGATGAGAAATCATAACTAGTTAATGATTTTGAAGCAATTCAAAAACCATTGGGAGGACATTTTAAAAAATTAAACTCTCAATAAGGATTTGAAGGATAAAGATAAATCTCGATAAATTAGTTATGTGTCCTATGTTTACAAACTTTTCCACATCTGTTTTGGCATAATAATATAGAATTTGGTGTGAATATGTTCTCTAATTGGAAAATATTTTACATTTGATGATTTTTTTCACTAGAATTTACATTCTATGAAAATATTATTAAGATGTGGAGTTTGGGGATTAAATGAACATATTTTTTTGAATGAACATAATTTTGTGATTTTCTTTGAAAATATATTTTTCAAATTATTTTTATGATTTTTTGTGAATTTTATAATCAATTCTTTTATAAAATTCCATGAATTTATTTTTAAACATTTTTTTTGGAATTAATTATTTATTATAATTCATGGAATTCAATGGAATTATCATTCTTTGATTTTTGAGTTTACATATTTAAATTGATAAATTTAAATTAATTCAGAATTCTGTGTTTTTTATAGGAAGAACATAAAAAATATTTTTATAAAGGTAACTAACATTGATAAGTGACTGCATGTCACTCTCACGGTCACTTTACCGACCGCAAGTATACTAACTAAAAAAAGTTTTTGTGCAGTCATACTATAATGAAAACATGTACCAATTTAAAGCCAAAAGTGATCATGTGAAGAGAATTCAATTGGCCATACATGTTGTTCCAAGTGACCACAAAATCAAAATTCAATAGAGTGCATGCCTATGCTCCTACAAACCACATGAATTAAATATTAACCTTACATGTATAAGTAAAATTTTCCATGCCTAAAATTTAAAACCTATCATAGAAATATTTCATGGTAATCAAAGTGATCATGAGGACCTAGCATGACTCAAATTCAAGTTATTGTGCATGCACGCCACTACCTACCATAAGCCCACGGTACCTACCATTCCTTTCTATCGTGAGTATACTATGAGACCCCATTTCAAACTACAACATAGAAAAATTGAACTAACCTCAATAATACAAGTGTCCATTATCAATATCAAACTTACCATGAGGATTCCATGGTCGATCAACCAAATTTATGTAGTGTATGAAATGTATTATTCATTTAGTTTTTTCATCTCAAAATTATGCCATGTTTAATTCTACAAAGTTCATTATTTTTTAGTTTGTTAAACCATGCATGAAAAATCGTTTTGTTTATTTTAAATGATCAATTATATATACATGTTGTTGGGAATTTTTTTTATGGGTCGTGTTCTATCTGTTTGGGAATCTCTGTGTGGGTGATGGCCTTTGGCCGGCAAGATGCTTGTGTATGCTTGCACACCTTGGAGATCCGTGATTGTTTTGTTTGTTGGTTGTTGATTAGTCATGCCACCCTTTGTATCTGGATTTTCCACTTGTGAAAGATTAACCACTAAAATATAATAATATTCATTAATTATATTTTAATATTCAAGTGTTTCAAAGTCCATAAACATCAATTTTAGTGCATTTAATAAATTGATCTTCATTTCACATCATTTGTGCAATTCATGTTTGAAGTGCATATTTGGGCCCAATCAATCATCTGCTTTTCAAATTAATTATATTAATTATTTGAATTTGATATTTTGGAATATTATTGATCAATTTTTTAGAAAATTTTATATTTTAGGATTGATGGATGAATCCCAAGGGAAGATGAAGATTTTTGGGAATGAATGCATAAATTTTCTGGAAAAAGCATAATGGGCCTAAGGCCCATCAAACAAAAGTGGGGCCCACAATCCAAGTCTAATGAAGCTAAAATTTTAACTGTAGAAATATAAAATCATGGGTATCATTTAATTAATCTTTTTCTAGAGCTAATTCTAAATTTTTCATGGAGATAAAGGGGACCAAAGTTGATATTTAATTAGTGGTCCATATTTGAACGCCCCTAAAGTCATCCCACTAGATCGAGCATAACATCCAAACGGCTGGTCCAAATTTCCTAAAATTGTGAAAGATATTAGATAACACATGGAAGAAGATATTTTCCTTCTAAGAAGCCTTTTTATTGTATCATATTCAGTTACAAATTCACACATCAACAAGGGGTGAATATGGATGATTTTCCTGGTCAACTTTGAAACGTCAAATTTCCCATGATTTTATAACCCAGCTTTTGACTCTCTTAATTAATGGGGAAGGAATTTATTGATTTTGGGTTAACCTAAGGATCCAAATATTCTTATATAAGTAGCTTGTGGTGAAGTTAATTTTCATCCATGTTTTTCCTTTCTATAAAATGTTTTTCTTTCATTTGTAATTTAACGCTTTCATTTTTTAATCGCAACATCAATTTTTCTCATGTAATTTTTTCATTCACATTAATTTCTTAATAAAAATTATTCTACTTATTCTTAATTTATATTTTTTCATTTATATTAACATGTTTATACCAATTAATCAAGGTGTGAATTTATTCACACAAGCACTTGTGAATTCAATCACACAATGGCGGAGTGTTCGCTTATTTCAATGTTTTTATTCTTCTTCAAATTTTTCCCCATAAGTCTACTTCCCGCTTACATTAGTATAATAGAATAAATGGAGGGATAAACTATTATGGGTTAATCCAAGGGATTATCAAGGTTATGGATTGAATTTTATTTAATATACTTGATATTTAAATCTTTTTGTTATTTTAAGATTTCCATTTGATGATTTACATTCTTCTTTGTCTTCACCCACTTTAAAGATGAAACATTCTGAGTGCTATTATGATCCAATTCCTTAGAGTGATCATGAAAGTAATCCTATAATTTCATTTTTGATTAGCCTTGTAATTGTGTAGTTATTAAATTGGTGAATTATTTTTGATAATTATCTCGTTGTTTGGATACATCTTGAATAAATAATATGAAATTTTCTAAGAAAAGAAATTCAACCAATACATTAGATCTTGGGTGTAAATTTTAGTTTTTGGGTCCCTTTTATCATAGCATAGGTTTTGGGGTAACTTTTAGTTTAATATGAGTATCCCAAAAAATATAAAAAAATTGAAATAATGACCACATAGAGTAATGTTTTTTCCAAATGTATATCATATGAAACTTGGGTATCATGAATCCATTGTTTTATTTCCCAGATTTAGGCTTTATATCTCTATTGTAGATCATGGAATTGACAATATGTGTGGTTTATGGAACTTGGGGACCATGACTCCATAGTTTTCTTTCCCAGAGTTAGACTTTTAATGTCTATTTTGGTTAAAAAAAAGAAAAAAAAGAAAAAAATTAGATACTCATCTTAAGGTTTAATGTGATTCCCACATAGCGCTTATATTTTGTTTCCCCTGGAACAATAAAATGGGCCCCATGTCTTTTATGATGCACAACACATCATCATGCTTAATTGAAATTGGATGGAATGTGATGATGAATTTTAACAAATGAATGGTCTTGGGATAGGTATATTCTTGTTAACCTAGATTATGTGAAATGATTTTGATAGGTTTTATGATTGTTTGGCATGATGTCTTATAGTGAGCAATGTATGTTAAAATGTTTTTGAAAAATGGAATTAAATTTCATATTTTTGAGATACTTTTTTACTCAGGACTAGAAAAACTCAAGTTGGGGGTGTTATTATCCATTGATATATTCTAATATTAGTTGATTATATTTTAATATTCAAGTGTTTAAAAATACATAAACATCGGTTTTAGTTCATTTCATAAATTGATCTTCATTTCACATCATTTGTGCAATTCATGTTTAAAGTTCATATCTAGTCCCAATAAATCATCTTCTTGTATAATTAATTATATTCATTATTTTAATTTTATATTTTTTTAATATGATTGATCAATTTGTTTTTAACATTGTATCTTTTAGGGTCTATAGATGAATCCCAAGGGAAGGTGAATATTTTGGGGTATGAATGTATAAATTTTCTGTACAAAGCATAATGGGCCTAAGGACCATCAAACAAAAGTGGGGCCCACAATCCAAGACCAATGAAGCTCAAATTTTAACTGTAGAAAGATAAAATTATGTGGATCATTTAATTTAACTTTTTCTGGAGATAATTCTAAAGTTTTCATGGAGATAAAGGGAAACCAAGTTGATATTTAAATGGTGGTCCAACTTTGAATGCCCATAAATTCATACAATTAGATCTTTAATAACATCCAAATAGCTAGTGAAATTTGCCTAAAATTTTGAAAGATATTAGAGGACACATGGAAGAAGTTATTTTCCTTATACAACCCCTTCAGATTCGGCCATATTCACTTAAAAATTCACACATCAACAAGGGGGATGAAACATCAAATTTACCATAATGGGGAAGGAATGTATTGATAGTGGGTCGACCTATGGATAAAAATATTCCTATATAAGGATCTTGCGGTGAAGGAAATTTCCATCCATGTTTTTACTTTCTATCGAATGTTTTTCTTTCATTTGTAATTTCACACTTTCTTTTTTGTAATTGCAACATCATTTTTTCTCATCTAAGTTTTTCATTCACATTCATTTGTTAATAAAAGTTCTTATACTTATTCTTAATTTATTTTTTTCTTTCTATTAACACATTGATACCATTGAATCAAGGTGTGAATTTATCCATACAATCACTTGTGAATTCAATCACACAACGATGGAGTTTTCTCGTATTTCAATGTTTTTATTATTCTTCAATTCCACCCCCATAAGTCTACTTCCCATTTACATTGGTATAATAGAATCAATGGAGGGATGACCTCTTATGGGTTTATCCAATAGAGTAGAAAGGTTATGGATTGAATTTATTTTATGTACTTAATATTTAAATCTTTTTGTTATTTTAATATTTCCATTTGATGAGTTACATTCTTCTTTGTCTTCACCCACTTTAACAAAGAAACATTTTGAGTGCTAGTATGATTCAATTCCTTGGAGTGATCATGAAATTGATCCTATAACTACCTTGGTTATTATCCTAGGAATTGTTTAGGGATTAAATTAGTGAATGGTTTTTAGAGAATTATCTCATTTTTTGGATACATCTTGAATAAATGATATGAAATTTTCTATGAAAATAAATTCATCCAATCCACCCCGAGCAGAAACCTAGGATCAACCAATCAACATTAATTTTTTAAATTCAATTCATTGTCTATTTTTTGGATTATTTAAATTAAATCACTAGTTATTAAAATCAAATCAATACGAATAGTTGGCCACTCCATAGCAAATCCCCCATCAAATCTGAGTTTCTCGCGTTCACTTATCCATTCCTTGTGGATTCGATAACCCAAGATGTACTACAAGAAACTTCTTAAACCCTAAAACTTGGGTAAATTTGGGCACAACCAAGTTTTTATTCCATTGTCGGGGACCCAAGTAAGTATATTAGACACTCACCTTCTTTTCTCACCCAAAATTCTCTATTCTCACCCCAATTTCTCTTCTCTCTTCCCCTTTCTGTTTGTGTGAATTATAAAAATTTTAAATCCTCATTTTCACCTAAAAAAATGGAGTATCTTCAAAATCACACCTTCATAAACTAGGGCTGGAATAAAATAGTAAATCCATATTGGGAATCACCAAACTTTTTGAATTTCTTTGATCAAACCATGAATGAATACCCCACACCTGATGAGATGTAAAATTTTTGGGATTATTAGGTATACTAGGCTAGATACCCTGAGAGGGGGGTGAATTAAGGTATAAAAATTTAAAAAAACTTCCCCCTTTTGATCTTGTTTTTTTGTTAGATAAAACTCTATTCTCTCTCTCCTTTCTGTTGGAGAGTATCAATGAATCTTAAAGCATGCATAAGACATATCAATTTTACTTGGTTCACCTGCACTGGGCTACGTCCAAGGAGCATACACCGGCGATGTGCCGATGTACAAAATCCACTATAAGTGCGCTACTTTTTACAAGTTTAAAGTAGACTCACTATCCCTCCTGGTTTACAAACATTTACATTTGATAACTCACTGCTCTCTCAAATGAAGTGAGCTCACTGCTTCTTCAAAAGATCCACTCACAGTTTATAGACTTGTAGGTCTCTTCATTATCACTAATGAATACATCCTCAATTATAGATAAATTCTATGTTTAAGTTTCACTTTCATCCACTGATTAATAACACTTTGCCTCTGAACACTAGGAAATCCCTTTTGAAACTCTTTTGCAAATCACACTGCCTTTGCAAAGCTCCTAATTTTGCAAAGCTGAAACCAGCCTTTGCAATTCTCCAACCTCTTCGCAAAGCTCACAGGTTTGAAAATCTCACAGGTTTGAAAATATCACTAGATCTCAGAGCTCTCTAGATCACAAATCTCACTACTTTTTAGAGGTCACACTGGTCTTTGTGATTTTGAAAATCTAAACAAGCCTTTATGAAGTGCACGTCCTCCTCAAAGCCAAACTAGCCTTCACAGCGTGCCTTCCCTTCGCAGATTTCAAATACCTCTGTGAATTCCCTTTTCTTTCGTGAAGCTCCCTACTTTGTGAATCTCCTTCTCAATTTTAGAGATTAAATTTTTTTGTTTGATCTCCCTACTTCTCTCGAGGGGGTCAAGGCCTATTTATAGGCGATTCCACTAACTCGAGAACCTCCCATGCAAAGTCAGCGCCACGTCATCTCAAATATCAAAGCTCTGAAATTTCTACTGAAATTATCTCTAAATAATGAAGCACCACAGAAACTTTTGGATCGCAGAGCTTTTCATAATCGTGGAGTGTTTCATCAATTCCTTTGCACCACCGTCACAAAGCTTCTCCATAATTCTCATCACCTCTTTTGTTCGTGAAGCTCGTCGTAATCGCAGAGCTCACCATAAAAATTCTTCCTGTATCTACTAAATCCACTTCAAGAAGACCATCTTTGCAAAACTTATGCATTTTCCATATTTTGATGAGATATTCAAAGAAATCCACTTTTCTCGATGCTCACCAAATTCCAAATTTTGGACCCCAAAAATTTGGAAAACACAGGAAAACAGTGCCACCTTGTATCTATTCTTTTGTACCAACTCCAGATATTCTATTACTTTTTCATGGTTCTTTATCAACATGGATTTTCAAAAATATATTTGGAACTCGAAAATTCACCATGAAACCCTACATTGTGAACAAACACAACCAACCCAAAAATGATGCAATGTTACCTTGAGGGATTTTTTCCCAACAATCTACCCCTTTGGGTTTGTTGACAACTCTTCTCCAGATGATTATCTACACTTTTATACCTCACTAAAGCTCCTTACATCATCCACCATCATTCACCTCTTGCGATTCAGATAGTGACCAAAGATTCACTCACCACATACTCTAATCTCACATGAGTGATACTCGTCATGATAAACAATAGTAGTATGAAAATTTCATCAATGAATCACTTCATTTTTGACACCAATTATTAACACCATACTGATACCAATAAACTGCTTTCATCACAAACCTCAATTGTTGTGATATCAAATCTTTGATTGATCACTTCAGGCACTGTCAAATTTAAAACTCATACTCCCCCTATCTTTTTGCTCTCCCCCTATCTCGCTACTTCACCTGTCAACTTCTCCCCATGTCTTTGACTAAGAAATTTTCTCCCTTCTTTAGCCACATTTTCTCCCCCTTAAGTAACCATTTCTTCCCCTTTGTCAACAAACCCAGAGATCACTCATTTGTGGTCTACAATAGAGTAGAGAACACATATCATCACATTGGGGAAAAACACACCATACCTCAGGGATAGGGGGTCCCACATCCACACTTGTTTCCACACTTGTTTAAGTATGGGGAGTATACTGAACTCTCAGATCCAGTCGATGCCTCTCAAAAGCTTCATTGGGTAAGTCCTTTGTCAAAATGTTTACAACCTGTAGTTCTATAGGCACATACTCCAACTTTATGATTCCCTTCTCAACCTTCTCCTTGATAAAATAATATTTTATCTCAATGTTCTTTTTCGTTGAATAATAGATGGGATTTTTTTGAGATTTATATCACTTGAGTTATCACACTGGATTTTGATCGGAGACTTCACTTCAACTCCCATATCATCAAGCTTCTTCTTCATCCACAATAATTGTGTGCGTGCTTGAGTGGTGGAAATATACTCAGCTTCTGCGGTGTTCAATGAAATGAAATCTTGCTTTTTTATTATCCAAGAAATACACAAGCCACCAAGATAGAAAGAACCTCTTGATGTTGATTTCCTATCATCTGTTGAACCCGCCCAATCTACATCTGTATATCCCAATAGCTCCAGCTGAGATTTTTCATTATACATCAAACCAAAATCCATCATTCCTTTGATATACCAAAGTATCCTTTTTACTGAAATCATGTGTATTTACTTGTGATTGCTTTGATATCATGCTACTCGATATGTGGAAAAAACAATATTAGGTCTCATCGCTATTAGGTATAGTAAACTTCTAATAATCTGCCTATATTCTGTGATGTTAACTGCCTTTCCATCATCATATTTTGATAATTTCATCCGGGTAGCAACTAGAGTCTTCATCTCCTTGTAATTTTCCATTCCAAATCTTCTCAGAACCTCCTTGGCATATTTGTATTGGGAAATTAAAGTTTCATTCCTTCCTTATGACACTTATAAACCGAGGAAAAACATCATCTCTCCAATCATTGACATTTTGAACTCACTTTTCATGAATTTGAAAAATTGTCTGCACTGAGCTTAATATGATCCGCCAAATATTATGTCATTGACATAAACTAGCACCACCATCCTTTGATTATTTTCATTTTTTAAATAGATATTTTAATCAACTCCACCACACTATAAACCGAGCTTCTTCAAATACAAATCAAGCCTCGAGTGCCATGCTTTTGGTTCTTGTTTTATCCCATATAATACCTTCTTCATCCAAAAAACCTTGTTCTCATCCTCATGAATTAGAAAACCATCTGTCTACTCAATATACACTTCTTCCTCTAAAACCCCATTCAAGAATGCAGATTTGACATCCATCTAGAACACTTTGAACTGTCATTGCACTGTAATGGCTAGGAATAATCTGATTGTCTCCATCCTTGCAACCGATGAACATGTCTCATCAACATTTATTCCCTTTATCTGGGAGTATCCTTTTCACACTAGTCGTTCTTTGTTTTGAATCATTATGCCATCTTCATTAATCTTGTTGCGATAGACCCACTTAGTCTCAATGAAATTCTTATCTGCTGGCTTCAAAACAATCTCCCAAATCTGGTTCTTCTCAATATAATTTAGCTCTTTATTCATATCTTGAACCCAGTTTTCATCTTCAGCTACATCAGAAAAGTATTTAGGCACTACCTGAGATAGGAAATATGTCTTCTGCAGTGATTTCATTCTTCTTGTTTGAACTAGAGCTGACTGATCACCAATGATATTCTTCCTGTCAATTTCATCTTGAATACTTAGCTTCTATGCAGATATGGATTTTACTTCCTCATGCTCATCATCATTATCTTATTCTGAATCAGCATTGGGAACTTCTTCTCCTCTTGTGTTACTTTCCTCTTCATTACTTTTATTAATAAACTATCATTGTGTGTTGAGTATTCTCTTCATTTTATACAACAGTGAAATCATTACTCTCAACTACTTTTCTCTGCCTCTTGTTAAAGATTTTGTATGCTTTGATTTTTCCTGAGTATCCAAGAAACATCCCCTCATCTCCACGCAACTCAAATTTCTTATGTTTCTCCTTGTTGAGGATAAAGCGCTTACTTCAAAAGATTTGAAAGTATTTAACTATTGGCTTCTTTCCATGCCATATCTCATAAGGAGACTTTTCTTCCTTTGGACACAACAGAGCTTTGTTAGAAATTTAGACTGATGTCAACACTGCTTCCTTCCAGAACTTCTCTAGTAGGTCTTTTTCTATAAGAATCATTTTGGACATGTTGTTAATGATCCAATTTCTTCTTTCAATCACTCCAATATATTGGGGAGTTCTCACTAAGGAAACATGATACCTTATCCTGTGTTTCTCAAGATAGTTTTTCACCTGACTATTTTTGAATTTTGTACCATTATCAGTACAAAACTTCATAATTTTCTGTTCAAGCATCCTTTTCCACTCCCTTCGGTGCTACTTTAATCATCTAAACACATCAGACTTATGAGAAATAACAAATATACATGCCATTTTTCTATATTAATCAATGAAAAGAACATAGTACCTCTTTAGATCAATTTATCTTAGTGTGATAGGCCCAAAAACATCAGCATGCACCAATTTGAGCACTCTTGTCATTTATGCCACAACTTGTTTTCTTCCTCTCTGGATAAAAAACACATATCTTCTTCTCCACTTACTAGGTAGAGATTCCCCTTTTTTCTTTTTCCTTGTAGGATCACTATACCATCTATTCCCTTAATAACACACATATTCTTGGTAAACCATATTGAATGCTCTGAGTCACACAGTTGACTGACACTAAGCAAGTTGTGACTGAGACCTTCTACAACCAAGACATTAGCACATCTTATTTCTTTTCCCCTAAACCTATCATTTCTTGATTTAATTATCTTCAGTCCTTCATCATTTCCAAACTTGAAAACTCCTTATTTTTCATATTTTATTCCTGTAACCATATCCTTATTACTTTTCATGTGAGATGTGAAACCACTATCAAGGATTTATACATCAGAACAGTATGATGCTTTAAGGGTGATTTCAGCAACCACTACCCTATCTTCTCTCTTCTTCTGGGTCCATATTTTTGTTTTCACACTCGGCATAGATTGATACTTCTGATATTTCTTAGAGTATGATGGACCAAATTCATCTTGAAAAGCTGAAAAACTATTTTTCATTTTCAAATCACCTATTGGTTCCTTGATCTACTTCTTGCAAAAAATTTGATTCTGCTTTGGCACATTCCTCTGTATGGTCGATGTGCAGTATTTATCCATGTGCCCAAATCCTCTGCATAAAAAATAGTGTCCTTAAAAATATGTTCTAGAGAACCATTCTCTATTTGGATTCCACCTCTGTTCTTGTTCCCTTCAGTATCTTCTGGCTATAGAACACACATTTTGTGAGTTTCCCATCTTTCCACAGCAATAACACCTGATAAAAGGTACATTCCTAGGTGTCACTTCTGTACTACCAGTTGTTCCTTGGGTTCTTTTAATTTTTTGATTCTGCTTTGTATCCACATCAATTTTTATTCTCGGAATGGGTGCTTGTGGTTTGACTTCAAGACTTACTGCTTTCTATTTCTGATCAAGCCCTAAATCAGCCTTAACATATGAGCTCGATTGTTGTTTCTTTACTACTGAACTACTAGGCTACTCTTTCATATTTTCAGTGTTCTGAATGATTTTCTTTCCTGATGTCACATTGGGGGGTCAAAAATTTTTCTTGATCCTTCACTTTTCATCATAGACTGGTGACTTCTTCTTCAAATTCTTCAAATATCTTGACTTTATCTTTCACTGTGTTATTTAATCCATCGATCTCCCTCTTCTATTCTTCAACCTTGATCTTTTTTCTATCAACATTTTCTAATCTCTCTAGACTAGAAGACTTAAGTTTTTCAATTTATGTTACCAGCTCAGACTTCTCTTCTTCCTGTTATTTCATGTAGAGTTTGGAATCATGTACCACCTTGTTGGATTTCTTTTTTTTCTCTCCAAACATCTATCTCATCAATATCTGCTTCTAATTTAGCTTCCATGTTGACTATTCCTTCAAATTCTTCTTCTTCATCAATGTCGTTTTCTTCCTTTTTCTTAGTAATACAAAAAACTACCACCATAGCATTTTCTCCATGATCTTTGTAGTTCTCTATATCTTCAACCTCCTCAACCTCATACTCATCCTAACTATCACATTCTTGTGAAAGGAGATTATTCTTCTTAAATAAATTTCTCTTGAACTTTTTCTTGCCTTTCACATAGGTTGAATAATTCTTCTTGGGAATTTCGGACTCATCCTCATCATCTTCATGGAAATTCTTGGGGAACCTTGTTGCAAGGTGTCCAACCTTTCCACATTGAAAACAAGCCAATGGAAGTTTCCCCTTGAACTTTCCTTTTCCTTTTTGTAGATTTAAATAAAGAAATGACATCACCTCATATGTCTCTTCATCTTCTTGATAATCTTAAATGGTGAGCTTATTTATAGCCTTGAATGCCACCTCCTTATATTTCCCCATTTCCACATCCTTTTTATCATTTTTTCTCATTTCATATACAACCAAGGTACTATGCAAATTGTCCAGTGTCAGCTCTTTCAGATCTTTATCTTCTAATACTAGAACTTTCAGATTGAACCGAGGTGGAAGTTTACTTAATATGTGTTTCACAATCTTTATGTCTTCAATGAATTCTCCAAGACCTCACATATCTTTCACAATAATATTTACCCTGTCAAAGAATTCATCAATAGACTCATTCGGGTTCATTCTCAAATCTTCATACTTGTTCCACAGAACATGCAACTTTTCCTCTCTGAACTTTTTATCTCCTTCATATATATTCAATATATTTTTCCACATGGAATGTGATATTTTGAATGAAATCACCTTGTAATATATAGAATTGGATGGGGCTCCCCCTAAAGTATTGATTCCATTGGCTTCAACATCCAATTCTATTCACTCGGCTTCCAATAATGCACCACTACTAATTTCGGTTTTTATACTATGCATTGCTGTTGTAAACACATCAATTACCAAATATCAAAAGTAGTGTTGCATCCAATTCTTCCATATCTGAAAATTGTTCTCGTCGAAGATCGGAATCCCTTTATGATTGGTTACCTCCATTTGAGAGAGAAACATTGATATCAACTTTTCCCTCTGATACCAATTATTATATCCACTAGGCTAGATAACCTAAGAGGTGGGGTGAATCATAATATGAAAAATTAAAACAACTGCCCCTTTTGATCTTATTTTTTTGTTAGAAAAAACTATCTTATCGCTCTTCTTTCTGTTGCAGAGTATTAATGAATCTTAAAGCATGCACAGGACACAACAATTTTACTTGGTTCACCCACATTGGGCTACATCTAAGGAGCATACACTAGCAATGTGCCTATGTACCAAATCCACTATAAGTGCACTGTTGTTTACAAGTTTGAAGTGGACTCACTATCCCTCCTGGTTTACAACCATTCAGAATTTGAGAACTCGCTCCTCTATCAACAGAAGTGAGCTCACTGCTTTTTTAGAAAATCCACTCACAGTTTATAGACCTATAGGTATCTTCATTATCACTAATGAATATATCCTCAATTATAGATAGATTCTCTATTGAAGATCCACTTTCATCCACTGATGAGTAACACTTTTCATATAAACACTAGGCAATCCCTTTTGAAACTCTTTCGCAAAGCACACTGCCTTTATGAAGCTCCCACTTTTGAAAAGATGAAATAAGCCTTCACAATTCTCCAACATCTTCGAGAAGTTCACAGGTTCATAGAGCTCACAGGTTTTCAAAGCTCACTAGATTACAGAGCTCTCTAGATCACAGATCTCTCAATGGTATTTTCAATTTTTCCAATCTAAACAAGCCTTTGCGAAGCGCACATCCTCTGCAAAGTTAAACTGGCCTTTACAGTGCGCCTTCTTTTCGTAGAGCTCAACTACCTCTGTGAATTCCCTTTTATTTCACGAAGCTCCCTACTCTATGAATATCCTTATCAATTTGAGAGCTTAAAGTTTTTTTTGATCTCTCTACTTCTCTTGAGGTGGTTGAGGCCTATTTATAGGCGATTCTACCGACTTGAGAACCTTCCACGCAAAGTCAGCGCCACGTCATCTCTAATCGCAAAGCTCCAAAATTTCCATCGAAATTCTCTCTAAATTGTGAATCACCACAGACACTTTCGAATTTCGGAGCTCATCATAATTGTAGAGTGTTACATCAATTCCTTTGCACCATCGCTGCAAAGCTTCTCCACAATGCTCTTCACCTCTGCTATTTGCGAAGCTCATTGTAATCGTAGATCTCACCGTCAAAATTCTTCCAGTCTCTACGAAATAAACTTGAAGAAGACCATATTCGCAAAACTCATGTATTTTCAATATTTTGATGAGATCTTCAAGGAAATACACTTTTCACGTTGCTCACCAAATTCCAAATTTTGGACCCCAAAAATTTGGCAAACACAAGAAAACAGGTCCACCTTGTATCCGTTCATTTGTACCGCCTCCAGATCTTTTATTCCTTTTTCATGGTTATTTATCAACATGGATTGTAAAAAAAATATCTTGAACTCAAAAATTCACCATGAAACCCTACATTTTGAACAAACACAACCAACCCAAAAATTATGCAATGTTACCTTGATGGATTTTCTCCCAACAGGGATGATGAACATTTAAATGATAAATTTTTTGCCCTTTAAAGGATGGTTAATGAGATAAAACTTAATGAATCCCATGATTTCAAATCTCTTATTCACCCTAATCCCCAAAACATTCTTGAATAGTTGTGTTAAAAATAGACAATATTAGTTCGGAAGTTTCATAACTAAAATTTGAACTACAAATCATTTAAATAGTTATGGAACCCATTCCCAATCAGGATGTCCCTTCCTCAAATTTTATAGAAGGATATTTTTATACATAAACCCCTCATGTATTTACTAAAGAACCAACCTTAGGATTTTTTTGTAGCTGAATAAGATCAAGTAATTGATGAAGATTCTTTAAATCAAGAGGAAAATGATTTTTTGTATTCACAAGATGGAAACATGGCATCGTGGATTGAGTGTCCAAAATATTACTCCATTGATGATTTTTCAAGACCACTAATCACTAATACATTGAAAGAGATCAGAAACATTGATTCTATACCCAATCCTGAAATTAAATTGGCTAAATTGGAAAATGAAACATGTTTTCAAAATGAACCAATTATTTCAAAAAAATTGGGGAGGAAACAAATTTTGATTCAAATTATCATTCTTATTTTAAAATTTTCAATCAACTGGAACTCAAAATCATTTTCCTTACTTCCCCACTCAAGTATAACATCATAGGTGATAACTAAGACCTTATGTTATTCATTCATTATTCTCATGAAACCAATAACGTAGGAATGATCTTTAATGTCTTAAGTAATACAACAGAAGCAACCAGATCAACTATTTTAGAAATTCCTTGGAATTTCACTCTCATTATTGAACATGGTATTTTACATGAAACAAATTAAAAACAAATACTCAATCTCAATAAAGTTGAAGTGGAGAATAATTGGGTCTTTAAAATGTTAAAGTTAGTATTTGATAAGTTGGGAGGTCCAAGTCAAGTTAATGACTTTAAAATAAGCGCTTTCTAGGAGGAAACCTAACTTATACATTTTTTATTTTATTTTGTGTTTTTTAATTATTTTTTCAATGGAACCCCTTGGGGTTTTCAATGTAATCTAATTTCTATTGTTTGTGATATTTAGGTGTTGGTGAATTTTAGTATTTAAAAATAAAACCATTTACTTCTAAATTTCAAACCCAAATATCAATCATCCCTAAGGATTCTACATGTGACATGAATCCAAAGTGATCAATTGCTTATTGAAGTGTCATAAACATCAAACTAGGTGATTTTATTCCATGTTTTAATTTCAAATCACATATCCCCTCTTTCTTCCCAATTCTAATATCTCTCTTTTCTTCTCTTTCAAAACTGAGCGCAGTTTCATTCTAATTTGGGAGGAGTGAAAATCTGGGATTTTAAAGAAAAAAAGGTATTTTTTTAAGAAAAATAAATAAAAAAAAATCAATTAATTATCCGTTAATGCATTAATGTACATTATAAAACATGAAAACATAATTTCAAATGATTTTTAATGCCTTGATTATGATTTTAATTCATGTTTAAGTACATGAGCATAGTTTTTTGAAAGTTCGGTTGTCTAATGCTATTTTTCCAAGTTTACATTTTTATCCTCTTAATAAAAATTTCACAATGAATGTACATTGTATCTTGGGTGCAAATTTGAGTTCTTGGGTCCCTTTCATCATATCATAGGGTTTGGTATAACTTTTAGTTTAATTTGAGTATCCAAAAAAAATGTAAAAAAATGAAATAATGACCACATAGAGCAATGTTTTTTTCCAAATGTGTGTCATTTGAAACTTGTGTATTGTGACCCCATTGTTTTCTTGGCCAAATTTTGGCTTTATATCTCTATTATAGATCATGAAATTGACAATATGTGTGGCATCCAACACTTGGGGACCATGACTCCATAATTGTCTTGCCCATAGTTATTATTTTCATATCTATTGTGGTTCAAAAAAAACAAAAGGAAAAAAAAATTGGATACCCATATTAATGTTTAATTTGATTCCAACCTACAGCTTCCATTTGTTTCCCCTTGAACAAGAAAATGGGGTCCAAGTATTTTATGATTCACAACACATCATCATGCTTAATAGAAATTGGATGAAATGTGACGATGAATTTTAACAAAGGAATGGGCTTGGGATAGGGATATGCTTGTGAACCTAGCTTGTGTGAAATGATTTTTATAGGTTTCATGATTTTTTGGAATGATGAATTTTGTTGAGATATTTATGTTAAAATGCTTTTGAAAAATGGAATTCAATTTCATATTTTTGAGATACTTTTTTCTCAGGAATATAAAAACTCAAGTTGGGGGGTGTGATTTGTTGTTGAGAGATGCTAATATTAATTGATTATATTTAAATATTAAAGTGTTTCAAAGTAAATAAACATCAGTTTTAGCTCATTTCATAAATTGATCTTCATTTCACATCATTTATGCAATTCATGTTTAATGTACATATTTGGGCCTAATAAATCATATACTTGTAGAATTAATTATATTAATTATTTGAATTTGATATTTTGGAATACGATTTATCACTTTTTTTGGAACATTTTATCCTTTAGGATCAATAGATTAATCCCAAATGAAAATGAATATTTTGGGGCATGAACGCAAAAAATTTCTGGACAAAACATAATGGGCCTAAGGCCCATCAAACAAAAGGGGGCACACAATCAAAGCCAAGTGAAGCTAAAATTTTTACTGTAGAAATATAAAATTACAGTTATCATTTAATTAAACTTTTTCTGGAGCTAATTCTGAAGTTTTCATGGAGATAAAGGGAACCCAAGTTGACATATAAATGGTGGGCTAGATTTGAACACCCATAAAGTCATTCCACTAGATCGAGTATAACATACATATGGATGGTATAATTTTCCTGAAATTTTGATAGATATTAGAGGACACATGGAAGAATATATTTTCCTTAGATGACCCCTTCATATTTATCCATATTCAATTACAAATTCACCCATCAACAAGGGGGGTGTATCTGGACGATTTTCCTAGTCAACTTTGAAACGTCAAATTTCCCATGATTTCATCACCCTCCTTTTGACTCACTAAATTAATGGGGAATGAATGTATTGATGGTGGTTAAAACTAAAGATCCAAATATTCCTATATAAGTATCTGGTGGTGAAGGGAATTTTTATCCATGTTTTTCCTTTCTATCAAATTTTTTTCTTTCATTTGCAATTTCATGCTTTCATTTTGTAATCGCAACATCAATTTTTCTCATGTAAGTTTTTCATTTACGTTAATTTATTAATAAAATTTCTTATACTTATTATTAATTTATTTTTTGAATTTATATTAACACATTGATACCATTGATTCAATGTGTGAATTTATTCACACAATCACTTGTGAATTCAATCACACAACGGTGGAGTGTTTACTTATTTCAATGGTTTTCTTCTTCTTAAAATCCACCCCCATAAGTCTAATTACCACTTCCATTGGTATAATATAATCAATGGAGGGATAAATTATTATGGGTAGATCCAAATGAGTATCAAGGTTATGTATTTAATGTTATTTCATGTACTTAATATTTTAATCTTTTTTTATTTTAAGATTTCTATTTGATGAGTTACATTCTTATTTAACTTCTCCCACTTTAACGATAACACATTTTGAGTGCTAGTACGATCCAATTCCTTGGAGTGAATATGAAATTGATCCTATAAGTGCATTGGTGATTAGCCTTGGAATTGTGTAGGGATTAAATTTTTGAATGGTTTTTGAGAATTTTCCCAAATCATTTTTTATTTTTTTTAGATACATCTTGAATAAATGTTATGAAATTTATAAGAAAATAAATTCATCCAATCCACCCCGAGCAAAACCCTAGGATCAAACCATCAACATTAATTATTTTAGTTCAAGTAATTGTGTGTTTTTCAAGTTATTTAAATTTAATCACTAGTTATTCAAATCAAAACAATATAAATAGTTGGCCACTCCATAGCCAATCCTCCATCAAATCTGAGTGTCTCAAGTTAACTTCTTCAGTCCCTATAGATTCAATAACCCAAGTTGTACTATAATTGACCGCTTACACCATAAAACTTAGGTAAATTTCGGCATAATCAGTGCACCTTTGTTTACTATATCATTGGAATTTTATTTCGCATAACTTTGTGGAACAGTTTGTTTGGTTGTTATGTTTGAGGTGGGAAGGTCGGTATCAGGGGAAATGATCACCCTTTCACTTGGTCGCTTAGGCTCTGGGATCATTCTTCATCCTCTCCCATCTTGGATCTTGGTTTCATTTTGAAAAATCCTAGCTCAAATTTTTCTCTCTATATCATTGGAGCTTCTTTCTAGGATTTTCATTCTCCCTCAGCTTCACCTCATGGCTGATTTATGGTGGAGGTGACATCCTTACTTGGTGGAAGAAGTGTAGCCTTCATCGCAATATTTCCAGACATACAGGATCATGATTCCTCAGTTCCGGGAATTTTCCATGCACCCGCACCAACTCCAAAAGATCAGGACTGCTAGAGTTCATTCAAACTTTGGCATTGTAAGTGTTACAATTTTAGTCTCATTTGATTCAAAGCTATGAATCTTGTATTTTCTTATTCATATTTTATTCTATTACTAGTTTTCACCTGTATAATTCATTTATTTTGAGATTAATAAAACACATGCATATTGGGTGGTGTTCTTTCTATACAAGCAGGTCCCCATGGGACTAAAGGACATTAAATCAGGTGTTCTTATTATTCCTTTTTTACTTTTTTGTATTATTCTTGTTTGGTTCTGTGATTTTGACTTATGTTTATAAAGATACAGTTCGGTCCTTGTTCGGGTTTGTATTTTTGATTGTATTCAAATCATCCTATCTTTATAAAGTGGTATCATATATTCACTAGTTTTATTTTATTGTTGATTTGATTCATGTTTCTTACTTTACAGTTCTGGTTTCTATTTAATTTATTCACTTTCCTCTCTTCTTGAATAACCATTTTTTTACTAATATACTTGATTAGAGTCTCTATACCATCTTTAATTCCTCCTCATTTTGTATCCCTTTGGATAAGAATATTTTATCCAAGAGATTGGTTGGTTTTGGGGGCGTACGCTTAACGTTCTTCGAAAAATCTCAAAAACTACTCTATGGGTAAACATTTCAACAACGAGATATGAAATCGAGAAACTCGATGGTGATAATGTATTTAACCTATGTATAATTAATATGATACCTCTGCTTGTACAAAAAGGCCTAATTGATGCCCTCTGTGGGCCTAAGAACCCCATTATAACTATAAATTAAACCAAACATGCCACTTCTAAATACATAGATGTATCCCTTTATTTGTTAGTTAAAGAATATATTTATTTACTACTTTAATTAGGTGATAAAGTTATAAGAGAAGCTACTTATGAGTCTAATTTTGATGGTATTTGGCTTAAGGTAGATAAATTATACATTAATGCTTCATTGGTTGGTAGGATTTATAAAAAACATCACATGTTTACATTTAAAATGAAACTTGGTAGTTCTATTAAAGCCCATATTGAGGAATTTAACAAGGTTTCGTTAGATTTATCCAAAATTTATGTCACTATTTAAGATGAAGATCAATAAATGATCCTCCTAATTTCTCTAGATAATACTTATATCACTTTAGTTAAAACCATGATGTATGGTTGAGACTCGTTGACTCTTGAAGAGGTTAAGTAAGCCCTTCTTTCTAAAGAACTACACTCTAAACCTAAAATCAAAGGTACAGTAGAGATCATATTATAAAGGGGAAGTCCTCAATCTAATGGTAAGAATAAATATTCTACTAAAGAAAAAAATCAATAACAATAAAGAACCTAAACCTAGGTCTATTTCTAGGGAAATGAAATTCACTTGCTTCCATTATGGAAATCCTGGGCATATTAATCCCTAATGTCGGAAACTCAAACATGAGTTAGAGTCCAAATAGCCTACTGACTAGTACCTTCTAATTAACTCAGGTTATGACAGTGTTGAATTCCTTAATGTGTCTATCCATGCACTCAATAAAGAGTGGGTCTTAGACTCAGGTTGTTCCTTTCACATGTGTACCTTTATAGATTTATTCCTAGAATTGTTTGAAAGGGTAGAAGGAGAAGTACTCTTAGGAAATAATAAGAGGTATAAGGTTGAGGGAAGAGGTTCTATTTTGTTATAACTAGATTATTATTCCATAATTAGCTTACTTGATATTATGTGGGTTCCCAACCTTCAAAGAAACATGGTTTCCATAGGAGTTCTAGATCAAAAGGGGTTCAATTTTAAATCTAAAACGGGTTTTCTTAAAATCTATAAAGTCTCTAGAACCTTCACAAAGGGGTCTCTAATCAATGGGATGTATGTATTTAAGGGAAATAACCATTCAAGGTAATTGGGCAGTTTCTATTCTACCAACATTGATAACACTATTCTTTGGTATAGGATATTGGGGCATGTAATCTCCAAGGGTATAGAAGAACTCAACAAGCAAGGGTTGTTGAATGACATCACACCAAGAAATATATTTTTTATAAAGTTTGTGTGATGTGAAAGTCCAAGAGGGTTACCTTTAATAAGTCATATTTTAAAGATTCCATCCCCCTTGAATACATTTATTATATCCTATGGGGGCATCTAGGACTACCTCCCATGGTGGAGGCTCTTATTTTTTCACCTTCATAGATGAATTTTCTAGAAAAGTATGGATTTACATTTTAAAAAATAAATATGATGTTTTCCAAAATTTAAAAACCTAGAAATATTTGGTTGAAAACCAAATTAGGAATAAAATTAAAACCATGATAATAGATTATGGTTTGGAATACCTATCCACTAAATTCATTTCATATTATGAATATGAAGGTATTAAAAGACATATAACTATTAAGGAAACTCCCCAAAAAATGGATTGGTAGAAAGAATTAATAGGGCCATCCTTGAAAGAGTATGAAGAATTCTTGCATGATCGAGCCTCCCCAAATCATTATGGGAAGAGGCTATTATTATTGGGCATGTATTGTATCAACAATACTCTATAAATCCTAATTGATTTTGATACTCATAAAAACCCTTGTTTTTTTACTAATGATATTACTTTAAGTGTATTTTAGTAAATTAATATTTATTAAAAAAAAATTATAGAATTATATTTAAGCTTTTAACTCACAATGAATATTTTTTTAAGTGTTCAGAACACTCTTAAGTGTATTCTAGAAACATTGTTCATACCCTATATTCAGAATGTAACGTAAGGAATAAACCTTACGCTTGGAAAAACATGTATGGATCATGAACCTTATGTTTGTATTCAACCTTAAGTTAGAATAAGGTGTGTATAGATCATAAACCCAACACTGGAAGGAACATATAGATAAAGAACCTTATGTTTGGATATAACCTTACATTTGTAAAGATAAGAAAGTATGGTTAAAGAACCCTATGTTTAAAGACCCAAAAGTATAGTTCATAAACCTTAATTTTATGATAAACCTTATATTTTGAGAATGAACTCTATGAAGTTGAACCCTACATTTAGTATTTTTTTTATTTTATGATGGAACCCTACAATTGACTTTTCAATATTGAACATTTAATTTCGTGATTTTATCTGAGATTTCTGCAACAGTCTTGATATAATTACAGGTTGATTCAAAGATAATTTTCAAACAATTAAAAGCTAGATAAGAATGATTCAAAGGATCATATTCAACAGAGAAATTCACTTATATTTTTAAGGGAAGTTATGACTCCTATGGATGTTTTCAAATTTGAATATTCACTATCTTTCAGGAAACTTTCTTGGATCTGGAATTCCGAATCAGGATTTCTGCTTTATATATTCTACTAGTATATTTCTTAAATATACAGAATATACAAGTCACATATTATTATATATGATTTAATTCTCATAAACATATTTTATAGTGCTACTGTAATGAATGATCGATTTTGAACGAGGCTTCACTTTGGAGACATACATGGTCAATATTTTAATGAAATAATATTACTACTACTATCTATCGCTACTTTTATTTGAAGAACATTTTTTAAATAGGATCACTTCATAACTACCCTTTATTGAAGACTTTATTTATTTAAGAATAATATCCATCTGCTATCAGTTGTTGCTACTAAAACTGTGAAGTTCAACCCATACCTTCAAATCAAACTCTTTTGATTTATTGGAGTATCAACTGATCATACTTAGTTATAGTGGAGTATCAGCTTCTCAATCTAATATGTGGATAACTGGTTCCTTGTTAGAGAACTAGAAGGCCTTTTTTAGCCTTATTTGTAATTATATCAATTTTCTGCACTCATTTGTAGATTTTTAATCTTATGATAAGAGGACCATTCTAGTGAAATTCACCAAACTCACAGAAAGAGTGATTGGTGGAGTGGACTAGGGGATCTTTGTTCCCAAAACCACTATAATTTTTTTTATTTATTTATATTTATCCACTTCTCATATTTCATATAGAATAAAAGTTCTTCATATCAACATAATTTATAAAGGGAGTCAAAATTAAGAATTATGGAAGATTATTGAAAAGACACAATTCACCCCCCCCCCCCCCACTCTTGTGTTACTTTGTATTATTACGACCTAAAAATTGGTATCATAGGATAGCTTTTGGATAAATATATAGTAAGATGAAAGTATAAGGTCTATACAAAGAAGATGGAAATGGTTGATCTAAGAGAAGGAATGTCTATGGTATGTGCTCCATACTTTAATCGTGAAAACTATGGATGCTAGAAACCACAAATGATTATCTATATAAAGAATCTTGGATTCAATGTTTATTCAAAGATCATTACTCCTTATGTGATTCCTGAAAAACTAGAAACTTGGACTGCTGAAGCAGAAGCTGAATGTGAAATCAATTCAAAGGCTATGAATGTTATTGTTTGTGGACTTGGACCAGATGAATTTGATAATGTATCAAAATTTTATAATGCCTATGAGATATGGAAAACTATTGTAGTTTCCTATAAAAAAATAGATAATGTTAGACAGATGATATATTCTATATCAAAGATAAAGTTTGACACCTTTAGAATGTTTGATGGAGAAAGCATCACATAGATGAATGGAAGGTTAACATAAATTTTCAATAATATTACTTCCTTGGGAAAACCCATAAAATAATATGATAAAGCTTTGAAAGTACTCAAAGTACTAATTGATAAATGGAATGGCATATCTACTGCTATTCGCCAATCATTACCTATCAATGATCTGACAATAAAAAATTAATTGGAACAATGATTATGTATGAAGTAAAAAATGAAAGATGAAGTTGAAGATCATAATATTTTAGTGAAAAGGGAAAATACTGCTCTCAAAGTAACATCTCAGAAACATAGCTAAAAAATAAATAAATAAGATAAAATAGGAAAACATTTAGACTCCTCAAATTCTGAAATGGAACTAGCATATCTAGCTAGAAATTTCAGAAAATTCTACAAGAAGAAAAGAGGCTTCATAAAATCCTTCAAGAAGGATAATAGAGAACCTAGAGAAGTTTGATGCTATGAATGAAAAAAATTGGGTCACATTAGACATGATTTCACTCAATTGAAATATGAAAGAAAAAGACTAGAAAAGAGATACCATAAGAATGTTTATTATGAGTTTAAAGGAAAAATATCCATGAAGGATACATGGAGTGTATCTGAAGACTCCAGTATCTCCCCACAATATGATTCAGAGAAAGAGCTAAAAAAATGGGAATCCAACATGTGATTTATAGCTAAATAAGAAGAGGTACAATCCTATTAGTCTTCTAATTATAGTACTAATAGTTGATCAAGTGGTAAACTAGTTTCTTATTGTACAATGTTAGAAGATAAATATGATTCTTTATTAAAGAAACATACAACATTGAAAATTATTCACAATTTTGTTTTAGGAGAAAGAGAAACTATAAAGCAACATCAAGATTTAGTTTAAAAGTTTAATTCCTATACATCAATTGTATTGATCATGAAAAAAGGACTAAATAATTACACGATGAATTTGAATCTTATAAGAGTACTGAAATTACTTTTACCAAAGGAGAAAAAGTATTAAATTAAATTCTTGGAAAGAATTTCATTAAAAGAGAAATATTTGGAATAGGAAGCAAGGGTGAAAAATCAAAACTGTATAAAAATTATTTTGTACCAAATTCAAAAAATTCTACCTGTTATTATTTTGGAATAAAAGTTCATGTCACTAACAATTGTTATTTTAGAAATCCTAAAGTTAGTTTTATTAAAAAAGATTTTATTTATAAATGTTTTTATGAATCGGGTAATATGAATTATGGAATAATAAATCAGATCTGGATTCCCAGATCATTTCTTGCTAACACTATAGGACCCAAAAAAATATGGGTACCAAAACAAACACATGTTTAATTGCTTTTTTAGGAAACGGTCCATAGGAATATAAAATCTATATGGTATATGGATTGTGGTTGTTCCAGGAACATGGGTATGGACTCATCAAATTTCCATACGCTGACTCAAATGGATGGAGGACTAGTCACTTTTGGTGACAATCCAAAAGGAAATATTGTTGGAGTTGGAACTATTGGAGATCCAAAGACTATCTCAATCAAAAAAGTATTATATGTGAAAGGGATAAAACAAAATCATATAAGTATTTATCCACTTTTTTATGGTGGTTTTTATGTTGATTTTTATAACAATTATTGCTCTGTCTTTAAAGATAAAATGCTTAAATTTAGAGCACTTAGAACTGATAATGTTTATACCTTGGATTTAAATTCCATTTGTAAACATAAATTGAATTGTTTAATAGTTAAGGCAAACTATTTATGGATCTAGAATAGGAGACTTGGTCATTGTAATATTTATGATTTACATAAATTATCTAAGAAGTAGTTGGTTTCTGATTTACCTTATCTTAAATTTGATAACGAAAAATTCTGTGATGCATTTCAAATTAGAAAATAACACAAATATTATTTCAAATATATTAAAAAAATTACTACATATAAACCATTATAACTTATCCATATGTTTTTTTAGACTATCCAGAGTATCATTTTTGGCTGGTAAATTTTATGTTTATGTTTTAGATGATGATTATTCTCGATTTACTTTGATGTATTTTCTAAAACATAAAAGAGAAGTTTTCATTGTTTTTGAAAGCTTTTGCAAAATTGTTCAAAATAAAAATGGTTTTAAAATAATTTCATTAAGAAGTGATCATGGTGGAGAATTTTGGAATCATGAATTTAATTCCTTTTCCTCAAATATGGGTATTAAACACACCTTCTATGCACTAATAACACCTTAACAAAATGGAATTTTTGAAAGAATAAATAGAACTATTCCAAAAATGGCAAGGACTATGCTTAATGAATGTTGTCTTCCTACCTATTTTTGGTAAGATGTTGTAAGAAAAACCTACAATATCATGAATAGAGTTTTAATCAGCCCTATTTTCAAAATGAAACCCTATGAAATTTGGAATAACATAAAACCTAAAGTAAAGTAATTTAAAGTTTTTGGATGTAAGGTTTATATCTTGAATACTAAGGACAACCTTAGTATGTTCGATCTGAAATCTAATGAAAGAATATTTTTGGGATATTCTTCTACTTCTAAAGCTTATAGTGTTTAATAAAAATTCAAGTATTAATTGTTGAAGAATTAGTTCATGTGAAGTTTGATGAAACTAACCCTTTTATTAAAGAGATAGATCAAACAGATTAAATAACTGATTCATTTGATAACGTGAGACTTGAAACCCCTAAATCTGATTTTGAAAATGATATTAATAAAATTTAGTCCAGTTTATAAGAACATGATACTGAATAACCAGAAAGTTTCTTTCCTAGAAAATCTAGAACCCTAAAGAACCGTCATTTAGAAAATGTTATAGGATACCTAGATATAGGAATTAGAACTAGAATAAATGTAGGAAACCTATCTAAATTATATTCCTTTCTATATCAGTTAGAATCTAATTCTATTTAAGAAGCCTTAAAAGATGAAAGTTGGATGTTTACAATGAAAGAAGAACTAAAACAATTTAGAAGGAATGAAGTTTGAGAATTAGTAGAAAGACCAACTAATTATCCAGTTATAGGAACCAAGTGGGTCTTTAGAAATAATTAGGATGATCAAGAGATCATAACCAGAAATAAAGTTAGCTTAGTATCTAAAGGATATAATCAAGAAGAATGTATAGATTATAATGAAACCTTTTCCCCTGTAGCTAGATTAGAGGCAATTAGAATCTTTTTAGATTATACATCTCATGTGAATTTTAAATTATTTTATATGGATGTTAAATCTACCTTTTTAAATGTATATTTAATAGAGAAATTTTATGTTGAACAACCACCCGGTTTTGAAAATCCTCAAAAACCAAATTCTGTTTTTAAACCTACTAAATCTCTCTATGGCCTTAAACAAGCACCTAGAGCTTGGTATGAAAGATAAAGTTCTTTTATTTTAAAAAATAGATTTACTGTTGTATTAGAAGATATAAATCTTTTTAAGAATTTTTTTTTATATATTTTATTAGTACAAATTTTTGTTGATGGTTTTATTTTCAGTTCAACAAATAAAAAAAATTGTAATGATTTTTCAAAACTAATGCAAAAAGGATTTGAAATGAGTATGATGGGAGAAATGAATTTATTTTTAGGATTTTAAATTTATCAAAAAATTTATGGAAATATTTTAAATCAAAGTAAATATATTATAGATTTATCGAAAAAAATTGGACTTGACAATAGAAAGACATACACAACTCCTATGTGTACCAATATAAAACTAGATTTAGATGAATTTGGAAAACTAGTTGACAAAAAGTTTTATAAAGGTGTGATTGGTAGTCTGTTATATCTTAATTCTAGTAGACCAGAAATTATGTTTTCTATATTTCTATGTGCTAGATTTCAATAAAATCCAAAATAATCACATCTTATTGTTGTTGAATTTTTTTTGGATATTTAAAAGGAACTGTTTTTCAATCTCTTCTTTACCCCAAAACTTATGATTCTAATTTAATTACATATTCATATGTTTATTTTGGAGGTTATAGATTAGATTGAAAAATAACCTCATAAACCTAACACTTTTTAGGAAACTCGTTAGTATCATATTCAAGTAAGAAATAACACTCAGTTTCTCTATCAATAGCTGAATCAGAATATGCGTCTGCTGACAATTGTTGTGCACAAGTATTGTGGATGAGAAAAACTCTACTGGAATTTGGAATGAATTTTATTAGTTTTCCTATTTTATGTGATAATACTGGTGCTATAAATATTTCTAAAAATCCTATAAGTCATTCTAGGACTAATCATATTGATATAAGGCATCATTTTTTAAGAGATAGTGTTCTTAAAAAGGATATATCTATAGAATTTTTAATACCAAATATCAATTAGATGATATTTTCATTAAACCAATTCCTACTGCAAGTTTTTATTTTATTAATGGGGGGTTGGTATTATTTAATTATAAATAAATATTTATAAGTTTATTTCATTCAATGAATTTATATTTAAAAAAATTCAATTTATTTCGGTCAAATTTTTTTTATTCAATTATTTTATTTTCACTGTCAAAATAAGTATTTCATTTATTTACTTAAATAAATATTTGATCATTTTTAGTTTTAAATCATGTGTTTTCAAAAACTAATAATTAATTATTACCTTATGTAAACAGCACGAGAAGCCAGACCATGTCGTCATCTGTCAGAAAACCCTTCAACTTATCTTACCTTTTCATTTTCAAACCGTTTTGCCTTCCAAAATACTCTTCTTTCTCCTAAACCCTAGAATCTGAAAACCTTCAACCTTTATATTTTTAAAAAATATTAATACCAAGAGATTAAATGAAGTTGAACCAAGTGATCTGAAGTGTCAGTGTGTTCCCTCCAGAAAGAATCATCAAGGAAAATTTGTATATTTCGAATGGTTGTATTAGACAAACCTTTTACTCAAGAAAGATCTTGAGTTCCAAGGTTTGGAATTTTTATTCAATGAGGAGAATAAATATTTTCTTTATGAAGTAGAGCTAAATTATTTCTATAATAATGTTCGATTTAGTTTCGGTGAATCAGAAGATATGATATCCTCTCAAATAGAAGATAAGGAATTTTCAATCTCTTACAGTTGAAATAGCTCAAATTTTGAAATCCCCTCATGAAGGAGTATTCCATTTTGATCTTAGATAAATTGGAAATTAAGATAATAAGTTTGAAGATATAATGAATTTTCTATTTGGATCAACAAAAATTAGGAAATTGTTCATAAAAGATATTGAGGAAGACCAAAATATTTTAGTTAAGTTTATTCAAACTACTATTGCTCTGAGGGTTGCTAAGATATAGAAGATTTTATACCCAGATATGTATCTAATGTTTCTATTCATTAGTGAAATAAAGCGAAATTTTCCTAGATATATATTGAGGTATTTAAGTTATTGCTACCATTTTAAAGCAATAATGTCATTCTATCCTTATGGAAGGATACTTTCTCTGATTCTGTATAGAAATAATTTGATTCGTCTTTTTAATAATCAAATCAAATTTCGTCACAATAGTGTGTTGAATGCTGGTAATCTTAGGAAATTTGATTTTTATTGGAGTACAATGAAAGTAAATTTAATGCCTTTTGGTGAGGATAACCTATAAAAATATGGATCTTTTTCTCAGGGGGAGAAAAGTTCTTCAAGAAATGAATATGTTAGAGAATACAAAATAGAAGGTGTTGCAAAGTCTGCCAAGAGAAAAATTAGATTTTATGATACTACAAACCTTACTATAGAAGAGGATGAAGAAAAAGAATTTCAAGAGGAACTTGTTTTAAGACCAAGGTATAGAGAAGAACCACAGGCTAAAGAACCAGTGTTAGGATCTGGAGATGCAACCCGTTCAATTCATTTGGAAGAAACTGAACAGGCTGAGGATCAACAAGAATAGATCCAAGCTCACGAGCTTCAATACATTCCTCAACCAGATAACCAGGAAGAAGAATCTTCTCAAGAAGAATAGCTAGTTTAGAAATCAGTCATTAAATCCACTAAGATTGTTGAAAATTAATCTATCTCAACCTTTGATCATTCATTAGAGAGATCTGCATCTATTTCTGGAGAAATTACAGAAGTTCTTGATAATGTATCTTACTCAAGTGAGAAGTATATGGAAAAATCCTCTACTAATCCCTTGGATCTTTTGGAAGATGATGATCAGTCAAAGAATAAAAATGAGGGGACATATGATTCACTGAAAAATAAGATTGAAGATCTTGTGATTAAATTTAACAAAGTTCAGAAGGATAACTCTAATCACAGATAGGAGCTGGAAGCAATAAAAAAAATTGATGATTTTAAAAATTCATCTACTCCTATAATAGAGTTAGATTCTTTTAAGAATCATCTTCAAGAACTCAAAGACAATTATATGTCAAAAATAGATTTTGATGCTTTTAAAAGAGATATATTGGATCAGATTGGGAAGATCAAATATAAATATATTTCTAAAATAGATTTTTGCAGATCTAAAATGGTATTTGGGGAGTTAGTTTGAATCCATCAATGGAAGTATCAACCAGGATGAAGATTATACCTCTTCCCCAATAATATCACCAGATTTGATCAGAAGGTTTCAAGTCATCACTATAATTATGGAAGATATGAATGACAGACTGTAGAATATTTAGTTAAATAGTACACCCTTATCAATCTTGTTGGATAATCAAAATTTTCTTTTTGAGCAACTGACTTCAAGTGAACCAGGTATCAGGTTGATTCTCAATAATTTTAGTGATAAGTTAGCTCAGTTTTTACTGACAGGGGATAATTCTCATGACTTTTTGAAAGTCAATTTAACTAAAATTATGAAAGTAAGTCAAGATTTGAGGATTTTTCATAAAAAAGTTAGTTGGAAATCTTACGGAAAATCTACAAGCTTGGATGGTAGAATTGAAAGAATATTTTTAGGTGGCTTGGGATCAACCAGAACCTAACCCTATCCAAACCCTTTCACCTTCCACTAGTCCAGTTGTGTAACATGTTTACCTTAGCCAAATCTTATAATTTATTTGTACCTTTTAAAAATAAAAATCCTTTGATATTTTTATATTGTGTGTTTCCTTTTACTTTTTTTTATTATTTTTTTATCTCTACTACCATAATAAATGTCTTATTTATCCAAATAGTACAATATAAACATTCATTTATTTTTCTATGCAAAATTGAAATTGTTTTAATCCTTTTTCTTATACTTTCTTTTTTATATCACAAAAAGGGGGATAAAATTGGGTAAACACAACATTTAATTTTAAATATATTTTTATCAAAATAGTACTATAAAATAAAAATAATTATATCTATCTTATATTAAAATTATTTAAAAAATTATATATTTTATGTTAGATATTTTATGGTTTTTTTGATTATCAAAAAGGGGGAGATTATTGGGCATGTATTGTCTCAACAACACTCTATAAATCTTAATTGATTTTAATGCTCACAAATACCCTTGTTTGTTTTACTAATGATATTACTTTAAGTTTATTTCAAGAAATTAATATTTATTACAAATTTTATTATGGAATTATATTCAAGATTTTAATTTGTAAGGAATATTTGTTTAATTTTTCGGAACACTCTTAAGTGTATTCTAGAAACACTATTCATACCCTACCTTTAGAACGCAATGTAAGGAATAAAATCTATGATTATAATAGTGTATGAATCATGAACCTTAAATTTATATTCAAACTTAAGTCATAAGAAGGTACGTGTGGATCATCAACCCTACACTGGAAGGAACATACAGATAAAGAACCTTGCATTTGGATGTAACCTTGAGTTTGTAAAGAGAAGAAAGTGTGGTTAAAGAACCTTATGTTTGAGGACACAAATGTATGGTTCATAAACCTTACTTTTATGATCAACCTTACGTTTTCAACCTTAATTTTGGAGAATTGATTCTATGAAGTTGAACCCTAAGTTTAGTATTTTTCGTTTTATGAAGGAATCCTACGTTTGACTTTTCAATATGGGAGATTTAATTTCATGATTTTTTCCAAGATTTCTGCAACAGTGTTGACAGAATTGCAGGCTAATTTAAAGATCATTTTCAACCAATTCAAATATCGATATGAATGATTCAAAGGATCATATTAAATGGAGAAATTCTCTCCAATTTTTAAGGGAAGTTATAAATCCTCTAGAAGTTTTCAAATTTGAATATTCACGATCTTTCAAGCAACTTTCTTGGATCTGGAATTATGAAGTAGGATTTATGATTTATATATTCTACCAGTATATCATTTCAATATATATGATATACAATTCACATATTATTATATACAATTTCATTCTCGTAAACATCTTTTACAGTACTACTGAAACGAATGATCGATTCTGAAAGAGGTTACACTTTGGAGACATACATGTTCAATATTTTACTACTGTAAGATTGAAGTTTATATCTATTGCTACTTTTATTTGAAGATCATTTTGCAACTGGGATTGCTTTAGAACTACCCTTTATTGAAAACTTTATTTTATAAAGAATAAGATCCATCTATTGTCAGTTACTGTTGTTGAAATTGTGAAGTTCAACCAGTACCTTCAAATAAAACTCTTTTGATTTATTGGAGTATCAAATGCTCGTACTCAGTTATGGTGGAGTATTAGCTTCTAGATTTAATATGTGGATAATTGGTTCCTTGTTAGAGAACTAGATGGACTTATTTATCCTTATTTATAAAGGTTTCAACTTCCTGCACTCAGTTGTGGATTTTTGGTCTTGTGATAAGAGGATCATTCTAGTGAAATTCACCAAGCTCGTAGAGAGAGTGATTGGTGGAGTGGACTATAAATATTTGTGCCCCGAACCACTATAAAACGTTGTCTTCTTTATTTCTATTTATATTATTATCATATTTAATATAGAAGAAAAATTCTAAATATCTACATAATTCACAAAGGGATTCAAAATTAATAATTGTGGAAGATTATCAAAAATACACAATTCACCCCCTCTTGTGTTACTTTGTATTATTCTGACCTAACAATTATCAATATTGTATACCTAAACTGAAAATTATATTTTTATTTTATTTTCAAAACCACTTTTTGGGTGAGTGGTAACCAGGCCATACCAGACATTACCAGATCAGAAAAATCAAAAGCTAGCTAAGATGAAGTCCGCTTTCATTTAAATCTCACAGCCATGCCTGGACTCCTCGGGACACAGATCCTTGGTCAGTGAGCCTCCTCGAGCCACGACCCCGACATCGACCCACTTGTCTACCTAATAAATGGTTTCCCTTTTCTTCTAAACAATTTAAAACACCTGAATAATTGTTGAATGGTAAGCCTCCCTCTTGTACCTACTTAAGAGTCCTTGGGTGTACAACTTATGCACATGTTAAAAATGATACACTGGAACCAAGAGATCTCAAATGCATATTTATTGGGTATCCTGAGGGTGCTAAGGGGTATAAACTCTGGGTAGATAAACTTGGTTACCAAAAATGTATTGTGAGTAGGGATGTAGTGTTCCATGAGTCTTCTTATCCTAAAAAAAGTTTACCAAATCCGATATCCCTAAACCAGCCTTAGAATAGGCCGATGAAGATGAGTCCCCAGATCATTTTGAGGATGTTTTTTAGCCTACTCCACCTACACCTCAACCCACTCTTGAGGAAAATTCTGAGTCTAGTTATAGTTTAGATTCTGAACTAGAACCTTCTACTGATAATAGGGACTACCAACTGACTCGGTATAGAGAATGGAGGGTGCCTAAACCTCTTTCTCAATTCATCCAATATGATATGGTGTCTTATGCCTTTCATGTAGCCCAGGATCTCATAGATGATGATCCTCAAACCTATAGAAAATCCTTAAATGAAAAATACTCAATGTAGTGGGTCTTATCCATGGAAGAAGAAATGAACTCTCTAAAAAATAATCACACTTGGTCTATTGTTAATAAACCACACAATGCAAATTTTATTGGTTGTAAGTGGATTTATGAGAGAAAATAAGATAACATTAAGGGAAATAAAACCAAATACAGATCATGGTTAGTTGTTAAGGGATTCCTCCAAATGATGGGTATTTATTATTTTTATTTTTACCCCTATTATTAACCATTATTCTATTCATATTTTTCTTGATTTTGATACCAATAGTGATCTTCACATTGAATAATCGGATGTTAAAACTCCTTTTTTACATGGTGATTTAAATTATAAGCTCTATATGAAACCTCCTGATGGCTATTCTAAGGGATTTAAACTGAATCAAGTGTGCCTATTAAATAATTAATTGTATGGTTTGAAGAAAGCCTTTGGGAAATGGTATATGAAATTTGATTCATTTATTCTAGATGACCAATTTACAAGGAGTCAATATGACGCATGTGTTTATTTTAAATAAACTAATAATTTCATGCTTTGTCTTCTTATTTATGTTGATGAAATTCTTATAATTTTTAAGAATATAAGCCTTATCATTTATTTAAAATCAAAATTACAAGGAAAGTTTGAAATGAAAGACTTAGGTGAAACTAAGAAAATTTTAGGTGTTGAAATCATTAGATATAGACATAATAAATGGATTTATCTTTCTCATCATGCTTATGTTTTAAATATTCTCAAGATATATATGTTTGAATCTTTCAAACCTATTAATATACCTCTTGGATAGAACTTTAAACTCTCTTTAACATAGTCACCCACAGCTGATGATGATGTACATTATATGTCTAAGATTCCTTATGCTAATATTGTTGGTATCATTATGTATTATATGATTTTCACCAGACCAGATATTGCTAATATAATCTGCACTCTTAGTATATTTATGGTCGCACCTGGGAAAACACTTTGGAATTCCCTTAAGTGTATTATTAGATATCTCTCATGTATCTCTAATCTATCTTTGTGTTATAGTAAAAATGTTGACACTTCTGAAATTTTGGTTGGATATGTAGATGTTGACTATGCAAGTAATGTTGACACTAGAAAATCCTTGACTGGTTATGTGTTCACTATCTTTGGTGGCACCATTTATTAGAAATGTAACATGCATTATGTGGTTTCTCTTTCAACCATGTAATCTAAGTATATGGTCTTGACCGAGGTAGTGAAAGAGGCCTTATGGCTGAAGGGTTTATCTTTTAAACTGAACCTGTATAAGTCTTCTATTAATATTTTTTCTAATAGTTCATTAGAACTTCATTTGTATATAAATTTAGTGTGTCATGGTAAATAAATATACATTGATATTAGAATTAATTTTATTAAAGATGTTGTAGAATCTGGAATCATGTGTGTCAATAAGATACATGATGATGATAACTCGGCTGATAGTTTGAATAAAGTCATGGTATTATCTAAATTTAAATTTTGTTTAGATAGGTTAAAAATGGTTTTAATTATATAACTATAGGTGAAATATCATCTTTAATTTTAATTGAAATGGTGGATGTTTGTGAAATGTGGTATTCATTTATTTGTTTTCATCTTAAAAATATTCCTTATTTAATTCTGCAAATTTCATTATTTTTTGGTTTGATAAACCATGCATGAAAAATTGTTTTGTTTATTTTAAATGCTCAATTATTTATACATGTTGTTGGGAATTTTCTATATGGGCCATGTTCTATCCGCGTGCGCCTCTATGTGTGGGTCATGGCCTTTGGTTGGACCACTGCTAGCTCGCACCTCACTACTACAAAGCATGTCTTTAACAGTGCTATCCTTTATCAGCGCTAGCAAAAATCACTGATAAAGGTGCCTTTTATCAATGCTAAATTAAGCGTTGATAAAGGGTGTCTTTTATCAGTGTTTTTTAGTGCTAATAAATGGTACCCTTTATCTGTGTTTTTTTAGCGCTGATAAAGGGTAACCTTTATCAGTGCTTTTTTTTAGAGTTGATAAAAGGTACCTTTTATCAGTACTTTATGTTTAGCAATGATAAAGGGTACCCTTTATCAGTGCTTTATTTTTAGCACTAATAAAGGGTATCATTTATCAGTGCTTTTTTTAGTGTCACTAAAGGTCCTGAATAAAATGAAATAATTAAACAAAAAAATTAAAAATGAGTGTATTAAAAAAATATTAAATATTTTTTAAATTAAATAATTATTGATAAAAATGAATAAAATGAATATAATATATATAAATTATAAACACTAATAAATAATATATATTAAATATATAGACGTGTAAAATGAATAAAATGTAATAATTAAACAAATAAAAATTAAAAATGAGTAAATTGAGAAAAATATTAAAAAAAATAATTAAATAATTCTTGATAAAAATGAATAAATTTAATATATATATATATATTATAGATATTAATAAATAATATATACTAAATATATATATATATATGAATGTATATAATATTTCTTAAAATATGATTTATATAATGCAAAATATTTATGCTTTATATTAAATAATTTATATATTTAGTGGAGAATGGTTTATAATTAAAATTTAATATGAATTAAAAATACTGACTAATTGCATTGAGTAATGGGCATAATTGAATGTCATTTTATTTTTTAATTTAATATATATCAAATGTGTGTTGTATTGATTTCACATATATATACGTAATTAATGCATTTTTATATACAATGCATACACACAAATATTTACATAATTAATGAAATCTTATATATAAACACATGCACCTAATATTTAAGTAATTTATTCAAATTTTAGTATTCATTTTATAATTTCATTATAACATGATACATTTAATATATTATGTATTTAATCGGTAAATTTTATTTATTTATTTTTAATTTTATTACAGTTGGGTATTAATTCATTTTTAATATATTTTTTATTTTTTATTTTTTTGGGAATTTAATCATTTTATATTATTTATTTATATATATTTATTTACTATGTTTTAATATTTTTAATATGTATTCATATTCATTTCAATATATATACATATTTTTTTAATAATTTATATTTAATTAATAAAAATTATCCATTTTTTCAATATTTTTAAAATATACTCATTTTTAATTATTTAATTTCACTCATTTTTAACATTCTTGCATTTAAGATTATATATTCAATAATAATGTTAAAAGTATATTTGTAAATATGTATAAATAAATATATTTATAAACGTATATTTACTATATTTCTAAATTTTTATATCTATAATTATAAATAAATAAATATTATTTTTTAAAAAATTATTTATATAATTATAAATAATTAATTATATATATTAAAATATTTATAAAATTATAATAAATTTATTTAAATAATTAATATATTTACTATATTTATATTCATATTTATTTATTATATATACATATATTAGGTTCTTGGGGGTATAATTACATTATACACACACACACCGCACGCATAGACCAGAAAGGCAAGTCATAGCCCCCCCCCCCAGGGATAGCTCACTCATCAATCCTTATTTATTCAGTACATGGCCTGAAGACCCAGTGGGCATGAAGCACATTACATGACTCAAAGACCAACAAACTAGCCTAAAGTCCTAGTGCAACGTCATGCCTGCATCATGTCTGTGTCACCATTTGTCTGTGTCATGTCTATGCCACCGCCTGTGTCATCATCTGCCTGCATCGTGCCTACGTCACTGCCTGACAGTAGAAATTCGCACCCAGCCGAATTTTAACTAGAGTCTGATGCCGGATTAGAGGGAGCTTTTACCACTCAGGTAATTCCCCAACTGCTATATATATAATTATATAAATATATACAATGATATAAATATATATATATATATATATTTAAAAGTATTTATATAATTATATATTTAAAATTATAATAAATATATTTAAAATAATTATAAAATTATAATAAACATATCTAAATAATGAATATAGTTACTGTATTTATATTATATTTATATATTAAATATATATGTATAATTATATAAATATATACAATGATATAAATATATTTATAATTAAAAAATTATAACAAATATCTTTAAATAATGAATATATTTACTATATTTATATTTATATTTTTTTATTAAATATATATATATATATATATATACAATGATATAAATATATATAATTATAAATAAATAATTATAAAATTATAATAAATAATTATATAATTATATAAATATATTTACAAAAAAAATATTTATAATTATAATTATAAATCCTTTAACAGTGCTAAAGTTTTAGCGCTGATAAAGATTCATTTTATCAACGCTTCTTTAGTGCTAATAGAGATAAAGCTTTGTCATCATTTTTTAGAAGCGTTGATAAAGGTGTCCATGATCTATTTAATAACCCTAAGCATGTTTGAATCAGTCGTCATTTCTCAAGCTATCCACAGAAGCCACATCCTGCCAGCGCTCCTCCTCGATGAATACAAGCTCAAATAAAGTCTTGAACGAATCCAAGACTCGAATCCAAGACTCGAATCCAAGGCTCGAACAAATCAAGGCTCGAAGAATCCAAGGATCGAACGAATCAAGGATTTTGCACACGATATCTCTATTTATCTCGGATGAATCAAAGCTTTAATCCAAGGTATATTAATTTTTTTCCTCCTCCTCACTCATTTTTCTTGTTTAACGATATCTTTTTTGCATTTTTTGTTCCTTATCTCTTTTTATTCATTATCCATTGCTGCTTTCCCATCTAAAATGAATTCCTAATTGGGGGTTTCTATGATTTTGGGTTTGTATTGACCCTTTTAATGGATTTTCTTGCTTCCTTGTAGTGTATTAAGACTTTCACACACCGATTTCATCCATTTTGGAAAGTGGCTCCATCCACTTTCCTTTAAATGTAGTTTCATGGATACTTGCATCTTTTAAATCCATGTTTTTATCTGAATTAAATTATATTCTAATTATCCATGACGGGGTTATGGATTTATAAGTGTTTTTCTTAAGTTTTCATTAACATGAAAGGAGATTTTCTTAAGTTTAAATATTTTGAACTTCCTTCCATGGAAATAACACATAGAAAGTGTTTGTTAAAATTACACCCATGGTTTTTATTGAATAAATTGAAATGGATTTCATGTAATGATTTCTTATGAATTATAATGAATTACAATTATGTTTTTATCCTAGATTTCTTTGAAGTAGATTGTGTTTGGATATTTTTCAAGATTATTTTTACGTTAGAAAAGAACATTTAATTATTGTCTCTTTTCATGGTTTTAAATGTTTTGTATGGGTCTCAAATATAAATTTTGATGTATTTTATCATATTTTCAAAGGCAGTAAGCTATGATTGATATGTTTTCCCAATTAGATTAATATATTATGTTATATACTCCCTTAAAGTTAATCCCCCTGTTTATTCATAAGTGAAAATTTGTTTGTTATTGTTATATAGATTGATCATGGGTCATTGATATCATTATATTGTTTAAGTTATTATGAAATGGGTTTTTCATTAAAGGATGTTCGAAGGTGTGAGTGAGTTTATGTTTTTTGAACTATTTTAATAATTATTTTTATTGTATTTATATGTATTATATTGTATTGTTTGGCTCCACTTACATGTCATGAGAAACCTTGGGTAGCTTGATGAAAGATCTAGGGATGAGTATTATACTAGTTTATGATCAAGCTTTGCACTAAATAGTTCATTTTAGGGGTTTTAACCTAATTTAACTATTAATGTGTTTAGCAATATCACTTGATATATATTTTATAAATGGATCTACATGGTTATTACAGGATTTTACATAAAAAAAATATTATGGTTCCATATTATAATAATTTTCTCACATATCATATCTAAAATTAATATGTTTAAACTTTACATTATACATGAAACTATAATATTTTGAAATTTTTTCTTCACTATAGTAATTAATGGAAATAATATTTATTGGAATATTACATAACTTAAATTCCATTAATAATTTTATTATTCATTTTTTATGTTCTACAAGTTGTTAAAGTATGAAATTTTGACTCTAATGTCAAATGTGAAATGCCTGTTTATTTACCACCCTAGAAATGACACAATATATAAGAGTAAATATCCATCCAAATTGGGATTTATAATCTCCCATGATTGTATTTCAACTCGAATTAGTGCATACTTAATTTAGTCGGGTAATTATTATAAAATGAACTCAAATTTTTTATCCTTCTTTAAGCATAAAAAGATTATAATTATTTATATTTACACTGATCCACGTTAGCATTAATAGAATATTAATGCATTTGACAAACCAAAAATGTGATGTTGGGTTTATTATATTATATCACATACATTAAATAAAAAATTGCACTATAATGTTCATGTTGTGATACAGTTATGTCTGTATTAATAAAAAATTAACAACAGAGTCAAATTAAGTATTTTCATCTTTAAACCCAATAAGATAAAATGCATTCAACATATTCAAAATATAATGAAACTGACATCAATAATACCCCCCCCCCACTATGTATTATTTCTTTAATAATTAGTATAGTATCTATTATTCTAATTTTATTCATTTTAATCGTGGAGGATAAATATTTCTTCATCTCATTAATACTAGTCATGTTCTTTTTAAAAATTAATATGCCATCGACATAGATACACATAATAAATTATCATTATTTTATGAACATTAAAATAGTACACTTATCAATATTATTATGTAAAAATACAATATATAAAAGAATAGAATCACACTTCTCATGTTGATTATGTGTTTCTTTAAGACCATAAGTATACTTAACTAATTTACATAATTTATTTTAAATTTATTGTTTATAAAACATTCATATTATTCCATGTAAATTTATTTATTTAAATTTCCATTTAAAAATACAATTTTAACATCCGTTTAATGAACACACAAATGATTTATTTAATTTAAAGGCAAATATTATCCTTATTGTTGTAATTTAAACTAAATGAGTATAAGTATCAATTTTATTGTATTCCATTATATCTTAACTGGAGGAAACGCTAGATTTGTGGCTATGAGAAACAATTTTATTTTAATTATATTTATAAAATTTATTCTTAAAAAAATATACAACTCTAAATTCAAAAATGACATTAGCTTCTATGTGCATTATTCTATATGATTTAATATTATTTTCTATAGAAAAAAACATTATTTAATTGTTTTAGTTTTAGTTTTAGTTATTTTAGGAATAGATTCACTGAAAAATGATAAGCACCCCACATTATTTAAGATAGGAAAGGTTTGGTTTCATCCTTATCAACTTCATCTCCTAAACAATTATTATTGAATTTTTTTATTGTGACTCACCCCCCATCTCTTCTATGTTGTTTGAACTACTCTGAGTAGTAGTCAACCCAAATGATCACCAGTACTTGATATGGGAGGACTACTACTTATATTAGTTCAATCATCATAGGTGGATGTCCACAAGATATGGAGAATGAGTCTCAAGCAAAAAAATGCAATAATAATTGTTCGGGATATGAAGTTGATGAGGATAACATTTGTCTATAACTTTCAACTTTGGATGAATTCATAGGATAACACCTACGATAGTGGAGTAACTCTTTTCTTAAATTCAATTACCCATTTTCTTCAAAAAATACTAAAATTATCTAAAACAAACAAATGTTATGTCACAACCTATCCCCCAGGGCCCGTTTAGTGGCTACCCCAAGCCTGCCTTCCAAGGATAGGGGTTGGAGACTAGCACCAAAAGGAATACCCCTGAAAAATGGGAAGGCATTGCCTTTAAACCTGCAAATACACAGTCCAAGAATACAACGATCACAACCCACGTAGTAAACTGCATTAGTAAAAGATATGTATTGAAAGTAAAAATGGTGAGTATTGTAAGTAAAGGGGGACGGAATACAAGCCCAACTGAAAAGTACAACAGTAACAGAAAAACAGCTCCTGGAATCATCCACCATGGTTCCTACCTGAAGGGTAGGTACAGATCATGATCGGTCGTCACTACGGCACGTCACGTCTAAAGGTCCACCTCCGAGCACCATTTTTCCTCGCTCCCAAACCTCATTCAAAGTTGTTTGTCATCTGCACAAGACACAACAAGGTTCGGGCGAAGCCCATGCAGGGGTGAGTATAACAATACTCAGTAGGGACACTGAGACCCCCGAAGGTCTCCCAGAGTTCCACAAAGGAAAAACCACAAATCAATACCTCAATCATAAAGCACGAAGCAATAGTCTGCTCACACCAAGTATACAACTCAGATATCAGGAATAGAGATGATTATTCTTAAGCTATATCATCTTATTCCATTTAGAATTTCCATAGATGATCCACAAAGAAGTTGTTCTATTATCGATTCACTCTTGGACGTAAGTCGTTGTTCCACGATGGGCTACTATAAGGCTGGTCCTCGTCAGGTCACGCTACTGTTGATCCACACAGGGTCACTAGAATTTCAATCCACACAGGGTCGCTGGAATGTTGATCCACATAGGTTTGCTGGAATACTGATCCACACAGGGTCACTCGATGCTGATCCACACAGGGTCTCTAGTTGATGATCCTCGATGGACCTCTCTAAAATTGTTCTTATTCAGTTAGCTACGATGAGGATCCACAGAGGGTCCCTATGATGTTGATCCACACAAGATCGCTACTTCCAAGACAGCCAGCCACAGGGTTCCCCACACCTGGTGCGCTTGAGTTTCGTAGAATCTGATCCTAGAGATATCGGTCTTACCTCGACCGGCACTAAGCTCCACAAAGGAGTAACCCAAATGACAGGCATGTTGTAAGGGTTTTAATGCAACAGATGGCGTGTCAATCGGATGCCCGGTCTATGAGTTATAAGCGTTTTAGTACCCAGGGCCCGGTTGGATTTGGGTTCATTCCAACCCATAAGTACTTCAAATTTCTCCAAAAAATTAGCGAAGTATACCAAAAGGACCGTCTCGCTCAAAGGATCCTAGCACCGTAGACGGTTTATCAAATAGATGTTGTAAGGATCCCAAATGACAGCCATGTCGTAAGGATCCCAGCCCGCAGGGGGGCGTGGCCCGGCCCGCAGGGGGTGTGGCCCGGACGGCAGGGGGCGTGGCCCAACCCATAGGGCGGCGCGGCCCATCCCATAGGGAGGTGCATCCCGACCCACAGGGGGAGCATCCTAGCCTGTAGGGGGCGGCCCAGCCCGTAGGGGGTGCGGGGCCCTCCCTAGCTAGCACGGGGGGAGGCGTTTCCCCCCTTTCTCCTGAATGGCTTATCCATTTGGGACTTGAAGTGGTAGTGACATGTGGTGCTACCTAGTCACCACGGGACCTACCGGGAGCGGGTCCCTCCTCTGTCGCGGCTTCGACCCGCAGTCACCTCCAGCGGCACGGGACAGTGCGCTGCTCCGCCTCTGCAGTTGGCCAGTGTCGGCGGCCCTACTCAACCATCACAGCTGTAAAGTCACAGCCTCCTCCTCCTGTGGTGCGTGACGATGTGTCGTCACCACCTCGGCTGGCCGCCGCCATCGCCTGTTGGCACAGGTCGCTGGTGCCGCCACATCGGCGGTCTTCCGCGGGCCACTGGGTGAGCTCCGATGGTCTGTTTTTCTATCCAATAGCACTTAAGGGCTTCCCAGGTCCTCTCCTTCACTTATTGACCTTAGGATTTGGGTTTTGTCCAACCCGAAAATTCACCCGCATAGAATGTAACGAATGAACAAGAGGCGTAGGGATTGGGCCATGTTTGTCTGTCCCATGCCCTCCGTATTAGCATCTTATCAAGGGAGAAGATAAATGATTCAACAAATCTTGAAATTTATACAAGACAAAACCCTACCTAGTGATTCATTGGAGAGCATGTTGCGTTTGAAGATGGTTCTGTGTTCATCGATCCTGAAGTAAGCCTCCAACGATGCTGCTCAAATGACGATCTTCGGTCCTTGCTTGATGGATCCATTCTTCGTCAATAGGCTCCTCCAAAATCCTCCTCTCCCAAAAAAACACCACTCCATTTTCCAATGAATTCAAAAAAAGGGAGATGATGGGATTTAACTTTTCAAAACATAATTGAGAGAGGTTCATTAATTGGTGCAATTAATGAACCTCCTTAATTGCATGTAGGGTGCTTACACATTTTTGTGTAACCAAGAATTTAATATCCTACATTAAATTCCTGACCACCCCTTGTGGTCCCCACCACTAAAACCTAAATAGAGGTGGAGGTTATTTAAAAATAAATTATATTTATTTTATTAATCCTCCACAAAAATCTCAAAAACTAACTTCCTCTCTCATCCCACTGCGGTCAAGGTTAAGGCTCCCTTAAGCGAATCCCGGCGCTGCGAGTTCAACGGTGCCCTTAGATTTCAATTCTGAGCACTGGTTCAAAAGTTAGGATTTCCCAATCACATGTTTACTGAACGTACCTTAAGAAATTTTAAAATTACATTCCGGGCACACCGGGTATTGGAATCAAATGTCATCAGATTTCGTAGTCTCGGAATAGTTCCAAATAATTAAGAAGAATTACATGGAAAATCTGGGTCTTTACATTCTCCCCACCTTAGGGATTTTCATCCCTGAAAGTCACAACATAGACTAAATAAATAGGTGGGGGTACTGCGCACGAATCTGAGCCTCTCACTCCCATGTGCTCTCCTAGAGGTTCCCATGCGGCCAGCGAACGCGCACCAGAGGTATCGATCGTTCATGAAGGTCCTGCTCCTATCAATACTCAATCTCCATTAAAACCTCCGTAAACATCACCCCATCATAAATTTCTAACTCTCCACATTCAATAATGTGCGATGGATCATGCACGTACTTCTTCAGCTGTGACATGTGGAATACGTCATGCACCCGATGCATCTGTGTGGGAAGAGCTAGGTGAAACGCCACCTCACTAACTCTACTGAGAACCTGAAAGGTTCTGACGAACCTTGGAGATATCTTTCCGCCCCGGACAAATATCTGCAAACCTCATCGAGGTGAGACCCGTAGGAAGAAATGATCTCCCTCCTCGAACTTCAAAGGTCTCCATCTCCTGATAGAATCAGACGTATGCCTGCTTTGTGCAGTCTTCATCCACTCCTGGATGATTTTCACCTTCTCAATGGTAGTCCATACCAACTCTATACCCATAAGTACTTACTCCCCTGAGTCTATCCAACATAGAGGTGATCTTCATTGTTGACCGTACAAGGCCTCAAACGGTTCCATACCGATGGTGGATTGATAGATGTTGTTGTACGTGAACTCCACCAAGGGTAAGTGATCCTACCAATTGTAGCCAAAATCTAGGATGCAAGCACGTAGCATTTCCTTGAGTGTCTGTATGGTCTGCTCCATCTGACCATCCGTCTAAGGATGAAAGGTGGTGCTCAAATGTAGGTGAGTCCCGAATGCCTCTTGAAATCCCTTCCACAACCGGGATGTAAAACGTGTGTCACGGTTAGAGATGATCTTAGATGGCACCCCATGAAGCCGCACAATCTCCTATATGTAAAGGCATCTCAAGCCCTCTACTGATCCCTTCTCTCAGATGGGTAGAAAGTAGGCTGACTTGGTGAGTCGGTCAACAATCACCCAGATGGAATTGTGGCCCCTGGAAGTACGTGGTAGCCCTATCACAAAATTGATGGAAATTTCATCCCACTTCCACTTAGTTACCTCTAATGGATGTGCTAAGCCAGCTAGAACCTGATGCTCGACCTTAACTTGCTAACAAGTGAGGCATTGGGATACAAACTCTACCACTTTCTTCTTCATCCCTAGCCACTAGTACTGACGCTAAAGGTCCTGGTAAATCTTCTCCACTCCAAGATGTACCTCTAAATGGGACTTATGGAACTCCCTCAACACCTCCTCTCGTAGCTTCACTGGTACCATGGTTCGTCCTCTAAAGAGGATGACGTGCTCCCCACCTTTAGAAAATCTATCAGGTGTCTGTCCTGAGAATATCTGAGCACGTTGAGCCTCACATTTAACGTCCCCAAGTTGTTCCTCCCAAACTCGTTGAAGAAGTGGGGAGTGATAGTCATAGACTAGAGGTAAGCTTATCTATATATATACACAAAGGATATCTGCAATGTGGCTAGATTCTCTATCGCCTCACTCAACAACTGTAGACCAGACCTCCTACTGAGTACGTCTGCTACTACGTTCCCCTTCCCAAGAGTGTAGAGTATGTCAAATTCATAGTCCTAGAGGAACTCTATCCAATATCGTTGTCTCAGTTTCAGGTCCTTCTGTGAGAAGATATACCTGAGACTCTTGTGATTAGAGTAAATAGTAAATTGTTCACCCATTAAGTAGTGTCGCCACATCTTCAGCACAAAGACCACTGCTGATAACTCCAGGTCATGGGTAGCATAGTTCTGCTCATGTTGTCTTAGCTGTCGTGAACCATAAGTGATCAATACTCATTCCTACATCATGACAGATCCAAGATCGGTCCCTGATGCGTCATAGTAGACTACAAACCCAATGCCCTCTTCTGGTAGCCTCAAGATGGGGGCACTCATTAGTCTTTTCCTCATCTTCTGAAAACTCTGCTGGAATCTCTCCATCCACATTAAGGGTTGTCCCTTCTTCATCAACACTGAAAAGGGTTTTGAAACTCTAGAAAAGTCAGGTACGAATCTCCAGTAGTACCCAAACAACCCCAGGAAACTTCGCACCTCGGTCACACTGTTGGGTGGCTCCCAAACAAGCACAGACTTTATCTTTTCCGGATATACTACAACTCTAGCCTCTGAGATAACGTGTCACAGAAAGTGGACCTCCCATATCCAAAATTGGAACTTCAAGAGCTTATCATAAAGATGGTTCTCTCAGAGTGTATCCAAAACTATCTGCAGATGATAGGAATGCTCCTCCTCCATCGCTGAGTATACCAAGATGTCATTAATGAATACCACCATGAAGCGATCGAGGTATGGCTGGAAGATCCTATTCATGAGTCCCATGAACACTGCAGGGGAATTTGTCTTGCCGAATGGCATAACCAAGAACTCATAGTGTCCATACTGACATCTGAAGGGCGTCTTCTGCACATCCTCATCTCATACCCTGATCTGATGATAGCCTGATTTGAGGTCTATCTTCAAAAACCAACGAGCTCCCTTTAGCTGATTGAAGAGATCATCAATCCTCAGAAGTGGATACTTGTTCTTCACGGTCACCTAGTTTAGGCACCGATAATCCACACAGATCCTCAAGCTCACATCTTCCTTCTTGGTGAAAAAAATCAGGGTTTCCCATAGAGAAACACTGGTCCTTATAAACCCCTTCTTCTGCAAGTCCTCCAGTTGTACCTGTGACTCATGAAGCTTCGCGGGATCCATTCGATATACTGGTGTAGATATCGGTGTTGTCCTGGGGTACAGGTCAATGTAAAAGTCCACCTCTCTGCAAGGAGGTACACTACAAAAAAAATAGTACATTAGAGGGGGTTATTTAGAGGTGGTTCTGCACAACCCCCTCTAATTTCATTTTCTATATAATTAGAGGGGGTTCTGCACAACCCCCTCTAATCGTAGAATTTAGAGGGGGTTATGAACCCCCTCTAAATTCGTTTTCTATAAAAATTTGTGGGATTATATACAACCCTTTCTAATCATCAAATTTTGAAGGGGTTAAAGAGCCCCTTAATTTCTTAAATTAGAGGCGGGTTTTGAACCCCCTCTAAATTTTTTAACATTATTTTTTTAATATCTAGTTGGATTTTAGAGGGGGTTCAAAACCCCATATAATGTATTAAATTATAGGGGTTTCAAAACCTCCTCTAATGTCTAAAATTAAATGGGGTTCAAAACCCCCTCTAATGTCTTTAAATTAGAGGGGGTTCAAAACCCCCTCTAATGTTTTTAATTTAGAAGGGGTTCAAAAACCCATTCTAATGTCTTTAATTTAGAGGGGGTTCAAAACCCCCTCTAATTTAAGATATTAAAGGGGTTTTGAAACCTCACTTTTAAAAAAAGAAACTTCCATAATATACAAATATATATATAATTAAAATGCATTATATAAATGTATTTAAATACATTATATGAACCTATTATATAAAATATTTATATGATTTTATTTAATTATATATATATATACATAAATATTGTATAATATTATGTAAATTAATATATATTTATTTGTATAAATTATATTTTATATAGAATTAATTATTTATAATATAAAAGCATAAACATATTATATAAATATATACACAAATATAATTTGCTTAAAAAATATATCATATAAAAATCCAAGCTTGTAGTTTTTATAAATTATATTATAATAAAAGAAAATATATTTTTATATAATATGTTTATGCCTTTATATTATATATAATTAATATTATATGAAATAGAATTTAGAAAAATAAATTTATATTAATGTACACAATATTATAGAATTATATTTATTGAAATACTGATATAAATTAATGTACATAATATTAAATCTATGTATTGAAATACATTATATAATTTTTTTTATAACTTTTATTTCATATAATATTAATTTCATAGAATATAAAATTGTATTTCATATAATATTAAGTATATTTTTGTATAAATCATATTTCATATAATATTGATTATATATAATATACATATTAATTATATATAATATAAAATTGTATTTCATAAAATATTGATTATATATAATATACATATTAATTATATATAATATAATATAATATTAATTATATATAATATAATATTAATTATATATAATATAATATTAATTATATATAATATTAATATTTGTATAAATTTTATTTCATATAATAATAATAATATATTAATTTTATATAATATTATAAAGTTTATACATATATATATATATATATATTAATATAAATAATAATAAATATATCTATTGAAAGACCTTATATAAATATATTTTTAAAGACCTTATATAAATATATTAGATAAATAATTATATATATATATATATATTTTAAATATATATATAATATAAATATGTATTTAAGTATATAAATAATTTAAATAAATATATAATGAAAATGTATTTAATATAATATATGTTTGATATAAATCATAAAATAAATGCGTATTTATAAAACCAACATATAATTTTTATAGATTAAAAAATAGATGTAATAAAAAAATAATTAATATTATTATTGTTATCACACACAGATACACACAAATACACAGACACACATACACACACACACACATATATATATAAGTACAATATATGCATAAATACTTATGTACTATATTTCAGTGATATATAAATATATAATTTAGAATATATAAAATTGCATATACATATAAATATAGTAAATAATATATATGTATTATTTTTTAAATGTATTAAATATATTATGATAATAATATTTATTATAATAAACAGTCAAATATATATAAATATAACCATGTGTAATTTAAAGAGCAAAAAACATTTGGCATAGTGGTATGCTGGTTGAATTCTGGTGCTATCGGTTTCTAGGGGTTAATGTTTCGATTCCCAACACTCCCATTTTTGTAAATATATCGGAGGCAGGCTATGAGAGGGAACTGGAGGCACTGACTACAGAACTGGAGGGGGGAGGTGTTGGCCGCGGAACTGGACTGGAGGCATTAGGTGCTGGTCGCGGAACTGTAGGGGAGGGAGGTGTTGGCGGGTGTTGGGGAAAGCACAGGAGGCAGGAATACGGGGTATGGGCAGGAGGGAGAGAAGGATGGGGGCGGGAGGGAGAGAAGGATGGGGGCAGGAGGGAATGGGGGAAGGGAAATGGGGAAATCACAGGAGGTAGGAATGGACGGGGTATGAGCGGGAGGGAGAGAAAGATGGGGGGCGGGAATGAATGGGGGAAGGAGGTGTTGGCGGGTCTTTAAAAAGATGAAAATATTTAGGGGCGGTTGTAAACAACCGCCTCTAAAGTAACTCATATTAGGTGCGGTCGTAACCACCTCAAAAACCATTCAACTAGTGGCGGTTCATATTGCTGTGGAATTTACCTTGACATTAGAAGGGGTTTAAACCCCCTCTAATGTAACCGCCACTAAAGTCACCATGACTTTACCAGTAGTTACATAAAACCGCCACTAATGTAAGTAGGCAGCCACATTAGCGGTGCTTCCTCACAACCGCCGCTAATGTCTTTAAAAGGGGTTATAACCCCTTCTAATGTAAAAAACAACCCCTTCTAATGTGCCTATTTTTTTGTAGTGGTAGTCCCGGAACGTCATTAGGGAAGACATCAGCATACTGGTCCACCACTACAGGATATCTCGGACTCTCCACATCAACTACTCTGAGGGTAAGGCTGGCCAAATGATGTGTGATCGGCTGCACCCTCCTTCAGGCAAGCTCATCCTGTGCTTCAAAGGTTCCCTTCTCACCAGTGAAGGAAAACATGGTCCCATCCTCACGGACACACCGCACTTTGTGCCTGATGAAGTCAATCTGAGCATGGACTGTAGATAACCAATCCATACCCAAGATGACATTGTAATGCCTTGACGTTGCTACTAGAAGATCCCAGCTGAATCTCTCACCTCCTAAAGTAAGCTCACATTGTTGGCACCAGTGTGTAATCATAGAATCTTCTCCTGATTGAGTCTCTAATAGTAAGGATCGAGCCAACAGCTCCACCAGAATCTCTGAGCTCCGAACAAGGTTCGTGGCAATGAAAGAGTGAATAAAACCTGTGTCTATAAGTACTGCAGCTATGGTGGAGTAGACACATATCATACCTTGAATCATATCTGGAGCTCCATGGTCGTAGGCCTCAATTGCCTGGAGCTGAGCTCATCCCTATCCACCTGCTCCTTGTAGTCGAGGTCGACCACCTGGAAGTGGTGGCGGTAGAACATTGAATTTCCACCCACCACCTACTACATGGCCAGCTCCACTGCCACATCTACCTGCTGCCTGTGGAACTCCCCACTCGAATCTCTGCCTCTGCCTCGGTGGTCCCTCGACCATATGCTGGTTGTCAGTGTGGCTGGTCAGGAAATCGTGATCCATGTGACCCTACCCACCGCACGTGAAGCACAATCTACTCCTCTGCTGGTCTGCTCTACCTCGTGAGTCTCGCACCTCCGACCCTACGTCCTGGGGTCGTCCACCAGAAGGTCTGGTCCACTTGGACCTTTGTTTCATCTGCCTACTACCACCCGCAGATGACTCTACTACGTGTCGCCTGATGGTGGGTCTCGCTGTTGGTGTCTACTCAGCAAGGAAACTCTCCACCAAGAGTGATCTCTCTAGCACTTTAGCATGCATTGAGATGCTGAGAGATACCATCAAAACTATGATCTCCCAATGGAGTCCCTAATCGAAGGTATGATCCCTGAATAAAGGGTCCCGAACCATGTTGGTAGAGTATCGCGAGAGGTCGATGAACCTCGCCAAGTACTGGGTCATGGTCATGTTGTCCTACAGTAAGTGTAGCAGCTCCTGTATATGCACAGAGTGTAGAGTTTCTGAAACGAACTCTACCCTGAAGAGGCCCTCAAAATATGCCCAGGTGAGGGCCGCCTTGTCGTGTATCTGGAGCGTTAGGCTCCACCATATCCCTACTACTCCCTAGAAAATACTGGAAGCTAGGATCACCATCTAGTCGGCTAGTGTCCCAACTAGGCAAAAAACTCTGGCCAGAGCCTCTAGCTAGTCCTCAGCCACCTGAAGATCTGTCTCGCCTCAGAATCTCAGAGGCCTCTGCCGCTGAAACCTGTGCAATGCACTTAGTCGACGTGTACCATCTGCTGGTGGGGCAGGTGGAAACATCTTTCCAATGGGTAGTGGTGCTGCTGGTACACCACCCAAAGGTGATAACACAGTAAGAGGGCCCTTCACCAAAGCCTCGTCGCTCGGTGGGCCGTCATCATGTACTCTCTCGGGAATCCTAGATGGTTGTCTATATGGAGGCATCTTGAAAGGAAACAGGTGAACCATGATCAATAAGTTATACCTGGTGAGATGACTCAAAAAGATCAAAGCATAAACATTTATAAAACACACGTCATCAGTGTTTTCGTGCACCGAGTCAGAAATCAGAATTCAGGATCCTGGTGTATGGATATATCGGCCGCCGCACCGACACTGGACTCTCTAAACTGAAAACCACACTCAAAACACTTAACACTATTGCTCCATTAAAAGATTAGAGTTCTAGTTATTCGGTAGAACTGAATCCTCTGATACCACCTTGTCACGACCCATCCCTTGGGGCCCGTGTTGTGACTACCCCAAGCCTGCCTTCCATAGGATATGGGTTGGTGACTAGCACCGAAAGGCATATCTCTGAAAAATGGGAAGGCATTGTCTTTAAACCTGCAAAGACACAGTCTAAGAATACAATGAGCAAAACCCACGTAGTAAACTATAGTAGTAAAAGGTGTGTACTGAAAGTAAAAAGGGTGAGTAATGTAAGTAAAGGGGTCCAGAATACAATCCCAATTGAAAAGTACAACGGTAACAGAAAAACAGCTCCCAGAATAATCCTCTAAGGTTCCTACCTAAAGGGTAGGTACATCTAACGATCGGTCATCACTACAAAACGTCACGTCTAAAGGTCCAACTCCGAGCACCATTTTTCCTGGCTCCCAAACCTCAGTCAAAGATGTATTTCATCTGCATAATATGAAACAAGGTGCGGGCGAAGCCCGTGTAGGGGTGAGTATAAAAATACACAATAGGGACCCTGAGGCCCCCGAAGGTCTTCCAGAGTTCCACAAAGTAAAAACCACAAAGAAAGACCTCAATCACAAAGTAAGAAGCAATAGTCAGCTCACACCAGGTATACAACTCATAGATCAGGAATAGAGATGATTAGTCTTAAGCTATATCATCTTATTCCATTTAGAAGTTCCACAATTGATCTGAAAAGAAATTGTTCTATTATCGATACACTATTGGATGTAAGTCACTATTCCACAACGAGCCACTATAATGCTGGTCCTCATCAGGTCACGCTACTGCTGATCCAAACAGGGTTGCTAGAATGCTGATCCACACAGGGTCGCAGGAATGCTGATCCACACAGGGTCGTTGGAATGTTGATCCACATAGGGTTGCTCAATACTAATCCACACAGGGTCGCTAGTTTCAAATCCTCGATGGGCTGCTCTAAAACTAGTCCTTGTCAGGTAGCTACGATGCTGATTCACATAGGGTCTCTATAATACTGATCCACACAGGATCGCTACTTCCAAGATAGTCAACCACAGGGTTCCCCGCACCTGGTGTGCTTGAGTTCTGTAGAATCTTCTCCTCGAGATATTCGTCATACCTCAACCATCACTAATCTCCACAAAGGAGTAACCCAAAGGACCTCCATGTTGTAAGGGTTCCAACGCAATAGACAACACGTCAATCGGATGTCCGGTATGTGAGTTATAAGCGTTTTAGTACCAAGGGCCCGGTTGGATTCGGGTTCATTCCAACCTGGCCATACTTCAACTTTCTCCAAAATTCTATTTAATTATACCAAAAGGACCTTCTCACTCCAAGGATCCCAGTGCCACAGACGGTTTGTCAAACGGATGTCTGGATTTCAAGTTAAGGCATTTTAAGCGAAACTGGGCCTGGATGGGTTCGGGTCCGGTCTGACCCGGTTGGACCGACCAGACCCGTCTCGGCCCAAACCGGCTTGGGCTGGACCTGTTGGACTGGGCCGTGGCAGGCTTGTAATACCCCAGCCCCTCTAGAAAAGAGTCAGTGCATTACTTGTTCTATGGGCATGGTTAGAAGGAAAGAAATCCCGAAGGAACGAAATCCCGAAGGGACGATCAGTTTAGTAGTCTTAAAGAAACTAGATACATAGATGTGACTCAAATTACATTGGACAATGGGTACAAAATACAATACATAACAAAAACTAAAAACTGAATCCACAGAACTCAATAAATAGTCTCCTCGTCATAACCTATAGAAGGTAAACAAATAAAAGGGGTGAGCTCAAATGCTCAGTAAGGGTTACAAATGGTGGAAGCATGAATCAATAATAACTTAATCATAAACAATTCGATATAATCAATATAGCATGTTGAATAAATGAAAAACTCACGCCATTAATAAACTGAGAATGAAACCGCATCCATAGATTTTGTCATAGTGAAAACCACATGGATAGTAATAACTGATAATGAATAAATAGAATGCTTATTAATTGGATGTCATGTATCTACCACATGATCCCATAATACCATTAAAAACGGTTTAGTTTTGTGGGTAGAAACCTGTTTGATTTTTGGAAACAAACTCGAAGGGTTTGTCGCCAGCTGATTTGTCTCATGAGACCTGTCGATGCATCGAGAGGCTATAGCGGGCCCCACCCATCACTGCAAGTCCAAAGCATTATTTATACAAATATTTAATACAAGTTCAATCCACCTTCTCAATATCCGTATAGAGTAGATAATATGGATTCATCAATATTTCCATAGTTAAAACATCTTTCCAAATTAACACCGTATGTGAAATAGTATACGGCTTAAGGAAATAGTAATATCCATGCTACAAGAAAATGGATATTTTCCAGAATTATAATTTCAAATGAAATATGATCTCAAATAAGAATTAGATACACCACATAATAAATATTAGGTGCACAATACCAAGTAGGTCACAATGAAATGGAAATTCAGACAAAGTCACTTACCATATTGTAATCAATTGAATCGTATGACCAAAAGTCAATAATCACTAAATGAATCACATAATACCATGAATATAAATAGAATCATGATATTATATATCAAATTTTAGTGCACATATACCACATACAATAAATAAGTGGCGAACAATGGAAATCTCACGGAGTTAAAAGTGAGATGAGAAACCCCTTACCTTATGCTCGAGTGTGTTCTTCGTTTGTTTCAATGACCTGAATAATAAAATTTAGCTTTATTAATTAATAAGTACAGTACATCCTATACATTTAATTGATTTAGTATAAAATTATTAGGTTCATTCATGTCCCTTTTTATGGGTTTAAGAGGTTCAATTTTATTGTTTTGGAAGCATTTTCTTCCTTGGTTTCATGATCGGTTTACTTTTATTCATGAATGGAAGTTCGTTTGATGTGTGGTTAAACATACAGAATTGTTAACATATCTTATGAATGATATTTCATATATATAAATGATCTTATAATTATTTTGGGTTATATATCATGATGATGAATCATTAGTTAAAAGTTAATTACAAATGTTTGGATTAACTTGGCGGTTTTGTTCATAATGAGCTTGTTTTGTATTATTATTTTATATTATGAGTGTATAAGGATTCCAGAAAATTAATGAGATTAAATACATATATTCTAATCTGGTTCAACCATAAAAATTGTTTCATGACCATAATTGAATATGGTAACTAAAATTGATAACCCGTCGTCCTTGAATGTGATAAATTAACACATCTCGGACGATGTTTTCATTTTTATTATAAGAGGAGGGGGAAAGAGAGATGATGATGAAATATTAAATTATCATAATATAATTCCAGTTCATTTAAGGTACTATAATTATCATAGCATTTGTATGATGGTATATGAGAAAATAAGTATAAAATAAAGGAACTAAAAATAGAAGAAAATTGAGAAATCACTCACGAAAATTCGGCAACCTAACGACGTCACTTAAAATTTCATAAAATAGTTTGATGATAGAAAGGGGTTATATAATCACTCTTACATAATATGGATAGAAAGGGGATATGTAATGACATATCCCAACATAATATAAAGTAAATTTAAAAAGAATAACATAAAATGAATGAAAAGAAATAAAACTAAAGAGGATGTTTACCTCTTGATCTCTTCTCCTTGAGATTCTTCTTAAGGCCTTTGGTTTTGGCCTTTTGGTGAGACCAGAAGCTCTAGGACGTGGGGAAGAGGGATTGATAATATTATTTGAAATAATTTAGGTAAGGCTTAAGGATTGAGAGGTGTGGTAGGAAGAGGGGAATGAGGGTGGTATTTATAGTGGAGGAGAGGAGGTATTTTTCATTATTTTAATCATTATTATAATATTTTTGCTAATACTCTGAATAATATTAATTCATGTGACCCCAAATAGTAATAATAAAATTTGAGTTCGAACCAAGTGGTCTTACATCACTTATTATGTCATAAATAGTGTATTTTACTGATAATTTGAATATACAGTATTCACTATTCATCGAAAATTCTAGAATTTCAGAAAAATCCCAAAAATTCACCCTAACCATTTTTCAATGTGTAGAATTAAAAAATGAACTCTATTTTTTAATAATAATTTTCTAAATATTATTAATTTAAATTTTAAATAAAAACATAGTTAATTCAAAAAATAACAATTTTAGAGGTATAATTAGTTTTATATCACATTGAAAAATTAATTAAGATTTCATTATCTTATTATCTTAAGAAAATAAAATATTATCATTATTTACTATTCATAAGGGCCATATTACTATTCATAATGTTATGTTACTATTCATAAAAAATCAAGTTGGTTCTATCAAACTCTAAATGACTTACTAGTAACAACTCTAGATGACCATTTTTTGAAATTCAAAACATAGAAGTGGAAAATTTATGTTTAATGGCTAGGTTTTGACTATCTCCTAAATAACCAAGTGTCGTTTCAAAGGAACATGGTGATTTATGAAATATAGGCTATGAATAGAATTTATTTAATAGAATCATACCATAAAATGTTTGGGGTGTTATATTATTCCCTCCTTCAGAAATTATGTCCTCAAAATTTTATGTATAAAGCCCTCCAAAAAGATGTGGGTGGTTCTTCTTAAAAATATCCTAAGGTTCCCATGTTGCTTCTTCCATATTTCAGTTTTTCCAAAGAACCTTTACTAGAAGAGTCATACGATTTCTCAATACCTGCTCCCTTGTGTTAAGGATCCTGATAGGCTCTTCATTATATGACAAATCAGGTTCCAATTCTATTTCTTCATAGATGAGTACATACAATAGGTCTGGCATGTATTTCTTCAACAATGACACATGGAACACATCATGAACTTTGGAGAGACTTGGAGGCATTTCTAAATGGTAAGCTACAGCTCCGATTCTTTCCAGAATTTCAAATGGTCTGATGTACCTGGGGATCATTTTCCCTTTCTTACCAAACCTTAAGACACCCTTCCATGGAGATACTTTCAAAAAGACATGATCTCCCACTTGGAATTCCAAATCCTTTCTCCGGTTGTCAGCATAACTCTTCTGCCTAATTTGGGCTACTTTAATATGGGCTTGGATTGTCTTCACCTTTTTTGTGGTCTCTTCAATAAGTTTTGGGCCTATAAATTTCCTCTCACCAACTTTGTCCCAACAAGTTGGAGTTCGACATCTCTTTCCATATAATGCTTCATATATAGTCATTTTAATACTAGAATGGAAACTATTGTTGTGGGAAAATTACACCAAAGGAAAGTATTGATCCCATATACCTTGGAAGTCAAGAGAGAATGACCTCAGCATGTCTTCTAGAGTTTGAATAGTCCTTCCAGACTATCCGTCAGTTTGGGGGTGATAAGTAGCACTCATACAAAGCTCAGTATTCATTTCCTTCTGGCGACTTTTTCAGAAGTTTGATGTAAATCGGAGATCTCAATTGGACACAATCGATAGAGGTGTACCATGAAGTCTTACAACTTCATTAATATAAAGTCTTTCTAAGAGCTCAAGTGGTAAATCCTCTCTTATAGGAAGGAAATGTGTTGATTTTATGAGACGGTCAACAATTACCCATATTGCATCATTCCTTCTAGGTGTCCTCGGTAGTCCGGTGACAAAATCTATTGTAATGTTATCCCACTTACACATAGGAATAGGTATAGGTTGCATCACTCCTCTAGGATGTTGTCTCTCTACCTTAAATTTTTGAAAAACTAGACACCTTGACACGTAGTTAGTAATTTCCCGCTTCATATTATCCCACCAAAAATATTCCTTCAGATCTATATACATCTTTGTGCTACCCAGGTGTATAGATAAATTTGAGCTATGAGCATCATCTAATAGTTCCCTTTTTATCTCAGGTACTGATGGAACACATATCCTCTTCCCAAACTTCATAACTCCTTCCTCATACATGAAGTCTTCTAATCTCCCATCCTTAACAGCAATAATTTTCTTGTGTAGATTTTCATCATCAGATTGAGAGATTTTTATCTTCTCTAGTAAAGATGGTTTAGCAATAATTTTAAAGAGTAAAGATGTTTCCCCTTCCTTAACAATTCCCATATCCATCTTTAGTATATCCATGAATATAGGATCTCTCTCAATCCTCATTTGAATCAGAATTCCATGATCTTTCTTGCTTAATGCATCTGCCACCTTATTTGCCTTTCCTGGGTGGTAGTATATTGAAAAATTGTAATATTTGAGTAACTCGATCCATCTCCTTTTCCTCATGTTGATTTCTTTTTGTGTGAAAATGTATTTCAAACTCTTGTGATCTGTGTATATCTCACATTTTTCACCATAAAGATAATGTCTCCATATTTTTAGAGCAAATATTACAGCTTCTAACTCTAGATCATGAGTCGGGTAATTTTTCTCATGAGTCCTCAACTTCCTTGTTGCATAAGAAATAAATTTATCATTTTCATAAGGATGAAACCCAACCCATTCTTTGATGCATCGTTGTATATTACAAATCCATCACTTCCATATGGAAGAGTTAAAATTAGAGCATTGACCAATATTATTTTCAATTCTTCAAAGTATTTTGTACATTCTTTTGTCCACACAAACTTAACTCCTTTACGTGTGATCTTGGTTAGCAGGTTAGCCAGTCGAGAAAAATTCTGAACGAAATGCCGATAGTAACCTGCTAAGCCAATAAAACAGTATACCTCAGTTATATTTATTGGCGTGGGATAATCTTAGATTGACTTTGTCTTCACAGGATCAACTAGGATTTCATACTTAGAGACAATATGGCCTAGAAAAGAAACTGATTGAATCCAAAATTTTCACTTGCTAAACTTCCCATATAATTCATTTCTTCTAAGAGTTTTCAGAATAATCCGCAAGTGATTCTCATGGTCTCCATAGCTTTTGGAGTATACCAGGATATCATCAATGAATACCACAACAAAGTTATCAAGATATTCCTTGAAAACTCTATTCATTAAATCCATGAAAACAGATACTACATTTGTCAGTCCAAAAGGCATCACTGTAAACTCGTAATGCCCATACCTGGTTTGAAATGCTATCTTAGGAATATCTTCCTTCCTCACATGCAAATGATGATATCCAGATCGAAGGTCAATATTTGAAATAAATTGGGATCCCTGAAGTTGATCAAATAAATCATCAATTCTTGGTAGAGGATACTTATTTTTTATTATAATAGCATTGATTTCCCTGTAATCAATGCATAGCCTCATGGGTCAATCTTTCTTCTTGACAAAGAGGATAGGGGATCCCCATGGAGAAACACTGGGTTGAATAAATCCTTTTTCACTCAATTCCTATAATTGTTTCTTTAGCTCCACAAGTTCCATAGTGTCCATTCTATAAGGAGTCTTTGATATAGGTCTTGAATCAGGAATTAAATCAATAGAGAACTCAACTTCCCGCTCTGTAGGATGTCTAGGTAAATCCTATAGAAATACATCAATGTATTCTTGCACTATATGCACATCTTCAATTTTTAGATTTCTTTCTTTGACCATATATATTGGTTTATCTTCCTCTATAATTATTGCATTCAGTATAGCTACTGGGGGTAGATCTAGATAAGAATCAGGTGGCGAGGTTTATGCTCTAAAGATAAGGGATTATACACCATTTTCAAAAATTGTAACTTCCTTCTTCTTGAAATAAATCTTCGCATCATAGTTTGATATCCAATTAATACCGAGAATTATATCAAAGTCATCCATTGGTATGATAATAAGTTTAGTAACTAAAGCACGTTTATGTGTCATGAGGGGGACTAGTCGACATGCCTTTGTTGCAATGATGCATCCCCTATGAGTTTTAACTGATAAATCCTTTATTAAATCAAATTGGACATGTCTAATTTTCTTGGAAAAATGGGAAGATATAAATGAATGTGATGATCCAGAACCAAATAATGCATTGGCCAAGTTTTAGGAAATAATTAAAGTACCTACCATCGCGTCATTAGGAACTTCAACCTCCGTGGTTGTAATCGCATAAGCTTTCCCTTGCTCTCTTGGAATTTTCTGAGGCAAGTTTCTTTGGCTCTTAGGACACTCATTTGAATAGTGTATCATCTCTCTAAAATTATAGCATTTAACATCATTGAATTGTTTATTCCCCTTACATTCATTAGACCGATGACCCTTTTCTCCACACTTGTAGCAGACTCCCATGCCTTTCAAACATTTCCCAAGATGACTCTTTCCACCATTCTCACATAATGGGAATTGCTTTGTTCCCTTGTTCTTCTTTGGTACTTCACCTTTTCCATGGTAATCAGAGTACCACTTCTTATCTTGGTTTCCCTTGAACAAATTTGATCTAGAAAATTCATTCTCTGTTTTGATGGTACTTGATACAATTTCATCATATGATGAAAATGTTTGAGAAGCTAGTGCCCTTCGAAGACTTGGCTTAAGACCTTCAAAGAAATGATAAATCTTGTCTTCTGAGTCTTGTACATAATCTATGGCATACCTAGCTAGTCTTGTGAAAGTATCCTCATAATCTGCAATATTTTCTTCTTCCCTTTACTTTAAGCTAAGTAATTTCCTTTTCATTTAGATTCGTTGCTCACGAGGGAAATATTTTTCAAAGAATATTTCTTTAAAAGTCCATTCCATATCTTCTATTTCTTCTTCCTCAGTGGTATTATGAATCAAGGACCACCATTGATCAACTTCACCCTTGAGACAATACACTTCCATCACTACCTTTTCATTTTTATTGCATCTTAATGCCATGAAAATCTTTTCAAGGTACTTGATCCACTGCTCAGTAACCACTGGATTAGTAGTCCCACTAAAAGATAGGGGTTTCTTCCACATGAAACGATCCAACATAGGTGTGTCATGGTTATTCCTCACAACCTGAGTAAGTTGTCCCAATATAGTCATGATATGACCTGCTCCAACATTGACTGTGTTGACTTTCTCAGTGGGGGAGATCCCTACATTGCCTATGAGTATTGATTCCCCTTCTTCCATTAGGATCCATTTCTAAATAATGTCATACACTATATTAGGTTATGAATCTCAAATAGAAAATACACTTAACATAGATTGAAATTCTATGCATAAATAATCTCATAAACATGGTTTCTCTGAGGAAAAATTACATTAAAATCCTACATAATGGCTTGTAAAGGAAATGTGAATTATCCTAAGAATATCCCCTGGGATTGTTAATACCAAGAGTGCAGAAAGGCCCGTTTTCATGTACCAGGATACCCCGGGTCAAGCCTGAAACTCCTTGTCGGAGCTTTCACTCCTAGGTACATCTGTTCCAGAGCCACCTCTACCTGTTTGTATCCAGACAGGGATGTATTTGCTATAAATATTCACATAATATATTCCTTACTAAAATACCAGGACGTTCTTGTGCATTTATCCTCAAATACTACCTTAGGGCTTTGTTCCCTACTATACATTTCCTACTCTAGTTTCCATGTTTTCTACTAAACTTCATCTGATACCAACTGTAACACCTCAACGCCTCTAGAATAGAGTTAGTGCATTACTTGTTATATTGGCATAGTTAGAAGGAAATAAATCACAACGGAACGATCAGTTTAATAGTCTTGAAGAAACTAGATACATAGATGTGACTCAAATTACATTATAAAAAGGGTACAAAATACAATATATAACAAAAACTAAAAACTGCATCTATATAACTCAAATTCACCCGCGTAGAACGCAACGATTGAACAAGAGGCGGAGGGATCGGTCCTTGTTCATTTGGCCTGCACCCTCTGTGTTAGCATCTTATCAAGGGAGAAGATAAATGATTCAACAACTCTTGAAATTTATACAAGACAAAACCCTACCTTGTGAGTCATTGGAGAGCATCCCGCATTTGAATATGGGTTGGTGTTCGTCAATCCCAAGCAAGCCTCCAACGATGTCACTCAAATGACGATCTCTAGTTCTTGCTTGATGGATCTGTTCTTCGTCAAGAGGCTCCTCCAAAATCCTCCTCTCCCAAAAAACACCACTCATGTTGCCAACAAATTCAAAAAGAGAAAGATGATGGGAGTTAACATTACAACACATAATTAAGAGAGGGTCATTAATTGGTGCAATTAATGAACCTCCTTAATTGCATGTAGGGTGGTTACACATTTTTGTGTAACCGAGAATTCAATGTCCTGCATTAAATACTCGATCACCCCTTGTGGTCTCCACCACCAAATCCTAAAGAGAGGTGGAGGTTATTTAAAAATAAATTATATTTATTTTATTAATCCTCCATGAAAACCGCAAAAATCAACTTCTTCTCTCAACCCACTGCGGTCAAGGTTAAGGCTCCCTTAAGCGAATCTCGGTGCTCCGAGTTCAACGGTGCCCTCGGATTTCAATTCTGAGCACTGGTTCAAAATTTAGGATTTCTCTCTCACACGTTTACTGAACGTACCTTAAGAAATATTAAAATTCCGTTCTGGGCACACCGGGCATCGGAATCAAACACCATCAGATTTCGCAGTCTCGGAATAGTTCCATATAATTAAAAAAATTACATGGAAAATATGGGCCTTTACATGTTTGGTTCTCCTTATTAGAATTATCTATAACTTTCACATTTGATAATGATTATCTTATGTGTATTTATTTATTTATTATACAAAATTAATACTTTATGAATATAATAGGATGGATATGAATCAAAAATTGATGCATGCTAATCATTTGACAAAATATTATAAATATGGAGTTAAAGTTTTCATCGAGTTTTCAATAGATCATGTATACGACCCTTCTCAAATACTTTGTTTGTGTTTACGTTGTTTTCATTCAAAAAAAATTAGTCCGGAAGAGTTGGAAGAACATTTGATTTGTCATGGAATAGATCAGATCTATATATGTTAGACTAAATAAGGGGAAAATTGAATGTGCACACTTATTGGGATGATACTTCGGTTTATGGATCATTTGATATGAATACCAATGTAAATGATGATGGAGATCGCATGGAAGAAATGAAAATGGAAATTGAAGATGATATTCATGATTATACAAAGTTTTTTGAAAAGTTAAATAGTTTTTCTAAGAGACCATTTAATACTGGTTGTACTAAATACACAACATTGTTAGTTGTATTGAAGTTATATAATTTGAAAGCCGACATCGGATGGAGCGACGTCAGCTTTACAGAACTACTCAGTCTTATGAATTATATACTTCCATAATAAAATGAACTTTCATATCAAACATATGATGCTAAATGAATTATATGTTCAATGGTCAGGGTATCTATTAAAATACATGCTTGTCCAAATGATTCCATATTGTTTCGTAAGGACCATTAATCACTCATAAAATTCCCTAAGTGTGGTGTGGATTGATACAAGAAAAATGAATCAAGTACTTCGAAAGATTTATGGTACCTTCATATCATTACATGGTTTATAAGACTATATGGATGTCAGGAAACCATAAAACAATTGACGTTGCATGAAGATACAAGAATTAAATATGGGAACCTACGTCATCCAGTAGATTCTCCTCAATGGAAGAAAATTGATTATCAGTATCCTAAATTTTTAAATGAGATGAGAACTTTCATCTTGTATTATCTATAGATGGAATAAATCCTTTTGGTGTATAAAGTAGTACTCGTAATACATGGCCCGTCATATTGGTAAATTATAACTTGCCTCCATTTTTATGCATGAAACGTAAATACATTATATTGTCTCTATTTATATCAAGACCAAAGCAACCTAGTAATGATATTGATCTCTATTTTTATCCATTGATCAAAGATCTGAAATTGATGTGGGATACATGTGTTACAATGTATGATGCTCATAGAAGTGAAGAATTGGCATTGAGGGCCATGTTCTATGGGACAATAAATGATTTTACTATTTATATAAATTTATTAGGATATAACATTAAAGAAATTTTAGGGTGTCCCATTTGTGAAGAATGCACACACTCAGTTCGGTTGAAACATTCCTTGAAGATTTTGTTTTTAAGACATCGATTTTTTTTTCCTTGATAACATAAATACTGATCCTAGATGACAGTATTTGATGAGAATATTGAATAAGGTACAACACCATCTCCACTAACGGGTGATCAAATGTTTGATAAAGTAAAATATATTGAAATTATTTTCAGAAAACCATTTTCAAAAAACCTTATGAAATCAGTTTGTAAGAAGAGATCAATTTTATTTGAATTACTATATTGGAATTGTTTGTACGTCATAAATTTTCTTGATGTCATGCATGTAGAAAAAAAATTTATTTGATAGTGTTACTAGAATGTTACTAAATGTTTCTAAAAAAATGAAATATGGCATCAAGGATAGGTTAGATATGATTGACATGGGGATAAGGGAAGAGTTGACACCAGTGAAGGGTAAAGGGGGTACTTTTCTTCCTCTAACAGCTTACACTCTATCCTGATATGAGAAATTGTAGTTTTTTCTTTTTCTTAATAGTGTAAAAGTTCTAGAGGGGTATTCATAAAATATAAAGAATGTTGTTTCAATGACTAATTTGAAGTTATAGGGACTAAAATCATATGAACATCATGTTTTGATGTAAGATTTGATGTATGTTTCTTTCTTTTTCATTCTGCCTAAAAATGTATGGAATACATTAACCAAACTTTGATTATTTTTCAAATCCATGTGTAGTAAATTTATAGACCCAATGAAGTTTCCAATCGTGAATAAGGAGGTTATAGTCATATTATGTGAATTAGATATGTTCTTCCCACAATCATTATTTTATATAATGGTCCACATGATGGTTCATTTGGTTAGAGATGTTCAATAATGTGGTCCTATCCATTATATATGGATATTTCCCATTGAATGGTATATGAAGATTTTGAAAGGGTATGTCAAAAATTGAAGTCTTCCAGAAGTTTTTATTGTATAATGATATATTTTTGAAGGATCTATTGAATTATGTACTGATTTCTAGTCAGATGTTGACAACATCAGTCTCTTAAAGTCTCATCACAATGGACGCCTTATGAACGAATGGATTTCTGGAAGTGATGTTGTTACAATTAAATTCATAGAGCAGAAGCAAGCACACCTTTACATTTTCCATAATAGTGAATATGTTGATCTATATGTTGAATCCCACAAAGAAATTCAGAGAGATTTGAATCTATCAAGGGCTGAAGGATGGATATCAAATACATATAATCAATAGTTTATAGGATGGTTCTGAGATCAAATTTATAAGGAGTTATCTGAAAATCCAAATTCAATTGTCGAACAACTTCTATGGATATCTAGGGGACCGAATGAAAATGTTATATATTACATTGGTTTTGTAATAAATGGTTATATGTTCTATACAAAAGAACATGATGATTGTGGTACGATGAAAAATAGTGGAGTTACACTTGTGGCAGAAGTGATGTGCATATCTGGTTCCAAGGATAGAAATCCAATTCATGTAAAAATGTCATATTTTATCATTATCGAACAGATATATGAGTTGGATTATATAACATTTCAAGTGTCGATTTTCCGTTGAAAATGGGTTGACAATAGGTGTGTAGTGAAAGTTGATGAAATGGGATCCATGAAGGTGAATTTCAGCGTGGAAGGGGGAAAATATGGTTTGTTCATAATGGAATCACAAGTAGTGCAAGTATTTTATATCTTAGATATAGAAAATAAGAATCGGTCAATTATCCTGTTAATGACTAAAACAACTGCAGGTCAAATGAAAATTCAATCAAGGATGACCCTTTCATTGAGAGATCACAATCAGTTCATACCGGTTCCAATATAGACAATGTTTTTTTGTTATAGGGGACCATAAAGAGGGGATTTGGATTCTCAATAGAGGATCCAAATCCATAAAACCTTTAAAAAATAAAGAGAGTTCAATGATAAGGTAGAAATGGTTTTTAATATACTAATTTTTTCCTCATAATATTATTTTTTCTCTACTGAATTAACATAATCTATATTAAATTTTTGACTAATCATATAAATAATGTATTCTACACATGATGATGTTACCAATATTGTGGAAGAAAATACTATAATGAAGGAAACCCTTTTGGGATATGTAAATGTAATGTTACGATATACTTTATCTATTTTACCAAAAAATTATATAATGAAACGTTGATTTAATTTTCATTATTCCTTGTAGATTTTGTTTATTTTAGAATATTTTTATCGATCATTCATGCCTTTCTGCACCAAAACTTCCACATACTTCTTCTCCCTCAAAAACTTTTCACCCCTACAGTGTTGGTATTTATCACTTTCCTTTAAGTTCCCTATACTACCTTTGTAGGAAGAGCAACGGTGCTGCCTCTGCTCAATCATAGAGGTAATCTTGATGTTTTCCTAGTAAAATCATTGTTTATAGAATTAATGTTTTGATTCATATTTATGTTTAATTTATTTCTTTTTAGTATTACTCACATAATATTTTTTTCCCTATACACGTGGATTCTTTTATTTGATTTGGGGTGGTTTGTTCGAAACTTATCATGCCCATGGGAGGTTAGGCTTCATGGTTGTAACTAAGATAATGACAATAAAGAAATGAGTCAAGAATGTATAAAACCATCATGAAAAGGTGAATTCCTAGTACTTATTTAATTAATTTTTTCATCATTTTATCTATTATTTGTAATTTAATTTCCTTATCATTTTTATCTAATACTTATTAAGTTTTTTTCATAGATCTTTTGGGAAGTCATATTTTTTTCAACTATCTGCAATAAGTCACAAAATATATAACATGCTCCTTTATGTCAATGTTACCATGCTTTACATTTCCTTTCATTGTCAAACTAACAACATTTCATATTGAGTTGATGTCCTTAGCTGAAAAACTTTTCTCATTATTAACAGTTTGACAAAGAAAGTTTTTTTAGCTAAGAACATCGACTCAATATACAGTGTTGGTAGTTTGACAAAAAATGAAATGGAAAGTGTGGTAACATTGGTAGTTCATATTTTTTTTATAATTTATTAAAATAAACCATAAGTCATTTGGGACATGTAAGAATTAGCCACACCTCAATCTGACACACAGTGTGACCAGTATGACTCCAAGTGTATCTTTTTATTTAAAATTGAAATTAATTTTAGTAAAAAAGACGACTGACATACTAAAAACCATGAAAATGAATTCATATTGTTTTTATACATTATGAAAACAATCCATAAGTCATTTTTTATGTGTATGAATAAGTCTCACCTCAATCTGATACATGATGTGCCCAGTATGACTCAAAGTGTTCATTACCAGTTTAAAATTAACATAAAAGTTCAAAAAGTTCCACTCCCTAAAAACCAAGAAAACTTGATATTATTGTCTTTATAATTTAGGAAAATGATTCATAAGTCATTTTTTATATGTAGGAATCAGTCTCACATCAAAACGACACATGATGTGGCTGGTATGACTCAAAGTGTGTGTTTCCAATTTAAAATGACATTTTAGTAAAAAAGACAAGTGATGTAATCAAAACCAAGAAAACACATTCATATTGTTTTTATAATTTAGGAATACGATTCATAAATCAATTTGGATGTTTAGGAATCAACCACGTCTCAATCTGATGCATGGTGTGACTGATATGACTCCAAGTGCGTCTTTTTATTTAAAATCGACATAAATTTTAGTGAAAAGGTCATCTCACATATTCAAAACCGAGAAAAAAATATTGATTGTTTTGATAATTTAAGCCCGAATGGCCCGAAGGCCTTCTTTTTTATTGATTTTTTGATAACCCCCCTTTCAAGGGATATGGGGTAACCCTTACAAGGTCCTTAGGCTCAGAGATTACATGGTCCATAGGCTTAGGAGATTACATGACCCGAAGGTCTTAGGGAATTCAACCAGACTATCTACAAGGAACTGCCCCTCCCCAGCATCTACATCGTGATAGTAGCTCTCCACCTTCGCATGGTCGTCTAGTTAGGCTTCCCGTGCAAGCACAGGCTGGTCCCGATGACATAGTCATACCCTCTCATTCTGACAATCCATTTGGCTCTACTCTGGTGAGTGCACCTGTCCTGAATCCTCTTTTGGGGCTGCTTCCTTTTTGTAGTCTGTCTGGGGCAACTGCATGTGGCCTGAAGGCCTTGAGGTGGCCCGAAGGCCTTAAAGGTGGCCCGAAAGCCCTACTGACCTAAAGGCCTGGGTGGCCTGAAAGTCTTAAGGACTCCAAGCTCAAACCGATGGCCCAAGGTGAATAGTTCCAGCTGCTACAGTACCAAACAGTACCTGCTACAGTACTACTCCAGTGTCTACTACAGTACCCGCACAACGTATAGTTATGCTACAGTACTTGCACAGTGTACAGTTTTGCTACAGTACCCGCACAATGTACAGTTCTGCTACAGTGCCCGCACATTGTTTTGATACTTTAGAAAAATGATCCATAAGTAATTTTTACATGTATGAATTATCCACAGCTCAATCTGATACATGATGTGTCCAGTATGACTCAAAGTGCTTATTATTAGTTTAAAATTGACATTTTAGTTCAAAAAGTATCACACATTAAAAACCAAGAAAATGTACCCAGATTATATTGATAATTTAGTAAAAATATTCATAATTAATTTTTGACTTGTAGGAATCATTCTCATGTAAAACTGACACATGATGTGACCAGTATGACTCAAAGTGCGTGTTTCTTGTTTAAAATGACATTTTAGTAAAAAAGACAAGTGACACACTCAAAACTGAGAAAACGCATTTTTATTGTTTTTATACTTTGGTAAAATAATTCTTAAGTAATTTTTGTTGTGTAGTAATCATCTTCACCTCAATCTGATGCACGGTGTGACCAATATGATTTCAAGTGCATCTTTTTATTTAAAATTGACATTAATTTTAGTAAAAGACAACAGACATACTCAAAACCAAGAAAACACATTCAGATTGTTTTGATACGTTAGAGAAATGATCCATAAGTCATTTTTGACATGTAGGAATCATCCACAACTTAATCTGGTACACAATGTTCCCGGTATGACTCAAAGTGTCCATTATCAGTTTAAAATTGTCATTTTAATTCAAAAAGTGTCACTCACTGAAAACCAAGAAAACATACTCAGATTGTCTTGATATTTTATTAAAAAGACTCATAAGTCATTTTTGATATGTAAGAATCAGTCTCATGTCAAACTGATGCACGATGTGACCAGTATGACTCAAAGTGTGTATTTGCAGTTTAAAATGACATTTTAGTAAAAAAGACAAGTAACGTACTCAAAAATGAGAAAACACATTCGTATTGTTTTGTTACTTTATAAAAAAATACATAAGTTATTTGGGATATGTAGGAATTATCCTCAACTCAATCTGACACATGGTGGGACCGATACGACTCCAAGTGCGTCTTTTTATTTAAAATTAACATTAATTTTAGTAAAAAAGACAACTGACATACTCAAAACCAAGAAAATGCATTTGAATTATTTTGATACTTTATTAAAAGGATCCATAAATCATTTATGACATGTAAGAATTAGCCGCACCTTAATCTGATACATGATGTTTCCGATATGACCCAAAGTGCACGTTATTAGTTTAAAATTGGCATTTTAGTTCAAAAAGTGTCACTCACTGAAAACCAAGAAAACATGCTCAGATTGTCTCGATAATTTATAACAATGATTCATAAGTCATTTTTGACGTGTGCGAATTGGTATCATGTCAAACCGACATACAATGTGACCAATATGACTCAAAGTGTGTGTTTCTAGTTTAAAATGACATTTTAGTAAAATAGACAAGTGACATACTCAAAACCGAGAAAAAGAATTCAAATTGTTTTGAAATTTTAGGAAAATGATCCATAAGTCATTTGAGACATGTAGAAATCAGTCTCGCTTCAATCAAATGCATGATGTGATCGATATGACTCTAAGTGCATCTTTTTATTTAAAATTGACATTAATTTTAATAAAAAAGACAACTGACATACTCAAAATCGAGAAAATGAATTCGAATTGTTTTGATACTTTAGGACAATGATCCATGAGTCATTTTTTATGTATATGAATTAGATGCACCTCAATCTGATATATGATGTGTCTAGTATGACTCCAATTGTTCGTTATCAGTTTAAAATTGACTTTTTAGTTCAAAAAGTGTCACTCACTGAAAACTAAGCAAACACGCTCGGATTTCATTGATAATTTAGGAGAATGATTCATAAGTCATTTGTGACATGTAGGAATCAGTCTCACATTAAACTAACATGTGATATGTTCAGTATGACTCAAAGTGCATGTTTCGAGTTTAAAATGTCATTTTAGTAAAAAAGAAAAATGACATACTCAAAACCGAGCAAATGCATTGAGATTGTTTAAATACTTTAGGACAATGAACCATAAGTCATTTAGGACATGTAGGAATCAGCCGCACACCAATCTAATGCATTGTGTGACCGGTATGACTCCAAATGCGTCTTTTCAATATATAAGTTTCATTTTAGTTTAAAATTTGCATCACGTCTCCAAAACCGAGCAAATGAGTCTAGATTGTTTTCTCATCATTCGATCTTCTATTACATAATTAATTTCCTTAACATTTTTTTCTTATGCATATTTATTTAATTTTCACAGAGATCATGCTTGAAGACGAACAAGAAATGATGCAACATGCAAGAATCAACTGCAACTCAATCCGATACGCATTGTTTCTGGTATGACACAAAGTTTAGTTTAAAATTAACACTTTTTGTTTATTTTTTTCTTTATATTATTACTAACATAATAATTGTTTTCTTATACAGGTGCGTTCTTTTACTTGAGCATGAGTGATTTGTTCTATAATAGCATGAGTTGGGGTCAGGGGAAAAAGACAAAGGAATATTGATGTTTTTTTAATGTATGTAATAATCTGTACTTACTCATGTAATTGTATAAACCAATGTTTGAAATGTCTATTATATAGTTTTTTTTTGTTTTTTTGTTGTAAATTTTATTTTATTTAAATTATGTATTGGTACTTGATTTTGGTGCCTTTTAGTGTTATTTATGATGTTGCAGTGTGGTGAAAGCGCAGATAAAGAATCTATTTATTAGCATTAAATAAAAGTACTAATAAATGAGGTCTTTTATCTTCACTAATAAATGATACTTTTATGAGTGTTTTTTTAGCACTGATAAAAGATCTTTTTATCATTGTTTTTCTAACACGGATAAAAACGTAACACTTTTAATTACGCTTCAATAGTTGGTGGTTCTTTAGGTGATAAAAATCATTTTTAATGGTGTTAAATGTTTGTTTTGTAGTAGTGCATCCAGACCATTTGGAGTTATTTTGTTTAGTTATTTTGTTTGCTGGAGGTTGATTAGTTGTGTCACCCTTTGGATCTGGACCGTCAATCTGTGCGCTTTTGTTTACTACCCTGGTGGTGTTCTGTTTCGTGTGGCTTCGTGGCGCGATTTGGTTGATCGTTCTATTTGAGGCGGGGAGGTCGGTGTCAGGGACATTGATCACCCCTGGGCTCCGTCGCTTCGGCTCTGGCTCTCGGTTTCCTTTGGCGAAACCCTAGCTCACCTTTGCCTCTCTGCATCGTTGGAGCTTCTATCCAGTCTTGTCCTGACTCGGCTTCACCTCGTGGCTGATTTCTGATGGAGGCGACGTCTCTTGGTGGACCAAGTGAAGCCTTCATCGCGACAGTTCCAGACGTACGGGAGCAGGAGTCCTCGGTTCTAGGCGTGTTTCACGCACCTGCACTGGCTCCAAGAGATTAGGACCATCGGAGTTCGTACAAACTCAGGCACTGGCAGTACAATTTTAGTTTCGTTTGATTCAGAGTTGTAAATCTTGTATTTTCTTGTTCTTATTTTTTTTTTCTCTTTCTGGTTTTCATATGTAGCGTTGGTTTCTTTTGAGCTTAATAACTCGTGCACATAGGTCCCAAGGGATCGAATCAGGTTTTACTTTCTTGTATTCCGATTGTTTGGCTTTATGATTGTATTCGGATCTGTCTCTCTCCTCACAGTGTACCAAGCTACCACAAGCTTTGAGGATGGAAACTAAAATCAGAAGGAAGCTCGGACGAGGCGAAGCCAAAGCTGCTGCCCTTGCTGAACTCCCGAAGGTCGATCGCTGCGGATGAGGCGAGCCGAGATCTCGATGCCGCCGGACACCATACCACCACTGTTGATGAAAATCCCACGCCGCGCCTCACTGCCGGAGAAGACAACGCAAGCCGCCGCCGAAGCCCACCAGGAGATCGAAGACCAAAGAATCCCGAAGATCATCGAGGATGAGGGACACCCGAGCTCCGTTGAATATGACTCCAGAAGCAGAGCCGATGCCACCAAACCAGGCTTACAGTAGAAGATTCCCGCAGATCCACCATGAATAAAGAAGGCCACCAGAGAAAAATCGAACCAGCCATGCCGATTCCGCCGGCCGTTTGATGATTTCTGAGCTTGTAGAGGAAAATTTCGAGCTCGGAAGGGGAAGACCGCCGATCTGCAACGCTGGCTCGTTGAATAAGGAATGGATGTCCCTGGTTCAATTTAACTCCTACAGACCAAAACTGTTCTAGATCTAGGATTTTCAGGCTTCATCGACGGATATGGGATGAGAATCTCGAGCCCGAGCCACTGTTAAAGTTCCTGATTCACTAAGACACCCTGATGAACATCCAAAAATATGGTTTGCCCGAATTCACCACTGAGTGAAGTCCTGACACCGAGTTTGATCAAAATTGTTGATAGATTTGGTATTCTTTGAAGCCGACCGAAGCTGGTGCCCAGGCTTGTCGATCTGAGTTCAAGTTTAGTTTACTGTTTATTGAAAGAAAATGATTGACTGGGAAGTGAATGTATTCTCAAAGCTGGATTGAAGATCTCAACCTTGTGCTTGAAGGCGATTGTGATGATGAGGATTGAAGGCCGACCGAGTGTGAAGATGAGGATTGCGGAAAATGATTAGCCAGTGCTGATCATGTGATAATTAAATTCAAATGCAGAGTGTGCTTGGAGATATGCAGTATAACTCTGGAATCTATTGAATGTTCGGAGACATGCTCCCATGCGCAGGAGCGCATTCAATCAGGGGATTGGCTTGGGTCACCATTGGGGACGATGTACAGTGACAGATGCCATGTGGAAACTAGGAAGATCCTTTCGGAATAGTGAGTGTGATATTAAGGAGGGGGTGTGGCGCATAACGGAATTTATTGATAGAATAAAAAGAGCACAGAAGGGTAAAGAGGGTGCACTTGAGATAGTCTGGAAGATTAATAGAGAACAAAGACCTCGGACAAACCGATTTGAGATCGGGAACTGGAGATCATTGGTGAGATTCAAGCAAGTGAGCTATGGCATAGAGAAGATTCATCTATTTTCCTCTGTTTCTTATATCTTAACTGTATGAATTTCACTTTACCAATATCCTTGAATATGTTGAACGCAATTATGATCTTTGGTTAAACACTCTTGGGGGGATAGGTTGTGTCGGTTAATTGATTTGACTCCATTCATGCATTTAACTAATCAGATGATTCTATTATAGTCATTTTTTGCAATACATAAAGCATTAGTGGAAATTGATCATGATCAAATTTCATTTCAAATTGTTTTACCATTTGAGGATTTAATTGAAAGGTTGATCAAGCTCAAAAGAGAGTAACACACGGAGTTCAAATGACAAATTGAACTTAGTGATAACTGATTTAACATTCAGTAATCAAGTGATTTCTATAGTTGAAAAGTTTTAGGAATTATTTGTTAACAAGTTGACATGGTGAAAAATATGGTTAGTCTCTTTTAATCAATTCTAGGAAGTTTAAATTCAAATGCACGAATGAAGAAAATCCTTATTAAATCCAGCCTATCGATCTTTCTACTTTATCAAATGATTTCTCTCACTAGCTTTTGATCTTCTGCCTCTCTAGTTGGGTCACCTGTTCTTGACACTTGTACCACACAATTCATCACTCTCATTACTATTCCATAACCAAACTCATTTTCATCTCCCTCTTCTACTATTTTCTTTTGTTTTGTTCTGTTTGTTTACTTGATCACACAATCAATCTCATATTGTGAGTCTTTCCCTATGGATCGACCTCTGCTCACCGCTAAACTAGTTTTAAGTAGAGTTATAAAAAATTAATTTGACTCGAGCCTAGCTAATGACCTAGGTTATACCCTCAATCAACCAGTAAAGAAAAAATTTCAATGCTTGAATAGAAATTTTTATTTTTCAGGGATGAGAAAGAAAAGTTTAGAAAGATTAGTGAGGAGAAGATCTATGCCCAAGAAGAATCATATAAAACTGATCTTGGTGTCAAGAAAGTCCAATTGGAAGTCGACATTAAAACAATCACAGACCTTGAGAATTCTCTAAAGGAAAGTCTCTCAATATATGAGGACCAACTACAAAATATGAAAAGTGAATGGGAAGTCAAATTGAGTTTGGTGGAAGCTAAGAAAAATATCCTTAGCCTAAAGTGACTTAAGCTTGAAATCAAATTAAAAAAATCTGGAAGAAGGAAATTTTGGAACTTCCAAATGATCTAAGATGAGAAGTACTGCCACACAAAAATCATATATAAGTCTCAAATATAAGAAGGCTCAAATTAGTGGTAAAGAGAACTTGAGATCCACTAGAGAAGCACCCACCTCAAGCTCATGGAAGATGGTATCCTATAACTTTGTAAAATTCTTGTATACTAAATATGTTTCTAATAAGTGTGTATATTTAGATTCAAATTCTCTACAAATGTAGAAGAACATTAATACTGGGATGTTCATCAATACATTACGAAAAGAGGTGAGCATATCCCAGAAAGATTTCCCCCTAAATAGAACCCAAAATAGTGGTGTTAGAGCCCAAAACCAACAAGCAAAAAAATTTGGATAGATTTCACCCAAAGTGAAAAGAAATAGATTATTTGGTAGGTGTTGGTGTTGGTGGAGGTTTTGGTATAGATCCATTGATTGCTAGAATAATGTGTCAATGTGTATAAATCAGATAAGGCATAGATAAAGGGGGATAAAAGCTGAACAAAGTAGACAACCTATGAGAATAAAGCAAACAACACAGAAAAGGGAAAATATATCCATGAAGAATATATTTGAGTTCTTTGAAAATTTCTCTGAGTTTTGCAACAATTTTGGTCACTATTAGTAAAACCCCACCTGATATCACAAATTCATATAACATAAGAAAGAACCACCACATATTGAGAATCAGGTAAAGAAAGTAAGTAACTCTACCTTGGGTGATACACCCAAGAAGTTAGTGACGAAAGATTAGCAGGATATTCAACCTACTGGAAAGTAGTGCTTCTATTGTGGTAAGTGTCATAACATCATGGACCACTGTAAGATGGCCTTGAATATAAAAGTAAATGGGATAAAGCTGGGATCATGAAGTTAATCCATACAAGAGAGAGATTCTATGATTGGATCAGTGGTTGACGCTCCTTGTGAATAAGTAGAGAAGCTTCCCAAGATGGTTAAGAAAAAATGTTTAAGAAGAGGTGTGTGGAAGGTGAAAAAAAGTCAATAATTGTTCATTAAATTGTATGACATGCCCATCTCAACAAGAATAGTTGATGAAATCCAATGGGAAAGAACCAGTGAAGCCAAGTTAAAAAAATATTATTTTAAAGAAGACTTCCACAGTCAAGACTAAGCTAGAGCATGTGCCTAAAGATAAATTACCCATAAGGTCTGAATAGTTTGAAGACACTAGAATATTTGAGCAAGCTAAAAAGAATCAAACTAATCTAGTTTCTCAAGTAAAGAAGCACATTCTAGCTAAGAAGGAAGTTAGTAAGGATAATAAGTCCATGCAACCAAGAGAGATTCAGATCTAGAAAGTCAAAGAAAATTCTAGCATAAAGAGGTCTAGACATTTCATACCTTAAAGTAAAGGAGTTTTTAGGTTGAGAAATTGGTCTCAGTCTTATTGACCAAGATGAGGAGTTACTGGAGGATACACCATTTTCCCACATCAGATTGGTTATTTTCCAAAATTGGGAATTAAATTTGATGAAGGTTATAAATAATCCATTGAGGAGGATCTCTGAAAATGTATAAAGTTTCCAAATATTTATAAAATTCTATTGAATCTAGAAATCTATATAGACCCTTAAAAATTTGTAAGGTAATGTATGATCTTCATGAACCCATCCTTATTTTAATGCATATATATTATGTTTATCAAGGGGGATTAATTATCTATCAAAATGGGGAAGGGATACCTTGCACTTGAATGTTTTTGACATTTGTGTTCAAGTGAGTGAAGGTTCTCATTTTTTTTGAAATTTTGTTTGAACAACCCCTAAATAGTGAAAGGTTGAGTTGGTGACACATTGAAGTGGGTAAATGGATAGCTTTGTTGTCTAAATTAACCACACTTGTTTTCTACACTGAGCTAGCTTAAGTATGCTTATAGTTGATTGGTTGATGGAACTTTTCTAAGAGAAAACGTGGTACCTCCCTTCTCTCATGGATATGTTAAAGAAATTTGGAAATTAGATGGAAATCAAGTAGAGAGAATATGTGTTTCCTAAAATTAGAAAAGGTTGATGGAAAAATTTAACCTAAACTACCATTTCAATTAGGGGAGAATAAATTTCCTCCCTTTACAATTATATTAAGTTAGGGGGAGAATAATTTTATTGAATAACAGAGTTTATTTAGAATTAACAACGAACAAAAAGGGGGAGATTGATGTTTCCAAAAGTGTGGTTATATTTTTTGTCAATTAGGATTTTTTTATCAATGCAACTAATGAAAAGGTGATGTTTCGAGTGAATAAGTTAGTATCCTCCATTGAAAGATGCTGAAGTTGTTGCTATTATGTTTGCATAGGAAAGGAGAAGAATAAAGGTCCTTGGAACTGCTATCTGGACAGATTTATTGGACCAATACATCAGTCGATTGTTGAGTTGATCATCATATAAAGACAAGTGAAATATCTTGAATAAGAACTATCTACAGCAGTCATTTTAGAATTTGAAGAGTTGTAAGAGAATCTAGTTTCTACAACTATACTGGACAGCTTCAATAGTTGTACTTAAAAAGGATAAAACAAGTTCAATGTTTTGGAAGAATATATATTTAGAGTTGGTGAATCCATCTTTTTATTATATTTCATGATGGTTGCTGAAATTAGAAAGAAACACTCTTGGATAAAGGATGATTTTAATCGAGATAGCTCATGATTGATTTGAATAAGGATGAACATAAACTGGAAGAAGAGTTTATTGAAATACTCTAATTCAAGTGTTTTATATGCTACAACACCTTATAAATTTTCTTGAATGTGATTGGAATTATTTTAATAATTTATATAATTATTTGAAGATGCAATGAGATGATTTGAAGAGATTTGAGAAGGCCTATAAATTTTTGAAGTCACCCTGAGCCAATTTTAAAAAAATAGAATTCCTATGCTAGAGCATGAAGAATTGAAAATGAAATTATCCCATGGCTAGCACGTATGAGAAATGATCTATGTAGAGAAGATTTGTCAAGACCATAATATATTTGAGTTTGAAATATATCTAGTGTAGAGGAGCTGAAAAATGGGTAATGTAAATTCATCTACACGAGCATCTCTTACAATAATTTATCTAAACAAGTGACCGTGTAAGAGATTTCATCAATGAAGAAGTAAAAATTATGCATCATATAAGAGAATTAATTAACACAAGAGTGAAATGATATAGTTATTTTTATTATGACATAAGCTATTTGAGCCTTCTTAAGTATATTAATCTACATGGAAGTAAATTGTGGTCCATGTATGTAAATTAAACTATGTAGATGAAAGCAATAAAGGTGGTTGAGTTACATGGGTATCTTTTAAGTAAATTGTCCTACAAAGATACCCATGTAATAAAATTGATTTATACAGATGAGAAAATTTTCACCCATAAGTAAAATGAGTTTTTTGAATTTTTGAGAAATTTGGGCTTCTAAGATAAATGAATTGGAGTTCTTTTGAGATATTAGTAGAATGAAAAGTTGAGATTTTAAAGAATATGAATAATGGTGATTGTGATGATGTTGATGTCATTTGATCATGTCCAAAACATTATGAAGCTTTGTTGATCCATGATTCAAGCCTGTTTTGAGAACAATTGAATGAGATGAAGATGAGGATCATTGTTTTTGATTTTATGAAAAATGTATTTATAGAACTTTCAAGAATAATACAGATAAACATCCATTAAAGCTTGATCTATTCATTAAGGTATAAATCTATATAAACTAAACTGGGAGCAGATGAAAATAGAAGGTGTTGAGTTATTTTTTTTGTTTATAGACTCAAGAAAAATTATTTATAGGTTTTATAAATTTATCTCATGCAATAAGAGTGAGTTCTACACCACAAGATATGTATATTGTAAAATTATATAGTCATTGAGAATGATGTGTGGATTATTGTGGAGAGTTTTGAGACATGTTGTTTTGTAATTGTTTCATTCATGCCATATAATATTGAAGAATCTATGAAGAAAAACGAGATTCAAAAGCTCCATAATAGAATTTATGAAAAATATATTCAACCGGGTTTGATAATAATGATAAAGAAAAAGCAAGGGTCTATAAAGGTGAGAATTTATTAAAAGAGGATATTCTTTGATTTAATTCATTATGGGAGAACAAAAAGAAGTGTGTGGCATGTGCATGTGATTTTTAGGGGTTCACATATTTCCATTTATGGAAATATGATATGATCTTACACATTGAATGGGAATACCTCACAAGGAATGTGACGAGTAGTAGAAAATAAAATACACCCTAGAGAAGGAAATCTATATAGAGGGTGTGAAACTGAGATCTTGTTCTAAAGAGGATAGAATCATAGCTCTTGAAGATGAATAACAATAAGAATCTATTATGTACTGTATTGGGTAAGAGTAATAGAACCGATCACATGCTACACTGAGAACCTACTGGGTTTTAAATATGAATAATAAGAAGTGGTTGATTGATACTTCTATTTAGTTACTATCAAGGAAGAAGATAAGAGAAGAAATAAGAGACTATAGTTGAGGTTTTGTACATCTGATGAATCTGGTTGTTCTCGAGCTTACAGTGTTGATTATAAGAATAATATTTGAGTGAGAAGATATTGAAATTATTTGGAATAATTGAGAAATAAACAAAATACAAGAGACTATGTTTCATGTGTTTTTCTTGAAGACTTTTGGGCAGTCAAATAATCTAAGGCGATGAAGCATGTTAGTTTTTTCTAGTGCGAAGACATCCCTCTATGGAACTTGTGATATATTTCAAATGGATAAGGAATATATATAAAGGAACTTGTGGGTTAACAGTATAAATAATTGTATTGGGATGTTTAAGTGATCACTTGTATAATAGAGTGATCACCCACTGATTCTCGCTCAAATTTACCCAAGAGAAGAAGGTAAGACGGTCCTTGTAGTTTAGCTTGGGTTATCGAATCCACAGAGACCTAAGAAGAAACCTATAGACACGTACATTCTATGGACTGTTTTTGGCTATGAAGTGGCCAACTTGGGTTGATTTTATATGGGTTTAAAGGATAACTAACAGATTTAAGTGAATTCAATTTAAAAAATGAGTTGATCCTAGGTTATCGCTCGTGGTGGATTGGATGAATTACTTTTTTTAATGATTTCAATTTCTTATAATTGAGATGGATTCATTTAAGAAGATCAAATGAAATCATCACTTACTGGTTTAATGCCTACACACCCTAATACTAATCACCTATACACTTGAAGGATCAAAGTTTTGAGCACTCCAAGGTAGAGGTTCGTATTAGCACTTGAAATGTGTGACCTTAAATTCAATAAGGATGAAGATGTTTTAAAATCATCAAATAAAAATATAATTTAAAAGAAGTGATTAGCCATTAATGGAGTGATAAATAAAATCCAATCCAGCCCCTTTATAATCCCTTGGATCAACCCATAAAAGAGTTAGCCCTCCATTGATGACATGTCTTCAACAGAAGCGGGAAGTAAACTTACAAGGGTGGAATTGAAGAAGTAAAAACAACAACAAAAAAAGATCACTCCTCCGTTGTGTGATAAATATCACAAAGTATGGTGTGAATAAATCCACACCTTGAACCAAAGGTATCAACGTGATAAGTAGAAGAACATAATAAGAGTAAATGAAGAACTTTTATTAAGAAACTAAGGTGAATTAAACAACTTACATGAGAAAGAAATGCGATTACAAACACAAAGCAGCAGCATAACACTACAATGAAACCAAGCACCAAAGATTCTTAAATCCTCCAACACCACTGCCTTAAATAGGAATTTTTGAGCCCTTGGGTCTATCCTCCAATATTACAAGTCATCCCACTTGAGTATGGTAGGTCTAGGGTGGTGGAAAGTTTGTGGAAAGAAGACTTTCCACCCTTGACCCGAAAAGGCATCGAGCTTTCATGCACCTAACAGACGCGCTTGAAACACCTTCTAGATGACCGAATCAGAGTAGTCCATAGAAGAAGAAAATGGATCTACGGATGTCTTCTAACCTCCTGTAAAATTTGGGCTCATTTGGATTTTTATATTCGAAGATATGATTAGATTACTGGGCTGTTTTTCTGGGCCACAGAATCTGGCCTAGAATTTTATCTCTAACTTGGGCCGCATAAAGGACCACCATGGAGGCCGAATTAGCATTGGATCCTGAAGATTGATTTGTTCCTATACATGTCTTATAGCATCTGAAGAAATTTGGGATTAATTGGGCCTTTATGTTGGGACCCACATTCGAATCAGTGGGCTGGTGTTCAATCTGACTTCTCCAGAATTGTTTCCTTTCATCACAAAATATCCCCATCTTCTTCCATGAATTCTCCATTGATCCCTGAATGAAACATGTTCATATTGAAGTGTATATAAATTTACCAAAATATAAAATTGAAAAATGGATAATTATATTCCTTAAAATCAGATGAATCATTGGGTACTTTAAATGATGTTAAAAAATGTACCACATAATAGTGCATTTTAAGAAGGTATTACAATCATAATGTGAAATGATGTTCAAAGTGTAAAATGAACTAAAATGATGTTTATAAATAATAAATAACATGAATATTATATATATTACTGATAAAACACTATTTTGTTGAATATTTTATTGGTAATAAATGAAATAATTTCCTCGCATTGTGTTAAATATGTTTATTTATAAAATATTTGGGATTTGATCATTCATTTGAAAATTTGGTGAAAATTCCAGTTTTACCCTTAATAGTGCACTGTAGTATTTCGAAGATAAATATTTTTATATTTATTATTTGAATTCTAAATTTTTTAATAGTGTTCCTAACTTCATTTTATACAACTTTCATTCAGGACACTAGAGCTAAAAAGTGCATTTGGATGGAGTAAATGAGCCATTAATCCAATGGTGGGCTGGACTCGGCAGAATGGACATGGGTTCTGTATTTGGGCCATATCTTCTACATACGGGCTTGGATTGAGCCCAAATTTTTAGGAAATCTCGGGGACATGATTTGGCAGAAATAATCCTTCTGGAAGGCCGGTCAATTCACGCGTTTTGGAGGTCAAATGGGTGGTGCAAGTTGGAATAAAATATTTGGCCGAGTTTTTCATTTCACACTTAAAAAGTTATGTATCCCTAGCCCTCACAAATTCTATTTAAAGGGGGTTTTAACTATTTGAGAGGGCTGGTCGAGGCTTTGGGAAGGTGTGTCCGAAATGGTGTCTCTTGGGAGCCCCTCACAACTCTTGGAAGAAGTAAGCCTTTGTGCAAACCTCTCTTCCAAAAAGGCTCTCCTCTCTCACCTCTTCTTTGTATTTCTTTTCTTTCATGATTTGTTTCTTGAATTTTTCTTCAAATAATCTTCTGTGTTCATCCCTCTTCTTCTTATCTTAATCTTCTTAATTGGGTTGGAATCAAGAGTGGATACAAGATTGGGTTCTACCCTTTCAATCCGTTGCTTATGCAAAACGTCTCCACGATGACTACACCACCCATGGAAGAGTAGTTCTTTTTAGTAATCGATCGACCTCTATCCTTCTTCATTCATTTATTTTGAATCAATTAGATACTTTAATTCACATATTATGATCTATTAATTGAGTTTTTAATTTAAATGAAACTAAGCAAGCAATTGAATAGTTAACACAAAACACACGAGGTCGGGAATTGTGTGAACTGTGAGAGCGCAACCTTAACTGGTAATTCAAAACCACATGTGATCAATTTGTAGAGTTCAAATATAATCCCTAAACTCAATTAATCCTCATTTCCAGAGTGTTTATGTGCCTTAATTTACCACTGACCATAAGATAATTTTAGAACATCAATCAAAGTAGGGTGTTGCGATTGCATGTTCCGAAGTTAGCCTAAGGTTTAAATTCACATCATCTTCGTGGTAAAGTTAATTCTCGTAGGGTTCGGGATTTAACAAATTAAGGGATCATAATTAAGTGAATGTTAATTTAAATGATAATGATTAATAAATGATTGAATAGGTAGAGTTAGATGGATTATGCCTTTTAAAATAGATTTCTAAAAAAACATCTTCTTGTTGTGTCATTCTAATCGAAACTTCATTTCAAAATTAAAAACAAAAAAATGCAATCTTCTTCCAGCAAACTTCTTCTTGGTTCATAAACTATAAAAAAACCACCCCCATCCTTTCAAGTAGTTATTTTATTCTCTTTTATTTTATTTTTAGAATACCTCTAATAAGTTGTTAAATTCACTTCCTCCTTTGAGAGACGACCTTGGTCAGCCACTCTGCTGCACCTAAGTACCCCAAATTACACTAATCATTTGAGGGCGCCCACGACAGTGCTCTTTAAAATTGGCGCCGTTTCCGGGGAGGCAAGTAATTATTTAAACCAATTATAGGTATTTATTTTATTTTACATTTTATTCTCTTCCTCTCTTCATTCTTCCTTCTTTACCCAATCTGATTTTTCTTCCTCATATTTTATTTTCTTCTACTTCTTTTTGGACCATCAACTCAAACTTCTTATTTTTATTTTACTATGGTCCACCTTCTTTCTTTTCATTTTTATTTGATCTATGACATGAACTAATCCCGAAGATCTCTTAGATCTTGACCCTGAGATTGAACGTAGCCTTAGGGATCGAATCAGAAATTCTCAGTCTACGGGAAGTTTCAATATTCAACCAGTTGGTGAATTCCTCTCTTCTGGAAACATTGAAATTGGAAGAAATTAAAATTCAAACATAAAAGAGGAAATAATGGCTGGAAACAATGAAAATGAACTTAATAGAACCATTCGAGAATTGGCTGAACCTGATGTTAACTATCAACCAAATTGTATTGCATACCCAAATCTCGAATCGGACTTTGAACTAAAATCTGGGTTAATTCACTTACTTCCAAAGTTTCATGGCCTCTCTGGTGAGAATCCCAATAAACATTTGAAAGAATTTAATGTGGCTTTCTCAACCCTTAAACCAAGAAATGTTTCTGAAGATCAAATCAAATTAAGAGCATTCCCATTCTCACTTGATGGAGCTGCAAAAGATTGGATGTATTATTTGCAACCTGAAGATGTAACATGTTGGAATGATTTGAAACGTCTTTTCTTGCAAAGATTTTTTCCAGCATCAAGGACCACATCCATTCGAAAGGAGATATCGGGGATCAAGCAAGCACAAGGGGAGTCAATGTATGAGTACTGGGAGCGATTCAAGAAGTTGTGTGCAAGTTGCCCACATCACCAAATCAGTGAGCAACTACTCATCCAGTACTTCTATGAAGGACTCACACCCATGGAGAGGAGCATGGTGGATGTTGCTGCTGGAGGAGCATTGGTGGACAAGACACCAGTAGCTGCATGAGCATTGATCGACAAAATGGCCCAAAACTCTCAACAATTCGGTGATAGAGGTACACCACATGTTCGAGGAGTACATCAAGTAAGTCCTTCTTCTCTTGAAAGTCATTTGATTGATACTAAGTTAGAAGAATTGACAACTATGGTGAGGCAGATTGCATTGGCTCAAAAGACATCCCAACCCCCTCCTTCAAGGCCATGTGGCATTTGCACTGAGACAAGCCACCCAACTGACTGTTGCCCACAACTACAAGAGACAGAAGATTGTGCAGCAGTGTTCCCTGGGAGACCATTTCAGCAGCAACAACAACCATATCCCCAAAATAAGTTTGATTCATTTGCTCTAACATACAACCAAGGGTGGAAATATCAAGAGGACATGAGGTATGGATCTGGACAACAACAAAGGCCCCCTTTTCAACCAAACTTCCAGCAACCTCCACCTTACCAACAGGGTTTCCAACAACCCCAAAGGAGATTCGAAGCTCAAACATCAACGAGTCAGCAAAAAGGGAATATCCAACACAAGGTAGACTCTAACACTGATGATCTTTTGAAACAAATTGTTCTTAATCAACAGAATGAGCTGAAGAGTCAAGGTTCGGAGCTGAGAGAGTTGAAGACTCAAATGAGTCAGATTGCCACCGCCCTCCATGAACTTGTGAGTAAGAATTCTGGAAATCTACCTTCCCAACCCACTCCAAATCCAAAGGGGAATGTTAGTTCCATCACATTGAGAAGTGGGAAGCAAATGAATGATACATCTGGACCTACCATTCCACCAGGATTCACCTCTACTCTAGAGAAGCCACATTCCATACCAACTGATGAGCAATCCAAGGAGAAAGATAAAGGTAAGAAAAAGATTGATGATGTACCTCCTAAACCCCTTCCTTTTCCAAACAGGGTTGTTCAAACCAAGAATATGGCTGAAGAAGCAATGCAAAAGGAGGTTTTGGACACATTCAAGCATGTGGAGATCAACATTCCTCTACTTGAATCCATTAAGAAAATTCCAAGGTATGCGAAATTCTTAAAAGAACTTTGTACCAATCGAAGAGGGCTCAAGGGAAATGAGAGGCTCAACCTTGGAAGGAATGTCTCGGCACTCATTACACCAACTCTAGCAATGCCAACAAAGTGAAAAGATCCCGGGACATTCACCATCCCATGTACTATAGGGGAGTTGCACTTCTCTGATGCTCTTTGTGATTTAGGAGCTTCAATAAATGTGATGCCTCACTCTGTATTCTCTTCCTTGCAGGTTGGTGAGTTGAAGCCAACAAGAGTAGTGGTGCAATTGGCGAATAGAGCTACGACATATCCAGCAGGAGTTCTTGAGGATGTACTTGTTCGGGTAAGAGACATGATCTTTCCAGCAGACTTCTATGTGCTTAACATGGAGGATGATCAGGTAAGTTCTCATGCCCCCATTATCTTAGGTAGACCCTTCCTCAAAACTGCAAAAACTATCATAAATGTAAATGAGGGTACACTTTCCATGGAGTTTTGAGATGAAGTTGTGATATTTAATGTTATGGATTCCATGAAGTACCCCTCAGAGGACCATTCTGCTTTTGTTATCTCCCATTTTGAACCACCAAGTAAAAACATCATGGAATTGGATTTTCCTATGCTTAGGGAGATTATGAGTATTGGTTCTAGTTTGATGTCTAAGAATACTTCTACACCCATTTTTAAGGAACAAGACTCTCTAAGATTTGATTTTGAAATGGAATCATATTCTGATTTTGATCATGTGAACTCTGATTATGACATGGCTATTGAGTATGCTGATGGATTTGGTGCTTTATTCTCTGATTGTGATGATTTTTATTCTGATACTGATGTTCATTGTGCAGATATGTCTGTTGCATCAATTTCTCCATCCATACATCACCCACCTACATTGGAACTCAAGCCATTGCCCCCAAATCTCAAATATGCATACTTGCTCAGTGGTGATAGATTACCTGTCATAATTGCTAACAATCTCTCTTTTGAACATGAAGAAAAACTTTTGAATCTTTTGAGAGATAACATTAGGGCAATTGGTTGGACATTGGTAGACATATCAGGTATTAGCCCCTCCATTTGCATGCATAGGATTCTCTTGGAGGATGGGGCTAAACCGGTGAGACAGCCACAAAGGAGACTTAATCCCACCCTCCTAGAAGTTGTTAAGAAAGAAGTTGAAAAATTACTTGAGGCGGGTATCATTTAACCTATTTCTGACTCACAATGGGTTAGCCCTGTTCAGGTTGTACCAAAGAAAACTGGTTTCACTGTTATAAAAAATGAAAATGATGAGTTAGTTCCTGTGAGAGTACAAAACAGTTGGCGAGTGTGTATCGATTATAGGAAACTAAATCAATTCACTCGTAAGGACCATTTCCCACTTCCATTCATTGACCAGATGCTTGAGAGACTAGCTGGGAAGACACACTATTGTTTCTTGGATGGATTTTCTGGCTATTTTCAGGTTCCCATTGCAGCAGAGGACCAGGAGAAGACCACATTCACCTGCCCATTCGGTACCTTTGCTTACCGAAGGATGCCATTTGGACTTTGCAATGCCCCAGGTACCTTCTAGAGATGCATGGTGAGTATTTTCTCAGATTTCATTGAGACCTTCATGGAGGTATTTATGGATGATTTTACAGTTTATGGGTCCTCATTTGATGAATGTCTCTCTAGTTTGGGTGATGTGTTGCATCGTTGTATTGAGAAGAATCTGGTCTTAAATTTTGAAAAATGTCATTTCATGGTCGAAAAGGGAATTGTCTTAGGTCATATAGTCTCACAACATGGCATTGAAGTTGATAAATCTAAGGTAGACATTATTTCATCCCTCCCATATCCTACATGTGTGCGTGATGTTCGATCATTCCTTGGACATGCTAGATTTTATCGACACTTCATCATAGATTTTAGTAAGATCGCTCTACCCTTATCTCGATTGCTTCAAAAAGACATTGACTTCAATTTTTATGATTCATGTAGGGTATCATTTGATGAGCTGAAGAAGTGTCTGACCACTCCACCAATCATACAACCCCCACGGTGGGACCTTCCATTTGAGCTTATGTGTGATGCCTCCAACTTCGCGGTTGGAGCTGTCTTATCTCAGAGGGTGGAGGGACGTTCACATGTGATTGCTTATGCATCGAGGACACTGGATTCAGCCCAATCAAACTACACAACCACGGAAAAGGAGTTTCTTGCTGTCATATTTTCTTTAGATAAATTCCGTTCATATTTATTGGGCTCTAAAGTAGTTGTTTTTTCTGACCATGCAGCTTTGAGGTACCTCCTGAAGAAGCCAGATGCAAAGCCACGACTTATCCGTTGGATGCTCCTTCTTCAAGAGTTTGACATCGAGATAAAGGAAAAAAGGGGTTAGAAAACATGGTGGAGGACCACATGAGTAGGCTTACTCACACACTAGAGGATGACACCTTGGATCAGGTACCACTTCGGGACATTTTCCCTGATGATCATCTCTATACCATCTCAGGTACGCATCCTTGGTATGCTGATTTAGTTAACTACCTTGCTTCTTATGAAATCCCTACAAATTTAAAGAAACATCAAGTCCAAAAATTAAAGAGTGAGTCAAGATTTTATGTTTGGGATGATCCATACTTATGGCGCATGTGTAGTGACCAAGTCATTAGGAGGTGTGTTCCTGATCATGAGTTTGAGTCTGTTTTGCATTTCTGTCATACACTTGCTTGTGGTGGACACTTTGGACCCCAACGGACAGCTAGGAAGGTTTTAGACTCTGGATTATATTGGCCTAGATTATTCCATGATGCCCATTTGTTTTGTAAGTCATGCTCTCGTTGCCAACACACTGGGAACATTTCTAGGAGACATGAGATGCCCCAACAACCCATACTATTTTGTGAGATTTTTTATGTATGGGGCATCGACTTTATGGGTCCTTTTCCTAGTTCATTTGGATTTTTGTATATTTTGGTTGCTATTGATTATGTGAGTAAATGGGTGGAGGCCAAGGCCACCAGGACTAACGATTCTCATGTTGTTGTGGACTTTTTCAAAGCACAGATTTTTTGCAGGTTTGGAGTACCAAAGGCCATCATCAGTGACCAAGGGACACACTTTTGCAATAGTAATTTTGCTTCCCTCCTTCTAAAGTATGGGGTGACACACAAAACATCAACACCATACCACCCCCAAACAAATGGCCAGGCTGAGGTTTCAAATTGTGAGTTGAAACAAATCTTGGAGAAAACCGTGCAACCAAATAGGAAGGATTGGAGCAAGCGCTTGGATGATGCATTGTGGGCTTATAGGACAGCATACAAGACCCCCATTGGTATGTCCCCATTTCGGATTGTTTTTGGGAAAGCATGTCATCTCCTAGTGGAAGTCGAGCATCGGGCTTATTGGGCTATAAAGAAATGCAACATGGATTTGGCCCAAGCTGGAATCCAAAGGAAGTTGCAAATTCAAGAGCTTGAGGAGATTAGATTATCATCATATGAGAACTCAAGGCTCTATAAGGAAAGATCAAAAGCAGCTCATGACAAAATGATCCAACAAAGGGAGTTTCATGTTGGAGAGAAAGTCCTTCTCTACAGTTCACGACTGAAGATGATGCCTGGTAAGTTGCGTTCCAGATGGTTAGGTCCTTATGTTGTGACTAATGTTTTTCCTTATGGTGCAGTGGAGATCACAAAAGAGGACACTGGAAGGAGCTTTATAGTCAATGGGAAACGTTTGAAGAGATACATTGAGGGACTTTTTACTGATGCAGTGGATTTTATCACACTGCATGACCCCATCATCACTTGAGCACATCAGGCTGTTCCTAACCCTTTCACTTTTATATTATTTGTCCTATTTAAAAATTCTGCATTTCATGTGCATATATCATCTCATAGGTTCACATTGAGGACAATGCAATATTTTAAGTGTGGGGGAGGGAACCTTTTAGTTTAGTAATTTCAATTGCTTTCCTGTTCAAAAAAAAAACCAAAAAAAAAATTGTGTGTTTTTCAAATTTTGTGTGTTTATTTTACAATTTTCTGTGTGTTTTTGAAACTTTTGAGCTGAAATGATTCTCATCACCATTTTTAAATCCATATCAATAAGTGAAACAATTTACCCCTTGAAACTAAGCTTAAATGAATGCTGAAATGACTTTGTTTCAAGTTCAAATATTTAGTAATTTCATGGAAAGTACACCGAATTTTGAATCCCATGCCACATCTCACTGTCTTTATATTTGAAATCACTTTCCTGTGAGGCTTCTGAACCATTATTTTCATATTCTTTACATTCACCTCACTTCTTGAGAGAACCAAACCATACTTGATTTAACCAGAATTTGATCTATTCCTGTCAAAACTTGAGGGTTTGAGGTACTTATGTTTAAATGATTGAGGCATTTGTTTGGTATTAAAGCCCCTATTTCAAAGAATCCTTTTTTATAATGGCCTACCTTGAATATTTAATCCTTGTAGCCCTTAGAATCCATGCACAGCCTGTTAGGTTAAGCCACATTACAAGCCAATTTTCCCTATCCAACCAACTCTTGAAGTGAAATTTCATAATCTAGTTGAGCTTAAGTGTGGGGGAAGCTGTCTTGTGTTGTGCCACCACATTATGTGATACTTTGGGTGGAAAATTAAATTATGAAGAGATGTGTTTGATGCTAAAGAAAGTCATTATATTGAAAGCTGTTCCTTTTATGGAGCTTTCATGACAAGTGAAGTTGTGCCTTTTCTGTAGCTTCTAATTGAGGTGGAAAGCTGTGCCCATCTGGAGCTTTCAAGAAAATCATGTTTGAGAAGATTGACATTTTTTTTATGCTGAAATGATGAATGGTGTAAACCTTTCATGAATTTTCATGATGATGGAGCTGAATTGATACTATGGGGATTGAAGAGAAGACCATATTTAAGTGAAAATTAGATTAATGCAATTTTGCTTCAAAAGAGTCAAGCCCTCCTCATTCAGCCTCAGAGTTTTTCACATCTTAATCCTACCAACCGAAAGCCACAGAACAACCCTGAAAAGTCCTCATGATAAACATATGTCCTTGAATCACATCGTGTAGCGATGTAGGAATCTATCAAGCCTATGGTGACCCTTGTATGAGTTTGGATGAGAAAGACATTGCAAAAAAAATTGATATTTGAGTGATGAGAGAAAATTCAAGCGAGGTAAGTGTTTTGTGCATGGGAGGATAAATGAAGTGGAAATATATTGAATGATATAAATGGAGAACTTGAAATAATGGTTTTTTATGAGGCATGATATCTTTTGTTTCTTGGTGTGTAATTGTTTGATCTCAAAGATATGTGTTTCAAAATGGGTTTTGATTTGATATTGATGTTTACTTGAAATGAGATTTTGCTCAGGAGTGCAAAAGGGTAAGTGTGGGGGAGTTGATAAAACACTATTTTGTTGAATATTTTATTGGTAATAAATGAAATAATTTCTTCACATTGTGTTAAATATGTTTATTTATAAAATATTTGGGATTTGATCATTCATTTGAAAATTTGGTGAAAATTCCAGTTTTACCCTTAATAGTGCACTGTAGTATTTCGAAGATAAATATTTTTATATTTATTATTTGAATTCTAAATTTTTTAATAGTGTTACTAACTTCATTTTATACAACTTTCATTCAGGACACTAGAGCTAAAAAGTGCATTTGGATGGAGTAAATGAGCCATTAATCCAATGGTGGGCTGGACTCGGCAGAATGGTCATGGGTTCTGTATTTGGGACATATCTTCTACATACGGGCTTGGATTGATCCCAAAATTTGAGGAAAGCTCGGGGACATTATTTGGCACAAATAATCCTTCTGTAAGGCCGGTCAATTCACGCGTTTTGGAGGTCAAATGGGCAGTGAAAATTGGAATAAAATATTTGGCCGAGTTTTTCATTTCACACTTAAAAAGTTATGTATCCCTAGCCCTCACAAACTCTATTTAAAGGGGGTTTTAACTCTTTGAGAGGTCTGGTAGAGGCTTTGGGAAGGTTTGGAAAAAAGGGTGTCTCTTGTGAGCCCCTCACAACTCTTGGAAGAAGTAAGCCTTTGTACAAACCTCTCTTCCAAAAAGGCTCTCCTCTCTCACCTCTTCTTTGTATTTCTTTTCTTTCATGATTTGTTTCTTGAATTTTTATTCAAATAATCTTCTGTGTTAATACCTATTCTTCTTATCTTAATCTTATTAATTGGGTTGTAATCAATATTGGAGACAAGATTGGGTTCTACCCTTTCAATCCGTTGCTTATGCAAAACGTCTCCACGATGACTACACCACCCATGGAAGAGTAGTTCTTTTTAGTAATCGATAGACCTATATCCTTCTTCATTAATTTATTTTGAATCAATGAGATACTGTAATTCAAATATTATGATCTATTAATTGAGTTTTTAATTTAAATGAAACTAAGCAAGCAATTGAATAGTTAACACAAAACACGCGAGGTCGGGAATTGTGTGAACTGTGAGAGCGCAACCTTAACCGGTAATTCAAAACCACATGTGATCAATTTGTAGAGTTCAAATATAATCCCTAAACTCAATTAATCCTCATTTCCAGAGTGGTTATGTGCCTTAATTTACCACTGACCATAAGCTAATTTTAGAACATCAATCAAAGCAGGGTGTTGCGATTGCATGTTCCGAAGTTAGCCTAAGGTTTAAATTCACATCATCTTCGTGGTAAAGTTAATTCTCGTAGGGTTCGGGATTTAACAAATTAAGGGATCATAATTAAGTGAATTTTAATTTAAATGATAATGATTAATAAATGATTGAAGAGGTAGAGTTAGATCGATTACGCCTTTTAAAATAGATTTCTAAAAAAACATCTTCTTGTTGTGTCATTCTAATCGAAACTTCATTTCAAAATTAAAAACAAAAAAAAATGCAATCTTCTTCCAGCAAACTTCTTCTAGGTTCATAAAATATAAAAAAACCACCCCCATCCTTTCAATTAGTTATTTTATTCTCTTTTATTTTATTTTTAGAATACCTCTAATAAGTTGTTAAATTCACTTCCTCCTTTGAGAGACAACTTTGGTCAGCCACTCTACTGCACCTAAGTACCCCAAATTACACTAATCATTTTAGGGTGCCCACGACAGCGCTCTTTCAATTACCAATGAATATTATCCTCATTTAGTGACTAATCACACCCCCCAACTTGAGTTTTTCTAGTCCCGAGCAAAATATATCTCAACAATATGAAATTAAAATTCCCTTTTCCAAAAACATTTTAATACACAATGATCACCAAAAAACCTTATACCAAAAAATCATGAAACCCATCAAAATATTTTAATACAAGATAGTTTCATAAGCAGATCCTGATCCCAAGCCCATTCCTTTGTTCAAATTCATTGTCATATTTCATCCAATATCAATTAAGTATGAGGATGTGTTATGCATCACAATAGACATGGGGGTTCATCTTTATTCAAGGGGGAAATTACGGAAGCGCTAGGTGTAATTACATTTCAATATTAAGATGAGTATTCAATTTTTTTGTATAATTTTTTTGTCTCTTTTGTTGCTTTTTTGTTGTTTTTTCAATTTTGCCATGGTAATTGAAATTGCACTCAAAAGAGTCAACCCTTGTAGTGAGACTTTGCCGATGACTCCCAAGCTCAAAGACCTTAGGGCACCAAGTGAATCCCACATACTCGGGCATAATCTCGAGTTAACTCAGTCAAAAACAAATTCAAATTACCTAAAATAGAGATAAAATTACTAACTCTGGGCCAGAAAACTATGGAGTCATGATCCCCAAGTGCCGAAAGCCACGCATTAGGTCATTTCATTGCTCTACGCACAATTTTTTTTTAATACTCATATTAAACTAAAATGATCACCAAACCTATTCTATTTATTTAGGGGACCCCATGAACTCAAACTAATACCCCACTATCCAAAGGATGTGCATTGTGATATTTTTTTATTTGGATGAAAATATAAAAAATGAAATATCACATTGGACAGCCACACTTTCCAAAATCTATGCCCATGAAATTATACAAGGATTAAAATCAGAATCAGGGCATGCTAAATTATTTGAAATTCAGTTTCAAAGTATACAATGTGTATTACCATGTTCAAAGTTAAAGGAATTTTTCCTTCCATTTACACATTTTTTTTCAAATCATTCATTTTTTTTGACACAAAATCATTTTTTATTTTATCTCCCCCCAACTTAAAATAACATTGTCCCCAGTGTTTAAAGAAAAGAAAATTTAGAAGGGGGTAGAGTTAGAGAATGAAAGTTCAAAAAGGAAATTGAAAATGAGGTTTATGGAATGAAGTCACGTGGTGATTGAAGTTTGAAGTTCTTGCTGCTCTCTTTTAGTCCTTTGATATCCATGTCGCTTGCAGTGTTCCCTAGTGGAAAAAGGAAAACAAACAAACAAAACAAAAGAGTATATATATATATATATAAGTAAAATATAAGTATATATATAAAATAAAATAAACTGATGATACATTGTCTTCTTTTTAAATTTCTGGGTAAGGCATTACTCAAGGATCACACCACGTGACATGGATGAATATGGTGCTCCCCATTCATACCAATCCATACTCATAATATAAGAACAGGTCAATAGTCTATTTTTTTTATTTATAAAAATGATTCATTAATCCTATTTAAAAAAAAGATGATTTGCAAAGATGAAAACCACGGGTTTCCTCCCGTGCAGCGCTTTGTTTAAGGTCGTTAGCTCGACTTGAACCCCCCAACTTACCCAATACCAACTTTCAATATTTTAAGTAACGCATGTTTCACTAATTCTACTAGGTTTGGATTGATTCTATGTTTATAATTTGTGTCATTCAAAATCCTATGTTCTACAATGAGTGGGAAAATCCAAGGAATGTTTGAAGTGGTTGATACAGTTTCCACTGTATTTTTTCCAAAGACATCAATGTTAATTCCAAATTTTTTGGTTTCAAGAGAAGAATGAATTCAAAATAAATGTTCATGGTTATATACTATGAAGGGATAGTTGATCATGGAAGGAAGGACAATAAATTTGAGCTCAGGTTGGATAGTACATTAAAACACAGGTTGAGATTTTGAATCCAAATAAGTTTCATTTTCCAAATTTCTCAAAAAAAATGATTCCTTTTGAATATGAGATTCAACCAAAAAATTGGAAAGATCAGTGTTAAGAATGTTTATGGACTCAAAGTTTGTGATTTCTCCCAATGTTTCAGTATTTTTTTGTTCTAAAGAATCAATGGAGTGATATTCAGGACACTCAATCCATGATGTCAAATTCTCCTCTTATGAATACAAAAATAAGTTTCATCTTGATTTAAACACCTATCAAAAATTCCTTAATCCTCCTCATCTTCCCCAAATCCAAAGGTTTTCTCTTCAGTAAATTCATGAGAGGTTTGTGGGAAACTAGACAATTTACATAAGGTTATGGAAGGGAAAGTTTGTGTAGGGATAAGTTCCTCACAATGTTTAATGCTTTGTAGTTCTAACCTCAATGATGAAACCTAAAAAATTCATTATCTCCATTTGTTGACACAATTTTTCAAGTAATGGTTGTGGATCATTATGGACAAGGGGTTGAGAAAGATGGTCTATTCCAGGTGGATAATTAAGTTGTTGAAATTGCATAGGAGGGTGTTCCGATTGGCTTTGTGGGGATTGAAACTCATTATATGTTGGAATTTTTTGTGGATTATAGGAGTAAAAACATTGTGGATCATTAGGTTGTTGATGATCCCACAAGTAGAATCTAGGATGGCCATTGTACATCTCACTTGGTGTGGAGTGATCAAAGTAAGAAGAGGTTCCCCATGTTTGGATTTGTTCAAAAGGGTTTTCCATAGGAATGAAATTGGGGATGAGATAAGAGAAGTGGGATAAAAAAAGGATGATAGTGTCTAAGATAACTTACTTAGGTCCCCGGAAACAGCACCAAAATTTGATTCTCGCTCAAATTTACCCAATAGAAGAAGGTAAGACGGTCCTTGTAGTTTAGCTTGGGTTATCGAATGCACAGAGACCTAAGAAGAAACCTATAGACACGTACATTCTATGGACTGTTTTTGGCTATGAATTGGCCAACTTGGGTTGATTTTATATGGTTTTAAAGGATAACTAACAGATTTAAGTGAATTCAATTTAAAAGAATGAGTTGATCCTAGGTTATCGCTCGGGGTGGATTGGATGAATTACTTTTTTTAATGATTTCAATTTCTTCTAATTGAGATGGATTCATTTTAGAAGATCAAACGAAATCATCACTTACTGGTTTAATTTCTACACACCCTAATACTAATCACCTATAAACTTGAAGGATCAAAGTTTTGATCACTCTAAGGTAGAGGTTCTTATTAGCACTTGAAATGTGTGACCTTAAATTCAATAAGGATGAAGATGGTTTAAAATCATCAAATAAAAATCTAATTTAAAAGAAGTGATTAGCAATTAATGAAGTGATAAATAACATCCAATCCATCCCCTTGCTACTCCCTTGGATAAACCCATAAAATAGTTATCCCTCTATTGATGACATGTCTTCAACGGAAGCGGGAAGTAGACTTACAAGGGTGGAATTGAAGAAGTAAAAACAACAACAAAAAAAGATCACTCCTCCATTGTGTGATAAATATCACAAAGTATGGTGTGAATAAATCCACACCTTGAACCAACGGTATCTATGTGATAAGTATAAGAACAGAATAAGAGTAAATGAAGAACTTTTATTAAGAAACTAAGCTGAATTAAACAACTTACATGAGAAAGAAATGCGATTACAAACACAAAGCGGCAGCATAACACTAAAATGAAACCAAGCACCAAAGATTCTTAAATCCTCCAACACCACTGCCTTAAATAGGAATTTTTGAGCCCTTGGGTCGAGCCACCAATATTAAAAGTCATCCCACTTGAGTATGGTAGGTCTAGGGTGGTGGAAAGTTTGTGGAAAGAGGACTTTCCACCCTTGACCCGAAAATGCATCGAGCTTTCATGCACCGAACAGACGCGCTTGAAACACCTTCTAGATGGTCAAATCAGAGTGGGACATAGAAGAGTACAATAGATCTACCGATTTATTCTAACCTCCTGTAAAATTTGGGCCCATTTGGATTTGTATATTCGAAGATATGATTAGATTAGTGGGCTGTTTTTCTGGGCCGCAGAATCTGGCCCAAAATTTTATCTCTAACTTGGGCCGCCTAAAAGACTAACATGGAGGCCGAATTAGCATTGGATACTAAATAGTGATTTGTTCCTATACATGTCTTCTAGAATATCAAGAAATTTGGGATTAATTGGGCTTTTATGTTGGGACTCACATTAGAATCAGTGGGCTGGTGTTCAATCTGACTTCTCCAGAATTGTTTCCTTTCATCACAAAATATCCCCATCTTCTTCCATGAATTCTCCATTGATCCCTGAATGAAACATGTTCATATTGAAGTGTAGATCAATTTTAAAAAATATAAAATTGAAAAATGGATAATTATATTCCTTAAAATAAGATGAATCATTGGGTACTTTAAATGATGTTCAAAAATGTACCACATAATAGTGCATTTTAAGAAGGTATTACAATCATAATGTGAAATGATGTTAAAAGTGTAAAATGCAATAAAATGGTGTTTATAAATAATAAATAACATGAATATTATATATATTACCAATGAATATTATCCTCATTTAGTGGATAATCACACCCCCCAACTTGAGTTTTGCTAGTCCCGAGCAAAATATATCTCAACAATATGAAATTTGAATTCCTTTTTCCAAAAACATTTTAATACACAATGATCACCAAAAAACCTTATACCAAAAAATAATGAAACCAATAAAAATATTTTAATACAAGATAGTTTCATAAGAAGATCTCAATCCCAAGCCCATTCCTTTGTTCAAATTCATTTCCATATTTCATCCAATATCAATTAAGTATGAGGATGTGTTGTGCATCATAATAAACATGGGGGTTCATCTTTATTCAAGGGGGAAATTACGGAAGCGCTAGGTAGAATCACATTTCAATATTAAGATGAGTATTCAATTTTTTTTGTATAATTTTTTTTGTTGTTTTTGTTGTTTTTTTGTTGTTTTTGCAATTTTCCATGGTAATTGAAATTGCACTCAAAAGAGTCAACCCCTGTAGCAAGACTTTGCCGATGACTCCTAGGCTCAAAGACCTTAGGGAACCAAGTGAAGCCCACATACTCGGGCATCATCTCGAGTTAACTCAGTCAAAAACAAATTCAAATTACCTAAAATAGAGATAAAATTACTAACTCTGGGCCAGATAACTATGGAGTCACGATCCCCAAGTGCCGAAAGCCACGCATTAGGTCATTTCATTGCTCTACGCGCAATTTTTTTTTGAATACTCATATTAAACTAAAATTATCACCAAACCTATACTATTTATTTAGAGGACCCCATGAACTCAAACTAATACCCCACTATCCAAAGAACGTGCATTGTGATCTTTTTTTATTTGGATGAAAATATAAAAAATGAAATATCACATTGGACAGCCACACTTTCCAAAATCTATGCCCATGAAATTATACAAGGATTAAAATCAGAATCAGGGCATGCTAAATTATTTGATATTCAGTTTCAAAGTGTACAATGTGTATTACCATGTTCAAAGTTAAAGGAATTTTTCCTTCCATTTACATATTTTTTTTCAAATCATTCATTTTTTTTGACACAAAAGCATTTTTTATTTTATCTCCCCCCAAATTAAAATAAAACTATCCCCAGTGTTTAAAGAAAATAAAATTTAGAAGGGGGTAGAGGTAGAGAATGAAAGTTCAAAAAGGAAATTGAAAATCAGGGTTATGGAATGAAGTCACCTGGTGGTTGAAGTTTGAAGTTCTTGCTGCTCCCTTTTAGTCTCTTGATATCCATGTCGCTAGCAGAGTTCCCTAGTGGAAAAAGGAAAACAAACAAACAAAACAAAAGAGTATATATATATATATGTAAAATATAAGTATATATATAAAATAAAATAAACTGATGATACATTGTCTTCTTTTTAAATTTCTGCGTAAGGTATTACTCAAGGATCACACCACGTGACACGGATGAATATGGTTCTCCCCTTTCATACCAATCCATACTCATAATAGAAGAACATGTCAATAGTCTATTTTTTTATTTATAAAAATGATTCATTAATCCTATTTAAAAAAAAGATGATTTGAAAAGATGAAAACCACGGGTTGCCTCCCGTGCAGCGCTTTGTTTAAGGTCGTTAGCTCGACTTGAACCCCCCAACTTACCCAATACCAACTTTCAATATTTTAAGGAACACATGTTTCACTAATTATACTAGGTTTGGATTGATTCTATGTTTATAATTTGTTTCATTCAAAATCCTATGTTCTACAATGAGTGGGAAAATCCAAGGAATGTTTGAAGTGGTTGATCCAGTTTCCATTGTAGTTTTTCCAAAGACATCAATGGTAATTCCAAATTTTTTGGTTTCAAGAGAAGAATGAATTCCAACTAAATGTTCATGGTTATATCCTATGAAGTGATAGTTGATCATGGAAGGAAGGACAATAACTTTTAACTCAGGTTGGATAGTACATTCAAACACAGGTTGAGATTTTGAATCCAAATCAGTTTCATTTTCCAAATTTCCCAAAAAAATTGGTTTCTTTTGAATATAAGATTCTACCAAAAAATTGGAAAGATCAGTGTTAAGAATGTTTATGGACTCAAAGTTTGTGATTTCTCCCAATGGTTCAGTAATTTTTTGTTCTGAAGAATCAATGGAGTGATATTCAGGACACTCAATCCATGATGTCAAATTCTCCTCTTGTGAATACAAAAATCAGTTTCATCTTGATTTAAAAACCAATAAAAAATTCCTTGATCCTCCTCATATTCCCCAAATCCAAAGGTTTTCTCTTCAGTAAATTCATGAGAGGTTTGTGGGAAACTAGACAATTCACATAAGGTTATGGAAGGGACAGTTTGTGTAGGGATGAGTTCCTCACAATGTTTAATGCTTTTTAGTTCTAACCTCAATGATGAAACCTAAAAATTCATTATCTCCATTTGTTGACACAATTTTTCAAGTAATGGTTTTGGATCATTATGGACAAGGGGTTGAGAAAGATGGTCTATTCTAGGTGGATAATTAAGTTGTTGAAATTGCATAGGAGGGTGTTCCGATTGGCTTTGTGGGGATTGAAACTCATTATATGTTGGAATGTTTTGTGGATCATAGGAGTAAAAACACTGTGGATAATTAGGTTGTTGATGATCCCACAATTAGAAACTAGGATGGTCATTGTAAATCTCACTTGGTGTGGAGTGATCAAAGTAAGAAGAGGTTCCCCATGTTTGGATTTGTTCAAAAGGGTTTTCCATAGGAATGAAATTGGGGATGAGATAAGAGAAGTGGGATAAAAAAAGGATGATAGTGTCTAAGATAACTTACTTAGGTCCCCGAAAATAGTGCCAAAATTTGATTCTCGCTCAAATTTACCCAAGAGAAGAAGGTAAGACAGTCCTTGTAGTTTAGCTTGGGTTATCGAATCCACAGAGACCTAAGAAGAAACCTATAGACACGTACATTCTATGGACTATTTTTGGATATGAAGTGGCAAACATGGGTTGATTTTATATGGTTTTAAAGGATAACTAACAGATTTAAGTGAATTCAATTTAAAATAATGAGTTGATCCTAGGTTATCGCTCGGGGTGGATTGGATGAATTACTTTTTTTTAATGATTTCAATTTCTTATAATTGAGATGGATTCATTTAAGAAGATAAAATGAAATCATCACTTACTGGTTTAATGCCTACACACCCTAATACTAATCACCTATTCACTTGAATGATCAACGTTTTGAGCACTCCAAGGTAGAGGTTCGTATTAGCACTTGAAATGTGTGACCTTAAATTCAATAAGGATGAAGATGTTTTAAAATCATCAAATAAAAATATAATTTAAAAGAAGTGATTAACCATTAATGGAGTGATAAATAACATCCAATCCAGCCCCTTTCTACTCCCTTGTATCAACCCATAAAATATTTATCCCTTCATTGATGACATGTCTTCAACGGAAGCGGGAAGTAGACTTACAAGGGTAGAATTGAAGAATTAAAAACAACAACAAAAAAAGATCACTCCTCCGTTGTGTGATAAATATCACAAAGTATGGTGTGAATAAATCCACACCTTGAACCAAAGGTATCAACGTGATAAGTATAAGAACATAATAAGATTAAATGAAAAACTTTTATTAAGAAACTAAGGTGAATTAAACAACTTACATGAGAAAGAAATGCGATTACAAACACAAAGCGGCACCATAACACTACAATGAAACCAAGCACCAAAGATTATTAAATCCTCCAACACCACTGACTTAAATAGGAATTTTTGAGCCCTTGGTTCGAGCCTCCAACAGTACAAGTCATCCCACTTGAGTATGGTAGGTCTAGGGTGGTGGAAAGTTTGTGGAAAGAAGACTTTCCACCCTTGACCCGAAAAGGCATCCAGCTATCATGCACCGAACAGACGCGCTTGAAACAACTTCTATATGGACGAATAAGAGTGGTCCATAGAAGAAGAAAATGGAGATCATGATTTCTTATAACCACTTGTAAGATTGGGGCCCATTTGGAATTTTATATTTTGAGATATGATTATATTAGTGGGATATTTTTCTGGGCCGCAGAATCTGGCCCAGAATTTTATCTCTAACTTGGGCCGCCTAAAGGACCATCATGGATGCAGAATTAGAATTGGATCCTGAAGAGTGATTTGTTCCTATACATGTCTTCTATAATCTCACGAAATTTATGATTAATTGAGCCTTTATGTTGGGACCCACATTCGAATCAGTGGGCTGGTGTTCAATCTGACTTCTCCATAATTGTTTCCTTTCATCACAAAATATCCCCATCTTCTTCCATGAATTCTCCATTGATCCCTGAATGAAACATGTTCATATTGAAGTGCATATAAATTTACCAAAATATAAAATTGAAAAATGTATAAGTATATTCCTTAAAATTAGATGAATCACTGGGTACTTTAAATGATGTTAAAAAATGTACCACATAATAGTGCATTTTAAGAAGGTATTACAATCATAATGTGAAATGATGTTCAAAGTGTAAAATGCACTAAAATGGTGTTTTTGAATAATAAATAACATGAATATTATATATACTACCAATGAATATTAGCCTCATTTAGTGGATAATCACCCACCTATGAAATATGGTGTACTTAGTTTTAGGATGATAACTGACAAACTCCACTTGTATTTGATGATTTGATTTATAGTAGAGAATATATGAATTGGACATCAAAAAAATGGAAAGGAGTAGGATTATTAAGATGGACCAAACCTTATAAAAAACACATGACATATTTACTACTTTATATGTATTACATATATATGTATGTCAGGTCAAACAACATAAGATCCATCATTATTAACCAGCATCAGTGGATCAAGTCCAAAGGGGTTTAAAGGGTTTAATGAAAAAAATTAGAATTTTTTAAAATTATAAAACACCTGATTCACCCCCACCTATAAGGTGTGTCTACATGGTCCACTAGGGACAACACATAATGTAAAATCTAGAAAATCAAATGATTCAAATGGTTAAATTAGCCTCCTTACTACCACTTGATATCCCAAACCCAAATAATTATTATGAGGAAAGTTTAGTAGAGGTTCCATATGGAAAAAATTAATTTATTGATTATGATGATGAGACTTAATTGATTGATCCTTCTTCCTATCATTCCATAGATGGATCCTACACACCACAACTTGATTCCTCAGTTATTATCACATTTGAACATCATGTACTATACTCTATTGAATATAATGGTCCATCATACAATGTGGTTTTCCCCTCTCCTGTGAGTTCAAAAACCTTCCACCCCAAGGAGATAATGAATGAATTTAATGTATATAAACTTCCACATTTTGAGGATGAAAATTCATTTTAGGATAAATATTTCATTAAACTGAAACCCTTATTTATAGTGATAAAATCAGAATGTACCCAAGTCAACATGAATTTCCTTACACAAGAGGACCTCACTTCACATGAAACTGACACACCCCTTTCTGTGATCCATTTTGAAATAGTAAATTTTTCCAAAATTAAATCATCTGAAACATTTCAAGAGTTATAAAATCTTCCAGTATTGGTGGTGGAGTACACACACAATTTTCTAGAAATAGCAGAATAATGTAATTTCTTAGAGGATTATGAGTTCATGATCACACATGTGCCTATGAGGAAACCCGATGAAGGAAATTTAGAAAATAATTTGGGATAAAATATAGTTCTTAAAAAATTGGAGTCCCTTACTCTACTTGATCTTTTCCTACTTACTCCATGCATTGAGATTAATGTCTCTTCACTTGAAATACCCGATGATGCTAACATTACTCTTGATTTAAAACCATTAAATGAAATTTTGGTGTAGGAATTATGTTGTAAGCCAATGGATTTACCAATTTTGGTGGTTATTTATGAAAAATAATTAGGATACATCATCAACCCAGACACTACATTCATGGATGTGATGGATATAATCCGATCACGAAGGGATTCCAGTATGGACATTTTTTCTATGAGACACAATAAAATAGGTAATCTTCTTGATCTTTATATTGATATATTCTACAAAAATTTCAATTATTCAGAGATTTTTACTTTAAATTATGTTTACTCACTTACTTTTAATCATGTATTTAGTTTACATCATTTCCATAAGTTAAACATTACGTCTCACAAAAAGTCACAGTCCCAATTATATAAGGTTTAGTGTCTTTCAAGACTAGACACTTAAGAAAATTATTTTACAATACTCATGAACATTTATCCATAATTTATCCACACAAGACTCACTTCTATAATTCTCATAAGTTATACTCATCTTCACAACCTAGAGAATGGAAACATAAGAAATGTGTGATCTAAAAGACTCAGTAAGGGAAAATCTCAACAACATTTCATCAAGGTTTAGATCAAAGTCATATGAGAAAACATGAAAAGGTGAGAAATAAATTATTAAAAAGAACACAGAACAATAATATTTATTTATAAGTCATGATAGAAGGTCATATAATCTCAAATGAATGAACATGTACCACAGAATAAGAGTGTGAGATAATAAAAATGATTCTTGGTGCTCAATCATAGAAATAAATATTTAGAACAACTTGGAAACATAACATGAAAAATAATTATGGAACATAAATAAGCATAAGAACATTATAAAATTTTTATAAAATAAAATGTATACGCTTCATGTTCTGAAGAAACAAAGTTTCCATGCTTCATGTTGTGAATAAAAAAAATGTCCATGCTTCATGTTATGAACAAAAACATTTTATATTATTAACATCCTTATCTAATGGAATATAAATCCTTAAAAAATGCATTGGAGTTCTATATAGGACCCCACCCATTAATCATCCATACATATGTGTGCCACATGAAATCAATCATTAAACATATCATAAAGAACACATGGAAAGAAAATGGATTTAAAATAATTTTAAAATGGTTTCATGTAAACCAACTTTAGATATTAGATCAGTTGATACCAACTTTAAATCACACAAAAAGAGTATTTCATAAAGGTATTTATAGAAAATAATTCCATAGGAGTATGATCTTGTTAAGATGAAAATGGAAGTGAAACCATTAAAAGGATCTTTTAGAAATCATTTCTTTATGTCATCGTAAAGAGACGAAATTAAAAATAACATTCAAAAATCATTTCCAAGAAGATAACATGATAATTTTATTTTTAAAACTCCACTTTAAAAGGAATCCAAATAATGGATTCTTTAAATAGACATAAAGTTTTTCTTTCAAAGGAAATGTGGAGTGGAAGATAAAAATATGAACTTGAAAGGGAAATCATATTTAATATTTTGCAAATAACTTTATTAAAACCCACATCGTAAATAGAGTGATAAATATTTCATTTAAAAAATTTAATGATAAATTTAAATATTAATAGAAATAAAACATATTTTTATTTAAAAATAAGAAATGAAAACATCAGTGGGATGATTAAATATTGATATGGGAGAAAAAAATCTCATTTGTAAAGAATGGGAATTATTATTAACATCATCAACTTTTATAAAGAAAGAAGTTAATCAATTTAATTAACTATAAAATAATAAGTAAAATCAATATAATATCATCATATAGAATAAGAAAACCATCTTTTAATAACTATATTAAAAAATGGATCATTATGACTCAAGAAAAAGAATTCCAGTCAAGAAAAAACCATTACATCGTCGTTATATTTCAAATTAAAAACCCATAAAAGGTAGAAAATGAGATGGATTTGTAAATATCTTTGATTTAATGAAAAATTATGATAAAATAAATTCATTTCAAATATTTACACCTTAAAAAAGGAAACAAGTGGTGAATACTCAACATATCTCAAAGAAGCAAAATTGAGATGCAAAAACCCTTACCTTTATTCCTGCTTAGTGGAAACATTGTCTATCCTCCTGAATAAAATAAATAAATACCTTTATAAACTATTTCATAATATCATTCAAACCTTAAAACTTTTATAAACTTCATTTATAATCATTTATTAAAATATATTAGTTAGTTATATTTTATTTCCATTATCGGATGTTGTTAGCTTTAATTGTATGTTTGGAACTAGTTTTGAAATAGCGGTGTCAATTATTGTTTATTAATTCAAATTTAATCATCATTTGATCATTATAGGTACTTTAATATATGTTTTATAATTATTTATAATGTTCAAATTTCACTTTATAAGTATTTTATTTATAATTTCTGATAATGAAGTCAGTGATGAGCTTGTTTCGGTAATTCATAATAAACAAAAGATGGTACAATAATAATAAGTTGAATATTAATATAAAATTTATAAAACCATAAATCAAAATTTATATGCACATTTAATTCTTTTAAAATCATTATTTAAGTTTTCATAGTCATTTATAATAGTAATTTATAGCATTGTTCAAGTTGGTGGTTTAACTAACCCAAACAAGAACAAGATATAATATATAGGTTTGAATAATATAATTTTTATGGAATAATAATGATATTATTTAGATTTTTAAGGTATTTAAACATATTATAATATTTTTCTATAAATAGAAAAATTTTAGAGTGATAAATGAAACGTTTCACTTTCTTGGAGGCGGAAGTTCACACGTACGCACGAACACCACACTCGTTTTACAAACATCGGGAAGAAGATAAGGTATAAATTATAATTTAAGAATATTGATAATTTTTTGAATATCATATTAAACCTTTAAATATACTTTTATATCCATCTATGTAATGAGATTATGAAAAGGCAAGAACATTGTTCATAGATGCAATATTCCACACATACGCATGATGACATCTTTATTTTTCGAATGGTTTTAGAGGAAGGTAGAAAATAGATATTACATTAGTATAATAACATTTCATAATATTATTAATACTGATTTTATCATACTTTAATTAATATAATAGGATTTAGGGGGTAAAATATAAAATAATTAAGAGAGCTTGGTTGATAACATTACTTATCCCTTTGGATGTTCTCCCTTAGATATCTCCTTAAGGCTCCATAGATTGGTCTTTTGGAAATAAAAAGTATTGTAGGATGTGTAGAGATAGTGTATGGGAGACTAGGGTATAATTTTGTTTTATTTTATTCTTTATAATGAGTAGGGAAATGAGGTGGAGGTGAGCTCTTATTCTAGGTGAAGGGAATGCCATTTTTGTTAATATAACTTCCTAATATAAAGAGAGCACATATCTTACATGTCAAGTAGAGAAAAAGTGGAAAATAATAGATTGGGGGATTATTTAAGGTCTATAATCCCTACAAAAATCATTTGAAAACATTTTTTTAAGTATTTTACTCTTAGATTTTTCACTTTTAACATTTTTTGGTTTTTACCAAGGTAATTAATTTTTACCTATATAATTTACTTTTAATGCCTAAAAATAAAATGGGACTTATTACATAATTTGGACCTAATAATTAAAAATATGGCATCCATTTTATCAAATTAAATTTATATTTATAAGAAAAATTAATTTTAACATTGGTGCATGTAATGTGTAAAACCCTATTTTTAGAAAAAAGTGTATTTGTAAGCATAAATATTACGTTTAGGACAAAATTATCAATGTTGTTGATTTTGGGAAAATTAATTGGTTTATTATTAAAAAATTATATTTATGTGAATTTAAAATAAATAAAAAACCTAATTTTACCCAATAAAAACTTAATTAAAGTAAAATGACTAAAACTAGTTTTTATTAGAAAAATATTACTTAATTTTTAAAATGTTAAACATTGGTTTTATAAATAAAACATAATATTTTTAAATGAATATTTTCACTCCATTAATAAATTTTTGATCAGTTAAAACTTTTTATGAGCTTTTTAAGTTATAATTACTTCTTGATATAGCCATAAACGTTAAGGTTTTAGTAAAAACTGTATTTTTCACTATTCACCTAAAACTCAATTAATTCTGAAAAACAAAAAAATCACAATAAGATAATATTGTTATTATAAATAAAAAAATGAAGTTTATTTTTTAAAATTAAATTTATTAAATTTAGTTATATAACTTTTAAATGGAAACATTATATATAATGAAAAAATTGTTTTTATAGAAAATTGACTTTTGAATATTAATTTCTCTTATTCTTATTTCCTATTAATTACTAATTATATTGGTGTTGATATATTATTAATATAAATAATATATATTATCTATAATATATTTAGTTTTTTAAAATAAAGCACAAAAAATCCAATTTAATAAAAAATACTTTTCAGCACAAAATGTTCTTATTAGTAATTTTGCTACATTAATTGAATTTTATCAATGCATTAATATGAAAATTAAACTTTATTTTTCTATAAAATTAAAAAAGAAAAATTTATAAAATACATGTGATATATAAACAATTTATCACATTTATAATTTCATATTTATATCATCATAATTTCTACTTACATAACCCCTCAAGATCTTCACGTAAGATATAAACATAAAATAAGTTTTTGTGGCAGTCACGGGCGGTGATTTCACTTGCATGGATATCATGTAAATTTCTATGAGCTTGAACTTCTCCCACATATAATTTCTCTCATACGATTATTTTTCGAGTTTAGCTTGGGCTTAGCCTAGGGAAAACCCTAGTGACACCACATATTTTCTAAGTTTAGGTAGGTGAGCCTCATAAGGAAGACTTGTACTGCTCGATTCCATCACTTCTCATTTATAAAGAGTTTTCAAAGTGTGGATACCATCATTTATACATACTAATTTCATAACTATATTATAAAAATAAAAAAAAAATATTTTAAATTATCATGATTTCATTTTAGTTCGGGGTTGTATGTTGAACAAGTTATCGAAAAATATATTTATAAATATCAGGTGTTATATTCTCCCCTATTAAATAAATTTCATCCTTTTAATTTTAATTATAACTTAATAAATAAAATATCAAAGGATATTTAAAATATATACATGACCCAATATATAACTTCTAGAGATATATCAACTTTACAAACTTAGGAAACATATATTTTTCCCTCAGAATAGTTCAATCCTAATATTGATTTTTTCTCAAATTATTTGAGATAAACATCTCTCATGATTAGGAATCATAACTACTATAATAGAATTAGTTTTCAAATAGATCTCATAGTCATCCTTGCACTGGAATATGATCATAGGTTGGTTTGAAATTTGATTTCCCTATTTTGGTACTTAATAAGGATTCTTGTGTGGATATATATAATTTCCAAAATCGCATCAAATTCATCTAAAGAATAGTAAGAATTTCATGAATCATATTATATAAAACTCAACATGGGATAAAATAACAATATAAGTTTTTCTTAATAATGTAAAATCATTGGGGTGTGGATTTTATTCTCTTATAAAACTTCCTATGTATACTAGTGTTTCTAGACTAAAATCCAATAAGAAATTTAGAAATATGGTGTCGAAGATAAGAAAAAATTTCACCACTTAATTATCACCGTTAAATTAAATAATATTCATTACATAGTCTTTCACTTATTCTATTATCTTGGGTGGTTACTAAGGTCTAGTATCCTTATTATCAATTTGATTAGGGAATAACTTTGTATAATTCCCAAACTCTTTATATTTGAGTCATTGGACATTATTTACCTCCATTTCATTGATCAAATTATTTTCCATAGATATATAATCATGAGCATGATGGATAATCCTTATACACTCGAAACCTTTTATTTTTCCTTTGAGACATTACCTTGGCTACTTCTTCCCACATTTTTGATACATAAAAAACTGAATCTTCTTTCTTTCATCATCTTCATCATCTGATATTCTTGAAACTCCATCTTTCTATTCTTTAGTGTGTTTATAAGTTTTAAGAGAATGAAGTTGTTAATAATAATTCAATATAGTTGGGTGAGCATGACCATAATATTTTCAATATAATATTCTATCCTATTTTGTTTCCCATTAGGATAATCACCACTTTTTCCATAGCACCCATCGTTAAATTGGTTTCTCCTTACTCTAGCCACTAATAAAACTAAAAAGAGTTTACATGAGCAATGAATAATTAACATCATAAGAGAATTATTATAAATAATATCATGAAAATTTAAACCTCAAAACATATCACTCTTAGAAACTATCACATTAATTTTCAGTTCAACCTAAATCACTCTCATTTAAATATTGGTTTATTTAGTTTATGTTATATCATAATCCTTAACCTAATTCCTTAATATATTAAATCCTTCATAATGGATTGTAAATATAATGTGATTAACCAAATCATATCCCTGGGAGTGTCTATCCAGGTGTGTACTATTAGGCCCACTCATCATGTAGCAAGTGAATATTAAGTTGATACTCATCTAAAATTTTTCAGGGTGGTTAACCCTAAGTGAGTTCATGACACAGTCTCATCAACTTTACAGTATCCATATAGGGATGTAATTTCTTAGAAAACCACATACTCAAAACTTTACCAAAAATCAAGTATATTATCCTATACATAGAATTATCCCTAGGATTTTCACTAAATTTATATAATGTTAATCCCAAAAAATAACTAAATTAATCCCCCTAAAATAACTAAACCTTTATTTGATACCAACTGAGGCACCCTAGAGCCATACTACTGGATTTGGTGCTAAAAAAACTTTCTTTAAGCATTAGATTTGATAAAAACCAATGTAAACATATATTTATTTTACATTATTTCCATAAGTTAAACATTATATCTCACAAATAGTTTAAATCCCAAGAATATAAGGTTTAGTGTCTTTTAGGACTAGTTACTTAAGTAAATTATTTTACAATACTTGTGAAAATTTTTCTATAATTGAGCCACACTAGAATCATTTCTGGAATTCTCATAAGTTATACCCATCTTCATAACCCGAGGAATAGAAGCATAAGGAATGGGTGATATAAAATGATCTGTAAGGTAAAAACTCATCAACATGTCATCGAGGGTTAGATCACAAGCATATAATAAAACATAACCATGGGACAAATATCTTATTATAAAGAACATCTAACAATAATATTTCTTTATAAGTCATGATAGAAGGATATGTAATAAAAAATGAATAAACATATACCATTTCATAAGACTGTGAGATAATAAATATGATCCATGGTGATTAATTATAGGAATAGATATTTTGCATGACTAAGAAACATAACATAACAAGGAATTGTGGAATAGACATAATCATAGGGAAATTATAACACTGTGAATAGAAAAAATGTCCACGCTTCATGTTGTGAACAAAAAATATCCCCTCTTAGTATCCTTCTATCATTAAATATAAATCCTTAATAAATGTATGATAGTTCTATATAGGACCCCACCTATCAATGATATATACATATATGTTCCAATTAAAATAAATCATTCAACATATCATAAACAACCCATAAAAAGAAAATGATTTTTATATCATTTCCAAATTGTATCACATAAACTGAAATAAGATATTAGATTGGTTGATATCAACATTAAATCACCCAAAATTAGTATTTAATATAGACATTTATATAACATAACTTAATATGAGTTATATATTTTAAACAAGAAAATAAGAGTGAATCCATGAAAAAGATCTTTGAGAAAACATTTCTTAACATTGTTATAAAGATATGAAATTATAAATCATTTTCAAAAATAATTTTCAAGAAGGTAACATGAATTTTTTTTAATAAAACTTTAAAAGGAATAAAAAATAATGGATCCTTGAAACAGATATAAAGTTTTTCATTCAAAATAAATTTAGAAGATAAAAATATACACATAAAAGGTAAATCCATTTTAATATTATAAAAATACCTTTATTGAAACTCATATCATAAAGAGAGTGATAAATATTTCATTTTAAAAAGTTGAAGATAAATTTAAATATTACTATAAATAAAAAAATATTTTTATTTAAACATAATAAAGGATAACATTAGTGGGAAGATTGAATATAGATATGAAACAAAAAGAGACAAGTTGTAAAGAATGGGAATTATTCTTAACATCATAAAATTTTATGAAGAAAGAAGTTGATAAATGTATTTACCTAGAAAATAATAAGTAAAGGAATTATAATATCATCATATAACATAATAAAACCATATTTTAATAACCTTGGTAAAAAATGAATCATTATGACTCAAGAAAATAAGTTGAGTCAAGAAAAACCCCTTACATCATCGTTATCTTTAAAACTGAAATCCAATGAAAGGTTAAAAATGATTTAAATTTGTAAATAAATTATATTGAATGAAAAATTAGGATAAAAAATAGATAAATATCCAATATAAACACCAAAAAAATTAAACAAGTGGTGAATACACATCATATCTCAATGAATCAAAATTTAGATACAAAAACTCTTACCTTTATTCTCACTTAGTCGAAACATGATATAACATGTTGTATAACAGAATTAACTATATTAAGAACATATTTCATAACCTTATCCACAACTATAACCTTTTATAAAATTAATTTATAATAATTTATTTCAAATATTTTAGTTATTTATATTTTATTTTGATCATCAGATGTTATTAGATTCGATTGTTTGTTTTGTATTAGTTTTGTAATGGTAGTGTCGATTATTGATTATTAATTCAAAATTAATCATTAAAATATAATTATAGGTAATAAAATATATGTTTTATAATTATTTAAAATGTTTTAATTTCATTTCATAAGTATTTTATCTGTGATTCATGATGATGAATTCGATGATGAGTTGATTTCGGTAATTTATAATGAACAAAAAAGCGGCATAATAATAATAATTTAAATATTAATAGGATATTTACATAAACATAAATCAAGGTTTATTTGAAAATTTATGTCTAATTATACCCCTATTTAATTTTACATATTCATACATGATAGAAATTTATAACATTGTTCAAGTATGTGGTTAAATCTACCCAAACAAGAACAAACTATAATCTGCGGGTGGGTATGGTTAAGAAAGTTATTTTTTTTAAAATATCATTATTATAGAATCATAATAATAATATTTATATGTTTTTAAGCTCGTGAAACATATTTTAATATGGTTTTATAAATAATAAAATACTATAGTGAAAAATTAAATATGTCACCTTTGTGGAGGTGGTAGCCCACATGTACGCACGAGCAACATGTTCGTTTTCTATAGATCAGGAGTAACATAGGGAATGTTTTATAATTTAAGAATATTAATAATTTTTTAAAATAATTTTAATCCTTTAAATATGATTTTATAACTATTTTTTAAGTAATTGATGAAAAATCAATCACGTTATTCATGGAGGCGGTAGTCCACACGTACGCATGTCAACGCTTCATTTTTCAAATGGTTTTAAAGGAAGGTAGAAAATGAATATTAAATTATTATAATAAATTTTAAGAATATTATTAATACTAATGTTATTTTAATTTCATGGATAGAATAGGTTTTATGGGGAAAAATAAGAAAAGAATTAAGAGAGATCAATTGAGATCATTACCTCTCCTTTTGGATGTTCACCCTTGGGTAACACCTTAAGGCTCCTTAGCTTGGTCTTTTGGAAGGAAAATAAATATAGGATATGGGGATAGAATTGAGGATATAATATTATAGATTTTTTATCAAAATAATTCTTTATAATGAGTAGGAAAAGTATTGGAGGTGAGCTCCTTTTATAGGTGAAGGGAATGACATTTTTGTAAATATAACTTCTTAATATAAAGAGAGCACATGTTTCACATGTAAAGTGGAGAAAAATTGGAAAATAATGTATTGGTAGATTATTTAAGTTATATAATCCCTAAAAAATTCATTTAAACACATATTTTAAACATTTTAAAGTCTTTTACTCTTATATTTTTTACTTTTACCAATTTTGGTTTTACCATGGTAATTAATTTTTATCAAGTAATTTAATTTTAATGCCTAAAAATAAAATGGGACTTATTAAATAATTTGTACCTAATGAATTAAAATATTATATCCATTTTATCAAATAAAATTTATATGTATAATAATAATTAATTTTAACATTAGCACATGTAGCATGTAAAAACCCATTTTTAGAAAAAAAAAGTATTTTTAAGCATGAATATTACGTTTAGGAAAACATTATCAATGTTATTGATTTTAATGATAATAATTGGTTTATTATTAACCAAATTAGAGTTATGTAACTTTAAAATAAGTCCAAACCCTAATTTAACCTAGTGAAAACTTAATTAAAATAAATTTACTAAAAATAAATTTTATTAGAAAAATATTTCTTGATTTTCAAAATGTTAGACATGGGTTTTCTAAATCCAAAATAGTATTTTTAAATGAATAATTTCACTATATAAATAAAATTTTCCATGATTTTTTTAATTTAAACTTACTTCTTATTATAGTCATAAACACCATGGTTTTAATAAACACATTATTTTCACTATTAACCTAAATATCAATTATTTCTAAAAAATCCAAAAAACTATCCTAAGTTAATATTATAGTGATGAGTCCAAAAATTTATTTTATTTTGTAAAATTAAAAATCTAAAATTTAGGTATTTATCCTTTAAATGAAAAAAATAGATATAATGAAAAAATTATTTTATAGAGAAGTGACTTTTGAATATTAATTATTTTGGTTATTATTTACTATAAATTACTAATTAGATTGGTGTTAATATATTATTCATATAAAAAATATATATTATCTGTAATATATTTACTTTCTTAAAATAAATTACATTAAAACCTAATTTTAGAAAAAAAATACATTTTTAGCATAAAATGGATTTACTAGTTATTTAGCTAAATTAATTGAATTTTATCAATGTATTAATATGAAAATTGAAATTTATTTTTATTTAAAAGTAAAAATGTAAAATACATAATACATTTTCTATATACATAATTTATTAAATTTATAATTACATATTTATATCATCTCAATTTCTACTTACATAACCCCTCAAGATCTTAGTGTGACACCTAAGCATAAGATAAGCTCTAGAATTACTTACATGTGGTGATTCTGGTAGCATAGAACTCATATCAATTTCCACAATCTTTAACTTATCTCACATACTATTTATCTCATACCTTAATTGTTCAAGTTCATCTTGGTCTTGGTCTAGGGAAAACCCTAGTGATTCCACCTCTTTTCCAAGTTCAGACAGGTGAGCCTCATAAGGAAGACTTTCTCTGATTGATGTCATCGATTCTCCTTTATACATAGTTTACATAGTGTGATTATCATCATTTATACCTACTAATTTAATAGTTATATTATAATACTTAAAATTAATAATTTTACTTTAAATTATCACGATTTCATTTTAGTTTGGTATTGTGCATGGAACAATCTATCAAAAAATATATTCCAAAATCTTCGGGTGTTACATGTACACTTGTGGTTATTACATGATGACCCATTCCTTTAGGGATACTTATAAAATTGATAAATCATTACTTTAGGATCCATAGAGTTTTTATATAACCTACTTTCATTAGGTTTATACATAGTATGAGCTACTTGTGTACTTTTCTTTGGGATTTTGTCTTATATCTATTTCATGGGGTTTTAGAGTCAATGCTCACTTATTTATCTTTACATTTTTTAGTGATTAATTTTCCCTTTTTCATCATGTTTGTTTTTATATTATAATTTTATTGGGGAAAAAAAGTTAAGTGTAGGGGAGGGTGATTTTTAGCGAGATCATTGTATTGTTATTTAGTATGCATATGTTTCAAGATTCAACCATCATTTTTTCACAAAAAATCAATTTTGTATGACTCATTATTCCATATGCTCAACGATCATTTGAACCTAATGTTAAGTTCCAAAGATTAATGATTTTTTTTTTATTTCCACTATTGGAGATATGAAAATCATGGAAAGCATATGGTGAGCAGTCATGTGTATAATAATTGAGCATATCTTTAATCATAATATGTCTAGAGTGATGGGAGTGGTGGCATGGTAAGTCACATAATTTATGATTATAGATACTTGTCCTGAAAAGAATGTGAGTGGAAGGGAAATTATTTTTGAAATTGGGATTTTAAACAAAGCATGATATTTTTTGGGTAAAAGGGATTGTAAAATTTTGAACTTATAATTGTAATTTTCTGATCTTTCTAAGGGTGCACGTGTGTGTCATTTTATGATTGTTTTTAGGTTATTTTTACTTTGATGGGGCCTTTGAGCCATGTAATTGATTTCAAGACATAGTGCCTTCAGGACATAAAATTTTAATGGGTTAGATTTGGAGCGGTCCAACCCTTAGAGGAGGTTGTCGCCTATCCTTGTTGGCATGGAGGAGTGTGTGTGTTATTTTATTTTCTTGTAACCTATAAAAACTTAATTAATTAATTATTATTATTATTATTATTAGTTTTATGTTTATTTTAAGATTGGGTTTTTAAAATCTAAATAGTTTTTTGAAGTCTATATGTAGGGTACTAAGTGGGTGAATTGGGTTGTACACTAAGATATTTGGGATCTCCTTATACATTCATTATCTTCAAAATGGTCATCAACCACACTCTCTCTCCTCCAAAATGATTTTTTAGTATTTTAAGAATAAACCACTTTTAAGGGGTTATTGGGAACCCGCATTCCTTTCACACCGAATTGAAAAAAAACCCGATTACATCAAAACCCCCATCAACCCACTTTCAAAATTCAAACATTCAAAATTCAAATCCAAAAGAACCATTGTCACCTGTTGCGGATTAAGTGCATCGAGCAAAGTGCAACAATTAACTTCACTACCTCGGTCCAATCACCTGACCTCCATCACCACTATCGCTGAAACCCATCAATACCATCATAACTGAGTCAACACCTGCAAAAACAGAGCTCTGGTGAGACTGAACCCTTCATCGAGCTGTGCCTCCGACATTGACCCGCCTCTCATAATCTTCATCATCTTCATCCTGAAGAGAACCCCGGACATCCCCCGCTAAATACCATCATCAACATTGTCACACCATCATCGCCCGTAACACCATAATGAAGAAGAAACACTGAACAATAAAGTGACCCATAAAGACCATAATCGAAACTCACTGCTTCGTCAAACCACCATCAGAGCAGAACCAACCACATCAAAAGCAACCATCATCAACTCACTGTAGAAGATAACTCCAAAAGCGTCCACCAAAGACAGAAATGAGTGATATCCAAGACCATGATGCCAGAAGAGGCCACCGTTGTCGATACTATGAACTGGCCACTCGATCTCACAACCCAAAGAAACAAGATGACCGCTGTGCTGCTCCGCCTCGAAGAGATCAGGGGAGTCCTGAGACCAGAGCAGAGAAACTAACAAACCGAGATAGGATGAAATGCCGGTGGAACCTCTTCTCGACACTGTCGCATCACCACGCCTTCAACATAACATCACGAACATCACTGACATAAAACAAATCACATACGCAGACACGAAAACCCTAAAAACACGAAAAAATGCCATTGACGAAGTGCTGCACTAGGCATGCCGATGGCCGTTGCACCCCACATCCCAAAGTATCACCATTTCCACCAGACGATGCCAAAAACAGAAGGCCAGCACCCAAGCGAGAGGAAGGAGGAGAAGCGTGAAGAATGGGATAGGGGGAGATGATTTCAGAGATCCATGCAAAGTCCTCCCACACTCTGAGCCACCACTGAGGGTAAACCCTAGCACAAGAGAGAAATTGGGGAGACTCCTCTCAGAGGCCCCCTACCCACACACTCTCTCTCTAACCCCCTATATAGGTAAAAATAAGACACATCAGTGCCCATTCTCCATTACCCAAGCTACACATTATCATCTCCCTCCATCCTTACAATATATATTGAAATCCTTGGAGGTTATCTCTCTCTTATATCTACACAACCATTGAAACACCACCAACCTCCCTCACTGGTGGTAGGGTGCAGATCACCAGGTCACCTCATCCAATGTTTCATGACCCAATCGCACCCTTCCTTATAATTGTGAAATAACCCACTAGAGTCACCCATACCAGACCTCACTATCTTCACCTATCTTATCCTTTGCTTATAGTTCACACCTCCACTTTGTGATTAGTACTGATCAAGGTTCCACGACTAATAACTTCCCATGTGGTATTAGTTTTGATCATAGTTAAATGGTATTAGCATGATTCAGGTACATGAATTGAATTCGAAACATTCATTATGCGACTATTTTCACCATGTCTTCATTTGGTGGTAGTTCAGAAGTATTTAAAAAGTAAACAGTGGTTCGTATTGGAATTTTGATGATCAATAGAGTGATTTTTCTCATGTGGAAATCATCAATGATGGCTTGTGGTTATATTTTATCGACATGAAAATAGTTATCTTTATTTATCATTTTTCTTGTTGTGTCTCTGTTATGGTTGTCTTAATTTATTGTATTGGAGTTTTGATTAAGCAATGGTATATGCATACACATTATTTATTTCCTTGTTTGATTTATAAATGAATTTAATTTCATTGGATTTTTATTTATTTAAATTATATGCGTATGAAAAATTTCCAAATGATATTTTTACCCATGATTTGATGATCATTCCTATGATACCTAATTGGTAATAATGATCAACATAAACATCAGATAATTTATTTATTTTATATTTAATTACATGTTTGATATAATTGTAAGTTACATTCTAGTGAATGTAGAATAAATAATTACATGGATTTATTTATTGATATATTGTGTGATTACTCTTCAAAATTTCATAGGCGAGACCTAATAGGTATTATTTTGTGAGTTAAACCATAATAGATAGATACTTAAACTTTGTGATAAAAGATCCATTTTATTTCACCAAGTGATTCAACAATTAAATGTTTCACAAATTTTTCATAACACCAAATAATAGGACATTGAATAATTTTTTAGAAAAAATAGAGTATTATCTAACATCAGAGAATGAGACTTGATAGTATTCTGATTAAAATTGGAATCGGTGATAATCATTTTAATAATAAATTGGATATGGGAATTGAATAATTTTCATCAAATGTACCTAAGTAGAAATATTGACTCTGAAACTTATTATATTTCACTAGGTTAGTTTTAGTTTATTTAAATTATTATTTGGTTTCTCAAATTTTTCGGTTTTAATCACATTATAAATTCATCCACCCAAATATTCTTATAAGAGGATATTAATATTTTCTACACACATTCTCCATATGGGTTCTACCCTAATACCATTTCTATAGTAGTTAGTAGGTTTTATAAATTTCTAAATTTGGTGTGTTGTGATAGCATGTACAAACTATTTCAGAGATCGTTTTAGTTTGGTCATTTTAGTTGGAATTTTAGGGAGGGTCATCATTTTGAGATAAATAAGTTAATACTAATACTAGGAAGCTCACATAATATTAATTCATCCAATAGAGAAACCAGACTTTACAATATAAATTTGGTGTAACATTAATCTCACACAACATAGCCTTGTATAGGATTAATGCACTTGGTGATATATCTCTATAAGATTAAAACAGGATTGATTGGACTTGTATGAGATTCATATAATTTTGGGAAGGGATTTATAATTCCAAAATGGCATGGAATATATCATGGAGAGTTCCTATGGTGTAGATCAACTATGGTATAAAACCCCCAGACCACAATGTAGAGCATCATCCAAATATGCTTTGTTTTTCCCATGATTTTCATCAACACTTGAAACACCCATTTTTCTTATACTTGTTGGTTATACAATAAAAACATATTTATATAATACATATGATAGAATATGATTCAAACAACATAATTAAAGTTTAGTGAATGCGACTTCCACCTCACAGGTTGCGTGCATACATTTGCGACCTCACAGGTTGAAGTACATGCATTTTCCACATCCTTACCACGGGGTTTATTTTAGATACTAATAAATTATTTATGGATTAATTATATCATGTGTTTTAATTTAATGGGTTCATTATAATCCTTCAACAGGAAGTAAAATATGTACCCAATATGTTGTATATGGATAATGTGTTTCATTAAATTAAGAGTGCCAAGGTTTGATAGATAAAGGGATGTGATCCCTCTTATTATGAGTTGTGAATGATCATTAGTTTCATGAAAAGATTTATAAAGAATACTATATTATATAGATCCCGATTCATCACATTTCATCAAAAGATCTATAAATACTTCAATCATTATGGGAATCCTCATGTTGTGAACTTAGATCCATTAGCCAGTGTTCCCCTCTATGAGGAAAGGGGATTAGTTCAAGTACTTTGTGATATTCATCAAGATTTATCCATCTAATAATTAAGAAATAGGTTGTTATTATCTCATTTCAAGTAAATTATTATTTATTTAAATATGCACATTTGATTCTTTAAGATATATAGAGAAAATATATGGGTTTTTTCCCCATATATATGATCATAAATTGATCTCACAAACCCCTTTAGTGGTATTATAGCCTTGCTATTCAAGTATTAAATGTGATAAATTTAGTGGGGTTTCAAAGAATTTATAACATAATGCACAATATGATTAGGGTTTACATGAAAATAGAGTAACCTAACATAATTATGATACATGCTATATCACTAAATACGATTAATGATATATGACGTCACTAATAACAAGTAATGATATGAGTCACATTTTATGATATAATGTCATATCATAAAATATGATTGTTATGTGGGTATGACTCAACATACCATTAGTCATATTTTATGACTGATAATATGAATATCAGTTATAAAATAAAACATGTACGAAAATTTCAGAAGTTTTATATTTTGACAATTTTGATTATAATTTGTAATTTTTTTATAAATTATAAGTGTTAAGAATTATAAAATAGTTTTTCCATGGCTGAATTAAATATGAAAAAAAATTATATTTTCTTTTCATGTTTTGGAATATATATAAAATGTTTATTTATTTGTTAAATTCCTTTTATATTCATGTTTAGTAAAAAATAAGAAATATGAATATTGTGTATGCTTAAATTTATATGATAAATTGTTTCTAATAAATAAAGACTTACATTTCATGCTAAGTGAAACTCTATAAGATTTATCTTTTCATCTACCTTGACCTTGGATTTTTATTTATAGTTATGATCTCAAGAATTGTTTTTGAATATTGTTTGTGAATATTAGGTGTTAGAGATATTATAAATTGATTTCTTTCTTAAATAATGTATACCTATGTAGAGGGAATTTGGTTCGTACTTCCCACTGGCCTATAGGACTATGCCTTATACTAGAAAAGCAGGGGTTGGTTATCTATGGATTTGAGATTATTCATTTAGATATTTTCAACTTTAGATAACTTTGTCTTTACATGAAAATTTAATTTACCTTATGCATGAGATGAATTCAGATATGTATGAATATACTTGGATTCTATTTTGGGAGAATAACACAATTTTTTGGGTTGTGTAAAGTGACACACATTAATGCAGTGTGTACAAATTAATTTGGTGGATGGAATAGGGATTAAAAAACTAAATTGTTAGAAGTGTTCATGTAGGTAAGAGTAAAATGGAAATAGTTGGATGAATTTCCTTTAAAAACAATTTCAATTTTTTTTATAAAATAAAAGTGATTACCATGAAAGTAATCAATTTAAGTATAAAACAATCAAAGTAACAGTGAGTGTAGAAAAAAATAAATTTTAGAAATTAAAAGGGCACACTTTGATAAAAGAGTTTGGAAGTAGCTCAAGAATGAGCCTCTATGTCTCCTCCACTTAAGAATTATTGAAAGGGTTATATTTATCTCTTGGTTTTAATGGAAACTAAGAACCAAATAATAAATGAAACAATTCATTGGTTTTAACTAAAAATAAGAACCAAAATGAATACCCTTGTTTTTAATGGAAACCAAGAACCAAGAATAATACACTTGGTTTTAACAGAAACCAAAATCCTCAATTTAATAGTGGTGAGTACTTAAAGAAGAAAGAATAAAAGGATGGAGTTTTTTTATAAAAACCCTTCACAAATAACTCAACTCTATCTACAATAATTATAATAAAAATGAAATATTAAGAGAGAGATAGAAATAGAAAAGGTAGAAGAGGAATATACATTAAAAAATTACAATAAGGGATAAATAAAAAAAATTAAAATATAGGAAAAAATAAAATGGATTTTATCCATTGAAGCCCATTTTTCCTATGGATAATTGGATGTTTCTTGGAGATATCTTAAAAAAGTACATCATGGATTGATCAAGAATTTTTCAGGAGAAATCAGTTGTTGTAGATATTTATTATTGAGATTAAAGACTCCTGTGACTTTTATTTATAGCCTTCATAGGAGTTGGGGGGTCCCTTGGGTTGAACTAAGGATTTAATGAGTCAATTAAATGAATTTAATAGCATCATTTAATGGTTTTTGACTAATATGGATTGAAGTCACTGGCTAGCCGCCTCGATGCCACTGGGTAGCCGATGCCATTTTTGTAGCTTATTAGGCTACTAAAGACTCCACCAAGTATCTAGTGAGCTCTAATGGGTAGCCAGTGAGCCACCTAGATGAACTTTTCTTCTATATAATTTCATAAAGTAGCCTATTCCATTATACCATAGTACTCCTGGAGGTATGGTGGTTATGCCCATAACCACTGGCTAGTTGGTGGCCTCCTACTAGGTGGCTAGTGTAGCCTAGTAGTGAGGACCTTAGAAATGGTCCTCCAACATCCTCATTAATCCTTCGCTTGGTCCGATTATCTCTTAGGTAAAAGTTCAAATATTATAACCAATAAATACTCAAACATAATTGTTAGAATCACTTTAAGTGATTATAATCATAAAAAACATTAGAGGTTCAATAATCCCCCCCTTTTTAATGATATAAAATGCTCATTTATGATTAAAATTAAAGAGAAGATACACTAAGGAGGTGAAGAAGAATATGGAATGGATAAAATATTTATAAATAAAATTTCTATAAAACAAAAAATATCCCCTTTGAAATATGATCCTTATCTTAGAGATACTTAACCTTTTAGAAACTTTGAGACATTTATCCCCTTACCATTAAACCATTATCTTGTATAAACATTTTTATGCCCCAGTAATCATTTAAACCTTTATCCCCCTTTATGATTAATAAATTACTTATAATGAAAAAGTGTTAGATAGATAAGAGATAAAAATAAGTATAATATAATCAAAGTGATCAGAAAAATATGATTTTGAAAATATGAAAAATATGTTTTAAAATAAGAAAAAGATTTTCAAGAATAATCATGATAATAAAAATAATTACAAGAATTTCATTCCTATAATCCCTTTAATAAAATTAAAAAGATATAAATTAAGGGGTTTTATGAAGATATTGGTTAATCAAAGATCCCTATTAATGTATTCTAATATGATATATCCTTTCTGAAAGTGGCCGCTCAAAAAGTGATGTTGAATATCAATGTTCTTAGTGTGTTCATGCTGAAAAGGATTTATAGACATGATTATAGAATTATAACTATCACATTTAATTAGAACATGAAGAAACAGTAGCCCAAAATTTAAGAGAGTTTGTTTCATCCATTTAATTTTGGTGCAATAACTCCACGCGGCTATATATTCTACTTTAGTTGTAGAAAGAGTATCTGAGTTTTAATTATTATTGCTCCAGGTGATTAAGGAATATCCAAGAAGATGATAAGTCACACTTTTACTTTTCCTATCTAGTTTAAATCCTCCAAAATTAGTGTCAGAAAATCTTGAAAGATTGAAATAAGTTCTTTTATAATAGAATAATCCATGATTTTTAAAACCTTTTAAAAAGTGAAAAATCTTTTCCAGAGCTTTTAAAAGTGAGTATTTAGGATTGGATTGAAAATGAGTGAAAAAAAACACTGAACACAATATATGTTTGGGTCCCTATAAGGTAGAGAATACTTCCAATCATACTTATATAAACCTTTTTGTCAACCGATTTATCGAATTCATCCAACATTAGTTTAAAATAAATACTCATAGTATTACTAATTTACTTAGCATGATCCATGAAAAAATAATTTATAAGTTCATTAGTGTATTTTATTTGGATATTAAAAGTTCCATCATTGTTTTGAGATATTTGAAAAATAAAAAACAAATTTAACTCACCCATAAAAATCATTTCAAATTATTTTCTCATAATATTTGAAAATTCATTACAAAGAAATTCATTTTTTTATCCAAAAATTATATCATCGACGTAGATTTGAATCATTAAAAGATCATTTGAAACAATTTTTAGAAATAATGTCAAATCCACTTTTCCCATTTTAAAATCATTAGATATAAGAAAATTGGTTAAAATTTTATACCAAGCTTGAGGGGATTATTTTAAACCATATAAAAGTTTTGTTAACTTTTAAATGGAATTTTGAAATGTTAAATTTTTAAAACTAGGTGGTTTTTCAACAAAAACATTTTCATAAATAAAACCATTTAAAAAGAACATTTAACATCCATTTGAAAAAATTGAAAATTTATATGGATGGTGAATGCTAACAAGATAATAATGGATTCTAGGTGAGAAATATGTGTGAAGGTTTCACCACAATCAATTATTTATTCTTAATTATAACCTTTTTCTAGGATTCTATCTTTGTTACATGTGATGAGGCCTTACTCATCTAATTTATTTCTAAAAATCCATTTTTTAACAATAATAGGATGATCATTAAGTCTTTCAATAAGAGTTTAAACATTATTATGTTGGAATTGGTTTATCTCTTCTTACATATAAAAAAACAAATTTTCATCATTAATAGCATCATAAAGGTTTTTAGGTTTAATAAATGAAATAAAATAATGATTCTCAGATTCATTTAAGATAAAAATTCTAGTATGATTTCCAAATTTCAAATCATAGATGATAATTTACAAGGGATGGTCTTTAGATTTTTTCAAAGATTGAGGTAAATAATTAGAAGGAGATTATACTTCTATAGTTTTTTTAAGAGAATATGGATCATTAAAACTCAAGGTCCAATGTTATTCACATCTTAGAATTGGAATGAAGGTTTAGGAATATTTTCATCAAATTTGATAAGAATGGATTCTCCAATGGTTTTGGTTATTTTTATTGAAGACTCTGTAGGTTTTACTTGAGTTATAGTACCCAATAATGATTCCTTTGTAATATTTTGAATCTAATATCCCTAGGTTATCATTATTATTAAAAATATAATATTTAAATCCAAGCACTTTGAAAAATACAGCTATCATAATTTTATTTTTCCAAAATTCATAAGGGGTATTTTTGAGGAAGGGTCTACCGAGAACATAGTTTATGATAAAACATGTGGTATTGACCACCTCAACCCAAAATTATTGAGGTATTTTGAAATAATTCAAGAGTTATATTGATATTTATTTAATATTTTGATTCCTTATTTTGGTTAAACCATTTTTTGAGGTGTTATAGGAGAGAAAAAAGTATGATTATAACCTTGTGAATCACAAAGTTCATCAAAAAATTTGTTATCAAACTCTCTACTATGATCAATTTGAAATAAAATTATTTTATCCCATTTTTAATTTTCAACCTTCTTGGGGAATATTATGAAGACTTTACAAGCCTCAATTTTGTGTTCCAATAAAAATACCCAATTTAATTTTGTATAATCACCAACAGTCACAAAAGCGTATGATTGCCTCTGATACTTTCGACATGAGTTGGTACAAAAATATCAAGGTAAAAAATATCAAGGGATTTATAGGTAGATAATTATTTTTTAGGTTTAAAATAATTTTTCTATTACGTACGAAGTTTTAAAGGTTTATAAACAACATTCTATTTGAAATGCAATTTTTGTAAATCTCATACAAGTTAATATTAGTTGAGTTTAATGAGTGTGTGTGTTCTATAATGACCAAAGAGTCTATTCAAAATCCAAGAATCAATATTTTTAACACTCAAACATTTAATATTTTGAGATGAAATATATTTTAAATAGATAATATAAGTATTTTGAAAATTATAAGCTATAAACTAAAGTTTTCACTTGGAGTTAAAAACTTTAAAAGAATATTTTTTGAAAGATATTTTAAAACCATTATCACAAAATTTAATAATGATTAGAAAATTAGGTTTTAAATCATAAATTAATAAAAAATATCTTATAGGAATATAATTGATAAAATTGATTGTACCCATACCGGTGATTTTACTTCTAGAATTTTTACCAAAAATTCATGTATCCTCCATTGAGTTTTTCAAGTTGATTAAATTCATAGGGGTAACCAAAATTGTGTCAAGATAATATGATATAAATGTACCATGTTTATTTTTGGGATTTAATTTTTATTCACATCTCCTATAAAATTAAAAAAATTAAGTTTTTGGTACCCAAATTTTGGGTATATATTTGTAACACCCCGAGCTTCCACGATACGCTTCTCATTCAATAATGAAATAGCTTTCATTGTACGCAACTTCGAGTTCTAAGACACCACGACTAATCAAAGTAGCCGTTATGAATAGTAATACCCACTTTTTAAAATTATAGAAATTTTATATTTCAAAATGGACTTCATTTTTGTATTCGTAATATTGAAATTAGCCTATGTTGAATTTTTGGTATTTTTCTGAGAACTTCTAATTTTTTATGAATAGTGAAAAATACTTAAAAACAACTTTTTTAATCAGAATAATTTATAGTGATAAATTATACTATTTAGTGGTTTTAAGGTATAATTAGAATATATTTTTACCATTTTATCCAATGGTGGTCATTAGAATTAATTTAACATTGAAATTGGACACAAACAATTGCCAATCTTTTGATATAAATTGTTTCTTAAAAACACGCTATTTGTCGTAACAACGGGAATTAATTATAAAATTAATTAATGCAACTTATATGTTTGGAATTTTGTAAAATAGACATCATTTTTGAATTCGTAATATCAATTATATCTTAGGGTGAAATTTTGGCCTTGTTCTGAAAAACTTCAATTTTTGATGAATAGTGAAACCAGTAAGTGGTAGTTATATAACTGATTTTTCGTTTAAATGAAATATTACCACTTCTGTGATTTGATTTTCCAAAATCCAACATACATGGTTGTCATTAACAAGTAAAATGTGGTTCAATGAGATTAAAATAATTTTTTTGGTGAATAGTAACTTTTAAGTTCTTAATCGCGATTAGAGGTAATTAGTGTAGTTTAAGGTACAAATAATGTTTTAATAATATGAGATGAGCTTGACACTTGTCCTAATCATATTGGATGAGTCATGGCCGACCAAGACAACCCATGGGTCAACTTGGAGACCCCATGGATCCACTTTAGTTGGAAAATGACATTAATATATATTTATTTAATGTTAAAATTAAATTGACACAAACATGAGTTATTTTACTAAAACAGTTTTTAAGTGGGGTTACACAAGTCCAAATTTTGACTATAAATATTCATTAGAAATCTAAAAAGATTTAATACATCATATTATTTTTTTAATAATTTTTAGACATTAAATAAATTAAATTATTTATGACATCATTATGATGCAGCGATGACCTCATTATTTAACGATTTAAATAAAATGGGAAGATAATGCAAAATCCAAGGCTTACACTTGTCCAAAGCCAATTTTATGAGGAGATTTCGAACCCTTATCACCTTAGCCTCGAATTATATAAGTGTGGGACCTTTAGAATCCTAAAAGCATTGTGTAATAATGTAACATTTCAATCTTTCCAAAAGAGCCCCTCCTCTCCACTTATAAAAGGCCCCCACCTCTCCCACCTTATTCACACCTTCAAGCCATTTGGCTCGGCCAACCTCTGCCCAAATACTCTCCCAAATTCCCCTTATTACTCCTAGAAGCCTCACTTTGGGCAGAACTCTTACCAAGGAAGCCTTTGGCTCAAATAAAAAAGAGTTACCCGATTTTGAGGTAATGTCTTCTCTAATGTTGTTTTGTTTTATTTTTCTTCTCCAACCCCCTAAACTCTTTTTATTCATTTCTTTTGTAACAAAAACAGTATCCTCAATATACTAGGATGTTGTTATAAGAATTATTTGAGCTACACTTACACACACCTACATCTAATGGTTAAAGAACATACAGTTTCTGTGGATGGCGGATTTCTGCCTCACGAAACGATGATTGTTCAACACTCATATAACACCTTCAAAGGTGGCCATTAAGATGTCACTATTTTTATATATGATATATAATATGTTTATGTTTTACTTATGATTCTGTATTTCTCATTTATGGCATACTTTATGATTTCCATTATGGGTAAAACGCGATAATTTCATTTTAGGAAGTGCGGACTACCGCCCCCTCAAAGTGATTTAAATCGTTAATGCCATATGTGGGATGTATAAAGGATGGAGTAAATGGTATTATACACTATATTATACTTTAATTATATTATACATTTATATCATTATGATTTCTTTCCATTAAATATGAAATTGAAATGAAAGTAGCGTTCATGCGTACGTACGGCTTACCGTCTCCATGAACGGTGCATTTCATTTCTTACCTCTAAATGTTACGTAATATTATAAATGAATGTATATACTGGATATATAAGATATATATGACATCTAAATAATGAATATAATTATGGAGATAATGGATATTCTACCACATAAACAACTTGTAATTATAAGAAGTTTATTGTTGACTCAAGTACCAAAGATCGACAAAACGACCGTTATTAACTTAAATAATTACATAATGTTCATATCATTGTAATAAGTGATATAATAAGGATAATGAAATTGAAAATGGTTCTTAATAAGGTATATATTAACTCTAGTTTATTATTCAGGAGTTTAAAGAACGGTTGAGTCAAATCATTCACGAGGTAAAGGAATTTCTTAACCCAACTTCCATTCTTTGGGTTAATCTCCTACTTTCAAATTATGTCATGATATTATTATGTTGTATATTGTATTTATAATTTCTTTATGTATACATATAGTGAATACACATAATAGATATATTTTTTTTTAAAATTATCTTTTTAAGGGACTTCGTCTCAATCTCCATTCATTGAGGCATATTTTGTTTTATACACAAATTTCTTTTGTACAGTATATAAACCCCTTTGACTTTTACGTTTATTAAAAAGGTTTTCTTTTATAATTATGTTATTTTTAAACGATTTCAAAAAAGTGATATTTCTCTCCAATATATGAAAATCCAGTGCAAATGTATACGTATTTAACGCAAGCTTAAAAATGTTTTCAGAAAACCCGACTCTCGAGTGTGGTAGACAGGAAGGGATTGGGCGTGGACCCATCATGGCCTGTAATTAGTCGAGCAGTCTCAAAATTAGTTATTTTGTTTTCAGAAGCTTGCTTAATGTTTTCATAAAAACACTGGAGTATATTTGAGCAATTTTAAATGTAAGTATCTTCTAAAAAAATGCATCGGTAGGTCTCATGAGACAACTAGACGTGGAATTGGCCGAGGCCCTTTCCCAATTTGATTTATGGTTTTGGCCGAGGCCTTAATCATTTTAGACGTCTTGGCCGAGGCCTTGACAAAATGTTTCAGAATGTCTGGAATTATACATTCCCTCATTATGAAAGTGGTTATTGATATTTCATGTGATTATTCGACCAGTAGAATATCCATGTGAATAAGTAAATGGCATTATCTCATTTTACTTTTGCCATATTATGTTGAAGTTCATGTTTAAAAGGCTTTTGTTTTAGTTATACATTGCCTTAAAAGTTAATGTTTATTTATGAAAGCTTCCGCAATATTGTTATCCTTACTGAGCATTTGAGCTCACCCCTTTCAATGTTTTAATATTTTCCAGGATGTGAAGAAGTATTTTATGAATGACCTGCAGGGATTGTCATAAGAGGATATGAGTGTGGACTATGGAGACTTTGTTATTGTAGTTTTTCACTTTATGATGTAATGTAACGTTTACGAATGTATCTAGTGTTTCCAAGGCTACTAAACTAATCGGTCTTTCGAGACACGATCTTTTGTGATCATGCCAATGTTACGAAGTAATGCACCGACTCTGGGTAGCTGGGGTCGGGGCGTTACAGTTGGTATCAGAGGCAGTTTAGTACTAACCTTGGAAGCTAGATTTAGATAAACTCTGATTAGAGCACATAGCCCAAAGATAGACTTTGAGGATTAGTATAGAAGAACTTCCTAGAATTTTGGTATTATAGAGATGTTATGAGTTTTCCGAGCAATACATCCCTGTCTGGATACGAGCAGGTAGAGGCGGCTCTGGCACAGATGTACCTAGGGGTAATACCCGAAAACACCGCTTTGAGCTAGACTCGAACGGGAACTGGTGCACGACAACGGGCCTTGCTGCACTCTTGGTTACGACACTCCCAGGGGATATGCTTAGGATAATTCTCATTTTATTTACAAACCACTATGAAGGGTTATGAGTACATACTTCCTCAAAGAAAACATTTCTTTTTATGATTATGGATTATATCCATAAATAGTTCAATTTATGTAAAGTGTTTAACAAGTATGGAATTATGTATTTTGATTCATAAACTAATCTAGTTTATGCCATTGTTTAGAAATGGCGCCTAGTGGAAGGAATGGAAACCGTATCAATGCACGCACTCCGTGCAGGGATTGCCCTCCTGCTCAAGATAATTATTGTGGAGCTGGAAATAAAACTGGTGCTGATCAACTTATTACCATACTGGGACAACTCACTCAGGTTATGAATAATAACCTTACTCGTATGGAGCACCCTGATCCGCAACGTGGAGGATCAATGTTAGACCGCTTCATGAGGCAACAACCGCCAACATTTAATGGGGGTACAAATCCATTAGTAGCTGAGCAATGGATAAATTACTTAGAGAAAATATTCCATGCCTTGGGGAGTAGTGAAAGGGAGAAGGTTGTCATGGCAGTTTACCGCCTCACTGGAGATGCCGATCAGTGGTGGTCGTTGATTCAAAACACAAAGGAAGATGATGACATATCGAATATGGAATGGAGGGAGTTCAAAGAGTTTTTCTTAGAAAAATACTTTCCTCATGACCATCGAGCAGATATGGAAAGGCAATTTATGAGTCTGAGGCAGAAGGAGGATGAGAATGTCGCAAAGTATGAGGCTAACTTTACAAGGTTAGCGAGGCATGCTGCCGATTATATACGTAACCCAAGGAGTAAGATTTATAGTTTCTTTGATGGGTTAAAACCATTTCTCCGTCGTGCTTTAGTATCACAATACTTCTCATCATACGAAGATATTGTCTCGTGTGCTATCAAGACAGAAAAGGAATTCTCTAAGTCTTATGACAACAAAGTAAAGCAAGAGAAGAGAACGGGGGAACAAGAGACAGATAAAGGGAAAAAGGGAAAGAAGGATTTTCCATTATGTTATAATTGTGGGAAGAATCACCCTGGTACGTGCCTAAAAGGAATGGGAGTTTGTTTTAAATGTGGAGAAAAGGGTCACCAGGCTCGTGATTGCAAGGGAAAGAAAGAGGCTGTCAAAGTTGAATGCTACAATTGTAGGGAAATGGGGCATTATGCAAATGAATGTCCTAAGCGTCAGGGAAACTTACCTCAGAAAAGGCCAAGAGATCAAGGACAATCTTATGCTGTTACTACAGTTGAAGCAGAATAACTAATGTATTGGTGCTTTTGGACTCATGGATTATATTTTGGTTATTAGAATAATGAGATATATATATATATAAGGATTGTACTGCAGTACTTGTTGACTTTAGTAAGGTTTTAATATGATGAAGGTAATTATATTTTTAGTATGTGACAATAAGAGAAACTTTACTTTGTTTGGGGAATCTGATAAATTGATTTTGGAATTAAGAGACCTTTTAGAAAGTCTGGACGGAGGTATTTTGGATAACTATAAAGGTTGGAGTGGATTAAGTTGATCTTTGGATAGTATTGTTTAAGGTTAAAAAATTTATGAAGATTATTTTTGGAATATTATAATACTATAGTTTTAGGAAAAGGACAACCTGCAGGGTGGGGAATAACCCGTCGCATCGGACAAAGCTGCAGGAATCGAACCCACAACCATAGTGCGACAAGCCTTTATTTCCTACCACTAGCCTACAGAAAGTCCCTGGTTATTACAAAATAGTTTTACTAATCTAAATGGTATGTGTTAACATTTTGAACCTTATAAAATTAGGATAAATAGAATATTTTTGAGTTCCGTTACCATTTGGAGTAAAAGTTGGGTTTGTGGTAAAAAATTATTAACGAATGAAAGTATACATAACAAGTATGTATATTCCCTTACGTTCTTAGTAAATCTCCTAAATAAATTCCTCAACATTATAAAAGGTAACTTAAAATAAAAATGTTGTCAGTTAACTTTTCCAACTGGGGATTCAATGACCGTTTAACCAATCACAAGTTTGTGATTTTCTTGTGGTTAAACTTTCTCCTAATCCAGTTTTCTACAACTCTCTATCAGACCTTGATGGTTTGTTTTTCTTCCATATCCATATTTTCATATAATCCTAGAATGGGCTATATCGGGTGACCTTTGTACTTATCCTGCTTTCTTTTAATGTTATATATTTATTAACCTTATTTCCGATGTGGGTTTTCCTCAAAGGTATTGTCTCTTTTCAACCTTTTATTTTCAAAGAAAAATTTCAAATTGCGAGGACGCAATTTATTGAAGGAGGGGAGAATGTAACACCCCGAGCTTCCACGATACGCTTCTCATTCAATAATGAAATAGCTTTCATTGTACGCAACTTCGAGTTCTAAGACACCACGACTAATCAAAGTAGCCGTTATGAATAGTAATACCCACTTTTTAAAATTATAGAAATTTTATATTTCAAAATGGACTTCATTTTTGTATTCGTAATATCGAAATTATCCTATGTTGAATTTTTGGTATTTTTCTGAGAACTTCTAATTTTTTATGAATAGTGAAAAATACATAAAAACAAATTTTTTAATTAGAATAATTTATAGTGATAAATTATACTATTTAGTGGTTTTAAGGTATAATTAGAATATATTTTTACCATTTTATCCAATGATGGTCATTAGAATTAATTTAACATTGAAATTGGACATAAACAATTGCCAATCTTTTGATATAAATTGTTTCTTAAAAACACGCTATTTGTCGTAACAGCGGGAATTAATTATAAAATTAATTAATGCAACTTATATGTTTGGAATTTTGTAAAATAGACATCATTTTTGAATTCGGAATATCAATTATAGCTTAGGGTGAAATTTTGGCCCTGTTCTGAAAAAATTCAATTTTTGATGAATAGTGAAACCACTAAGTGGTAGTTAAATAACTGATTTTTCGTTTAAATGAAATATTACCACTTCTGTGATTTGATTTTCCAAAATCCGACATACATGGTTGTCATTAACAAGTAAAATGTGGTTCAATGAGATTAAAATAATTTTTTGGTGAATAGTAACTTTTAAGTTCTTAATCGTGATTAGAGGTAATTAGTGTAGTTTAAGGTACAAATAATGTTTTAATAATATGAGATGAGCTTGAAACTTGTCCTAATACTATTGGATGAGTCATGGCCGACCAAGACAACCCATGGGTCAACTTGGGGACCCCATGGAGCCACTTTAGTTGGAAAATGACATTAATATATATTTATTTAATGTTAAAATTAAATTGACACAAACATGAGTTATTTTACTAAAACAGTTTTTAAGTGGGGTTACACAAGTCCAAATTTTGACTATAAATATTAATTAGAAATATAAAAAGATTTAATACATCATATTATTTTTTTAATAATTTTTAGACATTAAATAAATTAAATTATTTATGACATCATTATGATGCAGCGATGACCTCATTATTTAACGATTTAAATAAAATGGGAAGATAATGAAAAATCCAAGGATTACACTTGTCCAAAGCCAATTGGATGAGGAGATTTAGAACCCTTATCACCTTAGCCTCGAATTATATAAGTGTGGGACCTTTAGAATCCTAAAAACATTGTGTAATAATGTAACATTTCAATCTTTCCAAAAGAGCCCCTCCTCTCCACTTATAAAAGGCCCCCACCTCTCCCACCTTATTCACACCTTCAAGCCATTTGGCTCGGCCAACCTCTACCCAAATACTCTCCCAACTTCCCCTTCTTACTCCTAGAAGCCTCACTTTGGGCAGAACTCTTCCCAAGGAAGCCTTTGTCTCAAATCAAAAAGAGTTACCCGATTTTGAGGTAATGTCTTCTCTAATGTTGTTTTGTTTTATTTTTCTTCTCCAACCCCCTAAACTATTTTTATTAATTTATTTTGTAACAACACCAGTATCATCAATATACTAGGATGTTTTTATAAGAAGTATTTGAGCTACACTTACACACACCTACATCTAATGGTTAAAGAACATACAGTTTCTGTGGATGGCGAATTTCTGCCTCACGAAACGATGATTGTTCAACACTCATATAACACCTTCAAAGGTGGCCATTAAGATGTCACTATTTTTATATATGATATATAATATGTTTATGTTTTACTTATGCTTCTGTATTTCTCATTTATGGCATAATTTATGATTTCCATTATGGGTAAAACGCGATAATTTCATTTTAGGAAGTGCGGACTACCGCCCCCTCAAAGTGATTTGAATCGTTAATGCCATATGTGGGATGTATAAAGGATGGAGTAAATGGTATTATACACTATATTATACTGTAATTATATTATACATTTATATCATTATGATTTCTTTCCATTAAATATGAAATTGAAATGAAAGTAGCGTTCATGCGTACGTACGACTTACCGTCTCCATGAACGGTGCATTTCATTTCTTACCTCTAAATGTTAAGTAATATTATAAATGAATGTATATACTGGATATATAAGATATATATGAAATCTAAATCATGAATATAATTATGGAGATAATGGATATTCTACCACATAAACAACTTGTAATTATAAGAAGTTTATTGTTGACTCAAGTACCAAAGATCGACAAAACGACCGTTATTAACTTAAATAATTACATAATGTTAATATAATTATAATAAGTGATATAATAAGGATAATGAAATTGAAAATGGTTCTTAATAAGGTATATATTAACTCTAGTTTATTATTCAGGAGGTTAAAGAACGGTTGAGTCAAGTCAGACACGAGGTAAGGGAATTTCTTAACCCAACTTCCATTCTTTGGGTTAATCTCCTACTTTCAAATTATGTCATGATATTATTATGTTGTATATTGTATTTATACTTTCTTTATGTATAAATATAGTGAATACACATAATAGATATATTTTATTTAAAAATGATCTTTTTAAGGGACTTCGTCTCAATCTCCATTCATTGAGGCATATTTTGTTTTATACACAAATTTCTTTTGTACAGTATATAAACCCCTTTGACTTTTACGTTTATTCAAAAGGTTTTCTTTTATAATTATGTGATTTTTAAACGATTTCAAAAAAGTGATATTTCTCTCCAATATATGAAAATCCAGTGCAAATGTATACATATTTAACGCAAGCTTAAAAATGTTTTCAGAAAACCCGACTCTCGAGTGTGGTAGACATGAAGGGATTGGGCGTGGACCCATCATGGCCTGTAATTAGTCGAGCAGTCTCAGAATTAGTTATTTTGTTTTCAGAAGCTTGCTTAATGTTTTCATAAAAACACTGGAGTATATTTGAGCAATTTTAAATGTAAGTATCTTCTAAAAAAATGCATCGGTAGGTCTCATGAGACAACTAGACGTGGAATTGGCCGAGGCCCTTTCCCAATTTGATTTATGGTTTTGGCCGAGGCCTTAATCATTTTAGACGTCTTGGCCGAGGCCTTGACAAAATGTTTTAGAATGTCTGGCATTATACATTCCCTCATTATGAAAGTGGTTATTGATATTGCATGTGATTATTCGACCAGTAGAATATCCATGTGAATAAGTAAATGGCATTATCTCATTTTACTTTTGCCATATTATGTTGAAGTTCATGTTTAAAAGGCTTTTGTTTTAGTTATACATTGCCTTAAAAGTTAATGTTTATTTATGAAAGCTTCTGCAATATTGTTATCCTTACTGAGCATTTGAGCTCACCCCTTTCAATGTTTTAATATTTTCCAGGATGTGAAGAAGTATTTTATGAATGACCTGCAGGGATTGTCATAAGAGGATATGAGTGTGGACTATGGAGACTTTGTTATTGTAGTTTTTCACTTTATGATGTAATGTAACGTTTACGAATGTATCTAGTGTTTCCAAGGCTACTAAACTAATCGGTCTTTCGAGACATGATATTTTGTGATCATTCCAATGTTACGAAGTAATGCACCGACTTTGGGTAGCTGGGGTCGGGGCGTTACAATATTTGTTATCTAAGAGATATTTTGGTTCTAAAATTTGTTTTGTAAATGATTTTTGAGATGAAAAATGTAATGAAATATGGATAATTTTTTATCTGCCATATCTATAATTTTTAAAATTACATTCATAAATTAAAATCCTGGTTTTACTATAATAAAAACTTTTTATGAAATCCATTTTACAAAAGTCATTTTTTTGAAAGAACTAGCATTATTTGAAAAACCAAAACCAAAACTCTTTTTTATAGGGTTTTAAGAACCCAAAATTTTATTTAGAGTTTCTTTCCCTTGGATAAATTTCATGTGAGATTTTTTAATATCATCTATGGTCAATTATAACTCATGCACATTCATTTGATCATACAATTTTATTGATAATACATCTTTTTTATTTTGATTGATCCTTTTTTTAACCACCTGAATATGATTATTTTTATGATATTTGTATATTGAATTCAATTCACAACAACATTTTTCAATTTGATCATGAGAAAATTTTAGATATTTGTAGAATAGGTTATTATAAGAATAAGAGAAAGAAAAGGAATTTTTGGAGGAAAAAGAGGAGGAATTGGAGTTTACTTTGTTTCTAACCTTGACTTCAGCTATGACACACTTTGTAATCTCATAGTTTTACTCGCTTGAGGAGAGATAATAATCACCTTCACTCCATGTTGAAAACTTGAATACTTTATTTCTTTTATTCTTATTCTCTTTGTTTAATTTTTTATCGAGAGGAATTTAATCCTTATGTGTCCATTCCATTTTCATTCAAATCATAACACTTCTTGTTCAATTTTTTCACCATTTTTTTGGAATGTTGATAGGATTTATTTTTTTGAATAATTTTTTCATCTTATTGGCTAGATAATCCATTTCATCACCATTATAAGAGTTGTCATTAATTTTTTTGAAGGTGATTTCTTTTATCTCCTCTACCTTTTTAGATTCCTTTTAGGCTTGTCTCTTCATTGTGATCTCATAGTTCATGAGAGATACAATTATCACCTTGTCCATAATTTTATTTATATCATTTTATTAATATATTTTCATCAACTTGGGATCCCAAGATATAGGAAAAAATTATTGAATATTTTTCACTAAATTTTATATAAAAAAATCATCACCAAAAGACTTTAAACCATTGAAAATGTCAATAAAAATGTGTAATAATATCAGTAATTGATTCATTTAGATGAATAATAAATCTTTAATTTTTTTCTAAACATTTCAAGCCTAGTATCTTTAGATTTATTCATTTATCCATGAGTTACTTCTATAAATTTCCATATTTCATGTGTATTTTTAAGATTATAAACACGATTAAAATCATTGTGATAATTTTTTTTTTGAAAAACATTCATATATTTGTTATTAAGTTAAAAAGTGGATATGTTATCAGGAGTCCATTTTTACTCAAATTCTTTATATGGTGTAAAGTAATATATAGTAATTTTCCAAACAAGATATCCCATACTACTAAGAAAATAGGACATGCAAGTTTTCTAATAACAACAGTCCAAACCATTAAAAAAGGGACACAACCCATAGAGTTTCCTTTGGGGACACCATAAGTGTTTGAAAAATATTCCATATTAAAAATATCATACATTATTAGTTAATATATTTAAAACTAAAACTAGATTTTGAAAACAAGGATATTTTGATAAAAACACAATAATTTCCTTTGATACCAAATAAAGGTTAGAGTAAGAAGGAAAGACTAGGGTGAAATGAATTTAAAATAAATTTTAAAATGATAATATAAAATAAAATTTATTATCATGAAATAAATCTAATTAAGTATAAAATATCATTATAAAATTTAGTGTAGTGTAAAATAAACTATGGAAATTAAAAAGGAAAACTTTGATAAATGTGTTTGTAAATAGATTAATAATGAGAACCTATGTATCCTCCCATTAATAAGGATTTAAAGGGTTATATTACTCCCTTGGTTTTAATATAAACAAATATCCAAATAAAAAAAGGAAAGAATCCCATGGTTTTAATGGAAACCAAGAACCAAAAAGAAGACCCCTAGTTTTAATGAAAATTGGGAACCAAGAAGAAGACCCTTAGTTTTAATGGAAAATAAAAACCAAGAACCAAGAACCCTCATTAAATGGTGTTGATAACCTAAAGAAGTAATAATACAAGGGAAGAGGTTTTTTTACAAACCCTTTACAAATAACTCAACTCTATGAATAAGATTTATAAGAAAAATTAAAGACTGAGAGAGAGAGATAAGGTAAAAGAGGAGAATCCTTTAAGAAATTAAAATAAGGGGGTAAGAAAAAAAACTTAATAATAGAGGAAAAAAGAAAATTTATTATAGCAATTGAAGAAAGGATTTAATTTTGATAATTAAAAGTTTCATGGATATCTCTTACAAAATTACATCATAGATCGATCAAGAATCATTCAAAGGAAAGTAGTTGTTGTAGATGTTATTTATTGAGATCCAAGACTCCCTTGATGTCTATTTATAGCCTTAAGAGGAGATGGGGGGTGGGTCCATTATGTAAATATAAGGATTTAATGATCCAATTAAAGGAATTTAAGACTATCATTTAATTTGGGTTGATATAACTGAATTGAAGTGACCTATGAGCATCTATAATGACACCAAGTAGTTAGTTCCATTTTTATAGCTTCTTGAGCTGCTTTAAAGTCCATCAGGTTACCAGTGAGCTCCACTGAGTAGCCGGTGAGCTACCTGGAATAAATATGCTTCTTTATAATGCCACTGGATAACCGGTTCTATTTTACTATATAGCCAGTGGTACTCCTAAAGGCATGGTGTACCTATCCATAATCACCATATGGATGGTGGCCTCCTACCAGGTAGTTGGTATATCGTGGCAGTGAAGAACTCAGAAATAGTCCTCTAGGATCCAGTTTAAGTCTTGGTTGGTGTGATTATTCCTTAGGAAAAATTTCAAATACATTAACCAAGAAACACTAGAATAAAAAGGTTAAAAACACTTTAAGTGATTGTGATCATAAAAACACATTAAAGGTTCAACAATACATATACAAAGGAATAAAACATGAGAAAATAATATTTCATAAGATACAATATCTATACATTTAATATGTATATTATGTATATTAAATTGTCAAAACACTTAAAAGGAGAACCCCTCAAATACAAAACATGATATTCCTTCCAAAGTAGAACTTGTAAAGACCTTGATCATCCAACTGGGTAGTTTTGTGAAAAATTTGGGTTCCCCTAGATTATCTTGTATAAGTAATCCTATAATAAAGTTACCCTAATGGTTTAGGCCTTATTCTTGACACTTTATTTGGGTTACACTTTGCTGGGAAATCATAATGGTTAGAATATCATAGGAATAGAATTTGGTATATCTGTATTATATATTTGGATAAAGATTTATCCACTCAAAAAACCAAGGAACATAACTATTATGTTTAGGATTATTTCCTACCTAAATAACTAAGTGATGATATAAACACTAAATTAGAATAATTAATTTTTTAAATATATATCTTGGCTCACTAAATGGGTATGATGTTTGATTTCATCATTATAGTGATAGAACTTTCATTAAAAGTCCTTGATGAAAATATATAAAAGATAACACTCAAACATTGATGTGTCATTTTTATAAATTATATCATACTTTATGATGATAATATAGACATACCTTATAGGTATGGCCCATAAAATAGTTAGATATTTGTATCTAGGGCTAAAAAGTATTCTCGAAGAGAAGTATCCAGAGTCTTTGAATGTGAATGCTATAGAAATCAATTCCACTAACTCCAACTCATGGGTATTAGATACCAGGTTTGCATCACACATTTGTGTTTATAAAAATAGACTTTGAGATTGAATAGAATTTATTAAGGGTGAAATAGATCTTAATTTATCCAATAAAGTATTATTTATACATTATAGGTCTGAACGTATGATTTAAGTCTACCTGGTGCTATAATTAAAGAACTATTATTATGTTCCCACCATAAACAAATTTTTTTTATATATTTTTAACAAGATGGGATTTTAATTCTATATTAATAAAAAGAGTTGTTATATATATAAGAATATTTTTTTTATGGAATCAGGAATATGGTAAATGGTTTGTACATTATAGATATGGATAATCCTATTTATAACAGTTAGAATAAGAATATTAGGGTTGATATTAATCCCACCCACCTCTGGAATTGTCTCCTTGGACATATAAATGAGAAACTAATTCAAAGACTCTATAGAGAAAGATTATTGGTCTCATTAGATTATGAATCTTTTATACAAATGAGTATTTTCTATTAGAAAAAATTATATAGATACATTTTAAAAGAAAAAATGAAAGGGCTAGCGGATTTTTTTTATCTCACTCATAGTGATGTATATGGACTAATGAGTACATAAGAAATAGCTAGTTAAAGGAACTTTGTTACCTTTATCGATGATTTTAGTCAGTATGGTTATGTATATATAATGAAATAAAAGTATGAAACTTTTTAAAAGTTAAAAGAGTTTAAAGAAAAGTATATGATCAACTGGGAAAAGGTATTAAGATTCTATGATCATATTTGGGTGGTGAGTACTTGATCCATGAATTTATCAAATATTTGAGAAGTTATAGAATTGTTACATATATTACTCCTCATAGAACACCATAATATATTGGTGTTTCTAAGGGGAGGAATTGTACCCTGTTAGAAATACCATGATCAGTGATGAGTCTATGTGACCTTTATATTACATTTCAGAGTTATGATCTAGAAACTGTTGTAGACGTTCTAAAACACAGCCCATCAAAATCAATCATAAAGACACTATATTAGAAGTGTATTGGGAAACATTAAAAAATGAATTTAAATAGGATTTGGGGTTGTAAAGAACTCGTAAAATGGTTTACTTTTAATAAACTTGGTCTCAAGTCAAATAAATGCTTATTTTTTGGTTATCCTAAGGAAATTATGTGATAATATTTCTATAACCCTACTAAGAAAAGTGTTTTTGGATGAACATGCTACTTTCCTTGAGAAGAAACATATAAGTCAAGGTTTAAATGGAATTAAAGTTTAAATTAGAGAATTCAAAGACCAAAAAATAGGAAGTGTTTCTAATATAGAGGTTGAGATGATTACACAAAGAGTTGTGGAAGAAGAACTGTCTCAGTTTACACAAGAACCTCAAAGGTCTAGTAAGATTTTTTAGAAACCCAATAGATATGGATTTCTCATGGATAATAATGATGAAATAATGTTCATATTGGATAAGACTTATACCTACCATTATTTCTTTGAGATTTTTTATTCCAATAAATTCTTAAAATATATAGAATCTAAAATGGACTCCATTTACACTAACAAAATTTAAAACCTAGTGGCTACATCTGAAGGGGTAAGACCCATATGGTGAAAGTGGGGTTTTCACATGAAAACCAATATGTATTCTAGAGTTTCAAACAAGAAATAACACCTAGAGATGAAATATTATAAACACATTCATGGTATTGTCTATGAAAACCCTTTTCATTAGTAGCTATGGTTAGGTCAATTTGGATTTTACTACCCATAAAAGTTCATTATGATTATGAGATATATCACATGAATGTAAAAACCACTTTACTTAATGGGGATTTAGTATAGGGTGTGTATATGATATAGTTTAAAGGTTTTAAAATACCAAAGGAGTTTGTTAATACATGAAAACTACAACAGTCCATTTATGGACTAAAGAAATCTTCTTGAAGTTAGAGTATCCAGTTTGATGATGCAATCAAATATGTTGGTTTCATCAAGAACATGGACGATTATTGTATATATAAGTGGATTAGTGGTAGTATATTAGTGTTCTCATATTGTATGTGGATCACATACTACTTCTAAAAAATGATATCTTGAATCTTCACTCTGTGAATATGTGGATGGGAAAATGCTTATAAATGAAATACATGGGTGAAGCAACCTACATAATAGGTATTAGGATATATAAATATATATCAAAGATGTTTTTTTAAATTGTTTAAATAAATTAAATTTGTAATGTTATAAAGAGTTTTGTCATGGAGAACACTAAAAAGGGGTATTTACTAGTGTTATAATGAATAAATATTATGAAGGTTCAAGATCCTTCTAAAGAGTTATCAGAGATTAATTGAATTCCTTATAAATATACTATATATTATACCATTTATTCCATGTTTTATGCTCAACTTGATGTCACATATTCTCTTAGAATAACCAGTAAATAACAATCCAATCCCAGTGAGAGTAATTTAATTTTTTTAAATAACATTCTTATGTATTTGAGGTCTAAGGATATGTTTATGATGTTTGGAGGAGAGGATGATCACTATGTAAAATATTAAACATATGTCAGTTTCCAATATTATAGAGATCATATGATATCTCATTTTGGTTTCATGTTTTTCCTAAATGATAGAGATATCACTTGGAAGAGTTACAAACAATCTACTAGAGAGGTCTTGACAATAGAGGCAGTGTACATCACTATATTATATGTTGTGAAGGAAGTTGTTTGGATCATGAAGGTTATCTCTAAACTTGAGTTGGTTCCTATCATTAAAGGAGAAATCAAGATTTATTATGGAAATAATAGATCTATTTCTCAGGATAAGGAACCTTGGTCTCACCTAAGGACCAAAAACATCCTTCTAAAATTCCATCTCATAAGTGAGATTGATTAGAGGGATGATGTAAGGATATTTTTAGTGGATATAGAAGATAATGAAGCAGATCCATTAAAGAATCCATTATCATAGAAATAACATGAGATTCATGTTAGATCTCTAGGTAGTTGATACTTTAACTATTTATTTAATAACTATATAATGTATCATGATTTTATAATAAAAGGAAATATCCATTTATCATTAATTCATGAGTACTGCAATTTATTTTTTATGAACATTCAAATGATAATATCCCCTCAAAGTACCAACTTTAGATATCCCTAGTATATGATCATCATGAAGTAGAATGAGTTGTGAAGATATGTGAAGATTATAAATAATATAATATTTTACTTGTTGCAAAGGGTTTCATATGAGATATGAAGAATAAACTCATGAGGTAATATGTAAGATACTTATTACTTGGACTAACACACTAATGTATATCTCATGGAATGTCATGCATTCATTGATATACTTAGGGGTGTATTCTTATTGGAAATCATTTTTACTATATTTTTGTGAGATACCTAGCATGAGAATATTCATACTTTGATACCTTTCTTAAGAAAGTCAAAATAGACTTAGTGAATCAAGGTGTGGTTGGGTATTTTGTTGATCATGTTGTTGGTTAGTGAAAACCAAGATGGAATTTTTCCACTTGTTTGATGAGTAAATAAATATATCCCTTGATTAAATTAAACTGACTAAATTCATGTAAATGCTTATTCAGGTTACATATGATGTTATTATCTACTTAGATAAGGGACATTTGATGTTATCATTTGTTAAATAAATGACATGTGATGTATTAATCAGCAAGGTTAACCTATTTTGGAGAATCAAGAAAATATGAGATGGTCTATACTAAATTGAAATGTTCCATGTATAGTGGTTAATAAATTTCATTCAATAAGTTATTATATTAGTGTATATATTGTGCATATGATATGTCCTATGGAAGATATGTTTTTATTGAGATATGGGTATGCCTGATGAAAATCACACCAAACCCCTTAGTTTCATGAGTATTAGTGATGCTTTTCTAGAGGTGACTCTTGGCTTAAATATATGAAATATGGATTTAATTTTTATGAATTATTAACTCTAGTAAGGTCACACAAATAAGACTTTGGATAATTATTAGGTTTTAAATAAAGTGTTTGTTCCAAAATGAAGAGAGTTTAATGAAACATAATTCAAAAAGGAGTTTTGGATGGGTTCACAAAGATTTGTGGAGTTTTATATAAATTAATTTTATAATTTAGTGAAATTGGTATATTTTTTGTTATGCACTAAAAAATATGTATATGATACATATGAAAAAATTCATTTTACCCAATATAATGCAGACTAAGTTCATGTTTTTTTCACTTTGTAGGATGAGTGCATGTATCTACTACCTTATAGGATAAAGTGCATGCACCTACCACCTCCTTCTCATGTAGTTTATTTCAGTTAATAACCCATTATAGATGGATTAATTGTATATTTCATTTCCATTGAATTAGTTAAATAGATTCCTCCAATAGTAAGTAATGTATGCACCCGATATGTTGTATATGGCCAATACATTTCATTAAATAGAGAGCATCAAGGTTAGATATTTAATAGAAATTTATCCCTACTATTGTAACTTTCAAATGATAATTAGTTTCATAAAAAGATTTATAAATAATACTCTCATCTCTTGAGACTCATTTATCTCATTCTAGCCAAGGTGTGAGCACCCCTTTGAACATTATGGGATCCTAAAGTTATGAACTCATATCCATTAGATAGTGTTCCCCCTTTAAAGTTAGGAAGATTGATTCAATTACTTTATGATATTAATCAAGATTTATCCTTCAAATAAGGAATATGCAGGCTGCTATTATTATGTTTCAGGTATACTTTTCTTTTTTTACATATGCATGTTTGATTCTAAAAGATGGATTGGGAAAATATATGGGTTGTTTCTACTACGTATGATCATAAAATGATCTCACAAAACCCATCAGTACTATATATTTGTCTTTTTATATCAAAAACAAAAACTCATGTTTTCATAAGGAACATGTCATGTTCTTGAGTTCTCAAGAGAAAAATTGGGTGTTTTTCTTTATTTGTGTCATATAACCTAGAAAACTTGTTTTTACAATTTTTGTTTCCATTCAAAATTCAGAAAAAATAGATAGATTTTCTTTGATACAATTTTTGGGTTTTAAGGGGTTTCTAACGTCCTAATCATGGTGGAAGTATAACTCTAAAACAACATTAAGCCTATAATCTATCTATGCTTTTAGAATGAATATAAAAAAAAGGAATGCTGTAAAATACACCTGTTTATATGGGCTACAAAATATTTCCAGAAGCATTTGATTGACATAACTAAGAAAAAAAATGAAAGACTCCATCCTTCATAGATATATATGGATTAGGGGAATCACTTGATGCTCTAGTAGGATTACTCTCAACACCATAGTCTGTTAGAACCTTCTTTAAAGGTGGGAGTGAATGATATATTGACAGTTTTGGCTATGAGGATTTCTAGTTATTTCCACTCATATATAAAAGTATTTAATTGATTTACATATTCCTCTAAGAACCAAATGTTTAGCCATATATTGATTATAAATTTCACTAAATGTTACAACATTTTACCAAGTGTTCCAATGTTTCAAATCCTTTGAAACATTCAGTTTAATCACCATAATAAGTTTTTAATATTTAAACATTTATGTTATATGTTTAAACTCCTCACAAATCACATACTATGATGAAAAAAATAATATTATAGTATTTTGATATAATTTGGGTTAATTCTTGTGACATTGCAAAATGAGATAATCCCACATAAGAACCCATGAGGCACAGTGGATCACACTAAGCTATGGTGCACTTGAGGACATACCATGATGTGGTCTAAACCAACAATCCATGATGAAATATTTACTGCATAAATTAATTACCTTACTTATCAATTTTACTAATATGAATATTCATGAGAAAAAAATAGTGAGACCCTTACATGTTATCTTCCACATAAAGCTATGGTGATAAAGGAATATTCCCCCAAAATAAATCCCCACCCCCCAAATCTTCTCTAATCAAAGTAAAAATGATATAAAATAAACATGATAGATAAATATTTCATCCTATTATTAAATAAACATGTGACTTTATTTTTATAGAAAACCAATAATATTTGATAAAATAGGGTTAAAATAATGAGTTTTCCAAGATTTACTATATATTGAGAATTATAAAAGGAGGATCGGGATAATGAATAAAGTAGAAAAACACATACAAAACTCTTTTTCTATAAAAACTCTTTTATCCATTCTCCTCCCTTATTTCTCTTACCAACATCATCTTCCATCAAGATTGTTTGAATCATCTAACCCTCTCAAAAATTAAAAATTGTCATAAGTTTTTTTTCTTATATTTCAATTTCAATTTCGAGTTATATAGTTACTAATTTTCCAAATTATGAAATATAATAGTTATCAGTCTCTGAATCCCCACACACAACATGATCCTACTACATGTTTGTGTATGTGTGTGTTAATAATTTTGATAAATTTCATGAGGGTAATTTTATAAAATAATGTTATTTTATTAACTATTTATTGAAATGGGATTATCTGGGAAATATTTATCAATATAAGAAATATGGTGAAGATGATCATGTTGGAAAAATTAGATATACAAAGGTGTGGCCTATGACCGCACCTTTGGATATACATCATGCATAAAGTCTTGATCCAAGACAACATCTTCATTGTTTTTTATTAATTTTTTTATTCTATAAATTTAAAAAAATTAATTAAATATTTTAAAATATTTAATTTATTTATTTTAAAAATTTAAATTATGTATCTTAAATTTTATATTCAAGTTATTTATTTTAAATTGATTATTAAATTTGTTTTTTTTAAAAACATTGAAGTTATTTATTTTAAAATATTCAAGCTATTTTATTTACTTGATTAAAATATTTATTTTAAATATTGAATTTATATATTCTATTTTTTTATTCAAGTTATTTATTTTAAAATATTTAAATTGTTATTCTTTGATCCATTTAAATCAATAAAGAAAATAATGGATTATTTCAAATAAAAATATTAATTTTTTTTATTCAAATTATTTATATTTAATATTCAAATACTTTATTTTAAAATTTTTATTAGAGTTATTTATTTTAAAAAATTAAAGTAATTTATATAGGGATTTAAATTAATAAAAAAAATTAAATAACTTGAATATTTTAAAATGAATAACTTGATTAATTTTTTTTTTAAAATAAATAAATTTAATATTGAAAATAAATAAATCTGATATTTAAAATAAATAAATTGAAAAAATTAAATAACTTGAATATTTAAAAATTAATAACTTAATTGTTTGAAAATAAATAACTTGAATAAAAAAAATTAAAATAAATAAGTGAGATAAAAAATTAAAATATTTATTTTAAATAAATAATTCATTTCTTTGTTAATTTAAATGAATGGAAAAATAAAATAACTTGAATATTTTAAAAAATAAGTTGAATAAAAAATTTAAATTGAATAACTTGAATATATAAAATACAATAGTTCAGGGAGGGGGATAACCAAGAAAAAAAGATTTCTATAGTGCTTGAAAGTACTTGGGGAGACTCGACCCTGACACCTCCTAAGAGAACCCTCAAAGGCGTAACCACTAGGATACACTATTAGGGGCACTTGAATATCTAAAATAAATAACTTGAATATTTAAAAGAAATAAGTTGAATTAAAAAATTAAATAACTTGAGTATTTTAACATAAAAAACTTCAATGTTTGAAAATAAATAACTTTGATAAAAAAATAACTTGAATAGTTAAAATAAATAATCGTTGAGTTATTTCCTAAATGACTTCTTCTGTATCCTTTGTTTTGAAAAACAAAATACACTTCATTTTATTTTTTAGTTAACTTGAAGTTGTTTTTTAAGTTCTTTTTATATAATTAATTTCTAAATCACTAAGTCTTGGTGAGATAAATTTGAGTTATTTATTTTCCTAAGCATCATGATGTCACACTGAATAATTTCAACAGAAGTTGGATCCAATTCCATGTTTGTTACAACCATACCTAAAGAACTCATTTTTTTTTTTGATATTTATAATTAAAGATTGAGGCTTTGAGGAAAGAAATATGATACAAGTTACACATGACCTAAAAAAGTTGATTACATTCAATTTGTACACTATCTAGGTGTTGTGAGTGACTTTATTTGTTTTTTTTCAATTTTCACTTAGAGATTTTATGTGTGATGTTTTTTAATATAAATCTCTAAGTTCTATTATTTCAATCATTGCTTCCAATCTTGCATGATCGATGATATTATGATGCTAAGAATATATATATTCTAAACTAGTTGATCAATAAAGTCAAGGTAAGGACTTGGTACCAATCAAGTTGATTGAAGAGGAGCTTGGGAAAAAAGATTCCTGCTACCAATGGTTTTTTCGAAGAAGTTTCAGGGTTCAAAACTTTTATTCTCCAATTATGTAGATCAACAAAGTTCAAAGTTTGTAACTTACATCCCTTGTATTTTTTATAGATCCTTTTGTTTCTTTAGATTAAAAGAGAAGAGTTCTCATGACTAGAAATGTTGGTAATATCCTTTAATAACATCCTTTAAGGTAGTATATGGATTGTTATCTCGAACTCCATGTTTTTATTTCATTTACATTGTTTGTATTTCTAATTGGATTATTTATCTTGGTTAAGTTGTTATCTTTCAACTTTTTTAATTTCTACTCTGCAAATCTTTATTTTTTTTATTTTCCATAACCACTTTATGGTTGAGTGGGAGCTACACAAATTTGAAAACCGATTCAAACACCACAGAACACACTTCACAAATTTCAAGATAGTCACATGCCAACTGTTAGGATCCACCAAATTCAAAAATTCAAAAAGGTCACGCCACTACCTCAGGCCACAAACCGTGAGCTGGAGCCTCGAGCCGCAAACCCTGACACACCCAATAAGCCATCATCATGCATAACACCAAAGAGAACTGCCCGCTGGATACTAGTCCTTCCTCGTCACTGGAACCGATTCATCCATACCCAAAAAAACACCATAATAATAGTCAGAAAAAAACAATTCAACCTTCACAATCTGAACAATAAGAACCATCATCGCTTCACTCTTTTCATCACTGTTGATGTCGACTCTACCACCATACTAGAAATGAGAATCACCGAACCATATACACAAATTGAAAACTTTATTGAGAGAGCATAAAAAAATCACTCAAGAAATAACTCAAAACACCTTCACAAATAACTTAGAAGAAGAAACACCAAGAAGATCTGTCAAACAAGTATACATCTTTACAAGAGCATACTAACTTAGGTCACACCTAGAGCCCCGATGACTGTAGTACCACAGATCTCAAGACCTCAAAGAATCCACCACACCATATTCGACTGGGATAGGTGCATAGGAACATGAGGTCAGAGCAGGTATTTGAGTATCTAAGGACTCAACACATAGCCATTGCTAAGAAGGAAGAAACCAAAAAGTAGAAAAAAACCAAAATGAACTAACTCTGGTATCAACTCGAAACTCATCGTCCTCTGAACCACAAAACCTAAATCCTTATTGAAACCACCACACCATCTTTGACCATAAGAGGTGCAGAGTCACCAGAGGCCAGAGTAGGGTTAGATCAGCCTAGAGTTTAGTTTTTTCTTATGTTTACTATAGATTATAAAATTATAGATAATCTAATTCCATGTTTTAATCATGATGTGTGGTCAGAATTGCAGTTTAATTATAGATTTTTGAATACTCTTTTATCAGTTATTCAAGAAAATACACATTCTCAGGTTTCTTCCTATAGAAATTCTTGAATAATTTGGTAAAATATTGGGCTTACCCATCTCTGAATATTAAAATCCTCAGATATGAGGTAATCTATATTGAGGATGGATTATTAGTTTTTTGATATTCTACCCAGTGGATGAGAAAATTATAGTCATACATATGAAAGACTAGGAATCTAAAAGGATATTTATTGATGATATAAAGAACATTACAAATATGAGTTTGTATGATTTGATTAAAACTTTAATGAAATATGAAAATAGATTGAAGAAAGATTTAGAAAAGTAAAAATAGAATAATGGTGGAGTAACATTTTCTTCTACTGATTTTGGTGTTACTAATTCAAATTTATGTACATTGAGATGAATTTATGAGTAGTGTATATATGATAAAATTTTAGAACTTACTGAAGGTGAATTTTCATAGATAGAAAGGGTTATGTTTTGGAAAAAAAATAAAAAATATTATCATAAGGAAAGAAAATAGAATCATGAGAAGAAGGATTCACCAAATGTTATAAGCAATGAATATAAGAAACCATGTCATATTAGACTAGATTTATTAAAGTTAAATAAGAAGGATAGAGAGTATGAGATATTTTCAAATAAAAAAATTAAATAAGGTTTTATAGAAGATGTATACCTAGAGTTATAGTCAATCATCTAATAATTTTGATAATTATTTGGAAAGTAGTGACAATAGTTAGAAGATAACAACTTTTTATTATAATGGACATCATAATGAGAAATGTTTCATGGAAAATATGACTGCTGAGTGTTTTCTGAATTTAACTTTATATGATAATTATCTTTATACATCTAATGATGGGGATTAAGAGTCACAAGCGTATGAGGAAATAAATAACTATGCATCAAAATTTGAGGATATGTATCTAAGTATTTTTAATAATTAAATAAAGTTAAAGTTGTGGTTTCTAAGACGAATAATTATATTTCTATACTTATGATTTGTAATTCAATATCACCCTTTCTTCTACTTTTGATGGGAGTGAGACCACTATAATGAAGTCTAAGGTTAATATCTCAAAGAAGATTGCTTCTAATTTTAATTCTAGGAGGAATAATTTTGATAAACTTTTGAAACATTTGAATTCAAAGAGGAAAAATTATGTACTTTTTGTAAACCTATCAAGAGGTCACAATTTGGAAGGCCACATTTTCAAATGAATTACTTTATACTTAATTTCATGTTGTTTTGTTAGAAATTCCTAATATCTAAACATTAGAATAGTCTATATTCTTTGAAAAAAATAATCTTTAGGAACTCATGGAGTATATATTTCAAAGAAACTTATAGTTGATCATCATAGTAGGGTTGGATAGATTTGAGTGCTAATTTTTTTTTACTACGAATGTTTCTAGACCTAAAAAAGTCTGAATGTCACATCCTTAATTTCCATATGAGATAGAAGCTGGGTATTGGTTGATAAAAAATCTATACTTATAAATTTGATTTTAAATTTATGTATGATTTTATTATTCTTACATATGGATAGTTTTATCAGAATTTTTACTCTTATATATGGACCCTTATATGTGTAAGTTTTTTACTTTGTTATTTTAGATTTATATTTTGACTTAATCTGTGAGAAACTGGGTTGCTTTTGTTAAAATTTTGCAAATATTTTATATTTATCTGAATTATTTATGAAATATAGTTTTTGTTTTTAGTACTTCTTTTAGAATCATCTTCATCAGAATAAGGTTTTCTATGTGTATCAAAATATAACTTCCAAATGGGTTATTCATTATGTACTTATCTTGTAGATTTTTGAATGGATGGAAGGGATACCTAGAACAACTAGGAAAAACTCTTGCTCATGAAGGACTTGATCAGAAATTACATGAGATATGGAACACTCAAATTTAGTGGACTTTCTATTTTTGTTCATGATTTTGAAGGAACAAATTTAAAAAATAATTAAATTATTTTAATATATTTCTATATTTTATCTTTTCTATCCTTTTGTTTTGTGTTAACACTAAAATGAGATATTTTTCTCAAATTTATAGGAACTGGAAATCATTATGCTGATGTTGTTACCAAACCATAACATATTTATAGATTCAAAAACATTAAACCAAAGATAGGTATGATCAATGTTAAGTGGTCATTTCCACTTCTTTTTTTACACTATCTTGACATTGAAAAACTATCTGAGAAAGGATTAGGATATTATTTCTTTATATAGAGCTATGATAAATATTTTTGAAGGAATTTCATATTTTCCAAAAGTAATTTGAACCGAAGTTACTAGATATATATTGATCATATTTTAGAACTACACCTAATGAAAGTTATTTTGTTCAATGAGATTAACAATAGTTATCTTATAGAAGGTTCCTTTTTATAGGTCGATAAGAATATATTATTTTTTAATATATACAGTGAAATCACATAAAGAAACCATGAACATGATATTCATACTATTAAAATGGAAACCATGTGAAACTAAAATGAAGAATATGTGTACCATTATAATTAGAATGTTATTTTTGATTATTTTTTGGATAACAATCACCAAAGAAATAACTAAATGGTTCTTCTCACCATGGTGTGTCCATGGGAAGCACAAAATAACCCAAAAAACTTTTTATGGGATTCCTCAATCCTTGATGATATTCTACTATTTGAGTAGTAAATATGGATGAAGAGAGAGATTCAGTAGGGAGAGTTATAGGCATAGGGTTTTGATAGAATTGAACACCACTACCCATGGTAAAGGATTCATTATATAGGATATGAGGATACTCCCTAATCAATGAATTTACACCATTCCATTACCTGTATGTTTTATAAACATACTAGTAATATCTTCAGTTATATACCATGTAACCTATGGCCATTTACTCACTCATACAATTTTAATGATCATTGATGTGTATGGATTTTTTCACATTAAATCCTTGATGTTTGGATGTATTGATTAAATCATATGAGTGTTAAACCATTTGGTACTTGTTGTTATGATTCATTTATATCATACAATATGATAATACATGCATCCATCATATGATATCACTATATCATTAAATATGATCTGTCCTAAATCTTAATAAAAATTATTTTTCATGTGTATGTGGTTCCATATGACATAAAATATCATACTATATGATATTCCATGGATTTAAGGAATATTCCCTTCAATATTCCACTTGCACTAAATCCTAAGATAATTTCATGGAATTTCACCTTATATTGTATCATATATGGTAATTTGTGAAATCATATCCAAAACACTTTTGGATATCTTCCAAAACACTTTTAGAAAGCTATCATTAACTTCTCCTCATATAAGATCATATTCAATACATTATGAAAATACCATCCAAAAATATTTTGAATAATGGATAAAACTCTAATAAAAATAAATTAACTCTCTCAGTCAAACTCAATTCCCATTTGTTCAACCATAAAGTGTGACCCCAAGGTCCTATGTAGCATTGTCAAAAAAAATGAATCACTAAATTTATAAATGTAAGGAAATAAATACCTCTATCGAAGAATCAATTGTACTCAATATACAAAGGGATCTATCATGATATACATTAAATACATGTATCTCTATACCTATATCCACCAGTTGTTTCACATGCTAGGATGCATTTTCATATGTTACCTTTTTCTAATACATCGTGTGAACATGGGACATAGTATATGACAATCCCATATATCCTACTTAAACATTATCAATTCTATGAGTATAAACCTAAAAGATCGATGAATATATTAGATTCATTAATCTATGAGATGATTGATGGGTTTTTGGGGATCATATCATGATCTTTAATAGTAGAAACAAACTAAAATAACACCTGGTCTATCTTCAAGGATCAAAGTGAAATGTTTTACAGAGAATTATGTACCTATAAAACTATTGTTGTGGACTCTATAATATTATTTGATAGAGTATGTTTTATGAAGATCAAGAAGTGGAAAAATAAATATACCTGCCACTATAGATGATTCACCAATCCTTGAATCCAAGTTCATAATTTCATACGCTTAAAAGAGTGATAGCGACTTCACTGTGATGTGATGAACTACATACCAAGGGGAAGAGAGATTCATGTAGAAATGCATGAAACTAAGGTAACCTAATAGGAGAACGATATCATCCTTTTATAAGTATTACCAACAATATTATTTTAATGAAGAGTGTTCACTATCTCGAACATTCCAGTCTCCATCTCATGGAACCCGTGCATTACATACTATTGGGTTCTCAAGCATTAAACTCTTTAATAAAAATTTTCAATACATGTTTAATATATTTAATGGATTATAAATAGCTGAAAACCATGATGGAGTTATTTGGTAGTGTGCATGAATCTTATTTATGCAATCATAATGCATGTTGTATGATAGAACATAGGTAGAAAAGGAATCTTATTCCTTTTAAATGATTTGTACATATTGTATGTTATGATATCCATCTCATGGATATTAGAACCTATAATATAGGTGTATCATAAAATACAATATAACTTATTTAAGTGCACATCCAATAATCTTTTACTTGCAAATAAATCCTATAAGAAATTAAGATAAAACTTCACAACTCTTGTAAATCCATCGAAAACTCTTTTAGGTATGGTTTTGTAACATCCTGGTTCCGAAAGCTACCCAGAGGCACCCCGTACCCGGTTGGTCACATGGCTTCAAGTGCATTTCCCCGAATGTTAGAGGCTGCTGACTAGTAGTCAGGACCTTCAGTGTGATAGTGGGTAAACTATTCCCTCATTGGCAGAGTAACACAACAAAAGTAAAACATATATACAATAGCGGAAGCATTAATAATACCATACAATAGTAAACAATGGAAGACTAAAAGTAAGAACAACTGGAGCACATATATAAATGATGCATGATACATATGTCTAGGAAAACAGCCAAAAAAGTCACAATGCTGGAATACAGTACTAAACCAAGTACAAAAGAAAAACAAGAATCAACTCCTCCGTATTGCAAGCCTCAACTTGGTCCCATGCTCTCCAGATCCAAAGCAGTCAAGTACCTGAAGTAGAAGGGCGCTTGACCTTATCTATACCTGCAACAATATAATATATTTGGGACCAAAAGCATGAACCAAATAGGGTGTGAGAATAATCCCAGTAGACAACCACCAAAAGATCTATGCCTAACAGTCAGTGAATATATATGGTAGGCAATAAGAAAAATGAAGTAGTAAACAAGGAAGTACTCAGCAGTAAACATTCCTACAATTTAAAGCATTTAAACACCACATATCAAGTAAGCAGATAATCATAAATAGGTAACCCTCTAGGATGTTCTCACAGCCTAATCCCCTTTGGTCCTACCTAGAAAATATAAGCAACCCTCTCGGAAGTACACAGAGTCTAACCCCACTGGTTTAGCTTTAGCACAGACTCTATGAGGAAGAACTCACCATCAATTCCCCATATAGTCTCGTATTGGTAACTAAAAGGTGCTCTAGGGAAGCACTTATGTCTCATTCCCCCTATGGCCCACGCCGAGGAACTATAGACACTCTGAGGAAGCACTTACATCAATTCCCCCTGTGGTCTTGCATCATAATAGTAAAAAAAGACACTTTGGAGAAACCCTTACATCTATTCTCCCTATGGTCTACTACATCAGGTTCTCACGGCCTTGTGTAAGTCAAGAAAGCATGGTAATGCATATCGGCCAAGGTAAACCTCAAGAACTACTTGGCTAATAGTATACAGTATAACAACATGTCAGATAAACCAACACTCCATCCTACAGTACTAGGCATGGGAAACAACAAGGCAGCCTAACAGGCTAAGCAGGACCAAATGGTCATAAAAAAACATGCATTATAAAACACTTCCAAAGCATAGAAATTAACCTTATTCACATTCAATTAACCTCTATTCCAGCATACAAGAATAACAAGTAACTAATAGGGCTAAAATAGTAAACACGCAATACCCCGTTCAAGGGTATTGGAAAATTTTGCACATATAACTCAAATACATTCTACATAAAGGCACAAACCACCTACCTCAGTGTTGTAGGATCACTATAAGTGAACCTCAAGCCTTTAATCACCAAAGAACACTATAGATTTACAAAAATTCTAAAAAATATCAACTAAGGATAACTCTTGAAAGAAGAGGAATCAGGAAATGAAGCTATTGAAGAAGGAAGAGCTTACTGTGGTGATCCCAACCCAATAAACGACGATTGAATCAGATAACAGATGCTCGATTGGGGGCTCGGGGAAGAATCGTGGCCGTACAGACACTCTCGGATGAACTAGGTCAAGAAAAAGGTGTTTCTGTCCGTTAGACGTAACCCCGGTACGTTTAATGAAAAAAGAAAGTACACGGTGTGTACTTTTGAGGTACATGGCATGTAATTTCCCTTAACAAGCCCCAATTTAGGTGGCCTCTAGGTCACCACACACAGTCGTGTGCACAACCATTACACGGCCAGCACACAGTTACCTTCGGTAACCGAGTACATGACATGTACTCATAAAGTACACAACATGTAGTTAAGAAATTTCGAGAAACTCCCCTTTTTCTCAAAAACACTAGAAAAAAGGAAACATGCCTGAAAATAAGATCTGGGTTCTTACAAACTTCCCCCTTAAAGAAATTCATCCCCGAATTTCCTTATCAAGGCAACGTAGAAGAAGAATCCTTGAAAATCTCCGGCCACTATGATCATACATCGACCTCCCTCTCCCATGTCTCGTCTTGTACTCACCTGTGCTACCATATAACTCATACCAGAGGAATAGACCGACCATGGATAACCTTCACACTTTGATCAACAATTCGGATAGGATGCTCCTCGAATGAGGCGTCCACCTCTAATTCAACTTCCTCGGGTTGAAAAACATGAGACGAGTCTGAAAAGTACTGCCGAAGTTGAGAAACGTGGAAGACGTCGTGCATAGCTTGGTACATTTGAGGTAACTGAAATTGATAGGAAACTGGCCCAACTCTCTCCAAAACCTCAAACGTCCCAATGTACCTCAGAGAAAGCTTACCCTATCTCCTAATCCTCTTGTGTCCCAACCTCGGTGTGACATGCAGGAAAACCTAATCCCCAACCTCAAACTCCAGAGGTAGTCTCTGTTGATCAGCATAAGACTTCTATCGAGATTGTGCGTTATCCATCCTCTTTCGAAACAACTCTATCTGCTCTGTGGTCTCCTGGACAAGATGAGGTTCCAGCGTAGCTTCCTCTCCTGCCTCTAGCCAATATAAGGGTGATTGGCATAGCCTACCATACAAAGCCTCATAAGGTGCCATCAGAATAGTTTCTTGAAAACTATTATTGTAGGAAAACTCCACAAGAGGTATGTGCTTCTCCCAAAAACCTCCAAAATCCAGGATGCATGCTCGAAGCATGTCCTCAAGAACCGAAATCATACAATCGGACTGGCCATCTGTCTGGGGATGGTAAGATATACTCAAAAGCACTTGTGTACCCAAATCCTTTTGACGACCCTGCCAGACCCAAGAAGTAAAACATGCATCCCTGTCTGATACAATGGAGTGCGGAACCCCATGTAGACGTACAATCTCTCAAATTTACAAACTTCCCAACTCATCAACACTAAAAGTATCCTTGATCAGTAATAAGTGATCAACCTTCGTGAGTCTGTCAATGACAAACCATACTACATCATTTCCTCGAGGCGGCCTCGACAAACCTATCATGAAATCCATCTCAACATTGTTCCATTCCACTCAGGAATGGGTAACTACTAAAAAACCCCTAATGGTCATTAATGCTCCACCTTCACCTTCTGAAAGGTGGAACACCTCATGACAAAACCAACAACATCTCTCTTCATACATGGCCACCAATACTGACGGTGTAGATCACGATACATCTTGGTGACACCAGGATGAACTGCCCAAACTGAGGAATGAAAGTCCTGCATCAACTCCTCGCGTATGTCTACTAGCACCCATACGCACCCATGAAAACTTAAGATCTCATCCTCACATACTATCCATCTAGTAATATGCTCCTCTTTTGACACACTCTTCCGTAGGACTAGGCCTTCAGAATCTGATAGCTTCCTCATTCGCACTCGATTAAGAAGAGTAGAGGTAACAACTATAGAATAAAGAAACGTCTACCCCTATCTATCGTACACCTCCAAATGAATCTCAGATAATAGATCCATAAGATACCACTCACTGATGGCCTCCTAAACTACCTGTATATGAGTCCTCATACTCAGCGCATCAGCCACTGCATTGCCTTTCCTAGGCGTATAGGAAAGCTTAAAGTAAAAGGAATGAAGGTACTCAACCCACCTTCGCTGTCTCAAATTCAGATCACGCCAAGTGAAGATGTACTTGAGACTTTTGTGGTTGGTGAAAACCATGAAATTCTCTCCCAGAAGATATTGTCTCCAATAGTGTAAACCATGAACAACTGCAGCCAACTCGAGATCGTGCGTAGGGTAATTTCTCTCATGTGGCCTCAACTTCCGAGACCTTTATGCAACAACCCCTTCTCCCTACATAATCACTGCTCATAGCCCGATACCTGATGAATCACAATACACAATATAGCTCTTTCCCGGCTCTAGAAATACTAGTATCAATGCTGAAGTCAACCTCCCTTTCAGCTCCTGAAAGGGTGACTCACAAGAATCTGACCACAAGAACCTTGCACCCTTCTTAGTCAGACCTGTCAGTGGTGCTGCTAAACATGAAAATTTCTATATGAAGCATCTTTAGTAACCATCCAGCCATATAAAACTTTATACCTCAAAGATGTTCTTCGGCTACTCCCAGGAAACTACTGCTCTCACTTTCTCTGGGTCTACTGACAATCCTGTCTCTGAGATGACATGACCCAAGAAGTGAATCTGGTCCATCCAAAAGTGAAATTTGAGAGCTTAGCATATAATGGATGCTCTCTCAGTGTACTCAAAATGATCTCAAGATGGGTATCATGGTCATGTAGAGTGTGAGAGTACACCAAGATATCTTCTATGAAGACTACCATGAAAGAATACAAGTATGGATAGAACACTCATTTCATCAGTGCCATGAAAACTGCAGGTGCGTTCGTGAGACTGAACGGCATAAACACATATTCGTATAGACCATACCTGCTCTAGAAGGTTGTAAGAGGTATATCAGATGGTCTAATGTGCAACTGATGGTAACCGGATCTCAAGTCAATATTTGAGAACTCATGGGCTCCTCGAATCTGATCAAAGAGATCATTAATCCATGGTAAGGGATATCAGTTATTGACCATCAACTGGTTCAAATTCTGATAATCCACACAAATTATGAGGGTACCGTCCGCCTTCTTTGCAAATAGGACAGGCGAACCCCAAGGAGAAGTATTGGGTTAGATGAAAACCTTTGCCTGTAACTCCTCCAACTGCTTCTTGAGCTCCTATAACTTAGGTGTAGCCATCCTATAAGGAGGAATGGACACCAGTTCCACTCCTAGAACAAGATTAATAGAAAATTTCACCTCTTTCTCTAGAGGAAAACCTAAAAAGTATTCTGGAAAGACATCCCTAAAATGATCCACCACTGGAGGAAAGTCCATCTGTGAAGTCCCTTGGTCATCCAGATATAGACTAATAATATGGGCTGTAACTCCTCCCAACCCATGATGCTCGGGTCCTGCTCTACTCGCCCGGACATCCCATTCTCCCTTATGAAGAAACAATCCACCCTCTAGTGACGCGAAACTCACCCTATGATGATAGAAATAAACAATAGACTATAAGGGAACTAACCAGTCCATTCCAAGAATGACGTCATAGACTGTCATCTCTAAGACATAAAGGTCACATAGGAAGTGACACCCACCAATATCTAGAGGGCACTCCTTGAACTGACATACACTAATCGTTCTAGTCCCCAACGGAGTGTCTAACATCAATATATCTCCAGAAGAAAAGATACAGTTCCCAAGGCTCTCTATAACAACAAAAAATATAAAGCTATGGGAAGCCCCCATATCGAAAAGAGCAGAAGCTAAAAATGAGGCAACTAAGATCGTACCTCGAACTGTAGAGGGTCCGAGATCCTGCTCCTACTGGGTTTGCTCCACTAAAAAAATCTGACCTGCACCACAGCCCTGTGACCCTTCCTGACCACTCTGAGCTAATCCACCCTATTGTTACTAAAATCCTGGTGACTGACTACCACGGCTGCGACCTTCACCTCAGTCTGAACGCCTGGAAGAACTCTAGTACCTAGACTGGTGAGAAACTGGTGGTGCTTCTCCTATACGAGGAGTCATAAAAGAACCCCTGTTACTAGCTTCCAGTGAGAAAAACTGACAGAAGCACTGAAGATGACCCATGTTAACGCAAGATCAACACTCCACTGGATATCTCGGGAAATGTGTCCTCATATTCCCGCTCTTCCCGCACTGGTAGCACACCACATGGCTAACAGAATAAGTGTCTCTCCTCCTTGGATCACTAGAAGAAGACCCCATGTGGAACTTCCTACGTTCAGTAGGAGGGATACTAACTTCAGATGTCGAACCGCCCTAGCTCACAACTCCAGAATTCCTCAAATTTCACTCTGTGATTAGCACCTAGTTGACTATTGAAGTGATAGATGTCAACCTGAAGATATTCACCTGTGATCGAATGTCATACCTGAGACCATCCTTGAACTTCCTTGCCAAAAATAACTCACCACCTCCTGGAATAGGAGTGAAGTGCTGCAACTCTTTGAAGCGAGAAGAATACTTCATAACAGAAAGAGTACCCTACTCTAGACTCATGAACTCCTGGGCTCGATCGGCCCTAAAAGTCTCCGGATAGAAGTAGTCGTAGAAGACATGCTGGAACTCATTCCAAGCCATAAACTTCTAGCATCCCGTTTGTGAGATCACATCCCACCATCTCTTGGTGGAATCCCGAAGCATGTATGTAGTGAGCTTCACCCTCCTCTCTGGAGGAGTCTCCAGATGATCGAAGATAGAAAGCATGGATTCTAACTATGACTCTGTAGCCTGAGGTCCTCCTTTCCCTGTGAAGGTGGGAGGATGCTTCTTCTAGAAAACCCGCGTCAACTCTATCATAGAATGGGCAGGATGCAGTACTCCACAGAAGGTCTACATGAACCTTATAAATCCCTCTCGGAACTATGCATCAGCACCTGTGTCCAGAATGATGGCTGGTGCCAAGATTAGCACTACTGGAGGATCTACTAATAGTCCTTGACCAGCCATGTCCAGTGTCTGATCACTACCCTGTAACTAGTTGACAATGGGAGGATGTCTCAGTGGAATGAATCTTCAAGGTCAAGTGCACACCTTAGATCAAGATTGACAGGGACTAAAACTTAGAAGTATAAGAAGGGAACAGGAGAAAGAAAGCATTCAAGTTTTTCAAAACATGGATACACGGCGTGTATAATGCCTACACGGCGTGTTCCTTTAAGCCTTTCACATGGGCGTGTAATCCTGCCACAAATGGTCGTGTAACACCCCAAACACATGGTGTGTACTTGACTTCTCTTACCCAGCTCGAGTTCTTCTACACGACTATGCCACACGGTCCTCCTAGAACAAGACTACATGGTGTGTTCGTTCCTAACACGGTGTGTACTAGATGATCTTCAGCGACCCGTGTTGTTAGTGACATGGCTGGATACACGGCTCACACTAAATGGTGTGTTCCAGATGGACACGATGTGTATTAGAAAAGACTTAACAGACCCATGTTTTTAGTCACATGGCCGGTTACACGGTTCTACAACACGTCGTGTACAACCGGTACACAGTGTGTCCTACCAAAGACTCCAAACCCCGTGTCCCTGCCCACACATTCTGAGACACAGTTAGTGACTACACGACGTGTACATACAGTACACAACATGTACTTAAGAGAAAAAGTTTCTTCCCGAACAGAAGAATACATGGCGTGCATTCATCATTACACGACGTGTATTCTAGGTTTTTCCTGACAGTAAGCCTTAGAAACTACTCCAGTACCCAGAAAAACAATGAAACAAACATTAAAGTTCCAAATTCTAATCTGTGAGGGCCCATAATCCCTAAAAATCAAATCTTGGCATCTTATACATGTCATATACAAGGAAAACAAGGCAATGATCCACCAAATTACTGTCTATGAGGTCCCATAACACCTCAGGAACCAAAGTTTGGCATTCATTCAAAGAAATCCTTACGCAAATCAATAACCTATCAATATAAGGTATTCTATCAAGGAATCTATCACAACAATATGCATATCAAGCACAACATCTATCACAACAACATGCAATTGAAAATTCACCCTAAATGGCATGGCAAGAATGCATGACATGTGATTTCTAGAAAGTGCCTATATGATGAATGAGATGTCATACCCTCATCTCATAGGGTTGCAATATAAATAAAACCTCAATAACATCAACGATAACAACACAATACATGTGAATCACCCAACATTGAAAATCAAATCAACTGTAAAATTGCAAAACCAGAAAAATTTCAATAAATGAGGTAATTTGGCTTTTACCTGTACATGGGTTAGCTAATCTTGGGAATAGCTTATTACCAAGCACCTATTCCATCCTATCCCTGACTATATGCTCCAAATAGTAAGTCAAGAAGAAAATAATGCCTCTGATACCACTTTGTAACGTCCCGATTCTGGAAGCCTCCTAGAGGAACCCCGTACCCGGTTGGCCACATGGCCTCAAGTGCATTTACCCGAATGCCAGAGCCTTCCAACTAGCAGCGAGGGCCTTGGGTGTGATAGTGGGGAAACTATGACCTCATTGGCAGAGTAACACAGTAGAAGTAAAACAGATTTACAATAGCGGAATCAGTAATAATACCATACAATACTAAATAGTGGATGACTAAAAGTAAGAACAAATGGAGCACATATATAAATGATACATGATACATATGTCTAGGAAAATAGCTAAACAAGTCACAATGCTAGAATAAAGTACTAAGACAAGTAAAAAATAAAAACAAGAATCAACTCATCAGCATCGCAAGCCTCAGCTTGGTCCCATGCTCTCCAGCTCTAAAGCAGTTAAGTACCTGAAGTAGAAGGGAGATTTCCCTAATCTATACCTGTAACAATATAATCTGTTTGGGCCCAAAATCATGACCCAAACAGGGTGTGATACTAATCCCAGTATGCAACCACCAAAAGACATGTGCCTAATAGTCAGTGAATATATATGGCAGGAAATAAGAAAAAGGAAGTAGTAAACAAGGAAGTACTCAACATTAAACATTCCTACAGTTTGAATCATTCAAACACCACATATCAAGTAAGCAGATAATCACAAATAGGTAACCCTCTGTGATTTTCTCATAGCCTAATCCCCTATGTTCCTACCTATCAAACCCAAGCAACCCTCTGGGAAGTACACACAGTCTAACCCCTTTGGTTCAGCTTTAACACATACTCTCTAAGGAAGCACTCACCGTCAATTCCCCATATAGACTCATATCGGTAACTAAAAGGTGCTATAGGGAAGAACTTATGTCTCATTCCCACTGTGGCCCATGTTGAGGAACTACAGACACTCTGAGGAATCACTTATGTCAATTCCCCCTGTGGTCTCGCATAGTAATAGTAAAAATAGACACTCTGGAGAAGCCCTTTTGTCCATTCTCCCTATGGTCTAATACACCAAGTTCTCACAGCCCTGTGTAAGTCAAGAAAGCATGGAAATGCATATCAGCCAAAGTAAACCTCAAGAACTACTTGGATAATAGTCTAAAGCATAACAACATGTTAGATAAACCAACACTCCATCCTACAGTACTAGGCATGGGAAACAACAAGGCAACCTAACAGGCTAAGCAGGACCAAACAATCATAAACAAAACATGCATGGGAAAACACTTCCAAATTATAGAAATTAACCCTATTCACATTCAACAAACCTTTATTCCATCACATAAGCATAACAGAAAACTAATAGGGCTAAAACAGTAAACACACAATACCCCGTTCAAGGGTATTGGGAATTTTTTCACATATAACTCAAAGACTTTCTACATAAAGGCACAAACCACCTACCTTGGTGTTTTAGGATCGCTATACGTGAACCTCAAGCCTTGAATCTCCCAAGAACACCATAGATCTATAAAAACACTAAAAACACTCAATCGATGATAACTCTTGAAAGAATAAGAATCAGGAAACGAAGCTCTAGAAGAAGGAATATCTTACCGTGGCGATCCCAACACAATCAACAACGGTCAAATTGGAGAATGGATGCTCGATTGGGGGATCAAGGAAGAATCGTGGTCGTACGGATGCTCTTAGAAGAACTAGGTTGAGAAGGAGGTGTTTCTGTCCGTCAGATGTGACCCCGGTACGTTTAATGAAAAAAAATAAAGTACACGGAGTGTACTTTTAAGGTACACGATATGTACTTGCCCTTACCGAGCCCCACTTTAGGCGACCTCCAGGTCACCACACAGGGTCGTGTGCACAGCCATTACATAGCCAGCACACGGCTACCTGCGGTAACCGAGTTCACGGCGTGTACTCATAAAGTACATGGCGTGTACTTAAGAAATTTCCATAAACTCCTATTTCTCTAAAAAACACTAGAAAAGGGTAAACATACCTAAAAAGAAGATCTAGGTTCTTGCAGGTTTTATAAAAATATATTCATTTTAAAATAAACAATTAGTAAAAAAATTAATCCTTATCCAAAGGCCTGATTATGATAACCTTATTTCATTAATAATGTTGATAAAAAATATTAAATACCCATTTCATATACATAAGTAATGAGAAAACTATAACAATGCATTAGTGCTGCTCAAACTACTAAGAGTTCTAGTGTGATCCCAATAAAACATAATCATATCTCATATGAACATGTCCACTATAAGATGTATCATATAAATCATATGTATACCTATATAATCCCTTTACCCATGGTATTTATTGAAAAATATACTTAGAACAATGTCAATCTAGTATAGGTCATCTCATATTTTCTTGATTCTCCAAGAAATGACTAACCTGTTTGATGAATATATCACATATCATTCATATAGGGGATGAGAACATCACTCACCCCTCAACCAAGTAGCTGAACACATCTCACGTGAATCAACTAATCATATAAATTCATTTCCTCAACCTAATTCAATCAAGGTATAGATATATTTTCTCATTATATTAGTGAAAAAAATCCTATCTTGGCTATTCTCTAACTAATGAAATGATCAACAACATACCCAACCAACCCATTATTATCTAAATCACAATGAATTTCATAAGAAATGTTTCAAAGTATGAAGGTTATCATGCTATATATCTCACTAACCTTAGGTAATAATGATTTATCATAATCATACACCCCTAAGTATATCGATGTATTTGGGGAGTTCAATAGGATATACTTGTCAGGTCAATCCAAATAATAAGTCTCCAATTATTATTTTATGAGTTCACTACTCATGCTAATCTTGACATGTCATCACAATACATATTAATTATTGATGATCATCAATTAGGGATAACTAAAATTCATAATTATAGAGGATATTATCATTCCACCATTTATGTAAAGTAAATTACAACACACATGAATAAATGATAAATAGAGATCACCTTTTTTATAATAAAATGATTCATTATGAAACCATTACACCACTCTCATAAATATTTCAAACCAATATACTCTATATGACCCTCATGCATTTTTTGTGCTAATGGTTTCATTAAAGGATCCATTGCATTTTCATCTGTAGACACACAATAGATCCTAACATTTCCCCTCTCAACAGTCCCTTATATAAGATGGTATTTTTGAAGGATGTGTTTGGTATTTTGGTGAGATCAGAGTTCCTTTTCTTAAGAGATAGATCAATTTTTTTCATAGTAAAGCTCATTCACAACCTTAATGCAAATAACCACATCTAAATGAGAGATGAGATTCCTAATTCAAACAGGTTCCTTCATAGTATATAATTCAATGATGTACTCTACCTATGTTATAGTGGATTTTTTGAAACTCTTCAAGATAATAAATATTTAATTCATAAAAAATAAAACATTGGATTGATATTTCATATCATCTTTGTTGTAATGGAAACTCACATCCATTTAACCCTTTATGAGGAGACGAACATATCCTTATTACTTATTAAGTACTTAAGAATGTTATTCATGGGAATCTAATGAATCTCATTGGGATTGGATTGGTATCTAGAAGTAATTCTAAGAACATAGGTAACATCAGGTCAAGTACACCACATGTCATACATGATAGAACCTATGTAGAATGCATAGGTAATTATTTTTATCCTTATTAACTCATTAGAATGATCCTAAATATTCTTAAGTTTTGTGTCATGTAACACTGGTAAATACCCCATTTTTATAGTTCTCTATGCTAAAAATATTTTTAACATTACCAATGTAAGTGTCTTAACTATGTATAAGTAACCTCTTAAATATATATATATAAATATCCATACCCAGTATATAGGCTATATCACCCAGGTCTTTTATCAATAAGCATTTACCCCACCAAATATTCACAAAGTGAAGTGTCAGGATTTCATTTCTGATAAAAATTATTTCATCCACAAACAATATCAGAAACACAAATATGCTCCCACTAATCCACTTTTATACACAAGAATCATTTTTATTTTTTATAAAACCAAAATCTTTGATCACATCATCAAATAATATATTCCAAATCTGATAATTCTAACTCAATTCATAAATGGGCCATTGTAACTTTCATACCTTAGTAGCCTTATTTTTCACTTTAAAACCTTTGGACTATATCATATAAATGTCCTAGAATAAATTAACATTAATTAAAGTGGTTTTGACATCCATTTCATATATATAATAATCAAAATGATCCTCTATGGAAATAAATATCTAAATGGACTATATCACTACAATAGGTGAAAAGGTTTTTTCATAATAAATACCATGATTTTGATTATAAATTTATTCCACTGAGAATGATTTATAGGTAGAAACTGTACCATTCATGTTAGTTTTAGTATGGTAAACACACTTGATACCTATGGTAATCACCCCTTTAAATGTACCCACCAAGTTCCAAACTTTGTTAGTACACATGGGGTCTATTTCAGATTTCATGGATTCTAACCATTTCTCAGAACTAGAACACTCAATGGTATCCTAATAGTTATTTGGTTCATCATTTATGAACATTAATTAACCACCATTAGCTATGAGAAATCCATATTTTGACATCCCAACCCAACTTCCTATAAAACCAGGAGCCGGATAGATCACCACATGGCCACAAGCATGCCTCCCCATATGCCAGAGGCTACTAACTAGCAGCGAGAGTATAATAATGGTACGATGGGGAGACTATACCCTCATAATCAGAGTAACACAGTGGTATATTAGAAAAATAAATAACTGAAAATAGAAAAAGCAGTAATAAATGAAATATAGAGTAAATAAAGAATAATATAAACTGAATATAAATGGTCAATGCCAATATACAATAATACATGCATGTTCATATGAAGATACATAAATTAAAACATTAGACACATAGAAGGAAACATGATATAGTTCAGTACATGAATAAAGAAAATAAATAAAATCCCCGAGGGTGAACTCCATGAGTATCCTAATCTCTAGATCAGTTCTTTGCACCTAACTTCCAGATACAAGCAAGTTAGCACAAGAAAAAGTCAATGGTTCTACAAACATGGGATTTTTTCGAGTACCCTAGTGCAATGGAAACTTGAGAGTAGGGTGTGAGATTATAAGGACCTAACCATAGTTACCCAGATCCGGTGCCTTATTTTATTACATTGGCATATAAAAAGGAAGGCATATCCTAAAGGAACAAATAGTTTAGTAGCTTTGTAAAACAAGAAACATACATAAGTTCAACATTACAAATTGAAAGGAAAAACAACTTATCAACTTATTATGAATCACATATAATCTCCTAGATTATCCTTAAAAGTAATTCATAATATACTTGTTCACAACCTAGGGAAAATAAAACATGTGAATGGGGTGAGATCATATGCTTAGTAAGGGTAAATAATACAGTGGAATAAAATATAAACATAAACTCTAGGAAGGAAAAATAACTAAAATGCATGCCTTTAAAAATATATTTGATCATAATATGGAAATAATAAAAGATGATTAAATAATTCGAAAAACATAACCATGGATATTATACTAGTTAAATAATCACATGGACTATTAATCTCTAGTTTCATAATGAGGTAATTCATAATGTCGGACAACTGAAACATATCATTGAGGCCTCAGCCAAGACATTTGAAAATACTAGGGTAAGGCCTCAGCCAAAACCCAATTCTATTTTGTATCATGACACATGTCGATGCATTGATGGGGTATAACAGGACCCAACCATTAATTACTAAGTCCAATTCATTCCTCATATTAATGGGGATAAACATAAACAACATATACATTCCTATTGAAACTAACATATGAAATGTAAATATTTTTCCCCAAACACTAACCATTCAGAGTAATATGGTGAATGGTTTCAAGAGAGAAAATTCTTAGTCAAAATAATAATAAAAAATTAAATAAAATATGGTAGATTATATCATAAAATATTATCCCCCATTATACATAATAATCAATAAGAGTGTTGCAACAAATGAAAATACTCTTATAAAATCATCGAGTAATTCTTGAAATAAATACTCTTTTACTTGAAAAGAATAGTTCTGTTGGAAAAATATTTATATAAAATCAGAAGTGAAATAATATAGTTTCTTCATAATAAAATTATTTATTTTATAAAAATAATGGTGTCTAAAAATAGATTATAGAGTGTACTTGAACATAGGTAAGAATTTGAGAAGTTCCCTTGAATCGGGCTAGTATTTTAAGAAGAATTTTTGGAAGATCTTTTTAAAGCATGTAAATCATCATAATAGAAATAAGTATTCTAGCTGGTACATATTTATAGAACATTAAAATAGAATTTATGAGTAGAAAACAAGAATAAATAATAATTTCATTGAGGTAAGTAAAGAATAAGAGTAACCTAAATGAAAATGGAGGTTTGGGTAGAAAACCCATACCTTATGTCTGAATATGTTCTGCTCTTGAACTTAAGGTCCTGGAATATAAAACTAGACTTATTAATAACTTAATTCATAACCTATTAGACATTAATTTTATTTAGTATAATTTTATTAAGTTCATTTATGGTCATTTTTATGGGTTAAGAGATTCAATATCATCGTTTGTGAGTGCTCGTTTCATTAGTTTTCATGATCGGTTCGTCTGTATGGAAGTTAATATAAAATGAGAATTGAATTCCAGAATTAATTTTATATGTTATTTGTTCTCATACAGAAGGTTAAATGATCATATAAGTCATTTTTTACTTTGGGTGAGGATGAATCATTAGATAAAATTTTAATGATAAACACTTGGATTAATTAAGTGGTTTTTTTATCACCATGAACTCATTTTGTTTTATAAATTAATAACATGTGAAAAAAAATGATTCAAAAACATTAAATAAGATATATTAAACATATTATGACCTGGTTAAATCATAAAAATGGTTTCATGACCATAATTTAAGATGTTAATAGAAGTTGAAAACTTGTCGTCCTTGAATGTGATAAATTAACACATCTCGGGTGGTGTTTTCATTTCTAGTATAAAAGGAGGGGAAAGAAGATATGATGGTGAATTATTCCATTATCATAAAAAATTACAGTACATGTAAGGTACTGGAGTTATCATAAAATTTTGAGGAAAGTAGGTGAGGAAAGAAAAATAAAGAAAGAAACTTGAAAGAAAATTAAAGAAATGAAAAGAGGAATTTACCTCTTGAATTTATCTTCCTTGAGAGCCTCTTTAGGGGAGATGATTTGGTCTTTTGAAGAGACTAATGGCTGATGTATGTGGGGAGAATATTGGGAGGATATTTTAGTATAATTTAGACAAGGATCAAGGCTTGAGAGGAGTCAAGAGAAGAGGGAGGGATGGGTGACTTTTATAGTGGAAGAGAGGAGTGATTTCCCATTATTTTAATAATTATTTTATTATTTTGGATCAAGACTATGAATAGTATTGATTCTTGTAACTCAAATAGTAATAAGTGCATGAGAGTTCTAACCAAGTGTTCTTACATCAAACTTACATCACATGTGACTCAATAAATCATGTATTTAACATTTATCGTAAATTATCGTATTTTACTATTCACCAAAAATTCAAGTATTTTAAAAAAATACCAAAAATCCACCCTAACCATTTTTTGATGTGTAGAATTCAAAAATGAACTCCATTTTATCAAAATAATTTTCTAAATAAGAGAAATTTAATTTTTAAATAAAATCATTATTTACTTGAAAAATACAGATTTTAAATTCAAAAGTGATTTTATAATACATTCAAAAATTATATGAGGTCTCATAAAATTTTCCTAAAATAATAGAACAACAAAATATTTATTTAGGAATACATTTCATGAAAATAAATTTTATTAATTTATTAATTTAAAATTGTAATTAAATATTTATTACTCACAAAAATACCAACATTTAATTATTAATTTATAAAATATTCTATTTCATTTATAAGGTGCCTAAATTTTATTCATACTTTCATGGGTGTGGTTTCTATTCATAAGGGTCATATTAATTTTTATTTGGGTACTTTACTATTTATAGGGTTCGAGTTACTATTCATTGAAAATGTAAGTTGATCCTATCATACTCTAAATATCTTACTGAATGCAACCATGTATGTTAGTTTTTTGCAATTCAAAACACTGAGGTGGAAAAATTATGTTTATTTTCTAGGTTATAAGAAAGTGGTGTTTTGAAGAGACTTAGTGTTTCATGCATTCAATATTAAATTTATTTTCAAATCCTTAGGGTGTTACATTCTCCCCCCTTATAAAAAATTCATCCTCCAAATTCCAGAATGTTACCTCATAAAAATATTTGGGTAGTTCTTCATCATAAGCTCCTCCTGATCCCATGTTGCTTCTTAAATTTTATAATTTTTCCAAAGTACCTTTACCAGTCGTGCCATCCAATTCCTCAACACCTGTTCCTTAGTGTCCAAAATCTGGATAGGCTTTTCACGGTAAGATAAGTCGGGTTCCAATTCTATACCTTCAGAAGTGAGGACATATGTTGGGTCTGACATGTACTTTCTCAACATTGAGACATGGAACACATTGTGTACTTTATATAGGCTAGGAAACATTGCCAAATGATAAGAAAAAACTCCAATTCTCTCTAGAATTTTTAAAGGGCCAATATATCTAAGGATCAGTTTTCCTTTCTTCCCAAATCTTATAACACCCTTCCATGGAGATACTTTTAAGAAAACATGATCTCCCACTTGAAATTACAAATTCTTCCTTTGATTATCAGCATAAATCTTTTTCCTACTTTGAGATTCTTTGATATGGATTTGAATAGTTTTTACCTTTTACATTGCTTCTTCCACAATATATGGGCCCACAAGCTTCCTTTCACAAACTTCATCTCAACATGTTGGTGTATGACATATCTTTCCATACAATGCTTCATATGGTGCCATTTGAATACCATAATGGAAACTATTATTGTAGGAAACTCCACCAAGGGTAAATACTGATCCCACATACCTTGAAAATCAAGCAAGCATGATCTCAACATGTCTTCTAAAGTTTAGATCGTCCTTTCTGACTGCTCGTCAGTTTGGGGGTGATAAGCAGTACTCAAACGAAGTTCAGTATCCAAATATTTTTGAATACTTTTCCATAATTTTTATGTAAATATAGGATCAAAATCAGACACTATTGAAAGAGGTTCTCCATGAATTCTTACAACTTCATTGATATAGAGTCATGCAAGGCGCTCTAGTGGAAAATCCTCCCTTATAGAGAGGAAATGTGCAGATTTCGTAAGTCAATCAACAATTAACCATATTGCATTATTATTTCTTGGAGTTTTGGGTAATCCAGTGACAAAATCCAAGGTTATGTCATCCCATTTCCATGTAGGAATAGGTAAAGGTTGCATGACTCCTCTGGGATGTTGTATTTCAGCCTTCACCTATTGACAGACTAAACATCTTGATACATAATCATCAATTTCCCTCTTCATGTTATCCCACCAGAAATGTTCCTTAAAATCTCTATACATCTTAGTTCTACTAGGATGTATATAGAAATTTGAACTATGGGAATAATCTAATAACTCCCTTTTTAGATCAGGTATATTAGGAAGACAAAGCCTCTTCCTAAACTTCAACATTCCATCTTCATATATGAATTCTACCAACTTCCCATCAATCACAACATTAATTTTCTTTTGAATATTCTCATCATCTGGATGGGAAATTTTAATCCTTTCTAATAAATATGGTTGGGAAACCAATTGAAAAATTAATTATGTTTCACCTTCTTTTATGATTCACATATCCATCCTCACTAGATCCATATACATAGGATCTTTATCAATTATTATTTTGTTTAGAATTCCATGATAATTCCTACTCAATGAATCAGCTACCTTATTTATATTTCTTGGGTGTCAGTGTATAGAAAAATAATAATCCTTGAGAAGATGGATCCACCACATTTTCCTCATGTTGATTTATTTTTGTGAGAATATGTATTTAAAACTCTTGTGATCAGTATATATATCACATCTTTCACCATATAGATAATTTCTCCATATATTTAGAGAAAATATCATAGCTTATAACTCAAGATCATGAGTTGGATAGTTCTATTCATGAATTTTTAACTGCCTTGATGCATAGGCAATAAATTTATCATTCTTAATTAAGACACAACCAAGTCCTTTCTTCAATGCATCACTATAGATAAAAAATCCACCATTTCCTGATGGTAGTGTCAGGATCGGAGCATTCAATAATCTCCTCTTTAATTCTTCAAAACATACTTCACGTTATTTTTTCCATATGAAATTAACCCCTTTACGAGTAATCTTGGTCAATGGGTTGGCTAAACAGGCAAAGTTCTGAATGAAACACCAAAAATAACTTGCTAAACCAATAAAAATATGCCCCTCAATTATGTTCGTTGGAGCAGGCCATTCCTGAATAGACTTTGTATTCATAGGATAAACAGATATTCCATCCTAAGAGACAATATGGAAAAGAAAATAAACTAATCAAATTCAAAATTCACACTCTTTAAACTTCCCATATAATTCATTTATTCTAAGTATTCATAATAATGTGCAAGTGGATTTCATGATCTTTGTATCTTTTTGATTATACCAAGATATCATCAATAAATACCACAAAAAATCTATCAAGATATTCCTTGAAAACCCTATTCATTTGATCCATGAAGACAGAGGGTGCATTAGTCAGTCCAAAAGGCATTACTATAAACTTGTAATGCCCATACCTAGTTTGAAATTATGTATTTGGAATATCTTCCTTCCTCACACGCAAGTGATGATATCTAGATCGAAGGTAAATATTTAAAAAATATTGGGATCCATGAAGTTGATCAAATAAATCATCAATGCAAGGTAGGGGATACTTTTTCTTTATTTTTATAGCATTGATCTCCTTGTAGTCAATGCACAACCTCATAGATCCATCTTTCATTTTAATGAAAAGAAAAGGGGATCCCCATGGAGAAACACTAGGGAGAATAAATCCTTTATCACTCAATTCCTCTAATTTTTTCTTCAGTTCTACTAATTCCACAATGTTCATTATATAAGGAATCTTTGATATAGGCCTTGAACTAGGAATTAAATCAATAGAGAACTAAACTTCCCACTCTATATGATGTCCAGGTTAATCCTTTGGAAAAAAATAAATATATTATTTCACAATAGGTACATTATCAATTTGAATATTTCTTTCCTCACTCATAGATATCGAGTTATCATCCTCCCTAAGAATTGAATTCAATTGAGATACTGAGGGTGGATCTAGATAAGAATCAGATGATGACGTTTCTGCTCTAAAGATAATGGATTCTATACCTTCCTCACAAATTGTAATTTCCTTATTCTTATAATATATTTTCACATAATATTTTTAAATCCAATACATGCCAAGGATTATGACAAATTCAACCATGGTTATGATAATAAAATCAACAGATAAATCATATTTATATTCCATAATAGGGACTGCCTGACACATACTTATTGAAATGAGACTTCCCTTAGGGGTTTTGACTGACAACTCCATTGTTAAGTAGAATTGGAAATATCTAATTTTTAGAGAAAACTGGTAAGATATAAAGGAATGAGATGATCCAAAATCAAATAAAGCATTGTCCAATTTTGAGGAAATGATTATAGTACCTACCACCACATCGTTAGGAACTTCAACTTCAACATTTATGATCACATAAGCTTGGCCTTGCTCCCTTGGCATTTTTTGAGGCACGTTTCCTTGATGCTTTGGAAAATCATTAGAATAGTGTCCCATATCCCTAAAATTATAGTTTAAACATTGATAGATTCTTTGTTTCCCTTTCAATCACCATCATTATGGCCTTTCTTTCCACACTTGTAGCACACTCCTTTTCCTTTTAAGAAATCATGAGGGTGCTTCCTTCCACAAGTATCACATGTTAGAAAATTACCCCTCTTATTATTCCTTTTATCCATTCTATACTTCGCCAACCTATTATTCTCTTGTTTTCCCTTAAAGTCATAACACTTATAGAATTTGTTCTCTATCTTGATAGTACATGAGACAATATCTTCGTATGATGAGAAACATTGGGAGACTAGTTCCCTTTAGAGGAATGGTTTTAAACCATCAAATAATCGATCAATATTTATCCTTGGAATACATATGTAGTCCGTGGAATGCCTTTCTAACCTTGTGAAGTTGGATTTATACTTTTCAACATTCTCATCCTCTTTTTGCCTCATATTTAGAAACTACCTTTCTATATACGCTTTCTATTCACAAGGAAAGTATTTTTCTAAGAACATTTCTTTAAAATCCCTCAATTACATATTTTTAATCTCTTCCTCCTTCTTTTTTTTAATTAGTGACCACCATTGATCAGCATCTCCTGATAAATATTAAACTTCCATGAAAACCTTTGTTCTTTCGTTACATCCCAAAGCGATAAATCTCTTTTCTAAAGAACTTATCCACCACTCTATTACAAATGGGTTTATAATCCCATTTAATGATGGAGTTTTTTGTCACATAAAGCAGTATAACATAGCTCCTCCATGTTTTGGATTTAGATGCTCCATATGAGTAAAGTTATTTTTCATAACTTGTGTCAACTATCCCAATATAGTTATAATTTGCTTAGCACCAGAGCCAACATCATTATCTTGCATAGGAGGAAAATCCTAGCATGGGATACATGCGTTCATACGGTTTCTATTACTTCAACTAGGAACCATTTCTAAATAATGTCATACACTAGATTAGGTTATGAATCATAATTTATAATCTCAAATTAGAAAAATACTTAGCATAAATTGAAATCCTATCCATAACTAATCTCATAATAATAAAAACGGTTTCTTTAAGGAAAAATTTACATTTAATTACTTAATAATATTTTTTAAATAAAATATGAATTATCCTAAGCATATCCCCTAAGAGTGTCAAACTAGGTGCACAGTAAGACCCATTTTCATGTACCAGGATACCTCAGGTTAATCCTGAAACTTCTTATCGGATTTGTTACTCCTAGGTACATATGTTCTAGAACAAAGTCCACTTGTAGTATCTATAAAGGGATGTATTTTCTATAAATATCCAAATAATCTATTCCTTACCAATATTCTAGTATGTTATTGTATGTTTATCCTCAAATAATATCTTAGTTTTTTTCCTAATCTACGTTTTCTAAATCTAGTTTTCATATTTTCTACTCAAATTCCCCTGATACCAATTATAAGGAACCAACCCCAGTTTCCCAAAGTCGGTGCCTTATTTTATCACATTATAATATAAACAAGGAAGTTGTATCCTGAAGGAATGAATAGTTTAGTATCTTTGGAAAACAAGATACATACATAAGTTCAACATTACAACTTGAAAGGAAAATCAACATATCAACTTCTTTTGAATCACACATAATATCCTAGATTATCCTTGCAAGTAATTCATAATATACTTCTTCACAACCTGGGGTAAATAAAACATGTGAAATGGGTGAACTCAGATGCTTAGTAAGAGTAAATAATATAGTGGAAGAAAATACAAACATAAACTCTAGGCATGAAAAATAACTAAAATGCATGCCTTTAAAAATATACTTGAGCATAATATGTCAAGAATAAAAACTGATTAAATAATGAAATAAAACATAACCATGGATATTACACTAGTCTAATAATCATATGAACTATAAATATCTAGTTTCATAATGAGGTAATTTATAATGCTATATAATTGAAACATATCACCGAGGCCTCAGCCACGACGTTTGAAAATACTATGGTAAGGCCTCGGCCAGAACCCAATTCTATTTTGTCTCATGAGACCTTCCAATGTATCGAACGACTATATAAGGGCCCAAAAATTACTTAATAAGTCCAATTTATTCCACATATTAATGGAGATAAATATAAACAACATATACATTCATATTTAAACTAACATATGAAATATAAATAACTTTCCTCAAACACTAACCATTCAGAGTAATATGGTGAATGGTTTCAAGATAGAACATCCATATTTAAACTAATAATAAACCATTCAATAAAATATGGTAGATTATATAAAAAAAATTCATCTCAATTATACATAATAATCAACAATATTGTTGAAACAAATGAAAATACTCTTATAAAATCATCGAGTAATTCTTGAAATAAATACTCTTTTACTTGAAAAGAAGAGTTATTTTGGAAAAATATTTTTATAAAACTAAAAGTAAAATAATATATTTTTTTCATTATAAAATTATTGATTTTAAAAAAAATTGTGGCAAAAAATAGATTATAGAGCATACTTGAACATAGGTTAGAATTTGAGAAGTTCCATTTAATCGGGCTTGTATTTTGGAAAGATTTTTTGGAAGATCCTAATAAAACATGTAACTACCCATAATAGAAAGAAATATTCTGATTGGTACACATATATAGAACATTAAAAGTAAATTTATGAGTAGTACACAAGAATAAATAATAATTTTATTGAGGTAAGTAGAGAATAAGAGTAACCCGAATGAAAATTGAGGTTTGGGTAGAAAACCCTTAACTTATGTCCGAATATATTCCACTCTTGAACTTAAGGTACTAAAATATGAAATTAGACTTATTAATAACTTAATTAAGAACCTATTTTATTTATTATAATTTTATTAAGTTCATTTATGGTCATTTTTATGGGTTAAGAGATTCAATATCATCATTTGTGAGTGCTCGTTTCATTAGTTTTCATGATCGGTTCGTTTGTATGGAATTTAATGTAAAATGATAATTGAATTATAAAATTGATGTTATATTTTATTAATTATTATATATAATATTAAATTATCATATTATTCATTTGGTTACTTTGGGTGAGGATGAATCATTAGATAAAATTTTAATGATAAACACTTGGATTAATTTGGTGGTTTTTCGATCACCACGAACTCATTTTGTTTTATAAATTAATACCACGTGTAAAAAATGATTCCAGAACATTAAATAGGATACATTACATATATTATGATCTTTTTAAACCATAAAAATGTTTTTATGACCATAATAAAACACTATAATAGAATTTGAAAACCCGTCGTCCTTGAATGTGATAAATTAACACATCTCAGATGGTGTTTTCATTTCTAGTATAAAAGGAGTGGAAAAGAGATATGATGAAGAATTATTCCATTATCATAACAAAATTAAAATACATTTAAGGTACTGGAGTTATCATAACATTTGGAAGAAAGGAGGTGAGGAAAGAAAAATAAAGAAAGGAACTTGAAAGAAAATAAAAGAAATGAAAAGAGGAATTTACCTCTTGAATTTATCTTCCTTGAGAGCCACTTCAGGGGAGAGGATTTGGTCTTTTGAAGAGACCAAGGGATTTTGGAAGTTGTAAGGATCTTGGGAGGATATTTTAGTAGAATTTAGACAAGGAAAAAGGCTTTAGAGGAGTGAAGAGAAGAGGGAGCGATGGGTGACTTTTATAGAGGAGGAGAGGAGTTATTTCCCATTATTTTAATCATTATTTTATTATTTTGGCTCAAGACTATGAATAGTATTGATTCTTGTAACTTAAATAGTAATAAGTACATTTGATTTAGAACCAAGTGTGCTTAAATTATCCTTACATCACACGTGACTCAATAAATCATTTATTTGACATTTATCATAAATTAACATATTTTATTATTCACAAAAAATTTAAGTATTTTAGAAAAATCTCAAAAATTTACCCTAACCATTTTTCAATGTGTACAATTCAAAAATAAACTCAATTTTATCAAAATAATTTTTTAAATAAGAGAAATTTAATTTTTAAATAAAATCATTATTTACTTGAAAAATACAGATTTTAAATTTAAAACTAATTTTATAATATATTCAAAAATTAACTGAGGTCTCATAAAATTATCCTAAAATCATTGGAAAAAAATATTTATTTAGGAATACATTTCATGAAAATTAATTTTATTAATTTATTAATTTAAATTTTTATTAAATATTTATTACTCATAAAAATACCAACACTTAATTATTAATTTATAAAATATTCTATTTCATTTATAAGGTGCCTAAATTTTATTTATAATTTCATGGGTGTTGTTACTATTCATAATGATCATATTACTATTCATAAGGGTCAAGTTACTATTCACAAAAAATATAAGTTGCTTCTATCATACTCTAAATATCTTATTGAATGCAATCGTGTATGTCAGTTTTTCGAAATTCAAAACACAGAGAAGGAAAAATTATGTTTACTAGATAGGTTGTAACAAAGTGGTGTTTTGTAGAGACTCGGTGTTTCATGCATTCAATATTAAATTTATTTTCAAATCCTTGGGGTGTTACAGAAATATACTGAGTAGGAAACCACCAATGGTGTCTATAGCTAAAACTAGTTCTTGAATATAGGGTACAATAGTGTGTAGGTATAAATAATAATAAACAAAAATGATAAATAAATAATCCCCAACTTACTCAGGACCCTAAAGGATAGTCGGTGGCTCTAAATGCTTTAGAATATGCCAGAATGATAGTTTGAATAGTATGCACATATATAGTAACAATATATATATATATATATTATTTATATACCAAATACTCCTATATGCGCTAGGTACGTGTGAACATAAGTAGACATATACCTGAAATACTAGGTGATGGTTGGACCGAGACATAACTCAATCATCCATAACTAGTCTAAACTATCCTATAGAATCAAGCATGGGTACAATCCCTACACCTCATGATAAATGTGAGACGTCATGCTCATCACTTGAGACGATGGGTGAGTCTTCATGTCAACACCCAAAAAAAGGACATGGTTCATCATGCCCACCATCCAAATAGTGCCAATGGTGTGATACATCATGCTCAACACCCAATGTAAGGGAGAGTGAAGCATCATTCCCAACAATACCCTTAACCATCATTCTACATATAATATCAATGGAGTAATAATAATGATAATAATAAGGCATTACCTCTTGAGCATAGGTAATCCATAAGCCCAATATAACCAAGGGCCTCACAATTCATACTAATCTTACAATTCATTCTTATTTATATATAACAAGAGGCATGGTTGTGCCACCCAATTTAATTTACATTTAATTAAATCCATTCCTTTATCAAGGTAAAGAAAATTACAATCAAGGAATTCCAAATCCACTTAAAAGGTGGTTGGTCTTTTAACATTTCTAAGAAGGAGGGAAATTTCATTTAAAAAAATAAATAGAGGCCATGTAATAATCATTCCATGTATCTATAAATAAACTTAAAGGAATAGGAAACACCAAATCCATAAATACAAACAAGATATAAAACACTAATCACAACTTTTGGTTTAGAAGATAATGCACCTCAACCAAGGGGTTTTATTATAAAACATGAAATTTTTAACAAACAATTCATTCAGCATAACCAAGCATCACATTCAAGAGGCATAACTGAATTCACACAAAAGGATAATTTTAGAAAGCATCCAAACATGGAAGTTCTTCATAAGCATAATCAAATAATTTTTTCACACTATAAGGGGGGATAATTCACAAGGAAACCCATGGTTCATTTGTGATTTAACGAACTCACCCAAAAGTGGGTGATTTGGGTTAATCTCATCACCTATAACCTTATGATGGGTTCTATGGTGGTCAAGACATGATATAACCATTTAATTAAAGGCATTTAATAATTTAGGGGTGACACTTGGAAAGCCTGGCTAGTGTCACAATGTAGATATTTATAAATCAATGGAAACATGGGGAAAGAGATATATACCACCTAACTCATGTTTAGGATGCTCTAATAATCTAATATCATGGATTGATTTGGTTTGGTTCAAGAGAAACTGAAGAAATAGACATCCGCCCTGAAAATAGGGTGAATGAGATCACACAAAAATAGCACAACTGATAAGAATAGAAACTGAGATATAAAGTAATAGGATTAGATTGATTACATCTAGCTATCCAATTCTTCTGAAGGAGTTTGAATCAGAGTATAGGTGAAGGTGTAACCAAGAAACCTAGAAGGAGGATCTTGAGAGCTCCATGAGAGGAGAAACCCACCTCCAGTCTGTAGGAGAAGATAAGGGAAGAGGGGAAAGGTTTTAAAACTTTTATGGGAAATTTTTTAAATTTACCCAACTTTGAATGAGTGAATGATTTGGTCATATGGTTGGCCAAACCATGCACCAAACATGCTTAAGGCACTACTCAAGAACCCCCCTCACACAGGCTGACCGCACGGTTTGGCTAACTATTTGTAGCCCCTACAAAATCCCACTTTCAAGAACCCATAGTAAGCCACATGGACATGCAGCTACACTCACATAGTTATAAAAAACTGTGTGTGGCATGTAGCTCTACTTAAAGATCTTCATGATTTCTTCTAGTGGGCCACATGGTTTCAGAAAAATCATGTGCCCTAACCAGTCCTTCCAATTTCTGATTTTTTGGAGCCCGATGATCCTAAAACTCAATGGAATGACCAAGGAACCTATCAGGTCTTTAACCAAGTATGAAAACAAAAAAATTTAGTATTTCAAATCTTGTAATTATGTTTCAAATCTCGGTTCAAATAATGGACAATCTTCCAAATTCCAAAATTCAAATTACCTTGGAATTATACCTTGGCTTAAAAAACGGGTCATTAAAACCTCCCCACCTTAGAAATTCTCATCCCCAAGAAGCCTTGGAGAAATAAAGAAAAAATCACCCAACCCACAAGGGCCATGAAGTCTCATTAAAATGGTCATGTTTCATTCCCAAATTCCCAACAAACCTCCAATCATTACTTAAGTTCATGGAACTTAAGTTATAAAAACCTGATCCAAAACTCATTTTTTGAGTGAAACACATAAGTAGTGCTTACCTGATTTCATTTAGCTAGATACATATTCAAATCATCATCTCTTTAAACATATAGATTTTGGTTCACCCCACTATAGGATAAACATCAAAAGGGACCATTTTTAAGCCACGGTACCTCCATCATCAGAATTGACTACAAAGCCTACCCTAATCATTCTAACGTCGCTCCTGGCATGATTTTGAATTGGTAAAATAATTGATTCCCCACCGATGATCTCTCAATATACCTGGAAGATATAAATATAGGGGACACGATCTTGACCAAAAAAAGATCACACTAAGAGGATATCGAATATTACCAAGAATATTAGAGACACTTCTATCATATACAAGATGAAGTTTTCTATAGATTCACACCAACCACATTACAACTACCGAAAATAAGAGAAGTCGAATCACTACAGGTTGACTTCTTTTGAAAGAATCTTGGTTTCACTTGATGATGCATCATAATTAACCGATCATAATGCCTTTAATAACCAATTTATCCCATGATTGATCAAGCTTTACCACCGAAGTCCATCCATGACCAACATTGTTTCCAAAGGTCACATAATCAGCCAACCAATTCACTGTCGTGCTACCTTGAAAGTGCTGACATGTTACTAGAATTATCAACCTCACAGGCATTCAAAAACAATACTAACCATTTTCAAATGGTATTCCTCAATTTTGTCCCTTCTACCTAGAAGGAAACATATTCACTAGAATAGATGTGACTATTCCCACCTTAAGGGGTGTCCTAGTAATCAAAAGGAGAGATATACTAGTCACTCATAATCATGATAGATTGGATTCACCTTAAAAACACATGTGGCACTTCTTCAAGTCATGCTCACGTATTCCATATCATTTGGAGTGAAAGCCAAAACCAACCTGACCAGTGTGTCAATACACCTGACCCTCTTGGAATTCCATCTCAAGCATTGGGATGAATTTTATTCCTTTAATGTCTAGGACACTCTACTATAGAGATGACCCAAGAACCAACTCAATAGATCAAATCTTAGTTATTCCACTGAAATCAACCATTTTTTTACATCATTTGGAAACTTGGAGGGTACCGTGTATATGAACCCACACTAACCTGATGTTTCAGAAGCTAGAAAACACATCCTCGATACTACCCATAGGTTTTATTCCCTATGATTCTAAGTATCAAGTGGTCTGCACAAGATATTTAACCTAGATTCATATCACTACATTCGGCCATTAACCTAGATGACGATGTACTAATTTGTTCATCACTGAGAAAAAAGAGAGGGTCACATGACCTACTAAGTGAACAACAATTCCCTAGTCATGTCTAACCTAATGAAACTAAGCATTACTTAATGCTCACACCCATAACAAGGTTTAAGGATACCACAACCACCTATCTAAACAAGGGTTTCATTTAGAATCTAAGAGACCCACTAGGGATAACGGAACACGAATGATACCATATGACATAATTATCATAACATTTATCAAGGCATTTAATATCTAAGGGTTCTACCAACCTTATGATAACCCCTTACAAAATCATAAGCATTGACCTTATCACTATTACACACCAAATATATTTCACAAGGCCCTATGCCTATCATTTATGACTTTTCTAAAAAGTAAAAAGGCCTATAGAAAACACTCATGTTTCCATTCCAAGGTAACTCAAATAGATGTTTAAACTAACCTTACACAATGTTTTAAACTAAGGATACCACTTAAGGTTCCATTTTAAGTCATTACATTGATTCACGTTCAATATTTAAACATTTAAAAGATTTAATTTAGAAAATAAAGTACCAATAATAAGACAAAAGGCACTTGGTACCTGATTTAACTAATGCCTCAAGGAAAAATAGGTAAGTCTTATCAAAATTCCTTTTTAAACATTAATAATTTATTGAAATACCATCATAATTAGAAAATTTATCATATAAACTCATTTTAATCATTTTATTTACCCATAATTATTTTCACAATTGATCTTAGTTAAATAAAATGAAATTTTTAATCTATAGAGGAAAAGACCCTTTAAGTTGAAATTGGTATCTTAAATAACTAATGCATCATATAAATAAATATCAAAAGAAAATATAGTTTATTATAAGTTTAATATGGAATTGGTCAAGTAAGATGACACCATGTGTCTATATGCACCCATATAAGCGGTTGAAGACACTTTAAATGACCATTCCTATATAGTATAATTATACCCTCATGGGGTTAAATACTAAGTTTTAATAGATAAGTTGACCTAAAAGGATCCTTTTAATCCAAACTAGTTTTATCAGAATGCAAAAATTTTTTAATTATCAAAGTTTCAAAACACCCATAGTGGGTTATCTCATAAGAAACATGCCCCAAGTGACCTACTTGGGTCTAATTGTGCATTTAGGAAGTTAATCATAAATATCATCATGATCATGTTATAGAGTCAAAATCCTTATAAAGGTAACCATAAATAGTCTAAATTTTTAAATTTCTCTTAATGGGTTTTATCTGATAAGCTTAAATACCATAGTTGGCCTACTAGGGTCGAGTCATGTAAGAGGTCCATAAGCAACCAATTCATTTAGGATAAAAATAAAACATCTTTTACATTTATAACCATACCAAAATATATCATGATCTTATATAATGGTTTGATTATATGTGTTTCCATCTCACAATCTATAAAGCACCCATACACTTAACAGATTGGAATTTGGATCCCATTAATCGCAACCAATATGTTTCATCCCATGCAACCAATGGTTCTTGGTTAAAACATCTCATGATTGTTTAGTTAAGTTTTCATCATCAATCTATACAGGAAAATGACATTTAGATAGATGATGGAACTCTAATAAAAAATTTTATATCAAGTTTATAACTAAGCATGCTACCATAATCAATAAACATAGAGAAACATGTTAAATAATCATAGAATCATGATATATAGACAAGACATGCTAAATAATCAGGCAACATGGCATATAATTAATTAATCATGGAAGAAGATTAATATGCTAAATAAATAACCCAATCATGTTATATAAACATACATTCTTAAGAAATACCTAAACTAGTAAAAAACTAATCATGGAACTAAAATACCTAACATGGTATATAACAACCATGACAATAAACACACAGGGCACATCATCACATTCAGCAAGTAACCTACAAATGAAACTACATGGCATAGAATATGCATGGAATGTGAATATCTATATATCTATAATGTTGCATGCAATTCTATTTCCTTTCCATAAAAGGACAAAGGAAAAATAATATAAATCTCAAAGATCATTAAGAAGTGGAAAATACACCAATCATTTAAGGTAAAATCGTAATCTACTGTAATAATGAACGACATGAACAACAATTCCATACTTGGACACTTTTACTTTTCCCCATGGATGGGTTAATCACTCCCAGACATGACTATTTACCAAGTTCCAACACATTCCTTATCTCATGTCTACTATCCCCAAATAGTAAGACAATGGAAAAAAGAACCCCTTTGATACCACTTTGTAACATACTAGTCATACATCCTATAAAATCATTATTCAATTATCCCCCACATAGCCCAAGCATGCCTCCTCATATGCTAGAGGCTACTGAATAGAAGTAAGGGTATAATTAAGGTATGGAAGAGAGACTATACCATCATGATTAGAGTAGAACAGTGGTATATCAGAAAGTAAATAACTAACAACAGCAGAAGCAGTAATAAAGGAAAGACAGAGCAGTAGAAGAATAATATAAACAGAATACAAATGGACAACACCAATATAAAATAATGTATACATGTCTAGATGATGATACATAAACTAAAATAGTAGACACATAGTAGGAAACATGATACAGTGTAGTACACGAATAAAGAAAACAAATAAAATCCTTGAGGGTTAACTCCATGATCATCCTGAGCTCCAACTCATTCTTGTGCTCTTAACTCCCAGGTATAAGCAAGTCAAAATAAAGTCCATGGTTCTACAAAACATAAGATTCACTTAGTTACCCCAGTGTAATGGTGGCCCGAGCAAGGTGTGAGATATACTCATTAGGGCACCACCAACAATGTCTATAACTAAATGCAGTCCATGAATATAAGGTAAAATAATGTTTAGGTATAAATAATAATAAACAATAATGCTGAATAAATAATCACCAGCCTACTCAGGTTTCTAAAGGATACCTAGAAGCTCTACCTGCTTTATCATATGCTATAATGATAGTCTAAACAATAAAAATATATATATATAGTATTTATATACTACATCCACCTATATGTTCTAGGTATGTATAGACATAAGTAGCCATATACCTGAAATACTAGGTGCTGGATGGACCGGGGTGTAACTCAGTTAACCATAACTAGTCTGAAAGAGATTATAGGCTCATGAAAGGGTAAAATCCCTACACCTCATGATGAATGAAAGATGTCCTACCCATCACTCAAGATGGTGGGTGATTCTTCATATCAACACCCAAAACAAAGGATGTGATGCGTCATGCCCACAATCTGAATAGTGTCAATGGCGTGAGATGTCATGCTCAAAACCTGATGTAAGGGAGAGTGAAACATCATGAACAATATGTCCCATGACCATTATTCCACGACCAATATCAATGGTGTAATAATAATGATAATAATAAGGTATTACCTATTAATCAAAGGTGATTCGTAATCCCAATATAACCAAGGGCATCACAATTCATACTACTCACATAATCTGTGCTTATTTATATATAGAAAGAGGTGTAGTCATTCCACCCACTTCAATTTATATTTAATTCAATCCATTCCATTATCAAGGAAAGAAAAATTACAATCAAGGAATGCCAAACCCACTTAGAAGGTCATTGGTCTTTGAACATTTATAAGGAGGGAAACTTCATTTAATAAAATCAATAGAGGACATGTACTAAGCATTCAATATATCTAGAAATAAACTTAAAGGAATAGAAAACACCAAATCTATAAATCCAAGAAATATTTAAAACACTAATCAACACTTTTAGTTTAGAAGATATCACACCTCAACTGAGGGGTTTTATTATAAAACATGACATTGTTAACAAACAATTCATTCAAAGCAACCAATAATCACATTCAAGAGGCGCAACTCAATTCACCAAAAGGGGGAATTTTAGAAAGCTACCAAACATGGAATTTCATCATAAGCGTAATAAAATTAAATTAACACACCTCAAGGGGGATTAGTCACAAGGAAACCCATGGTTCATTTTTGATTTAATGAACTCATCCCAAAGGGGTGATTTGGGTTGAGGTGGTTATGACTAACCATGTGATGGGTTTTAAGGTGGTTAAGACATGATCTAACCATTTAATTAATGGTATTTTATAATTCAGGGGTGACACCCAAAAATTCTAGTGCGGGACATAATGACGATATTTATAAATCAATGGAAAATTGGGGAAAGATCTATAGACCCCCTACATCATTATTAGGAAGATCTACTCATCCAATGTTGAGGCTTGATTCAGTCCTATTTGAGATAAACTGAAAAAATGTACATACGACCTAAAAATAGGTTGAATGAACTGAAACCAAAATAGTTCAACAGATAGGAAGTTAAATTTAGATATGAATAAATAGGATTAAATATATTAACTCTATCTATATAACACTTTTGGTAGCGTTCTAATTAGAATATGGATGAAGGTATAACCATGGAACCTAGTAGGAGGAGATTGAGAGCTTCACAGGAGGAGAGACCCACCTCGAGTCTACTAGAGAAGAGAATGGAAGAGGGGGGAAAAATTTCAAAACTTTTACAAGATTTTTTTAAAATTTACCCAACTTTAAAGGGGAACATGTTTTGGTCACATGGTTAGCCAAACCATGCGAAAACCATGCTTATGACACTCCTCGAGATCCCCCCCCCTCACACGAGCTGGCCGAATGGTTTTTCTAACCATATGCAACCCATATAAAATCCCAGTATCAAGAACCTAAAGTAAGGTGCACAATCATTTGAATCTACTCGCACACTTAGAACAAACTATGTGAGACTTTCATCTCTATGAAAAGAGTCTCATGATTTCCTCTGGTGGGACACATGATTTCAGAAAAACCACACACCCTAACCAGTCCTTCCTATTTCTCAATTTTCAGAGCCTAGAGCTCTCAAGACTCGATGAAATACCCAAGTCACCTCTCAGACCTTTAACCAAGTCTAAAAAAGAACAATTTTGAGTGTTCCCATGCTCATAATTACATTTTGATGCTCGATTCAAAGAATATCTGTCACGGCCCAACCCGTACCGGGGCACGATCTGCAACTACCCCAAGCCCGCCTCCATAGGCCAGGGGCTGGTGACTAGCGCTGAAGGCACAAAAAACTAGGGGAGGCCTTTTCCTAAGAAACTGTACACACACACACAACCAACACAATGCAAAATTGTAGAGAAAGGAAAGAAAGATACAACACTGCTACAAAAGGGGAACCAACATACATGCATCAACCTCTAAACAGTAAAAGAAAAGTGCTAAAAATTACTGACAAGTAACCTGAACAATAAAAGGGGCAAAACACACACCCAAACAGAAAGGTTCCACAAACCGACAACAGGTAAAACAAAGGTAAACCGCTGGTGAGTCCCACACCCGGAAAGTCCTGCTATGACCACTGAACGTAGCCCAAGCTCCTGTGTCCTCTATGATCCTCCATAGTCTCAACCGACCTGTCCGTCGTCTGCAAGGGCACACCAAGTGTGGGCAAAGCCCAAGCATGGGTGAGTATAAAAATACTCAGTAGGATGCCCAAAAAGCTCGAGGGAGCAACAAGGGAGGTACTAAGATGGTGAGATGTAGACAGAGTAAAGAACAATGTAAGAGTACAAAAGAGAGAGAGAGTGCAACTCAACCCAACAAGAGAAAGGAAGCAGACTCATCCAGATGCAAGGAGCTAGAGACGGTGAGAAGACGAACTTCTCATCGAGTCTTCACTGCCTATAGTAGGAGAGTAGACTCGTCCAACCAAGACGATCTAGACACGGAAAGAACTTGGCATACCCCGCACGTCTTCGCCCCTCCTAGAAGGAGAGTAACTGAACCCAAGGAGTGGTAACAACAATAGGGTGTATATATATGCTCAACGAGAAACCCGAATGAGTGTGTAAGGGGATCTCTATCTCCAAGATCATCCCAAGAAGAGTCACCAAAAGTTAAAAGGATATCCAACACTAAACCCAAACGTCCTGCATGTCAACCTAGGAGGTACAAGTCAAAGGAGCTCAATCACCGCACCTTGATACTATCCGCTTTGGGCGACACTGTCTCGCCTGCACAGCTTTTAGGTCACGTCGCAAGGATGCGTCTCGGTGGGAAAAGTGCCCCTCGTCCTCGTATGTCCAAAGGTCACATCAAAGATGTCACATAACTTACCTATACAACCTAGGGTCCTGCTCCGGTAGTCATGAATAAAAAGTCACCGACTAGCCTCATAAGAAGGCTTGAGTCTGAAATGACAACGGGTGACCCACTTCCCAGACCTACTGGAGGGTAAACACTAATACATCATCAGGCGACCCACTGCCCAGCCCTACTGGAGGGTAATCCCAAAACAAGTCAACAGGAGACCCACTGCCCAGTCTTTACTGGAGGGCAGACCCGGAACACATCGACAAGCGACCCACTGTCCAGTCTCTACTGGAGGGTAGACCTGAAAGAAGTTGACAGGCGACCCACTGCCCAGCCTTGCTGGAGGGTAGACCCTAAGAAGTTGATAGGCGACCCACTGCCCAGTACCTGCTAGAGGGTAGACCCAGAACACGTCGACAGGTGACCCACTGCCCGATCTCTATTGGAGGGTAGACCTGAAAGAAGTCGACAGGCGACCCACTACCCAGCCCTTCTAGAGGGTAGACCCTAAGAAGTCAACAGGAGACCCACTTCCCAATCTCTAATGGAGGGTAGAACCGGAACATGTTGACAGGAGACCCATTGCCTAGTCTCTACTGAAAGGTAGACCTGAAAGAAGTCGACAAGCGACCCACTAACCAGCCCTGCTGGAGGGTAAAACCTAAGAAGTCGACAGGCAACCCGATGCCCAGTCTCTACTGGAGGGTAGACCCAGAATAAGTCATCAGGCGACCCACTGCCCAGCCCTGCTGGATGGTAGACCTGGAAATGGGTTCGATAACTCAGCACTACAACTGACATCACCGGGTGTTACCAACATCGCTACCGTGCGTTGGTTCAGAGTGCATCAAAGGGACCTTCATCCAACACCCTTTCATGTTTCCACATTTAATAAGATCTCAAACGAGGCTCCACATGCCCAAACGGATCACACCGTTGCAATCCTCATGAAAAAACACGCGAGATAGACCATTTACTCACCCGGGACGACCAAACGGTGAAAAAGGTACTATTCACCATAGCCAGCCCATGTGGGACCCACACCACGATCCCAAAAAAGGTTGAGAGAACTACACCATCACGATTCTCTCAGAAAAACCCATCAAAATGACTATTCATTCGCCCCGAACGTATGTCTAATGAAAAAGTCACAGTACGCTGCACACAGCTCAAAATACTGCTCATGGGGCCCACACCTAAACTCCGGCTTCATCGCTTGAAACCACCCTGGTCAACCTCGTCTCGATGTCAGGGTCACAACACTGCCAACAACACCTAAAACGGACTCCGGATGTAGAAGCTACAACTTCCCGCGTTATACACAAATTGGGCCCTATGGTGCCCACACCTCGAGCCCGAAATTAGGCAGGTGGATTGTGCCATTGCAATCCCCTCAGAAAAACATTTATAAATGAGTATTGGAACACCCTAAAAAGATGTCGAGTGAAAAAGTGGTGTTTCACCGTAAAGCGTGCGAACTAGGCCATGTGGACCCGCACCCTGTCTCCAACCCGAACGCTTCAGAAAGAATCTCAAAAAGTTCGCACGAGGACTGGGGTCATGTTACTGCTGACGACGCGTCAATCAGACATCCCAAGCAGGAGTCAGGTCCGAAACAACAATTAATTAATTAATTAATTATTTAAATTAAGCGTTTCGTGCCACCAAGCAACGAAACCAACCTGCAAAGGTTCCGAACCACTTTAGAAGGATCATCTCAGCTCCGGGGCCATCACGCCTCCGACGGCGCGTCAAACGGACGTCCAGATCATGAGCCATGTCCGTCGCAACTTTAATAATAATTTAATATTATTAAATTAACACGTTTTGGGGTACCCGTATTCGGGCGCAGAACCCAAAATCCCTGGAACCCATTTCAAATAGTCTACCTCGCCGATACGAATTCATGGTCACAGACGGCGTGCCAAACGGACGCGCCGTTTGGAAGTTACACCCCTCCGAATGTAAGGGGGCCCAAAATGGGCCGGTCCAGACTGGCCGGCCCAGTCCTAACCGCCGGCCCACGGCCCAGCCGCGGGTCTAGTCTCGCCCGCCGCGGCCCGCTAGCCGTGGCCTGCTGGCCGTGGCCCGCCTCAAACCTCTGAACCCACATCGGGTCCGGTTTTCCAAAGAAGACCGGCCAAAAGGCCAGTCTTGGTCGCGTCGCCGAGCAGGACCCGCGAACCGCGGGTCCCTGCTTCCTCCGCACCCCCGAGGTGCGACATCGGGGTCCTCCTCCACTGAACGCGCCCAGCTGCCTATATCGCGGCCACCCCTGCTCGCCACCGCTCTGCTGAGGCCCCGCGCCACCGTCCTCCGCTCCGCCTGAAGTCAGCACATGCGCCAACTCCTCCGCTCGACCACGCTGCCTCTCCGAAGCCCGACATCGCCCCTGTTTCCCCACACCGAAGCTCCCCGCTCTGCCTCCGCCGCTGGCCAGCCCGGCTCCCGAAAGTTTCCCGTCCGCATCGGCCGCACCTGACGCCGCTGACCCAAACCCCCGATCTCCACCGTGTTCCAAGACGCGGCCGCCCCGCTCCGCCACCGGTTCGGTCTCTGGCCACCACCCCTCGTCGGGGCCGAACCTTCGACCGGTCCCCCTGACCACTCCGATGATCGGAAAAATTATCTGACACCGATTTCAGGATCCCTAGGTCCGGATCTTCACAATGCCTTCCCCTGCTCATCGATCCGTCGAGGTTCGCGCGCTCCCGAAAATTTGGGACGAAGAACATTCAAGAATGATGAATTGAACGGGGCTCGGGCGTTGGCCGTGTTCGTTCGGCCAACGCCCCAAATTCTAAAAACTATAAAAAAAAATTCAAATACAAAAATGATGAAGAAATTTAGAAAATCGACGAGGGTGTGAAATTCAACAATAATCCTACCTCATTGGATCCGTTCGTCGTTGGCGACGCGTCCGCTCGATCCTGCTTCCATCCGCCGGAGTCTGCTCCTCAATCTGACAAAGAATAGTGAAGAATTCTAGAGAGAGAGAGAGAGGGAGAGAGAGATGGAGGGAGGAAGAAATGAATCTTCCCTCAACACTTAGTGAATTTATAAAAATCCACTTAAAAGTCTCCCAACAGGCACGGATTCCGAAACCTCCACGCCCGCTTATTTTATCTCACGCCTAGGAAAAATGCCCCATTTCGAACTCAACGGAAGTCTCAGATTTCAATTTCGAGACTTCGTTCCAAAGTTATTCAAAAAGAATTCCAGTGATAAAAAACACTAAGTGAACATTCTGAAATGATCATTTTTTCCCTAGGTGACATTTCTCACAGCAGGCTTGTGCCTGCAAATTTTACACCCTGCCTAGGGTAAACGGTATGCTTCGGACTCAACAGTGCCCTCGGTTTTCCCATCCAAGCAACTGTTTAGGAGTTTCTAGGGTTTGAGATATTAAATGAATAATTTAATTTAATTTATCCATTTTACACACCGCTAACGAGCGAGGGGTCTGAACGTCCCGTGCCGACTTATTTTATGTCACGCCTAGGGTAAAATCTGTGTTCCGGACCCAACCGTGGTCTCAGATTTCCAATTCGATCAACTGTTTAAGTGATATCAAATTTTATTTAGTTAACCACGCCTGCGTAATATAAAAACACTTAACATTTTTATATAATTAATTCTGGGCACCCCGGACCTCGGAATTTCACGCCGTCTGAACGCCCTGCTTTGGAATGATATCAAGAAATTTTCAAAGTATCAGAGTCCCAAAACCTGGGTTCTTACATCATTCCCTCCGTCAAGATTTTCATCCTCGAAAATAAAAACTAAGAAAAACAACTCAGATACAGAGCTCACACCTAGCTCTCCCGTGCCCAAGAAAACTTTCACATCACCATGCTCACACAAAACGAGAACCAAAGGGATGGTTATTATAAGGACTGCTACTCTCTAGGACATGTGTAGTAATACGCACTCACCTCATAATCTACGACATGTGGAAGTCACCGTGCGCCCAATCCTACTGTTGGGAGGGTAGGGCAAGATGGTAGGCAACCTCTCAACCATTTTCACGATTCCCGAATGGCCCAAAGAAACTCTAGGGTTCTTCCCGACCGCACCTCTACTTTCCATGTCATGACCGAAATCACGGTTTGTTCCTGGAACATGTTCTCGGGATTCCCTCCTTCAGAATACCCATCTAGTGAAACACCCAAGGATATCCAGTCACACAAGTTTTCATAGTTGGTGCATCACGACCGAGACTCTCTTACATGCTCAACCAGCGAAGGAGTCGGCTTCATCAAGTACAGACAAGTTGTACCCTCCTGTAGAAACTCCAGCCAGCACCGTCGTCTCTATTCCAAGTCTCTCTGTGTGGGGATGCACCTGAGAAACTGGTGGTCTGAGAAAACCACAAAGCGCTCTTCCCGAAGATAGTGTCTCCACATTCTTAGGGAAAAACTACCACCAGCAGCACCAACACAGGGTATACCGATGCCCCGCGTCACCCTCGGTAACCCCTAGAGCAAGGAGTTAGACGAAATATTACCTCACACAGTGTCTAACAAGTTCTATAGAGAAAAGTAGAAATAGACACAGAGCGTATCTATTATCATCTCTTGCACTATAGGATTGTAAACAACCACAACACACAGCCGCCCACGGCCCCATCCGCCAGCTCCATGAGCCTGACATGGGCCGCCTAGTGGTGGTGGAAGGACCTCGAAACGTCATCTGCCAACCATAGTTATTCCTTATTTTTACCAACATCGCCTCCCTGGGGACCACCCTGTCCTCACTTAGGATTTTTCTTATCACGACATTGCCTCTGTTGTGGCGGTGCATCTACCAACTATCTGGAAGACTCAGCACATTTGGTCCAGTAGTCTCATGCCACGTGATCTCTCACATCACAAACATAGTACGAGTCCTCCCTGGGCTATCTTGGTGTTCAATGTTGTCCCCGACCATGTTCTTGAGTCTCATCAAGTGGAAACCTCCAGCGTCGAGGCCTCTCCAATCGATGTCCCTCTACCAGAAATTTCTCCGTCACCAGTGCCTGCTCCAACACCCTGAGATGGGTGAGGATGCACAAGGGCACTACGCTGGCATGAATCTCCTCTACAGAGATCTCGTTCAAACTTTTGTGCTTGGAAGTTTCCGTCATGGACCACATCCAAAGAGTATCGAGTAAGGTCTGCGAACCCAGTCGCATACCCAGCCACTGCCATCACTCCCCGCTGAAGCTCGAGCAGCCCCTGAAACCGCAAAAACATAAGTAGGAGGGGTAGTACTCCTCATGAAACAACTACTAGAAGTTATCCCACGAGAGTACCAACTCATCGTGCATCTGAGTAAACCTGGCTCTACTATGCCGAACTGTGTGGTGGAAAAAGACTGGCTGTCAAAGCCAACATCTAACCTGTCAGTGTCCGAACAAGCCTGAAGAGGCAGACCACCGACTCTAGCCAACCCTTCACTGTCTGAGGGTATGGCTCGCCATGGAACCTCAGCGGTCTCTGATGTTGGAACTCACGTAGCGCACCCAGCCTACACTCGTCATTGGCCCTCATTTCCGGTACTATCCGCTACTCCACAGGTGGAGGTGCTACTGCCTATCCTCCTGGAGAAAGGGTAATCGTATGATGGATCTTGAACTGAGGCCTCCTCACTCACGGAATTGTCGCCATGAACCAGAGCTGGTATCCTGGTTGGCTATCATCATGGAGACATCCTAAACCCGATCAAGGAGCACCGCAGTCAAATGAGTATATATATATCAACAACGATGGGGAGCTGACTCAAGAAGGACAGTCAAAGACTCAATCCTATATGATGCATGAACCAAATTCCCTGTAACAAGTGTCTCAGTGTGCCGAGTCGACAAGCGGGTTATCAGGGTCCTCGTGAATGGATACATCAGCCGCCGCACCATCACTGGACTCCCTGGCCTGAGAACCGCTCTTGAGACACGTTGACACTATTGCCCCAAAACTCAATAAATTCTTTTTTAGGGACGTCCGAACATTGCCCCAAGGAACGAACCACCTCTGATACAACTTTTTCATGACCCAACCCGTACCGGGGCACGAACCGCAACTACCCCAAGCCCGCCTCCATAGGCCAGGGGCTGGCGACTAGTGCCGAAGGCACAACAAACTAGGGGAGGCCTTTGCCTAAGAAACTATACACACACACACAACCAACACAATGCAAAAGTGCAGAGAAAGGAAAGAAAGATACAACACTTCTACAAAAGGGGAACCAACATACATGAATCGAACTCTAACCAGTACAAGAAAAGTGATGAAAAGTACTAAAAAGTAACCTGAATAGTAAAAGGGGAAAAACACAAGCCCAACCAGGAAGGTGCCACAACCCAGCAACAGGTAAAACAAAGGTAAACCACTGGTGAGTCTCACACCTGGAAAGTCCTGCTATGGCCACTGAATGTAGCCCAAATACTGTGTCCTCTACGCTCCTCCATAGTCTTGACCGACCTGTCCGTCGTCTGCAAGGGCACACCAAGTGTGGGAAAATCCCGAGCAGGGGTGAGTATAAAAATACTCAGTAGGATGCCCCGAAAGCTCGAGGGAGCAACAAGGAAGGTACTAAGATGGTGAGATGTAGATAGAGAAAAGAAAAGTGTAAGAGTACAAAAGAGAGAGAGAGTGCAGCTCAACCCAACAAGAGAAAGGAAGCAGACTCATCCAGATGCAAGGAGCTAGAGACGGTGAGAAGACAAACTTCTCGTCGAGTCTTCACTGACTATAGCAGGTTATTAGACTCGTCCAACCAAGAGGAGCTAGACACGGAAATCACGTGGCATACCCCGCGCATCTTCGCCCATCCTAGAAGGAGAGTAACCAAACCCAAGGAGTGGGGAAAAAATAGGGTGTATATATATGATCAACGAGAAACCCGAATGAGTGTGTAAGGGGATATCTATCTCCAAGCTCAACCCAAGAAGAGTCACCAATAGTTAAAAGGTTATCCAACACTGAACCCAAACATCCCGCACATCAACCTAGGAGGAACAAGTCAAAGGGGCTCAATCACTGCACCTTGATACTATCCGCTTTGGGCGGCACTGTCTCGCCCTCACGACTTTTAGGTCGCGTCGCAAGGACGCGTCTCGGTGGGAAAAGTGACCCTCATCCTCGTATATCCTAAGGTAACGTCAAAGCTGTCACATCACTGACCCGTACAACCCAGGGTCCCACTCCGGTAGTCACGGAGAAAAAGTCACTGACTAGCCCCATAAGAAGGCCTGAGTCTAAAATGTTAATGGGTGAACCATTGCCCAGCTCTTCTGGAGGGTAAACCATAACACATCATCAGGAGACCCAATGCCCAGCCCTTCTGGAGGGTAAACCTGGAACAAGTCGACATGCGACCCACCACCCAATCTCTGCTGGGGGGGTAGACCTGGAACACGTCGACATGCGACCCACTGCCTAGTCTCTATTGGAGGGTAGACCTGAAAGAAGTCGACAGACAACCCACTGCCCAACCCTGCTGGAGGGTAGACCCTAAGAAGTCGACATGTGACCTACTGCCCAGTCCCTACTGCAGGATAGACCCGAAACACGTCGACAGACGACCCACTGCCTAGTCTCTACTGGAGGGTAGACCTGAAAGAAGTTGACAGGCGACCCACTGCCCAGCCCTGCTGGAGGGTAGACCCTAAGAAGTCAACAGGCGACCCACTACCCAGTCTCTGCTGGAGGGTAGACCCATAACAGATCAACAGGAGACCCACTGCCTAGTCTCTACTGGAGGGTAGACCTGAAAGAATTCGACATGCAACCCACTGCCCAGCCCTGCTGGAGGGTAGACCTAGAAATGGGTCTGATAACTCAGCACTACAACTGACATCACCGGGTGTTACCAACATCGCTACCGTGTGTTGGTTCAGAGTGCTTCAAAGGGACCTCAATCCAACACCCTTTCATGTTTCCACATTTAATAAGATCTCAAACAAGGCTCCACATGCTCAAACGGATCACACAGTTGTAATCCTCACAGAAAAACACGCGAGATAGACCATTTACTCGCCCAAGATGACCAACCAGTAAAAAAAGTACTATTCACTGTAGCCAGCCCAGGTGGGACCCACACCACAATCCCGAAAAAGGTCGGGAGAACTGCGCCATCACGATGCTCTCAGAAAAACACATCAAAACGACAATTCATTCACCCCGAACGGACGTCTGATGAAAAACTCGCAGTACGCTGCACACAGCTCAAAAGACGGCCCATGGGGCCCACGCCTCAACTCCGGCTTCATCGCCTGAAACCACCCTGGTCAACCTCGTCTCGATGTCAGGGTCACAACGCCACTGACGGCACCTAATACGGACTCTGAAGGCAGAAGTTGCAACTTCCCACGTTATACGCAAATGAGGCCCTGTGGGGCCCACACCTCGAGCCTGAAATTAGGCAGTTGGATTGTGCCATTGCAATCCCCTCAGAAAAACATTTAGAAATGAGTACTCGAACACCCTAAATGGATGTCGGGTGAAAAAAGTGGTGTTTCACCGTAAAGCGTGTGAACTAGGTCTTCTGGGCCCACACCCTGTCTCCAACCCGAACGCTTCAGAAAGAGTCTCAAAAAGTCCGCATGAGGACTGGGGTCACGCTGCCGCTAACGGCGCATTAATCGGAATCCCAAGTAGGAGTTAGGTACGACACAACAATTAATTAATTAATTGAATAATTAATTAATTATTCACATTAAGTGTTTCGTTCCACCGAGAAAAGAAACCAACTTGCAAAGGTTCTGAACCACTTTGGAAGGATCGTCTCAACTTCGAGGCCATCGCGCCTCAGACGGCACGTCAAATGGACATCCGGCTCGCGAGCCACGTCCGTCGCAAATTTAATAATAATTTAATATTATTAAATTAACGCGTTTCAGGGCACCCGTCTTCGAGCGTAGAACCCAAAATCCACGGAACCCATTTCAAATTGCCCGCCTTGCCGATACGAACTCATGGCCGCAGACGGCACGTCAAATGGATGCGCCGTTTGGAAGTTACGGCCCCCCGAATGTAAGGGGGACCAAAATGGGCCGGTCTAGACCGGCCGGCCCGGTCCGGACCACCGGCCCGTGGCCCAGCCTCGGGTCTAGTCCAACCCGCCACGGCCCACTGGCCGCGGCCCGTCTCAAACCGCCGGACCCGCATCGAGTCCGGTTTTCCAAAGAAGACCGACCAAAAGGCCGGTCTTGGTCGTGTCGCCCAGCAGGACCCACGAACCGTGGGTCCCTGCTTCCTCCGCACCCTCGAGGTGCGACCTCGTGGTCCTCCTCCGCTAACCGCGATCGGCCGCCTACGTCGCGACCTCCCCTTCTCAATGCCACTCCACTGAGGCCCCGCGCCACCGTGCTCCGCTCCACCTGAAGCCAGCGCCCGCGCCAGCTCCTCCGCTCAACCACGCCGCCTCTCCGAAGCCCAGCCTCGCCCCTGCTGCCCCGCACCAAAGCTCCCCGCTCCACCTCCGCCGCTGGCCAGCCTAGGTCCTGTTAGTTTCCTGTCCGCGTCAGCCGCACCCGACACCACTGACATGAACCCCTGAGCTCCGTCGTGTTCCAAGATGCGGCCGCCCCGCTCTGCCACCAGTTCGGTCTCCGGCCGTTGCCCCTCACCGGAGTCGAACCTTCGACTGGTCCCCCCGACCATTCCGATGATCGGAAAAATTATCCGACACCGGTTTCAGGATCCCTGGGACCAGATATTCACAACGCCTTCCCCTGCTCATCGATCCATCGAGGTTCGCGCGCGCCCAAAAATTTGTGATGAAGAACATTCAAGAATGATAAATTGAATGGGGCTCAGGCGTTGGCCGTGTTCGTTCGGCCAACACCCCAAATTAAAAAAACTATAAAAAAAATCAAATACGAAAATGATGAAGAAATTGAGAAAATCGATGAGGGCACGAAATTCAACAAGAATCCTACCTCGTTGGATCCATTTGTCGTTGGCGACGCGTCCGCTTGATCCTGCTTCGATCCGCTGGAGTCCACTCCTCAATCCGGCGAAGAACAACGAAGAATGCCGAAGAATGGAAAAGAATGCTAGAGAGAGAGAGAGAGGGAGAGAGAGAGAGAGGGGGAGGAAGAAATGAGTCTTCCCTCAACACTTAGTGAATTTATAAAAATTCTCTTAAAACTCTCCCAACAGGCGCGGATTCCGAAACCTCCGTGCCCGCTTATTTTATCTCACGTCTAGGAAAAACACCCCATTTTGAGCTCAACGGAAGTCTTGGATTTCAATTCTGGGACTTCGTTCGAAATTTATTCAAAAATAATTCCAGGGATAAAAATCACTATGTGAACATTCTAAAATGACCATTTTCCCCCTGGGTGACATTTCTCACAGCAGGCCCGCGCCCGCAAATTTTACACCCCGCTTAGGGTAAACAGCATGCTCCAAACTCAACGGTGCCCTAATTTTTCCCATCCGAGCAACCGTTTAGGATTTACTCAGGTTTGATCTATTAAATGAATAATTTAATTTAATTTATCCATTTGACACACCGCTAACGAGCGAGGGGTCCGAACGTCCTGCACCGAATTATTTTATATCGTGCCTAGGGTAAACACCGCGTTCCGGACCCAACTGTGGTCTCGGATTTCTGATCCGATCAACCGTCTAAGAGATATCACATTTTCTTTAGTTAACCAAGCATGCGTAATATAAAAACACTTAACATTTTTATATAATTAATTCCGGGCACACCGGACATCGGAATTTCACGCTGTCTGAACTCCCTACTCTGGAATGATATCAAGAAATTTTTCAAAGTCTCAGAGTCCCAAAACTTGGGTTCTTACAACATCCCACCCACCAAATGCCAAAATTTAAATTCTATCAGAATTATACCATGGATAAAAACATGGGTTGTTACATATATTTCATGAGATTATAATGAATTTGACTAGACCTTTTAGGTTCTTGTGTGGCATGATTTGGTTCTTCTTCCATAACTTTTGTAGGACCATCTCATTCTGCACCTCAAGAACAATTCTTATTTTTGTTCTTGAACTTATTGAAGTTCAACTTTCCTCTCACTAACTACTCAATAAATGTGATACCTCTCAAGGAAAACACCATGTTATACCACAACCACTTTTTGTTTAGTCATATTATAAAAATAATATCTCACAGTCTCTATGGGATACCCAAAAAATAAGACTTTCTTTTATTTAGTGTTGAGTTTATAAGAATATAATTACCAAACATATGCACCAAAATCTCAAATCCTCATAAAAATATATTTTGATGTTTTCCATGTCATATATCATATGGTGTCTTTATGACTACTTTATATGGAACATTATTTATTAAAAATCCAACCGTCTCTAAAGCATAACCCCATAATGAAATAGACAGGTCACACTGACTCATCATTAATCAAACCATATCCAATAAGGTATAAATCCTCCTCCCATACACATCATTACATTATTTTGTTCTATGAGGATTAAATTATTAAATAATTCCACAATCCCTTATATGATCAATGATTTTCTAACTCATGTATTCACCACCGTGGTCTGAATAGAGGATCTTAATACTATTTTCCAATTGATTTTGTAGCTTATTCTAAAACTATTTAAACTTTTCAAAAGTTTTGTACTTTTGTTTCATTATAAACACATATCTATACTAATTAAAGTCATAAATAAAGGTAAAAAAGTACGTAAACCATCACTTACTTGAGTACTCATTGGTCCACATACATCACTATGTATGAGATCCAACGGTACACTAGCCCTTTCACATTTTCCACTAAAAGGTGTTTTAATCATCTTTTCTAATAAAAAAGATTTTAAATTATCAAATGATTCATAATATAATGGTTATAATAATCTATATCTATAGAGTCTTTGGATTTTATTCTCATTTATATGACCAAGGAGACAATTCCAACAATAGGTGGGATTACAATAAAACCTATCCTTTTTATTCTAAATGTTATTAATAGGATTATTCATGTTTAGGATATATAAACTATTTTTCTTATTATCAATGCCATAAAACATCACATTAAAATAGATATAGAATAACTCATGTTCTAAATAGTTAATGAGAATCCCTTTTCAACCAAACAAGATACAAAAATAAAATTTTTGTTTATGGTGGTAACATAATAATAGTTTTCTAATTATAGTATTAATATTCTTGGTAAAATAAGATTATAAGTTTTGAATTCTAATGAAGAAACTCTTGCTACATTATCAACATAATGATCTACTTCACCCTTTATCAACTACCTCTAATCTTTGATTTTGTGTTTATCAACACAAATGTATGATGCACACCTGTTATCTAATTCACATGAGCCAGAGTGGGTAGAGTTGATTTCAATAATATTCATTAAGATACTCATAATGCATCTCCTTGAGAAAACTTATCAACCCTAGATACCTATCTCTAAGTATTATATAGGTCATACCTATAAATTATTTCAATATGATTATCATGAAGCGGTATAAAACCTATAAAACAAACATATTTATATGTGAGTATCATATATTATATCTTTTTATCAAGGAATTTTAATGAAATTACTCCCACTAAAAATGATGACCACATACATCATATCTCTTTAGTGAGCTGAGATCAATATTTCTTCCTAACTTACACTGGGTGACGCATAAATAATTCATGATTATACCTCATAGAGAACAAAATTTTCAATAATATCATATATGAATATTGGATAACTAAGTGGATAGACACTTTATCCAAATATTATAAGTATTTACACAACTTTATTTCACATGTATCCTAAGGTTTAAGGTTTCCCATATTTTGTAACCTAAAGAAAATGCCAAGAATAAGAAACCTAACTGTTAGGGTCACATTGTAACTGGAATACCTTACACATGATAATCTATGGGAACCTAACAGTTAGGGTAACCCATACTGGATGATTAAGGAATTAACAAGTTAAACTTTATAAGGAATCTCACACTTAGTATTTTAAGAGTTTTCTTTTAAAATGTACACAAATATAAAATACATTACATGAATATTTAACCCATTATATCTCATGAAATTTTAATTATCTCATGTTTTTTCCATTGTGTATGAATGTTTATAACGATTTATTTTTGGAATCCTATTCCATCTATAAAATTGATGTGTTCACACCACATTAATGTGTAACTCTTTATAGGACCCACAATTCTACGTTACTTACCCAAAAATAGAATCCAAATGTATTCATACATATCAAAATGAATATCATACATAAGGTGTGTGAAATTTTATTGTAAAGGTATAAAGGTATATGAGATTGAGAATATTTACATTAGTAAGACCATAGAGACATAGATCCAACCCCTCACCCTTATAGAATAAGGAATAAGCCTCCAGGCTGGTGGGTAGTCCAACCCCAAGTCCCTCTCCCCAGGGAGACTTTACTCAAGAGAGAATTCAATTCATGATATCTCTAACACCAAATATACACAAACAATATACAACAACTATTCTTAATCTTATAACTCTAAAAAATGAGGTCAGGATAGATGAAAAATAAATCTAATGAAGTCATACCAAGTATGTAATTCAAGACTATATCTCCTAGAATAAATTTATCTTATAAATTTAAGTATACACATTATTCACATTCCATAAAATATTTATAAACATAAATAATATAAAGGAATAAATGGATAAATAAATACTTTATTTATTTTTAATAAACATGAGAAACCTATATTAACTTTTAATATTTTATTTAGGAATGAAAAAATATCATTTTATAATGCTGAATAATTATAATTTATAAAAAATTTACAAACCATAATTAAAAAATCCAAAATCATTTAAAAAAAATTAAAAATATTGTATTTCAAAAAAAAGACTATAGATAAAAAAATATGATTGATATTAGAGAGAGTGTGTTCTTTTTATTAATCATATTTTATGATATGACCCTCAATCATAAAATATTATACGTATAATTTCTTATGATAAGTGTTATCATATAACATCATTTCGTATTTAATTATATAGCAGGATATCATAAATATGACATAGAGCTTTATTTTTTAAAACATACCTAAATTATATTTGATGATATATCATATCATAAACTACTCCTACAGCTCAAAACTCAAATATCATACTATACAATATGATCTAGTCATATTTTATAGTTTAAAAAAATAAAATCATTCAACATATCATATTACATGATACACCTATAGATCAAATTATGATATCGATTTTTTCAAAAAACAATGAATTTAACATAATTAATCCTTTTATAACAAGGATATGATACCATTTATCAATTTTTGGGGATCATCTCATGATTATTAATAGTGGAGAAAAATATAGATGATTCCTGATATATCTTCAAGGATCAAAGTGCAAGGGCTTATAAAGAATGAGGTATTTGTAAAAAAACAACAATGGACTAATTTTGATTTATTGATAGAGAATGTTTTATGAAGATAAATAAGAAGAAAACTAAATCTTCATGCCTCTATAGGTGATCCACCAGCCCTTTAATCCTAGTTTATAACTTGAGGATTACCATATTCTCAAAGGGGTGATAATGCCTTCATTTTGAAGTGATTAACTATGTATCAAGGAAAATATATCTTCAGATACCAATTAATGAAAGGAACTAGGATAACCCAATAGGATAAGGATCTCATCCCTTTATAAGTATTCCTGATGCACTTTATTTATTAAAGAGCATCTGGTATCTTGAATGCATTGGGTTCCATATCATGACACATGTGTGTCGCATACCACTGGGTTTGAATTCACCGAATTCATTAATGAAGGTATGAAATCCATGTTTAATTCATCTCATATATTATAATTTGATGAAAACCATACAGTAGTGGAATGGTAGTGTGCATGGATCTCATTCATGAAATTGTAATGAATGTCATATGATATTAAATTGGCAACAAAGGCATGTTGTGCCTTTATTTTGATTTATACATATCATGTGATATGATATCCATATCATGTATATCGTAGCATATGATCTAGGTGTATCATAATATATGATACAGATTAATTAAGGTCACATCTAGAAAATGAGTACATCCCATTCCCCTCATCTAAGTAAATAAGTATATCATATGTATTTTCTAAGTATGAATATACACTTACTCGGTTTATCTAAATTGAGGGAATAAATATCATACTCATCGTATGAGAGGAAAAATATCATCTTGGTTGAGCACAAACTGATGACATGATTAGCAACATACTCAACCACCCACTGATTAGTTAAGCCTCAAGGTTTGCGTAAGAAGGGTATCAAAGTGTGAAGGTTATCATGCTAGGTATCTTCCCAACTTCAGGTATAGGGAATCCAAATATGAACACCACATCTATATTATACCAAAGAAATTTTTATGACACTTCATGTGGTATACTTCATGGTTTATCAATTACAAAAGAATACTTTTGAGCCTTATGTGCATATTTTGTATCTCCATACAAGAATCCTGATCACACTAACGTTAACATTTCATCATAACCTATAATACTCTATAATGAAAATTGGTCAATGATAACTCAAATTCATACTTTGAGAGGTTAATTATCATTACACTTCATGAAATGTATATCAATATATACACATATGCAGCCAACATGAAGGAAATATAATGTAGATATTTCCTCTTATATGACACATTTTATATTCTTAAAAATATTTCAAGAATACTTAAAAAACCCTATATAAGAACATTTATAGCATATTATATATGATATAATTCCAAATCATTCATATGTTTGATTCAATTTATGGGGTTTTGTTAACTTTTTTACATCCATATATAATTTCTAGCACATCTCTCTATGACCATATTATAAAACTCTCCTACTAAAATCTTTAGTTAGTAAAATTTATGAAGTTAGTTAGTTAGAATAACTGTGAGACTTAGGATTAACATATATAATGTTAAAATCCTTAAAAATATTCAAAATCCTTAACCCCACAACATCCAATGGTATGATGTTAGTAACTAAAATTTTCTAATTTGAACTTTTCTAAGTTCATCATTATAATACATAGAACCATTTCCATAAAAATTTTACTTTAAAATCTTTTGGTAACTATTATAACTATTACATTATATCTTTACCCGCATATACTAAACTTCTTAGGATGACTAGTAAAATTTATTAAGATCTTTGATTCGTATAATATTTTATTTGTTTACTTTGAACTTCTTTAAGTTAAAAAATAATTCCACTAGCCTCTTAGAAACTATATTACCTTTATAATATCATGCTAATATACACAAACTCCTTTATGTTTATGAAATAACTCTTATGTCCTTTTAAATGCACAAACTCTTTTATATTTATAAAACAACTCTTATTTTCTTATAATTTTTTTTAAAAAAAGTAGACTATTCCTCTAATATCATATATAATTTTTCTATGTGTTTGGAAATCGTATTGAAAAGATGATGTTGTTGAATATTACATGGCAGCGTAGTGATGGTCCAATGGACGAGTTCCTTCTTCCATGGTATGAGGGTTTCCACTTCATATTCGGTTGCGTGCATTGGGTGGTTCGTCATGGACTCTACGGGTTTCCTGGATGGCGGCGACGGGATCTGGTTTACGGTGTGATTTCATCCGGCGTGCTGGTGATTTTGGTTTTCATTTCTTATTTTCATTTTTGGTTTTGGATGATTTCCTATTCATGATTCTGGGTTCTCTTTGGTTGGATCTTCTTTGGCGTATTTGGTTTTGCAGCATCATCACTGTTGCGGTGGCAGCATAGACAAGATACAACAGATTCATTTTCTTTCTCATGGTCATTTGGTGATGGTTTCTTGAATCACGGTTTTTCCTCCATTTTTGGATTTGAAAGTTTTTCTATTCATGTGATGGATATGGGTGTATGTGGTTTTATTGTTCGTTAATGTGACGTTGTTCGTGATTTTTCTATGGGTGTTATTTGTTTTTTGGATATGGATCCGCTGTGGAGTTTCTCATAGTTGATTCTGGAATTTTTTTGGTCTCTGATTTTGAATGTGTTTGAATATTATTGAGGCAGTGAAGTTTTGATGTTTTGAATCCATGGTGGTTCTCATTCTACAGTTGGTTTGATTTTGGTTTGGCCTCGGTGTTCTGCAGTTCAAAGGATTCTGTAATCAGATCATCTACAAGAGGCAGCTCCAGATGAGATTTAGGGAAAGGAGCTTCCACTGTACCTCTACTTTTCAGAATTGGATGTTTGAGAGGGTATGGCTATGGCCATTAGTACCAGGCCCGTGTTTTTTTCATGGGACAGCTAGGCGATCAGCGGTGGAAGGTGGAAGCTGGATTTCATGATTTTTTATGCTTGGAGGGGCTTACTTCATGTAGTGTGGGTTGTTTGGTCTTGAAATTTTGGACCATTGGGGCCTTTTTAGCTTGTTTATGTCTTTTATGTCTTGCGGTTTCCCCCTTTATCCTTAAAATAGGGGTTATCTTATCTTAATAAAAAAATTAATTTTCAGTCATTCAATTCAACAACTCCTTAATCCATTACTTGAAAGTAAACTCCAATCTCCTATATTCAACTCTTTCTTTACTCATGAACCCATGAATATTCACAACAATTATAAAAGTATAGTTGGTATCACATACCCTTTATAATATAATAATTGAATTCTATACATTAATAACTAAAGTGGACTCTCCATGGGGTTTATTGGAAACCTTCAAGTATTTCAAGTAGTTCATCTTCCAATGAACATGTTTCCATAATAGAATCATCCATAATTCCTATTCTTTGGTTTATGTGGAATTATAGTCTTTACATGAACTCTTTTATTCTATTTATATCAAATTTTTTTAACCTTATCCTTATACACCATCATGATGGTACTTGAGCCTAAAATACCCATGTCTTCATCAGCTATACTCAACATATTAAGAAGATCGTGTAAAATTTTATTGAATTCATTCATATTAAAATTCATAATAAACTACCAAAACCTTTCCAGTGGTGATTTAAAAATGAATTATATAGCCATAATTATCCTAATAGGTGAAACCATCCTCTACAATTCATTAATTTACCCAAAAATATTGATCACATGAGTGTAGAATGAGGTTCCTTTTTCCATTTTACACCAAAAGAGAGCTTTCAATGCCTCATAACTCTCATGCATAGCTTGTTCTTGATAGATCTTTTTAGTTTTTATATCATCTTACAATCATAAATGGAATCATGTTTCTCTATAACTTAGCTTCCATGATCATAAGAATGAGGGTAGAGACTTATATTGAATCCTTTAGATGCTTACAGTATGCATCTAATGTCATTTATTGAATAGATTCACTAGTTGGTTTCTTTGAAATGGGTTCATCTAGTACATAGAATTTTACCTCTTGCTTTAGAAATATTATCAAGTTCTAGTAATAGTAATGTAAATTAGTATCATTTAGTTTTTCCTCATTCAAAATTAATCTCAAGGACAATATTATAATGATAATTCCATTATCAATAATAGATTTTTTTATCAGATGAGTATCATGTTTTGTATTAATTTAATTAGGACTTTTATTAAAATTACTCCCAATAAGAAATTATGACCCCATGAATCATATCTATTTATTGATCCAAAATCCATACTTTATCATGACTTACACTGGGTATCACATAAATAATCCATGACTATATCTAGTAGAAAACTATTTTTAGTCATACCAAATATGATTCATGGATAGATGAGTGGATAACACTTTATCCAATTCCATCATATGGATTCAATAAAATCTATTCCTTTGGTATCCTGATGTTTATATTTTCCAAGTTAAGAGTAACCCAACACTACCTTAAAAAATATAGCACTTGATGATTAGGGAAACCTTGTCACTTTTTTTATTTACATGGGATAATCCATGGGAATCTAAAGACTAGGGTCACCCATACTGAATGATTGAGGTCATGAAAAGAATATATTTATAAGGAATATCACACTTAGTATATTGAAATGGTTTTAATCTCACCATATTATCACATATTATTCTATTTATGTATTCATGATTCTAATTATTTAGTTTTAAAATTCCTATTTCAACCACCAAATTAATATGTTCACACTATATTAATGTGAAACTCTTTACACAACCCACAATTTTGTATTACTCACCCAAAATATAAGACAAACATATTCATACATATCCAAATTAATTTCATGTATAAGGTATATAAACTATTCATATAAATCGTTATAATTATATAATATTGACAACCTTCTAAAGAGTAAGCTCAGATCCATAGATAAATAACCCCTACCTTTCCAAAATAAGGCATGATCCTTCATGCCAATGAGAAGCCCAAATCAATCTCCCTCTACCCATGGATACTTTAATAAATGGATAATTCAATTCATGAAAATTATATGTCACATCCATGTTGTCATTTTCATCTATGGAATTTTTCTATTTATTTTAATCTTGTTCTTTTTTACGTTTTTCTTTATTTTTTAGAGCTTTTCCTATTTTGGTTAAACTACTGTTCTGGACTATAGTTGGGTTTCAATGCAATCAATTTAGGTCACTCCATGACCCAACCTATGAAGAACTGTTGTTCTCGACTATAGTGGAATTTCACCATGACCCAACCCAAGAAAAGGAGACTATTTTTTGAGTTTTACATCCCATTGTGACCAAGAAAGGTCACAACTTGAATTTACCTAGACAGTGGGGGGTATAGAGAGACTGGACACATAACAATTTAGTTATTCATGTCTCAATCTATCCTATAATGTTCAACAAAAATGTAAAATTCCCTTTTTAACCTTATGCATTATAACCCTTTTCTCCCCTCTTTTCTCTACTATCCAAGACCCCATATCCATTAATCCCTCTTCTCCTCTACCTTAGGTTAATTTCAAGGGGATTTTCCATCTAGTTTCTTCAATAAATCACTAGTTAAGTGTCTCTATTATTCCTTTATGGTTATTTTCTCTTTTTAATGGTTTTCTTGCAACCCTAAGGCCATGGAGGCCTAGGCTTTGTTCTACCTAAATTGAATGGTATGGGTTGCAATGGTTATAGTATTACCCTATCTCCTAAGGTATTTCCTTCTTCATTTCTTATATATTCAAACTATTGGAAAGTAGATTTATTGATTAAGTTAGGTGGTTTCATGTGTTCCCTTTTCTTGAAGAACCATATATGCTTTCTTGTTTTTAAAGAACGTTTTAAATTGTTTTAAAGAATATTATATGATCGTTAAGAGTTTATTATATGTGATATGATTTTTTAAAACAAATTTCTTTTATTTGTTCAATTAAAGTGGTTTGAAAAGGGTGTTTTATATGAAAAAATGAGGGTCACATATTATGTGTTTGATAAAATACCCCTTTCAATGGGAATTGGTTTAAATGATGAAAATGTTATTATTTAAAATGGGGATAGCACATTAAAGCATAGGTTCTTAGGTGGGAAGACTATAAGTCATGGAATTCCCTATCAAGACTTGGATTATGCCACACCAACTAAATGATATTATGTTATGGATGAGATTTGCCACTGGTAATTGGTGTAGTTTTCCCTAGAGGATCGTGCAAGGGATAGGATATGGTTGGTTCAATCACTAAGATAGTATGAAAATCCTAGGTTTTTCATGACCTTAGATACCATATGGATTTCCCTGTGCTGATTTATTTGTATTTATTATTTATATTCACTCTTTACATTCTTGCTTAAAAATATTTAGAGTGATTATATATATATATATTACTTTAAAAAATGTTAAAATAGTATTTTTCATGTGGTTTATTTTTAAAATATTATGATTAGATTTATCTAAAAAATATTTCTCAAGAAACAATTAGTGGGATCTTACTAGGTTAGTTGGGCTTGCACCCTACAAACACTCAATGCATGTATGTAGAACTTTTTTTGATAGATATAAGAAAATACATGTAATTTATTAGAGGTGGTGAGTATTCTTGTTAGGGGATATTGGTATATTGGTGGTAACATAGTGGGAGTGAGACCTCATGTCACATGGAGATTGGTAGTAATGTTTTTCGTATTTTGGTTTTTGGTTCTTGTAATATACTTTCGTATTGGCATTATGGCTTCCCATCCCATTCCTTTTGTATATATATGATTGTCCCCTCTATTTTTGTTATGTCATAGGAAATGTTTTGTATTGAAGTATGTGGTTGTTATTATTTCTTTGAGGATTTATTTATGTTATGAAATGTTGATGATTTATTTTTTTGCTTCTACTTATTTGATTTTATGACTCTTAAACTTATAGAGATATCATGTTTGGTTTTCAGCTGGAGCCTATTTAATGGACTTATTAGGAAAACCATTACCAATGCACATTTCTTAATGCATAGGCACTAGTTATTATACTGTGTGGATTGAGAACACCCTTTGAGCCTTACCAAGAATTGGCTCAAATTCCCAAGTTAGGGGTGTCTTAGTTTGGTTTATGAAAAAATCATATCAAAGCTTGGTTTCATCTTATGTTATTTAGGAAATTTAAGCTAGAGAGGAGATAATATTGTTAGAAATTAGTAAGTCGGTGTAGAGAACCAGTTTTTTGCTTTTAAGACTTTGAAATATTTTTATATATATTTCCAAATTTGGGCGACGAGACAGTGAGAAATTCTGAGTCCTGATGTGCTCAAAATTAATTTTATAAAAATATTAAATATATTTTATATTACGCATGTGTAGCTTCTTAAATAAAATGGAATAACTCTTAAATAGTTGATTGGATCAAGAATCCAAGACCACAGTTGGGTATATAATGCGGTGTTTACCCTAGGAGTGACATAAAATGGCTCATCTTGGGATGTTTGGACCCCTACTCATCGATGGTGTGTTAAGTGGATTTATTTAATTATTTAATTAATTAAATAATTAATTTAACCTAAACTAAAAAATGTATAAATATATCATTATAGAGATTTATATAGGGTTGACCTCATAATCCTGTGAATGCCGGTAGATCTCTCTCTTCCTCCTTTCTCTGAGGAATCGATATTCATTGACAATGAATCCTTGGATCAATGTGAATCAAAGAATTCTGAACAAAAAAAATATCCCTTCTATGCTGGCACACACATTCTTCATCATCGAACAATATAATCCAAGGTAGGACTCATTATATGTCATTTTCCACCCTTATAATAAGATGGTTGAGTAGATAAATCTTTTTTCTTTGATCTAGACCCTATATTGGCCTTTTCATGAGCCTATGTGCCAAATTTCAACTTGTTATCAATTCTTTTTCTAACACTGATTCCTGTTCTTGATTTTCGGCCAAGAAATCTTAGAGGATGGTGTTTAAAACTTGGGTTTTTATGCTTTTATCCCTTTATGCTTCACATTTTTCACCGGTGAAATCCCCATGGTTCCCAATTCAATGATTTTTGAGTGGCACCGTGCTCGATCGGGCCCCTAGATCCACTATGAATCTACAAAACCCAATGGTTTGTAAAGATATCCATAGATCTGGGATTATCATGAGGTGAGGATGATCAATTTGGTTTTCAAACATCAAGAAATTGAAAGGAGGATCATTGGTAGTGTGTGGAATGGATGGAAGAAACCCCATGAATAATGATGGACAATTTATTACAAACAACAGTTAGAAATCATGAATTGAAACCAGATACATGAGATTTTACTAGGAATCGACATGGGATCTACGGTGGTGGTTCCTAATTCGAAGAGTGAAGACCATATTTGTAGATCTAGAGTTTCTGTAGAAAACTCGATTATACATCATGTTCCAAGATGAACACACGACGTGTAGCCTCCCTCAATGGTGGTACTAGGGTTTAAGGGAAGATAAGGATGACACAATGTGTAATATTTCCTCACACATCATGTATTCTCTTCTCGTTTGGCTAGACTATGTGTCTGACCACATAGACACGGTGTCTGATACATAGACACGAGATCTGGTACACGAACATGACCTGGTCTTGAGTTACATGGACATGTCATGTATTCCACCTGCACAAAGTGTAATGACACATAGACAGGGAGACATGTACTAGCCAAGGACATGAGAAGGTGGAAAATTGGGACCACATGTTGTGTGGGTCCCCTCACATGTCGTGTTCCCCTTGATTTCCTTTCAAGAGACTTTAAACATCCATATCTTTTTTATTTTAACTTGTATTTTGGCTCGTGGATAGCCTATCTTGAGTGTTTTTCTGCGTAGAACATGATGATGCCCTTAGTTGTGGATTTTGATATATGATGTGAAATGTTCTAGGAATGAAAATTTTGAGGTAACCTTGATGAAGATAGTGATTAGTTAGGATCACCATATCCAGATTCTTCTAGGTATTACACTCCAGTAGGGTTGGGCAGTGGATTTCCCTAATGACCTCTTTCGGGTGTTACCCTCCAGTAGGGCTAGGTAGTGGAGTTCCTTAACAACCTCTTCTAAGTGTTACCCTCCAGTAAGGATGGGCAGTGGAGTTCCCTGACTACTTCTTCCAAGTGTTACCCTCCACCAGGGCTGGGCAGTGGAGTTCCCCAATGATCTTTATGGGTGTTACCCTCTAATAGGGATAGGCAATGGAGTTCCCCAATGATATTACCGAGCATTACCCTATAGCGGGGTTGGGATGTGGATTTCCTTGGTGGTTATTATAGTGGGGCCCTCCTATTGTACCAGGGCATGGGATCCTTACCTATATATTGTGTCCCTTAAACTATGCATTACAGTGATGAGATGTGGCTAGATGTAGCCTTGGAATCATGAGGGAGAGGAATGCTTTCCCCAACAAGATGCATTCCTAAAACTATGTGGGTGATTCAGTGCTGCCCAAAGTGAATAGTATCAAGGTGTACTGATTTAATTCCTTAGACTTGTGTGTTCAGGGCAGACACATGGGATATTGGGCTTTGTTAATATAATTTTGGAACTGTTGGCAACTCTTCTTCTTGGGATGAGCTGTGAGATTGAGATCCCCTTACACTCTCATTTTGGATTCTTTGACTAATCATATATATATTCTTTCTTCTAGATTCACACCATGGATTTGGATACTCTTATGTAAAGAGAGGTGAAGACGTGCAGGGTATGCCATGTGATTTCCCTATTTAGCTTCTCATGGTTGGATGAGTCTACTCTCCTACTATAGGTGGCGAAGGATCAATGGGTAGTTCATCTACTCACTATGTTTATCCCCTTGTGATTGGATGAGCTTAATTTAACTCTCTTGTTGGGTTGAGTTGTACTCCTTCACTATACTATGTTCTATCTACTGTTTTCCTCTTCATTTGTATCTCTTACTACTCCCTATTCACCCTTTCGGGGCATTTTATTGGGTATGTAAATACTCACCCCTGCATGGGTTTTTCCCACACATGTTGTATCTTTTGTTGAAGATGGATAATTCGACCATTATTTCATAGGATCTTAGAGGTAATAGGTTCTTGGACCGCATATGGTGGTCATATCTTGAGATACATGAGTTGGGATCTCTCATTTGTTTACTATTTTCTAGTTTTGTTAGGTTGGGACATTTTTCTCATTAGGTGTGTAATTTTTCCCTTTACTTTTTAGTGTACACTACCATAATATTGTACTGTCTAGAGGTTCATTCGTGCTTTGTTTACTTTATAGCAGTGTTTATTATTTTCTTATTTCCCTATGAACTTTTTCATTGAGTTGGTTGTGTGCGTGTGTACAGGTTTTTAGGAAAAGGGATACCCAAGTTAGTTTTGACTTCAACACTAGTCACCAACCTTGGCCTATAGAGGTAGGATTGGGGTAGTTGCGGATCAATCCCCGACTTGGGTTGGGTCATGAAAGATTGGTATCAGATAAAGTTCATTCCTTGGGACATTGTTCAGATGTTTCCCCTTAAGAGGATTATATTGGGTTTATGGAAATAGTGTCAAAGTGTCTCAAGTGAGGCTCTAAGGATAAGGAGTCCAGTGATGGTATGGGTGGCTGACGTGTTCATTCACTAGGACCCCGACTACCTTCTTATTGACTCAGCATGTTGAGGAATTTGTCGTAGGGATTAAAGGTACATGCATTATATAGTATTGAGTCTTTCAATATCCTTCTTGAGACAACTCCCCATTTTTTCGATATATATATATATATGCTCATCCAACCACGGTACTCCTTGATAACTTTCAAGATGCCTCCACGATGACGACCAGCCAAGATACCATCTCCAGTTAATAACGAAGACCCTATGAGTGACAAGGCCTTAGTTTAGGGTCCATCCTATGACCCCCTTCCCTCATATAGTCAGGTAATGGAACCTCCACCCATTGAGCAGAAAATCATCCCAGCAGAGTAGGCTGAGGATGTGTGCATGCTTACCACACTCCGTAAGTTCCAGCGTCAAAGACCGTTGAGGTTCCACGACGAGCCATATTATTTGACAGTTTAGGATTGGCTAGAGTTGGTGGTCTGTATCTTTATAATTTTTTGGGACATGAAAGATTATGTGGTGGCATTGGAAGCCATAATTTTCCACGGTGCAACTGGGTGTTGGTGGAGCCTCATTACATAGATGCAGGATGAGTCTACACTCTCATGGGATGACTTCCAACAACTATTTTTTGAGGAGCACTACCCCTACTGCTTACAATAAGTCTAAATCCATGAGCTTCTAAAGCTTCAGTAGGGAATTATGGTAGTAGATGAGTATGCAGGGAGGTTGATAGACCATATTCTGCTCTATTGACATGATCCAAGATGGATACTTCTGAGGATGGAAGTTTGAGCAGGGAATCCGCAGAGAGATTCAGGCTAGTGTTGTTCCCTTGTGCATCCCCACCTATGTTAGGGTGCTAGAGAAGGCATTGGTGATAGATATATTTATATTAGAGGGACACCAAGAAGTTGGATCTGGAAGTGGGCATCCTAGAGCTGAGTCATCTACAGTAGCTAGTAGGCACTAGTTAGTGGGATCTCAGAGCAGGAGACCCTTTCGTGAGTAGGCTTAGACACATTGTCTTATGGGGACGAGGTAGTACAGAGGTCCAGATAAGATCAGAGAGGGGTGGTTCTTTTCTTATGATGGAAGAGGTCACTTGGCATAGGAATTACCAACCAAATGTACTGAGTAACCCAGGTAGATAGCTAATGGACCGCCATAGAAGAGGTAGAAACATGATAAAGGATCTCCCATGTGTGGATAGGGTGGTCCCCAGGGAGATGAAGCTGGAAGAGGAGCAGGAGGAGCTATGGTTGGTGTTCGTATTCATGATATCCTTCCACCACCACCACCAAGTGGCCCACATCATGCTTAGGGAGCTATCAGTAGAGGCCACAGATAGCTTCAGGCTTTGGATTTATATGATCCCACAACACACGAGATGATTGGAGGTATGATCTGTGCTTATTCTACTCTTGACTCAGTATTAGTAGACATAGGTTCCATAAATTATTTTGTCTCTCAACTCCTGGTATGAGAGCTAGATCTCCCAGTTGAGATGGTAGCACAACAACTTTGTCTTGAGGTTTCTATAGGGAATGCTTATTCTATATCTTTCATCTGCCGGCAGCGTGAGTTATCACTTGGTGGAGAGAGATTCACATGGGAACTTTTTTTTTCATGATGGAACCCTATGATTTCATCTTGGTTATGGACTAGATTTCCATGGTTTGAGTTTAGATTTACTATCACTGCGGATAGGTCAGATGCCTATGCATTGATGGGAGGAGATTCTTCTTTTTTGGCAAGAGAGATCTCATGGAAGGATAGGTGGATGCTGCGAATATAAGGTTACAGTCTATCAATCATTAGTTGGAGAGTGTAGACCTTGGTGCAACAGTCTCTTTAGTCATCTAAATTTCTTTAGTTGTGGAGGATTATATAGTTGTCTTCCCTAAGTACATTCCATGACTACCTCTGAGATGGGATATGGAGTTTATCATTGAATTTCATATAGGGAAATCTTTGATATCTTCTGTAGCATATAGGATGGCACCTACCAAGATCCGGGAGCCATAGTTTATGTTGGAGGATCTTCCTGAGAAAGGTTTCATTAGACCCAATATGCCCCCTAGGTAGCTCCAGTCCTATTCATGAAAAAGGTTGATGGGAGATTATGAATTTTTATTGATTATCATCACTTAGACCACACCACGATAAAGAACAAGTACCCATTGCTAAGGATTGATGACCTCTTTGACTAGTTTCATGGTGTAAGATGGTTCTTTAAGATCGAAATCAGGCCCGACTACCAATAGTTAAGGGTTTACAAGACTGATATTCTAAACTTGGTGTTCATATGTCTCTATGGTCATTATAAGTTCCTAGTGATTCCCTTTGGTGTTATGAATACCCCCACCATATTCATGTCTTTGATAAACCAGGTTTTCCATCCGTACTTGGACTAGTTTGTTGTTGTCTTCATCGATGACATACTCATCTACTCTACATCAAAGGAGGAGCATAAAGAGTACTTGAGTATGGTTCTTGATTTGATTCGAGAGAACTGTCTTTACGAAAATCTCTCAAAGTTCCAGTTATGGATACATGAGGTTCACTTTATTGATCATTTCATTTCTAAACAAGGTTTAGTCATGGATCTAGCAATGATAAAAGTTGTTATTTCTTGGGAGACACCCAAGAATGTATCATATGTGAGGATATTTCTTGGTTTGGAAGGGTACTACATGAGATTTGTGGAGGAATTATCTAAGATAATAACCCCTTTGACCTCCTTAATGTATAAAGGGTTTCCATTTACCTGGTCTGAGCAATGCCAGAGGGCCCTTGAGGATTCGAGTAAGTGGCCGATGAGTGCTCTTGTGTTGGGACTACCAGAGGAAGTCGTTGAGTTCGTAATTTATTACGATGCCTCAAGATATGGGATCGGTTTCATGTTGATGTAGTGATATTTAGTCATCGTATATGGCTCGAGGTAGTTGAGACCCCATAAACAGAACTAACCAACTCACAACCTAGAGATAGTGGTGGTAGTATTCACCCTGATGATGTGGAGATGCTATCTTTTGGGAGAGCACTCTGTGGTTTACTCAGACCACTAGAGTCTCAAGTACATCTTCCCTCAGAGAGACTTGAACCCGAGATAGTAATGATGGTTGGAGTTACTACAGGACTATGAATTCGAGATAGTATACACTTTAGGGAAGGGAAACGTTGTAGCAGATTCCCTCAGAAGGAAGTACTATGCTCGCTTAGTGAAGGAAGCTTCAAAGTAGTTATCTTCCCAACAGTTGTCCTTGTTGGATCAAGAGGGTAAAGACTTTCTCTAGTCGATGGTGTTTAATACTTTTCTCCTCGAGCATATGAGAGATTCCCAGATGGGATACATCGACTGTGAGGTATTACATGATCTGATATCCATAGGCGACTCACCAGATGGATATTCTGAAGGATGGAATCATGTCATCTTATTCCAGGGTTGAATATTGGTTCCAATCACGATGAAGGAGGAAGTGATATAGAAGTTACACACTTCTACCCAAGCTATATATCCTGGTGTGGGGAAGATTCATAGAGATCGTCAATGGTAGTTTTGGTGGTCCGACATGAGACAAAGCGTAGCTAAGTTTGTCTCTCAGTGCCTCACTTTTTAGTAGGTGAAGGATGAGTACCATGTTCCAGTAAGTCTTCTGTAGCCTCTTGAGATCCCAAAGTGGAAGTGAGAGGGAATATCCATAGACTTCTTCATAGGGATTCCACATATAGTGAAGGGACACAATTCCATCTGGGTGACAGTAGATCGACTCATAAAGATAGTGCACTTCCTTACTATTAGGGAGCAGAATTTGGTGGAGAGTTTGGGGCAGCTGTATATACGGGAGATAGTTTTCCTTCATAGAGTACCCTTGATGATTATCTATGATCGTGACATGTGGTTTACATCACAATTGTGGAGAGGCCTATTGGAGGATTTTGGGACCCAATTACAGACGAGTACATCCTTTCACCCCCAAAATGATGGAAAAACTGAGCTCACTATCCAAGTGGTAGAGGATATGCTGATGGAATGCATGATGGACTTTATCCAGAGCTCGGAGGATCACTTTCCCTTGGAAGATTTTTTGTACAGTAATAACTACTACTCTACCATCAGCATGTAACATTTTTATTCCTTGTACGAGAGACATTTAAGGTAACTCTTGTACTAGAAATAGATCATAAATAGTCTCTAGTGGGACCAGAGTGGGTGCATGAAACAACAAATAAAGTCCATGTTACACCCCAAGATTTCATAGTACATTATCTTTTCAAAGTAATTCAATAACTTGCGCTACACGCAACACCGAGTTCGAGCGCACCATGACTTACCAAACTAGCCATTAAAAAAGTAGTTATGAATATTATTAACTAAATTATTGAATTTTATATACTCCATATAATTTTATAATCCATATTATGTGTTTCTTAGACATAATATAAGAACAAATTCATTTTTTTCAAATAAAAGAAGTATTTTTCAAAAAATGGAATTTTACCACCTTTTAATGGAGAACCATTTTTAAAACCAATATTTGAAACTTTTATATATTCAATTTAATGAAATTAAATTCTTCTTTATAAGAGGGAAATGAAAATTTAGTTTGGATAAATTTTTTGGTACTTTTTTTATAACTTTCATATTTTGATGAATAATGAAAAATACTAAATTTTAACTGAAAACAACTTTTTTAATAGAAATAATATATAGTGTTAAATTATTTATATGAATGGTTTGGAAGTATAACTATATTATATTTTTATAATTTAATAAAATTTAGGTCATTATAAGTAATTTTACCTTTAAATTTGACATAATAGCATGTCAACCTTTTGATAGTTTTTACTTTTTAAAAACCTGCTTTTTGGTTTTGACAACGGGAATTAATTTGAAATTAATTAATGAAAATTATATATCTTTAATTTGGTAAAATAGAATTCATTTTTGAATATGGAATATGAAAATTATCTTAGGGTGAATTTTTGGTATTTTTCTGAAAACTTTCAATTTTTGATGAATAGTGAAAAACACTGCGTTATTGTTTAAAACCGACTTTTTATTTAAATAATTATTTATTTTATTTAAATTTATTTTAATTAAAAAAAATATATAATACCTATATAAGTTAAATGTAATTCATTGGAGTCATTTTATAATAAAATTAGATGTATAAAATTTTATCGAACTTTTTAACGTCTTTTACCCACCTTCTAGGCACATTTGCAAATTTGCATAAAACGTAATTTTACCACTTCTGTGAATTGAATTTCAAAAATAAGAGAGAAATAGTTGAAATAAATAATTAAAATGAGGTTCAATAAGATGAAAATAATTTTTGGTGAATAATAACTTTTGACTTTTCTTTACCACGGTTAAAAGTAAATAGGGTAATTAAAGGTAAAAATGATATTATAATTACCCTAACACAAGTCCTAATTCTATTGTATAAGTGTATTTATACCAACACTAACCTTATTAATAAAATATTATCCTCTTGGTTCACTTGGATTAGATTATGACATTTATTATTATTTTATTTAAAGAAGAGTTAAAAGTGTTAAATTCAAAGTTTAATAACTAAACCATTTTTAATATAGGGTTACAAATAAGATAAATTCAAATATAAATATTCATTATAAAGATAAAAAAATATTTCCTAAATAATTTTATTTTATTTAAAAATTTTATAGATTAAATAATTAAATTTATTTGTGACACAATGATGATACAATAATTACTTTATCAATGGAAGATTAAAATAATTGATATTATAAATATAAAAATAAATGTAAATTGAGGATTTTTATGCCATAAAAGAATATTATAGGTTAATATGAAATTTTATGGTTTATGAAATGAATTTATTTTGAAGTGATAAAGTTTTTATGACTTAAAAAAAATAAAATACCAAATAGTGTCAAAATTGACATAAATGAGTTTTTAAAAAAATACTATATTATTAATTGATATAATATTTCTAAAAATATAAGGTTTGGAAAATGTACTTATATAAGGTTATATATATCAATAATGAACCACTTGGGGTTCTATTGGATTTTTATAGTAATTTTATTAACCATTTATTATAATAATACAAGAGAACATGGTAAAAGTTAAACTATTTAACTAAGGGTTAAATCTAAAAGATAGGGTTAATATGGTGACCTAAACTTATCTAAAACCTATTTGTTGAGAGGATTTAGATCCATAACCACCTTATATTAAAAATAAATCAATTTGGAGCTATTAGAAACTGAAAATGATCATATAATAAAATAATATTTCAAACATTTCCTAAAGTGACCCTCACCTCTCTTATAAAAGGGTACTTTCCCTTCTCTCAAAATCACACATCCAAAGCCATTTGTATCATCCAAACACTAACAAAATATCATCCCAACTTCCCTAAATTAAACCTAGAGGAATTCCCTTGAGCATAAATCCATCCTAAGGATCACTTTTGTTCAAATAAAAAGGAAACACCCAAAGAAGAGGTAATTATTTTATCACCTATTTCAAAGTTCTTTTCTTCTTCCACTTTCACTTTCTTTATTATTTCTATACCAAAATAAAAAATATAGTACCTTATACATAATTTTATGTTATTATAAATATGGTAAAACCTAATCATTATTCTATCTATCTTATGAATGATAATGTCACCATACGTGTGTACGTACGGCTTACCGTCTCCACGTCGTGGTGTAATTTTTTATTCAACACTATGTTATTTGGATGGATATAATGATGAGTAATATGTATATAAATAATGAAAATAACATTTTAATTTCTATTTAAAATTAATATATCATCCAATTACACACCTTTTAATCATTAAGAAAATGATATCATCACTCGTGTGTACGTATGACTTACCGTCTCCATTACGCGATGAGATTCATTTCTAGGTTCACCATTCAACGATGATTATAAAAATATATATTATTAATAATTATGTAATATATGACATAATAATTCTACTGGAGATATATATATATATATATATGTATGTATTTACTTATATATATTTTATTCACTTACTTTCGTTCAATACGATATGAAAATGGAAACAACGTTTATGTGTACGTTTGGCCTACCGTCTCCATAAATGGTGTTTTCCATTTATTATATATATCTATTATAAATATTTATATTCTAAATATATATTATATATAAATATTGTTTTATATTTTGGAATTATTTAAATCATGATATAAATGATACGATCGAGAATAAAAAGTTAAAACACGTACGATAAAGAAAGCGATTATTACCCAAAATGTTAATTTAACATGGAAATCATTATTAAATGGGTAGAATAAAGTCATAAATGAATAATTTATGATATAATAAATATGAATATGGTTCTGTTATAATTTAATAACATACTATGGTCATTATATAGGAGGTTAAACGTACCCTCGACCAAAGGAAAGTGCAAGGTAAGGGTTAATTCTCCAATCTCATTATTATCTGAGATTGTTTATGTGTATGTTTTTACTGGGACATATTTATTATCCATGTCCATGTTTCATAAAATAGTTTGAAAAAGGATTATTTTTAAGGTACTCTTTAACTAAAACATCATTTTAAATGTTTTAAATATTTATTCTTCTAAATCTTTCTCATTAATGTCTATGTTTTCAAAATGGTTTTAAGGATTTATTAATATGGACACGAATGTTTTAAAATGTTAATTCCTTTAAGAAGTTTAAAAGTGTTATGGGACACTTTGATTAAAAAATATATTTTAAATTTCTTCCTTTATAAATAGTGTGACTTTTAAATGATTTCTTGAAAAAGGGGTATTTCACTCCAAGAGTTTTACTGATCATTTTCAACTATATCAACATCCTTTACTGGATATTATTATTGATTGAGGTTCATTTATTATAATACAATATTCCATATTGTATTGAATGAGTTATGATATGTTTTACTATGGATGTGATATTTTAATACCATTCATGGTTTATGGCTAAAGTATTTACCTTTTTTATGCTAGTTTTAATATGAATGTTTATGTTATGTTTCAACATTTTCATATGAGGAATGCAATGGACTTAGTAAGTGGTAGGTGGGGCCCGCTATAGCCCCTTGATGCATCAGTAGGTCTCACGAGACAAACTAGTGTCTTGGCATAAGGCCTTGAAAAAAAATTTATTTGTAGTCTTGGCATGAGGCCTTGACTATGCGGTAATGATGTCCAGCATTAGGCATTCCCTCATTATGAAATTAATTAATACATGTGATTATTCGACTAGTAGAATATCCATGTGCATGTTTATATGGTAATGTTTGATTTATTTTCTCCATATTATTTTCAAGTTTATGTTTAAAAGGCTATTGTTTTTATTACACATCTTGACTTAAAATTTTATAGCTTCCACTAAATTATTTACCCTTACTGAGCATTTGAGCTCACCCATTTCTTATGTTTTTTTTCCTAGGATTCCAAGAAGTGTATTATGTTTGATATGTAGGGTTGAGATAGGGTAATAATGGTGTTCTCAATGTATTATTTATGTTGTATTTTATGTTTGAATGTGTAATGTAACATTCATGTATGTAATCTATTTTCCAAGACTACTAAATTGATCGGTCCTTCGGGACTTGATTTCTGGTAATCATTCCAATGTATTAAAATAATACACTGGCTCCGGGCTTCTGGGGTCGGGGTGTTACAGTTGGTATCAGAGGTCCCAGCCTTAAACATTACATCATCTTGAATTAATTGAATAATTCACATTAAGGATCTTTTCAGGTTTTGAGTTTTAGAGAATTAGGCCATAACTATTACATTACATCTCAAAAATTACAAAGTATACACTTCTACTCAATATCCATTTTTTTCATAAAATAAAAATTCTTAAAATAAAACAATAATTATATTCCTGATATAAATCTTCTTGAGTTCTTCCTTTCTCTTACCTTGCCTTATACCCTGTGAAAAAACATTTTAAAAAAACTTGGGATGAGCATAAACAGATCAGTAAGGGTTATAAAATAAAGAAAGAAAAAATTTTCTCATCAATACAAACAAAACATAAGATCTTAACATACCTCATGAAATCATAAGATTTATGAATAACACGTAGAAATCACAAATCATAAAGGTGACTTGTGGCATCCATAATATACTTACATTGTAGCTTTCAGAGCTACGTAGGGAGTTACATTTGGAATACCCATCACAATATATTCCCTAAATATCTTAGTAGAAACATTCATGTTTACCTCCATCACATTACCCAATGTATTGGAGAGCTATCTTGGGCTCACCCGCCCTAGATTTATCACAGAACCACCTGTATACATAAACAATTCCCAAAACCATAACATATTCATAACATATAAAACAAATATAAATGAAAGATAACATTTCAACATTTCATTCACAATATATCATTTAAATATATTGACATAAAAAATATATTATCAAAACCATTTTCAATACCAAAATACATAAAAGAGTATATGGTATTTATTTTCCTTTTAAAAACATTACGACTTGTTAAGGAAGTCATAGATCAAATAATACTCACGGCGGCAGAAAATGTCATTGTCACCACTTACGTTAAAAAGAAACATTCTTTTTTTCATTTAGTAAAACGCCTCATAGAAAAAGATTCCCTCTGAATTAAATGAAAAGTAAAAGTTGTTTATACACCATATAAAATAAAGTCGTGTATAAAATAAAATATGCCTCAATGAAAGAATATTGAGACGAAGTCCCTTACAAAGATCGTATCATTAAATTAAGGATAAATCAATGAAATAATTATGTGTGAAAAATAATAATACACCCAATATAATTGGATATTAAGTGTAAAATAATCAGAGTTCATTCACACATATTCATAGCATGACATAATCAATAAGTATAAGTTTAACCCAAATAATTGAAATTATGTTAAGAAGTTCTCTCTTAGAAATTCGACAGCCTAATGGTGTCACTTTAAAATTCAGAAAATGGGTTGATGAGAGAAAAAAGGATATATCATCACATAGACATAAAATTTACCGTAATAAATTTATAGAAGAAAATATCCCAACATAATAATATGTAAATTGAAAGACATAACAAAAAAAGTATTTTAAAAAGAGGAGGGTGAAAGGTTCCCTTACCGATTTAGTAACTTACGAAACATACACCCCATTGAATAAGGATCATACAATAAATATGTAAATACCCATTAGGTAAATTATATTAAACAAATAATACAATCATAGGTAGTACATACACCATACAAAATGAAATAGTGGCAAATATAGCATGAATCTCATGGGAATAAAAAGTGAGATGAAAACCCCTTACCACGTTGTAATCAATCGAGTCATATGAACAAAAGTTAATAACCACCAAATGAATCACAAAATACCATGAATATAAAGATAATCATGATAATATATATCAAATGGAAGTACATAATACACTACATGCAATAAAAAAGTGGCGAATAATGGAAATATCACATAATTAAAAGTGAGATAATAAACCTCTTACCTCATTTCTGACTTGACCCGTTCATTTCTTTAATCTCCTGAATAATAAACTAAAGTTAATTTATACTTTCTTAAGAACATTTTAAAATTTTAGTATTCCTTTTATATCACTTATTACCATGTTATAAACCTTATGTAATCATTTAAGTTAATAATGGTCATTTTGTCGATATTTGGTACTTGAGTCAAAAATGAACTTCTTATAATTACAAGTTGTTCATGTGGTCAAAATTCCATTATCTCCAAAATTATATTCATGATTTATATATCATATATATTCAGTATATATAAGTATTTATAATATTAAATAAAATTTGGAGGTATGAAATGAAATGCGCCGTTCATGGAGACGGTAAGTCGTACGTACGCATGAACGCTACTTTTATTTCTATTTCGTATTTAATGGAATGAAAACTTAATGATACATAGGTATATTATAATTACGGTATAATATCACATATATAATTTCAGTAACTCCATACTTTATATGTTCCATGCATGGCATGAACGATTGATATCACTTTGAGGGGCGGTAGTCTGCACTTCCTCAAATGAAATTATTCTATTTACCCACTATGGAAACCACAAAGGTATTCTATAAATGAAAAATAAAAAAGTATAGAGAAAATATAAATATAATATATATCACATATAAATACAGTTTCATCATAATTTCCACCATAAGAGGTGGTAGGAGAAAATTGAACAATCATCATTTCCTGAGGTAGTAGTTCACCGTCCACAGAAACAGTATATTCTTTACCCATTAGACGAAGGTGTGTGTAAGTGTATTTAGAATCCTTATCATAAAAAAAACTTAGTATATTGAGGATAATTGTGTTATTATAAAATAAAATAATAAAAAGATTTTAGGGGGTTAGAGAAGTAAAATAAAATAAAAGAACTTAAGAGAAGACGTTACCTTTAAATCGGGTAACTCTCTTTGGTTTGAACCAAAACGATTTCTTGAAGTGCCTTCTGCCTAAGGTAAGGATTATAGGTGGAAGAGAGGGATATTGAGAGCTTATTTGGGTAGAGGTTGTATGAGACAAGGGGCATTATAGGTGTGATTAATGGATTAGAGGTGAGAGCTTTTTATAAGGGGGAGGAGGGGCTCTTTAGGAAAGTTTGAAAATATTATTTTATTATATAATGATTTTCGGTTTCTAAAGGTCCAATACTTATTAAAGTAGACGATAAGATGAATCTTGTTCTAAATAAAATCATCCAATAATAATTGGACAGTTTTTGGATATTGTTTTAATTTTTATAATCTTATTTATTTAAATCATTCATTAATTAGGTAAACATTGCATCATTATTGTGTCATAAATAATTTTATTTATTTGATGTCTAAAAATTATAAATAAAATACCATGATTTAGGAAATATTTTTATATTTATAATAAATATATATAGTCAAATATATCTATTATATAACCCCACGTTAAAATTGTTTTATCAAAACAATACATGTTTATGATATTTTTATTTTTACTTTAAATAAAAAGTTATTAATGTCATTATCTTACTCAAATGGCTTTCAAAGGCCAAAATTCTTACCCAAGGATTGTCTCGGTCGGAAATTACTCATAAAATAAGGTTAAGACAAGTGTTAAGGTAATTTTATATTATTATAATACTATTTTTACCTTGAATTACCCTATTTACCTTTAACCGCGGTAAATAAAAGTCAAAAGTTACTATTCACCAAAAATTATTTTCATCTTATTGAACCAAATTTTACTTAATGATAAAAAACATGTATTTCATATTTTGAAAATTCAATTAACATAAGTGTTAAAATTTCATTTAAATGGAAAAGTTGGTTTTTTAACTACTACTCAGTGTTTTCACTATTCATCAAAAATTGAAGGTTTTCAGAAAAATACAAAAAATTCAGCCTACTCTATATTTGATATTCCGAATTAAAAAATGTTATCTATTTATCAAATTCAAAACATAGAAGTTTCATTAATTAATTTAAAATTAATTCCCGTTGTTAAAACAAAAAGCATGTTTTTAAGAAATAATAACTATCAAAAGATTGACACTTGTTTTTGTCCAATTTCAATGTGAAATTACTTATAATGAATAAAATTGAATTAAATGGTAAAAATATAATCTAATTAAACTTTAAAACCTTTTAAAAAGATAATATAACCATATAAATAAATTATATTAAAATGAAGTTTTGAATTAAAATGCAGTATTTTCACAATTCATTAAAAAATGAACTTTATCAGAAAAATACCAAAATTTACCCAAAGTAAATTTTGATGTCCTAATTATAAATAAGAATTTTTTTTTGTTGAATAGAACATATAAAAGTGACCAAAACTAGATTTAAAGAGGGTTTTCCATCAAAAGGCGGTAAATCGACCTTTTAAAGAATATTAGAGTATTTATACTTAAAATTAGATTCATTCACATTTTAAGCCTCTAAATTTTATTGGATAAATGTAAAAACTTTTAATAAACTTTTATAATCATAATTTGGTTAATTCTGTTCATTCCCTCCAATAAAACGGCTAGACGTTAACTTCCATTTAAAATAATTTTATTTTTTTTTTCAATATGACTCAACATTGTGTGCAACATAAGACTTCGAAGAAACCCATTGTTTCATGTGAGGTACTCCATTTAATATAGAATACCCTTTATTTATGAATTTATATTACCCATTTAATAATTATTTCCATGTTAAATTAACATTTCAGGTAATAATCACTTTCTGTATCGTACGCATTTTAACTTGTTATTTTTGACTATAAATATTCATTAAAAAGCTAAAAATATTTCTTACATCATGGTATTTTTTTATAATTTTTAGACATCAAATAAATAAAATTATTTATGACACAATAAGGATGTAGTGTTTACCTCATTAATGAATGATTAAAATAAATAAGATTATAAAAATTAAAAAAATATCCAAAACCTATCCAATTCTTATTGGATGATTTTATTTCGAACAAGAGTCATCTTATCTTTGACTTTAATAAGTTTTGGATCTTTAGAAACCAAAAATAATTATATAATAAAATAATATTTTCAAACTTTTCTAAATAGACCATCCTCCCCCTTATAAAAATCCATCACCTCTAACCCATTACTCACACCTCTCATGCCTCTTAGCTCATCCAACCTCTACCCAAATAAGCTCTCAAGATCCTTCTCTTCCTCCAAGAAGCCTTAACTTAGGAAGAAGGCACTTCATGAAATCCTTTGGGTTCAAACCAAAGGGAGTTACCCGATTTAAAGGTAACGTCTTTTTTTAAGTTATTTTCTTTTATTTTACTTCTCTAGCCCCCTAAACTCTTTTTATTCCTTTCTTTTATAAGGCAGTGTATATGTGAGAAACAAATCCCTACGGAAGTTCAGGTAATAATTATAAAGATAAGTATGTTCAAAAAACCTATGTGTCAAGGATGTGGAAAGAAACACCTAGGAAAATGCTTCAAAGGGATGAGAAGATGCTATAGATGTGGAAATGAAGGACATAAAGCAAGAACCTTCCATGGAAAAAGAAAGCATCCAATTGACTCTAGGAAAGGGAAAGAAGTTCTTTCCGAGGGATCAATTGAATGTTTTAAATGTGGTGTGTATGGTCATTATACAAATATATTTCCTATGAAGAAGGTTTAGGAATGGGATCATCAGGATCATACAAATATATGTTTACCAATTCCTAATTCCATTCCAATTAAAGATGAAGAAACTGAAAATGACCAATAAAAGGTATGAATTATTTCTTAGCTGATGTTTTGACATTATTGAATCTTAAGATATGATTAATGGTTTTGTTTGTACGAATGAAGTATTATGGAATATGTTGGAAGAGAATGGATAATAGATCATGAAGAATGTTTAATGAGTAAAAAATCTACATATAAGGGATTCAAGAGTTATGGTACATTTTAGGATGATGAAATGCTTAAAAGTATTAAGGATCTATTGATGATGGGATTACTTTAGAAGACTTTTTCTAGTATGTTTAACCATGAAGTTTGATATGTGAAAATTTTATTCAATAAACAGTTACCTTTTCTTGTGTGGGCATAATGGATAAGATTAGGGGTTCATATGATCTTTTGTTTTTGAGGCAATTACATGTTATTACTTTATGGAATGAAAATGAGAGTTATGAGATAAAATTTGTGGTTAAAATATCTTATTATTATTTTTAAGGGATTTATATCATTTTTGGTAATGTTATAAAATTATATAGTTTTTGAAAAAGGACAACATGTAGACCGTGTGACAACCTGTCGCATCGGACAAAACTGTGGGAATCAAACCCACAACCAAAGTGCAATTGGGATTTATCACCTACCACTGGACTACGTGAAGTCCCTGGTTATTATGACTAATTATTTTTAGTTAAATGATTTTATTGATCAATAATAAGTTGATTTGGGTTATTATGTTTCATCAAATAGATATCTTTACTATAGGAAAATGATTTGGTGATTAAGTAATAAAGGTTATTTTGGAAGAATCTATGTTTTTATTGTGGACATAAGGTGATTTGGGTTATTTATGGAAATGATTAACGTATCATAGAGAATATGAGATTAGGTTAATTACACTTCAGTATGAGACTTTAAGAGTAGTTGATGTTTTGGAGATAAATGTTAAGATTTACTGTGGAAGAATATGCTATTAAATCCTTCTGAGTTTTGGGTTTCAATATTAGTTTGTATTATTTTGAATAATTTTAAGGAAAATTTTATATTGAATGGTCTTTCTTGAACTTTGGGTTCTTTTTGTTGAATTTGGGAGATTAAGAGTAGTATTTATTTCTATAAAGGATTATCCTTTTGGGGATTATCTGATCTTGTACTAACCAATTTTGGTTTGGGTTGATGTCTAAAGATAGGGGAAATATATAGTTCATCTTTTGTAGATTATGTGATACTCTAGAAGTTGATTCTATAACTTCAGGTGTGACCAAGTCAACTTGAATACATACCGTTTGGAGAAAATATGAGTTTGTGGTAGAATTTTATTAAAGTATGACACTCTACATGACAAGTAAGTATATTTCCTTATGATCTTAGTCAATTTATTAATAAAATTTTTCAACTATATGAAAAGGATATTGAATAAAAAATGTTATAAGCTCTCTTTTATCATCAGACTTTTACCCAACCACAAATTTATGGTATTTTGGTGGTTAAATTTCCGTGATCAAGTTCTCTATCACTCTCTATTAATCTATGAGAGTTAGTTTCCCTTCCATATCCTTGTTTTCATGAAATCCTAGTATATGTTGTCTCAGGTGACCTTTGTACTTCTCTTACTTTATTTTAAAGTGATATTTTTATTGACTCTTTTTCTGATGTGGGACTTTCAATGAAGTTTCCAAGCCCAATTTTAAAATTGCGAGGATGCAATTCCCAAAAAGGGGGGAAGGATGTAACATTACAGGTAAATAAAAAATATAACATTTTCATATTTGTTAATATTTGAAAATTAAATATTAATTTTACTTTAAAGGGGTTGTTATGTTCGATGTCATACCTAATACACAATAACAGGTTTCATTGAAAACTTACGTTGCACACAACGTTGAGTTATACTGAAAAATAGTAATATAATATTATTATTTTAAATGGTAGTTAACGCATAGTCGTTATATTGGCGGGAAAGAAAAAAACTAACAATATTATGATTAAATGTGTTTCTTAAATGTTTTTACATTTATCCAATAAAAGTTAGAGGCTTAAAATGTGAATGAATCTAATTTTAAGCATAAATACTCTAATATTCTTTAAAAGGTCGATTTACCGCCTTTTAATAGTGAACCCTCTTTAAATATAATTTTGGTCACTTTTAAATGTCCTATTTGACAAAATAAAATTATTCTTTAGAATCGCGATATTAAAATTTACTTTGGGTAAATTTTTGGTAAAATTCATTTTTTAATGAATTGTAAAAAATATTGTATTTTAATTCAAAACTTCATTTTAATATAATTAATTTATATGGTTATATTATATTTTTAATTGGTTTTAAAGTGTAATTAGATTATATTTTTACCATTTAATCCAATTTTGGTCATTATAAGTAATTTCAATTTGAAATTGGACATAAACAAGTGTCAATATTTTGATAGTTATTATTTCTTAAAAACACGCTTTTTTGTTTTGACAATGAGAATTAATTTTAAATTAATTAATCCAACTTATATATTTTTAATTTGGTAAAATAGTCACCATTTTTGAATTCGGAATATCAAATATAACTTAGGCTGAATTTTTGGTATTTTTCTAAAAAACATCAATTTTTAATGAATAGTAAAAACACTAAGTAGTAGTTAAAAAACTGACTTCTTCATTTAAATGAAATTTTACCACTTCTGTGAATTGAATTTAGAAAATATGACATACATGGTTGTTATTAGTAAGTAAAATTTGGTTCAATAAGATAAAAATAATTTTTTTTGAATAGTAACTTTTGACTTTTATTTACCATGGTTAAAGGTAAATAAGGTGATTCAATGTAAAAACAATATTATAATAATATAAAATTATCTTAACACTTGTCCTAACCTTATTGGATGAGTAATTTACAACCAATAAAATCCTTGGGTGAGACTTTTGGCCTTTGAAAGCCACTTGGGTAAGATAATGATATTAAAAACTTTTTATTTAAAGTAAAAATAAAAATATCATAAACATGTATTATTTTGCTAAAATAATTTAATGTGGGGTTATATAATTTATATATTTGAATATAAATTTTAATTTGAAAGCTAAAAATATTTCATAAATCATGGTATTTTATTTATAATTTTTATACATCAAATAAATAAAATTATATATGACACAATAATGGTGCAATGTTTACCTCATTAGTGAATGATTTGAATAAATAAGATCATAAAAATTAAAACAATATCCAAAACTTATCCAATTATTATTGGATGGTTTTATTTAGAACAATAGTCATCTTATCTTTGACTTTAATAAGTTTTTTAACTTTAGAAACCGAAAATCATTATATAATAAAATAATATTTTCAAACTTTCCTAAAGAGCCCCTCCTCCCCCTTATAAAAATCCCTCACCTCTAACCCATTACTCGCACATCTCAATACCCTTGGATAATCCAACCTCTGCCCAAATAATCTCTCAAGATCCCTCTATTCCACCTAGAATCCAAACCTTAGGCATAAGGCACTTTAATAAATCCTTTTGGTTCAAACCAAAGGGAGTTACCCGATTTAAAGGTAACGTCTTCTTTTAAGTTCTTTTCTCTTATTTTACTTATCCAAACCCCTAAACTCTTTTTATTCCTTTATTTTATAACAAAACAAGTATAATCAATATACTAGGTTTTTTTTATGATAATTATTCAATCTACACTTACACACACCTCCATCTAATGGGTAAAGAACATACTGTTTCTGTGGATGACGAACAACTGCCTCACGAAACGATGATTGTTCAATCTTCTCCTACCACCTCTCATGGTGGCCATTATGATGTCACTATATTTATATATGATATATATTATTTTTATGTTTTCTATATGCTTCTGTAATTTTTATTTACAAACATACCTTTATACTTTCCAATATGTGTAAACACGATAATTTCATTTGAGGAAGTGCGGACTACCGCCCCCTCAAAGTGATATGACTCGTTCATTCCATATTTGGAACGTATAAAGGATGGAGTTAATGAAATTATATATTATATTATAATATAATTATAATATAACTATTTACCATTAAGTTTTCATTCCATTAAAAATACGAAATAGAAATGAAAGTAGTGTTCATGTGGACGTACGGCTTACCGACTCCATGAACGGAGAATTTCATTTCTTACCTCCAAATGTTTTTTACTATTATAAATACATATATATACTGGATATATATGATATATATTATATCTAAATCATGAATATCATTCTGAATATAATTGAATTTTGACCACATGAACAACTTGTAATTATAAAAAGTTCATTTTTTTACTTAAGTACCAAATATCAACCAAATGACCATTATTAACTTAAATGATTGAATAATATTTATAACATAGTAATAAGTGATATAAAAGGAATAATAAACTTGAAAAATATTCTTAAGAAATTATAAATTAACTTTAGTTTATTATTTAGGAGATTAAAGAACAAACGGGTCAAGTTAGGCACGAGGTAAGGGGTTTCTTATCTCACTTTTAATTTCGTGAGATTTCCATTGTTCACCACTTATTTATTTCATGTGGTGTATTGTGTACTTACATTTGATATATATTATCATGATTATATTTATATTCATGTTATTATGTGATTCATTTGGTGTTTATTAACTTTTTGTCATACGACTCGATTGATTGCGACGTGGTAAGGGGTTTTCATCTCACTTTTTATTCCTGTGAGATTCATGCTATATTTGCCACTATTTCCATTTGTGTGGTATATGTACTGCTCATGATTGTATTATTTGTGCAATATAAATTAATTTATGGGTATTTACATCTTCATTGTATGATCCTTCTTTCATGTGGTGTATGTTTCATAAGTTATCAAATCGGTAAGGGGACTTTTTAACCCAATTTCCATTCTTTGGGTTAATCTTCTAATTCTTACTTATGTCATGCTATGATTATGTGTGAAATAAATATTTATTTATTTATGTTGTAATTTAAACTCCCCTTTTTTTAGATATACTTTTGATACACATAATCACATCATTGATAAATTCTCAAGTCATCGATATGAACTTGATAAGAGTAATTTTAACTCAATTTCCATTCATTGAGTTAAACATCCAAGTCATTGGTGTTGTTTTTAAAAAAATATGTGTGAATGTTCTCTGATTTATTTTCACTGAATATCCAATCATATTGAGTGTATTTATATTTTTCACACATTATTATGTGATTGATTTATCCTTAATTTAAGGATACAATTTTTATAAGGGATTCCGTATCAATTTACATTCCATTAAGACTTCATTGTTGTTATGCACCAATTTACTCTTATATGGTGTATATACTATCCTTTGGAATATTATATCATGAATCCATTTATTCTCATTATATTATAAAGTTATGATTAAATTTTATTCTTCAATTATTTGTATTCAAGCGTCTCTCATTTTGTTAAAAACTCTTTAACTAAAATATCGTTTTAAATGTTTGAAAGATTTATTCTTCTAAATATTTATCATTAATGTCCATGTTTTCAAAATGGTTTTAGGATTTATTTATATGAACATTAATGTTTTCAAATTATAATTAATTTAAAAGTTTCAAAGTGTTATGGGACACTTTGATTGAAAAATATCTTTATTAAATGTTTTAAATGGTTTTTGAAAATGGTTTTATAAATAATTGATTTTTTCAATATCTTGAAATAATATATTGTGATAGCAATGTTGAAATTTTATCTTTCCTTTATGCTTGTTTTATGTGTTATGATTATGTTATGGTTCTTCGGAATTGTTTACGAATACGGGTGGTTTCATGATAAACCTAGGGCGGTTGAGACTGAGATAACTCTCCAATGCATTGGGTAACATGAAGGAGGTAAACGTTAATGTTTCTCCTAAGAGATTTAGGGAATATACTATGATGGGTATTCCAAATGTAACTCCCTACGTAGCTGTGAAAGATATAATGTAAGTTTGATATGGATTCCACAAGTTATCTTTATGATTTATTATTTCTAGGTGTTTTTCATAAATCTTATGATTTCATGAGGTATGTTATGATTGAAAAGTATGGTTTAATTGATTTGTATTTATTAATGGGTTAATATTTCCTTTTCTTATTTTATAACCCTTACTGATATTTTTATACTCATCCCAAGTTTTGAAATGTCACAGGACTTAAACATAAATAGGGTCAAGTATGGGATCAAGGAAAAGTTATGATGTCTAAAACATAAAACTAGACATGACTCTTTTTTTTAAAGAGTTTTTATTTTATGAAAAAAATAGAAAGTGAGTAAAAGTGTATACTTTGTAATTTTTGAGATGTAATGTAATAGTCATGTCCTAATTCTCTAAAACTCTAAAACTGAAAAGATCCTAAATGTGAATTATCCATTTAATTCAACATTATGTAATGTTTTAAGGTCAGGTCCTTATAGTTGGGGTATTTCACTCAAAGAATTTTACTGATCATTTTCAATTATATCAATATCCTTTACTGGAAATTATTCTTGATTGAGGTTTATTTAATATAATACAATCTTCCATATTGTATTTAATGAGTTATGATATGTTTTACTATAGATGTGATATTTTTATACCATTCGTGGTTTATAGCTAAATTATTGACATTTCGTATGCTAGTTTTAATACAAATGTTTATGTTATATTTCGACATTTTCATATGAGAAATGAAATAGACTTAGTAAGTAATGGTTGGGGCCTGCTAGATCCCTTCGATGCATCGATAGGTCTCATGAGACAAACTAGTGTCCTGACATAAGGCCTTGACAAAAATTTTATTTGTAGTCTTGGCATGAGGCCTTGACTATTTGGTAATGATGTCTGACATTAGGCATTCCCTCATTATGAAATTAATTAATACATGTGATTATTTGATAAGTAAAATATCCATGTGCATGTTTATATAGTAATGTTTGATTTATTTTCCCTAAATTATTTTCATGTTTATTTTTAAAATCTTTTTGTTTTTATTACACATCTTGCCTTAAAATTTTATAGCTTCTGCTAAATTTTTTATCCTTACTGAGCATCTGAGCTCACCCCTTTATTATGTTTTGTTTTCCCAAGATTCCACAAAGTGTGTTATGTTTGATATGTAGGGTTAAGCTAGGGGAATGATATCATTCTCGACGGATTATTTATGTTGTGTTTTATGTTTGAATGTGTAATGTGATATTCATGTATGTAATCTATTTTCCAAGACTACTAAACTGATCGGTCCTTCGGGACTTGATTCCTTGTAATCATGACAATGTATTAAAATAATGCACAAGTTTCAGGCTTCTAGGGTCGGGGCGTTAAAGTTGGTATCAGAGGAATTTTTGTACAAACCTCGGAAACTATATTTAGAAAAACTCTAATTAGAGAACACTACCCTAAGATAGACTTTGAGGATTAGTATATAAGAAATTCCTAAAATTTTGGTAATGTAGAGATTTTGTGTATTTTCCAAGCAATACATCCTTGTCTGGATACGAGTAGGTAGAGGTGGCTCTGGCACAGATGTACCTAGGAGTGAAAACTACGACAAGGAGTTTTAGGCTTGACCCGGAGTATCCTGGTACATGACAACGAGCCTTACTACACTCTTGGTTATGACAATCCTTGGGGATATGCTTAAGATAATTCACATTTTCTTTACAAGCTATTATGAAGGATTTAGGAGTAAATATTTCCTCAAAGAAAACATTTTTTTATGATTATAGATTGTATGCATAATCTTTTCAATTTATGTTAGGTATTTTACAAGTTTGTAATTATGCATTGTGATTCATAAACTAACCTAGTGTATGCCATTGTTTAGAAATGGCGCCCAGTAGAAGGAATAAAAACTCCAGCAATATGCATAATTCAAAGAGTAAGAAGGATAACATCTTTTAGGTTTTAAGACAACATTTATAAGGGAAATAGTCTCCCATGTATTCTCATCATATGAATAAATAGTATCATGTGTTAATAGGATAAGTAAATAATTCTCTGAGTCATATGGATTTGAAGGGAAGTAAGAGAAGAAAAATATGGTAGAGAGAAAGATGGATAAAAGGAAGAGGGGAAAGAAGGATTTACCCATATGTGATAACTATGGAAAGAATCACCTTGGTAAATACTTGAATGGAATGGGAGTCTGTTATAAGTATAGATAAAAATGACACCGATTATGTGATTACAAGGGTAAGAAAAATGTTTCAAATGTACAATGCTTCATTTACAAGGAGTTGAGACACTACGCGAATCAATGTCCAAATCATCAGAGTATTCCCCAAATGATGCTATTGGATAATAGTCAAGTTATGATACTACCACAGATGAAGAGGAATGACTAGTGTTCTTATGTGATTATTAAAGAATTATTTCATTTGAGTGTTGTATCAACGATGTACTGGTTATATGAATTATGGAAATAAATAAGGATTGTACTGTAGTACTATTTCATTGAGGATTTGAGATTTTATGGTTCTAAGAAAAGTGACTCAATAGCAAGTTAAATTTTTTTGAAATTACATGGTTGAAGGAAAGATAAGCCTTAATATGGTTCTGATACTGAGGAAGTGATTTTGGAATAAGATATGATTTATTTGGATAAATTATATTTAATATTCTTTACTACTTTGAAACTAATTAATTGTTTTTTTATTCCATTATTGTTGGAGTTTACAAAATTTTTGGATATTAGGAGTATATCCGGTATTATATAAAGAATAAGGGAGCATGAATGTAATCAATATGGTTCTATGGTAATTCAGGGTGTTACCATGTTTTAAAAGAATAAATGATGAAAGTATTCACATGTTATTACGTAGCAAAAAAGATCTTCATTGTGTTTACCTTCCTTATAAATTTTGGACTGTGAGTTTGGAAAGAAGTATTTTGGATAATTCTAAAGGTTGGAATGGATTAATTTTAAAATTGGATACAATTGTTAATGTTAAATAATTTCTTAAGATTATTTTTGGATTGTTATAAAAAGGACAACCTAGAGGTCGGGCGACAACCTGTCACATCCGAAAAAGTTGCGATACTTGAACCCGCAACCGAAGGGCGACAAGGGTGCATCACCTACCACTGACCTACGTGATATCCTGGTTTGTATAATGTAGTTTTTTTAAAATAGTCTGAAAAATGATTTATAAATTCATTTTTTTTGGAACACTATACGCTTAGGATAAATATAATATTTTTGAATTCTATTATCTTTTGAAGTGAAAGATGAGTTTGTGTTAGGAATTAGTTGAATGATGAAACTCTACATGTAAAGTATATTTTTTCCTCTTATTCTATGAATAAATTAATTCTTAAACATTAGGGAAGGGATCTTAAAACCAAAAATGTGTTATCTTAATACCTTATGTTTTGTTTAACTGATGATATTTTAAATCATCATAGATTGATGGCTTTGAGGCCCTCAATTTTACACTTATTTGTGATTGATGACCTCAATCACTCTCTATAAATATTTATGTTTTTTCTCCAATTATGTGTCTAATTTCCACCAATGTTCTCCTAATCTAGATCATAATTTGGTGGTGAATTTTTCATTTCCCTTTCCCTCTTATTAAGACTAAATTTTATTAACCCAATTTCCGATGTGGGTTTTCCACAAAGGTATTTTTCTATTTTTAACTGTTTATTTTTGAAAACAATTTCAAATTGCGAGGAAGAAATTTATTGATGGAGGTGAGAATGTAACACCCCAAGTTTCATAGTACGTTATCTCTTCAAAGTAATCTAATAACTTGCGCTACACACAACATTGAGTTTGAGTGCACCACGACTTACCAAACTAGTCGTTCAAAATGCGGTTATGAATAGTATTAAATGAATTTTGAATTTTATATACTCCATATAATTTTATAATTCATATTATGTGTTTCTTAAACATAATATAAGAACAAATTTATTTTTTCAGATAAAAGAATTATTTTTCAAAAAATGCAATTTTACCGCCTTTTAATAGTGAACCCTTTTTAAAACCAATATTTGAAACTTTTATATATTCAATTTAATGAAATTAAATTATTCTTTAGAATCAGGACATAAAAAATAGTTTGGATAAATTTTTTGGTACTTTTCTGATAACTTTCATATTTTGATTAATAGTGAAAAATACTAAATTTTAATTGAAAAAACCTTTTTAATCAAAATAATTTATAGTGTTAAATTATGAATTTGAATGGTTTGGAAGTATAACTATATTATAGTTTTATCATTTAATACAATGTAGGTCATTAAAAGTAATTTCACATTTAAATTTGACATAATAACATGTCAATCTTTTGATAGTTTTTACTTTTTAAAAACATACTTTTTGGTTTTAACAATGGGAATTGATTTTAAATTAATTAATGAAAATTCTGTGTTTTGAATTTGGTAAAATAGAATTCATTTTTGAATTTGTAATATCAAAATTATCTTAGGGTGAATTTTTTGTATTTCTCTGAAAACTTTCATTTTTTGATGAATAGTGAAAAACACAGTGTTATTGTTTAAAACCGGATTTTTATTTAAATAATTATTTATTTTATTTAAATTTATTTTAAGTCAAAATAGATATATAATACCAATATAATTTCAATGTAATTAATTGGAGTCATTTGATAATAAAATTAGATGTATATAATTTTATTGAATTTTTTAACGTCTTTTACCCACCTAGGCAAATTTACAAATTTGCATAAAACATAATTTTACCACTTATGTGAATTGAATTTAAAAAATCTGAGAGACATGGTTGACATCAATAAGTAAAATGTGGTTTAATAAGATGAAAATAATTTTTGGTGAATAGTAATTTTTTACTTTTATTTACCACGGTTAAAAGTAAATAGGGTAATTAAAGGTAAAAATGATATTATAATTACCCTAACACATGTCCTAATTCTATTGGATAAGTGTATTTTGACCAAAACCAACCTTAGGAATAAAATATGATCCCTTTTTTCCACTTGGATTAGATTAGGACATTTATTATTATTTTATTTAAAGAAGAGTTAAAAGTGTTAAATTCAAAGTGTAATAACTAAACCATTTTTCATATAGGGTTATACATAAGATAAATTTGACTATAAATATTCATTAGAAATATAAAAATATTTCCTACATAATGGTATTTTATTTATAATTTTTAGATATTAAATATTTAAATTTATTTATGACACAATGATGATGCATTAATTTATTTATCAATAAAAGATTAAAATAATTGATATTATAAATATAAAAATAAATGTAAATTTAGGCTTTTTATGCCATCCAAGAATTTTTTAGGTTAATATGAAATTTTAGGGTTGAGTAAATATATATTTTTTGAAGTGATAAAGTTGTTATGACTTTAACAAAAACAAAATACCAAATAGTGTCAAAATTGACCTAAATGAGTTTTTAAAACAAATACTATATTATTAATTGATATAATATTTCTAAAAATATAAGGTTTTTCCAAATTACATAGATAAGGTTAGATATATCAATAATTAACTACTTGGGGTTCTCTTGTATTTTTATAGTATATTTATTAACCATTTATTATAATAATACAACAGAACATGGTAAAAGTTAAACTATTTAACTAAGGGTTAAATCTAAAAGATAGGGTTAATATGGTGACCTAAACTTGTCTAAAACCTATTTTTTGAGATTATTTATACCCATCCCTACCTTATATTCAAAATAAATCAATTTGTATCCATTAGAAACTGAAAATTATTTTATAATAAAATAATATTTCAAACTTTTCCTAAAGTGACCCTCACCTCTCTTATAAAAGGGTACTTCCCTTCTCTCAAAATCTCACCTCCAAATCCATTTAAATCGGCCAAAACCTGCCCAAATATCCTCCCAACTTTCCTAACTTCAACCTAGATTCCTTCTCTTGAGCATAAATCCATCCTAAGGAGCCCTTTTGTTCAAATCAAAAGGAAACACCCAAAGAAGAGGTAATTATTTTATCACCTATTTCAAAGTTCTTTTCTTCTTCCACTTTATCTTTCTTTGTTATTTCCATACCAAAATAATTACTCTAGTATCTTATACATATTGTGATGTTATTATAAATATGGTACAGTCTACTCATTATTCTATCCATCCTATGAATGATAATGTCACCATGAGTGCGTACGTACGGCTTACCGTCTCCACGCCATGGTGTAATTTATTATTCAACACTATGTTATTTGGATGGATATAATGATGAGTAATATGTATATAAATAATAAAAATAACATGATAATTTCTCTGTACAATTAATATATCATCCAATTCCACACCTTTTAATCATTAATGAAATGATATCATCGCTCGTGTATACGTAGGGCTTACCGTCTCCACGACGCGATGAGATTCATTTCTAGGTTCACCATTCAAAGATGATTATAAAAATATATATTATTAATAAGTATGTAATATATTACATAATAATTCTACTGGATATATATATATATATGTATGTATGTACTTACATATATCTTATTCACTTACTTCTGTTCAATACGATATGAAAATGGAAACAGCGTTTATGCGTACGTATGGCCTACTGTCTCCATAAATGGTGTTTTACATTTCATATATCTATATATTATACATATTTACATTATAAATATATATTATATATAAATCATGTTTTATATTCTGTAAGTATTTAAATCCTAATATAAATGATACGATCAAGAATAACAAGTTAAAACACGTATGATAAAGAAAGTGATTATTACCCAAAATGTTAATTTAACATGGAAATCATTATTAAATGGGTAGAATAAAGTCATAAATGAATCATGTATGATATAATAAATATGAATATGGTTATGGTATAATTTAATAACATACTATGGTCATTATACAGGAGGTTAAACGTACCCTCGACCAAAGGAAAGTGCAAGGTAATGGTTAATTCCCCAATCTCATTATTATCCGAGATTGTTTATGTGTATCTTTTTACTGGGAAATATTTATTATCCATGTACATGTTTCATAAAATAGTTTTCAAAATAATTCTTTTTAAGGTAATCTTTAACTAAAACATCATTTTAAATGTTTTAAATGTTTATTCTTGTAAATATTTCTCATTAATGTCCATGTTTTTGAAATGGTTTTAAGGATTTATTTATATGGACATGAATATTTTAAAATTTTAATTCATTTAAAAAGTTTCAAAGTGGTATGGGACACTTTGATTCAAAAATATCTTTTAAATTTCTTCCTTTATAAATTGTGTGACTTTTAAATGATTTCATGAAAAAAAGGTATTTCGCTCAAAGAGTTTTACTGATCATTTTCAACTATATCAACATCCTTTACTGAATATTATTCTTGATTGAGGTTGATTTATTATAATATAATCTTCCATATTGTATTGAATGAGTTATGATATGTTTTACTATGGATGTGATATTTTTATACCATTCATGGTTTATGGGTAAAGTATTGACATTTCGTATGCTAGTTTTAATATGAATGTTTATGTTATGTTTCAACATTTTCATATAAGGAATGAAACGGACTTAGTAAGTGATTATTGGGGCCCTCTATATCCCCTCGATACATCGGTAGGTCTCGTGAGACAAACTAGTGTCTTGGCACAAGGCCTTGACTTTGTGGTAATGATGTTTGGTGTTAAGAATTCCATCATTATGAAATTATTTAATACATGTGATTATTTGACTAGTAGAATATCCATGTGCATGTTTATATGGTAATGTTTAATTTATTTTCTCCATATTATTTTCAAGTTTATGTTTAAAAGGCTGTTGTTTTTATTACACATCTTGCCTTAAAATTTTATAGCTTCTGCTAAATTATTTACCCTTACTGAGCATCTGAGTTCACCCCTTTATTATGTTTTGTTTTCCCAGGATTCCAAGAAGTGTATTATGTTTGATACGTGGGGTTAAGTTAGTGGAATAATGGTGTTCTCAATGGATTATTTATGTTGTGTTTTATATTTGAATGTGTAATGTAACGTTCATGTATGTAATCTATTTTCCAAGAATAATAAACTGATCGGTCCTTCAGGACTTGATTCCTTGTAATCATGCCAATGTATTAAAATAATGCACCAACTCTAAGCTTCTAGGGTCGGGGTGTTACAGTTCAGGTCATCTGTGAGCAGATGAGGACAGCCCAGAGTAAACAAAAATCCTACACATACTTTCTTCATAGGCCTTTGGAGTTTGAGGAGGGAGACCATGTCTTCTTGATAGTCTCCCCATGATGAGGATTACAGATATTCATCCAGGGAGGCTAGTTATCCCTGAGGTTCATCGGGTTGTTTGAGATCGTGCAGTGGGTTGGTGAGGTTTATTACAACCATGACCTAGCCCCACAACTAGATTGGGTGCATGAAATTTTCTATGTGTCATATTTGAGAAGATATGTGCATGGCCCCATGCACATCATCGACTGGGGAGAGATGTACATCGAGGATGGATCCACCTTTTCGGAGCACCCAGTGGAGATCGAGTATCGACAAGAGTGAACTCTATATGGATAGACCATCCCTTTGGTTCACATGTTTTGGCAGCATATAAATGTGAAATAGAGTTCCTGTGAGTGGGATAACCAAGTGCGAGCTCGGTATCCTGAGTTTTTCCCTAGTTTTTCTTTTTAAGGAAAAAAATCTTGAAGGGGATAATGATGTATAAACCACAATTTTTCCTTGTCAGACTTTGAAATATTTATGTGTATATATATTTCCATATCTAGGCGCTAAGATAGCATGTAACTCCGAGGCCCGATGTTCATGGAATTAATTTTATAAAAATATTAAATATATTTTATATTACACATGTATAGATTCCTAAAGAAAATGGGATAACTCTTAAACGGTTGATCAGATCAGGAATCTAGGACCATGGTTGGGTCTGAAATGTGGTGTTTACCCTAGGCATGATATAAAATGGGTCGGCATGGTATGTTTGGACCCTTCTCTCATCGGTGGTGTGTTAAGAAGATTTTTTTTATTATTTAATTAATTAAGTAATTAATTTAACCTAAACTAAAATGTTTATAAATATATCATTTAGTGATTTGTCCAAGGTTGGCCTCACAATCTTGTGAACACTGATGGAGCTCTCTCTTCCTCCTTCCTCTGACGAATTGAGATCGATTGACGACGAATCCATGGATCAAGGTGAATCAAAGCATGATGAATGCAATATATATCTCTTCTACATTGGCGCATGTATTCTTTATCAACAAGTGATCCAATCTGATATATTACTCATTATATGTGGTTTTCCTCCCTTATAATAAGATGATTTAATAGATCTCTCTTGTTTCTTCGATCAGTGCCCTGTATTGGACTCTGCATGATCTCATGTATCAGATTTAAACTTTTTATCAATTGTTTATCTAACCCCATTGCATGTTCTTGATCATTATCCAAGAACGCTTGGTCTTAGATGTTTGAAACTTTTTTTTGGTGCTTTTCTCCCTCACTACTTTGCGTTTTTCATCAGTGGAATCCCCGTTGTTCCCAATTCGATGATTTTTGAGTGGCATCGAGCTCGATTGGACCCCCAGATCCATGGTAGATCTATGAAACGAAAATGGTTTTGTGAGTAAACCATATATCTAGGAGAGCTATGAGGAAAGGATGACTAATTTAGTGTTCAAACATCTATAAATTTATAAGAGGATCATCAACATCATGTTGAATAGATGATAGAACCCCCATGATGAACAATGTCAATTTCTAGTGAACGATGACCAAAAAGCATTAATCACAGCTAGATCCATGAGATTTGAGAGGAATTGAGGTAGGATCTATGGCGGTGGGGCCTAATTTGAAGTATGAATACTGGATTTTCAGATCTTGAGTTTATATGGAAAACTCTACTACATGTCATGTTTGAAGATAAACACATGGTGTGTATCCTCCCTCAGCAGCAGTGCTAGGGTTTCATGAAAGATAAGGATGATATGGCGTGTAATACTTCCTCACATGACATGTATTCTCTTCCTAGCTAGCCAGACCATGTGTCTGACCACACAAAAATGGTGTTTGGTACACAGAAATGGGATCCGGTACACAAACATGACCACTGAGACACGACCCAGTCCCGTGTTACATGGACACGTCATATAGTCCACCTACATGGCATGTACTGACACATGGATAGGTATCCATGTATTGGCTAAGGACATGGTCAGGCGGTGAAGTAGGACCATACACCATGAGGGTCCCCTCACACTCTTCTTTCCCTTTGATCTCCTTTTAATAGACTTCAAACGTTCGTATCTCCTTCATTTGAACTCGGATTTTGTCCCACGAGTAGCCTATCCTGATTTTTTTCCACATAGAATGAAATGGTGACCTAGGTTGTAAATTTTGAGACATGATATGAAATTTTCTGGGCATGATACCCTCTTAAGTGACCCCTATTATGGTAGTGATCAGGTAGGATCACCAGGTGTATATTCTTTTGGGTGTTACCCTCTAGCAGGGTTAGGCAGTAGAGTTCCCCAATAACTTATTATATGAATTCCCCTCCATAATATCTAGGAAGTGGAGTTACCCAATGACCTCTTTCGGGCATTAATCTCTAGTAGGGATGGGTAGTGGAGTTCCTTGATGGCTTCTTCTAGGTGTTACCCTACAATAGGGCTATGCAATGGAGTTCCCCATTAACCTTTCTAGGAATTACTTTCCAGCATAGATGAGTAGTGGAGTTCCCAGATGATATTCCCAAGTGTTACCCTCAAGTAGGGATGGGAAGTGGAGTTTCTTGGTGACTAGAAAATTGGGACCCTCCTATCGTACCAGGGCATGAGATCCTTACCTATAGATTTTGTCCTCTCGAATGTGTGACATAGTGATGAGACGTGGCTTAACATATCTTTTTACTCACGAGGAAGTGGAATGCTTTCCCCACCAAGACATGTTCTTGTGACATGACCTAAAACTATGTGGGCGAGTCAATTTCTCCCAAAGTGGATAGTATCAAGGTGTGGAGATTGAGTTCCTTAGACTTGTTTATTCAGGGAAGATACGTGGGATGTTGGGCTTTGTTGATGGAATTTTGGAACTGTTGGAGACTCTTCTTCTTGGGATGAGCTATGAGATGGAGATCCACTTACTCTCTCATTTGGGATTATTTGAATGATTATATATATTCTATCTTCTAGATTCATGTCTTGGATTTGGATATTATCCTTCTATGAGAGACAAAGACACACAGGGTATTCCACATTCTTTATATGTTTAGATTCTCATGGTTAGATGAGTATACTCTCCTAATATTGGTGGTTAAGGATTGAAGGTTTTTTCATCTACTCACCGTGTTTATCCCCTTATGAATGGATGACCTTACTTTCCCTCTATTATTGGGTTGAGTTATACTATTTCAGTGTGCCTTGTTCTATTTACTATTTTCTATTCAATTGTATCTCTTACTTCTCCCCCTTCACCCTTTCAGGGAATTCTATTGGGTATGTATATACTCACCCCTACATGGGATTCACCCACACGTTTTATGTATTTTTCATACGATGGATAAGTTAATTGTGACTTCAGAGGAGCTTAGAGATACTGGGTTCTTGGACAGCGTACGATAATCATATCTTTGGATACAGGAGCTAGGCTCTCTCAGCTATTTACTATTTTCTTGTTTTATCAGTTTGGGAAATATTTATAGTTGGGAATGTATTTTTTCCCTTTAATTTTTAGTGTAAACTACCATACATTTATACTTTCTAGAGGTTCGTGCATGATTGGTTTACTTTATAGCACTATTGAACCTTTTCTTCTTTTCCTCTAAAATTTTGCATTGAGTTTGTTGTGTGCATGTGTACAGGTTTTTAGGAAAATTCCTCACTAAGTTATTTATGCCATCGACACTAGTCTCTACCCCCTGGCCTATAGAGGTGTGCTTGGGGTAGTTACAGGTTGAGCCCCGACTTGGGTCAGGTCGTAACAGTGGGTATAAAAGTTCTTGAAGGAAAAAAAATCTTAGAACCAAAACTTGATTTACTAGGTATTTTTTGAGATATTAGGTTTTTTTATCAAACCCATGAGTTACTATAGGTTTTCCCCGAACAAGGTACATGGGATGTAGACTATTCATTGAGTCCTGGAATATTGGAAAATAACAGGATGTTTTACTTTTATTATCTCCTTCTTCCCATCATTTCTAATTCTTACCTTACTTTGATAAAATTTTCATGGTTAAAATTAGTTTTATTTATTGGTTTTAATGGTTTCATTTTTCTTTATTTGGTTTTATATAGTACCATTCCTACCCAAATACCTCCTGTGAACCCTCCAGGGGAGATTTGAAAAACTTTTCATGGGTTAATCCCCCAATGGACCATAATCCCATTGAAGTGGTGGTTAAAATGTTCCAAGATTTGAAGAAAGGAGTGGACCCCACCCCCTCTCTGGATAAAGAAGAATGTTTGGGTTTAGATAAAGATAAAGCTTAGGAATTCATCCATCAAAATACTCCATCCTTTTAAGGAAACAAAGATCCTCAGGAGGAAGAGTATTTTCTAGAAATGATAGAGTGCATCTTTAAATCCCTCAAGACCTTGAAGGAAATTATGGTTAAATGTGTTTTATTAATGCTTTAGGGCCCTAATTAGAAGTGTTTAGAGCCCATTTTCCAAGATAAGTAGCATGATAACTTGGAATGGAAGGATTTCAAGGTGATCTTTACCCAGTAGTTCTACTTAAAAAATATGGCACTAGTAACGTATATGGAGTTTGTGTGCCTCTAAAAAGGTGACCAGATTGTTATGTAATATTTCAAAAAATTCATCGAGATTGTCCATTTCACTCATGAAATGGTTTTTAATGATAAATTGAAAGACTAAATATTTTAAATGGTCCTTTAACATGATGTAATACCCTAACCCAGATGCCACTAAATTGGTTCCCTATTGTGGTGAACCATATGGACACAAGTATACCTCCATGTACACCAGAGGTTTCTGACAAGTAAAGAGGGTCTATAGGTGGTGTAGTGGGGAGAATATACCCTTTGGTCAAATATCAACATAGTAGAAATAATGGAAACATCATACAACATCACATCTAGGAAAAATAAACGGTATGTGATAAAACACTAAGTCACATTCCATTCAATATCATGATGACGCCACATACATAACAAGAAGAAATTCATAATAGTAAATTCAAGTACATCATGATCATAATTAAATAAAATTGAAAAAGGCCAAAATACTAAAAAATCATGAAAGTCTCAAGATTTAGCCTGGCTCCCAACTCCCTAACTCTATCCTAGCTATACAATTAAGCATCAATGGTAGGGTACTTTACCTTATCTATAACTATATCTATTAAATATATTCAGGTATCAAATGGAGGCATGAACTGGGTATGAGTATAACTTAGTATGACACCACCAATGACATCTAATAAAAATATAGTTTGAAGGCGTAAATCATAATGGTGTGTAATAAATAAGTGAAGCAGTTTTAAACATAATTTTTTGAAACAATATCTTCTTGTCGATGCTAAGGTATCAAGGGTGAAACCTAATCTGAACCTACTAGCTTAATCCAAAACTGGTCTCTAAACATGGTGGAGGTGTCGTGACTCAATCTGGTTCCAATATGCATCACTAAGGCAACCATAATCAAGAGACCTTAGGAAATACACATGGATCATCTAGGCATTCCCATCCACCAATTTCCAAGAAATCAATTTATCTACTCTAAATTCAAAGAACCATCCTTGAAATTTAGAAGCATGACTCAATTTGAATCTAAGGCTCACACTGGAGTCATATTTCCCAATAATATCTAACTGAATAGAGTGATCTCATCTTATGGAACTCAACAAGGTTACCCCTCAAGAATCCAAAATATTAATCTATGGTAATTAATAAGTGTAAACATTACTTGAATCCAAATAAAATAATTTCCACATGTCATTCATAGTATTGAATCTCAGTAGAATCCACTAGCTCACTCAAGGAATTCCATAGCTTTGAACCTCATTGAATCTAAGTAAGTCTTCACTCTTGTCATTCACATGAGTCTACTAGTTGAATTCAAGGCTTGTACATGGAATTACACACCAATAAAATTCATAAGGAATTCAAGGAGGTACTCCAATGAATTCCATACTCACGACCATTTCCAATAATTCCAAACATGTCATTATTTTATAATTTAAATATAAATTAATTCCAAAATTCAAGAAAAGTTATCCATTTGGGTTCAATTCACATTTTCACTTAATAATTCCCCATCCATAACACTACCTAGTATTAGGGGTCATCCTAGGTAACTGAAATTACATATTAAAGCATTATATCACAAGGTAATCTATAATCCCAAGGGATTTTTCAAGATTTAAACAATGTATAAAAACAATTTAAATTAATTTTTGGGTTAGCATCTAATGATTTGGCATGACTGCACATGTCAACATGAAATACGATGGTGATACTTTAAGGTAAATGCACTTAGACTGCCTATATTAGGTTAAAATACTTCCACTTTTCAAATATCAGCCTTTGGTTTGATAATAAATGAAAGAAATTGAAGAACCAGACAAAATCCATGAAAATAAGGTGTGTTTTCTTTAAGATATGAGAACTCACAAGGAAAAAGATTAAAATAATAAATTAGGGAAAATGATTTGTATCCTTACCTATAAATTTAAAATGTCTCAAATGAAACTAAAAATAGTGGATAAATTGAAGGGATCCACCATGCTTTAAGGAGATGAAGATGAGATCTTAATGGAGGGGCTAATATAGAAAATGAGGAGGAAGAAAATCAGGTGATGTTTAAGGGTGAAATGGGGGAAAACACTAAACTTCCCCCTTAAAAAATTATCCAAAACCCACTGACTATTTGGTGGGTCTCACTGGCCTTCTGATTCCATTGCATCCTTTAGGTTGTATGACCCAGTCTCCTCGTGAGGCTCTTAAACACCTCCCTGAACCCCCAAACCCCTTCTCTAATCCCAAAAACACCCAAAAAATTAGTTAAAAAGGTTCGAAGAAAAACTAAATATGGTTTTCAACTAAATATAGAGTATAGGTCTTACAAAATCCCTACCTCAAGACCTATAACCTTGAGATATACAAAGCAACATCAATGAAAAGTCCTAACCATTGATCTCACATGTCTGATTCTCGATCCCACATGTCCTCTAGAACATGATCATGCTTCCATAGATTCTATATCAAAAGGATATATTTTCCATGGAACATCTTTTCACTATGATCCAAAATACAAACCAGATGATCCTGAAAGGATAAATATTTCTTGATATCAACATTATTAACATTGATCACATAATATGGATTGGGAAAATATAATCAAAGTTGAGAAACATGGAATACATCATTCAAGTAACGGGATATCTATGGATTATCTAGTTGGTATTCCATTGGGATGACCCTATCCACTATCTAAAATGTCTTCATGTACATAGGTGCTAATTTTCTTTACCTCTATATACAACGGTACCAAAATCTTGATGAAACACAAAAAAAACATGGTCTCTTATATCAAACTCAAGAGGTAGAAATTCCAATCTGCATATGATTTTTTCCTACACTACATCATATTTATATTCTTCTAAATCAACTAAACACTCCTTATCATCTCTTAAATGGGACTCAACCCAACCATAATTGCCTCACCAACCTCTATCAAACAAAAGGTTGAATGAAATGGCCTCCTAAAAAAGACTCATAAGCTAATATCTGAATCATCACTCGATAACTATTGTTATGAGAAAATTTCTTTATCTCTAGATGGTTCTCCCAAGACCCACCAAAATCTTGGACATAAAACCTCAACATTTCCTCTAACACCTGAATAGTTTTATCAGGATATCCATTAATATGTGGGTGGTAGGTTGTACTCAAAATAAAATGATTGACCAATACTTTTTGTAAACCCTACCAAAATCGTGACATAAATCGAGAATATTTATCAGAAATGATAGTATGAGGAATCCCATGTAGGCATATAATCTCTTAGGTGTACAACCTTCCAAGATTATCCACCGCAAAGGTCTCCCAGATTGGTAGAAAATAGGAAACCTTCATTATTCTATCAGTGATGACCTATAATACATGTTTTCTCTCAGAAATAATTGGTAATATTATAATTAATTCCATTGTAACATTATCCCATTTCCATTCTGGAATGGGAAGATACTATTGGAGAAAAATGGTCCACTGATGTTTAGCCTTCACCTGCTAACAGGGGGAGCACCATGTGACAAACCCCATTATCTCCTTCTCTATTCCTAGAGACTAATACAGATAAAGGATATCATGGTACAATTTCATTGAACCAGGGTTTACTTCCCATATGGAAGTATGATATTCCCTCATCAATTCTCCTTGCATGCCATTAGGCACTAAAACACTCCCATGAACATGAAAACTATCATTATCATCTATAGTATGGGCAGTGGTATCTCCCCATCATCAAAGTTGTCCCTAAGGGCTGGGAACTATGGATCTAAAAGATAGATTCTCTTAATTAAATATAGAAGTAAAGGATCCATTACTAAGGATATAAGAACTACTCGACCCTAGTCCTCCTGGAAATTAGATGAATTTCAGAAAAAAGATCCATCAGTTTCCACTCATTACTCAACTCTTGAACAGCCTGAGGTTATGTATTCTATCTCAGAGCATCGAAAACTATATTTCTTTTAATTTATGTATATGCTATATCGAAGTCAAAATATTGGATTTACTTAATGAATCTTCATTTCCAAAAGCTTATGTACTATTAAGTGAAGATATACCTCAAACTTTTATAGTTAGTAAAGACCACAACCCATTTTCCCTATAGATAGTACCCCCATCACTTCAAGGTAATCACTACCACTAATAACTCAAGATCATGTATATGGTAATTAAATTCATGATGCCTCAACTTCCAAGACCTATATTCCATGAATCGATCCCCTTTTATCAAAACTTCACTCAAACCTATTCCAAATGCATAAAAATATACAATATACTCCCTACCCAGATCTGAAAAGATCAGGATCAGTATAGAGGTAAATCTCTCTTCCAACTCTTGGAAGGAATTATCCCAAGATTCTTAAAAAAAACTTTTCCCCCTTCTTGTCCAATCCTATCTATGGAACTAAAAAATGGTAAATATCATGTATAAATTGGCTATGATATCCTAACAAGACTATGAATCTATGAATATCAAAAACATTTTTAGGCTTCCCCCATGAAAACACATCTCTAATTTTCTCAAGTTTGATAGTCACTCCCACTTCTAATATTATATTCCTTAATAAGTGTACCAAGTCAATCCAAAAATGACACTTCAAGATCTTAGCATACATTCGATGCTCTAGTAGTGTGCCCAAAGAAATCTCCAGGTGTTGTGTGTGCTCATCCCTCACCTGGGAATACATGAGGATATCATCCCCAAGAAACAACACAAAGTCATCTAGGTATTGATGTAAAAATTTGTTCATCAAGGCCATGAACACTATTTGTGTATTCAATAATCCATATGGCATCTCCAATTACTCATAGAGGTTGTGCTTACTTTAAAAAGTCATCCATAGTATATCAGAGGGTCTCACCCTAACATGGTGATAACTTGACCTTGATTCAGTCTTGGATAAGATATAATCACCCCTAATAAAATCAAAAATATAATCAATACACAATAATGGTTATTGTTTCTTAATAGACACCTGGTTTAGCTTCCAATAATCCATACATAACTATAAGGTACCACCAGCCTTCTTAGCAAAGAGGACAGGTGAACCCTAAGAAGATATACTAGGGTGGATAAAACCTTTGGCCTCTAAGTCTTCCAGATTATTCTTAAACTCGTGAAGCACTATAGGAGCCATCTGATATAGTGGAATGTAAATGGTATTATCTCCCAACACAGTCTCAATAGTAAAATCCACCTCCTTCATAGGAAAAAATCCCAAGAATTCATCTAGAAAAACATCCACAAAATGATCCATTATATGAGGGTAAACTACTAGATTCTCCCCTCCATCATATAATATAAGGCTGATAAAAATTCCTAAAACCCCACCCATATTATGTTAATTAGTATATTCTCATCTATCCTACAAGTCTCACTCTCCCTTTTGAACATAAATACCATCATTGGGTGACACTAAGGACACCCATCAGTGATAGAAACATATATGAGATCGAATGGGAACTAACCAATATATACCTAGAATTAGGTCAAACCTAGTCATATATAGCATAAAAAGGTCCCATAAAAACTAGTATCCTATGATATCAAGAGTACACTCCCTATAGTAATAAACACCCTCAGATCATACTCCTGATAGGGTTTTGATGGACATCACCCCTTACATATGCTCGATAGCCAAACCTAGACCTTCCTTGAAGTGAGTAGATGTGAAAGAGTATAAAGATCCTATTTCAAATAAAGTAGAAGATAAGGTATAATCCACCAATACTATACCACTCATGGTATAAGGACCAACATCTTACTTTGTAGGAGCAGTATGCACTACATGAATCTACCCTGAACCTCAGCCTTATTTCCTAGCCAAAATTCTTAGCACTGCACTACCCATCTGGCCTGACAGGCTCTGACATTGAGCACCCCTACCGTTGCCTCAACCTATACGACCAGCCAAAATCTAACTAATTGCTTGCTGTGGAGTAGAATATCTAGATATGAGACCTTGAACTGGCCTAAAATATCTAACACCAGGTGTCTGTGAGCTCTTCCTAAAAAACCACTGGGGATGACCCAATCTCTTACAATATCAATACTCGATCGATGGCATGTCACAGTGCCAACGATAATGATATTTCCATAAATAAATGATAATATACAACCATGCTATCTTTTGGGCTTCTCTATATCTCACTTTCCTGGTGGGACTCATCAAAATGGTGCTTCTTACCACCATACATTTCACTACAAACTCAGTCCACTCTTATTGGACCATGAGCCTCTCTCAGATTCCTCTCGATAATAAAATCCTAGTTCAACATCTCTAAGACTATAGTCAGGAGGAAGATGTTCACTTGTTCCTTTATTCCAATCTAATTTCATCCTTAAATTGACTTACCCTATACATATCATCAATATCTATAGATAGTATGAACCTCTATAACTTAGTGAACCAAGCAACATACTCCATAATAGAAAAACTCCCCTACACCAAGTTCAAGAACTCCCTGTCCATGTTAGACCACATGTTCTTGGGGAATAAGTGGTCATAAAAATTAGTTAGTAAATACTTTTAGACCATTCCCACATGTTGATCATCCCAGATCACAACATAAAATCATCTTTTATATTGGGCATGAAGCATATATATGAAAAGATTCACCCTCTTATTTGGGGGTGTCTATAGATGCTCGAAGATAGTACACATAGCCTAAATACAAGACTCACTTTCTTAGAGGATACCCTACTAGGATAAAGTAGTCAGATACTACAACTAAAACTCCTTGTTCAATTTATACATCTTTTTTGAAACTAAAGGTGCATCTCTCATCATAGACTGCATCATGTGAAGTAAACTCTCCTTAAATTGAGCATCCATATCCTAGACATGTGCTATGGGTGTCTTGGGCCTCTTCCCCTCAAGGTTATGCTCACAATTGTCCTCCTAGTTCTTATCTTTTTGTTAATGAGGAAGCATTTATCTATAATTCCAAAAGAATATATTAAAATACATTACTAGAAAATTTCTTGAAGTCAAAATTTAGGGAAATTAGTAACAAACATAGGATCCTAAACTCATAGCTTAGGTGATCTCACAAGCCCCATTTACCCGCACTAGGTTCAGGCCATACATATAAGGAATAATCATATTACTATGTAGTTAAGTTATTTATCTATTAACACATACCAAGGCTTGGTTAAATAAGATTTCATTCGCAATTTATGAGGGAAAACACCTGATAATTTACTTACTAGTATTTTATTTAACTAAAACCATCCTTTAATTTGATTTAGGTGTCATATATCATATGTATTTAGGTATTTACCATTATAAAATTCTTATAAATTTTCAAATTCCATAACCTTGGTATCTTTATATGAAGTACCAATCACAAGTTATATAGGGAAAGACTCTTTAAGTTGTGATTGGAACCCCATTTAACTAACTCCAATTTAGGTTCCAAGTCAAATTACATAATTTCAAGTATTTATTCATTTAAGGATTAGTTAAAGAGTGTTCTACCATTATTCTATATAGGAAAATACTATTTAAATTAATGATGACATTTTTAATAACCAACCCATTTCATAATAAGGCAACCCAAGTAAACAATCAAAGCAAGCATGGAAATGGAATGTAAATACCAACATGAATAATATGATTCATATATGCATTCCATCTTGTCATACCAAATCAAGAGTTGAAATACCATAAACCATAGCTTCATAAAACAAGTTCCTCACTCAAATTGAAAATAAATCAACTGTAAAAATAAATTCCAAGAACAATAATTCTCACCCCTAAAAACATAGATTTTCCCTCATACGTAATTCAGATACTCCCAAACATGAGATCATTACCAATTCCTGGAACACCATACCTATTGTATACCATTTCCAAATAGAAAAACAAAGAAAATATAGGCTCTGATACCATTTTGTAATTGTCTAACCTGGATTCCATTGAATCTGTGCTCTGGGTCAGTGCATCATTGGCCTTAAGCATTCCTCCCCATACACCAAAGGCTTTCGACAAGCAGTGATGGTAAATATGTGGTACAGTGGGGAGACTATACTCTCTAGTTAGAGATAAACATAGTTAAAATAAAAGGAAACATAATATAAAATCACATTCATACAAAATAAAATATGGATTCTAAAATACTAAGTCACATACCATACAATATCATAATGATGTAACATACATAACATGATGGCATACATAATAGTCAAGTAAAGTGAATCAGGCTCAAAAGCAAACAAAATGTCCAAATAAAAAAAGACTGAAAAATCCTAGAAATTCTAAGATATAAGACAGCTCCTAGCTCCTAAACTTCATCCTATCCATACAATCAAGCATCAGCAATAGAGCACTTTCCCTTATCCAGACCTGCATCCATGAAATATATTAGGGTGTCAAATAGTGGTCCAAAGAGGGTGTAAATAAAACTAAGTAGGTAAAAATAAATGGTGTCTAATGAAAATCTAGTATGTATGTGTAAACAATAATGGTGTACAATAAATTAGTGATGTGTTAATAAATATAAGATGTTGAAACAATAGAGCCACGTTGAGCCTTAGGTCTTAAGGGGATAGCTCGGACTGACTCTACCTGCTTCAGTAAATATCGATCTCTAAACATGTTGTAGGTTTCATGGATCAATTCAAATACAAGGTGAATCATTGAGGAAACCATAATCTAGTTTCCTAAGGGAATCCATGTGTATCATCCGGGTATTCCCATAAAGAAATTTAAAAGAAATAAATTTGTCCAGTCTGAACTCAATGAATCGTCCTTGACATTCATAAGCATGGATCAATTAGAATATAAGGCTCACACTTGAGGAATTCTACCCAATAATATTGATACGAATTTGTAGAGATCATCTTGTAAAATTCAATAAGGGTACCCCTCAATAATCCATGACATTAATCTATGTCATTCAATAAGTGTAGACATCACCCAAATCCAAGGGCAAGCCACCCCATGGAATTCATGGTAATGAATCTAAGTAGAATCTATTTGCTCACTCAAGATATTATATAGATTTATTACTCAATTAATCCAAGTAATTATTCACCCCTAACATTCACTTGAGTCCCCTAGTGGAATATAAGTATCATCCATGAAATTCTATGCTACTACAATTTATAAGGAATCCAAGGAGGCCCTTTAAGGAATTTCATACTCAAATTCATTTCCAAGAATTCAAAAAATGTCATCATTCCATAATTTAAATATAAAAAAATTCCATAATTCAATTCAAGCTATCCATTTGGGTTCAATTCATATTTTCACTTAATAATTCCATGTCCATATCACTAACGGGTCCCATAAGTTATCATAGGAAACATACATTCTATATTAAAGAATTATATCACAAGGGTATCATGAAACTAACCCATTAGTTCACCCAAATTCTAAGGTAAAATCTAAATTCACCATTTTAGTGGATTTAATGAAGGTATACCCAAGTCTAGTACCCTTTCCTAAGCCCTAGGGGGGTTTTAAGATGTTGACAAGGCATCAAAAAAATTTAAATTAATTTTTGGGTCAATGTTTGATGAGTTGGAATGACCACACATGCCAACATACAATACAGTAGATAAAATTTAATGGAAATGCACTTAGACCATATAAATTAGGTAAAAATAATTACTCTTTTCAAGTATCAACCTTCAGTTTGAGAAAAAATGAGAGAAATTGAAGAATCAGACAAAATACTTGAAAATAGAGTGTATTAGATTTAATTGAAGATAATTCACAAGGAAGTGGGTTAAAATAAGAAAAGAGAGAAAAGGAGTAGAATCCTTACATAAAGATTTCAAATGCCTCAAACAGAAATAAAATCAGAGGATAAATGGAAGGGATCCACCATGATTTAAGGATATGAGGATGGGATCTCAACAGAGAGTTTCTATAAAAAAATTAAGAGGAAGAAAATCATGTGAGGTTCAAAAGTGAAAAGGGGAGGGAAATACTAAATTTCCCCATTTAAAATTTTTTCCAAAACCCACTAACTAGCTAGTGGGTCTCACTAGCCAACTGGTGGGATTCTAGTGGCTTTGAAAGCCTATAGGAAGACCACTGGCATGTCAGTGTCACTATAGCCTTTCGGTTTCATGCCCAACTTCCTCCCAAGCCTCTCAAATTCATTCTTTAATCCAAAAAACACTAAAAAAAGTTAAAGTGGTTTAAATAAAAACTAAAGAGGGTTTTTTCTTAAAGAGGGGGGGTCTTACACCTAACATCCAATCTCAAGTCTTCCTCCTAAAGTTGCATACTTATGATATGGTCATAGATCAATCCCTTATGTTAGATATTTATCAAGATGGGATGTTAATGTTGATTGAGGATTCTTCCATGTCTTGTGAAAGTGGCAGTGGCCTCTTATAGAAGAAGAGAAAGTGCGATGAATTGAGAAGAGGAAGTGGTAGTGGCTTTAGGAATCAAACCCATTCTTTATCATTAGAATCCACAAGTGTTGGATCTTTTATTTTCTATTAGTGTGGAAATATTGCACATATATAATCTCTATACCAATCATCCCCTAAGGATTATCAAACTTATGGGTGCTTGGGACATCTTTAGAATTTTTGAAAAGATAACCTCTCTCCTCAAAACTATATAATCTCTTAAAATATTAGGGGATATACTCCTTAGTCTGGTGCCTCTAATCTAATGAATCCTTGATCTCATGGGGGTGGAGGCAAGACTAGTTCTTTACATGGACTAAGTCATCTGAGGGCTATGCCCCCATAATAGTGGTAGACCTTAGGCCCATTCAGAGTCAAAGTAGTTGCATATGGTATAATAGGTGCCTATGGAGACTGAGGTGGGACCGAAAAACATGAGAGGTATTATTCTCATTGCATCATTTATGATTAATAATCTATTTGATACAGGTTTCTCTCATCCATTTATATCTTTCTGTATCATAAAATTATTGAAAATTCAATCTGAGATTTTCCCTTATGATATAGAGATATTGAAACCTATATGTAATAAAAGGGATTGTGGCTTCCTATGTCCTCCAAGTATTATCTCCATATCAAAAGTATATCTATTATGGGATTTTATGGTCCTATATATTGATATTTTTTACATAATTATTGGGATGGATTGGATCACTACTTTCAAAACCCACATTAACTATTATCATCGAAGGGTGACCTTCATCACCCTTAATGAGAGCCCTCATTTGTTTCAAGAGGAATGGGATCCATGGTCTAGTTGAGTAGGACCACCTCTTCCTAAAGATAATAGATTAACCTTTCATATATATTCTCTCCTAGTTGAGGCTGGTAAAGGATACCTTAGGACTAATATTCCTTCAGTTGTTAGGCAGTTTCCTAAGGTTTTTGTGGATAACTTTTCAAGTTTTACCCCAAAGCAGGAAGTTTATATTTTAATAGATTTAGTGCTCGAGAAATGGATGATATCACTACCCACATATCATATGGAACCCACATAATTGAAAGAATTAAAATTTTATCTATTTGACTTGGAATCTAAAGGCTTCATCCAACCTAGTGTATCTCTATGGGCCACCCCAGATATCCTTGCTAAGAAAGAATGTGGGAATATTTGGTTATGCATTGATTATAGAAATCTAAATCAAGTGACTATCAAGAATAAATATCCCTTACCCCACATATATTACCAATTTTATTAGTAAAAGGGGGAAGATGGTTCCCAAATATCAACCTCTGATTAAAATATCATCAGCTCAAAGTAAGGGAGTTTAATATTCCTAAGACTAATTTTAGGATCAGGTATGGTCATTTAGAGTTATCAGTAATGTCATTTGGGTTAACCAATTATCTAGTGGTTTTTATGGAACATATTAATTGAATATTTCATAGATACCTTAACATATTCATTGTGATTTTCATGGATGAAATTTTGATTTATTCAAAAACTGAATAGGAGAATGAGAATCATTTAAGAATTGTTTTGGGGACTTCATGTGATCATCACATCTATTCTAAGTCATTAAAGTGAAACTTATGGATATATATTTTAAATTATTATGGAATGTGTTATAAAAAAAAGTCATTTTAGTCAATCCAAAAAATGTGATATTTTTTACATCTTGGGAAGAACCATGGAATGTTTTTTAGATTAGGATCTTCTTGGGTTTATTAGGATATTATCAATGGTTTTGATGGATTTTTCAAGGATTATATTACTTCTAACTACACTAACTTACAAAGGGATAGAGTTTTTATGGAGTCTTGGATATCAATAATCCTTCAATGAGATAAATTGATAGTTAACCTTAGCACCTATCTTGATTCAACATAAGGCCAGTCAGATCTATGTGATCTATCACAATATATATGGTATAGGTTTGGGTTATGTGTGTATGTAGTGTGATAATGTGATAACATATGATTATCACCATCCTTTACCACATGATAGGAATTACCTAACCCATGACCCTAATCTCTTAGTGATTATGTATGATCTTAAGTGACAGAGGCACTATTTTTGGGTATATATTCATGGTTTATTTTGATCATAAGAGTTTTCACTACAAGTTTCATCATAGAGACTTGAATTACAAGTAAGGAAATGGGTTTAATATCTCTAAGAATTTTATTTTAGCCTCACCTACATGCTAGAAAAAGGGGATGTGGTCATTGATGCTCTCGATGGGAGGTTAATTTCACAGGCTTTGAAAGATTATAAAGTTCCCTTGTATGTATAAAGATAAAGTGATATTTTTTGTCAATGAGTGAGAGTTAGTGTTTTTTAGAGATATAATTGAACATGTAAAGGAGAAAGTGACTTATGTTGGAAAAGATAAGTTAAGAGGCTACCCATTAAATGATTTTAATGAAATTGTTGGCCTTGAATATCTAGTTGGATATATTGAAAGGGAAGTCCATGCATCATAATATTTTTGCACTAATCTTTAAAGAGGTAAGATAAAAGTGTTATTAAAGATAGTTACATTGTTCACTAAATGATATAAGGAGTGATCAACTTCCATTATTGATAATGGAAAAAACAAAACATCAGATGACTATTGAGATGGTATGTAAGTCAAAGACAAGTAAAAAATGTGTAGAAGTATTATCTTAAATGGATTTTAATGCACAACAAAAAGCTATCAATTAAGAATATTGAAGATTAGTTATTCAATATAGAAAAGCTAACTGAAGTTAATATAGAATACATCCTTAGATTTTTTACTATATCAAGTTCTGAATATCGAGTTGAATAAATCTTGGATGGAGTTTGGAAAAGATTAAAGAGGCCCAAAACTAATTTGTAAGAGTTCATAATTCATTTGGGAAAATCCTAGAATTATTGTTCCAGAGATAAGTTTTAAAAAATAAAAGATGAATTTTTCCTATTCATAAGACATTTCATTTATGTGGTAGTATATTGGATTGCATGTAAGATAATTAACATACATGGATAAGATTTTGGATAGTGCATAAGTGAATTAACATACATGTAAGATATTTCATTTACATGGAGGTGAACTGGACAACTTGTAAATTAAATCATCTACATAGGAGAGATTCTAGCCAATTCATATGACATTTGAATAATTGATCCATGCATAGAAAATTTGTAAAGGTTTTAAGAAAATTTAGTTATGCATAGAAGATTCTAGTCAGTATGTATGATATTTGACATGTGTAAGACATTTTGGAAAAATTGGAAAAAGGAATTGATCTATGTGAAAGAGAATTGTTCCCCACATAAAAAGATTGATCTATATGTAAAATAATTTACCTATTCATAATATAATTTATTTATGTGGATGGAGTTTTCCTATAATATATTTTTGATTTTTGTATGAGATTTATAATTTCTTTATGAATTTTTGATCCATGTATAATAATTGAATTAGAAATTTTTTGAAACCCTACAGACTGAAAAATGTGTGATTTCTAGAATTATAATTTTGAAGAGGAAATTATATCTAAAGATGTTGTAGTTGTTCTTAAGTTCTCATAACATCATAAATCTATGATTATCCATGATCCCATCCTTATAATATAATCTTCAAGCATATATAGAATAAGATAAAAGTATGGAAGAATGTCTGTAATATCAAATTTAGTGAAATGATATTATTGGGTTTTAAAGAATAATGCAAATGAATATGAATCAAATATTGAGTTAATCATTAGATCTTAAGTCATTTATTAAGTTAGATATTTTAGAAATATTAAAAAGGTGATGGGATACTAACTTTAGTTTATAGATCCAATCTTGGAGGTTATAATGGTTCCATGAGTACATCACATGCTGTAAAGGAAGGTTTCATGCCTCAATCTAGTATTTTTGTATAATTTTTATACATCATGTGAAGAAGATAAAATATTTTAAAGAATAATAATTGAGGATTTTTTGGAAAATTAAAGGAAAAAATATTAAGTCAAGTTTCAAAAATAAGAGAGAAAAATCAAGGGTATTTGTAGAATATATTTTAAGTTGAAAATTAAGTGCATGAAATATCATGGGGAAAAAAGTTGATATTTTATAATACTATATTTTTTTTACCATATTGGAAGTCTCTAAGTATCCCATTTATGTATATTGGAATTGAATGAAGTAATTTAATGCAATTGATTATGCATATAGAGAATTGAGAAAATCAAGGAGGGCAAAAAGAGATAAAGTGGGAAGACCCACTGTTGTTTTGTGTGTGATTGAGTGAACCGAGAGAACTATGTAAAGATCTCAAAGGAAGGAGGAGTAGAAGAATGCAAGATCCCACCCTTCTCTAGGTACATTATCTCTTTAATTTTTTATGGACCTATTTAAATTCTATAAACAAGCCTCGTTCGTGGCATTAAATGGTGTTATGAAGGTACCCAAGGGATCAAAATAGGAGACCTAGAAGTGGTTAGAAGTTATTTTTATCTTTGGATGTGTTTTAGTTCCATCAGATAGCAATGTAGTCCACCAAATAACTGAGGTATTCCACTCTCTAGCTAGTGGATTGGATAGTATCTCACTAGGACAACATGAGGCCCACTGGTTGGCTGGTGAGACCCACTAGCCATATGGTGGAGACTGGGAAGAATGGATCTCCTACAGAAGATCCACCAGCCCACTGGTGGGGTTTCCAAACGCATAGTGTCTCTAGATAACACCAGTGACTGGTTGGTGGTAGCCAATGGCTAGCTGGTGGCATCGGGCTTAACCACATAAGTGAGGGGAAAATTCATATTTCTACCCTCTAAAACCAATGTTAAAGCATATTAATATCCTCTTTAGACCCATATTCTAGATTTTTGGATTTAGAGGGTTCTTCTAGGTTTTTTGGCTTCTCCAACACCTCTCCTTGATCTTTTGATCCTTTCTTTGATTCGGACGACTTGAATCGATGAGTTTTTCTCATCTTGGGTGATTTCCTCTTATTTCCTCCTAGGATATTCTTCTTACAGAATTGATATGGTAAATATATCACTGTATATAGGGTATTTTGGTGTTGCATATTGATCTAGATGCTCAATCATTGGTCTCTTCATCTATACTCTTGAGGAAGGTGGTCTAAAACACCCCCTTAAGGTCTGTCTTCATTTTTATAGTATGTGAAACTTGTGAAATCACACCAAAATATTGTGTGTATAATCCATTCTAACCTAAATTTACCTATATGGATTAAATCCTTATACCTAGACCTACCAAAAATCTCATTGGGTCTTTGGGAATTGAGACTAGGACTTGCGACCACTCAAGAGGTGTGTCTACCCTAAACCCTAGGTTGGAACTTGAAATGTATGAACCCAGAGACCTATGTTAAATAAGGAATTGTTTATGGATTTAGTTTAACATGTGAATAGAGGTAGTCAACTTGTTAAATAATTTCTTAGATTTTACGTGGATAATTGTAATGAAAATGGATTTTACATGATGGAATTATGGAATATGGAAATAATGGAATGTGAATGGTAATTGGACTTAATGATATGTGAATCTAAATTGTCACACTTTTATATGAATTGGAATGAATTTGGTAATTGGGAATTGATCATGGTGAATCGAGAATTGAGTAACTTTTCATAACTAATTAAATGGTATGATAATTGGTAATTTGGATGGAATAACTAATATGGAATATGTTTACATGATTATCATGTTTGGTAAAATAGAATTCATTGGCTCTTTTTTCATTTGATATATGAAATTTTAAATCGGATTTAACATGGGAATTCACATAGATTCTGATGTCCTTTGAGTATGTAAGTGGCCTTGGAAATGGTATTCACATGATCCATTATGCTTTTTACCTTGGTTTTGTCTTGTGACTTGGGAAATTTTAAGTGGATCTAGCATGGGAATTTGCATAGAGCCCATTATTACATGGTTAATTGATGCCTGAGGGTAAGATGCATGATTACTTGATGCTTGATATAAATATTCATGGTTACTTGATTCTTGAGAGTGAGATAGACCACTACTTGATACATGGAATGGTTATTTGGTCCTTCGTATGGGAATCCACTTAGACTAAGAGATGGAATAGATTGAGATATCCATTATTGGGTCGATGAAACATTGGCTGAACTCGAGTGTTAACTCGGAGCTCGAGGGTTAGCAGGTTATTTGATGTTCTACATTAATTTATGAATTAATTACCTTGATTATCATACTGTTTCATGAACTATAATTTTATACTATATTTTTTTTTAGAAATCATGGGTGTTGGACTACTGAGTTTTACTCACACCTTGTTCAGGTGTTGTTTGGTACCTGGGAATACTTCATGGATTCAGGTTTATAAAAGATAGAGGGGGCATATTATTGATTGGTTTCTATGCCAGATTAAATTGGAACATGGATACGAGACCATGAATGGGGTTTAGTATCATTTTTTCTTTTGTATTATTTATTTTGGAGTCTTTATTTTAGTTGGTTTCTTGTATAACATTCAATGGGACATTTAGTTTGGAATACTATATGGAATGGTATGGTTTATTACATTAGGATTGTTTAGTATTCATTTTTTTATCTTCTTGAGTTGTATGTTTTGATTGGATTATCTTATTTTTATTTTTATTTCTACTCTATTATAGAGTTTATAGTCTCCCCACTATATTATTTTGATCCTTGTTGTAAGTCGATAGCCTCTAGCGTATATGGAGGCATGATTGAGGTCATGTAATGACCCGTCTCAATCACGTGAGGGAGAATCAAGTTAGGGATGCTACAAAATGGTACTATAGATCATTTATTTTTTGTTTCTTTACTATTTTGTGAAGGTATAAAAGATATTAATATGTTTTAGGGCTTGGAAATGAGCTCGTTCATGGGAGTAGATAACTCGTCTGTGGTAGGAAACCCAAGTTACCAGAGATGGAATTATTGTTCTTGATATTCATTTATTACAATTGTGATTTTATTTCACCTTGGGTGATTCTTGTTATGTGATGTTACTATCTTATGAGATTTTAATTATGGGTCAGTATGGAATGAGGTGTGTATGCATGCATCATGGTAGGAATTTATGGAAATATATTGATATGAATTATTCATACTAGGGACATATTTACAACATATGAAATATTTTCCTACCTAAATTGTAAAATTTAATCCCTTGACATATTAGATAAAAAAGAATAAATGAAACTTTTATAAAATGATAATCCACTAGTTAAGCCATGTTTTGAAGTAACATGTCCATCTTAGTTTAATATTGTTTTATATCCTATGATATGAGGAGTTTATTTACCCTTATAGAGAAAATTCCTTCACATAATATTCAGGTTGAGAATAAAAAGAGTGGAAACTAGTATAAACCTCACATGGATAACTAGGAGCTTCCTCCAACTCAAGATAACCTGATCGATGATCAACTTCATGATAGTTTTTTTGCAGGTCATGTGATCCATGGAGAGGGAGACTCATCATGTCATGCCTTAAATTTCCAATCAAACTAGAGAATTCCTACTACATCACCCACCCATGTTCAATGGGGATGGAGGCCCTTAGGTAGCTGTGTTCTAGATCAAGTCCATATAGATTATCTTCAAACACCTAGATACACCCATGGATATGTGGGTGAAGCTTGATGCTTATATGCTGTGAGGACTATCCAAGCACTGGTGGGACATCATAGAGCAATCTGGATAGCAATAGGATCTAACCTGGAAGGAATTCAAGGTGATCTTCCTGATTCACTTTTATCCAGATACATTGAGGGATGACAAGTCTTAGGAGTTTATACACCTAAAACTAGAGATTACTCTAGTGATAGACTCCACCAGATGTTTTAATGTCCTATGGTGTTTTTCTCCATGTTTTGCAGAAGATGAGATAGCTAAGGTCAAGTTATTCTAGTAAGGGATCCAATATGAGATAAAGTTGTAGGTGATATCTTTCACTTGAAAAACTTATCATATGTAATGAATTGGGATCTCATCACTGAAGGAAACCTAAAGGATTCCCTAAGTGGTTGGCAGGTAGTCTTAGTAGGATGATCAAGGAGCTCTTCTTCAAGCAGTAAGAAGTGATACTATGAGAATTTTCACCATGTTAATGGTAGGTAGATCATCCATGGGAGTATATAAGTATCTTAGGATTGTGTCCATGTGCAGTACCTTCAAAGTGATAGGGATATCCACAAGTTCTCCTAGTGACCTTTCCCTATTATGGAGTGTCACTCTTGTGGTATTATGGGCCATATGGAGAATTTATATAGGATAACTCCACATTTGAGTGGTGGAACAGAGTCAAGTAAAGCACCAGAGTCTGTGAAGGGATTAGTTACCCCTCAACAGATAGGTAGCAAGAGTTTTGTTGATCGATCAGGATGAGGTAGGGGATGTGGTACTCTGATGTGAGAGTGAAAATATCAGTAGAAGGGAGCATCACATGGGAGTCAGGCTAGAGCCTGGGGTAGAGGGGTGAGTCATATGCATGTAATACAGTCTACTCCTACCAGTCTGGATGCAAGATCTTCCATTATTAGATGTATGATTCTTGTTTAATCTACCCATTATTATATTTTTTTATATAAGGGCACCACATTCCTTTATATCTGCTCAATTTTCTAATGGGTTTGTTTTGTAATAGAAATATTAGATGGGGTTACAAACATGGATACATTGGTAGGGGTGAGATCGTAGGGTATCAGGAACTACAAGGAGTGTTATCTCAAAATTGGTGGATACCATTTCCTTTGGGAGATGTTTTTTTTTAAATGGAAGGATTTGATTTGATTCTAGGTATGGATTGGGTTTTTATATACTAAAATAACATTGACATTATCAAAGGATAGTTACTTTTCTTTCTCAAGAAGGAGATATCTATATCTATCATGGTGAATGGGATATTTAGGATGGTCGTGTAGGACCAATTTAGAATATATTAAATTGCCTCATGGACCAGGTTGCAAGCCTTGTTTTGGATAATGGTGAGTTTTAGTAGAGTACATTTTCTTTAATTGTGGACCAATTTCAAAACACTTTCTTGAATAGTTATCCAGCTTACCGCCCAAGTGGGATATCAAGTTCATCATTGATTTAGTTTCAAGAGACAAACCTATTTCTATCTTATCTTACATAATAACACCAGTGAATCTTTAAAGTATGGACTTAATGATGTTCAAGAACTAATATCCTCTTCTGTTCATCAATGATCTCTTCGATCAGCTAAGATGTTCCAAGATTTTCTCCAAGATTAACTTGACTTCAAGGTACCATCATTTGATGGTGATAGAATCTAACATGCCCTAAACTACTTTTAGGAGAAATTATAGCTTATATAAGTTCAAGGTAATGTTGTCTAGCCTTAAAAATGCACCAACGGTATTCATGGACATGATGAGCTAGATATTCTATCCATTTCTAGATCATTTTTAGTGGTTTTAATCAATGAAATATTGGTGTAATCCTAATTTATTTATGATCATGCTCAACATCTTAACATTATCCTGAGTACACTGAGAGAGAATCAGATATACACCATGTTATCTAAATGTCATTTCTAGATTGATAAATTGAACTTATTAGGTTATGTTATCTCAGTGGTTGGAGTGTTAGTAGACCCAGAGAAGGTAGAAGTCATGGTGTTTTGGGAATGAACTAAGAAAATCTTATATATTCATAACTTTCTCGATATAGAATACTATTACTAGTGTTTCATCGAGGAATTCTTCCATATAGAGGCACTAATATATGGGTTGACCAAGAAAGGGGTGAATCTTTTTTTTTATAATTAAAAGGAGGATATACAATAATTCAATACAAGGTTGACCTCAACACCGATCCTTATCTTACCTAATCTAGGTAAGGAGTATACTATGTTTTAAGTTGCATCTAGAGTCAATATCATATCATTTCTGATACAGGTGGATCAAGTGGTTTCTTATGGATCTGGATAGTTGAGGCTGTATGAGAAAAATTATCCTACTCATGATCTATAGTTAGATGCAGTGATATACTCCTATAGATGTTAGTGACATTATATGTTGGGAGAGAGGTTTGAGGTATACACATATCACAAGATCCCAAAGTACATTTTTTTCGTAGTGAGGCTTGAATATTTGGTAGAGGTGTTGGGTCAAGTATCTATAGTATTTTGACTATGAGTTAGAATACACTCTAAGAAATGGAAACATTACCATTGATTCCTTGAGTATAAATACATAGACTTAGGCGGTGTGGGAATCTTGTGATGAGTGGTAGTTGATAGTGCTCTTTGAAAATGTGTATTTATATGTTCAAGAGCCCTAAGCTTGAGTGACTCTAATAGCAACATTTTTGTTTTTGTGCTCCTATATTATATCAAGAGATGGATTTTATCTAATATGGATAGTTTATCCCTATGGGAGAACATATATGGTGGGGATCCACCGTTCGTTTGGTCTCTTGGAAGTAATGAGTTTCTTCATGTCCATAGCCTTATCTAGGTTCCTACAGCTTTGTATGAGGAGCTAATGAGGGAATCCCATGCTTCTAAATGGGTGGTATATCCTATATTTATGATGATATATCATGATATTCACAAAAAATACTGGTGGCTATGGATTGAGAAAGAGATGACAAGCTTTATGGCATGATGTTTCACTCATAGGATTGTTCGGTGACTGCATCCTTTTCCCATTATAGAGTGGAAGTGGGGTGATATCACCATAGACTTCATTACATGATTACCTAGGACACCTTGGAAAAATTATTCAATATGGGTTCTTTTGTATCGAATGACAAAGTTATCCCACTTCTTGCCTATTAGGGAGACCATCACCATCAACGATCTGGGTAATATCTATGTGCAAGAGATATTTTGATTACATGGTATTTTGAGGAGTATAAAATATGATCAAGATCCCTATTTCACATTACGGTTCTAGTGGGACTTTAAAAAGGTACTGAGATCATAGGTTCTTATGATCACAACCTACCATCCTCATACTATCATCCAATCTGAGAAAATGATTTAGATTCTGGAGGACATGTTATGAGCCTATGTTCTGGATTTCTATGGTTATTGGGAACGACATCTTGAACTTATGGAGTTATCTTATAATAATATCTTTTAGAAGTCTATCCAAATGGATCCTTTCATGAATTTATATATAAGTCCATGTTTTTCACCTTTCTTCTTGTTAAAGGGGGACGAGTCAGTGCTTGTTGGACCTAATCTCATATAGGAGATGTCTCAGTAGGTTCAGTTGATCAGAAAGTGATTTTTAACCATGAAGAATTGGTGGAAATCTTATGATGAGTATCAGATATGACCTCTAGAGTTTAAGGTTTCTCTCTAGGTTTTTCTTTATGTGTTTCTTAGGTTGTAGAAACTTTGTATCCTGAAGTAGGGAAAGCTATCTACTAGGTTCATCGAGTCATTTTAGGTAGTAGGTGTTGGAATTGGTGTAGCCTGATCCTTTTCGGATGTTGTCGGGCTGAATGCTTCTAGACCATTCTACACACCAGGCCGCACCGACAGGGCACTATAGTAACACAAAATTCTAGCCTCCATTCACTATATCTCTTTGGACTTCTAGTGGCATCCACTATAGAACTTTTGAATTGGGTGGCCGCCTTTCACTATAGAAATGCGGACTTCCTGTTCGGTTGGTCGAATAGTGGATCGTCTTCAATCTTTTGTAGTCTATTTTTGAGATAGGGTTCCTAAGTGTGAGAAACTCTGAGAAATATCTCTATAATTGTGCTCCTTACATATATTGAAATTCTGACTCTCTGTAGATGTAGGTATTATTATTGAACTATGTAAATCCTTGTGTTCTCGTTCATTTTTTTACTTTTACTCTTCTTTGAATCATTGTCTTGTCACTACGACTCCCGAAATTTCTGTATTAATAGAGATTTTCATTATAATGGCATACCAATTGTCTCTTCCACAACACTATAGTTCCATGAATGAAATGTTTCACGTATCGAAACTTTAGAGACATCACCCTGACCCTTCTCACAAGATAGATATCAATGATGTTGAGCTTAATGTTAATGAGTCCTTTGAGAAGCATTTGATTTGTATCTTAGAGAATAGTGAGAAGAATCTATGAGGAAATATTGTCCCCCTAGTTCAATTGTAGTGGAAATATGGGTGATTTCAGGAGGGTACCTAAGAGAAGAAGTCAGATGTGTAGGAACAGTGGCCCAACTTGTTCACTAATTTCTCTCAGTTATTCATTGGAGCACATATTAGGGGTGATTTTTTATATTGTGGGGTGGTTTTAATATCCATACCTTATCTAAGTAATTTAAATCTTTAAATTTTATTAAAACTCTTTAAATTTTGTAAACGAGCCATGTTTCTAGCTTTAAATGGTTTTGTAGAGATACCTAGGGGTTCAGAGGAATTGGTCTAGTGGTGGTTTACAGCTTGAGAGATGTTTTAGTTCCACTAACCAGCCGATTCAGTCCATAAGCTTGATGGTAGGCTATAAAGTATCTCACTTGGGATATAGGAGGCCCACTAGATAGTTGGTGGGGTTTCTAGTCATGTGGTGGCTTTGGATGACACCACCAGCTAGCCGGTGGCATTAGGATGGGCCATATAAGTGAAGGTATGAATCATATTTCTACCCTAAAACCCCTATTTAAACCTATTAATCCCCACTTTTGAACCTAATTTGGTATTTACAACTTTAAAGGATTCCCTGAGAATTATTTGGCTTCTCTAACACCTCTCCTTGATCTCTTGATTTTTTCTTCAATCCAGATGACTTGAATCAGTGAGTTTTGCTTGGATTGGGTGATTTCCTCTTATTTCCTCCTTATATATTCTTCTTCTAATATTGATATGAAAGATCTACCAATATCCATAGGGGATCATGGTGTTTCATATTGATCTGGATAATCGATCGTTGGTCCCTTCTTCTCTTCTCTTGAGGTAGATGGATTGAAGCATCTCCCTGCAGTCTGCCTTGGTTTTTTTAGTATGTAAAACATGTGTGATCACATCGTCACACCATGAACACGGCCCATTATAAAAGGAATTCACTTTTATGGATTTAATCCTTATACCTATACCTCCTAGAGATCTTGTTGGGTCCATTGGTGTTAATATTGGGACTTATATCCACCCGAGAGGTGTACCTACCCTTAAACCTAGGTTGGAACTTGAAACATATAAACCTAGATCCCTATGTTAAATGAGGAACTGTTTATGGATTTGGATTAACATGTGAATTGAGGTAATTGGTTTTTTAGATAATCAATTGGATTTTAAGTTTCTAATTATCATGAAAATTCTTTTTTCATGATGACATGATGGAAAATAGATATAACAACATGTGAATGGTAATTGGGATTAATGATATGCGAATTTCAATTGTCATAAGTTATATTAATTAGCATGAAATTGGTTATTGGGAATTGAGAATGGTGGACTATCAATTTGGTAAATTTTCATAACTAATTAAATGGTATGATAATTGGTAATTTGGATGGAATAACCAGTATTTCATATGTTGACATGTTTGTCATGTTTGGTAAATTAGAATGCTTTGGATCTTATTGCATTTGATTTTTGAAATTCTAAATAGGCTATAGTATGGGAATTCATATTGAATATAAGGTCCTCTGATCATATAAGTGTCCCTAACATGTGAAATCACACTGGTTCCATTGATACTTTTTCCCTTGGTATAGTCTTATGCCTTTGGAACATTTAAGTGTATCTAGAATCTAAATTCACATAGATCCCATTATTACATGGTTATTTGATACCCGAGGGTGAGATACATGGTTACTTGATGTCGTAGTGTGAGATACATAGTTACTTGATGCATGAGGGAGAGATAAACTATTATTTAATAACTATAATAGTTATTTATTCCTTGTCATGGGAATCTATCTAGACTTGAAGATGGTATAGATAGAGATATACAACATCAAGCCGAAGCATGTATTAAATGACCCTAGGTGTCAACCTAGGTCTCAAGGGTTAGTGGGTTATTTGATGTTTTGAAATAATTTATGAATTATTATGCCTGATTATCATATTGTTTCATGCAATATTATTTCAGACTATATTTTTTTAAACATTGTGGGTTTCATCATACTAAGTTTTACTCACACCCTATTCTGACACCATTTGGTACCTGGACAGACTTCATGGATGTACATTGATACAAGGTCAAGGGGCCCTGTGCTTGATTGTGTTTTTATTATAGATAGTATTGGAGCATGGAGATAGGACTAGGAATGGAGTTTGGGACTAGGTTTTATTTTATAGTATGTCTTTTAGTTGGTTTTTTGTGTAACTTTCAACACGACATTTAGTTTGGAATATTTTATAATATGGCATGGTTTATTACATTTGGATTTTTTGGTATTTATGTGTTATCTAATTGAGTTGTATTTTTTTATTGGTTTTTCTGATTTTTTTTTTTATTTATAATTTGTTACAAAGGGTATAGTCTCTCCACCATATTCCTTAGACCCTCACTGCTAGTCGACAACCTTTGGCTTATGAGGACGCACGTTTTAGGGCATGTAGTGACCCATATCAATCATGTGAGGGAGAACCATTTTGGGGATGTTACAAAATGTATGTTGTAATTAAAAATAATAAGGAAAATAAAACTAGTGTTGAAGCTATAGATCTATTAGGTTTCAAAGAATAAGAAGGATGAGGAGGAGGAGAAAAACTAGAATTTTTACAATTACAAAGGACAATTTGAATGTGTTTTTTTTAAGACTTTAAGGAAATCTAAGTCACTTTGGTTTGGGTAAATAAATCTATTTTGTGGTTGTAGAAACATTCCATGAAATCATGTTGGTCTACTTCAAGAGGAGGAAGAAAATCTAGAATATCTGGTGGGATTCCATCTTGAAGAAGTGTAGTGGGATGTTATACCTGATCACTTGTGTAATATAGTCATCTCATACCTGTGTTATATAGTGTGTGTGGGTTAGTATAAAATTATCCCACACCTCCACTTGAATTGATAATAATATTTTAGTGGAGAATTTATGGCTTGTAAATCCCAAGCATGGTAAGAAGTGGGTTTCCCACATTGGGGTCTAACCTTATAAAAATACTATATGCTTTAATTTCCTTCTTTTTTTTCTTGCATGCGGTGAATATGGGTTATTTGAACAAAAAAATATCTAGTTAAGTATTAATCGACTACAGAGGTTCTAAATATCAAAGGGGTGGAAAATATATAAAATAAGAAAATATTTTAGGTAAAAATTAGTCAAACCTGATTTACACCCATCTCAATTGCGTCTACATGATCCTACTTGGAATTATGATTTGTATCAAATACTAGGTTCCCTATATCTGGATCTACTATTTATATAAAAATTTCTATTAAAGTAAAGGAAATATTTTATTGGACTGAAAATTTATCTTGAACTAGAGTATTTTTATTTAAAATAAATAAAGTGCAGATTTTAAATGTTTAGAGAAGACCCTCATATGAAAAATTTATATTTAATACCTTTCAGAATATATTTATAAATTTTTTTGAAGTATTTTTAAAATGTAATAAACAAATTGGCGAAGAATATGAGAAATAGCTTGAGGAATAAATAGGAACAACCACTAACTAAAAGTAGTCATAGTGGTAAGTTCTCAATTAAATTTCTTGAAAGTGATTTCTCTAATGAAACCAATATAGGTTTTGATAAGGAAGGTTTTTTAAAATATATTGAGGAAGTATACTTATAGGTTAATGAATATAAGAAAAATATCCATGGTTAAGCTCTCACATCCTTATTTGAGTTCCTATAGGGTTTTTATGGTGGGAAATCACGACTTATAGTTAATAATGAAGAAATGAAAAGTGCAGTGGTTAGATAGTTGAAAAAGGGGAACTATCTCATCAAAGAAATATAGTACAAGTAGAAGATATATTCTATAGATAAAATCTATAAAATTATCTTTACTATCAATTATTTTCAATTATATATCAAACCCTGGAGGATCAAGAACCTTGAAAAGTCTTTACTAGAGAGAAATAAGACGCAAGATGAATTTTTTCAAAATTTGAAAAATGAATGGGGATAAAGTTTGAGATTGGATAAATAAAAAAATAATACTCTCAATATGAAAATATTAAGCTATAATTAAGACTGATGAATCTAGAATCAACCTAAATTTAAACTTCCCAATAAGTTTAGAAAATGAGTATTTCCATACAAACTTAAAAAATGAGTCTTAATTTTAATCAAAATCAAAATTGTGTCTCAAAAAACATTGAGATCATCTGGAGAATCGTCTTCCTCAAGATTACAAAATAAATATCCCACAACCCTATAAAATTAGTTTATATTGTATCTTTTTTTCTGTAATCATAGGAAAAAATTCAAAAAATATAATATATTGGAAGAGAAAAAAAGTATGGGACATCCAGAAATATATAAAATAATTATATGAGTATTTATAATAAAAATTTTCCACAAAAAAAATCTCAAAAGGCCAGTGTTTTATACTAACAAGCATGTAAATTTTGAAAATTTTCATGCACAAGAAAAATATAAAGATTAATTGGTATATTTTGGTGTTTCTGGAGGTTTGGGAATAGGGCTATTGATTGGTGGAACAATATATTATAATGTAAAAATAAAATAGTACTTAAATTGAGGGAAAGCATAGTTGAAATAGGAAAGAAACCTAATGGAGTGAAGAAAAAAACACAAAAAAAAGAGAGATATCAATCGGGGGAGAATAAATTTGAGTGATTTGATAATTTATATAATTTTTGCAACATTATTGGTCACTATTATGATGAATGTTAGTTCAACCCTACCAGATATCATTCATATACTGAATAAATGAATAAACCACCAAATACTAAGAGACAGGTAAAACAAAAAGTGTTCCTACCTTAGGATGAAAATCAGTAAAGAAAAATGTTGAATCAAATACTCCTAATAATTCAAGGAACAATGCTCAAAAGGATGTTCAAACTATAGTGAAAAAGTGATTATACTATGATAAGAGAGGTCACGCCATGAATCATTGTAAGATGGACATGAAAAAAATGACAAATGGACCAAGATATAATTTTAAATAAAAGAATACATCGAAGAGATCGATTCTAGAATTGGATTAGTGGTTGATACTCCTTGTGATTAGGTTAAGAGGGTACCTAAAAAGGGAAGCTCAAAGGTGATAAAAGAAGTGTGTTGAAGGTTACAATGTGTAGGAAATATTCTTTTTAGATGTATGATTATCCTTATTGGACAACTAAGAAATAAAAGGAAATAAGCAGTTATATCTAGTGATAAAATCACTACTATTAAAATTGAATCCACACTCAAAGAAAAGGATGAACATAAGCCTAAAGATCTATTAATCATACGTCCTGAGAAGTTGGAAGAGGCTAGGAAATTGGAGAAAATTTAAAATAAGTAAAGTGATATATTTTCTAGAGAAAATAAGTTCATTTCAACTAGGAATAAATTTAAAATCAATAAGAAATCCATGCTGCCCAAAGGTGATCATATTTGGAAAATCAAGGTAGGAGGTATCTTGAATAGTTATCAAAGTTTTGGAGCTTCTGAGAAGAATTTGTATGGGTTTTGAAATAAGTCCCAAACCAACTTCTCTAACTAAAAGGATGAAGAATATTCACCTTATTCCCAAATATCTATATTTGTGTTCCAAAGTTTTGAATTTAAGTTGAATAGGTATGAAGAACATCCCTTGAGGGGGTGATTTCAAATGAGGTGAAGTTCATAGAGAATTTTCATTTTACAAATAATCTATAAATCTATATATACACTTAAAAAATAAAGTATTAGGTATGATTTTAATTCTCTAATTACTATTTTAACTCATATACATTATGTTTATAAAGGGGTGATTATCTAACCAAATAAGAGAAGAAATAACCTTACAATTGAAATTTTTTTATGTGTGTGTGTTCAATTGGGTATTAGTTCTTGAAAATTATTGAAAATTTATTTTAAAAACCCCTAAATATTGAAAGTATGAATTGGTTCCATGTTGAAGTGGTTAAATGGATATATTTTTTTTCTAAATTAACTTATCTTTTTTTCACCAAAATATCCCAAAAAGACTTAGAGTTGATTGGTTTGTTAAAATTTTATAAGAAAATGTTGTGTCTCTATTATCTCATGGAAATATTGAAGAACTTTGGAAAGTGGATGGAAATAAAATAGATGTAATATGTGTTTCTTAAACTTAAAATATTTTGTTGGAGATGAGAAAACCTTACTTTCTATTTCATTTAATGGGGATAACATTATTCCCTTCATTTCATTTATTTTCAATTAGTAGGACAAGGATTATTGAATCTTGATAAAATTTAGAATTTACATCAAATCCAAAGTGGGGGATTAAAATACCCTTAGATATATGAAGATGAATTTGTATATGTTTTCAATGGCTGAGATTCAATACTCTTGTGAGCTACCATTGAACATGAAAAGAAGCAAGTAACTTATGTTGGAAAAGAAAAGTGAAGAGGTTTCCCATGAAATGTGGGTAATGATATTATTTCCCTTGAATAATTTAATAAAAATATTTAAAGGGTATCCCCTATATCATATGATAATTACACTAATATTCAATGAGATAAGATACAAGTTCTACTGAAGATAGAGTAATTGTCCACTAAACAATACATGGAATGATATGTTTCCGTTATATAGAATGGAAAAAATAAAACATAATATGATTGTTGATCTAGTATATATGTAGAATAAAATAATTACATGTGTGGAAGTCTTGTATTCAATAGATTGGAATTCATAAGGATGGAGATAGTATTTTGGGTGATTGAATATTTATTCTTCAACATAGGAAAGCTAGTTGAAGTCATTGGATAATCCATACTTGGAGTTATTATTATATCATCTACTGAATATTGAGTTGAATAACTCTTGTATAATGTTTTAAAAAGATTTAATCAGCCCAAAAATAATTTATAAGAGTTTATAACTAATTTTAGAAAGTCCTGGAATAACTATTTTGGAACTGAGTTTTGAAAAATAGAAAAGGAATTTTTCTCATGTGAAAGACATTTAATTCACATGATAGTAAATTGTCCAGTTCATACAAAAATTCACCTACATAGAGAAGATTCTAGCCAATGTGTAAATGAATTGAAATACACATAAGACATTTCATTAACATGGAGTCAAACTAGCTAGCACATAACTAAATTGATCTATACATGAGTGATACTAGCTATTTCATATGACATTTAAAAAATTGAGCCATGAATATGATATTTGTCACAATCATCATTTCTATTTATTTTATTTTTATTATTTCTTGGTTCTGAGTGTCCGCGCCATGGTCTGGGCTGCGCGCCGGATTAAAATACTTATCGTTTGATGCTTTTTCTAGGTTTCGGACCCGTGTGCGGTCGCCGTGTGGGTGGCGGTCGCCGCGCAGTTGACCCGAGTGTCGGGCAAGTGCTCTTTTTTTTATAAATTTGTTTTATTATTTTAATTTGGTTTGGTCTCGCATTATTATTAAATGGTTATTTTTATTAATTTTTATTATTGCTAATTTTATTATTATTATTATTCTGGTATACTATTATTATTATTATTTTATTTCTATTTTTATTTTATTTTTCAGATATTATTATTATTATTACCTTATTATAATGAAATAAAAAAAACCTCACCTAACCCTAGAAACACGGCGCCCTCCCCTTTACCTCACCTCCACCTGCGTGAGCCGCCCCCCCTTTCTCTCTTGTTCCACTCTGCGGCCCACACCTCTTCCTCCCTTGCACAAACCAGTACCTTTTCCCCCCGGCGCTCCCTTCTCCTGCCCGCGCGACGCCTCATCGACCCTCCCTCGTCGCTGCAGTGCTCCCCAGCACTAGGTCACACCTCGCCGGCCCCCCGCTGCCTGTTCGACCGCCGTCACACCAGCCCAGTGGCCACCGCCGCCCCGCCTGGCCCCCCTGCCTGCAGCCGACCCTGCATGCCCAGGCCCTCGGACTCGCCCCCTCCTGCTTTACCCCATTCGCAGCGCCGCCCAACCCATCTCGTTTTTTTCCTCACCCCACGCACGTCGCTCCATCGCCTCTCGCCCCTTGACCCTCGTTACCCTTCTGCCTATGGCCGGCAATCCTAGCCAAAGCCCCCTATTCGCTGCGCGACATCCCCTTTCCCCCTCACATTCTCCCACTGAACCTCATGCGGCGGCTGATCCTCATCACGACCCAGCCACCCCTCCTGCTTCATTGCCCAGCACCTAGCACCGGCTCCCTTCTCGGTCCCTCGGCGCGACCAGACTTCATCCGGACTATCTCCTTCTATCCTGCCTGTCCCTCCTCTTTAGTAGTCTCCTTTTCCCCCCTTGGTAGAGTTTTATTTTTTATTTTATTATTATTATTATTATTATTATTATTATTATTATTTATCCAAATCTTAGATGTTGGGGTTTAATTCCATAATTTTTGGTCTGAGGTTGTTATTTAGGGCTGTTTTGGTTCCTCGCTGGTGCAGTCAAGGTGCGAACAATGTTTCACACAATTTTCGGGAGGTTATTCATCATTTGGGGTGAGTTTTCCTTTTTCCAAAAATCTTTTTGGGTTAGTATTCACGTGTTTCACATTTTGTGCTTTGTCTATGATATTTAATTGGTAGCTTGCGATGTCATTAAATTTGTTTTATAAACTTTTAACTAGTCTAATAAATTTTATATGTGGCACAGCTTGTGTTTTGGTTTAGCGTCGATGAGTGGAGAGTCATAAAAGACGTTTTTAAACAGTTTTTGGTGTATGTAAACTGAAAAGTGGTTTTTTTTAAAAAAATAGTGATGTTTTGTGTGTGTAAACGAGTGCATATTTTTGTAAAATGTTTTATGGGTTGGTTGTTAAGTGCGAGTCATGTTTTGGTTTGATGATGTTGTGTGTTTTATTTTAAAGTGTTATCTTATGTGAAACTGAGTATGTTTTGATGTGAGTCTTGGTTTTACCATTTTTGGATGTTTTATAAATTATTCAAATGGTTTAGTGCTTTAATCATGTGGTGTGTATGATGTTTGTAAAGTGGTTTGGTAAATAGTGTCAATGGTGCGGGTAGTGATTTAAAATTGTGTCGAGGTGGTTCTTTCGTGTTGTTGGCTTGTTTGGATTGTTTTCGGTATGTGTTTGTGTAATTTTAGTTACTGTGTGATTGTTGCAGCGCGTTTACAAGGTAACCCCGCGATATTGCGGTCACCAGCTTGCGCTTGCTTGTGCGTCTGTGCAAGGCGTGACGCGCCATTGCGTTTGGACTGCGAGCTGAGGTAGGTTCCCCACTGCACTTACCTTTATATTTATAATTTATTAATTTCTTATTGTTTTATTAATTTTTAATGAATGAGAAATAATATAAGATAATAAATTATTAAAAGATTATCTGGTGTGAAAAGAGCCATTTATTTTATACCGAACACTTGAAACATTTTCTTGACGGGCGGACACCCAATTTTGAAAGAATGCATGTTTGGCCTTTAAACATAATTCACGGAATTTGAAACGTACTTCTATTTTTAAAGATAAATGATTTCTTCTGAACAAGTGTTTTGGTTTTTCTCGAGAAATGAAGTTTTTCTTTAAAATTGGTGAAGGCCCGTTTGGCACTTTAATAAAATAGATTGTTTTGGAAAACCCACTCGGGGGTGATCTTTGGTGTGTGTTGATTGCGTAAGCTATATGTGATGTTAGTGTTTTGTGACTGCTTGATTGACATTGTGGATGCACCCCTCTTTTATTATATGTGTTGACATGGGAACCTGGCATAGTGAGTGAATCTTCTGAGAACGATTGCTGCACTAGTTTATACCATGCACTGGCTAGTGGCCCCATAGCAGGGGAATACTAAGTTATTGCTGCTATGGGGATTGGGCCCCTTGGTTAGGCCATGCAGGGCTATACCGGGTAGTAGTATGGGCGTTATGACGTCATCGAGTTAGGGCATGCCTTCAGGATGAGTCAGATGTATAGTATGTTCTGGATTGTTCACGATCTCCTAGGTTCGACCCATGTTTCTTTTAGTGTTTATTTGTATGTGGAGAACGATTGAGAGGTCGAGTTCGGTTGCTGACTTTTGTGTGCCACTTTTTCCATTGCCCTTAGTGTGTGTTGTTTGTTGTGTGTGATTTTTCTTTTGACTAACAACTAATGTTTGGATTTATAAATTATTCGCAAAATGTTTTAAAATGCAATGCACATATTTTCTTCAACATTAAACTTGTTCTAAATTAAAAAGGTAAATGGACTGTTACTTGTTTTATAAATGAAAGTGTGTGGAAACCATATTTTATATAATTTATTTCAAACCTGGAATTGATAAATTCTTTATTTATTGGTATCTTCATTGGGAATAGAAATAGTCGGGCCTAACTACTGAGTTTTAATACTCACACCTATAGTGTTTTCTTGTTTTTAGTTCTGTTTCAGGTTCCAGCTTCATTTGTTCACCTTGAGGAATGTTGGTTGTGGTATTGGAGAGTGACCCACGGGTTCACCTGGAGTTTGGATCGTGGTCAGGTTATTAGTGTTGTTGGTTTCTCTTTCTTTATTAGTTTTTGTTCTATTTTATTTTCCACTGTTTAGTTTATTTTCCTTTGGGCCAAATCATTCCCACCTGCTTAATTTTGATGCCCGACACTAGTTTCCAGCCCGTGGGGATCGGGAACGCCCCTCGGGCCATGCCGCGGACCGGCTCGGGTGACCGGTTCAGGGTCGTCCCGGGTTGGTTAATGAAAAAATGGTATCAGAGGAGGCCCTTGTTATTTGGGATGTCCGGTAGATGGAGATTAGGATTGTCGGGACTTGAGAGGTAGGTACGGGAAGGATGTCATGAACCCTCGCCCGTTCCGCACCTCGAGTCGCCAGGGATAGTCCGGGAATTGAGTCTTTGTTTCATTCTGGTTTGTTTTGGATTGAGGGATGACAACGGAGGTAAACCAATGTTACATCGTGATCTCACATGGAGTAGTGACCCATGTGGAGTCCGGGTACACAGTTTGAATTTCTCCTAGTTATTGACGCTTACTTGGGGCATGACCCACTATCATGTCGCCAGGTTAAGTGTGACCGCTGGTCCCTCACTCTGATGGTTTGATGCGATTTGAGTTTCGTTTTCGTTTGGGTTGGTGTAAGTTCATTTTTGGAAGTGAAAAAGGGTTTTTGAAAAATGGGACTGATTTCTTTTAAATGACTTTGAGTTTATGAAATGGGTTTTAAAACTGAAAGCCTTTGGTTTGGAAAATTGGAGTTTGTTTGGAGATTGGTCGAGAATGGTTTAGGGTGAAACCTCGGGTACTCCTTATAAACGTTTGCACATGTGAGAGGATGCGTGGAAAGTGCGTGTTGGTGCGTATGAATGAAAGTGGATGAAGACATATGCAACAGTTCATGGGATTACCAGGGTGTGTTTGAAATTAAAGGCTTGACTTTGTTTTCTAAATTGGCTTTTAAAGAGGAAAATGGTTTTGGAAAGTGGTCTTGAAAGAAAGAGATTTTAAATATATATATAAAAAAGGTATGGTTTTGGAATCTAAAATGAAACGGGAATTTTGAATAGGGAATTTTGGGTTGTTTTTGTGGTTGTTTTTTTCTTTTTGAGCTGGTTGTTTTTGTATGAGGGTGCTTTATTGATGTTGCTTCTATTGATATTGGTTTCGACTTGGTGTTATATATGTTGTTCAGAAATGCTGCCCAGAAAGGTCCCTAGAGTTTTGATGAGTCATGCCCAATTTTTGGCCTTTCTCGAACGTTGTCTGTCCTTCATGGTGATTGGAGTCTGTTAGAGACAGTGCAGTGTCTTGAAGAAGTCGAGCGCATCTTCAGGGTGTTGGGAACTCCCGAAGCGATCAGAGTGCGTGTTGTTTTGGGTATGTTTGAAGGTCCAGATCTAGATGAGTAGGAGTTGTTCTCCCCGCCATTACTGTAAGTTGGGATGATGTGGTATATCTTTAAATCCATCTTTGTTCAATGGTTTATACCTGTGGAGGTGAAGACAAAGAAAATGGAAGAGCTCATGCGTGTTCAACATGGACAGTAGATGGTGAAAGAGTATATTGGACATTTCAAGGATCTTGTGTTTCTTTTCCCGGGGGTAGTGTCATAGGACCGGATGAAGACTTTTCCCTTCATCAGGGGTCTTCGTCCAGAGATCAAGGAGTGATTCCTCCCTTTTTGGGAGCAACACTTTTGAGAAGTTGGTGCCTGAGGTGTTCTTAGCTGAGTTGGTTTCCGGAGCGCAAACAGTTGGCAATACACCGTATCCAGTTGCTCGTGAAGGTCCCCCATCTGACGAGCAGAGTGTGTTTGGTAAATTTTTTTCTAAAGAGTTATTTGTAGTGGCTCTAACATTCAGTTCGTCAGACCGTCTAATAGTGTACCGTCAGTATGGACGGTTAGGGCATACAAGCCATCATGTCACACCCCTCCGAATATGTGTCATCATTGCAGGTGTCTGGATCATCTAGAGAAGCTTTGCAGGAAGCGTCGCCTAAGGAAGACACTGTGACCAGAAGATTCCAGTGCCTGACTGTGAGGCAGAACATGCTTCAGCCACCAGAGCCCCAACCACAGGTCTTGGGGTGAAGCTCGCACGCAGTCAGGAGTTTTCGGGGGTGTGGCGCCTCAGTTCGGGTTTCGTGTTCCATGTTGGAAATGAAACATTTAAAGTTCTTCCATTCTCGTCCTTCCACTATTAAAGTTTTGGCGTTTTTGTAGGTCCATTGTTTCGTCATGAATTTGGGATGGACGTGTTCGTTGTAATCCAAACAGTATGGTTTTCTTGAATTATGATTCTCTTGATCGTACGTTTTTCTTTAAAAGTTTGTTTGAACCTTGTATGGGTTAATCTCAGTTTGACTGTGTTCGTTTGGAGATGTAAGTTCCTATGGAAGGATCAGTGTTTGTGGTAATGCTTGAGTTTACTTCATGGGTTAAGTTATTCTCGGAGGTTTCTCTCTAGTGTTCAGGGTTTCTGGTATGTGTCGAGAGTTTCAAGTTTTAGTGGAGGTGTTGTTTCGCTAGTGCTATAAAGGTTAGTCTGGATCGGTTGGGAGTTCCTGTGTCGCCCCCTTCTCGAGGTGGTATGTTTAGGTGTTAAATTTCTATTCTAGTTGAGTTCTTGTGGTGGGGAGAACCCTCTCGTGTTCTCCCATTCTCTTATGTTGTGGTTTCTACTAGTTTTATTTGGGCATGGATTCTTGTTTTGCCTATCGTTTAGCTGGGTGACTTTCTGGGGGCAGAAACTGTCTGTGGTGGGGAAAATTGTCACAACTGCCATTTCTATTTATTTTATTTTTATTATTTCTTGGTTCTGAGTGTCCGCACCGTGGTCTGGGCTGCGCGCCGGATTAAAATACTTATCGTTTGATGATTTTTCTAGGTTTCGGACCCGTGCACGGCCGCCGCGTGGGTGGCGGTCGCCGCGCAGTTGGCCCGGGTGTCGGGCAAGTGCTCTTTTTTTATAACTTTGTTTTATTATTTTAATTTGGTTTGGGCTCGCATTATTATTAAATGGTTGTTTTTATTAATTTTTATTATTTCTAATTTTATTATTATTATTATTCTGGTATACTATTATTATTTTTTTTTATTGCTATTTTTATTTTTTTCAGATATTATTATTATTATTACCTTGTTATAATGAAATGAAAAAAAAATCTCACTTAACCCTGGCAGCACGGCGCCCTCCCCTTTCCCTCGCCTCCACCTGCGTAAGCCCCCCCCCTTTCTCTCATGTTCCACTCCGCGGCCCACACCTCTTCCTCCCTTGCACGAACCAGTACCTTTTCCCCCCAGCGCTCACTTCTCCCACCCGCGCGACACCTCATCGACCCTCCCTCATCGCTGCAGTGCTCCCCAGCACCAGGTCACGCCTCACCGGCCCCCCGCTGCCTGTCCAACCGCCGTCGCACCAGCCCAGCGGCCGCCGCCGCCCTGCCTGGCCCCCCTGCCTGCAGCCGACCCTGCACGCCCAGGCCCTCGGACTCACCCCCTCCTTCTTTACCCCATTCACAGTGCCGCCCAACCCATCTCGTTTTTTTTCCTCACCCCACGCACGCCGCTCCGTCGCCTCTCGCCCCTCGCCCCTTGTTACCCTTCTGCCTCCGGCTGGCAACCCTAGCCCAAGCCCCCTATTCGCTGCACGACATCCCCTTTCCCCCTCACGTTCGCCTGCTGAACCTCATGCGGCGGCCGATCCTCGTCACGACCCAGCCACCCCTCCTGCTTTGTTGCCCAGCACCCAGCCCCGGCTTCCGCAGCACCGGCTCCCTTCTCGGTCCCTCGGCGCGACCAGACTTCATCCGGACTGTCGCCTTCTATCCTGTCTGTCCCTCCTCTTCGGTAGTCTCCTTTTCCCCCCTTGGTAGAGTTTTATTTTTTATTTTATTATTATTATTATTATTATTATTATTTATCCAAATATTAGATTCTAGGGTTTAATTCCATACTTTTTGGTCTGAGGTTGTTATTTAGGGTTGTTTTGGTTCCTCACTGGTGCAGTCAAGGTGCGAACAATGTTTCAAACAATTTTCAGGAGGTTATTCATCATTTGGGGTGAGTTTTCCTTTTTCCACAAATCTTTTTGGGTTAGTATTTACGTGTTTCACATTTTGTGCTTTGTCTGTGATATTTAATTGGTAGCTTGCAATGTTATTAAAATTTTTTTATAAACTTTTAATTAGTCTAATAAATTTTATATGTGGCACAGCTTGTGTTTTGGTTTAGCGTTGATGAGCGGAGAGTCATAAAAGACGTTTTTAAACAGGTTTTGGTGTATGTAAACTGAAAAGTGGTTTTTTTTTTAAAAAAAACAGTGATGTTTTGTGTGTGAAAACGGGTGCGTCTTTTTGTAAAATGTTTTATGGGTTGGTTGTTAAGTGCGAGTCATGTTTTGGTTTGATGATGTTGTGTGTTTTATTTTAAAGTGTTATCTTATGTGAAACTGAGTATGTTTTGATGTGAGTCTTGGTTTTACCATTTTCGGATGTTTTATAAATTATTCAAATGGTTTAGTGCTTTAATCGTGTGGTGCGTATGATGTTTGTAAAGTGGTTTGGTAAATAGTGTCAATGGTGTGGGTAGTGATTTAAAATTGTGTCGAGGTGGTTCTTTCATGTTGTTGGCTTGTTTAGATTGTTTTCGGTATGTGTTTGTGTAATTTTAGTTACTGTGTGATTGTTGCAGCGCGTTTGAAAGGTAACCCCGTGATATTGCGGTCACCAGCTTGTGCTTGATTGTGCGTCTGTGCGAGGCGTGACACGCCATTGCGTTTGGACTGCAAGCTGAGGTAGGTTCCCCACTGCACTTACCTTTAGATTTAGAATTTATTAATTTCTTTTTGTTTTATTAATTTTTAATGAATCATAAATAATATAAGATAATAAATTATTAAAAGATTATCTGGTGTGAAAAGAGCCATTTATTTTATACCGAACACTTGAAACATTTTCTTGACGGGAAGACACCCAATTTTGAAAGAATGCATGTTTGGCCTTTAAACATAATTCACATAATTTCAAACGTACTTCTAGTTTTAAATATAAATGATTTATTCTGAACAAGTGTTTTGGGTTTTCTCGAGAAATGAAGTTTTTCTTTAAAATTGGTGAAGGCCCGTTTGGCACTTTAATAAAATAGATTGTTTTGGAAAACCCACTCGGGGGTGATCTTTGGTGTGCGTTGATTGCGTGATCTATATTTGATGTTTGTGCTTTGTGACTGCTTGATTGACATTGTGGATGCACCCCTCTTTTATTATATGTGTTGACATGGGAACCTGGCATAGTGAGTGAATCTTCTGAGAACGATTGTTGCACTAGTTTAGACCACGCACTGGCTAGTGGCCCCATAGTAGGGGAATACTGAGTTATTGCTGCTATGGGGATTGGGCCCCTCGGTTATTCCATGTAGGGCTATACCGGGTAGTAGTATGGGCGTTATGACGTCATCAAGTTAGGGCATGCCTTCAGGATGAGTCAGATGTATAGTATGTTCTGGATTGTTCACGATCTCCTAGGTTAGACCCATGTTTCTTTTAGTGTTTATTTGTATGTGGCGAACGATTGAGAGGTCGAGTTCGGTTGCTAACTTTTGTGTGCCACTTTTTCCATTGCCCTTAGTGTGTGTTATGTGTTGTGTGTGATTTTCCTTTTGACTAACAACTAATGTTTGGATTTCTAAATTGTTCGCAAAATGTTTTAAAATGCAATGCACTTGTTTCCTTCAACATTAAACTTGTTCTAAATTAAAAAGGGAAATGAACTGTTACTTGTTTTAGAAATGAAAGTGTGTGGAAACCATATTTTATATAATTTATTTCAAACCTGGAATTGATAAATTCTTTATTTATTGGTATGTGCATTGGGAATAGAAATAGTCGGGCCTACCTACTGAGTTTTAATACTCACGCCTATAGTGTTTTCTTGTTTTTAGTTCTGTTGCAGGTTCCAGCTTCAGTTGTTCGCCTTGAGGAATGTTGGTTGTGGTATTGGAGAGTGACCCACGGGGTCACCTGGAGTTTGGATCGTGGTCAGGTTAGTAGTGTTGTTGGTTGCTCTTTCTTTATTCGATTTTGTTCTATTTTATTTTTCGTTGTTTAGTTTATTTTCCTTTGGGACAAATCATTCCCACCTGCTTAATTTTGCTTCCCGGCACTAGTTTCCAGCCTGTGGGGATCGGGAACGCCCCTCGGGCCATGTCGCGGACCGGCTCGGGTGACCGGTTCAGGGTCGTCCCGGGTTAGTTCGTGACAATATTTGTACTGGTTATAATACATTTGAAATATGTATAGTAATTTTTTTCAAGTGTGTGTGATATTTGACACATGTAGTACATTTTGGAAAATGGGAAGGGAATTTTTCTATGTGAAGGAGAATTGTTCCACGTGTAAGAAGATTGATATATGCATAAAAGAATTTACCTATGCATAGTAAAATTGATCTATACAGGTGAATTTTCCACATAAGATAATTTTGAGTTGTGTACAATATTTATAATATATATATGATAATTGATTTAGAAATTTTTTAAAACCCTACGAACTAAAAAATGTGAGATTTTTATAATTATAAGTCTGCAGATTAAATTATACCTAAAGATGTTGGAGTTTTTATGAAGTTTTCTTAACATCATAAAGATATGATTAGCTATTATTCAAGCCTAGGAATATAATATTCAAGAAGAGAGAGAATAAGATCAATGTATGGAAGAATGTCTACAATGTCAAATGTGGTGAAATGATATTATTGGGTTTTCAAGAATAATGCAGATGAAGATGCATCAAATCTTGAGATTATCATTAGAGATTAATTAATTTTTGAAGTGATCCATTTGAGAAGGAGGAAGAAGGTGCTGAGCTAGTAGCTTCAGTGTATAGATTTGATCTTGGAGGTTGAACTAGTTCCATGAATATTTATCACACTGTAAAGGAGGGTTCCATGTTGCAAGATACTATTGTTGTATAATTTTTATATATACTATAAAGAATATGAAATATTTTGTGGAAGAAGAATATAGTAAGATATGGATTATGGAAGGAAAAATAATTAGTTGAGTTTTATAAATGAGATAGAAAACAAAAGGTTATTTGTGGAATATCTTTCAAGTTGAAAAATATGTTCATGAAATATCGTGAGGAATAAAAGTAGGTATTTCATAATACTTATTTTTGGATGGAATGTCAGAATTATACAAGTATCCTATTTATATATATTTTAATTGAAATAATCAATTAAATTTTGACACTCATAAACATAAAAATTTGAGAAAAACAAGGAGGAAGAAAAGAGAAAAAGTTGGAAGACCCACTCTTGTTTTATGTGTAACTGAGTGAGCTGGTAGAAATATGTGAAGCTATCAAAGTTAGGAGGAGTTAGATCCACTACATGTTGTAATAATAAAGAAGAATGAAAATTGAACCACTAATAAATATGTATATCTATTGGGTTTAAAAGAAGATAAAGAAAAATAAGAGGTCGACTTGTACTATTGAACAGATATAGCTGAGGAAGAGAAAATAAGGAGTAAAAGTGGATGAACTTGAGGTAGATTGAGTTGTGATAACTTTTTATAACTAAGATTATATTGTTGACTCTGAGGGAAGAATATTTGGTTGAGTGTTTAACTAACAGATTCATAATAACTGGAAGTTATACAGATCTAAATGTTGAGTTGTGTGTGTCTGTATTGAAGACTTTAAGGTAGTTGAAGTCACTTTAAGTTGAGGAAGAAGATATATTTTGTAGTTGTAGAGATCACTAATAGAAAAAGACCTTTTAACAACGGTTATTGTTAGTTAAAATTCAACATCAGTTAAAAGGAAAAGTTATTAAATATAGTTTTAAAAGTAATTTTTTTACATCAGTTATAAAAAACCAACGTAGAAGAATAATTTCAACATCAATTTTATTAATAACTAACATGAAAAGTATGAAAAAACTAGCCCAAAAAAATATTTTTTACATAATTGTTTAGTATAATGACATTCAAGAAGACTTTCAACATATTTTATGTAAAAAACAATGACAATGGTACTTTTATAAATTGTTTATAATCAAAAACCACTTATAATACTTGAAAAACATGCCTCTGATAGGCTTTTTGAAGTCATTTATCTAAAATAATTAATGTCTAAAGCCTCTTTTACATCGATTTTCAAAAAAAATGATGTGGAAATTTGAATTAAATGTCTGTTATTAAAATAAAAAATGTTGAAAATAAATTATTTTAAAAAATATATTATAGAACTAAATTACTCAATACCTATTAATATATACCAGCAATAGGTGTTAGAAAATAGAAAACAAGCAGCGGTAGAAAACAAATAAAAACATAACGCAAAATTTTATACAACATCTATAAAATAAATATCTTTTACATATACATATATAAATGAATCAATCCTGAAAAATTGTTGGAAAATAATTCTCAAATGTGGTTTAATTATTTAGTCAAATAATATTTTACATCCTCAAAAACCTAACAAAACAATATTTTTTATAAAATTTAAAATATAACATGTTTTTTTGTAAAATATAAGATACATATATTGGAACTAAACTTCTCAAAATTTATTACCATTCTAGTCATGATAGTCTCAAAAATAAATCATAAAACATTATATCCACATTTAACATGTTATTTTTTCCAATGAAACTACATTCATGAATTAACACTTTAAAAATAATATATATATATATATATATATATGTAAGATATAAAAAATTATTAATAAAATTATAAAAAATATCTACCTACACTTGCATGTAATTAATTTCATTTGGGGTATTTATCAATAAGTTATTTCTATTAAATGCCTTAAATTAATAGTAGTTTGTTTATATATTAGTTACTGTAAAAATGTATCATGAAAAAAATATATTAAAGGACTAATAAAATAGTGTGAAACTTACAAATTCAATAAGTCTCAAAAACTGTCAAGAACTTCACCCATAAAAGATAATAACCAATATGTTGTGCATTCATGTGGGTAGAATATGTATAGCATTCAATGTCCACTAAAACATAAAAATTTCAGCACGAATGATATCATAACAAATATTAGTTCATAATTATATAAGTTCTCATACCCTTAATTTAATGGAAAGAACCAACACTTAATCTTGGAGTTTTCCAATATTCCAACCACATATTTAACTCTAACATTCTTCCCTGTGTATTTTAAAATCATTGAAATAAATTATAGATCCAAAAATCTATAAACAAAAGAGCTTGCATATTGTATATAGAAAGTATGTAAGTACCTAATTAGATAATTACTAAATTAAATCATTATAAGTTATATTTATTTAAAGAAATTGAAATTTACTTACATGAAAAACAACTAGACCATGGGTACTGAGAGATCATCCTCAATAACATCATCCATAGTGTATTTATTAAATATTCTCAGTGCATATTCTCCCTCACACATCTCACCAATCATTAGAATCTCATAATAATTATTTAACAAAAAAAAATTATTACTAATTTTTTTTAAGTTTTAGAAATCTAAGATGTATATGAAGGTGCAGATTCTTAAAAATTTTGTTTATATTGTAATTAATCCTTATATTTAAAAAAGATTTTATATAATATATATGTAAGAAAAAATACAATTAATTTAAAATTAAAAGTATATAAAATTATAAAAAACATCACATGCCTTATATGTTAACTGATGAAAAAGACAAACTGGCCAAAGAAAAAGAATGGAATGTACTCTATAAAATTGTGACCACCTATTCGGTAGGAAACAACACTACAGCAGTTATATCAATAACAACATGTACCATTACTCTTACTTGGTTTTACTGTACAAGTTAGTGATTTATGTAATCCTCTATTAGTTCTGAATGAGGAGGTGGAGGATATTGATAGGTAGGATGGCTAGGATAAGGAGGCCAGGGAGGATATGTTAGTTTCATGATTTCTATATACATAGATTGTAAAAAAGATTTAAATTTATCATTTATTGACCGAGTCAAGTCTCACAGATTTTTATTCAATGAATTTATCTCTCCCATGTATTATACCTCACTCGATGCCATACTAGGATAACCAAAAACTGATCCAATATCAATGCTTATCTCATATCCACTTACACAATTCAGTTTTTCTTTCTTTCCTAAATTATTGGAAAGAATGTTCATCTTTCCCTTAGGGATAAAGGTCCCTTGTGTTGATTTCTCCTAAAGGACATCATGAAATAATATATGAGAAATTTATAATAGTGTGATTGATTTAAAAAATAATAATATTTAATAAAAATAATAATTATCATCTTACAATATTCTTAGCTGCTACACTTGATGGATCTGTATGAAACTTCCCCTTTTTTATCCTTACCATTTTCTATTTTTCATAGAGAGTGGTAAAATATAGAGGTCCAAATTGAACCTCTTCCAAGATGCTACTGGATTTAGCTCTTAATTCAATAAATTTTTTAGCAATCATATACTCTTACAATAACTGATACCATCCACATGATAAAGTATGTGAGTATAAATTTTGCAACCGGATCTCTTGATGAGATATCCTAGAGGCTTGTTATATAAGAATAAATGAATAAATTTTTAGTTAATTAATAAATAATTTTAAAAATTGATTTTACAACCAATAATTATCATCCCAGAAATGCTTCATCCCACCAGTTGATGATAAACTTCACCTAGGTATCTATATCTATAAACTCATATTTGAGTCATGTGTTTTCATTCCATCATTTCTTCAAAATATAATGTGAAGTAAATTTATTTTTAAATATATACATCTAACTGATGCAAAAGACATCCACCAATTTTTAATATCTTTCATTTCATTAAATTTTAATGTCATTTTTAATTACATAAATTAAATACTAGTCGTGAAATTTATATAGTATTTCAAAAAATGGGAAAAAATAAAGAATGTGAGAAATTATACCATTATGTACTCTCACAGTCAATCTTCCATGCTCTTGTCAATGCTCTTCCAATCAGGATATAAAATAAAAATACTATAATGGCTCTGTATAACTATATAACTCCTAAATTACTTTGAATATGGGCCTATTGGATTATTTATGTCACCAAATTCAATTCTCAAACTCTTCTCCTCATGAGAAGGTGAAAGTTTTGGTAAATTTATAAGCCCACATATACCAACTCAGGGTATCATCTTCTCTATAGAAGGAGAAGACTCTATCATAGGAGGCTCACTAATATTGTCACAAATAAGATAGGAGAAATAAAAAAATTAATTTCATTAAATAATTAATTTATTTAAAATATATTAATAAGAAAAAATATACCCATACCTCAGTAAATATTCCTTTTCCTCCATATCTTTCATTTAAATAGATGAATTAATGCAATGAAATTTTGTGTACCTATATTTTATTACATTTAAATGATTTTTAGTTGTAAAAAATATTTATTTTTACTAATATAAATCAATTTATATCTATTTTATTTACTAATACAGCTGAAGAAAAATGAATATATGAAAATGATAAATAAAAATAAATGGTCATGAAAAAATAATGAAATTGGGCTTCCTCAATAATAAAATGTGTAACTAAAATTGATTAGTATAAAAAATAATTCAAAAATGGTTTAAATGATCAACATATATGGATTTAAATATCCATGTTAATAAAAATGTTTTTACATGTGCAAGTATCATAAAAATTAATAATGTATGTTTTTTTCAATCAGAAATTTTTAGTTGAAACTCGTGAAAATAAAACTTAATACAAAAATTACAAAAATTATTAATGTCAATAAATTTGAATATCCAAGATAGAGTGTTCACAAGTAAATTTCACAAAAAATAGAAAATGAATATTTACCTGAATAATTAGGAGTATAACATAGTTCTCTACAATATCCCTTATATATAATCACTTAATATTTCATGGACTACATCACATCGTAGTCGTTGTTATCATCAAATAATCTTGTAATAGATAAAGAAAATCCACACAAATACTAAAATTCATCAACATTTTAGTCACCCAAATGAATTTTTTCCATTTTAAATCAACGACCCACTGATAATTAGATAAGTTGATAATATAAAATATTTATTTTTTATACATCTCTGTGATAAATGATTCTTATTTGCAACTAAATATTTTCAAATAAATAAGTGTAAATCCATACTCATCATGTTTTACACCACTGTTACTGTCAAACTAGTTACACTTAAACACCAGTACATAAAATTTAGTATAATTAATCTTCCATATATCCTCAATAACTCCAAAATATATTTTTTATATAGAAATATGGTATTTATATTTTTCACTTGAAAAATACATTACTTCAATGATGACCATTACTCTACTGTTTTGAATGGTACTCTTATTTTTCATATTTTCTGTGTAAAATATGTAATTGTTAATGTTTAAAACCTGAATGCATGACCACATTAACACATGGTCCCCCAACTAACAATTTCAAGGTTTCTGATATAGATAAATTAGTGATTACGTTCTCTATAAACCATGAAACAAATGTATTTTTATATCCAATCATCAACCACTTTTCATTTCTTTTCAGGTATTACATCTTCGATCCAACAATATATTTTGATATATATGGTTGAACATCACTTTTTTTGTTCAAATGTGAAAATTTTCATGTATCACTTCATCAAGTGGAATTAACTTTACCTTTATGCCATAGATCCCTTTACCATTACTCTTAGTTATCAAATTCTAAGATACAGGGGTGCCAATGTGCTCCGCTTCATACAAATAATCAATACACAACCCAATTACCACTTCTAATATATATTTTTAAATAATAGAGGCCTTTGGTTGATGAATATTTTTAACACATCCCTTCCAAATTTTCATATATCATTCAAAAGGATACATATAGTGTAAATAAATAGGCCCACATTGTAATGTCCTGGCCCAGCTCACTCTATAATAGTATCCAAACCATTGGGTCACATGACCTCAAGAGAACCTCCATATATACCAGAGGTTGTTGACTAGATGTGAGGGTCTATAATGGTGTGGTGGGGAGACTATACCCTCTTTTATCAGAGTAATAAATAGCAGTAATAAAAATTAATAAGTAGTGGAAACAGATAGTATAAAAAGGCTAAATAATAATAAATAAACATGTATAAAAACATAAATAGGTGTAAACCGCACCTAATAACTAGTTCCATATCATATACAAAATGATGTCATGTCTGAATGCTATACAAAAATGGAAAATGGTAATACATTGTAGTAAAAGGATACAACATGATATAAAAAAACTATAAAATAAAAAGTTATTTCTGGTAGCACCATGAGCATACACTTGGTCCTATACTTCTATACTCCATCATAGTACTAATAATCAAGCATCAAAATTTGGGTGATTCCCTTTTTCTATACCTATAATCATATAGTTTACCTGAGTACCAAATAGTATCCAGGATAGGGTGTGAGATGAACTCAATATTTCAACACCAACATCATCTAATTTTATCTAGTTGGTGAATATAAAATGATATGTGTGTAGGTACAATAATAATGTGAGAAATAAATAATTTATGGTAAGGTGGCTCAGGTTCCTGAGAGAACACTCATTTATCTCTCCTTGCTTCGGCTAAAGCCGAAATATCTCTAAATAAGTGTCACAATATAGGTATGAATGGGTATGTATATATATATTATATATTTCTAACAGATATAATTATATATATAAATATATACATAGTACTAACCAGAATCCAAGGAGTGAGTCCAAGGAATCCAAGCATAATCATAGGAGTATCATTCTCAATAGAGGGAAAACTCATAATCTCAGTCCAAAAAGATGGTATTACATTCATCAAACCCAACCACCCAAGATGATGGTATTATTATCATCAAACCCATTGAACTGGGAAGACAATATTATATCTTTCAAACCTAACCAAATGATTAAATGTCTCGATTTGAGAAGGAGGTTTTACATCCTTCATCCCAACCAAAAATATGAAACTCCATGTCCAACATCACACATCAAGAGAGAATGAGATATCATTCTCAACACTTTCCTTGACCGTGTCTCATAAACTAATATTCATAGTCAATTAATAATAGTAATAATAATTTCACACATGATACACTTTAACATAATCCATGATTCGGCTTCCAATCATTCACATTTCATCTATCCAAGGCATAACTCATAATTCATATAAGGGTCATGTGACATGGTCTTACCATTCACTCTCCCATTTATTCAATTAATACATTTCAATTTAAAGGCTAGAAAAAATCACTTAAAATGTGGTTTGGTCACAAGGGGATAAATAAGGTGAAGTATTAAACCATTCCACACTTACTTCAATTAAATTAAATCATCCCTTTTACATTTTAAAGACAATTCACCTCAATGGTGGTTTTATTATGAAATCAACATCTTTATTATCAAGGAATTTCAAAAATGAACCCAAAAATGGTATTTTAAAATTCAAGGTCCTTGAGCTTCAATGATACCAAGGAAAATAAATTCATGTTCTAAACAAGTTAAATTAACAAAATTTATATTTTAGAAGCATCACGTGAAAGGTACGACATATGACACAAAGGATCATAATATAAAACACTTAAAATTTGAGTAAAAATCATTGGACCACCAACCTTATGTTGGTATATGAATCCTCATTCAGTATCAGCTTTAGAAATAAGATAGAATGAAAGAAATTTGAGAAATAGACTAACACCCTAAAAATAGGGCATATTATATCACTTAAATATAACTTCATTGATGATAGGATAAATTATGAAAGAATCGTGAAGAATTACGAGCTTACTGATACGGATCCAACATGATAGATGACATCTGATTCTTACACCATATGAGGGAGGAAGCTCAGAGCCTAGGAGGAGGAGTGTAGAGAGCTCAAACATGAGGGAGAGGGATGCTATGTATGGGATAAAAAAGTGAGGATAAATATATAAGGAATGAGGGATAAATGGTAATTTCCCATCACTTTAATTGGTGAAAATTTTTTCCACACGTTTGGTCAAACCATGCGCCAACTATGCAAGCCTCTCTACCCATGCACACCCCTTGCACGGTCCATATGCATGGTTAGACAAACCATGTGCCGATTATGAGTTTCTACTCTATGAGGAACCTATAATAACTCACAAGGATGTTTGGTTCCACTTTCATGGTTAATCTAACTATGTGGATCCACATAGGTCCATATGGTTTAGGGTGTATGGTTAGCACTAACCATGTGATAACTGTGTGCCCCAGCTTTCCTTCCAAAAATTCATCACTTCAGGCTCTAAATGATCCTGAAATCATATGACACCTTCTTTATACTCTTAGTTATCAATTAAAGTGTAAAACATATGATTTAAATTGATATTTAAGGAGTTAATACCTCTTAAAGAATTTGAGGTGTTACAATCTTCCCTTCTTAAAGCAACTTGTCCTCGAGTTTCTCTTTAAGGATGGTAAAGCGTATTATGAGAATAACTCTGGACACTGAGCATGTACATCAGCCTCTCTCTCTCAGGTCCCATCCTATACATATTCATGCTTCCACAACACTTGTACTAGAGTAATTGACCTACCTTAGAGATCATTTGTACTCTAATCAATGATACGAAGAGGATGATCCTAAAAAGAAGCATCAACCTCCAACTCAACCTCATAAGGTTGAAGAACATGAGATAGGCATGAATGATAACGTTGAAGATGAGATATATGGAAGACATCATGCATGGATTGGTACCTCTGAGATAGATATTACTGATATTCTACTAGCCCAACTCTCTCTCAGATCTCAAAAAGGCCCTACATAATGAGGCAATAGCTTCCCTTGTTTATATATCCATCAATTCCCCAATCTAGGCGAAACATATAAGAAAACTCGATCCTCGACCTCAAAATCCAGATTTCATCAATAGTGATCGACATAATTTCCTTCCTAGAATATGCTATAGCTATACTCTTCCTAATATGATTCACCTACTCAAAGGTATCTTGAATAATATGAGTGTCTAATAGCACTGGCTCCCCTGACTCTATCCAGCAAAGAGGTGATTGACATGACCTACCATATAAGGCCTCATACGGAGCCATATGTATAGTCACTTGGAAGATATTATTATTAGAAAACTCATAAATAGATTATGGTTTCTCCCAAAAATATCAAAAATCAATGACGCATGCTCAGAGCATGTTGTCTAGAACTTGTATCATACACTAGGACTGACTGTCAGTCTGTGGGTGATAGGTCATACTCAGGAGTACCTATGAACCCTATTCCCATTACAATCCCTACCAAACTATAATGTGACATAATAATCTCTATATAATATGATGGTATGTGGAATATCATGAAGTCATACAATGTCTCAGATGTAAATCCTCCCAAGATCATCCACTGTAAAGGTCTCTCGAATAAGCAAGAAGTGAGCAACCTTCATCAATATTTCTACGATCACCCATACTACATCACTACCTTGTGGGGATCTAGGAAATCCCATTATGAAATCCATGGTTACTTCACTCCATTTATACACTATAATGGTCAATGGATGAGTCAAGACATCCAGTCACTGGTGATTCACCTTTACTTATTGACAGGTGGAACACTGAGTAAAAAAACTTGAAATATCCATTTTCATACCAGGTCACCAATACTGATTGCATATATCATGATACATCTTGGTAAGACCAGGATGAACTGTACTAATAGAGACATTTGACTCTCATATCAACTCTTACTATATGTCTATAGGAACCCAGAAGTGTCCATGAATGCGTAAGATCTCATACCCACCAATGGTCCAACCAGGCAGTAGATCCTTGCCTATAATTCTCTCCTATAGGACCAGGACCTCAACATTATATGTTTGCCTCACCTTTACTCAATCTATAAGTGAATAGTTCAATGATAATGATGCAATTATAGACTACCCATAACAGTCTTGTGCATCTAGATGCATATCTAAAAAGAGTTCTACCAGTTTCCACTTGCTACTAGCCTCCTAAACTACCAGCATTTGGGTCTTCTAGTGCATATCATAAGCTATGGAATTGACCATAACTAGCATATAAAAATCTCAATGTTAAAATACTATAGGTACTCAACCCACATCTATTTACTAAGATTCAATTCATGCTTTATAAATATGTACTTGAATATTTTATGGTCCATGTACACAAAAAAACACTCTCCCAACAAATAATGTCTCCAAAGGCACAAAGCATGAACCACTATTGTTCTCCTGAGATCATGATTTGGGTAATTATTCTCTTGAGGTATTAACTAATGATACTTGTACACCACAACTCTCTCATTATACATCAGAACAGCTCCTAGTCTGATCCCTGATGCATCATAATAAACTGTATATCCTCATCCAGGATCAGGTAAGATCATGATCAATGCTGAATTCAATCTCCCTTTAAAATCCAAAAAGGCTATATCACATGCTTCAGATCATATAAACTTGATTCCTTTCTTATTAAATCCTATGATTGGTTCTTCTAGGTGTGGTAAATCCTGAATTAAGTGCTTTTAATATCCATATATCCCCAAGAAACTCTGTATGTTAAAGATGTTCTTGGTATGATCCTAGGAAACAATGGCTCTCACCTTCTATGGGTAAATTGATACTCCTTTATATAAGATAATATGACACATGAAGTGAACCTTATTGATTCAAAAGTTCCATTTTCTTATCATATTATACATTCGATTCTCCCTCAGTGTGCACAAAATGATATCAAGATTTTTGGCATAATAGTTTCAAGTATTTTAGTACACAAAGATGGAATCCATAAAGACTACCACAAATCAATCCAAATATGGGTGGAAAATCTGATTCATCATATCCATGAAATTTTTTTGTGAATTCATGAGACCAAAAAGAATGACCAAATACTCATACAATCCATATCTACTACAAAATTTTGTACATTGTATGTTTTATGGTCTAACACACACCTAAACTAAAATAGATCTTAGAGAAAACACTCACCCCTCAGAGTTGGTTGAAGATTTCATCTATACAAGGTAGTGGATATCAGTTCTTAACCATTAACTGGTTTAACTTATGATAATCCATAGAAATCTAGAGGGTCTTATTCTCTTTCTTGATGAAAAGCATGAGAAAATCCCATGGTTAAGTAATAGGTCATATAAAATCATTAGCTTATAATTCCTTTAGCTACCTATTGATATCCTACAACTCAATAGTATCCATCCTATAAGGAGGAATGGATATCGGTGTTACTCTTATAACTAGCTCGATAAAAAAATCTACCTCTCTCTTAGGAGGTTTCCCTAAAAAGTCATCCAGGAAGAAAACCCTGGAATGATCCACTATAGGAGGGAAATTATCTTGATGCATTCCTTGATCATCCAGATAAATATTAGTGATTTGGGTTGTCATCCCACCCATCCCATGATGCTCTGTTCCATCTTGACTCACTTGTACATCTCATTATCCCTTATGAATATAATCACCACTCTAGTGATGTGAAATACACCTTTCGGAAATAAAAATCAACATGATCATGATAAGGAACCAATCACTCTATCCTAAGAATGATGTCAAAACCTATCATCTTGAGAAAAAAGAGGTTCCATAAGAAGTGATAACCACCTATATCAAGAGTTAACTCCTTACACTGACATAAATTATCTGATTTAATTCCCAACAGAGTATCGAGTGTCATAATGTTTTATAAATACTCAATCTCAAGGACCATACTTTCTATAATAGTCACATATATAAATTAATGTGAAGAACCAGTGTCAAATAAATCATACACTAAATTAGAGACTACTAGAATAGTACCTAGAACTATAGAAGGCCCATCACTCTTCTCCTATGGTATAGGTTACACTACATACAACTAGCCTAATCCAAAACCCTAAGGTATAAACTAACTACCCTGAGAAGACTCGCTATGTGGGTGTTGTATATCATATGATTGGATTCCATAACCATGTACACATCCTTGGACTGATTAGCTGATAGAAGTCCATATCCCTTCATGTCATGGAGCTACTAATCCAGCTTCTTAATGTGGAGTAGGTGAAGACCCTCTCTCACTAAACATTGGAGGATAGGTTCTACAAAAACACTGAATATGTCCTACCCTTTCATAGACTCGATGCTTGATTGGGTCTCTATTGCACTGGGGTTTTATATGTCCTAGATTTCCACATTGGTGACATATCACATAACTATTAGTGTGAGTCATATTACTATCACTACCTCCATGAGAAACCTTAAAGAAACACTTCCTACCGATGGATATTCTACTTCTCTATTTTGGTGCAGAATTACCCTATTCCACACCCTCATATTCCCTCAAATTACATTCGATGATAAGATCCTAGTTCACTATCTTGGAAATGGTTTTCAACTGAAAGATGTTTACCTAAGATCAGATGGCATACACAATCCCATCCTCAAACCACCACATTATCACCAGCGCATCACTAGAAATAGTTAGTGAGAAATTTTAAAGCATAGTAAAATGAGTTGAATAATTCATTATAGACATTTCACCCTGGTACAAGTTCATAAAATCCCTAGATCAATCCTTTATCGGTATTTGTGGATAAAAGTAATCATTGAAAATATTATGGAAGTCCCTTCAGATCACATTCTGATGAAAATTTTTCTGGGTAATAACATTGTTTCTAACAATTTTATTGGGTAATAACATCATCCCTCTACATGGTTACTATTTCACTTCTTTCTTATTACCCCTTTATTCCTTATTTATAAAGGCATACAACTTTTACCACTTTTATCAGTGATGTTTTATCCTTGATCAAAATAAGATAATGGGATGTTAGATACTCATTCCATGGATTCCTCCTTGGATATCGTCACCTATTGTGGGTATCCCTCATAGATTAAGTCATGTTCATGAAATTCACTCCTGAAGCCATCTCAATATGGACAGTAGTTAATTACACTACTTCTATCTCGATAGGGCATCAACTTTCATTCGGGGGAGGTAGTCATGTTGGGAACATCTGGGCATGTCTGTACATTGGGTATATTTGGCACCTATAAAGTCCTCCTCTTTTGGAGATCATATCATGTGTGAGGCATCTTAGGTGAGGAACCCAAGGCATCTCACATCAGTTATGAGTTAATTGACATCAGGGGCGTAAGTCCTCTAAAGATTTTTAAATTAGGCATCCCATGTTTATTTAATGGGATAGGGATTCTATATTAGGTCCAAGTTTAACAACATGTGGAGATGGACACAGGGTTAAAGTCTTGTGGGAACAAGATGGGTGTAGGTTTAATGTATTTTAGGGATAGGATGGGCATAGGTTTAACATATTGTGGGGAAAGGATGGGTGTGGGTTTAACATCTTGTGGGGATAAGATGGGTGTAGGTTTAACATCTTTCAAGGAAAGGATGGTCATAGGTTTAACTTCTTGCGGGAACAGTATGGTCGTAGTTTTAACATCTTGTGGGGATAGGGTGGGTGAACGTTTAACATCTCATGAGGATAGTATAGGCATAATATTAATGATTTTTTGGGACATGATGGGTGTAGGTTTAATGTATTGCAGGGACAGTATGGTTGAGTGTGTCCCTAAGAGGGAATATTTCAAACTTGAATGATTTCATGATTAAACCTCATGGAGGAATCCTATGTATCCTATATAATATATAGGGATAAAAACCCACATAGTTTGATTCCATAATTTAAAGTCATGTGATAGGACTAATCCATGCAGTTTAACATTTTTTGTTAAGGATGATCGTGTTACAAAAGGAGCATCGAAGAGGGATGGTGTGGGGATTAGAAAAATAAGTTTCCCATTGAAGGTTTATCATCCTCTAAGGGGAAGGATAGTGTGGGTATTACATGTGGGAGTTGTCCAGGTGTGGATTTTTTTTTCCATGGAGGTGGAGGATGGTGTGAGGCTTATGCGTATAATTCACCCCCTATAAGAGGATCACTCCATGGTGGGGAAGAGGGTATAAACCCATGATGATTGTACATGGTTAATCATGTGTTTATCAAATAGGGTAAGGATATAGTTTAACATCATTTTCTAAGGAAATTGTCATGCAGTTTAACATCGTATGATTAGGATGTGGAGCTATGCAGTTTTATCTCATACAACTCAGATGTGGATGGGACTCTCTCCTAAAGGGGGGCTGTGTTGAGGCTGGAAGAATATTCATAATAAGGAATACCCACCTAGATAGGTGAATAGTTTCCCTTGAAGATTCTACCTCTAGGACTTACATTTCCACCATTCATTTCCTATGGGTGGGCATGGTGTTGGAACTGCCATAGAGGAGTGAAAATCAAGAGGCCCAATGTTAGGGTACATATTCTTATAAGCTATATGAATTAGGGTGCTTATGATTAGGATAAATAGGTATGGTAATGGGTTCATTATAAGTATAGGGAACATCGGGTCAGAGATCAGAAAATTATTGGGAAACTTTATTATATTGCATGAAATAGTTGTGTAAGTAAGGGGGTCTAGTACAAGTACATCACATGGATTCTTAGATCATAGTTGCGTGCAATATTTGGAGTTGCATGCAGATCGATATTGCACGAAGACAACTTCTCCTTTGAAAACCCAGACAACCTTAGGAAGTGTTTTGTGATGATCACTCAATTGCAGGCCAAGTCAAATTTAGTCCCATAAGAGGTCTATCGTGCAAGTTCTCTACCTTTAAGGGTCTATTTTTTTCTGGTGTTGCATGATGTCATAAAATAGGTGAGTTGTGCACATAGTAGAATCATTTCATCTTCTATAAATCCTCTTCCAAGGTGGGGTGAGAATCTATTTATAACTAAAATTATTAGTCGATTACACACAACTTCACTGGGTGTGGAATAGGTTTGTGAACTTCTCATTATATGATCTCTGGGGCTTATCCTGGAAACCTCCATGGTTCAATTTCACCTTTATTGTGTAACTAGATGGTTGGGTGTAGGGTTTCATGCAAAACTCCTCTTTTTAACGCACATTCCTTGGGTGAAGTTATTTTTGCACATGCACCTTGGGAAATATTTTGGACTCAATGTGTCCATGGAACTCAGTTTTTCCTTTGGCACATAACTTATTTGTGCGCAGAACCATATCTTTTTGTAAAGTCCTTGAAATTTACATGTAACATGCTCCTCAACCCCAGAATGTTCCTTTGAGGTAGGTCATGTGTTTGGATCATTAAAAACTAGAATTTCGTGTTTATAGACATGTTTTCGGAACCAAAAAATGTTCCCCCTTGAAATCATAGCTAACAGTGGGATGGTATGTCAAGTTCTGAGGGAAACACCAAAGAGAGTGGATGATTTTTGGGTGTTCGTGAAACTTCTTTCTTAGGCGTGAAAATGTGTTTCATGATTTGCAAAATCCAGTATACCTAAGCCTATAAATAGGTAGATAGGACATTTTTATGATACTCTAACTTCCATGCATGATAAGTCATCTCTCATGTGTGAAACTCAACCTTTTCATGTAATCACGAGCTGCATCCACGTCTTCTTTTTAATTTACTATTTTGTGAAACAATTTGTGTGCTCCAACTGAACTTTTTCAGAACCACCTCAAAATTTGGGTGATGCAGAAATCTTTCCATGATTGGATATAAGACTTGTTCAATCCATCCTTAGAGATCACAAATATTCAATAAATGGCCAACCAAGAAAACCAAGTCGATATCGATGTTGTTTTTGTTGTCCTAAGGGCCGAGATAGTGGGGTACCTGTAAATTTATTGGGGTGGAATGGTCATTTCTGACAACTAGATTCTCCTGGGATTACTAATTAAATCCCAAAGAGGTTATCTACTAAGAAACCACCTACCATTGTACAAATTTAGCCTAATGGAATTTGTGGTTATCCCAGCCATCGAAATGAACACACCACACTTATTTTTCAGTCATTATGATGAAATTTCTCATTGGAATATCACCAACCTAGGTCATACTACTAGGGAATATAAAGATACCACCATCTATACACCGAGTGGATGGATAAGGGTGGTTTCTGGGGAGGATCCCATAGGAGGACCCTGCCATTGTTTTCTTTGTGGCCTTCCTAGAATATGATCCTACACCACCTGAGGAACTAGAAGATTTTGGGTATGACATCATTGAAGATAATCACATCATATGGTGAAGGGAGTAGAGGATCATATGACACTTAATCACCCAAACTCTGGATCTATACCTGGTGAGATGGATGGGGTACCTTCACCACTGGTTGTGTAACTTGGGTACCATAGGTAGGGGTGTCCAGAACTGACCTAAACTGGCTGGGTTGGGTTGATTTGGGTCGGTTTACATGAAAAAAAAACATCAGGTTGGGTTGTTTTTGGGTTGACACGTGCATGAGTTAGGTCAAGTCTTGGTTGGCTAAATATTAACTCAACCCTACCCGATGACCCGTTGATTTTTTTTAACTCTCTTCTCCTCCTCGGTCACTCACTCTTCCCATCTACCCCCCTATCACCACCTCTCACTCATGCCCACCTCCTCCCCCACCCCAACCTTCCTCCCTCATAAGAAGAAAAACCTAATCCCTCTGATTCACCTCATATCCCTATCATCTTCTCTCATCCTCCTTCCCTCCTCCTCCCCCGACATTCCCTCAGGATAAAACTCTACCCATGACTCACCTTATCTTCTCCTCCTTCCCTCATGAGAAAACCCTAATCCCATATTCTCCTCCTTCCTCATATCTCATCTCATTTCTCACCATGGTTCAGTCACCCACACACCCAACCACTCTCCTTGATTTCCTCCTCCCCTGACATTCCCTCATGATTGATTAGGAAAATATATCCTATTTAGCCTCCTCCTCCTCTCAGTGTCATGCTTTCACTCTGGTGTCTACATAAGTTACTCCTTTTTATCATATTATTTTTCTTATATTCCCCCTTAACTTCTATATTTGTTTTCATTACCCCCTATCACTCAAAACCTAGTTCTTCTTCTACCAGGGGTGTGTCGTTATCACGCCTAGAGACTCTCTGGTGGGTGGGAGTATTTTTTAGATATCCAACCTATCTAGCTATCCATTCATTCATGGAAGGTGGTACAACAAGTATCTAATCATCGATCTTCCAAAGGAACTCAAAGTTAGGTTGGGTCATGTCCTTAGACTCATTTGTTTCATTATTGATAATGGTAACTAGAATTTCATCCTGATGCATTGTTTTGTAGTTAGATTCTAGTTATTCCCTTGAAATTCATTTAAATTTCACTGCATTTACATTGCTACTGAAGCCGTTTTTTTTAAAGAAATCAGTAAGGCATAACTGGTATGGTCTCAATCCTATTTATATATGAAATTCAGTGTGATTTATTTAAATCTATCTATAATGTTTAACACATGAAATAAATAAACATCAAGTCTAAATAGCTTACAGTCATTTACAAGTGACTTCCTATCATTTGTTGATATTCTTTCTAGTTAAATGGTTTTCTAAAATTATCATTATCCAATTTACACCATGTACAAATTAAAGTTATTATGATGATTCTTGAGTCCAATAAAAATCATTTTATCATATCATTATAGTATATGCATTGATTCAGAAAGGTTCCATTATCAAATTAATATATATATATAATCATTGAAAATTTTTGAGTCACCCATATGGATTATTTCAATATCACAATCCATTAGGTTCAAAAAGAAGATACATATTGATTTAATAGGTGATCAATGTATAATATCATCTACATATAAATGAAAAATCATAATATCCTATTAATACTTCTTAATAATCAATATAGGATCCACATTACCTTTCTCAAAGAGCTTCTGTAAACAAAATAAGGATAATTTTTTTTACCATCCCTGGGGGTCTTTCTTAATTTTACATAATTCCTTTAAAAACATTAATATAGAATAAGAATTATTATAAAAAACTATTGGTGGTTTTATAAAAAATCTATTTTAATATATGAATCAATTATGAAATGCAATCGATATATCCCTCTAGTGAAGCTAAAATAACTTGTGTACCACCATGAATAGTTGGAATTTTATTTTTCAATTAGTAAAAAGGAAAAAAATTCCAATATTATCAATTATTTCTACCCAATATATAGTTGAGAAACTAGATTTACTTATCTATTATAAACATTCTATATTCAATTAACATGTTCTTAATCATCTATGTAGTGATAATGAGTTCTTTATCATCTAGATGTCTTACTATCTCCCTTACTTATTTCCTTGGAATAGAATTTAATTCCTCAAGAATTTTTTGTACCAATATGGGGATTTTTAAATATTTAGGCACATTAATATCTACATTCAATGAAATGAATGCAGAATGCTCAATTATGATTCATAGGATATTTCTATTTTTTGTTATAGAATTAACATTTTCAATCACTATTTTAGTATTGTGGCCTCTATGTGACTATCGAACATTAGGTTTGAAATTCATAGTCTCCCATTAAACTTATATTTATATTATCTTGATCAAACTTAATAAATGTTTAGAACTATTCATATTTTTTTTCAAATTCATCATCCAACTATTCCAAAATAGATGTATTTTCTAAAGGAATTTTCTCATCAAACATCTCATGAAATGATTCAAACATATTCAATTTTATTGGAACACACTTGTAAATGATTTTAAACTATCCATACTTGATGTTTATATTCCAAGATAGATGTCTTGTTTATATTCCTTCTGGACAACTGATTTAAACTCTATATGCAATTTTAGGGGTTGGGTCTCCAGATAAACCTGACCCGACTTGACCTGATCAGTAACAGGTCGGGTTAGGTCAGGTCCATTGGCCATGAATCACGTAACCTGACCCTCAATGGCTCGATTTGGGTTGGGATGACTGCTTATGAAGTTTGTGAACTGACCTAACCTGCCCTGAACTTTTTTTATTGGGTCGGGTCCAAAAACAACCTCGACCTGACCCAGCCTGACCCATGGACACCCCTAACCAGAGGGGTGGATGATCTCACACTCTCTACATGATGGTTTGTGATTTCCATGTTGAGTGGGTGTGTGTATAGAGTCAAAAATTTAATTTTTCATGGAATAAAGAGAAATGTGATGGCACTAGGAAGCTCTGGGAGGCTGATCAAGAACTTCAATGTCTGGAGGAGTAGGTGAATGAGCATATAGCCTTCATCAATTCCCAAGTAAATATTATCATTAAATTGAAGTCTCGGCTAGTAGTGGTAGAGGTTCTAGTGTATGATATAGTGTCTTAGATAACTATGTACTAGGATAAGTAGGATCAGGGATGATGAGCTTCACTATGTAGCTAAGAAGAAGGATTCACAGCTCGTTAGGCTAAAGTGGGTCCTCTAGGCCATGCACTAGAGGATGGAAGGTCTAGAGAGCTTGATCTTCAGGTCAAATACATAGGGGGTTGTTGGGACATAAGAGAGGCTCTAGTGTATGGGTGACCCACACAAACTGGTGATGTTTATTTTTTTTAACTCCTCGTATGCATGGACATGTTTCTTTTGCTTTATTTTTATTTCCACACTACAATAATATTAACTAGACAACCAACGATTAGTCCCTAAGCCCATGTGAGTCATGATCGATGTTAAATACAAAGGGTGACCATGTGATTTCTCATTTATATGATAGTGTTGAGAAATGGTCGAACAATCGGATTTAGAGTTTTTTGATTGACTGTTGAGAGTGTCTAGGTCAAGAATAGTTATGGCTGGAGGATGGAGTTCTATGAATAACCAACTTTCTTTCTCAACATATGTTGGTGCATTAATGGGGTAACACCAGGGGAAATGAATTCTACCTGAAAAAAGGGAAATGAGGAGTGTGAATCGAGACACCCAAATTTTGGAATAAAGGGGGATGGTGTGATGATGGAGGATAACTACTAACCATGTTTGAAACACAGTATCCATTATAGTTTTGTTTAGTATGGGGACAAACAAATAAGTTTCGACCGCTGACTATATTAAAAACACGAGGCCTGTCTCAAAATTTCATCAAAAGTCTTTTGGGTGTGTGACCAAAATGGTAGATGAGCTAGTGTGGAATGGGACCATGCCATCAAGGGGGGATTGTTCAGATGTGGAGGTGGATGAGGATCCAAATGAAGGGACACACAAAGCATGGAGATGAAGTTATGGAATGTTTTAAGGTAACCAACACTCTCAAAATTATACCACCATGGCTTTGATCACATTGGGTAGATGTATCAATATGAATAAAGGTCAAACACATCTTCCAAGGAGAGTATCATCTCAGATGCTGAGAAATGGTCTTGGAACATGAATGATGTGGTGGATGATCAAAATCGAAGAGGAAAAGTGATTCTCAGGAAGGGGTCTTAGGCACTTCATAGTTTAACATCATATAGTGAGGATGATTAATATGTTGTTTAATATCATATGGTGAGGATAATGTATCACACGGTTTAACATCATGTGATTGGGACATTGGGATCTTAGTTTATGGTCATAGATTTTAGACCAAATTCAAATAGTTTAAGTTCATAATTCTTGGACCATGGTCTTTGTTTTCTTAAAGGGGACATGTGTGGCATAGGGGATAGATTACCTGATGTAAAAAAGGAGTCTAGAAGGTCACCCAACGTCACTCAGAATGTCCTCAAGACAACTATCACACATTTTATGTTTGTGATGTTTGGATCATTGGGTGAGCATCCCAAAAGGGTATGTGTGGCATAGTAGAGTGATAACCCGATGTGAATTGATGTCCAAGAATACCTTACACTGCACAACACATTCTTGGAGAGACTTTCACACAATTTAAAGCCATGATTCTTGTAATTGGGCTTCTAATTTAAGGTTATATAGTTTAGACCAAGAAAAAGGGGACAAAAAGTTTAAAGTTCATAATTATTAGATCATGGGGAACTTTTATCGAAGGAGTGTGCATGGAATGGATATAGGTGAACCAATGTGAATTGGGTGAAAAAGAGGCTCAGCATCACATGACACGTTCCTAGGAAAACTTTCACACAATTTAAAGTCATTATGATTGGACTTAAGATCTTATTTTATGGTTCTAGATTTCAGACCGATTGAAAATAGTTTAAGGTAATGATGCTTAGACCGGTGGTTATGGGTACCTAACGAACTTTTGTGGTGTTGGAGATAGATTACTTGACATGAAAGGGGACCTAGGAAGCCACTTGATGCTGCACAAAAAATCTCTGAAACCACTTTCACATAATTTAAGGTCATAATTCTTGGACCATGGGCTCTTAGTTTAAGGTCATGGAGTTCAACCATGGGTTTCTCATGCATCTCAACCTTTCTTTAAGAGAAATTACTCCCAAATCATAATCATGTGTTATCCATAATCAGTGTGAGAAACAAGGATCGGTATGGAGTTCTCATTGCTTACAAGGGAGAACACAATGAAAGGAGAAAGTGACTGAAAAATCTTGAAAGGTCGATTGTGACTTTCAATACTTGGATAGTAAAAAGAGGATAACCGATGAGCAGGGAACAACTGTTGATCATGTTCAAAACATAGATTTTATACCTTCATCAGTTTAGGATGGGGTGAAAAAATGCAGGATCAACTTTTGACTGAGTTCAAAAAACAGGAGTTGTTATTTATTACTAAAGATCCTTTGAGGTGCGACCCCAAGATAGTAGGTGGGCCAGTGTGGAATAGGACCATTTCCATTAGGGATCCTATTAATATTAGGAGGATGATGATTATCCGAATCAAAGAAAGAGATAATCATGGAAGTGGAGATGGGGAATATCCCAGAGGTAATAATGTGTGTCCTAGAAGCTATTCCAACATGCACTAAAATGTGTTGGATGAATGTGCGAGTATGTGATAATAAAACCTATCTCAAAGGGGAGAGACCCTGAAATTAGTTGATAGTAAGTTTAGGCCCATGATAAAATATTTGGGTGTCACTATGTATCCTATAAGGATAGGAATCAAGCCACATATAGTTCTAAAAGGTGGATTGATAGGAGTCTGATGTCGGTAGAGTGACGTCCTCTCTGATGAGGATATCAAGCCATCTCATATTATGAGGCATAACAATTTTTTATGGGGTAATTTTTTTCAATAATCACATATTCATACTTTTAGGCATCATGATTTTATGCGGGGTGATGTTTTTTGGTCATCCCATACTCATTGTATGAGGAATCCCAGTTTCATACTGGGTAAGATCTGAGTTTATCGTCATGCACTGAGAATGTTTGTCTTTGCAGTTTAAATTCATACAAATCAGAATATGGATTCTACTATTTTAATTTCATAGGGATCAGACCTTAGGGGTAGTTTCTAGTATAATGTCACATAGCTTTGACCAAAGTGAGGAACAAGTGTCCTAAGGGGGGCTTGTGTGTCATAAAGGAGTGGTAACTAGGTGTTAAAGGAGGGAAAAGGGACCCTTTTCCACACAAAACTTTAAAAACCATACCCTTATTCAACCTCATGTTGTTGGGGAAGAGGGGAACCTACAATAAGTCAATGAAGATTTTTGGGTCCAATATGATACATTTGGGCATCACTACATATCCCATGAGGATGAGAATCAAGCTGCACATAGTTTTGGAAGGTAAAACAGTAGGAGACTGACATTGGAAGGGGATACCCTCTTGAATGAGGATACCTAATCATCTCATATTAGGATATGAGGTGTATAGAATTTATATGGATGAAGGATACTATTTAAAATCATGTGTTGAGGATGTTGGTGGGGCTTATGCATGGAGAAAACCATTATTTTCTTCCTCATGTTGGGTTATGGGGGCATCTCAAACCACTAATGGGTCATTGAAAATGAATGGGGATTATACCTGAATAGAAGGCCCATGAGTATATTTTGGGTTGAAAGCAGTAAATTTTCACCTAGTCTTAGAGATAGAAGGTTCGGGCATCACTACGTATCCCATGAAAATGGAAATCAAGCCACACATAGTTTTGGAGAAAGGTGGGGTCATAGGCTTCCTGATACTCTAGGGATGAAGAAAATAAAGCCAATGAGGGGCCAAGGAGTTTATATTCACATATTTTACGGTCATAATGCTTAGATTGAGGATCTTGGTTTAAGTTCATAGATCCTAGACCATAGGGTTGGATTCTTCGATGATGTTCGTGTAGTGTGAAAGAGTTAAAACCCAACGTGAAAGGAACCAAGGAGGCTCTGCACCACACAAAGAAATTATGAAGCCAGTTACACACATTTTAAGGTCGTAAGTCTTGGACCATGGAAAATATTTTAAATTCTAGATTCTTGGACTAGGAATATGTTTGTCACAAGGGTCTATATGTAGAATGGAAGAGGTAAAACCCAATGTGAAAGGAGGTCATAGAGGCTCGTGTACCACATATATATCTTGTCGTGAACTGTATATAGTTTAAGGTCATAACGATTAGATAGTAAATAGGGCCAAGGTGAAAAAGGGTTAGTAAATTTGTGGCCAGGCTTAGAGACATAACGTCTAGGCATCGCAACGTATCCCATGAGGATGGGAATCAAGCCGCATGTAGTTCTGGAAGGTAGTGTGGTAGAAGAATAATACCAGAAGCAGAAAAAATCCTCTCTAATGAGGGAATTGAGGCCTCCCACAATTTTCATAGGGAATCCCATGATTATGAAATGAGTTAAGGCTATATTTTATTTTCATGTGTTGAGGATTTCAGTTTGATTCATCTCATATCATATGAGGCATCCCGGTTCATAAGGGGTAAGATCACAGTTCAACATCATGAATTGAGGATATTGTTTTGATTCATATCATATCATATGAGGCATCCCAATTCATTTTTTTAAAGGTTGGGTTGGAATCCTCATTTTTATTATTAAATCAAAGCAAAGACCTCTTTTAACTAGGTAGAGGGAGACCCATTACATAGCCTAAAGGCCCAGTGGGCATGTAGCCCATTATATAGCCCGCAGACCCAAATTTTTGGCCCAATTCCCATTCTATGAATAGTAACCCTCCTGCTACAGTACCCAAAGTTTTGGCCTAATTCCCAATTTCAAATAGTTTAAGGTCATACCACCTGGGTCATGAGGATTCTGTTAGTTTAAGGTCGTAGATTTTGGACCCTAGTTGTTGTGGTATTAGGTCACATAGCTTTCACCAATTGAAAATAGTTTAAGTTCATTATGCCTAAACCATGGGCTTCCTCATGTGAAGTATGACTTGAGAAACTTGGATTTTGAGGGATGTGTGATACAATCTATGTCTATGGTGATCAAAGAGTATGCACTATTGGAATATACCTTATAGAAAATGTAAGGTATTTCCCATTTGGGCTCCAACTTTGGTGGATTTTTTCTAGGTATCATCAGAATTATTATAGACATCTCCATGTCACACTAGAGAAAGAAGCAGAGGTGAACCTTCCTATTGAACGCTATTGTTAATCTAATCTGGTGCCTCTCTAGGATGTGCAAGGCTTGGAGTATGTGTTTCTTAAATGGATTCCAAATCATCTAGAAAGACCTCTACCATTATTCTTAGCATATTCTGGTCATAAATAGTTGTTTATAGTGACAAAAATTGAACATAAATGGGTAAAACTGCCTCTGTTCCATATACCAGGGCATATGGGGTCACCTGGGTGGAATTCCAAGTTATCGTCTGGTAGGCCCATAGGGTTTTGGGAAGCTTTTAGAACCAACTCTTTTTGTTTTGTCCCACCATATTCTATAATATTTTATAGATAGTCTTATTGAACACCTAAATTTGTCTATTTTTCTATGCATAGTAGTGAGAAGTGTGGTTGGAACAAATGTTGTACTCAAAGTACAATTTCTTCAACTCTATATCCTATAATTTGGTGTCATTTTCTGATAGAATAGCATGAGGAACTCTAAATTTATGGATAATTTGGTAGATCATGAACTCGGTCATGGATTAGCTTTTGAATTACTTTAGGGGAACTGATTCTTCCCATTTGGAGAAGAATTTGGTTTTGGTTAAGATGAACCTTCACTGTGGAGCTGTCACTGGTGGGTATAGACCCACAATGTTGAGACTCCATACTAAAAAGTTATATGAGTACTCGGTGGTGTTGAAAAGATTCGAAAGTTTATGCAAGAAGTTATAATGGATCTTACATGCATGAATCCTATTGAAAAACTCAATGTAGTCATGAACCATGGTGGACTAAAAGTACCCCAACCTTTGAATCTAGTGGGAGAGCTTTAATCCTTTCTGATAGGCACCATTAGATTTTTCATGGTACTCCTATATAAATTGTGGTATCTCATACCCTTGGATTAAATAGAGGATAATTCCATCAAAATGATTCCTTTAGAAGCTCTTCTCAAGGTTAGGAACACTCTAGAGGTTAAACTATGTTGCACGCCAGGGGATTCTCTCATGCTCGACTCATTTTGATGGGAGAATGCCACACTAAAGATACTAGAAAAAGGGAGTTTTCAAATCAGGTGTTCCCTATATTATAGAGATTTTTGAGGACCTTGGAGAAGAGGCACATGTAGCTAGTTAATTTACCTACTGGTTTTCATCATCTAAAGTGACAGGGGAAATGACCCTCTGGTGTGCCATGTGAATGACCAAATCAGCTTGGTTGGGTTTTGCAAGAGACAGAACCAAACATTCCAAGGTGCCGACTCATCTGTTCTATGACTGAGGAACATGAGTCACCTTTAGATGAGAAGGGAATTGGGCCATTAGATGATGGGTGTGTTCCAAAATGGGCACGAGCACTTGCTTCATAATGATGTAGTCACCCTTGATCTGCTTGATGACTAGCTTAAAGTCACCCTTCACATGTACACTATGTCCATCAAACTTGGGGGCCAACTTGAGATTAGTAATAAGAGCTTGATATTATTCCTTATTGTTAGTGTATCCTTCTAACATCAAGAAAGAATATGGAAAGACGACTTGTTCCAGAGTGATGAAGACGATCCACATGCCTTTCCTATTAAGATTAGGGTTATTGATCCTTCTACCAACTGGGCTCTATGAGGCACCATCTAAATACATATACCAGTATGGTGTAGCCTAATCTGTTAATAGGATAGCCTCATCTAATAAATAAACATAAAGGGGTAGTTCTTCAGGGTTGTATGTGTGTCCAGGAAGTCTTTTAATGCCTAGAATTTGATGGCCTTCTATGGAACAAACCTGATGTCAAACTACTAGAGGATCACCTCCCAGTGTGACAATCATCCCTTAAACATGGGGAGATTGAGGATATACTTCAGCCATTTCACTTGAGATACCATCTATATCACATGATGCTACAAATAGTGTCACAACTTCTACACTACAAAAAACTAGTATAAGGAAACTATTATCAATGAGGGAGAATCTGGTCTCTATTTTAAGGATCATGTGACTGAGATAGTATAGGTTATTTTCCCTACCCTCATTATTTTTATAGGATAGAAGGGCATCGAGGGACCATTCTAGGGTGGTCATGTAGAAGACCAAATGCTTCCCTGAGATGGGTGGCATCATAACTTAAGGTTGCAGTAGATACTAATTGATATCCTCAAACACGATTTGTAACTCCTCATCCCACTGGTAAATGGTTCCCTTTTTATAATCCTCAAAAAGGCCTTACACTTGCTGGCCAAATTTGTGAAAAAATTGGTGTATGTAGTCTAAGTGGCCTTGGAGGCCTTGAAACTCCCATGGGTTTTTTAAGGGAGGAATTTTATTTATGGACTTTATCTTATCTAGGTCAATCTTGATACCTCTATATCTTACATCAAAGCTAAGTAATTTCCTAGAGGTAACCCTAAATGCACACTTCAGTGGGTTTGTCTTCAGGTTCCGGGAATAGAGGAAGACAGACACTTTCTCAAGGTCCTTAAGATAGTCCTGACACTAGTGAGACTTGACCACCAAGTCATCAATGTATAACTCCACCAGTGTCTTGATAATTGGCTTGAAAATGTGGTTCATGGTTCACTGGTAAGTGGCTCCAGATTTTTTCGAGCTGAATGGAATCACCTGTGTAAGAGCCTAGATCTTCATTTCATGTATAGATCTTGATTTCAGGTTGTTTTTTAGGAAAAAGGAAGAAAATATTTTTTTTCTAAGTACATGCTATGTACTTTTGAGTACACGTTGTGTACCTAGCTTGCCACATATAGTCATGTGTTGGCCGTGTAACGGCCGAGTACATGGTCATGTGGTGACCTAACAGATCGCTTAAGGTAGGGGCAGGTTAAGGCTACTACATGGAATGTACATATATTGAAAATTCCATGTAGTTTTCTTTTTAATTGATATATTAGAGTGGGGTCACGTCTCATGTCTGGAACCATCTTCTTCTTATCGTGTTTCATACAGGAGTGCTCGGGAACAACAAATGAAGATCGAACCCCTAATTCTCCATTCGAGCTTCAATTGAGACACCATAAAGTGTGTTGGAATCCCACCGGTGAGTTATCGAATCCTCTAAATATTTTCTTCCTAATTCCTCCTCCCTTATGAGTTATTCAAGGTTGAGAGATTTTCATCTTTTTGTAGATCTACGCTGATCTAGGATAATTCAAGGGTCTACATTCAAGTATATCGATCACGAGACATCAACGTCAGTGTTTTGTGCCTTTCATTCTTCATATTTGGATTATATATGCTAAAAGTAACGCATACCCTTGATTGGGGTATTGCTTGACTTTTTAATTTAACCCTATTTATTACCTTCTATGGTTTTATTGATTGATAAAGGGTTTTCACTTATGTGTAAGGTTAGATACCTTGTTACGGGACACACTATGGGTGAATTTTCTTTGATTGATTGTTTATATTCATTTATTATAGGATGCCTGTTAGGATTTCCTTGTTTTCCATGCCTTGGTTGATTAGGATGGAGTTCGATTGATTATATGAAATGCATGTGAAATTCTTGTGAATGTTTAGCCATGTAGTAGTTTCAGATCGCATGAGCTGCTTTGATATTATATGTGCACTGTTTTTACACAGGACTGTGAGAGCCTTGGTTTAGATGATTGAACCAAGGGTATTGAACATGAGATCTACTCAGGAGGTCATTTATAATTACCTTATGCTATGTTGACCCATGGGTATTGATCATGAGATTTACCTAGGAGGTTGCTTATAATTTATTGATTCCATGTTGACCCAAGGGTATTGACCGTGAGAGCTACCTAGGAGGTTGTTTATAATTTATTGATGTTACGTTTACCCAGGGGTATTGACTGTGAGATCTACCCAGGAGGTTGTTTATAATTTATTGATTCTATGTTGACCCAAGGGTATTGACCATGAGAGCTTACCAGGTGGTCATTTGTAAATGATAAGTGCTATGTTAGGCCAAAGGGGTTAGACTGTGAGAGATCCCAAAGGGTTTTTATTTAATTTTTATGAATGATTGAATTATTGTGACGAGTCATCCAAGCCAAAGCACAAGCTTGGACTCGATTTTACTTGATTGTTTGGATGGTCTTATGAGACATTTGTTTTATTACTATTATATAGGGGGATATAGATCTTAAGATAGATCCTAATATTATATGATTCAAAGGATAAATAATAAATGTAAATGAATGTAATTGAAAATAGTAGGATTGTTTACTTTTGAGTACTTCCTAGTTTATTACTTCATTACTGTATATTACCTTCTATATATATTCACTAATAGTTATGAATAGATCTTTTGGTGGTTGCCTACTAGGATTAATTTAACACCCTGTTTGGGTCATGTTTTGGACACAAACAGATTATATTATTGCAGGTATAGATAAGGGAAAGCACCCTTCTTCATCAGGTACTTAATTACTGTTGGAGATGGAGAGCATGGGACCAAGCTGAGGCTTGCGATACTACTGGAGTTTACTTGTTTCTTTTGTGCTTTGGTTTCTGTATTTATTTCTAGAATTGTGGCTTGTTTGATTGTTTTCTTAGATACATATGACATGAATAATTATATATATGATAAGTATTCTATTGATTTACTTTCAGTCTTCCATAGTTTACTTTTGTTGGTATTACTGCTTCCGCTATTGTTTACTACTTAGATTGTGTTGTGTATACTCTGCCAATGAGGGCATAGTTTCCTCAATATCACACCTTAGCCCTTTATTCTAGTCAACATCCTCTAGAGTTTGGGGAAATTCACTTCAGGTTATGTGACCAACCAGGTTCGGGGCACTTTTGGGCGGAACCCAGATCTGAGAGGTTACAAAGTGGTATTAAAAAATCCCTTGGGGTGCCCTGAAGGTGGTGGAATCTTCATCCTAAGGGGCCATACAGATATGGTTTTTCCATAGTATATATCCCTAAATTAGAGGTACTAGAACTTAGTTGTAGCATCAATAAAAAACTCTATCACTAGAAGGGTAAAATAATCCTTCATAAAATGATGGTTTAGGTCTTAGAAATCAATACATACTCTTATCTGTCCATTATTTTTCCTAGTTGGGATAGTGTTGGCTAGTCATCTAGGGTACTGGACTTCCCTGATGAAGTTATATTTGATAATATTGTTAACTCCAACCTCAACCATAGAACTGTGATAGGGGCGCATCTTTATGGGATGTTGTTTGAACCCACGATGCCTTTCTAGGAGACCAAGATAGAGAACGATGACTTGAGGATCCATATATGGAATCTCATCATATCTTTATGGGAATATGTCATGGTGATAATTCAAGAAGGGAACATACTACTGTTGATTTTCTAGAGAAATGGTTTCACTAATTAGTGTCATCCTCAAGTATTCCTTGTTACAAAGGTTCACCTGGGATAACTCATCAATGGTGGTGGAGACACCCTCTTCATATGTAGGTGGGGTGTCTTCCAGATCCTCTCTATCATCTAAAATATGATCAACATATGGAGGAGGAAACATTAGGCCATTTGACTCAGGGGAGGCACTGGTTTCTACCCTGGAAGATACAGAATCCTCACTGAGGTGTTCCTTTTCTATGAAGATTGTGATGACAGAGGTCGTTGATCCAATTCCTCCTTATTTATGGCCATGAGGTCCACCCTTGATATCGAAGAAATAGTGATGAGTCACTCGTTTTCAAGTCAGGCCTACTTTTTGGAACATGTAAGAATACTACATATTGGTGGACATGGGGTGAACCTCTTAGTAATTCATAGGAGTAGAGGCTTCTGATATCAACTATTCAAGTCTGATGTAGGAGTACAAGGTAATCTATGAGTTATCCTTTTTCTTGGAGACACCAATACCATTTTTCTCAAAGACCATGAAACAACCCCCTAGGTCTGGCATTGTGGGCTCTAACCTATGAATTAGGAGAAAAAAATATATCATTCTATTCTACCCAAGGATTGGTTGCAGTGTCCGTTAAATCATTGGGGGTATTGATACACTCAACCCCGTCAGTATGAACTTGTTTTCCCTCTCTTTTTTAGTACTCGACATCTAGATAATGGGCCTCACTAGAGTCGAAGGAGGAAGAATCACCCTAGAGTACCCCTACTCGACCATTGATGGATTATTTAAGGTTTTGTTGGTACAAAGAGGGGATTTATATGTGAAAATGAAGATGAGGTATTCCTAGAAACATGTTGTAGGCAGTATCATGTGAGACTACCATAAATCCAGTGCTTGAAACTAGACCGCTAAACCTAGTCTTAAACTAGATCTTTCCATGTGGTTTTTGTTCGCTCTTATCATAACCTTGAATTATCAGGTTGGAGGGATTCAGATCTACTGTATCAGGAATAGGTTGATCCTAAAGTTGGTATCCACTAGGCAGTTGTGAATCTACACGCCATTGAAATAACCTATGATGTACAGTGGGTGTATGTTCCCCTGTATAGTGATTCCCTAATATTCTATAAAAATGAGATGATGGATCTACATTCCTCTTTCTTGACCTCTTTTTCATAGTAGGTCTCAACGGTAGCTACTTTATCTTTGAACTGGAGAGGGATTTTCAAAGCTTTAGTAAGGTTAGTGTGCATTTACTTCAATAATTAGAGATCCTCTAGGATTGAAATCCTTGAGGGTATTCCAGAAAGGTGCTTTAACCCATCATATTTCCATGCATGGGGCATATTTTTTCCTATGTTGGGTCATTATTTGGAAAAGGGTGCATCGAACATCGCTATTTAAACTACTAGGGTATGAATAGTACTGAAATTTTTTACTAGTAATTAGATAGCCTACTCTAAAAATCTTTCGACTGCCTATTGGTTAGATGAGGTCAAGTTCTGACTAGACATGGCTGATCACAGTACAGTCGTGGTTAAACTGCACGATCAACTAACATTTTCATTTGCAAAGAAATACCTGACAAAGAAGACTAGGAGGACAGTTCTTACTAAGATCTATGTAAAATTTGTTTCCTAGTCTCTATATCATGAATGAACTAGTTGGGATCACTTTTCTGAGCATTCTAATGGCTCGTATGTCCTCTTTATTTCCTTTGACAACATCGGCTAGAGGCACCTGAGGGGTTTACATGGTATCCCTCACTATCAAGCATTGTAAAGTGATTTACTAGATCAAAGAAATTCACAAAGGAAAACTCATTATCCTCCTCAATGAAATAGTATAGGGTTGTGATGAATATGTCTAAATCACCTAACTTGGGAGGTAGAAAGTCACTAAGAGTGTGAGATGGTTTCAACACCAATAGGGGAATCTGATTTCCCTCCATTGGCGTATGTTCTTCTGAGACATAGAAGGTTGTAACACAGATGTGGATGAAATGGTATAAGGATATGTGGTGACCAAAGGAGAATCTAGATTTCTCAATTGGGTATAGATAATACCATAATAATGATTGATTGACTTTCAAGTCAATCAATCATCGTACTTCTACGTTTTGTGGCTTGGACCCTGTTTCCACTCACTCAAGTCTTCATTATCACTACCAGGGTTAGCGAAGACATGAATCACCTATGCTAGAATGTTTCCCAACTTAACTAAGAAATGATTCACTTGGTCCTAGATCCAATATTTGAACATGAATAATTCCTTTATGGTGTGCCTCGGGATCCTGCGGTATGGGGAATGATCATCATGGCTAGTGATTTTGGTCTCCTAAGGTCACCTGCACTCTGGAAACTTCATAATTCCCTTCTAAATGGTGTAGATAAAATACCCTATGACCTATGAATCCCTAAATGAATAGTTCATGTTTCTTCTATCTTGGAAAGGAATCATGGGAGCCTGGCCTTGATGGAGGACTGGAGATGTATTTTCTCATTGAGGAGACTACACTTTGTGAGGATGTTCCTGGGGGTTAGAAGCTGGGAAAGGCTGTTCTTGATAGTCTGTCACTTATAAAGGATCATATGGCATAGGGGGTAGTAGGTTTACTAGCTTGGGGGGGCTCTGAATGCATGGATATGGAAGTCTCTACCTTCACAGGTCTTCTCGTGGGAGATAGAAGGGGTAATGGGCATGACTGTTGTCTAGTCCGTTAGAAGGCTTATTCTAGACACTGAGCATTTTTATTGAACTCTCAAAATCCAAAAGGGTAGTTTAAGGAGATTATAGTAGGAACCAATGCATTCCTGACATTCTCTATGCATATCATGATTATTTTTTCCTGGGATAGTGACATGTCCAGTGAGTACATGAGCCCTTTCCACTGGGTGAAGAAGTCGACGACTCGCTCATCTAGCCTCTTTTTGCACTTAAAGAGGTTGTTGATGCTTGTATTATACATGGTAGAACTGAATTGGTATAGGAAACTATCATTTGAGATTATCCTAACTAGAAATGGACCCTATGGGAAGCTGGATATACCAGATGAATGCAAGCCCTTCCAGAGTCTGAATGAAGCATCAGAGCTTAGCAACCTCTTACTATTATGGAGTACCCAACATTGGGTCACACCTTGAGGTGAAGTGATCCAAATTATATATCGGGTCACCTATTCTATTAAATGGGGTGAATATGGGATTAACAAACTCTGGGGGTACTCAGACGCTATCCACCCATGCTGGGTATGGATTTCTATCAGGTGGGATTGCCACCTATCGTGTTTCCAGGGCCTCGAGGAGAGCATTGAAAGCAGCTATAACATCATCTTGGTGAGGTTATCTGGACACTGATTAATTTATAATCTTTTTTACTCAGGTAGTATCATGGAATTGATCCCGAGGTAGATAATCATGCTGCTCAGGTGGGGTATCTAAATCATATCTCAGTCGCTTTCCATATCCTCCAGCTTCTACCCTAACCAATTATGTGGGGCCACAAAGTTTGAACTTGGGTGTTTGGATAAGGACTAGATTCCCCATAGGAGGGAATATAGGGTCCTTGAAGGCATTTTTTAAGTTTGGGAACTACTCTGTAATGAGATCAGTAGTGATCCTTTTATATTCTTCGAGCTGATAGAGTAAGGCGGTTATCGTGGGTTTTGTATCTACTTTTGGATCCACCTAAAACAAGTTAGAGGGTTTTATATGTACTTTAAATTTATCAACATATTGATTGATAGGTAATAAAATCTCATTATGGGGACTTTTTTGGCTTAGTTCATGTCTCTGCTGACGAGTGTGGACACCTACTAAAGGGTCTTCCTAGTACTACGTTTCCCCTTGATGTGGTTCTTCTATGTCATGCCCTGCATCGGAGGCCCTATTCTTGTGATACTAAGGAGTTTCAGTGATGAACATACTTACCATGGCTATATTCATATGGGAACTTTCATCATCGATGGATAGGTTGGACTATCATTCCCACTACTTTTGTAGGATAGGGTTGAAATGGAGGGTAGCATACTGCCCCCATCCTCTGATCTATATGTATGGAGAGATTCTTCCATGACTCAGAAAAGAACTATGAGGCTCTTAACATAGGTTTTATATATATTTTAGATATAACCATATTAATCAAGACACTGATCCACCGGGAGCATTGCAATCTCAACCTTTCTGCACTGTTGGTTCATGGCATCAAGGTGATCATGGATCCCATGGTAAGATAGCTACCAATCATAGAGGCAGTGATATGTATCCCATATAATCTGGTGGAAACACTCTATATAGTCATCAGTAAGGGAATATGGGATAAAAAAATTATAGATCTATAGGTATCCAAAACACAACAGATAGTTGTTCGGTGGCCAAAACCTCCCACAATCCCTCTTTCTCAAAGGAAGGGTCCTTCTCTTGGTCTCCCCAAGCCCCGATTGGCACAGGAAAGGTATGGATGGAAGGAATAACATGGAATTACATAGAATATTCTCTACTAGAAGAGAGATCACCATGTAGGTCAAATATTCACTACACATTGGGATGTCTCTTGGAGGCGGATCCAGCTTCAAGATTATGTCCATGTAGGATGGGGTGTTCACCACTATATCATGTGTAAGTGTTGAAGCATCCATTTGTGGCTCAGTGGAGTTCTCTTCATCTAATGGAATCAACCTAGACCTTGAAATCTCTCTAAATTATTATGTTTAGGTAGAGAGGAGGGAAACATGCAGTGATGGTGACGATTTCACTGTGAGTCCTTGGAAGGGGTCCAGAATATCCTCCACCCGAAGGTATCTACGGAGGGACCTAGGGAACTTATAGATCTAATAATATAGGTATATAATCCTCAATTTATTGGATTATTCCCTAGACTCTAAAAACTAGGGTGAATATTCCCTCATTGGGTCGTATATCACTTCATAATTTGATATGTCAACACTAACATGACACTTCCCAGGGTTTTTCCTTCAATGATGGGTGTCCAGCCTCCTGCCCTAGGATGGTTCTTCAAGGTAAGGTATGTCTTTGGAATGATGAGTACCTCTGTCTAGTTGTTTATGGATTTAGGATGACCCCAACTTCATTTTATGGTGGTGTGGGGAGGAACTTCACACTAATTGATAAGAATACGGAGAGTACCTATGTGTTGGCTGTTAATGGAGTAGGGAGGACCTCTACTTAGGTTGATGGGAACATAGGGAGGACCTCTATTCCATTTGGTTAAAATTCAAGGAGGACCTCCATATTGGTTTTCCTCACCACGGGGTGTCTTGTAACAGTTGGTGGTGGTGTTAGTGACTGAGAGATTCAACCCAGCCTACCTAAGAGGCAGTTGGGGTCTTGATTCTATGTGGGTAAAGATGGATCCCTTTCAAATATTTTAGGGATATAGTGAGATAAAATGGTATTGGTAGGGGCAATAGCTACTGGAGAAGATTCCCCCTATCATACATTATACTGGGCTTGCCCCCGATATCAGCATCGAGTGTTCCATGAAAGGGTTGATGGACCGGGGATGAAATCAACTTGTTCATCAGCCTATAGGACCAGTCAGTTCTAGTGATAATGAGGCCTGGTGGTAGCCCTCCTAGGAAGATCTTGAGTGGTAGTCATTGTAGGCACACCTTGAACATCTCCTACCTCCTTGGTGTGGCAGAGTAAGATATCAAAGCACTCTAGAGAGAGGCTCCTGAAACGGTTCTCTATTAGAAAGGGGGAGGTTTTCCCCTGCACTGCCCTCAAGGGAGGTAGTGTTTTTGAGGTGATGATGACTTGAGGTTATGGTGGTCCATATCCTTGGTGGTAATGACCCCTTTCTACTCATATTGATGCATGAGGGTGTCGATCACCCTCCTATGGATGATCTCAGAGGTTGGGACGGGGGATGGGGACCCAATAGCCAAATGCATGGTGGAAGTTGGGGTAGAGGTGTAATTGTACGAGATTACTGCATCAAGTTTTCCCATTCCCCGGTTCCTGTTGGCACTAGGTTGTCAGATTCTTGTTTCTTGAGTTCTATAAGGCATGTGGATTCAACTATTAGCGAAGGTACAGTGAAAGTGATGCCCAATTACCCAACATCGCCCAATATTTCTAAAGTGGAGAAGGATCCATGCTAACAATGTCACTGAACAAGGATTCCCAATGTTAATTTTCCCAATCCATAAGTGAGTTTCATGTTAGGCCCATCATTTTCTTGGTGGGATCTAGCACCGAATATCTTGATCTGGTGATATGATAATATGTCTATTCCCCAAACACTACTAGTACCCATGGTTGAGAAGAGGAGATTCATGTTAGGTTCACCATTTCTATTTCTGATGATTTCGCTAGGGAACTATATTGTCCCTCCACCTATAGGCTGGTTCACTACTTTCTTATTTCCCTACATTCCTGTTTTCCAAAGGTGGTCATATTTCATCACTTTTATAGGTGATGTCTGCTCCTTGATTGAAATAGAATGATTGGATTTTAGTTCCTCCTTCCATGGATTCCTCCTTGGATCTCTTTGACTAGTTTGGGTCTCCCTCATAGATTAAGTCAGGTTCATGAAACTTTATCCCAATGCCATATCATGGAGGAAACTAATTAATCACACTACTTCTATCTCAATAGGGTAATAACCTTCGGTCAGGTGAGGTAGTCATGTTGGGAATGTCTGGGAATGTCTAGACATTGGGTATATTGGGAACTTGTAATGTCTTTCTCTTTTGGAGGGTATCTCATGTTGAGGAATATTAGTCACAGAACCCAAGGCATCTCATGTCAGTCATGAAGTAATTGATTCTATAGGCATAAGTCCTCTGATGATTTTTACCTTGGGAATCCCATTTTTATTTCAGGGGGTAGGGATTCTTTATTAGGGCATGATTTTAATTTCCTATAGAGATGGACATGGGGTTAAATTCATATGGGGATAGGATGGGTACATGTTTAACATATTGGGGGGATAGTATGGGTGCAAGTTTAACATATTGTAGGGATGAGATAGGTGCAAGTTTAACGTCTTTTGAGGATAATACGGGGTCAAGTTTAATGTCTTGTGAGGATAGGAAGGGTACAGGTTTAATGACTTGAGAGGATAGGATGGGAAAAAGTTTAACATATTATAGGGATAGGATGGGCATAGTTTTAATGTCTTGTAGGGATAGGATAAGCGTAGGTTTAACATATTATGAGGACAAGATGGATGTAGGTTTAATATCTTGTGGGGATAGAATGAGTGTGGGTTTAATGTGTTGGAGGGATGTGATGGGATTAATTTTAACATATTTTAGGGATATGATGAGTACAAGTTTAACATCTTGAAAGGACGGGATAGTTGAATGTGTCTATAGGAGGGAAATTTTCACACTTGAATGATGTCACGATTGAAACTGGGGTGGCATCCTACCTGAACTGTATAAGAGATAGAGATCAAAATCCATATAGTTTGATGTTTTAGTTTAAGGTTATGTGACAGGACTAATCCATGTATTTTAACATTGTGCGGTAAGGATTCTCATGTTGTGAAAGGAGCATCGATGAGGGATGGTGTGGGGATTATGTAGAGAAGTTAACCATGGCAGTTGTCTCATCCCCTGATAGTGAAGGATGGTGTGGGGCTTATGTGTGGGAGCTTCCCAGGTGTAGAGTTTCATCCCATGGAGGTGGAGGATGGTGTTAGGCTTACAAATGGAATCCACCCACTGTAAGAGGATCATTACACAGTGGGGAAGAGGGTGGAATCCCATGATGATCATGCCTGGGGTATCTTGTGTTTAACACACAGAGTAAGGCTACAGTTTAATGTCATGTGCTGAGGATGTTGTCATGTAGTTTAACATTGTACGACTAGGATGTGAAGCTAATCAGTTTTACATCATACAGCTTGGATGTGGATGGGGCTCACTCTAGGAGAGGGACTATATCGAGGCAGGAATAATATTCATCTTAAGGAATCCCCATCAATATAGGTGCATAATTTCCCTCAAATATGTCACCTCCACCATTAATGCACCTCTGGGAAAGGTATGGCATTGTCACTGTCATGGAGGAGTGGAAATTAGGAGTCCTGGTGTTATAGAACCTATTCTTAAGATCTATATACATTAGGGTACCTATACTTAGGAGAAACAAGTAGGATAGTGGCTACACTATAATCATAGGGAATGTGGGGTTGAGGTCCAAAATGTTGTTGCATGCAACTTTATTATATCGCATGAAAAAGTTGAGTGATCAAGGGGATCTAACACAAGTACCACACATGAATTATTATGGAATAGTTACATGTAATATTTGGAGTTTCACATAGATCGGGGTTATGTGAAGGCATCTTATCTTATATGAACCTGACCAAACTTCGGAGGTGTTACGTGAGGATCACTCAACTACAAGACAAGTCAAATTTGGCCTCAGAGAAGGTCATTAACATATGTTATCTTTCTTTCAGGGTCTATCATTTCTAGTTTTTCACACTATCATGAAATAGAAAAGTTTCTCACATAGTAGCATCACTTAGTCTTCTAGAGATCCTCTACGCTTCCTTTTCTAACTAGAAGAAGCACCCTGGCTAACTGTTGTATCAACTGAAGCTCCACCCAAGCCTATCCTTCCATCTATGTCTATGTTAAAACACAATTTTATTGAATATTTTATTAATAATAAATGATATAATTTCCTCACATTATGATAAATATGTTTATTTATAGAATATTTGGGATTAAATCATTCATTTGAAAATTTGATAAAAATTACAGTGTTACCCTTTTAAGGGTTGATATAGTATTTCAGACATAATTTTTTTTTTGTGAATTATTTAAACTTAAAATTTTGTGAATGTGTTCCTGGTTTAATGGGATCCAACTTTTATTCAGTAAAAGTGAGCTAAATCATTTATTTTATTGGAATAAATGGTCCATGAAGTCAAATATGGGTTGGACTCACCAGATTGGATACTACTTCAGTATTTGAGCCATAACTTCTCCATATGTGATTAGATTTGGCCCAAATTTGGAGATGAGATCGATAAAAAAAATTCATACAACTAATAATTCTGTAAGGATAGATGATTTGTGCATTTTGTGGTCAAGAAGGCGGTTCAAGTTAGATTAAAATATTTAGCCTAATTTCTCCATTCACACTTGAAACCACTTGTAAACCTAGCCTCCCTTCTACTCTATAAATATGTAATTTTATCATTTGGAGGGATTGGGGACATGAATTGGGAGATTTAAGGTAGATTATAATTGTTTTAACTCCATTTCTCCAGGCATTTCAAGAGGGAGGTCTCTTGAAGCTAGGATCCCTTCATCAAATCCTTCTTCTTCTTCTTCACTTGTTAATGTTTTTGTTCTAGCAATAAATTTCTTAGTTCCTATTTTATTTATTATATTTTATTATGTTTTTTTCAATTCTTTTCCTCTTTACTCATCCTATTTGGTTTGTAAATCAATATTAGAAATGATATTGGGTTATACTCTTTCTAAACCTTTGCACATGCAATACGTTTCTACAATGACTACACCACCCATGGAAGAGTAGTTCTTTTTAGTAATCGATCTACCTATTAACTTATTCATTAATTTATTTTGAATAAATGAGATATTGTAATTAACTTAATATGATATATTAATTGAGTTTTTAATTTATATGAAACTAAACAAGCAATTGAACAATTAACACAAAACACGCGAGGTCGGGTATTGTGTGAATTGTGAGATCGCGATCATAATCGATAATACAAAACCACATGGGATCAATTTGCAGAGTTAAAATATAATCCCTAAACTCAATTAATCCTCATTTCAAGAGTGGATATGTTCTCCAATTTACCACTGAACATAATCTATCCTTAAAACATTAATGAAAGCAGGGTGTTGCGATTGCATGTTTTGAAGCTATCCTAGGGTTTAATTAATTTCATCTTTGTGGTTAAGTTAGCTCCTTTAGGGTTTGAGGGTTAAAAATTTAGGGGATTATAATTAAATGGATATTAATTTAAATTATAATTATTAATAAGAAAATTAAGAGGTATAGTTAGATCGATTATGCCTTTTAAGAATATTTTCTTAAAAAAACATCTTCTCGTTGTGTCTAATTAATCAAATTTCATTTCAAAAATAAAAATAAAAAAATAAAATATTATTATAGAATACTTGTTATAGTTTTATAAACAATACCCCATCCTATCAAGTAGTGTTTTTTATTTCATTTTATTTTCAAAAATACCTTTAATATGTTTTTTTAAAATTACTTCCTCTGAGAGATGACCTTGGTTAGTCACTCTGTTGTACCTAAATAACCCAAAACTGAACATCATTTGAGAGCTCCCATGATAGCGCCCTTTCAGTCTGCCTCATCCAAAGTTATGTTATCTGCTACCTCCATAAAGGTTAGAAGGAACAAAAGAACCATCACCGATCAAACATCATCCCTCAGCCCCATTTTGAACCTCCAAGCTTTTAGGTAATCATTAGTGATAAGATCCAGTGCCAAATGCACCAACTCATCCAATCAAGTAGAGTATTCCAGAATGGTATGATCTCCTTATCCAGGGTTAGAAACTCCCGGGTCTTTATTTCATGTAAAGTATCTAGATAAAAGTGTTGATTAAATATATTATTGAAGGAAACCTAGGTAATACCTTCATGCAACTTAAATTTCACTATTTATTCCCACCATCTTCTTCTTGGTACCTTGAGGAAAAACCCACCTAAAAATCTTCAAGAGTCTTCAAGAAGTTAAATATCCTCTCAATCTATTCAAACCACACCTCTGACTCTTATGGTCCTCTATTAACCTAGAAGATAGGTGGATGCTTATTTTTAAATTCTGATCCATGATCCACTACTCGTCCCGGGTTCACTACACCCACTAACCCCAAAGTCTGAATGGTACAGATCACTACTTCAACCAAAGAAGGTTCCACTGGAGGATCTTCATATGGAAGCTTCCTTGTGGATTCCCCTCTTGTATTTAGAAGATCCCTTATAGGAGAAATTTTTTGTTAAACATAAGATAATAACCAATCAGTCATGAGCAACTCTAAAACCATTAAATCAAAAACAAGAATCCAAAAAAATGATTTAAAATAATAATAATTTAAAGCGGTTATAAATTCTAACACAAAAGGGAAACACCTTTAAAAATGAATATTTCTATCTAAATAAACTCCCCACTTAGTTTATTCAAACAACCATACATGCACCAAGTCCCCAAACTTTGTAGATAGGTTAATTTAAACAAATTTCCCATACAATTCATTCAAGTTAACCTAAATAATAAGTCTTGGAATTAGTAAATATCTTTAAATAATCCATGGAAACTCGGATTCAGTCACATGAGTGAGATGGTCAGGCCCCTTTTCTGCACCTACTGTTCAAATTCCAATGATCCTACTCCTGTCTACCCAAGACACAGAACCATCTCATATAGTGCTAACACACTTCAAGCTAAGTAACCGCCCTCTGATACCAAATTGTAATAGACCAACTCGGTCCAACCAGACCGATCATCCAAGTAACCCATTACAGAGTGAGGTATAACAAAAATGACATAACAAGTCTCATATATAAGGAAAAAATATAAAAAAAATTAGAGTAAAAAGTTGAAATAAGGGAGATACAACATAGTCAAACAGACTAAACTAGAAATTATGACAAGTATAGACTACAAGTCTCCATGTGACCAACCATCACCTCCAAACCAAAACAGCAATGTAAAGGGTATCATGTTTTTTAATTCCCTTCCCTTTACCTATATCCTATAAAACAAGGTCTATAACCTCCAAAAAGGTAGAAATATAGTGTGAGAAACAAATCCCAGTATGATGCAACCAAGAAATATATACAAGTTCTAATGATAAGAATGTGAAAGTCCAAGATTTAAAACAATAACATTTTTATAATAATTTTTATAAATAAAACAATTTTAAAAACTTTTACAAACAATCCTTGAATTTTTCACAAATTTCATGTCATATTTTCCGAAACTAGAAAAAAACATGTAAAGATACTAAATATAAATATACATGTGAGTCAATATCCATGTATCAATCTATCATGAAATAAACAACCAGAAACAACAATGCACCTACCATACATGCTCTTGCCTATGGGACAATACATACTAGACACTCATGATCCTAAAAATTCATAAGGTTGGATCCAAATAACATCGAGGCCTTCCATAGATCATCAACATTGTTGGCACCCATAATTGTGCATCCTTCCCTTTGTCATCAAATATTTGAGGAATGTGAAGACTGTGAAAAACATTGAAGTAATTTCCATAATTTTTCTTAGTTTAATAGGATATACCTCAGGTTCTTATTGCACCCATATTAGAACATCCCTTAAAGTGGTTTCACTTTACTTTTACAAAAAAAATGTGGCCATCCACCAACTAGTAAGTCCAACTCGACCACAAGACCATGTGGGACCAAAGGTCAGCCACACCCAGTGAGAGTCATCTTGGCCAGCCAGTAAAATAGTAGAGGAGAAAAGATCCTATGGTAAGTTATTGGTATTGTGTATGGGGTAGGTGGTGCATGAACCTATAAGTGTACATAGTCTGAGCCAGAAGCTTGGTGGGCCGAAGCCTAGGTGGAGGTGATGTGTGTGGTATGAGTGTTGACCCCGTTGTCAACTCGATGGAGTGAAAGTCGCGAAATGGATTATATAATAAAAGAATATAATGTGGATATTTTGATGTGGGATGGGATTTCACATGTACTTTTTATGAAAACCAAGTCCCGACCATCTGATCACGCCAACCGCTGATCCCAACCGTCTACTTCAAGTCTCGCAGATCGTGAGTTCAAATTTAACCTGATCTTGTGCTTGTGAAAATTCGAACTCAGCCGATCTCATGCAACACATGACCTCCATATTCAACCTCTTCCACCACTGGTTTGAAATATAAAGACACCCTCCCATCATCACTACCATTTCTAGACCTTCTTCAATAGCCACGCGAGTATGATACAACCAAAAGAAGCCATTGGGATCTCTGATTGAGGACACCAATAGCATGCCATGAGATCTCCCATCAGCACTCAAAGCATCACATGATCATCCTTTGATCATGAAATAGAATTAAATATGATCAATGAAGTCTTCATGAGAAGTTTAACAATCATGATACCTTACGCCTTCAGCATATTTTCATCATAATTAATTCAAATTTATTTGATCATGCGATATTGCGAATGAAGATCACATGAAGCCTCCACCACCTTAGTTGGCGCATGTGGCATCCTCCCCATGTAAAGAGGTAGGATATTAGGCTAGACCTCACTTATAAAACCCTATTCCCATTAAGAAAAAGGCACACAAAGGGATAAAGGGGAGTTTTGGAAAAGAAGGAGAGTAGTGAAGGAACATAAGGGTCGACCATAATCTTCAAAAATCTTCTTCGGGTAATTATGGGGGCCTCATCATGAGAACCCATCATGATAATGAAACTATGAGAATTCATGTGTGATTATATTAAGATCACATGATTATATGGATAAATAACACCATGTGTGGTCTCTGTAAAATGGAGTCTCCACTCGACCAAGAACCCCCTGCACCTGTTCACATAATCACACAAGGATAGAACTTCATGTGACGTGATAATGCATACCCTTCCTCAAATTCATGGTACATCCATACTGGTGTTTACAAACATGAATCGGTGGATGGGATAATGGTGAACTCGTGAACCCTTATTCACATGATGCTCGAGTGCCACCTTGGAAGCAACGGCTCCAACACACTATGCCTCATAAGTCCCTGTTCATGTGAAGAAATTCTTGGAAAATAACACTGGAGAACCCCACAGTGACACACTAGGCTAGATAAAACCCTTTTTCATCAGATCATTTATCTAAATCCTCAACACCCACAACTTAGAAGGTTTCATCTGATAAGGATCCATCGAAATTAGAGAACCACTAGGCTGTAAGTTTGTCCTGAACTCAACATCATGTTGAGGGGATAACACCGTAAACTCATCAGGAAAAATATATAGAAAATCCTTGAAGACCCCAGGTACCTCCACTATCCCAACATCTACTGATTCTATAAATATATTAGATATCAAATAAAGGAGGGTAATCACACGTCTCTAACCTAGCTGACAACCCCGTTCACCAGTGAAAACTGCATGATGACCAACCACATTCGAGAAAATGACTCTTATACAAAAGAAATTGATAATAGAATGAATTGAATACAACCATTAAATTATAAGGATGAGATTGTATAGTTTCATTTGAAGTAAGAAAATATCTCCACATAACTGATGTGGCCCCATCATCAGTCTACACCCCCAACACAAATCAAACAAGTTGGTATGGCCTATGAATAATGTATTAAACACTAGGGTCACATGAATAATTTCTATGTATAGTGTCAAATAAAGGATTAAAGTGGATAAAATAAAGTATTTTAAAGCTCATGAATCAAACAAGGCACAAAAAAGAGTACAATAAAAACATATCGTACCTTGAACGATCTTTGGAGATAGCACCTTCATTGCATGCAACTGACCACACCCAACTCCTCTTCACCTTTATTGATGACCACCTATATGGCCATGCTCGATTCAAGGTACTTTATGATAAGGAATATCCTAATGTCAACCTCTTCCTACCCCATCCCTTCTTAGCAGGGCATAAGCCTATTACCCCTACTTCTAAAATGGTCACACTAGCAGTTGTTGTTGGGGTTGATGTTGAACCTGTCCACCTCTACCAAGATGATCCCCAATAACCAATGGTGACTAATACTAATAATGAAAACAGGCTCTACAGGTGAAGAACACTAACCCAAATCCCCCCAGTAAAATCATGGAAACCATTGGCCTAAGAAGGATGGAAAGGAAGCTCCTAAGTTAAACTCCCTACTAGTTGAAACATCGAAGTCCTTGGTTCCTAAAACCTACAACTAAAAACTATACTCCTTAAGGAGACATACTGGTTCCCCTATCATGGATAACCTCCTCATTATTACATATGATTGATCACCTTTTCCTTCTTCTGAACATCCAAGTACATTGGAAACATGAAAGGAGTAACTGCATACTAGATGGAAGGACAGAGTGTTACCTCAAGATGCTAAGCATGGGACTCCTGGTCTATAAAAAGGTCTGGGAAAAACACAAAATATCCTTGAACTTGATCTGAGCTCCCACATAGACATTCTATCTTGTATAAGATAGAGAAACTTCTACCTCTTAACTGTCTTTATGGTCGACGAAAGAAACTCTAACTAAAACTCTTTCTCGAAGTAAACCCACAAAACACCTACCCCATTTTGCTCACCAAGATACAATATCCACCACTTATGCACAAATCATATTATCTAACTAACTACCAATGGGATGCAGTACTTTTTTGAGACCTAGATCAAACTGAAAGTGATCTCGAGCTCCTCCAACCAACTCTCTATCTATAGATTAAAGACATTACCCTCATACTTTTTCAAATTTTGTCGCTAAAAAAGCACACAACGTACTCTTCCACTAATCCTCCTCCTCAACCAGATCTTCCCTATAGAGATCAACTAGATCATCCTACTAAACCTCCACTACCAAAACCCCACATTGACGATGACCAAGAGCTATAACTTAAAATAGAAATAATTATTTCTTAAGCCCTATAATATGTAATTTTATTAATATTTATTTAATGAATTCAATTTTTTTCATAATATCTCCCAATTTAAATAAGAACGCAGATCAATAATGAGGCATGCACCTCTCCTAGGTATATACCCTACAATCGGTGACACATCACTTGGTCATTTAGTAGGATTAGATCCCTTTCATCGAATCATGGGGGCCCTAAGATCTTGTGTCTCAGTCAGTCTTCACTGGCCTATGTCACACACCAAGATCAACTGACATTTTTTACCTATTAACCCATGAAACCATCACTGTGTCTAACTCCAAACTTCATCCTATATCTCAACCATCATCTTTGATACCACTCTGTCACAACCCCCACCCTCCAAAGGTACCCCTACTGAGCCTGAAATGAAGGAATAGAGATAATAATCCTCGAGTCCAGCATCCAATGGGCCCCAGGTTGGTGACGAGCACTGAGGGTATAAAAAATCACAAATGGGTGGCGTTACCCTCAATAAGTAAACAAGGTTGGGAGATATGGTGAATCAACTATGAATAAATCCATAACATAACATAACATAACATAAAGGAAATCCATAACAACCTGCAAAATTATATATAAAGTAAATAGATAAAAAAAATCTCAAAATAAGTACCCAAATGTAAAAGCTAAGGTAAACACATTGAAATAGTACAAAGGTCTAAGCTAGTAATGTCCAGAACAATCCACAAAGTCCTCCTGGAAACCTAAAAAATAGTTTATATACATAGGGTGAGCATACAAGTATACTCAATAGGGTGCTAAAGTCTCTCATGCACATGTGAAAGAAGCATACTAATGCACTCATGAGAAAACACCAGAATCAAAAAGCACCTAAATAGGTCAACTAACCAATCTCCATCCTCACCGTGGAACACTCACTAAATAACACATCCAAGTATAAAATTATAATAAGAAGCATATAGATAAGGATTCATACCCTGCACTACTTTCCCACTAACTTTCCACTCTCACACCCCAACAACATACATCTTGGAACTCCCACCTCTTCCATATAACAAGACTTCACACACACACCTAGTCTATCACACCACAATATATCCTACCCATGGACACCTGGACCATCACATCACGTCTCACTTGAAGACACTTCGGTCACATCTCACCTCAAGACACCTGGGGCATCACATCACATCTCACCTAAAGACACTTGATCCATCACATCACATCTCACTCGAAGACACATAGGCTATCATGGAACCATAGTAGTAGGGTATTGTGAACATGTAGGACATTAACATTGTGTCATCCTATTACCATGAATGACCCCCACCATAAGTAATCTCGTCATCTTGATAGTTCACTTTTGACTTCTAGCCATCATAACCCATGCATGTCATCATCACCTAGAAGAGGGAGCATGGAAGAGCGGGTGGTCATCCATCTATCCTCCCAGTGGGATGTTGGGAATAACACCCCCTAAAAATTTGGTGTTGGAATAAGGTGCTAGACATGGGTGGGTCACATATAGAAATCATGAGGAAATAAAATGTATATATATATATATATATTATTGAACTCCACACAAACCCAACCTATGGGTACACAACTGAAGCACTAACCAACTCATAACATCACCATGTCACCTCACAACCTTCACCACTTTTATTTCCACCACTATATGAAAAACACCACAAAATAATCCCCAAGCCACATTCCACTTATCATTTTAGATTAATTAATTTTATAGATTTCATATTTCCAACCAATTACCATTAAAAGACCCATTTATTCATATATAAACATCAACCATGTTAGCCACATTCCCCATTTTAATTCAACATTTATTTACCATTTAAGACCATTTCCATTTCACTTTCATTGTTACCAATTTATTCCATTAATACCCAGGCATCTAGCACAACACCGCACAACTACCACAACAACAAGCATAATATAACATCCCACCAAAAACCCATCATATTCATGCCAAGAACCTGTATAACTTCCCTTTTTCTAGCCACAACCACCACCTAATCACAAAAAAAACCACATACCACCACACCACAACCACATCCTCATGAAAAAAACCATATTTAATTTTCACTTCACAACACATATCACAAACACTTCCCCCATACATTAAAACACACATCACAACCACTTCCACACAAACCCATAACAATTTTTAAATTTTTCAAGGGGGATTTTCATCACATTCCACTTCTTTAATTAAGGGCATTCTCACACAAGTCATATTTCCTGTAGAAATCATTTCATTATCTAGATATAAGTAATTATACAATTTCCATTTTAGGTAATGATAATCAACCACACAATATGGATTTCACAAATCACATCAATTTAAGCACAAACAAAGACCCCTAATGGCTATGATTTTTAACAGGGCATTTCACCTGCAGAATTCACAATATCAAGATAATAAAAAAAGATATAAAGACATGTGAATCATCCTCCTACCACTTAAATTTCAATTAAACATTTCATGATCTTTATTAGGCTGGTGAAAACCATCTTCCAAAATATAATCAAGTGTAAAAATTCTACCACATGATACACATAGATGAGAACTAAAGGATTCCCTATATCAAAATGAGAATTCTAATTCATTGTGCAAGGTTGAAATAAGGGAAATGCCATCACTAAGAACTAAAAGGAAGGATATAACTCTCAATATCCTAGAACATAACAACCACATCATCCCCTTACCCAAAACACTATCAAACCAATGATTTTCTTGACAACATCCCTTCCTAGATAAAGAAATAGAGAAAACTAGAAGAAAACAAAGAGGGGAACTCACCTAAACCACCACAGATAAATACTATATGGTTGGGGTCAAAAACACTAAAATGGGGTTGAAATTCATCCTTGGGATACACCTAAGTCGCCCAAGAAATGATAGAGAAACTAGAAAGGCGATCATATATGAGGGAATTTGAGAATTTATACCTAGACTAAAAAACATAAGACTCTGATTCATTCCTAGAGACTATGTTATAGAATGTATAAAAACAAGGGGCACCATGATGTAGCCAAGAGAACCATTTCATAGCATGTCTATTCAAACCAACCTCTGAGAAACATGGATAATTACACACTACAAATCCTATAAAATAGGAAAGAGACCATGACGCAATAAAAGACACCACGTCATATGAACCATCTTCTAAGAAGAGGTTACGCCATAGCCTCAAATCCATGGCACAATTGTGCATAAATTGGAATAATTGATGAAAATTGACCCATGGGACTCAACGCCACAGCCAACACCCCTACACCACATCCACTTGGGTAAGCAATCCATCTCTATTCCATAGCCACTCTCCACGCCACAACAATACCAAAATTGGTAGTAGCTCCAAAACTCCATCCATGGAAAACTACTTCATAGTTGGATCCTACACATCATAGCTAACTCACCTCCAAGACACAGCCTCCATCTCCATACTATAACACCTTTGTCAGATGGATTTTCAATCTATAACCTCCTTCTTCTCCTCCAAACCCCTCAGGACTTTCCTAGACACCTCCACTACCATAATTCCTACAAAATAATAGGCCAAAAGGTTTAGTACATTACACCCACCCATATATAGAAGATCACAATCAATAAGAACCTCAAGGTTAAGAAGTAATATTAAAATAAACAACAATATAAAGGTGCTACTAGAAATGTGCAGAAGGGAAATAAAATAAAGAAGAGAGAAACCCCTATGTAAAACCACCTATAAAGGTATAAGTGTCGTGGTCTACTAAACTAGGAATGAAAGTAATACGATCCTAATCTAGAAATAATACCCTTAGGTCAACCTATATGAACCTACCAATCTTGGTAGTATCATTGAACTACTCACACCCAAAACCATACTTAGGGCCTAAATCCACTATGGGAACAACCATTTTGGTGCACTCAGCTACCCTATTACACTATAGATATACATAATCTCAACTAGAGTTTGAACTCATTTGGGACTCTACTTAGTTACCTAGCATTACCATGACCAACAACCAATTAAATAGGTGATCAAGAAATGGAAATAAATGCAAAAATGAACACAAGAAATATCCCATACCTCGACTCTAATACCCTCGCATATAAAAGCCTCAGCCTTATCATACATCCATCACTAAATAATAAAAAACCCATAATGATCACAGCAAATAAAAGGGTAAATCAAAGAGGGTTTCATAAGAAATAAAATCATTTTAAAGTTCCAAATTGGCCTTTAAATGAAATCCAACTCAGAATGACAAGTTGTTTTCCATTCTTTAAAATGTTAACCCTTTATAATGATTTTAAAAACTTTAGAGAACATGACCCTTTTTAAATAAAAATATTCCTTTAAAAAAATACTTTGAAAATAAAAATTGAGACCAAGGCCTACATTTTATATCAAAATAATTTAAATGAACCCACACAACATTTTCAAAGACACTTAGCACATAAAATAATTCAATTCAAAATCGATACACAAAAATCCATAGGAAACCCCTTTATTTAAATATATACTTCAACTAAAAATAAACATCTAAAATGAAATAATTTCATGATTTTCCAAATAAAGGAAAATTATAGAAACACCTATCTTAAAGTAAATCAAAATGATTTCATAATGCATTTCCTTCCATGGAGAACACCCAAATAAGAAAGAAAATATCCTCTATAAGTCCAAAACAACAAAACCCCAAGATTAAACTACCTAAAACCCTAATTTCATCTTACCCAGTGATGAGGGTTCTTGGGAGGAAGGGAAATCAAGAGGGAAAGGTAACGGTATGAGAGGAAAGTGGGAAAGAAGAGAAATAAGGGATAAATACCATGGAAATCACTTGAAACTTGAATGAGGAGAGCCAAGAATCTATGGAGAGGGAGAATTAAATCTCTCAATAGCTTCAAAGGGGATGGACAGACATATGGGTAGAAGAGAGAGGTGAGGGTGAGTTAAATTTTTAGGGGGAAAACAAGTAAAATAACTTTCTAAGTAATTCTAGTAAGGACACATGATTTGGCCACATTGTTTTCCAAACTATGCACCAAATGTGTACCCCTCACTAGACACACCTAGGAACCCTACACAGTTTCCTCTAAGACCCCAAATAGTTTAACTACCTATGAATTAACCATTCCAAATGACATTATCAAGGTCTATAGAACTATCGCATGGACACCACACGATTTACCCTAACTGTGTGTGGGCTAACCGTATGACCCCTGAAAACCTTTAAAAAAATTAAATTCAAAGTCTAAAAATTATTGGAACTTAAAAACACACTCAATAGAATAAAATAATATAAAAATATATATAGTAATATGATAGATGTTAGAATTCTCCCCACCATAAAAATTTCTACCCCTAGAATCCCATCAGTTAAGAACAAAAGGAAACTAAAACACTAAAACCTTCCCACCCAATACCTGAATTGGGTGGGTTGGTGGAAACTAAAAAATAAATTATAAAAGGAAAATACTCACATGATACACCATCTATCACGAACCAGCCTAGGTACCCTGGTAACCCAATAACCGAGCCGGCCCTAACATATCCCTAAGGGATTTCCCGATCCCCATGGTTTGATGACTAGCACCTGACATCATACAACATACAAGTGGGAATGAATTTTCCACAAGAAAGTGGAAGCAAAAGAGACAAGACAGTGTGCATAACAAATGAAGATCCACTAGGAGTAAGGTATTAGAAAACAGCAAGGCATAAAATCCCAAAGTACTACAACCCAAAGTACTAAAATGGTAAAACAACCCCTAGGTCCCTAAGAACACAACACACCAAGACCATGCCTTAGCAGTTAGATCCACCTCCAAGAGATCACTTCCCTTTGCTTGAACCTGGAAGAAGAAAGTCTAAAAACACCTAAAGGCAATAGTAGGGTGTGGGCCTAAGCCCAGTATGATACCACCAAAGGTTCCATAACAGGTTCCAAATATAGATTGTCCAAATAAAAGCTTTCAATTTTCAAAATAAATAGGTTTTTCAATTCAAAATCATATTTAAAAGAAACATGTTATACATTTTCAAAATGACGGGAAAATACTTTTAAATCATAGGATTTAATTTATAAGAGATGGAATATTTCTAAAATAATGTATTAAGTAAAAAATTTATATAAAAAATTTTATATAAATTCAACAGGCATGTAAAGAAATTCAAAACAATATTGGCATACATTTATATATCAAATATAAATAAACAAACGAGTAACATGGTCATATACAATAAGATACGATAGTATTAACCAGCTATAATATTCCACACTCTCTAAGTGAACATAGAAAAATGAGTATACTCATATCCCCCTGACACTGGCCAGAGGTGACTTGTCACCCTCCCATAGGGGATGTGACCCAATGTAGATATGTTTTAAAATGTTGTCATAGCATAGATTGTATCCAAATAACTCACCAACTACCTAAGTCTTACATGTGCTCTTATATGATTGTAAATTTATTTTAAGACTTATTAAAATACAATAAATCCCATTCTTCCATTTCAAAAATTCCAATTTCTTTCCATTTAAAACCGAAACAGGTTTTATTAAAAAACATGCCTCCTTCACAAGATAAAACCACTGGGTTTATATCAAATTATTTTAAGCCATTTTTATGAGTTTGAAATCCATTCAAAACCAATTCCATCCTTTTCAAAATTAATTTTTACAATTAAATTAAAAAATTTAATTGAAAAAATTTCCATAAAATGCAAAATTTAAATTCAACAATTTAAATCAGCCACTTTCCAAAAACCCACCCCAATTCAGTAGAATTGGAGGTTTTCCAAATTCCCATGCCAAAACCATTTAAAATCTCCCAATTCACTAGAATTGGGTTTTATCAAAGCAATTTAAAGAAAGTATAATAAATTTAATTTAAATTAGAAATTGAAATAAATTAAGCAATACAATGGTGATCAATTTGGCCAAAATAGGACAGAACCACCTACCTCAAAGTTAGGGTTGCACACACCCGCAACTGAAAACCAAAATAAATGAAACCAAATGCTGTCAAAAAAGGCCCTAGAATAAAATATACATCAATATTGATTTAATTTAGAAGACAAGGGGTTGGCAGATAAAATAAAAAACCACGTACCTCAATAACAGACGTCCGCCACACCACAACTAATGAAGGAAAAGGCCTCTAGAACGAGATCTCACAACAGATCTAAAAGAAGACAACAAGAATCCTTCAACTTAAATCAGCTGATCCGATAATGTAAAGTTAGGGTGCTATTGTGATTAACCTCAATGAATAACCGGAAATAACACTTACTTGCAGAGTCTCACCGCAGACACAATAATGATCCAAAGTCAGTCGGATCAATCTAGAAGGAGGGGTGCCTCTAAAAAATGCTTAAGAAGGGTCTAGGGTTGAGAGAAACAAAGAGACGATGAAAGGAATGAAAACAAAATAGCCACACGCGTGACTTAAAGCTGGGTGTGGGCTGAGTCATGATGTGTACCCCTTGGTCACGTCTTGTATGCCACGATGGATAAGTACGTTGAAAACCCATCGCCTTAGGTTAAAAAACTGATATTTAAACCCTAAACAACGTGTACCTGATCACAACATGATCTCACCCTCCATGACTTGTACACAACATCTATTACATGACATGTACCTTAGGTACATGGCGTGTACTTGACCTGCAGCCTACAAAAAGTCTATAAAATCACTTATAAGGACTTTAAACCAAAAGAGGAAATTATAAAAGGGGAAAACTTACCCGATCAAGGTAATGGGATGTTACACCATCAAACCCATTCAATAAGAATCGTCAACTAATGAGATCAAAATCCTTAGTCATCACCCAACCACCCCAAACATAGACCAAGACACAACCAACTGAAATCCATAAATAGAACCCATCCCAAAGCCATCGGTAATGCCCAAAAATTCCCAACCAAAATAATCAAGTCACCAACCACCTCCCACTACAATATAAAACAACATGGGAATTCAACCTGATCCAACACTCTACAGAGACAAGATAGGAACTCAACCATGGGTCTCCATCCCACAGTAAACCCATTAAAATGAAACTTGTCGCGAACCAGCCCGGGTACCCCAGTAACCCGATAACTGAGCTGACTCTAACATAGCCCAAAGGGAATTCCTGATCCTCGTGGGTTGGAGAAAATCACCTGACATCATACAATATAAAAGGGGGAATGAATTTGCTACAAACACAACAGAAGTAATATAAGCAAGTGAATATTAATACAAGAAGAACTCCATAGAGAGAAGTGTACCAGAAATCAAACAGGTAGAAACAACCCAAAGTACTACAAGTACCAAAAAATAAGAAGGTAAAAAACCCAAGTCCTAACCCAAACACAACTCACCAAGCACAAGGATCAACAGAAACTACCACCTCCAAGTGGCACCTTACCCTTGCTCGAACTTGGAAGAATATAATCTACAAACATTCAAAATAATGGGTAGGGTTTGAGCTAAAATCCCAGTAAGGTCTCACTAAGGATTACATAATAAGATGCCAACATTTAATTAACTAAATAAAGCTTTCAATTTTAAATAAATAATCATGAATGTTATTTAAAAATCATATTTCAAACAAATCATGATTTAAATTTCAAATTATGGAAATACTTTAAACAAATGTATTAAACAAACATTTTATATAAAACAATTTATATAAATTCAAGAGGCATGTAAAACAGTTTACAATAATAATGGCATATATTTCAAATACAAGCAAGATGGTCATGTTCTATAAGGTATAATAGTTCTAGACTATGTCATCCTCACACACTTGAAGTTGAATCACAGAAATATGTGTATACACATGCCCCTTTTATACTAAAAAAAGAGGACCCTTCACCATCCCATTAGGGATGTAACCTGTTACACTAGGTTTTGTTTTAGTTGTAAGTGTCAAAAGAGTGTTATCCCAATAACTCACTACCTACCTATGATTTCATGTGCTCAAATACAAATCAACAATGGGAATTTTATTTTAATACTATTTAAAATACAATTCATCCCATTCTCCATTTCAAATATGCCAATTTTCCATTTAAAAACTAAAATGGGTTTTTAATCAAAACATGTATTTTTTCAAGATAAAACCAATGGGTTTATATAAAACCCATTTTAATATATTTTTATAAAATAACAATTTTAAATTAATTTCAAAATTAAAATTAAAATTTTTAAATTTCACAAAATTCCATCAATTTGAGAATTCCACCCATACTCAATAGAATTAGGGGGTTTTCCAAAATTCATGACAAATCAAATTTAAAAACCCCAATTAAATGGAATTGGGTTTTTAATCAACAAATAGAAATTAATTTTCTTTATATAAAGAAATTAATTTAAATCAAAAAATTGAATTTAAATCAAGCAATTTAGGCTTAATCAAATTGGCCAATCAAAACGGAACCCCTACCTCGGGATCACAGGATCTCAAAACACCAAGACTTAAATGGAAAACTTCAACAAAGATCGCTGTCAATGAAGATCTGAAAATCAACCCTTGATTCAAGTTCTAAAACAGAGGATATTATATTATCCAACAATACGGGATCTACAAAACTATAGGGAGGAAAGGAGAGAAATAGAGAGAAAGAGAACGGGAAGAGGAAACCTACAGGGTGGAGATCGAATGTCATTATCCTAGATTAGATTTTCTTTCAGAAGGTTATAAAGGATCCAAAATCACCTCTTGGGAGCTACCTTGGAAGAATAAATTCCTATGGGTTGAATTAGGTTTGTTAGGTACCTAAAAGTGGGGTTTTATAATGTTTAAAATTAATTTTTAGATTAAAAAACTCGTACACATGATTATCTAGGTAGGGTCATAAGGTTAGACAAACCATGATCCCCTACTGATGGGGTTTCATGGTTTCTTCTTGATGGGCACATAGTTTTTAAAACCATGCACTGTCCATGAAAAGCCCCATTTTCTGGGTTTCCATAGTTTCCATTGAGAGGGAACACGGTTTGGGCAAACCATGTGCCAATTGTGCACAACCCAGAAACTTTCAAAATTTTCAAAATTTCACCTAAAGATCCCTTAAATGAAACCCAACCAAATAATAGTAAAAATAGGGGTTTAGGAATGCTTGAAAATAATAACAGGATGTTATAAAACCAGTACCCTCAAGTGACCATCAAGAAGCAAAACCAGTCCTAGCTTCCCAAGTATGGACTCAGGGGTCTCCCGAGTTCAAATAATCCAAAAATCAACCTCAAACGGTAAACCTACAAGACCAAGAAACCTCCAAGAAATATAATTCCATTAACCAAGAATAAACACATCCACCAATAACTAACACCCACTCAAAGGTAATATCCACCCAAACATCACCATAAGCCTTACTCAAATCCAGATCCATAAAAAGGAGTTCTACATAATGATAAATATCTTAAACAAGATGACACCTGAGACTTATTCCAAGAACATAGTCACCAAACCTCCAAGGGTAACTCAAATAGACATAGTAGAGACTAAACCCAGAATAGAGGAGGTTTTGAATCCACCACTCTTTTCAAAGCCTAGGTAGAGTCCAGAATAAATGAAATCCCTTTTGGAAAGAATAGGTATCACTCGTTGGATCAACTCAATGATAATACTTGTATTTTATTTATCAAGAATTCTGAGTGAAATTACAAAATAACATAAGACATGAACTCATATTAGCTATGTCTCATCACTTAAACTCATAGTCTCATTACAACTTAGGGATAAACCAAGAACACAACACCCAAAACGAAATGAATCCATCACACATCATAAAAATTTCCTTTAAAAATCACTAATTTCCAGTAAAAAGGATTTTATAAACTTCCTTTAACAAGTAATTATTTAAATAAAAAAAATACCCCTTATTTTAAAAATAAAACAACCTTGTTAACATGGCCATTCCATTCTCAAAACCATAAAAACCATTTAACAATTTCACTAAAAATTTTAAACCATTTTCCACTCCACCTACAAATTTAAAACCCAATTCATTCATAAATATTTTAAAAAAATTATAATAAAACTCATTGTTATTTTAAAACATTTTTAAAATGATATAATAAAATCATTCATGTTGTAAAACACTTCATAATAAATATAGAACTTCTATAATACCCTATTTCTAGATGGGTTATGAAATCCAAGAGGAATTTGATTTTTTTATTTGGAGGATGGTTAGTTTTGAGAACCGAGACTCGAAACATGATTTTAAGAGTTTTAACATCCAAAAAGGTTTTAATTGGACATGGTTTGTGTTTTATTAGAGGGATTGAGGTTCAAGTAAGCATTGAAGGAAGGATATGTAGTCAGGAAACTGTAAGGAAGCAACCGCAGACCATTCACGTCATGAAGTAGGGATTCACGGCGTAAAAGTTAATGGATAAAGGGAGGATCCCTATTCCATAAGGGTTCATGTCATAAAATGTGTGTTAGATTTTTTTTATATTAAAGAGGGGGCTCAATCCCCCTTTGTTTCAGATGGGCATGCATGTGGGAAGGTTCATACAGTTGACCATCTCCTCTCTTCTTCCCCTTTTAATTAATGGTAGCTCTTAGTGGATCTTCGTGATGAATCCAGGTAAGTCCTTCCATTTTTTCTTGGTTTCATCCATCACCATTGATTTTGGGTGATTTTGATATAGGGTTTTAGTTTTTATTCCACTAAATCATGGTGTAATCGACCAAGTTCGATGGGTCTTTGCTTGGCTTGTGTCGAGGGGGACCCAAGGTAATGTTTTCACACCATCGTATTTTATTTTGGTTGAGGTATGTTATTTCATGGTTTTATTTAGGGTTTTAGATGATTTTGGGTTAAATCAGTCGTTGAATTGGAATTACTAATTGGGGATTTTGTGTTTCTTGGGCCTGGGGTGGATCGGGAGTGGATTACACCCTCTCGCTCGTGATTTCAGTGCGATGAAGTCTATCGATGAATTTTAGGTATTCTATTCCGGTTCAAATTGAATTGTTTAATTAATTATAAATTTTTATGATTAATTTTTTATGATTTTTGGCATGAGTTAGGGCCTTAGGTGATTTGGATAATGTTCATTGGACTTAGATGAGATTGGGCTAGAGTTGTGAGGTGGTCATTAAAGGGGATTAACTCAGTGATTGTGGTAAGTGTTCATTTGTACATACCCCTACATTTTTTATGTATTTTATTTATATGGAATGTGATGTGTTGTCTCGCCACTAAGGGTGATCAACCCTTTTAAAAATTAAATGAAATGCTTAATGAATTGAATAGAGTGTCAAGATCCATGATGAACCCTTAGGCACTAACTTGATTATCTTGACCATTGATGGTTGGGGAATTGATTATACATATATTCCCTATGACACATGGAACTTGAGGGGTATAATTAATTAAAGTTAATGTAAAATAGTTTACATAGTGTAGAAGCCTTAGACATATCCTAACATAAGAGAGTGTTGGACTGGGATGATTGGCTTGTTCATGTCGTGTGAGAATCATGAGATACCTTGGAGCCTTTGGGTTAGTGATATGACCATGGGGCAACCATTCCTCTCCCATAGAGATATGGTTACTCAGGTAGGTAGGTCCTGTGAGATTGATGATTGGTTAGGTGTTTGGACCAACCTTGAGTGACTTGGAAAGGGAATAGCTTGGGGTCATGATGTAATTAATATTTTCATGACTTATTATATTCCCCCTTTACTTATTTTATATGAAATGTGCATAATTTGTGTGAAATATTAATGTTTTAATATTAAGTATAATATTTGAGCATTTTTAGAAGTAGTCAAATTGAGTCAGTTTAATGTTTTAATTATAACTATCACTATACTGATCCAAATTGTGTGGTTCTTGTTTTTTAGGATTCTCCTTTCAATATACAACATTTAATTAGAAGGCACCATGATCCAATTCCGCCATTTGAAGGGTCATATGGTCCTCACAAACAAGACCAAAGAATCTGTGAAGAAACTGGACTATTCATGAAGATTGATTTATTGGGATCAATCCAGAAGTTCAAAAACCTTAACTCTCCACCATAATTCGGGGGACACTACATGGCATCTTGGATAAAAATTTCATGGCCCAAATCCAAGTACAAGGGGCCCAAATAAATCTTTGAAGTCCAGCCCACCATTCTGGCCGAGAATGAAAATCAGTATAGTATGAATGACATATCTCCTGATGTAATCATCCAAGAGAGCTGAGATTTTGTAGTGTGAAAGAGGAGATATAGGTGGCAGACTTTGTTGAAGAAACAATTCAGATTTGAAGGCATATTCATATTCAAAAACCCTTTCACATTATGGACTTCAAAAAGACTGGATTGAAATGGACAGTTTAAGTTTGTTTAATCAACCGGCCATAACTTTTTATCCTTAAGTCCAAATGACTCCAAATTTTTAGAGTAGTCTTCCAACATTATTGTCTACAACTTTGAAGAAGGAGATATTTGAAGATTCGGCTGTCTGAATAGCTCAATTGGAGATGCAAGTGGAGGGACAGATTGGGAAAACAAACAGTCCACTCCTTGGGCTATAAATACTCTCTCCTTCTCTCCTTGAGAGGGGTTGGCATTTCAGAAGAGAGGAGATCATATTGGCACGACCAAAGCTTTTCCAAAGGCTTGGGAGGACCTTCCATACTCAAGTTTACACTTGAGGGACCTTTCCTCCTCTCTTTCTTTTCACTTACTTTTGTGTTCTTCATTTTTGTAATTTTGTAAGTCCTTTATTTTGTAATTCTGTTTTAATGAAAGTTTCTTCTTCAATATCTCTTATTCTCCTCCACCTTCTGTAGTATAATATTCATGGTCTTAAAATAGTTTGAATCATTTTAAATTACAGTACCTTATCTTTCTTCCTCATTCAATCGAAATTCCTTTTTTGATTCTCAAAATATTTCGTGTGTGTGTTCGGCACACTACTCTTATCTTGTCCCTTTCTTTTTCTTCTCTTTATAATTCATCACCATAAACATATATTACCAGATTAATAAACATCATAATGGCTGAGTAAATCTCTCATTGGGGTGAGTTATAATTTAGGTATGTTAAGTGATTGAGAGCTTCTTCTCGATGAATATTCTTTGAATTAACATTGTGTATGTTGGACTTAACATGTCATGGATTAATGACTTGTTTTGTTTAACATGTGGTTTCCATGGATTATTGGAACCATAAATACACAACCATAAATAAGATCTGATTGAGATTATAACCTTAAGTTAAGTTAAGTCTTGGTTTAAAGCCTTAACACTTAAGAATTCTAATCAACATCATCTTGTGTCATGGGTGTTAATTTAAATGCAATATAAAGCAAAGCTCAAGGATATCACAAGCTTAACTAACCTAATGATGAACTCACCCCAATCTTTATCAAATTGTTAAATTAAACATAATTCATTAAACATTTCAATTAAGCTCTGCAAACAAACCCCCCCAATCAAAATACAATCAACTAAAAACAAACGACTACTACAAAGTATCATCGCTGAGGATTCGACCCGAGTGCTGCTATACACATTAGCAGAGCACCGGAACCTTGACCGGTCGATAGGCGACAATCGGCCGCACTTTCAAATGGCGCCGTTGCCGGGGATGGTTCTTTAAGTATTCATTAGTTTCTGGTTATTGTAAAAAAAACCCAAAAAAAATAAAAATGTTTAAAAAAAAATTGAAAAAAAAACACAAAGAAAAACCCGTCTTCCTCTTAAAAATCATAAACTGAAAAAAAAATACAAAGAAAAACCCGTCTTCCTCTTTCTTCAAAAATCTCTCTGAATGCCCCGTAGCCTTCCAAACAATCCCTCTGATTTTTTTGACCCTGAAATTGAGCGAACACTTCGCCAACTTAGGAGGAACATAAGAGATACTCAAATAATTCAAGAACCAGTCCTCATCCAACCAGTTGAAATTGAAAAGCCAATCCTAGGGAACAAACCCTAAAAGAACTTGCTACCCCTGATATGAATTACCAACCTCTTGGAATTCAATATCCAAACATTGAAGCTGACTTCGAACTCAAATCGGTTTTGATTCATCTTCTCCCTCATTTTCACGGGCTAGCCGGTGAGGATCCACATCTTCACCTTAAAGAGTTCCAAGTAGTATGCTCTACCATGAAGCCTCAAGGGGTTTTTGAAGAACAAATCAAGATTAGAGATTTCCCCTTTTCCCTAGCGGATTCTGCCAAGTCTTGGCTCTACTACCTCCCACCTGGTTCCATAAACTCATGGGTTGACATGAAGAGACTTTTCCTTGAGAAGTTCTTTCCCGCTTCCCGAACAGCTTCTATCCGAAAGGAAATAAGCGGCATCCGTCAATTCCCTAATGAATCACTCCATGAGTATTGGGAGAGGTTCAAAAAGCTTGTGGAAACTTGTCCACACCATCAAATCCCTGACCAACTCCTGATCCAATACTTCTATGAGGGGTTATTGGCTATGGAGCGAACTCTCATTGATGCCGCAAGTGGCGGTGCTCTTGTTGACAAAACTCCTGCAGCTGCAAGAGATCTCATAAGTAACATGGCTGCAAACACGCAGAAATTCCATACTCGAGCACATGCTCAAGTGAAACAAGCCCAAGAGAATCAATCCATAGAGCCCAACAAGATGACTGAGTGGATGAGTGAACTTACAGGTCTTGTGCGTCAACTAGCGGTGGCTACCAAAGCCCCAACCTCATCTTCTCCACAGTCACTATTCCCTGGACCTATCAAGAATTGTGGAATCTGCAACTCTCCATCTCATCCAACTGACACATGTCCACAACTTCAAGATGATCCATCTGATTCATCTAGTCCAATGGAGCTCAATGCGGCATATGCTCAGCGAAACTTCAACCCTCAACAATCAGGACAGTTTGTTAGAAACTTCAACCAACCCCACTCTGAGCCCTTATCTTCTACCTTTAACCCACCTCTGAGGTATGGTAATCCCATTTCTCATCCTCCGCAGTTCCCTCCTCAAAACCCAAACCAGTTTCAATACAGTCAAGGTGTTGGTAACTTCCAACAACCTTACCCTTTTGTCCCTCAACCCCAAAGGAACAATCCTCCTCCTGGATTCCACTATCCTAACGAGCCTTCCCAATTCCCCACCCAATACAATCGCTTTCCCAAGAACCAAAATCAAGGCCAACCCAATTTGGGACAAGCCTCTTCTTCTAAACAACCATGGGAAAGTGCTGTAGAGGATCTTGATTCCTTCACCCGTTCTAGCCTCAAGAACATTGAAACCCAAATAGGTCAACTTGCATCCCACCTTAGCCAGCAACAACCATCCAATTCATCCCAACTCCCAGATCAACCATTACCCAACCCTAAGGGTAATGTAAGTGCAATTGCACTTAGATCGGGAAAGCAAATTGCAATGCCCTATGCTGATTTCTCTACCTCCCCTTTCGATGTTGATCTAGAAAATGAAAAGAACAAAAAGCTGGAAAAGGAACTTGAATCCACTCCTTCACCTCCTTCCATTCCTCTAAGGAACCCAATTCCTTTTCCTCAAGCCATCTCCAAGCCTAAGAAGTCCTTTGAACCTGATCCTGAAATGCTTGACATGTTTAGACGTGTTGAAGTGAACATCCCCCTCTTAGATGCCATCAAACAAATCCCTAAGTATGCCAAGTTTCTTAAGGAATTGTGCACCCATAAGAGGCAACTTAGGAACATTGAAAATGTTTCAACCCAACAGTCCATTCCCATGAAGTGCAAAGATCCAGGGACCTTCACGGTTCCATGTCAAATAGGGAGTTCCAACTTTGATGATGCACTCATAGACCTTGGAGCCTCAATAAATGTCATGCCCAAATCCATTTTCTCCAACCTTGGTCTAGGTCCCTTGCACCCAACGGGTGTTTTCATTCAATTAGCCAATCGAAGCACTGCCAGTCCTGAGGGGATAATTGAGGATGTTCTTGTTCGGGTCAATGATCTTATCTTCCCAGCTGATTTCTATGTCCTTGACATGGAAGGTGAGACGACCTCTTCTCGATCTCCCCTAATTCTAGGAAGACCATTCCTCATGACTGCGAGAACCAAGATTGATGTCCATTCACGCATCTTATCCATGGAATTCGGTGACCAACTGGTCAAGTTCAACATTTTCCAAGCCATGCGATACCCATCTGAGGATCACTCTGCATTCTCAATCCATTCTTTTGAGGACACTTCTAAGATTCAATCGAACCCCAATCCACCATGTTCTTCATGTTATAATGATAAAGGATCTTGTGAAATCTGCACCATGATTAACAAAGTCATAAATGGTGAAGTTGATGTGGACCTCTCATTCATAGACTCCATCAATCTGGAGGAACTTGAAAACTCTCTTGAATCCCACATCAACTCTGATCTCTACTGCACCACCTTGGACAGTGTTGAGGAAAATGATCCAAACCCATCTGGAATCCCTTCTCCTTCTCCTAACTTGTCTAGCTCTCAAATCAAGGCTGAAACTGATCTAAAACCACTTCCTTCACACCTCAAGTATGCATTCCTTTTCCATAATCCCTCCTACCCTGTCATTATCTCTACTTCACTTTCTGAAACTGAGGAGTCCCAACTTGTTCAAGTGTTAGAAGAAAACAAAAATTCCTTAGGTTGGACCCTAGAGGATATTCCAGGAATCAACCCTGCCCTTTGCATGCATCACATCCATCTAGAGGAATCATCCAAACCAATTAGGCAACCTCAAAGAAGACTCAATCCACTCATACTTGAGGTAGTTAGGGAAGAGATTACCAAGATTCTTCAAGCTGGTATTATCTACCCAATTTCTGATAGTGAATGGGTTAGTCCAATTCAAGTCGTTCCTAAGAAGGGTGGGATAACAGTTGTCACAAATGAACATGGAGAAGTGGTCACAACTCGAGTGAAAAACAAATGGCGTGTGTGCATCGATTATCGCAAATTGAATGCTGAAACACGAAAAGATCACTACCCACTTCCTTTCCTTGACCAAATGCTTGAGAGATTGGCCGGAAAGTCACACTATTGCTTTCTTGATGGTTACACCGGCTACTTCCAAATTCCAATCGCACCTCAAGACCAAGAAAAGACCACATTCACTTGCCCCTTTGGAACCTATGCCTATAGGCGAATGCCTTTTGGCCTTTGTAATGCTCCTGCAACATTCCAGCGGTGTATGATGAGTATCTTTTCTGAATTCATTGAGAATTGCATGGAGGTATTCATGGATGACTTTACCATTTATGGCGAGTCATTTGAATCTTGCTTACATTCACTCTCTTTGGTCCTTCAAAATTGTGTCAAGTGCAACCTTGTGCTGAATTTTGAAAAATGTCACTTCATGGTTTCAAATGGGATTGTTCTAGGGCACATAATTTCTCAAGAGGGTATCCAAGTTGATCCAGCCAAAATTGAGGTGATCCAATCACTTCCTGAACCCAAATCAGTTCGAGACATTCGGTCCTTCCTTGGTCATGCCGGTTTCTATCGGCGATTCATTCAGAACTTCAGCAAGATTTCCCTCCCACTCACTCGTTTACTTCAAAATGATGTCACATTCAATTTTGATGAGGCTTGCAAGAGAGCCTTCATTGAACTCAAATCTTCTCTCACATCTGCTCCAATAATCCAACCCCCAGATTGGTTCTTACCATTTGAATTGATGTGTGATGCTTCTGATAGGGCCATTGGGGCTGTTCTTGGTCAAAGAAGAGAAAACATTCCTCATGTCATCTTTTATGCCTCAAAAACTTTGGATGAAACTCAATCACACTACACTGTGACTGAAAAAGAACTTTTAGCTGTGGTTTTTGCCTTGGATAAATTCTGGCCCTATCTCTTAGGTTCCAAAATCATCATCTTCACGGACCACTCAGCATTAAAGTTCTTACTTAAGAAAAGTGATTCCAAACCAAGGCTAATAAGATGGATTTTAATGCTCCAAGAGTTTGACCTTGTGATAAAAGATAAACCTAAAAAAAACCCTGTGGCTGACCACCTGAGTAGAATTTCTAATTCTTCTCATTCTGAAATAATTGATCCTGAATTTCCAACTGAACACCTCTCCTCTCTCACTCCAAAGTTACCATGGTATGCCCCAATTGTCAATTACTTGGTTTCCGGTGTTTTCCCTGAATATTTTTCAAAAGAACAAAAAGAAAAGATGAAAAGTGATTCAAAGCATTATTTTTGGGAAGATAATAAACTTTGGAAAACCGGGGCTGACATGGTAATTAGGAGATGTGTTGATGAAACTGAACAATCCTCCATCTTGGAATTCTTCCACTCAATGCCTGGAGGTGGCCACTTTGGACCACAAAGGACTTCTCGAAAGGTCTTAGATTCTGGATTATTTTGTCCTTCACTCTTCAAGGACTCACACGAGTTCTGTCAATCATGTCCCACTTGCCAAAAGTTTGGCACAATTTCCAAAAGAAACGAAATGCCTCAAAAGCCATTAATCTTCTGTGAGCTTTTCGATGTTTGGGGAATCGATTTCATGGGACCATTTCCCCCTTCCAATGGATTCTCATACATTCTTCTTGCGGTCGATTATGTTTCTAGGTGGGTCGAGGCCAAACCCACTAGGAAAGATGATGCTCAAACTGTGAGTGAGTTCCTCAAAACCCATATCTTCCATCGATTCGGAACACCACGTGCTTTGATAAGTGACTTAGGAACTCATTTCTGTAATAGAACCATGGAGTCACTTTTTAAAAAGAATGGGGTTGTACATAAAACATCCACTGCATATCACCCTCAAACAAATGGAATGGCTGAACTTTCTAATAGAGAAGTGAAAAGAGTGCTTGAAAGAATTGTTAAGCCCACAAGAAAAGACTGGCCCGATAGACTTGGTGAAGAACTTTGGGCCTATCGAACAGCCTATAAGACACCCATTGGGATGTCTCCATTTAGGCTAGTCTTTGGTAAAGCCTGTCATTTACCAGTTGAAATCCAACATAAGTCATTTTGGGCTGTCAAAACATGTAATTTTGATTGTGAAAAATCTGGTGAAGAAAGATTGTTGCAGTTGACTGAATTGGAGGAGCTTCGACTCGATTCGTATGAGAACTCCATTCTCTACAAAGAAAAGGCAAAGTCACTCCATGACAAGCACATTCTTAGAAAGGTATTTCATGAAGGTGAAAAGGTAATGCTCTTCAATTCTCGATTTCGACTTCACCCAGGTAAGCTCAATTCTCGTTGGGATGGACCTTTTATTATTACTAATGTTTACCCATTTGGTGCAGTGCAAGTCGAAGACCCTTCTTCAAAAAGAACATTCACGGTAAATGGACACCGGTTAAAGAATCACCATGAGAGGCCATTCACTTCAGGTTCCACATCGACTTCCATTGACCCACCACTAGATGGAAATGGCGACCCACCAAATCCAAACCAGGGGGCACCTCTTTCCCTTTAACTCTCTCTCTATCTCTTCCTCTCTCTACCTCTTTCTTCTTCTTCCTCTCTCTTTCGTTTTGTTACCACTTTATTCATCAAACCCTTTCTTTTTATCTTTCTTGTGTGGGTGTGTATTTAAAAAAAACCTTAAAAACTAAAAAAACCAAAAAACACAATTCCTTAAAAAAATTACAAAAAAAAGAGTCATGCTTACTCACCATCTAGTTTTGAAATTTTGTCCAACCATTTTGGGGAGTCAAAAGGCTTGTTTTAAACTCAAATATATTGAATTTTTATCTCAAACTTGGGTAAACAATTTTGTGTCAATAAAAAACATTTTGAATGAACAATTTTTGGTGGAAAATGATTCTCCCCTACCGTGAGGAATAACATTAGCCTTCATGCCAAGGTCATCTATGGCCATCTTTTTCATTGTGTGTCTTCACCACTGATTGTGAGTCTTGATTTTGTGGACCTTCTAGCTGAATTTCCATCTTTTGTGTGCATTAATATGATAGAGGCATTTTCTAAGCCACATGAGAATCAGAATAGCCAAATAGCCTCCTGTTACCCTTACATTGATCCTACTTTTGAAAGCCCCTTTGAGCCTATGAAACCCTTTCTTTTGATAGCCACATTACAAGCCTAATACCTTGTCCCACCCAACATCTTCATGGATTTTCATTGTACAATTTATTGAAATTTAAGTGTGGGGGGAATAGACTTCATTTTTGGGCGTACTTTCATTGATTTCCAATGTGTCATCATATGCTTGAGGGCAAGCTTCCATTCAAGTGTGGGGGAGAGGTTGTAATTATGTGAGCTTTGGGGTGTATATGTGTAATTTTCATTTGTACAAAAGTCATTGAAAAGTGTTCAAAAAAAAATTATATAAAAAAAAATGAAAAAAAAAAAGGAATGGGTTGTGTCTTGGGTGGGTCAAAAATCATTCATCATCAACCTTTGATCGTGTTATAAATTAGTTCCATGTGGAGATCAAGCATGGGTTGGGAGATGACTGTGAGACTTGTTTCAAGCACAACTTTCGAAAAAAAAAAAGAGAAAAAAAAAAGAAGAAAAAAAGAACACTTGAATCATCTTGTATTGTGCCATTATTGGAAGTCTTCCATGTTGTACATATTCCATCATCTCAACCTATTCCATTTTCTATCTCCCTCACTTTTCATTCATCACACATTCATTCCCTTGTAAATATGTGTTTCTATTTCCTTTCAAATCAAATTTCAAAAAAAATGTGCATTGATTTTTCCATGTTGGTGTTTTTAACCCCTCTTTTCCTTTGGACATTATATACCTACCGTCCCATAGCCACTGAAAAACCCCTTAAAAGACCTCTTGATTATTGTACACATTAGATTTGGGAATGGAAGCTGAGAGCTCTTACAAACTCTTGATTTTCACTTTTTGTTGGTGAATGAGTGAACCTCCTAAAATACATTTTTATCATCTTGAGAGGAGTAAGTTTTGAGTGCCTACATTTTCCAATTCAAACCTTGAACATGAAAAAATGAATTGTTTATGATGCATTATTGTGAACCAAATTTGTGATGGAATTCAATATGGATGAGTAAAATAGTCTAAACCTCCCCTGATTGGAGAAAACAAAATTTTAATATTTGTTGGTGAGTGAAAATGATTTTGTCATGTTTTTTTTTATTTGTTGCACATGAGGACACGCGAAAATCTAAGTGTGGGGGAGTTGATGTAATTAATATTTTCATGACTTATTATATTCCCCCTTTACTTATTTTATATGAAATGTGCATAATTTGTGTGAAATATTAATGTTTTAATATTAAGTATAATATTTGAGCATTTTTAGAAGTAGTCAAATTGAGTCAGTTTAATGTTTTAATTATAACTATCACTATACTGATCCAAATTGTGTGGTTCTTGTTTTTTAGGATTCTCCTTTCAATATAAAACATTTCATTAGAAGGCACCATGATCCAATTCTGCCATTTGAAGGGTCATATGGTCCTCACAAACAAGACCAAAGAATCTGTGAAGAAACTGGACTATTCATGAAGATTGATTTACTGGGCTCAATCCAGAAGTTCAAAAACCTTAACTCTCCACCATAATTCGGGGGACACTACATGTCATCTTGGATAAAAATTTCATGGCCCAAATCCAAGTACAAGGGGCCCAAATAAATCTTTGAAGTCCAGCCCACCATTCTGGCCGAGAATGAAAATCAGTATAGTATGCATGACATATCTCCTGATGTAATCATCCAAGAGAGATGAGATTTTGCAGTGTGAAAGAGGAGATATAGGTGGCAGACTTTGTTGAAGAAACAATTCATATTTGAAGGCATCTTCATATTCAAAAACCCTTTCACATTATGGACTTCAAAAAGACTAGATTGAAATGGACAGTTTAAGTTTGTTTAATAAACCGGCCATAACTTTTGATCCTTAAGTCCAAATGACTCCAAATTTTTAGAGTAGTCGTCCAACATTATTTTCTACAACTTTGAAGAAGGAGCTATTTGAATATTCGGCTGTCTGAATAGCTCAATTGGAGATGCAAGTGGAGGGACAGATTGGGAAAGCAAACAGTCCACTCCTTGGGCTATAAATACTCTCTCCTTCTCTCCTTGAGAGGGGTTGGCATTTCAGAAGAGAGAAGATCATATTGGCACGACCAAAGCTTTTCCAAAGTCTTGGGAGGACCTGCCATACTCAATTTTACACTTGAGGTACCTTTCCTCCTCTCTTTCTTTTCACTTACTTTTGTGTTCTTCATTTTTGTAATTTTGTAAGTCCTTTATTTTGTAATTCTGTTTTAATGAAAGTTTCTTCTTCAATATCTCTTATTCTCCTCCACCTTCTGTAGTATAATATTCATGATCTTAAAATAGTTTGAATCATTTTAAATTACAGTACCTTATCTTGCTTCCTCATTCAATCGAAATTCCTTTTTTGATTCTCAAAATATTTCGTGTGTGTGTTCGGCACACTACTCTTATCTTGTCCCTTTCTTTTTCTTCTCTTTATAATTCATCACCATAAACATATATTACCAGATTAATAAACATCATAATGGCTGAGTAAATCTCTCATTGGGGTGAGTTATAATTTAGGTATGTTAAGTGATTGAGAGCTTCTGCTCGATGAATATTCTTTGAATTAACATTGTGTATGTTGGACTTAACATGTCATGGATTAATGACTTGTTTTGTTTAACATGTGGTTTCCATGGATTATTGGAAACATAAATACACAACCATAAATAATATCTGATTGAGATTATAACCTTAAGTTAAGTTAAGTCTTGGTTTAAAGCCTTAACACTTAAGAATTCTAATCAACATCATCTTGTGTCATGGGTGTTAATTTAAATGCAATATAAAGCAAAGCTCAAGGATATCACAAGCTTAACTAACCTAATGATGAACTCAACCCAATCTTTATCAACTTGTTAAATTAAACATAATTCATTAAACATTTCAATTAAGCTCTGCAAACAAACCCCCCCAATCAAAATACAATCAACTAAAAACAAACGACTACTACAAAGTATCATCGCCGAGGATTCGACCCGAGTGCTGCTATACACATTAGCAGAGCACCGGAACCTTGACCGGTCGATAGGCGACAATCGGCCGTGCGTTTCAGGTCATATCCCTCATGTGGCTCATCTTAGGAGGCCAATGAGGCCTCAATGATATTATGAATGTGTTAAGGAATGTGATGCCCTTTGAGTGTTGATATTATACCCAAGTGATGGGAATAGGATAAGGGAACCCATCAAGGGTTTCCTGGTGGAGATGAGACTTAGGGGACCTTAATGGGTGCATTGATGATACGTTAACCCTAGTGAGGGTTTGTATGGGAAATGGGTAGTTATGACTGTGGGTGCCACCTTAAAACTTGAATTGATGATGAAAAATGAGATGTTTGGGTGGGTGGCTTTTCCCACAAAGTTGTATTGTGATACACAAGATGCATAATACATGCTCTAAGGATCTAATCTTTGTGTATGAGACATGATTTGGGATGACTTAATGATGCTCCTTGGATCTAGATGTGACATGGTTTAGGATGCATTGGACACACTCCTTGGGTTTGGAGGTGCTACTTTGTGATTGGTTTCCTGGTTGGGAAATCCCCTGAGCTTCTAGGTGATATTGGATTTCCTAGGACATGCTCCTAGGAATTGGAAATTGATATTGATTTGGGATTCCTTGGAGATTCTCCTTGGATCTGAGTTCGATACTACGTGACTAGATTCCCAATAGGGAAATCCCCTAAGCTTCTGAATCAGATTGGATGACTAGGACCCTGGGATTTTGTTTTGAGGTCTACAGGAATTTCTTGGGACACCTAGGAATCAACTGTTAATCTAAACACCACTATATTTTCTAATATTCCTAGGAATTAGTGGGATTATTGATACTATATTGCCTTGGATTCCAGGGAATTGACTATTGATCCTAATACTCACATACATTGGATTTCCCTGGACACTGGGGGATCGATTGTTGAGACCGGTACTCTCACACACTAGATTTCCTAAGACACGTGGGAATTAGTTATAGATCCTAATACCACTGGATTTCCTATGGTCATTCCTCTATGAATCGATAATTAATCCTACTATTATGGGATGTCTTGGATACACTCCTTTAATCTAATAGTTATGCATAATGTTATATGGTCGTTGGGCCTAATTTGGTTGGCATGGTTTTGAGATGAGCTTAGAGACACTGATAAGTCTCTAAGCATAGATTAACATTTATTCTATACAACAAAATCACATAAATAAACCATAAAAAAAGAAATCCATACTATATAAATGAAAACCATGTGAAACTGAAATGAAGAATATGTGTACCTTTCTCATTAGAATGTTACTGTCACTTATGTGTTTTATAATGATCACCAAAAGAATAATCAAATGGATCCTTCATCCAATGTGTTCCCATAAGAAACTTCGAATCACCCAAACAAATTTTGGTGGGATTATTCAAGACTTCATGATATGGTAGTATCATAGTGGAAAAGAAGGATGGAGAGAGATATTTAGGAGGGAGAGTTACATACATAGGGTTCCTGGAGAATTGCATACCACTACCCATGGAATATAACCCTTTATATAGGCTAAGGGGACGCTCCCCAAGACATGAATCTGCATTACACCATTACTCATACATTTCATAAACGTATGAGTAATGTATCTGGTTATATCATATATAACCAATGACTATTTAGTCTCTCATACCAATTTAATGATAGCTTATGTGTAGCGAGTTTCAAACATTAACTCCTTAACTTTCAGATGGATTGAGTAAATTGTGATAGTGTTGAGCCATTCGATACTTGGTGTTATGATTCATTCATATCGTACAATATGATAAGTCATGTAATCATCATATGACATCACTATATAGTTAAATAAAATTTACTCTAAAGCTTAAGAATGGACAATTTGTCATGTGTATGTCATACAATACAACATACCATATTATACCATATGATATTCCATAGTTTCAGTGCATATTCCCTTCAAATTTTACATCATGTGTTTTACTATTATGTAAAGACCACCTCTTACATATGATTTTGGGTTTACTATTACATATATTTGTTGTTATTTAATTTACTCTTACGTATTCTTGAGTTTACTCTTACATGGTTTGAAATTACTCTTAAATGTTTTTGAGATTATAATCTTACATTGGTTTACTCTTACTTTTAGGGATTCTTTGATTATTACTTGTACTAAACTTTCTTGGTTTTCCTTTGCTAGATATTCTTTTTTTTTTGTTCTCATTCATGTCTTTTGTTTTGAAAATTATCACACAGTTCATTTTATATTTGAGTTTACTTGAATTTTGTTTAATTTTAATGTGTAGACTTAACTTCTGAATCACTAAGTTCTAGTTAGTTGAATTTAAATAATCAAGTTCATACAGTAAACAACATGCCAAAGTGTTATTGCTCTCTAACTTTAGTAAATCAGCAGACACTAAATTGAACATGTCTTAAACTTCAATATAGCATGCTCACACATTAAAAATTTAATAAATAAAAATGTTGTAATGATAATTAGATGATATTGTGAACATATTTAAAAAATATATAATCTTTAAATATAGTTGAATGTTAATTAATACCAAAAAAGTAAAACGATACGGCTAATAAACATTTTTTGTTTCTAATTGATGAGCAATTTTTTGTTATACGTGTATTTAAAAATGATATAACATATATCAAAGGAATGCATTCCAAGTATTTATATATCCAAGAGGTTGTAGTTAATTTAATTTTATAAAATTTGAATAACAAAATTATTTACAATATTAAATTATGTCAAAGATTTCAAATAGAGACTTATAAATGCAGTATATAACCTTACCTTTATGTTCATCTTCAAAATGAAAAAAAGGTCAGTATAGTTGCTTGATGATGAGGTGTGATATCAGAGGAGATGTGATCAATCTACGACAGTCGATGGGTGATTATGGTCCATATATTTCACCAATGAAAACAATGAATATGGATGAAAATAAAAGAAAAATAATGACCACAGTGATAATATCAATAGTTGAAATAACAAATTTTAGTATGGATAATCTAATTTTATAAACAAATGTGCATTAAAACTAACAAAAAATTGAAATATAGAAATACCATAGTTGATTTTTTTGGTGATTGGGATTGGAAATGGAGAAAATATTTTCCTGTGAAATTCACTGAAAGTCATCAATTCCTAGTGATAACTACAAAAAAAGTCCTTGAAAATAATAATTAAGCCTATAATATTAAATTCAATTGTTATATTTGGAAAATAATGAGATATACTTTAGGGAATAAGATGAAAATATAATTGATAATTTAATGAAAATCTATGAATATTACAATGGTAGCGTTATGATTGAATGTATATTGAAACAGTTCACAGCTGACTATTGAAGACCTTTGGGGATTGGGAGTCATAAAAAAAGTGATTGAACTACTAGTTTATAGAAATTTGTAATGGAATATAATTGGAATGTTAGTAATAAAATACATTTCCAATTATTGTTTATTTATTCATATGCACTAAGAAAAGAAACATGAAAGATATATCTACTCTCAATTTCCATATAAGGACAATATTAATATACCTTTATTTTTTCATGAACTGCAGTAAAAAAACAACATATCATCACGTCAAAAATCCATAACAAATATATTTATATAATAGAAAACAACAAAGAAAAAATTAAATAAATTCATATAGAAAATAGAAAACAATCTAAAATAAGAATGCTAAAAGAAAATAGTGAATAAAATCAATAAAACATTCCACATAAACATGAAATTTATGTTATATTCACACAAAAAAAGTGTTCAATAAAAAATCATCCATAGCAGCATTTTAATATTTCATCTAAAATAAATCATTCCAATCCACAAACCTTTTAAATATAAAATGATGTCATAAAAAACTCATAAATACAACTAAATTAACAATAAATCATAAACGAAATCAAATAGAGAACAAAGAAAACTAAATAGAATCTTTTAAGTATTTAAATGTATAAAAATAGAGTGGAGAAAATAGGCATGTAACATTGTTCTTACTACTACAACATTCATATTGCTCAGATCATCTATGTGAATTTCAAATTTAAATCAAAATAAAGAACCTTTAAATAATTATAAAATATATATAATTAAAGATTTAGTTAAAAATTATAGAAACTGCTTTAGATAATTAAAAAAATGAACTTATGAAGCTCATGACATTGAAAGTAACCATGTTGATAATACATAAGATGGATAATAAATAATAAATCACCCTTGGAGTGTTGTGAATAATACAACATATTCATTAACACTACAAAACACGCTACAATATGGGTTTTCATTATGTAAATCACCTTTGGAGTGGTGTGCAGCAATAGAGACATAAAAAATAACTTACACTAAAAAAATCACTATAGTTGAGGGTTTGTATGTCACGTACCTGAGTAAGCAACAAAAGAGACAAAAATTTAAATGATAAATAATATAAATTATATCATGATAAACAAGAAACAATATACGACATGGTGCATGCTTATAACAAATTGATGATAATGATAAGATGATTTACTCATCTTTGGATCTATGATAAAAATAATGGTATGTTGATCCCCCTGAAAAGCATGGTTAGAAATATTAATACTATTTGTGATAAAAGAGACCTCGTCTATTTATGAAAACAGAAACAAAAATGAAATAATTGTGTCGATGAAAAATTACCTTGAATCTTTGTTACCATTGCATTCAAAAACTAGAGATGGTGATAAAGCAACCTGAATCAAAGAAGACATTTAAGCTCATTGGGGCACCATTATAATGATCATGAAATGTAGATTCAATATAGAGATCGTGAATAGAATTGTATTTGGTAGAACGTGCATCAAATAATGAAACAACAACACTGACATATAGATCCAGAATGGGGGGGTTAAAGTCACTGACAAGGCTAATTTGAAATAAGGGGGACTCAAATCTGAGAAGGAGCCTACTGGATATGTGGAACAAAGAAGTGTGAACCTTGAAAACATGAATAGGTAAATAAATGTTGTCTGAATAATTGAAATAGATGTTGTAATTGGTGAATGATAAACACATATGTATTTTGATGATATAAGAAAAATTCTTATCCAAAAAGAAATACTAAAATTTGAAGTGCAATGATAAAATAACTTCAGATGATTTGTAAAAGGGTAAATCAAATGCGGAGGAATGGACAAGTAACCAAAGGGAAACTGAAGGACTGTAGTTGCAGAATGCATCGACAGATGAAAGAATATTGACGATGAAGCTATCTCACATGGATCTAGGAACGAAATGAAGGCGTTTTATGGGGAACCAGAGGGAAACTAAAGGACCGTGATTGCGGAATGCGTCAACAGACGAAGGAATATCAGCTATGAAGCTGTCACACATAGATCTAGGAATTGAATGAAAGTGTCTTAAGGGGAATGGTTGAGCTGTATAGGATTTAGGCGAAGCAAGGGGGTATTTATTTACCATTTTAGATGAAACTCTGAATTCAGACAAGATGGAGAGGTGGGAGAAGGTGGTTCCTAGTGGTGTCGCAGTGAATAGAGAATGAGAGTAGGTGCAGTAGTTGGACGTTGCAAATTAATGAGAATATGTATTCACCAATGCGGATCGTCGAGCAAGGATGACAAGTTAGAAATGGAAGGTAGGAATAAAACCGTAGGGGTGACATGGAAGGAAACTCACAATAGGAGTGGGCTGGATTGAAGGAATGGAGGTAGAAAAATGACAGGTTGGCTGAAATACTAAGGTGGAGTGAAAGGAAAATTGAGGGAGGGAAGGGTAGGTAATAGAGGAAATTAGTGTGGGGACGTGTAAGAGGGGTGTGGAAGAAGGTGGTGACACGTGTAAGGGAATACACCCAAATTTAGTATCAACTAGTACTCGCACGTGCATTCGCACGATGATATAACACAATTCATAGATTATTCGTTCACACGTTGATATGATTCAATGTTTTTTTAAGAAGATAATACTAAATTTAAATATTAATAATGAACATAAATATTTAATATTTTGAAATCACAAATTATTGATACTAATTATTAGAATAAAATTAGAGAAAATAGAGAAACGTCATTATTTTAGTAGATTACATTTTGGATAAATACATTTTAAAAAATTGTAGAAGAATCTATAATACACAATCCAAACTTAAATAGAGCTTAACCTCTTCCATGTTATTACACTTGGGAAGGTCTGCATACCTGGAAGAGTTTCAATAGTTATATGTGAGAGTTTACAGGTAGGTTGTTCTTGTTGGAAAACAACATTGCTTTGGATATAAGTGGGATCGATATCACGGTTGTGATGTATCGATTCAAGTAATTCCTTTGTTGTTCCGTAATATTCAAAATCCACAGGCTCACACAACCCCTAGAGAGCCTATTCAAGTCCAGACTGTGACCAAAAAGCACAACAATAGTCGATGTGAGCAAATATTCCCACCTAGTCTGCCACACCTATCAACTGATAGACTACTTATTATGACTGAACATTCTATGGACTAAACCTCAGCTGGACTAAACTACAACAGTAACATAATAAATTACTACTATAAACACTCCATTACCTCAATGCTCAGCTATTCAGTTTTTTACCTTGCACAAACCATCCAAAGAATCAAATAAAATGTAGTACAAAGCAGTAAATGAGTAAAAAGGCAACATCATTGCAATACAGTTTGGGTTGCTATTTGAACCAGTTACTATTTGTATGAGCCTTCATGAATAGCTCCCAATTGAAGACCTTCAGGAATGGTGTAATCTGAAAATGAAAGTACTTATATTATCTAATGAAATAATGAGTCGTTGGATAAGGACTTGATAATAAATGAACACTAAATTGGAAATATAGATGCAGAAGAATGTTTGGTGCATTTTATAAGAATGATTTTCAGCTGGAAGATTGACATCATTAATAAACATCCAAGGAAAGGTTACTTAGAGAGAACAGATGATTTCAACATGCAAAAATATGTTTTAATGGAAAACTAACTTGAAAAATCATAATTCATGAAATTTCTTTTACTAGAAGAAAACAGTGAGAAATCATCAATTGGCGCTTCTGTTCAACCGGAGAAGTAATTTAAGTAATAAAAATGTGGGATTACCAGTTGTTGTTTGGTAGAGATTTCATGAGAATATCCCATTTGAATAACTTTAGTACTGCTTTAATCTAAAAATGAAAGCAGTTATATTAATTAATGAAATGAAGTTAATGATGTCTTTAATAAAGATTGTAATAATGAATCAATTTTCAATGACTTGATAACATATGAACAGTACATTGAAAATATAGATGCAGAAGAATGCTTAATGTCAGTTAATAGGATTCATTATCACCTGGAAGATTGACATCATTTCATCCCATCCAAGGGAATATTATTCAGAGAGAACAGAAATTATCAACATGCAGAAATATGTTTTAATGGATACAAACTTTAAAACTCATAGCATTGGGAAATTTGTTTTACTGATAACAAACAGTGATAAATAATTAACTAGTTATTCTGTTCAACTGGAGTAAAAAGTGAAAAAATAAAAATGTGGGATAACTAAACTACTGGAAACTGTCGTTACATTATATCATGGAGAATATGATTTAATGTATATAATTTTCCCATCAACATTATTGAATTTATGGTTTTAAAATTTCATTAGTGCATTAGTAAACTACATTATAAGTAGACATAGCTGTGGATAAATATTTTGTAACAGGTCATTTGAAACTAACAGATAGTAGAAACTGTGTTTCCAAAATGGATAAGTACCGTAAGACAAACATTTAGTCAAATTTGTCTGTTTTTTTCTTTAAGTTATCCTTTATGAGAATATGAACTTCAGTGGAATCTGTTGATGGTGGTGTGGAGTCACCAGTCAGTGACACATTCTGCTTGACCTCATCATCATCATCAAAGTTAGTCAATATATTTCTCTGCAAGTGAAAGAAACTATTAACCAAAACAAAATAAAATGACCCACTACTCAATTGATAACCTTTATAATGATAAATCAAATTCCTAAACATATTTTATGTAAGATAATATATATTTACATGAACTGTTGAAAAAACTGAAGATGGTGTTACAAATCCTGAGTCAAGCTTTGCACTGGGTTGAAAAGATTCAATAGTCTGATGATCCTAAAATGGAACGTTAAGAACAATAGTCCAATACGTTGTTATTTACTGGCAGGGAAAAATAATTAAGAGAATTGAAAATATTGTACATGATTCAGTTCAATCTCACTACTTACTCTAGTAAAGTCAATGCTCTGATGATATTTTATAAAAATTACAATAGGATTAATGCTTTTCAGGTTTCAAAGATAAATGAATTTTGGAATATATATTAGCTATTACCTGATTTTATGCAAAGCTGTCATTGAATTTCCTAATGTAGTTGTCATTGTCGCTAATGAAAATTACCTTGTATGTGTTTTGTTCTGTTGAACGATGATGATTTTTAATATTGAAATTTGATATTTCAATTGATAAGAGCACTGTCTTTGATTTCAAAATGTTCAGTTCTAGAGGAAATCCATATTCGTCATCGTCTGGATTATCAAACAATATTAAATGTTAGAAATAATAATTTTAAAATCTATTAACATGATAGATAAATTTGGTTTTACCTGTATCAAAGCAACTCTCAACTCAGCAGCTGTCTTGTGTATGAATTGCATGACTTTTTTGTCAAACAAAACTATTAAAAAAGAGTTTGTGTTATCAATAACCTTTAGTTGCACTCTAAATCTGTTGAATTTAAAATGATGACTGCACTGTCAGTACTAATAAGTATTTTAATTTATTAGTTCGCAAGTAAGGAAATGATAATAATCAATTTAAAAAATTTAATGAAAGTAACCTGGGAGTAGAGTTATGAGGAGATACTTTACAATTTTGGCACCATATTCTGTCATCTAAAAGGTGTACTTTCTTCATGAAAGAATTGCATGACTCATAAAACCAACTGTAGGTGCTTTGAATTTTTTGTATTTTTACAGCAAGTATGCACCGTGTAGGTTATAAAAGATTAAGTGAAAAATATTATAGTGATTATTTGAGGACATAATTGAACAATTCAAAAGACTGAATATTGAATTTCCAAAATTTCTCATATTTTTGTTACCTCTGTACAGCTTTTGACATCTGAAATAGTTTTCATGTTGTTCCAATATGGTACATCTATATAAGGGTTGCTAGTTATCGGTGGTGGAGTATTGAACTGTAATTCAACTGCCAACCCAAACCTGGAAAATATAGAATAAGAGACTTCAAAAAAAATATTAACAACCATTGGGTATTAGATTTTAGATGTACAAAGCAAAAAATGTAAAATTACAGAATCTAGAATAGTTCAAATGTCACCTGCTTTTGAAGCTGTTTACTTCTAGAATATCTAGGTTCAAATTATGGATGATACGGAAATTATTGTAATAATAAATTTATTGAATTCAACTACACATAATAGTCACATATATTTGTTAATGAAATATACCTATTAAATGTTCCTCTGGAATCCTCCTTTGAATAATTGCATCATATGAAGTAAAGTCGAAACTAAAAAATGGTATATCTGCATCACATGGTTGAATAAATGTCGTGGAAGTAAACACGATTCTGCAGGGATGTCTACTTCCCAAGTAATTACCTTGGTTTGAAGCTATTTGGAAATTGTTTATGATATAGCACATTCCTTCACGTAAATAATGTTTATACTACGAGATAAGCTGATGGTTACTTATCGTACATTGAATCTTAGTTCCCTAAATAATGTATATTGAAAATTAGGTGAGTATGTAAAGAAAACTGATGACAAAGGATAGAGAGATGCAACATATGTAAATGTTGAAATACGTACATAACATAACATATAAATATGGAAATAAATCAAAAGTTGTTCATGGAACGTAAACTTACTTCTTTATCGCATAGTATTAGATCAACTTCGAAGAAATCATTGGAAGATTTGGGCAACTAATCGCACCACATGTTCAGCAAACAAACTATAATCCATAGTGTCTCACCATCCTCTAGTGTAATCTCATTCAATAGGGTTATTGATCGTGACATTTTTATTCTCTATACAGTTACATTTAATATTGAAAATATAAACATAGTAAGCACATAAATAAGTCATGGAAGTACACATAATGCATAGGAAATCCATAGTAAAATATAAATAGTTTAATTTAAATGATACCTAAGAAATGGTATCAAATATTTCTTTATACACAATATTATGTGTGTACCCAAAAGATGTGTTAGTGTTATCCTGAACTAATATTTTCAAACCATTTAGTGATATAACCCTAGAAACTACAACATATAATTTACCATGAGAAAACACGGGTTTGCGAAGATATAACCCAACAGAAGACAGTGATTGGCCTTGAATTTTATTAATGGTCATTGCATATGAAACTGTTAAAGGATATTGCCTTCTTTGTAATTTGAAAGGCCATCTATCATCAAAGTGTGTCATAGTTAGTCTTGGAATGAAAGCCGAATACCCCGAATTACAGCCACTCAAAATTTTTGCTCCAATCACATGATCACCTAAATGTGTAACAATCATACGGGTGTCGTTACATAAACCAACAGATTGATCAACATTTCTCGGTAACATAATGGGAACACCAATCTGTAGTGTAATTTTGTGGGCATCCAACGCAGAGACATTGATACCATTCAACATTTCAGAGTTGTATATGTTTTCTACCCTGTCAGTATCAAAACAGGCATTGAAAACTAAATCAGAGCTGAAGTAATCTTTCTTCTTAGATTCAGTAAGATACAACATGTAATAGTTTACTTTTTGAACAACATCACGGGTTGGAGCTAAAATTACACGGTCTTTCAAATAGGATACATCACCATTTTTTCAGTGAAATTAGGATATGTATGGTCAATAATTGCAGCCATAGGATTTTCAGAGTTGGTAAGAAGATACTTAGAAGGAATTTCGATGAGTGCTTCACCATCATTGGGTTCTCCAACTCTACCTTCTCCAATAGCCAAGGTCCATCTTGCAAACTCATGGACAACATTTGAATTATTTGTGGATGTAGCCGAATGCAATCTCATGTTCCTTGTTAGAGTTAAGACCTGACAGTGTTTCCAAGAATATTAAGACTTAATACTTGCAAAGACAATGTCACTTCTGTTACCACTGGGTATTACCGGTAGTATTTTCCTGAAATCTCCCCCCAATACAACTGTTAGACCACCAAAAGGTAAATTCGGAGCATTAACATTTCTTACTGACAATATATCTCTTAGATTATGGTCTAGAGATTTAAAGAAATACTTATAAACCATAGACGCCTCATCCCAAATAATAAGTTTTGTTAAGTGTAGAAGTTCTGCAAGATCACTACCTTGTTGAATATTGAAAACTGACTGCTCAGTAATAGAGATTGGAATATGAAATTTAGAATGTGCATTTCATCCCCTCAGAAGTAGTAATGATGTTATTCCACTCAAAGCAACAGTAAGAACAATAGATCCCTCTGACCTCAGCAAAGCTGTTAGTATTTTCCAAATGAAGGTTTTACCCGTGCCTCCATCAGTAAGCATATTCTTTTTAGTTATATATTCATTTTTAAGAAACTCCCTATTGTAATGCAGTTCTTCTATAACTAAACAATTTGGATGACTGTCAATTGTAGAATATGGAATCGGCATAGGAGGATAAAACTGAAGAGAAATACCATTGCTCTGTAAAATCTGCTCAATTTCAAGGAGAGCATACATATGCCTCTGACAATCTGTCAGTGTCAAATCTACAGAAATTATGCATATAGTTTTAGAGTAGTGTAAAATAAACTATATCCAATCATTACAATAATGTAGAATAATTAAAAGATAGCATATATGATGTAGAATGAACTAATCGGAGAGTATACAGTAACCAATAGGAAAACTTGAAGTAAAAAAAGAGTGAATTATAGAGAACAATACTCTTAAAAGAGTATAATATAGACTAATACATTAGTCAACGGTGGAGTCATTTAATGAAATGATAATCTAGATTAATTTTCTTGATAATATTTAGGTTCATCAAAAACTATGAATAAACTACATTATTTTGTTTTTTTTAATTTAATGAGCAACATATAGAATTACCTGGAATTTGTAGCCTTCGTCTTTGGGCATATATAATATATTCGGCAAGAATGTCAGGGGTTTGATGCCATACAATGTCTGGGTGAGATATGTTATTTGAAAATAACATGTTTGTGAATAGTCTCCGTAAACAATGTCCAATTCCCTAGGCTAACACCTCCCTTAGAGATTTAATAAATTCTGTGTCATCTTCCAGTAGTCCCAAAGCATAACAAGCCTCTCTAAATGTTCCATGAGAAATATCATTCATTGTTCTCATATCATCATATGAAGTCGCTCCTTTTATTTTTGTAAGAAGTCACTGCAAGTAAAACAACTCTCCAGTTGTTGGAGGGATGTAGTAAAGTCTACCAATATTGAATCCATGTTTTCGAGGATTCCATTTTTTTCATTGTAGTGGAAGACAAATCTAGTTGGAAACTCTGCATAACTGAGACATCTACCTTTTGGGTGAGTTTGATTTGCTTTAAACCAAGCGGTGAACATTGATTCAGTAATATTTTTGTGAGTGAGGACATCTTCAATATTATCATTGTCACTGTAAGTAACTATATTTTGTCCTGGTAAATGGAAACTTAACCTCTCAACTGGTGGATATCAGTAGTGGATATCATAAGAAAATATTCTCCATAAATCCTCAGAAGGAGTTTGTAACACCCCCAAATGATAAAGGGTTAAATGACTAAATGATATGACTCATGTCAACAAGGTGCACCTTTATTTTCAGGAGCCTGTCTGATTAGAACTCCATAGTTAAGCGTGCTTGGCCTGGAGTAGTGATCAGGATGGGTGACCATTTGGGAAGTTTCTCAGGGTGTGTGTGAGTGAGGACAAAGCACACTGAAAAGGGCATGTGTTGGACTGTGGGGACTGTCATTAGTCATATGACCCGTTCAGGCATGTGGGTGGGGACCACATGTCTGTGGGGAAACTGGTGGTACCTGGTGGGGCAGGACCCGACAACCATGTTAAGGCGGGGTGTTTTTTCTATCATCGGGACCCAGTTGTCACATTTGGTATCAGAGGTGGTACCCAGCATTAAGTGCAGTTCACTACCTGGGTTGAGATGTAGGACCCACAACGAGGACGTTGTGCTCTAAAGGGGGGGTGAATGTAACAGCCCCAAATGATAAAGGGTTAAATGACTAAATGATATGACTCATGTCAACAAGGTGAGCCTTTCTTTTTGGGAGCCTACCTGATTAGAACTCCATAGTTAAGCGTGCTTGGCCTGGAGTAGTGATCAGGATGGGTGACCTTCTGAGAAGTTTCTCAGGGTGTGTATGAGTGAGGACAAAGCACATTGGAAAGGGCATGTGTTAGCCTGTGGGGACTGTCATTAGTCAGATGACCCGTTCAGGTATGTGGGTGGGCCCCAGGGTGGGGACCACGTGTCAGCGGGGCAACTGGTGGTACCTGGTGGGCCAGGACCCGACGACCATGTTAAGGCGGGGTGTATGTGCTATCACTGGGGCCCATTTGTTATAGAGTTATGTATCGGTAGTCATAGTAAATCTTTATCTCATCCACATTGTTGTCTAGGAAGTCACTGTTGTTGCTCTCATAGAGTGCTGCTGTAACATGATCATTCCCTTTGCTAATATATTTGAAGAGGTATTTGATAGAAGATGATTGATTGCAAACCTCAATATTCAGATGAGCTTGATACTTTAAAAGAAAAACACGATTGTATGGTACCATAAACCGGTTATCCAAAGGCACACCATTTCTAACAACTGTACGTACATCATCCCTTCTACGATATACCACATAACCATCCTCATTAACTGTAGTATGTGTGTCAAATATTTTTGGATAAAATTTTGCACATTTTCCATTTCTCATACAAGGGGAGGAACGGTTGGCATTACCGCAAGGGTCATGCATTATGAAATTTTTAACAGCTTCATGCAGTATTGTAAGCTTTCATCTAAAATAAATCGTTCCAATCCACAAACCTTTTAAATCTCAAATGAAGTCATCAAAAACTCATAAATACAACTAAATTAACAATAAATCATAAACAAAATCAAATAGAGAACAAAGAAAACTAAAAAGAATCTTTTAAGTATTTAAATTTATAAAAATAGAGTGGAGAAAATAGGCATGTAACATTGGTCTTACTACTACAACATTCATATTGCTCAGATCATCTATGTGAATTTCAAATTTGAATCAAAACAAAGAACCTTTAAATAATTATAAAATATATATAATTAAATATTTAGTTAAAAATTATAGAAACTGCTTCAGATAATTAAAAAATGAACTTATGAAGCTCATGACATTGAAAATAACCATATTGATAATACATAAGATGGATAATAAATAGGAAATCACACTTGGAGTGGTGTGAAGCATACAACATATCCGTTAACACTACACAACACGCTACAATATGGTTTTTCATTATGTAAATCACCTTTGGAGTGGTGTGCAACAACATATACATAAAAAATAACTTACACTGAAAAAAATCACTATAGTTGAGGGGTTGTATGTCACGTACCTGAGTAAGCAACAGAAGAGACAAAATTTTAAATGATAAATAATATAAATTATATCAGGATAAATAAGAAACAATATACGACATGGTGCATGCTTATAACAAATTTATGAGAATGATAAGATGATTTAATCATCTTTGGATCTATGATAAAAATAATGGTATGTTGATACCTGTGAAAAGCATGGTTAGAAATATTAATACTATTTGTGATAAAATCAACCTTGTCTATTTATGAAAATAGAAATAAAAATGAAATAATTGTGTTGATGAAAAATTACCTTGAATCTTTGTTACCATTGCATTCAAAAACTAGATATGGTGATAAAGAAACCTAAATCAAAGAAGACATGTAATCTCATTGGGACACTGTTATAATGATCACGCAATGTAGATTCAATGTAGAGATTGTGAATAACATTTGATTTGGCAGAACGTGCATCAAATAATGAAACAATAACACTAATATGCAAATCCAGAATGGGGGGGGGGTCAAAGTCGCTGACAAGGCTAAGTTGAAATAAGGGGGACTCAAATCTGAGAAGGAGCCTACTGGAGACATGGAACAAAGAAGTGTGAACCTTGAAAACATGAATAGGTAAATAAATTTTGTCTGAACAATTGAAATAGATGTTGTAATTAGTGAATGAGAAACACAGATGTATTGTGATGATATAAGAAAAAATCTTAGCTAAAAATAAATACTAAAATTTGAAGTGCAAAGATAAAATAACTTCATATGGTTTGTAAAAGAGTAAACCAAATGCGGAGGAATGGACAGGTAACCATGGGGAAACAGAAGGACCATAGTTGCGGAATGCATCGACAGATGAAAGAATATTGGCGATGAAGCTATCGCACATGGATCTGAGAATGAAATGAAGGTGTTGTATGGGGAACCAGAGGGCAACTAAAGGACCACGATTGTGGAATGCGTCAACAGATGAAGGAATATCGACTATGAAGTTGTCACACACATATTTGGGAATGGAATGAAAGTTTCATAAGGGGAATGGTTGAGTTTTCGGGGATTTAGGGGAAGCAAGGGGGATATTTATTTACCGTTTGAGATGAAACTTTGAATTCAGAAAAGATGGAGAGGCGGGAGAAGGTGGTTCCTAGTAGTGTCGCAGCGAAGAGAGAATGATAGGAGGTGCGGTAGTTGGACGTCGCAAATGAATGAGAATATGTATTCACCAGAACGGATCATCGAGCAAGGAGGACATGTTAGAAATGGAAGGTAGGCAGAAAACCGTAGGGGTGACCTGGAAGGAAACTCACAAGAGGAGTGGGCTGGATTGAAGGAATGGAGGTAGAAAAATTATTGGTTGGATGAAATCCTATGGTGGAGTGAAAGGAAAATCGCAAGAGGTAAGGGTAGGAAATGGAGGAAATTAGCGGGGGGAACATGTAAGAGGGGTGTGGAAGAAGGTGGTGACACGTGTAAGGGAATACACCCAAATTTAGTATCAACTAGTACTTTGACCCTACAAATGCATGGGACTATTAAATTTGATTTCAAATCATATAAATTTTATATTTTTATCTATTCATTCAAACCATATGTATATTACATTTTCATTCCAATCACATCCACATGAACTCATAAAGGAAGTTGCATTGAAGATTTAAAGTTTACATCTGAAAACAAATGTCAATAAATTTGTAATGGAAACTGGAGTTGCATCAATGAAGGAGTGGCACTTGCTTCAAAAGCTACAGCAACCTGAGCCTTCCCCATAAAATTAGAAAGCAGTAACATTTTCCCACTATTCAAATGGCTACCTTCTTCAGTCAATGTCAAGAGTGTTGGATTGTGGGTTTTAAACCCCACATGAATAGATACAAATAAAGGGAAATTAGAGCCTTCAACCACTTCAAAAGACCTTACAAAATGAAATTAAATCGAAAAAATAGATGAAGACAGATTGAATATTCATATATCATGAGAGGTGTATATAGAATATGGAGACACATAAAGTGCATACAGATTCCAGAAACATTGCTTCGGCGTTCAACAACAAATAAGGAATGAATGGAAGGGTAATAGAAAAATGATTACAAATTTTTACATAAACACCATACCTGATATATGGGGACATCCATCTTGAACACTCTTATTGAAGGTGATGTTTTAAAAAGGGAACATCCATCTTGAACATTGTTATTGATCATCCAAGACAAAATATATGTAATTACACAATAAATTATCAGTAATGTAAATTAATGTGCAGTTTTTTAGTCTACAATGGATACTAAAATAACAATATTAATGAATTTATTTAATAATTAAAATAAATATGTACAATAAGAACACAACCTTGGTAAATGATAGAGATCCTAGTTGTCATCAGTTCTGTAAGTATATGGCAGTCCTATCCCGTATTTGAATTGGAAGTTTGGTTTTGAGAATTAGAAGGTAAGGTAGTTGAGGTAATAGGTAAACCTTTAATGTGGGTGATCAATTAAATAGAAAATATATCATCCACATAAGAACATGAAATAAAATTAAAAATAATAATAATATACATACCTCTGAATAGGAATAATACTCTTTCCACCCTACTCTTCATGAATCTTGCTTTATTGTTGGAAGGTGTGGGTTCCATCTCTGCACTCATATGATAAGATATTCAATAATAATAATTTCTAGTGAAGAATCTACTATTAAAAAACAATAGTTAAAAAATAGCATATTTTAAAGCACAACTTATTGTTAGAGGAGGTTTTCTTTGAAAAAACATGGGTCCTAACAGTTAAAACAGGTTCTGTTTTTAGAGTATGTGTATAGTGGTGTTAAAACTATAGATCCATCACATGTTTTATCACTTTAACTACCAAATATGGAACCCTTCTAACTGCCAATGTTGGGATCCTTCTAAACATGAAAGAGGTTTTTGTTTCATGCCCTTTACTTATTTGGTTGCAGACCCAATCCTAGTAAGGAATTGCAACCTAAGAGAAAAGTCCATTAGAGTAATTACAATATCCAAAAATTAGTCCAAAAAACTGAATGATGACTCACTATGAATACAAGTAAGATTTAGTATGTATTGATACAAAATAGTTTTACCTAGTGCTTGAAACTGTAGCAGTGGACAAGCTTTCCAAGACACGGTGTTTATCCAAATTCGACTGTTCGGTTAACTATGTCACCATATATTGAGGATAGAAACCATGCTTGGATATTCTTTAATATTCTAATTTCAAAACCAATTTGATTCAGTCATATTGTTTCAATAAGAATGGGCAGTCAATTAGTATGCAGTATTAGATATAAAAAATCAAATTTGAAATCATAGAAATATTTGGTTGCAGATGTAAGATTCATTGTATGATGGTGCATGTGTACAGAATCATCAAAAACCAAGAAAATGTTGTTGAACACATATAGTGGCAGGAAGATAGTATTGCAGTTGAACAAATTTAATGCTCTAATAAATGACCCACTGCTCAATAAAAAACATGATTCACTGCTCAAATTAAATACATGTTCCAAAGGTCTAAAAATCTATTCACTGCTCAAATTAAATACATCATCCACTACTCAATGAGAGTATATGCAGTCTAAAAAATGAATCACATATCATATTTAATACAAGTAAAAGAAACTAATAACTGAAACAAAATAAAATGACCCACTACTTGAAAATATACCCTTTCTCTAGTATTCCATGACGTTGTATTTCTCCAAAATCAAGTGTTAGTCCACCATGTCACCTTGTAAGCAGGATGGAAACCCTGCATGAATATTGATTATACTGAATATATTGATAACATAAATCTGTGGTACAGACTATTGCAAAAAAATGTTAAAAAAGTTACAAATTATTTTAGTTGTTATGTATAATTATCTATATGGGTACATGTATAAGGTGAGAGAGAAATGTCGGATTATGATAAGTCACTATGTATAATTATCTTTTGTAAACATGACTTGTGTGACATTGACAGTAGGTTAATCTTATGTGTGTTAAGTGGTTAGACCATGTAGTAATAATTAAGCACCAATCATAATGTCATAATACCATATATTTCATCTTCTAGTCATATTTAACAATATGCACCATATCTCATATAAAACATGGTGCTCTATTTTTCTATGTTATGAAAAATTTATGCAGGTTCTTCATTTTAGAACATGATCTTGTGAACCAAGCACACAACATAGGTCTGATACCACTAAGGGGGTCGAAATGATCAAAAGACGCTCATTTGTCTTAGAGGAAACCATTAGAATCCCAAAATCCTAAGAACACCATGCATGGAACACAAAACCATGATGTATATTAAATAAATAACCAATATGTATACCTTTCGTTGGACTTCACTTATACAGCATTCTTCATTCTTATTTTTGATGAATATCCCTCCAAAGGTTTCCATCGAACCTCCCTCTACAGAGTGTATCTGGGGACCAACATGAAAAACTCAATTCTTGAGAAATATTTTCCAACATTCCACAATAAAGTGTTAAAAAAGTTACAAATTATTTTTGTACATATGTAAAAGATGATTATTTAAGGATCTATATAGTAATTTTTAAAACAAACCAACCAATTATTTTTCTTTAAGTTACAACCTGTTTAATAATGTATTTTGAAAATTGCATGCAGTCCAGGAAAATAAGGGATGTTATTGGGGTAATTTGAGGGAATGTCTCCATTTAAAACTGTTATAATCTCAGTCATATGTTGAAAGATCTTTGGATTTTCACTGTAGCTGTCATAGCATCTACCCCATATTGGGTATCTGCAGACATGTGTTAAAGATGGGGTAAGGAGGAATCTAATTAGAAAATTCAAAAATTAGAAATAGATTTATCTCATCTTCTAGTCAATTTGATGGACAATTTGATTTGGATAATTATCGATCTGTAGGAATCAAATGTCTATTGAATGGATGTAGCTCGGACTACAAGATCAGTTGCAACTACAATCTACTTGAATATTTCCAGATCCCTGCATGGAAAGAGGCAGGTGCACATTATTGATGGTTGGACACATATAGAACCTCTATATCCCTATAGTAAAATCACACTACAAGAGAATGTAGTGTATAAGTGAGAATATATAGAATACACATATCATACCTGAAACTATCTCGAGTATTACCTAATCATGTCCCTCCCTTGTATGCATCATCAGATGGTCCCAGAAGATGGCACCATGAGTTTGGAATAGACCACCTATAGCTAGTGGTGGGATTGGCTTGAAACCTTATCCATCTAGAGCTCTTCTTAATCTCGTAGCATCTCCTACTGGTCTAATGAATCCACCTCCTGAAGAACAACCCTATAAAATACAGGGAGACCCCTAACTACAATGATGCCTTTCTAATAGAGGTATATCCACACTACTACTATTGTGATAGTGAATTCTTACATTGGTTGGAAAATTTGGAACCATATATTATCTACAAATATATGCATTTCATTTCCAACATTCCTACTATATTAATCTCTACAGAAATATTATGTAAATTTCTGGAATACAGTTCAATATCTGTACACATAAATTCAACAATATTTGTACATAGATGTTAATATGTACACATTTTGGATATTCAATCTCTGTATACATATATGGTGATGATTCTCCCTAACATGAAAGCATCATTTAATCTTGTTTCCATGCAAATAGTATAATATTTTAAATGTTAGTTGCTTCATGTGCCTGATATAAAAAGAACTATGACAACCTATCATGATTTAAATTGTTTGAAATCAATGCATATAATAGTGTGGACCCAAAGTAATAAATGTACAAACAAAATAAGTGACCTAACCTGAAGAATCAACAAAAATAGGTACAGATTTCAAATTTCTAGGCACATCTTGATGTGTTGCTCGAATAGAATATCAAAGTGACATCATTAAAATAATAAAAATTTTAATATTGAGTTTAGAATGAATCTAAGATAATTTTGAAAATTTTAATGATTGAGATGGATAAAATTATGATAAACATTAATTGATAATTGAGAAATAGTCAAACTACACACCTTTTATACAATTCTCCCCGCCCCAACTCTTTTGAAAGGCACATCGCAATACTGTTGTGAATGCTATTTTCAATGATGCTTGACCTGAAAGCATAAATCAAATTAATAAAATGATAAAAATACTATGTGATTCATTAATGAAAAGAGTAGATATAGAAATTTTAATCTTTCAAATAAGATGATATTGCAATTTCACCCTTTTCAATGCCATTGATGTTGGAAGATTACGAAACATCACTTAAACTGGAGATTTCACCCCTGCATTGAAAACATTAAACAACCAAACATGAAACCACATCATATTATGAAAATGTGAGTACGGGGAATGAGTAGCTAATTCTAAAAAATTCACATTCCAAACATGAAATGAAAAATGCACAGGTCTCCAATTCAGCTACGTTAATACACAACTCCAATTCGGCTACATTTCCACTTAAAAAGGGAATCTTTTTCCTGTAAAAAAATTAATCCATCAATGGATGGTTTAAAATTCAACTAAAACCCAGCTCCACATCATCAGATTCGACATCACCCCAAAAATTGAATCCTGGGCATGCATGCTCATCCTCAGATAAAATCTGCTTGCATTTACTCATTTTGAAACAAGGTTCTAAGAATAACATATCCCTCTCTCTTTTATCCAGAAGCTCTGTTTGTCAAAAATGGAGGTCCTTCATCATCTACCATGGCGGCAATGAAATGAAAATTTTCCAAACCTTGACTCAAGCCCTAACTTGGTTCATTGGATCAGCTTTAAAAATATAACTAATACAAAAGTCGGATTCACATATAAGCAGTGATATTGGTGGTGGTTCTTCCCTACAAAGGTGGTCAAGGATCTCAGTAGGGGGAAATATCCACCGACAGCTCAGTTTGAGATCTGGCTCGTCATCATCCTCACATCAATGATGAACTCAGTTCAAGATTTTTATGTTGTGGCCTCGGCTTCCCAACAGAAGTGGTTCACCTGGTTTGTCTCCAACCTTCACGAAAGCTTGGAGAAGTGAGTGGTGGTACTGCATCGGAGATCTGGTTATGTCGACTTGTCGAGAAATCAACAGTGGTGGCGGCCTTTTCTTCGATTCATGGTGGCGGTTCAGTTGATCACGTTTCGACAGCACGGCTCAACAACGGGGGAGAAAGTGAGAGAAGCAGAAATAGAGGTGGAGGCATATGTCGGGGTGAAGGTGAAGTTATAGGTGAAGGTTTAGCTGGAGAGGAGAATAGGAGAGGCGGCCTTTGCTTTGATTCATGGTTGTGGCTCATAAAACCAACTGTAGGTACTTTGAATTTTTTGTATTTTTACAGCAAGTATGCACCATGTAGGCCATAAAAGATTGAGTATAAAATATTATAGTGATTAGTTGAGGACATAATTGAACAATTCAAAAGATTGAATATTGAATTTACAAAATTTTTGATATTTTTGTTACCTCTGTACAGCTTTTGACATCTGAAATAGTTTTCTTGTTGTTCCAATATGGTACATCTGTAGATGGGTTGCCAGTTATCGGTGGTGGAGTATTGAAATGTGATTCAACTACCAACCCAAACCTAGAAAATATAGAATAAGAGACTTCAAAAAAATATTAACAACCATTGGGTATTATATTTTAGATATACAAAGCAGAAAATGTAAAATTACAGAATCTAGAATAGTTCAAAGGTCACCTGCTTCTGAAGCTATTTACTTCTGGAATATCTAGGTTGTACAGAATTTTTGTAGCATTAATAGTAGTAGTCACAATAACAGTGTTTGTAAGAAGTTTGAAACCTTTTAAATCATTTAAAGTAATTATACTTTCAAAGCAACTGCTTCAAAGAACAGTGATTTATAAAGAGCTCAAAATGAACAATGTAGATAGAAACCATACTACTTAGTCGCTTCACACGTACAAGTTGTAATATAATAATGGATGATAACTCTTTTTTATTTTCCAAATAACTTGTCATTTAATTCACAAATTCTCCCCATAAACTGCAGGTAAGTTGCATACCTCTGTAGGGAAATAAAGTAATAGTAAGGCTTAATTATTTTTACTGTAGTGAAATATAGTAAGAGAAAAAAAATGGCTTGTCATCCTTTAGAACAATATGCATCTGTAGGTTGGAATTTCTCATAGATTACACTGGATGTGTGTAACATAGACGTCCAATAATTTCTAAAAAATAGATAATCGAAATAAACTTATTTTGAAAAAATTATGGATGATAAAGAAATTATTTTAATCATAAGTATATTGAAGTCAACTACACATAATAGTCACATATAGTTGTTTATGAAATATACCTATTAAATGTTCCTCTAGAATCCTCCTTTGAATAATCACATCATATGAAGTAAAGTCAAAACTAAAAAATGGTATATCTGCATCACATGGTTGAATAAATGTCGTGGATGTAAACATGATTCTGCAGGGATGTCTACTTCCCAAGTAATTGCCTTGATTTGAAGCTATTTGGAAGTTGTGTATGATATAGCACATTCCTTCACGCAAATAATGTTTGTGCTTCGAGATAAGCTGATGGTTACTTATCGTACACTGAATCTTAGTTCCCAAAATAATGTATATTGAAAAGTAGGTTAGTATGTAAAGAAAACTGATGACAAAGGACATAGAGATACAAATATGTAAATGTTGAAAGACGTACATAACATAACATAACAATATGGAAATAAATCAAAAGTTTTTCATGTAACTTAAACTTACTTCTTTATCGCATAGTATTAGATCAACCACGAAGACATCATTGGAAGATTTGGGTGACGAATTGCACCACGTGTTTAGCAAACGAACTACAATCCGTAGTGTCTCATCATCCTCTGGTGTAATCTCATTCAACATGGTTATTGATCATGACATTTTTATTCTCTGTATAGTCACATTTAATATTTAAAATATAAACATGGTAATCACATAAAGAAGTCATGGAAGTACACATAATGCATAGGCAATCCATAGTAAAATATAAATAGTTTAATTTAAATGATACCTAAGAAAGGTTATCAAATATTTCTTTATAAACAATATTATGTATGTACCTAGAAGATGTGTTAGTGTTATCCTGAACTAATATTTTCAAACCATTTGGTGATGTAACCCTAGAAACCACAACATATAATTGACCATGAGAGAACACAGGTTTGTGAAGATATAACCCAACATAAGACAATTATTAGCCTTGACTTTTATTAATAGTCATTTCATATGAAAATGTTAAAGGATATTGCCTTCTTTGTAATTTGAAAGGCTGTCTATCATCAGAGTGTGTCATAGTTAGTCTTGTAATGAAAGCTGAATACCCCAAATTAAAGCCACTCAAAATTTTTGCTCTAATCACATGATCACCTAAATGTGTAACAATCATACGTGTTTCGTTACATAAACCAACATATTGATCAAAATTTCTCAGTAACATAATGGGAACACCAATATATAGTGTAATTTTGTGGGCAACCAACACAGAGATGTTGATACCATTCAACATTTCATAGGTGTATATGTTTTCTGCCCTATCAGTATCAAAACTGGCATTGCAAACTGAATCAGATCTGAAATAATCTTTCTTCTCAAATTCAATGAGAGACAACATGTAATCGTTTACTTGTTGAACAATATCACAGGTTGGAGCTAAAATTGCACGGTCTTTTAGATAAGAGACATCGCCATTTTTTCAGTGAAATTAGGATATGTATGGTCAATAATTGCAGCCATAGCATTTTCAGAGTTGGTAAGAAGATACTTAGAAGGAATTTGGATGAGTGTTTCACCATCATTGGGTTCTCCAACTCTACCTTCGCCAATAGCCAAGGTCCATCTTGAAAACTCATAGATGACATTTGAATTATTTGTGTATGTAGCTGAATGAAATCTCATGTTCCTTTTTAGAGTTAAGACCTGACAGTGTTGCCACACATATAAAGACTTAATACTTGCAAAGACAATGTCACTTCTATTACCATCGGGTATTACTGGTAGTATTTCCCTGAAATCTCCCCCCAATACAACTGTTAGACCACCAAAAGGTAAATTCGGAGCATTAACATTTCTTACTGACATTATATATCTTTTAGTACGGTCTAGAGCTTCAAAGCAGTACTTATGAACCATAGACACCTCATCCCAAATAATAAGTTTTTTCAAGTGTAGAAGTTCCACAATATTGAATATTGCAAACTAAATGCTCAGTAATAGAGATTGGAATATGAAATTTAGAATGTGCAGTTTGTCCCCCCGGAAGTAGTAATGATGTTATTCCACTTGAAGCAACAACAAGAACAATAGAGCCCTCTGACCTCAGCAAAGCTGTTATCATTTTTCAAATGAAGGTTTTACCCATGCCTTCATATCCATGTAAGAAGAATAAACCTCAGTAATTTGAAGACAATGAAGACAAAATGACATCCATCACATGTTTGTGTTCATCGGTAAGCATATTCTATTTAGTTCTACATTCATTTTGAAGTAACTCCCTATTGTAATGTAGTTCTTCTATAACTAAACTATTTGGATGACTGTCAATTGCAAAATCTGGAACTGGCATAGGAGGATAAAACTGAAGAGAAGTACCATTGCTCTGTAAAATCTGCTCAATTTCAAGGAGAGCATACATATGCCTCTGACAATCTTTCAGTGTCAAATCTACAGAAATTATGCATATAGTTTCAGAGCAGTGTAAAATAAACTATATCCAATCATTACAATAATTTAGAATAATTAAAAGATAGCATATACGATGTATAATGAACTTATTGGAGAGAATACAGCAACCAATAGGCAAACTTTAAGTAAAAAAAGAGTGGATTATAGAGAATAATACTCTTAAAAGAGTATAATATAGAATAATATAGTAGTCAACTATGGAGTCATTTAATTAAATGATAATCTGGATTAATTATCTTGATAATATTTAGGTTTATAAGAAACTATGAATAAACTAAATTTTTTTTAATTTAATGAGAAACATACAGAATTACCTGGCATTTGTAGCCTCTGTCTTTGGGCATATAGAATATCTTCGATAAGAATGTCACGAGTTTGATGCCATACAATGTCTGGGCGAGATATGTTATTTGAAAATAACATGTTTGCAAAGAGTCTCCGTAAACAATTTCTTATTCCCCAGGATGACACCTCCCTTAGAGCTTCAATAAATTCTGTGTCATCTTCCAATAGTCCCAAAGCATAACAGGCCTCTCTAAATGTTCCATGAGTAATAACGTTCACTATTCTCATATCATCATATGAAGTCGCTCCTTTAATTTTTGTAAGAAGTAACCACAAGTAAAACAACTCTCTAGTTGTTGGAGGGACATAGTAAAGTCTACCAATACTAAATCCCTGTTTTCAAGGATTCCATTTTTTTCATTGCAGTGGAAGACAAATCTAGTTGGAAACTCTGCATAACAGTGACATCTACCTTCTGGGTGAGTTTGATTTGCTTTAAACCAGGCGGTGAACATTGATTCAGTAATATTTCTGTGAGTGAGGACATCTTCAATATTATCATTGTCATTGTAAGTAACTGTATTTTGTCCTGGTAAGTGGAAACTTAACCTCTCAACTGTTGGATATCTGTAGTGGATATCATAAGAAAATATTCTCTATAAAGCCTCAGAAAAAGTTATGTATCGGCAGTCATAGTACATATTTATCTCATCCACATTTTTGTTTGGGCAATCATTATTGTTTCTCTCATAGAGTGCTATTGTAACATGATCATTCCCTTTGCTAGTATATTTGAAGAGTTATTTTATAGAATATGATTGATTGCAAACCTCAATATTCAGATGAGCTTGATACTTTAAAAGCAAAACATGAATGTATGGTACCACAAAACGGTTATCCAAAGGCACACCATTTCTAACAACCGTATGTCCATCATCCCTTCTACGATATACCACATAACCATCCTCATTAACTGTAGTATGTGTGTCAAATTTTTTTGGCTAAATTTTTTCACATTTTCCATTTCTCATACAAGGGGAGGAACGGTTGGCATCACCGCAAGGGCCGTGCATCATGAAATTTTTAACAGCTTCATACAGCATTGTAAGCTTTCATCTAAAATAAATCATTCCAATCCAAAAACCTTTTAAATCTCAAATGAAGTCATCAAAAACTCATAAATAAAACTAAATTAACAATAAATCATAAACAAAATCATATAGAGAACAAAGAAAACAAAACTGAATCTCTTCAGTAGTTAAATGTATAAAAATAGAGTGGAGAAAATAGGCATGTAACATTGGTCTTACTACTACAACATTTATATTGCCTAGATCATCTATGTGAATTTTAAATTTGAATCAAAACAAAGAACCTTTAAATAATTATAAAATATATATAATTAAATATTTAGTTAAAAATTATAGAAACTGCTTCAGATAATTAAAAAAATAAACTTATGAAGCTCATGACATTGAAAATAACCATGTTGATAATACATAAGATGGATAATAAATAAGAAATCACCCTTGGAGTGGTGTGAAGCATACAACATATCCGTTAACACTACACAACATGCTACAATATGGTTTTTCATTATATAAATCACCTTTGGAGTGGTGTGCAGCAACAGAGACATAAAAAATAACTTACACTAAAAAAATCACTATAGTTAAGGGGTTGTATGTCACGTACCTGAGTAAGCAACAGAAGAGGAAAAAATTTAAATGATAAATAATATAAATTATATCAGGATAAATAAGAAACAATATACGACATGGTGCATGCTTATAACAAATTGATGAGAATGATAAGATGATTTACTCATCTTTGGATCTATGATAAAAATAATGGTATGTTAATCCCTATGAAAAGCATGGATAGAAATATTAATTCTATTTGTGATAAAAGTGACCTCGTCTATTTATGAAAAAAGAAATAAAAATAAAATAATTATGTTGATGAAAAATTACCTTGAATATTTGTTACCATTGAATTCAAAAACTGGAGATGGTGATAAAGCAACCTGAATCAAAGAAGACATGTAAGCTCATTGGGGCACCATTATAATGATCATGAAATGTAGATTCAATGTAGAGATCGTGGATAACATTGTATTTGGTAGAACGTGCATCAAATAATGAAACAACAACACTGAGATACAAATACAGAATGGGGGGGTCAAAGTCGCTGACAAGGCTAAGTTGAAATAAAGGGGACTCAAATCTGAGAAGGAGCTTACTGGAGATGTGGAAAAAATAAGTGTGAACCTTGAAAACATGAATAGGAAAATAAATGTTGTCTAAAAAATTGAAATAGATGTTGTAATTGGTGAATGAGAAACACAAATGTATTGTGATGATATAAGAAAAATTCTTAGCCAAAAAGAAATACTAAAATTTGAAGTGCAAAGATAAAATAACTTCAGATGGTTTGTAAAAGAGTAAAAAAAATGTGGAGGAATGGACAGGTAACTAGAGGGAAACTGAAGGACCGTAGTTGCAGAATGCGTCGACGGATGAAAGAATATTGGCGATGAAGTTTTCACACACGGATCTAGGAATGAAGTGAAGGTGTTGTATGGGGAACCAGAGGGAAACTAAAGGACCACGATTACGAAATGCGTCAATAGATGAAGGAATATCGGCTATGAAGTTATCAAACACAGATTTGGGAATGGAATGAAATTGTCGTAATGGGAATGGTTGAGCTGTTTGGGATTTAAGTGAAGCAAGGGGCATATTTATTTACCATTTGAGATGAAACTCTGAATTTAGACAAGATGGAGAGGCAGGAGAAGGCGGTCCCTAGTGGTGTTACAGTGAAGAGAGAATGAGAGGAGGTGTGGTAGTTGGATGTCGCAAATGAATGAGAATATGTATTCACCAATGCAGATCGTCGAGCAAGGAGGACAGGTTAGAAATGGAAGGTAAGCAGAAAACCGTAGGGGTGACGTGGAAGGAAAATCACAAGAGGAGTGGGATGGATTGAAGGAATAGAGGTAGCAAAATGATAGGTTGGCTGAAATCCTAAGGTGGAGTGAAAGGAAAATCATGGGAGGGAAGGGTAGGGAATGAAGGAAATTTGCGGGGGAAACACGCAATAGGGATGTGGAAGAAGGTGGCGACACGTGTAAGGGAATACACCCAAATTTAGTATCAACTGGTACTACGCCCGTGCAAACGCACGGGACTATTAAATTTTCTTTCAAATCATATAAATTATATATTTTTATCTATTCATTCAAACCATATGTATATTACATTTTCATTCCAATCACATCCACATGAACTCATGAAGGCAGTTGCATTGGAGATTTAAAGTTTACATATGAAAACAAATGTCAAGAAATTTGTAATGGAAATTGGAGTTGCATCAATGAAGGAGTGGCACTTGCTTCAAAAGCTACAGCAACCCAAGCCTTCCCCATAGAATTAAAAAGAAGTAACATTTCCCCACTATCCAAATGTCTACCTTCTTCAGTCAATGTCAAGAGTGTTGGATTGTGGGTTTTAAATCCCACATGAATAGATACAAATCAAGGGAAAGCAGAGCCTTCAACCACTTCATAAGACCTTACAAAATGAAATTGAATCAAAAAAATAGATGAAGACGGATTGAATCTTCATATACCATGAGAGGTGCATATAGAATATGAAGACACATAAAGTGCATACAGATTCCAGAAACATTGCTTTGGCATTCAACAATAAATAAGGAATGAATGGAAGGGGAATAGAAAAATGATTACAAATTTTTACATAAACACCATACCTGATATATGGGGACATCCATCTTGAACACTCTTATTGAAGGTGATGTTTTAAAAAGGGAACATCCATCTTGAACACTGTTATTGATCATTCAATACAAAATATATGTAATTACAAAATAAATTATCAGTAATGTAAAAGAATGTGCAGTTTTTTAGTCTACAATGGATACTAAAATAACAATATTAATGAATTGCTTTAATCATTAAAATAAAGATGTACAGTAAGAACACAACCTTGGTAAATAATAGAGATCCTAGTTGTCATCAGTTCTGTAAGTATATGGCAGTCATGTCCCATATTTGAATTAGAAGTTTGGTTTTGAAAATCATAAGGTAAGGTATTTGAGGTAATAGGTAAACCTTTAATGTGGGTGATCAATTAAATATTAAATATATCATCCAGACAAGAACATGAAATAAAATTCAAAAATAATAATAATATACATATCTCTGAATAGGAATAATACTCTTTCCAGCCTACTCTTCATGAAGCTTGCTTTATTGTTGGAAGGTGTGTGTTCCATCTCTGCACTCATATGATAAGATATTCAATAATAATAATTTCCAGTGAAGAAGCTACTATTAAAAAACAATAGTTAAAAAATAGTATATTTTAAAGCATAACTTATTGTTAGAGGAGGTTTTATTTGAAAAAACATGGGTCCTAACAGTTAAAACAGGTTCTGTTTTTAGAGTATGTGTATAGTGGTGTTAAAACTATAGCTCCATCACATGTTTTAGCACTTTAACTACCAAAGATGGAACCCTTCTAACTACCAATTTTGGGATCCTTCTTAACAGGAAAGAGGTTTTTGTTTTGTGCCCTTCACTTGTTTGGTTGCAGACCCGATCCTGGTAAGGTACTACAACCCAAGAGAAAAGTCCATTAGAGTAATTACAATATCCAAAAAGCAGTCCAAAAAACTGAATGATGACTCACTATGAATAAAAGTAAGATTTAGTATGTACTGATACAAAATAGTTTTACCTAGTGCTTGAAACTGTAGCAGTGGACAAGCTTTCCAGGACACGGTGTTTATCCAAATTCGACTGTTCGGTTAACTATGTCACCATATATGGAGGATAGAAACCATGCTTGGATATTCTTTAATCTTCTAATTTCAAAATAGATTTGATTCGGTCATACTGTTTCAATAAGAATGGACTGTCAATTAGTATGCAATATTAGATATAAAAAATCAAATTTGAAATCATAGAAATATTTGGTTGCAGATATAAGATTCATTGTATGATGGTGTATGTGTATAGAATCATCAAAAACCAAGAAAATGTTGTTGAACACGTATAGAGGCAGGAAGATAGTATTGCAGTTGAACACATTTAATGCTCTAATAAATGACCCATTCACTACTGGAAAACTAACATATACCAACGGTTTGGAACTGTTGGTATATGCATCTAAACCGTTGGTATAACCTATACCAACGGTTTGGAGAACCGTGGCCAAGTAAGCCGTTGGGATAGGTCTATACCAACGGGTTTCCCAAAACTGTTGGTATAGACCTATCCCAACAGTTTTGGAAACCGTTGGTATAATTAATATGAAAATCTTTACAAACGGTTGTGGAACCGTTGGTATATGTATTTCAAAAAAAAACATTCGCTGGGATTTGATCCCAGCACCCCCAGTTTATTATTGAACCACCTAACCACTAACCTAACATGACTTTTGTGTATATAATTACATAAATATATATATGTATTATCATAATTATATTAAATTTTGATTTATATAATGATCTGGGTAAGAAGAAATGATAAAAAATCAAAGGATCTATACCAACGGTTGTCAAAACCGTTGGTATAGACCTATACCAACAGTTTTGGCAAACCGTTGGGAAAGATTTTGAGCCTTGATTTGATTCTGGGTGAAGGTTGATTCATGGGGGACCTTTCCCAACGGTTTTGGCCAAACCGTTGGGAAAGATGTCCACAAAGTGGCCCTATACCTTTCCCAACAGTTTTCCAAAACCGTTGGGAAAGGTCCCCAAAATGAATCTTTCCCAACGGTTTGGCCAAAACCGTTGGGAAAGGTCCCCACAATGTGGGCTTTCCCAACGGTTTGCCCAAACCGTTGGGAAAGGTGGCCTCAAATTGGGATTTCCCAACGGTTTGGCCAAACCGTTGGGAAAGGGAACCTATACCAACGGTTTTTATGAACCGTTGGTATAGAAGTGTTGGGAATGGTCAGATTTCCAGTAGTGATTGCTCAATAAAAAAACTTGATTCACTACTCAAATTAAATACATGTTCCAAAGGTCTAAAAATCTATTCACTGCTCAAATTAAATACATCATCCACTACTCGATGAGAGTATATGCAGTCTAAAAAATGAATCACATATCATATTTAATACAAGTAAAAGAAAATAATAAGTGAAACAAAATAAAATGACACACTACTTGAGAATATACCCTTTATCTAGTCTTCCATGACGTTGTATTTCTCCAAAATCAAGTGTTAGTCCACCATGTCACCTTGTAAGCAGGACGGAAACCCTGCATGAATATTGATTATATTGAATATATTGATAACATAAATCTGTGGTACAAACTATTGCAATAAAATGTTAAAAAGTTACAAATTATTTTAGTTGCTATGTATAATTATCTATATGGGGACCTGTATAAGGTGAGAGAGAAATGTTGGATTATGATAAGTCACTATGTATAATTATCTTATGTGAACATGACTTGTGTGACATTAACAGTAGGTTAATCTTATGTGTGTTAAGTGGTTAGATCATGTAATAATAATTAAGCACCAATCATAATGTCATAATACCATCTATTGCATCTTATAGTCATATTTAACAATATGCGCCATATCTCATATAAAACATGGTGCTCTATTTTTCTACGTCATGAACAATTCATGCAAGTTCTTCATTTTAGAACATGATCTTGTGAACCAAGCATACAACATAGGTCTGATGCCACTAAGGGGGTCGAAATGATCAAAAGACGCTCATTTATCTTAGAGGAAACCATTAGAATCCCAAAATACTAAGAACACCATGCATGGAACACAAAACCATGATGTATATTAAATAAATAACCAATCTGTATACCTTTCGTTGGACTTCACTTCTATAGCACTTTTCATTCTTATTTTTGATGAATATCCCTCCAAAGGTTTCCATTGAACCTCCCTCTACAGAGTGTATCTGGGGGCCAACATGAATAACTCAATTCTCGAGAAATATTTTCCAACATTCCATAATAAAGTGTTAAAAAATTTACAAATTATTTTAGTACATATGTAAAAGATGATTATTTAAGGATCTATATAGTAATTTTTAAAACAAACCAACCAATTATTTTTTTTTAAAAAAGTTACAACCTGTTTAATAATGTATTGTGAAAATTGCATGCAGTCCAAGAAAATAAGGGATGTTATTGCGGTAATTGGAGGGAATGTCTCTATTTAAACCCGTTATAATCTCAGTTATATGTTGAACGATCTTTGGATTTTCATTGTAGCTGTCATAGCATCTATCCCATATTGGGTGTCTACATACCTGTGTTAAAGATGGGGTAAGGAAGAATCTAAGTAGAAAATTTACCAATTATCAATAGATTTATCTCAGCTTCTATTCAATTTGATGGACAATTTGATTTGGATAATTATCGCTCTGTAGGAATCAAATGTGTATTGAATGGTTGTGGCTCGGACTACAAGAGGAGTTGCAACTGCAATCTACTTGAATATTTCCAGATCCCTGCATGGAAAGAGGCAGGAACACATTATTGCTGGTTGGACACATATAGAACCTCTATATCCCAATAGTAGAATCACACTGCAAGAGAATGCAGTGTATAAGTGAGAATATATAGAATACACATATCATACCTGAAACTATCTCGAGTAGTACCTGATCATGTCCCTCCCTTGTATGCATCATCAGATGGTCCCAGAAGATGGCACCATGAGTTTGGAATAGACCACCTATAGCTGGTGGTGGGATTGTCTTGAAACATTATCCATCTAGAGCTCTTCTTAATCTCGTAGCATCTCCTACTGGTCTAATGAATCCACCTCCTGAAGAACAACCCTATAAAATACAGGGAGACCCCTAACTACAATGATGCCTTTCTAGTAGAGGTCCATCCACACTACTACCATTGTGATAGTAAATTCTTACATTGGTTGGGAAATTTGGAACCATATATTATCTACAAATATATGCATTTCATTTCCAACATTCCTACTATATTAATCTGTACAAAGATATTATGTAAATTTCTGGAATACAGTTCAATATCTGTACACAAAAATTCAACAATATTTGTACATAGATGTTAATATGTACACATTTTGGATAGTCGATCTCTGTACACAGATATGGTGATGATGCCCCCTAACATGAAAGCATCATTTAAGCTTGTTTCCATGCAAATAGTATAATATTTTAAATGTTAGTTGCTTCATGTGCCTGATATAAAAAGAACTATGACAACCTATCATGATTTAAATTGTTTTAAATCAATGCATATAATAGTGCGGACCCAAAGTAATAAATGTACAAACAAACGAAGTGACCTAACCTGATGAAGCAACGAAAATAGGTACAGATTTCAGATTTCTAGGCACATCTTAATGTGTTGCTCGAATAGAATATCAAAGTGACATCATTAAAATAATGAAAATTTTAATATAGAGTTTATAATAAATCTAAGAGAATTTTGACAATTTTAATGACTGTGATGGATAAAATTACAATAAACATTAATTGATAGTTGAGAAATAGTCAAACTACACACCTTTTATACAATTCTCCCCACCCCAACCCTTTTGCAAGGCACATCGCAATACTGTTGTCAATGTTATTTTCAATGATGCTTGACCTGAAAGCATAAATCAAATTAATGAAATGATAAAAATACCATGTGATTCATTAATGACAAGAGTAGATATAGAAATTTTAATCTTTCAAATAAGATGATATCGCAATTTCACCCTTTTCAATGCCATTGATGTTGGAAGATTACACAACATCACTTAAACCGAAGATTTCACCCATACATTGAAAACATTAAACAACCAAACATGAAACCACATCATATTATGAAAATGTGAGTATGGGGAATGAGTAGCTAATTCTAAAAAATGCATGTTCCAAGCATAAAATGAAAAATGCACAGGTCTCCAATTCAGCTACGTTAATACACGACTCCAATTCGGCTACGTTGCCACTTAAAAAAGGAATCTTCTTCCTGCAAAAAAATTAATCCATCGATGGATGGTTTAAAATTCAACCGAAACCGAGCTCCGCATCATCAGATTCGACATCTCCCCAAAAATTGAATCATAGTCACACATGCTCATCCTCAGATAAAATCTACTTGCATTTCCTCATTTCGAAACAAAGTTTCAATAATAACATATCTCTCTCTCTCTTATCCAGAAGCTTTGTTTGTCAAAAACGGAGGTCTTTCATCATCTACAATGGCGGCAATGAAATGCACATTTTCCGAACCTTGACTCAAGCCCTAACTTGGTTCATTGGCTCGACTTCAAAAATATAACTAATCCAAATGTCAGCTTCACATAGCAGCATCGATCTTGGTGGTGGTTCTTCCCTGCAAAGGTGGTTGAGGATCTCAACAGGGGGCAATATCCACCAACAACTCGGTTCGGGATCTGGCTCGTCATCATTCTTGCATCAACAACGAACTCGGTTCAAGCTTTTTATGTTGCGACATCGGCTTCCCAACAGCAATGGTTCACCTGGTTCGTCTCCAACCTTCACGAAAGCTTGGAGAAGTGAGTGGTGGTACTGCATCAGAGATCTGGTTATGTCGGCTTGTCAAGAAGTCAACAGCGATGGCGACCTTTGCTTCGATTCATGGTGGTGGCTCAGTTGATCACGTTTCGACATCACAGCTCAACAACGGGGGAGCGAGTGAGAGGAGCAGCAACAGAGGTGGAAGCATATGCGGGGGTGAAGGTGAAAGTTGAGGTGAGAAGAATAGGAGAGACGAGTGGGAGAGGGGAGTCAGGTAGGGCGGCAAGAAAGGGAAATCGGGGAGGGAGCGAGAGAGGGGATTCAGGGTGGGGTGTGAGAACCCTATAGGCGGGAGAGGGGAATCAGGAAGGGGAATCAGGGAGGAGATTCAGGGTGGGGAGTGAATATCTATGGAAAATACCGATCGGGGGTGGGACAGTGGACGATTTTTATGGATTAGCGGGAGGGATGCAGAAATCGGGTGATGTGGAGGCATATGGTGGTGACAGGTATACTGGAAAATGACTACTTTAGTATATATGTAGATATAGATTTAGTATATATATAGATATAGATATTAGATATTAGATATTAGATATTAGATATTAGATATATGATATTTGATATTTGATATTAGATAGTAGATTAATAAAATAACATTAATTTAAAATATTAATCGATTGACGGCGGGGAGATTCTCCACCCAAATTTAGTAGACGACGGTGCTTCAGTTCAAATGATTGGGCCAAACGTCAGATGAAAGGGCGGCGCCTTGGCAGTTACTGTAGTGATCTACCCCCCGGGATTGTTCCACCGCCAGTTCAATTAACGACCTTCGCCCTTGGCTTTTCGTCCGCTCCTACTCCATATAACGCCAGCTGTTTGTCCATACGCGGGTTCAGTAGCTGTGGCTATGGAATCTATCTCCTACCCGAATTGAAGATTTCTGGCATTTTTTTTTTTTATAACCGTATCCATTGGTTCACATGCTCCTTGTCTTGCTCATTGGCTCCTCTGCTATGACTGCCGCCGACCGCTAGTCGCTTCAAAACCCCCTTCCAGCCAAACCCTCGATCCTCGATCCTCGATCCTCGATCCATCCACGAATGAAAAAGAGACGAACAGGTACGCTCCCACAGTTACCTAGAAATATACACTATCGATTTCTCCCTTAAGGAATTTCCGTCCCTTCTTAGGGATCCGATCGGACTGGGTTGGATTGAATTGATGTTTTTATATTCCCCTCTTCTCTCTTGTGCGGGTGTTTTTTTTTTACAATTCGATTCGTTAGTTTACTTGTTGAATCGTTGATTTCATTATTATTATTATTATTATTATTATTATTATTATTATTATTATTATTATTATTATTATTGTCTTTCTGTACAGAATTTCTCTTGGATTCGGGGAAACATGTCGAGGTGATCGGAGCTGGTGAGTCGCGGCTGTGCTTGGAATGCTGAGTCTGTGCTTTTTCTTTTTGTAGTCCAGCATGGATTTTCAGACACATGCAAAAAGCAGTCCATTGTTGAGGTGCTTCAGTTTTATTTTGTTGATTTGTGTTTCCCAGTGTTGTGTGATTGAAATCACCATCTGTCAATTTAGCTAATATCGAGTTTGTTAGCTTTGCCGTGGTCAGATCAGATTACTTTCCTTGACCATTCAGCGGGGTTATTTGGGAACTGGGGTAGCGCTAGTTTTTGATTCTTCTCTGAGTTGCTTCTTTTTGATGAAGCGATCCTATAATCTGAATTCTCAACTGCAAAAAATCTGAATTCTCAACTGCAAAAAAATATAATAAAAATAAAAATACAGAAAACAGCAATCTGTATTTGTTGATGTTCTTCCCCGAGAGGATGCTGAGAAGAAATGTTGTTTGATAAGACAGAGAACATTGATGATCCTATTAGATTCCCCCCCATTGCTACTTAATAAAATAATGGTATTGTTGGGCCTCTTGCCAACATGCTTGATTCTAAACAATTGCTCTTATGTTTGGAATGCCTGTGGTGTTTTTTTATGCAATACTTTCCCTTTGATTTCATGGCAGATTGTCTAGGCTGGGTTATGTTTGGCTAACTTTGTTTTCCACACATGCAGTTTGGTTGTTGCCCTTTCTTACGGGGCTGCTTCAATGGCAATGGTTTTTATAAATAAAGCAGTTATCATGCAGTATGCATATTCAATGACTCTTCTCACTCTCCAGGTACGAACAAAATACTGCAGCCCATTTGATTTCTTCCTGATGTTGCTATGAGTTGTTTTCTGATAAGGTGTTTCGTTTTTAACCTAGCAATTGGCAGCAGCCCTTCTCATTCACTTTGGACGAGTGATGGGATACACCAGTTCCAAAGGAATAAATATGGATACTGCTAAAAGACTTTTTCCAGTTTCATTATTCTACAATGCAAATGTGTTATTTGCTTTAGCCAGCTTGAAAGGAGTTAATATACCTATGTATATAGCACTAAAAAGACTGACACCGCTCGCTGTATTGATCCATGGATATTTTTCAGGAAAGAAGAGACCTACAACACAGGTTCTTAACCGTCTTCTTGAATTATCTTGTTTTTTTTATGGTAAACTTAGAGATGGTAATTCAGGTTCACGGGTCAGGTTCGTGTCAGGTTGGCCGTCCTATGAACCTTTTTAGGCTCAACCCAAACCCTTTCCATTTAATTAAACGTGTTGACCCGACCTAATCCATTTATGAAGGGGCCAACCCTGATCCAGATATTATTTGTGTCAAATTACTCATCCTGAGTACAAACTGAATCCATTTATGCCCGACTCAAACATGTTAACCTTGTGTCGTGTCGGGTTAGGTTATCATGTTTGGTTCAAAATTGTCACCTCTTGGTAAGCTGCACGTCTGACTGGTATTTGATAGTACCCTGGGCAATACAGGTCTTGATCAATACTAGACAACAAAAATCCAGACATAACCTACAAGCCTCCCAACCAATTAGTACATGGTTCTTTGTTTTATTTAATGTATTAAACAGTTTTATTGTAAAATTGGATGGTTAATTGCTTCATAATAGGTCGATTACATCCGCCACTGCAAAACACAACGCAAGGAAGAAAATCATAGTAAATATGCAGGCATGGAGACTTGACCCCGCGATTTGCCCCTCACCCCCCAAACCCTTACCACCCACCACCAACGATGGGATAAGGCCAATTGCTTCATATTATTTGATCTCCAAAACATTGAAAATGCCTGGAGCATGATGAAACATGCTATATACTTGTATACTTAGATATCTGCTATCCGCCTTATCTTTTTCATGTATCTTATTGGTCAGAATTCATTCTTACGACTATTAATGATTTAAATCATTAAATCTTGATATTACTTGCCCTTGGGCAATGAGTTTGATATTTGCAACTGTTATTATCAGATTTCCTGAGAACCTGGCCTTTCATTCTTTAATTCAATTGCATCTCTGGACCCCTCTATTATAGGTAACTCTTTCAGTTGTGTTGACTGCTGCTGGGGTGGTCATAGCAGCACTGGGGGATTTTTCTTTTGACCTTTATGGGTATAGCATGGCCCTTGTATCTGTTTTCTTCCAGGTTTGGCTTCTCTATTGTTCTCTCTAAACAGTGTGCATGATACTTGACTTCTGATATTATACTTCTGTTACTGACTTGATTGCTTTGTTTCAATGCAGACCATCTATCTTGTTCTGGTGGAGAAGTCTGGTGCTGAGGATGGCCTTTCATCAGTTGATATTATGTTCTATAACAGTTTTCTTTCTCTACCCTTTCTCATAGTGTTAATCTTAATTACAGGAGAATTTCCGAATTCATTGTCAATATTGTTTGCAAAGGCAAGAAATCTGTTTCCTTCAATCACTGTAGCGATTTAAACAGCAGACCTTGATATTGCAGGATGCTTGTGCATGAAATGCTGGACACTGGACTATTCAAGAAGCCTTGAAAAGTGATTTAGTTTTCTTTTTGGATTGGAAAACAATTCATTCCATCCAAAACAAAAAGGGAAAAAAAGAAAAAAAGATGACAATTCGCGAATGTCAAGCTGTGTTTGATTTTGGAAAATATTTTCTGTTTTCATTTTCGAAAAATATATTAAAAAATATGTTAGAAAATGTTTCAGAAGGCTGGTGAAAACAAAAAAGTAGGTGACTTTCATATCCAAGCTTTTTCATTTTCTTGGAAACATGAAAATATACATTTATTTGTTTTCTAATAATCTCCCATTTCCATTTCCATTTGCATTTCCATTTCCTATTAAATTTTTTTCATTTATATAATTCAACACCTTTTCTAATTCTTAGAAAGTGAACTCAAAAAATGTTTTTTAAAACCAAACACAATCTTATAAATGTTAAGAACTTTGGTACGAGGCTTCTACTTTGTGCAGACTTTGCAAAGGTCATTTTTTGTAACCAACTTTCACTCCCTTTAATGAGAACGATTCAGTTATTTTTTTTGATGGTTCTTTTCTGGGCATGAAAAAGGGCCTTGTTGGTAAGCTTAATGATAATAATAATAATAATCAAATTTGGGCTATTAAATACATGCGATTGAATTGGGCTATCACACTGATCATCCATCAAATAACACATTGGGACCTAGAACATACAACAAGTTTGGCGATCCAAGGATCTCATTTGTAATAGTTTTTCTTTCATGGTATTAATACGGGTCTTTTGTTTTAATGAGCAGAGTGATTCATTCATATTCTTGGCGATCCTTATTCTTTCTTTGGTGATGGGTATTCTTCTCAACTTCACTATGTTCCTTTGTACCATAGTTAACTCTGCCCTTACGACTACCATTGTTGGCGTCCTCAAAGGGGTTGGATCAACGGTATGTGTAGAGCCCCCGCTCTTCTTTTCCTTGTGATCATTCATGTGATATATGACGATACACAATTTATTGGGTCCCTCACCTTTTTCTTGCAATCAAATGGGCTCTGGAACTTTTATGGGGTATAACTTGGTGATTTTTTGTGTTGGTCAGACACTGGGTTTCTTTGTGCTGGGCGGTGTGGAGGCGCATGTTTTGAATGTGAGTGGGCTGGTGATTAACACGGCAGGTGGGGTTTGGTATTCATATTCAAAGTATTGCTTGAAGATGGAGAGCAAGCTTCCCAGGTTTAGCCTTGGTGTCAAGGCCCATCGTCGGTCATGAATCGTGTGTTGCAACTCTATGATGTTCAAAGCTTCACACTCTTCAAGCATGGATCATAGTAGGTATGTCGGTACTTGGTTGTTTTTATTTTAATGCAATTGCACTTATGTTGCATTTGATTGCCCAATTCTACACGGCCCAATTAAACAGGTCATTTTGTGTGAGATTTGGGTTGAACAGATCATCCCGAACACGACATGATTATTAATTGTGTCAACATAGACATGGCCCATTTATTAATCGTATAAAAAAAAAAATTTAAACTCGTAATTTCATGTTTTTTTCGGCTTTTGTGCTATAGTGTCATGTCACAGATTGCTGCCTCTAATTGCATTTTCCTGACGTAAAGGAGGCCTCAAGAGAGACTGATTAATGATAAAAAAATGTGGATGAATGATATTCTATCAAAATGCATTATAATATTTCAGCCGCATAAGGGATTGCCTCCAAAAAGGAATACTGACCATATGGCTGAACTGAAAGAACGGGCTGAACCAATTTGTATTAGGTCATATGGTGACTTGCCACCTCAAAACTGAAATAGAAAAGCATGCATAGGATATGCTGGATTCAGGGGTAATTGGGCATAAACAACCTGTACTCCAGTCACACGTTCAACCAAAACTTAGTCAAAATTGAAATAAAAAATCATGCATAGGAGATGCTGGATTCAGGGGTAAGTGGGCATGAACAACCCATACTCCAGTCATACAGTTCAACCAAAACTTAGAAAAGAGGCGGCCATGGAACCATAAAAGATCGTTTCAGCTGTGTGCAATTATCTTGCTTCAGTTACGGATTATGGTATGATTACAATGTTTTTTTTAAACAGGTAGGGGGAAGCCTCCCTTTATATTAAACCAAACAAACCACTCGTTATTTTAGGTAGAAGGATCCCATTATATGCCCCAAAGGCCCAGTGGGTAAAAAACCCCATGACAATTGTTGGAGTCTACGTCCCACATCGGACTTGTGGTCCGATGTGGTCTTTATTATTTGTTATAAAAGAACTTCAAAGCCTCTTTTAGAGAGCAAACTCCCGGCCTGCCTCCTGTGCGGACTTCCCGACGGACCAAACTCCCGGCCCGCTGCTCCTGTGCGAGACTCCCGACGACGACTCCCCTCCTTTCCCGACGGGCTCCCTTCCTGTTTGCCATCCCCTCAAGTGCGCCACCCCCCCTCCAATGCCCCAGCCCCCTCTCCAGTGCGCTGCTCCTTTGCAAGGCAGCCCTCCCACCGGTTTCATCCGCTCCAGTCCGGCAACTCTCATCGTTCGACACTTCCTCTGGCGACCCGCTGCTCCCTCAATGCGCGCGGCGGCCCCCCTCCTCCTACGCTGCTCTCCTGACAACCATTTCCCTTTCCTGACAGAACCATTTTTGCGCGCTCCTTGTCCGCTGGCACGCCCTCGTGCTTCCTCCACCGTGGCGCAGCACCTCGACCGCCCTGGACCGGCCCTTTGGCGTCGTCAGATCTTGCAACGATTCTGCAGAATCCCCGCCTCCCGTCGCCGGCTCCGCAAGTGCGGCTTTCCCGGTGCTAGTGTGGCTTTCCCGGCGTCTCATCGACTGGCCCCGCTAGTGCGACATTTCTGGCGCTCCGTCAACCGGCCCGGTCTGTGTGGTTTCTCTGCTGCCCCAACGACATCTTCACTCCATCCATCATCCTAAGGGGGAGCTGCGATCTTGAGGGGGAGCTACGATCGTCACTTGTTTTTTTTGTATTTCATCTTGTTTTGTAATCAAGCTGGATATGTCCACCTTGAGGGGGAGTGTTTGCTGCGTTTCTTGTTTGATTTGTATTGTCGTTGCTTTGGTCTCTTTTCTTTATGTGTCCAAGCTAGGTACACCTAGCTTGATGGGGAGTGTTGGAATCTGCGTCCCACATCAGACTTGTGGTCCAATGTGGTCTTTATTATTTGTTATAAAAGAACCCCAAGGCCTCCTTTAGAGAGCACCTTGGGGATTCGGGTCATACCTCTTTTTTATCATTCAACAACAATATTGGCCCCTAGGCCCAGACTCGCAGGTCCAAAGGTGGTCCAAAGGACCCAACAGCCTGCGCTTGCCCCATCCTTGCATTGCGCTTGCCCGCCGCCGCTGCAACTGTGCCGGTCATTGCACGCTAGGCCCCTCGTTGTTGCCCACGGCCTTGCCGCGATCGCCGCTGCAACCCATGCTCCCCTGCTGGTCGTAGCATGTGGCTCGTCGCTCCCGCGGCCCATCGCCGCTGCCGCCGCCCTCCCGATCCGCCATTGACATAAGTCGCACCCCTCCGCCATCGTCGCTTGAGGCTCGCTGCTCTTGCGGCCCACCGATCGCGCACACGCTGCCAGGATAATCTCAACGTGGTTTGATTGAAGCCTACTCTATCAGAGAAATCTGTAATTTTATTCTTGCATCCAAAATTGCAAATATCTCTCACATACTCGGAGTCTCTCACACTCCACGCTCGAAGGATTTCTTTCACTCGTAGGAATTCTGTCTCTCATTCGTAGGAATTTCTCTCACTAGAAGGAATTTCTGACCTCTTGAAGGATTTTATCTCTCACCCATGATCTCACCATCTTGTGTACCACTGATCTTCATAACCGGAACACACCGATCGTCGCAATGTCAGGAAGACTTTGGATACATGACCCCATTATGGATCTCTTTGCACACTATCGTTGACGCTTTGTTCAACATTGTCGACGCGCCATTGTCGACACTTCGGCTACCTTAAAGGTGGCACCCCGCTCCCCATTCTCTCTCGGTGGCTGCATCTTGGTGAACTCTTCCTTTTTCTCATGTATTCTCCATGACATGACTTTTTATAAGCGGCATCCATCCCTCTCTCAAAGGTGGCACCCCCTTCCAAACAATATCATCGTCACCGTGATCATTGGCTCTACTGTCATTGAACCGCCATAATCAGATCTCCATCTACATTCGACCATTCTTGTTGAGACTGACACGATGTATTGCACTCATCACTGGTGTCATTTTGGCAGATCTTTGAAGAACACCTTAATTTGGCTTCATCTCTTCATCCTGACCATCTCGAAACCATGAAGATCTGATATCAATTTGTTGGAGAGACCATTGTTGCCGCAACGGAAAGTCGTCGTAAATGTCAGAAAGTGGTTCTGCTGAAACTTAGTCCACCGGAGAAGTCTGCAATTTTATTCTTCTTTCTAAACTTACTCCACCCTAAAACATGTTTTATTTTATTAACAAATTATTTTTTTTATTCACTCTTATGATAGTTTAAATCAAGTTGAAGATTTCATTGTTTGAAGGGTTTTGGAAATCAATAAAACATAGTTTTTTAATCAAGCACCATGTGGTGATAATAAATCATTCATCTTCACTCCAAAGCAGTGCGATTATCCTCTCATTTCCTTGTATCAATTATCTCTTCAATAAGCTATCATGTATTCAACGAGTTTCTTAAATTCTAGGAAATAATAGAGTTGAGAGTTTTCTTCCTCTCATACTCTCTTTCATGTTTTACTCTTGTAATAAGTCTTTTAATTGTGGCTTCTCATTTTGTCATTGTAAGGGATGGAATTTTTCTGAACCCTTTCTCATTTCTTGGGTGTGGAGGAGTCCACGAATGTCTGTTTTGGTGGTTTTGACAGCTAGGGAAGGATTTGATGTTTTAAGTCTGAAATTTTAATAAGTCGGGAAAATTACCCTTACGTTTTGCCTTTGTCCTGGAATGACGCTTAAAATTTTTCCTTGTGAAATGACCCGTATGAATTGAAGAATTTGCCAATTTTCAATTCGCAAGTGTTGTTTTCCATTCTTGTAAGAGTAATGTGATTTCATTGGAGTCATTCCAGAAAATCGTAAGCGTAAAATTTCCGTAACCTTGGGAGTCTTATCCTTTGCGCGCATGAGCCTGTTGAGTAATTTCGTAATAGTCCTTTGCATATCGCAAGAGTCCTCTGCAGAGTCATTTTCCCCAAGTCATTTTCTTAGCCGCGAAATGACCCTTTCCCTCTGAAAATGACCCTTATGATTTAGAGCTGGTCAAAATTTCAAACCGTATGGTTCATTTCTCCTCAACATAGGAGAGTAACCCGCTTGGTGAAATTTTCCTATTTTTCAGCCTTCAGCCATAATTGTATTTTACGGTTTAAAATGGAATTTTAAATCATAAAATCCTTAAATCGGTAATTTTGCTACGTAATATTATTTCCCAAGTCCTTGTATGGTAAAAGCCATATTTTAGGGCTAGTTTGACCCGAGTGATTTGGGGAGAAAAGAAATGATATGGAGGAGGGAAATAGATTTCTAATGTTTGGTGATCAAAATTTAAGAGGGGAGAAATGATAAGGGGAGAAATAGATTTCTCTCTTATTGTTTTTAAATTATTTCAAAATTGGGATCATTTGGAAGGAAATGATGATGGAGCCAATTAATATTTTCAATTTTCAATTTTCAATTTTATCCATATTTTCTATATGTAAACACAAGAATTTATTTTCTTTTTTCTTTTTAAAAAGTTTCACCAAACAAAATGGGGAGAAATTCAAATAATTTCTTTTATTAAATTATTGATCCAATCACTATTAAGTTATTGATCCAAACACAAGGAGATAAATCAATATCATTTCTTTTATAAGTTATTAAATCATTTCTTTTCTTTTACTAAAATCCCACCAAACACAATGTAAAGGAATTTAAATATTAATAAATGATGAAAATAAAAAAGATTGGTTTAATTGAGAATTAAGGAGTTGATCGTGTTTTAAGGAAATGCCCGGGAGAACCACCAATCAGTATATGCTTCTATTATTTTAAAATTTAGGAAGCTTCTCCCTTCAATTTTTAGGTCACCCTTCGAGTCCAGAGGACACCTCACTATATGTTTGGGTTTTCCTTGTGAATTCATGCCTGTGATCAACTTTTTCTCACTGTACCTCTGCAGTGAACCATTAAAGCTTCACGTCAATGTAGGGGATTCAAGAACTCTTATTTTGTGTAAATCGTGGAATTATCATGGTGCCATTTTCATCGGGTCAATAGTATGAATCACCTTAAGAAACATCATAACCGGAATGATGAAAATTAAAAAGTAAAGTGCAGTGCAAGTGTTATATATATATTTTTGCATTATTTCATGAGATAAATGACTACCATTGTTTCACTATTGAGAATTGTTTTACTGTTGTGATGATAAAAGGATAAATGAATACAACTAATAATGAAACAATTGTGTGAAAATTCAGAAAAGCGGAGATGATGTTTATCCTAGCCTTGAATGAATTATATGAAAGGTATAATAAAAAGGTTATCACTTGTGTTGTGTTGGTTTTGCTGTGATTTGATGATGATGTTATGTTGCCACTGTTGTGATTTGTGTGGGCATGGTTGGGAAATTATGGGTGCAGTGGTTGGGTTTTTGTAATGGCATGATTGCTTATGCTTGTGTGGAAAGGAATGGCCTTGTGGAGGTTTAGATGACTTTTGCCATGTGTTGTGATGTGGGGCTGTGTTGGTAGATGCGTGTAATGAAATGAATGAAATGAAATATGATGGGAAAGTACTAATAAAAGACGAGCATAAGGTTGAAATTTAATAAGTAGCAACTGTTAGTGAAGTACTGTGATGTTAAAGCCTGTGGGGGCTGGGTGAGTTGGTTCAAGGCGGTGGCGACCCGTCGCTGAGGTTCCGGGTTCGAGTCCTCACAAAGGCAACACGCACCATATGTCAGCGAACCTCTCGTCCCCTTCATCCCGTGTGGAACTGGCCCAAGCCCAAGGGTTGGCCACCTTGGGCCTAGCTGAGGACGTGCAGCGCGCAGGTGGGAAAGGCTAAGCCCTATACCTCGTTACCCAACAACACGTTTAAATGCCTGCGGGGGCTGGGTGAGTTGGTTCAAGGCGGTGGCGACCCGTCGCTGAGGTTCCGGGTTCGAGTCCTCACAAAGGCAACGCGCACCATATGTCAGCGAACCTCCCGTCCCCTTCATCCCGTGTGGAACTGGCCCAAGCCCAAGGGTTGGCCACCTTGGGCCTAGCTGGGGACGTGCGACACGCAGGTGGGCAAGGCTAAGCCCTATACCTCGTTACCCACCAACACGTTTTGCACGCGGGGGCTGAGTGAGTTGGTTCAAGGCGGTGACGACCCGTTGCTGAGGTTTCGGGTTCGAGTCCTCACAAAGGCAACACACACTATATGTCAGCAAACCTCTCGTCCCCTTCATCCCGTGTGGAACTGGCCCAAGCCCAAGGGTTGACCACCTTGGGCCTAGCTGGGGACGTGCGGCGCGCAGGTGGGCAAGGCTAAGCCCTATACCTCGTTACCCAACAACACGTTTAGCCACTTCGGTGGTGGCGCAGTGGTGCACGATCGAGTATCATGACAACGGTGTTCGGTGAGGTCTGGGGTTCGATTCCCGGGAGTCCGCTCTTGGGGGAATTTCCACCTCCCATGTACCACTCGTATTGCCGGGTCACCCGGTGTCTCACCGGGTGGGCAGAATGGGTGCACTTCACTTGGCTAACGGCTTGCTGTGACGAACCATCGCTGATCGAGGTGTCACCCCGTGGGACGCAATGTCATCTCGGCTGACAACGACTCCTCCCCGGTTGGGGCTTCCCCGGATGACCTCTTCGTGGGGAGGGGGGTTCCTGAGTGTGGAGGGTTCGAAAAGGCCACTCTCGGGAATTCCCGTCTAAAGAATACTGTGATGTTAAATGAAAAAGATGAAAGATGGAAAGAATGCAATGTTGAATTGGTGTAGTCCGATTTGTTTTGGATGATGTTGGGGTGAATGCTTGCGATCCAGATTGCGCACCGGGCTGCAACTCCGCGGTGAGCTCGTTGGTGGTTGCAGGGGGCAACACACCCTTGTTCTGGGGGTTAAAAGGCTCTAATCCAATTTTTTTGGGGGCACTGTAGCAACTCTGACCGACTGTAGCAGAACTAACTGGACGACACCGACAAAGTACTGTAACAATGCAAACTTTAGAGAGCGGTAATGTTAGCTTCGTAGACTTTCAGCCTGTAGTACCCCCGATTTCTAGTAAGTAATCCTTGTTTTATGCTTTTTAGTGCATGAAGTTTATGGGAGATGATTGGGGAAAGATTGGGAGGCTTTTAAAGCGTAAAAGGGCAAAATGTGGGGACGCACGGGCTGCGCATGGTTTGCCAAACCGTGCGGAAGTCGTGCAGGTGGTGGTCTCTTGGACAGAAGAGAGCGCATGGTGTGCGCACGGTTTGGGCAAACCGTGCGATGAGGCCGTGCGTGAAGGATGACCGAGACAGAAGCTAACGCATGGTTAGCGCACGGTTTGTCAAACCGTGCGGACTAACCGTGCAATCACTTAAAGTTAGATCCTAAAATTGTGGATCTAACTCGTTTTGCCTTTAATTGCCTTGTTTAAAGCCCCTAAGCGGCTCTAACTCGGGATTACTCTCCCTTGAAGGTTAGAGGACTTCTCCCAGGCGTTCCAGAGGCGATTCGAAGGGTTCTCTTGGCGAATCGAAGCCGGATTCTTAAGGTATGTGATCGTTCTTGATCGTTTCTTAGATCTACTTAGATTTACTTCTCATCTTCTCTCGTTTTCTTAGATCTACGCCCGTTATGGGTAGATCTAAGGGTGTGAGTGTCAAATATGACAAGATTTGGTCTTGGTTGTGTTAGGAGGAGAGATCTAAGGAGGATTCTTGGAGTTTTGACCCGGCGTTCTTGAGCGTTCTTCGTCCGTTGCTTGGTTTCGCCCCTTTTGTTGAGGTAGGTGGCTTCACTCTCGACTCCTCTTGCTAGAATTGGTTGGCTTAGATTTCAATTGGTTTATTTGAATAAAATTGATTTTTGAAAGCATGGAATAAATCTTCTTTAGTGATGATTTATGGTTTTGATGAAATTGTGAAATCTTGGTGAATTGTGTGCAAAGTGACTTGGATATTTGAATTTAAAATGTTGATTTTAAATTGTGAAATTGTTGAAATTGTAAATGGTTTGCTGAGAAATGGGTTTTCAATAAAAATGGTGTTTTATTGAAATGGTTTTGATGGATTTGGTTTTCAATAAAAATGCAGCTTTATTGAAATGGTTTGAATTGTTTGAACACACTTGCTTTGGATGGAAAATGGTTTTCAATAAAAAAGGGTGTTTTATTGAAAGAATGGTTTGACATGATTGTTGGGAATGTGTGGTGTGTGTTCATGTTGCATATACGAGACTTGGTTGAAATATGACCTTGTGCTTGGTGCCAAAGGTGTAATGACACATGGTAACTACTTATACGAGCCTTGGTTGAAATATGATCTTGTGCTCGATGCCAAATGTGTAATGACACATGGGGAATAATTACCTTGTGACGACTTGGTAGATCGACGAGAGACCGCTCATGAGTATGGAACTGTCATAACGAAGCACGCATGGTGGATTTCACGGGTTTGTGAAATGGTTGGGTATGAAAACGGGATGTTTGTGAAATGGTTTGGAAATATGTTTGGTTATCTTTCTGGAAAAATAACGTGTTGGAAAAGCTGGTTTAAATTGCACTTTGATGCTTTTGAGCATGGATGGTTTTGGAAAACTAGTTTATATTTAGTTATAAACTACTTTGGTGAAAATGTTTTATATAAACTGTTTTTATATAAATGTTGCTAACTCTTCTATCCTAGTGGCGTGAGTAGGGAAGTCATTGGGGAAATCTACTGAGTTTTATACTCACCCTTGCCTTGGCACTTTGGTACTTTTGCAGATGTTGTTTTCCGGGACACAGGTAAAGGCAAAACATCTCATTACTAGTGGTTGGTGATGATGTTTGGGAAATGTTGTGGAGCTTGGAGTTTGTGGAAGCATAGAGTCGTGGAGTCTCTTGAGAGTCTTGGGTTGTTTATTCGCTGTGCATTTGTTACTTTGTTCAGTCTTCCGTTGTTGTGTACTTTGATATGGTTGTTATAAATGAAGTTGTTGCTGTTTTCTCTCATTTATTCATGCATCATGTAGTTATGTTGAGTTTTGGTTGGTTGGTTTATGGGTTATCTCTTAAAGGGTAAATCGTCCCCAACTTGTTTTTGAAACCCTTCGGCATTTATTGCCAGCCTTTGGCGTCTTGGGGATGTCGCTTAAGGCCCAGTAATGACTCTTTACACTCTCAAGCCAATGAGAATTGGCGGGTCATTACACAGCCGCTAATCACTGTAACACCTTGGACTTGGGTGACCGCGACACTATAGTGGTCATTTCACTGTAGCACAACGGATTTTCTGTGTGGTTGGTGGAATATTGTTTCATCTTCTTTATTAGCCCATTTTGGGCTAGGGTTTCGGTAGGCTTGAAACTCTGAGATACTCCCTATAATTTGTGCTCCTGAATCATAGTGATATTTCTGCCTCTGTGGACATAGAGATTATTCCCGAACCATGTAAATCTCTGTGTCTCAAGATCTTCTTCTCGTTATTTTGTTTTTCTCTTTTATTCTTCTGTGAATCGTTTATCGCTTCATTGCTCTTGGCGTTTTATGCAACATGCTAGTATTGGTTTATAAATGGGTTGTCCCTAAATTTGATTAATCAATGATATAATGAATTTAATATGGTTGATAAATGCTAAATATGGAATTGGTTGATTGAATGATAAAAAAGGAATTTATGGGTGTTGTGGTTGTTTTTGTGTGGGAAAGTGGGATTGGTTGATGTTGTAGTATTGACAACAGTTGTGGAGGATTGTGGAGATGTGGTGATGATTATGGGCTGTTATTGGGTTGCTTGGTATGAACCCTTCGGGTTGGGCTTGTGTGGTTGCAATATAGACATGTTTTTTTGTGATTTTATACGCACCCCACCAATCTTATCGACGTCCAAATGTTTTGGGTTTCAGGTGTCTTCCCGAATCATCTAGGTTGGAAAGAGAACATATGGCTGACTACTCCAACTTCCTCACTTTATCTTCCAGACGTTTATATGCATGAGATGTGATGACCAAAAGTCAAAAGTGCGATTGTTGTGATAATGATGGGATGATGATGTGTTATATAGTGAGGGTTGTGCATGATACGAGGAGGGCATGAGGTTGATGTTCTTTATGTTTACGATGCCCTATTATGATGAAAATGTGATGTGCGGTTGAGATATGGATATGAATGTGGTTGTGAGTATGTGGTTATGTGATTATGGCTATGTGATATGTGGATGTGTGGATATGACTTATGATGATATAGAAGAGATGAGAGCGGCACAACGTTTGTCGTTGAGGCATGAGAGCGACAAACCAGTGGGGAAGTGGTGCTGAGTTCCCTTTTCCTATATTCTTTGATATTATTTCATTATACTTGGTTGCGATGTCTGGTGAGTGAGCCTTGGTGGTTTTGAGTGACATTTGACTCTGTATACATGTGTGTTGGATCTGCTATTTACTCACTAAGGCATCAATATGCTTCTTCCACATTTACATAAGGGGTCTTGAGGAGGATCTTATTGAGTATACATGTATACTCACCCCTATATATATGAATATGTTTTATAGGGTTCCATGAAAGATTTGGAGATCGAGTTGGACATTATGGAGCTGTAGTTGAAGTTGCTTCAGAGTTTTATTTTGGTATTTTATCTCGGAGACTTGTATTTGTATGACATTTTCACGTATTATTGTCATGAACCAACCCGGGTCACCCTTGAATTGGGCACCCGAGCCGTCCCTTGATATACCCGAGGCACGTTCCCTATCTCCCCGGGTTGGTAACTAGTATTAGGGTCTCAAAGAAGAATCGTTGGAAACAATTTTTGCCTCTGAATAAAATACATCTCAATGAAAGAGAAACATCCAAATAGAGTGTGCAACATGAACGATAATACAACTTATAAACTGAACAATAGAGTAAGCACCATCACATAAATAAATAAACTGAACAAGATCTTGGTCGTCCAGGCTGATACATAAACATCACAAAAAGAAACAAAAATAAAAACCCAAACCAAACTGCTACCATCTCCATGTGACCTGTGACCATGCTCTACATCCCATACCATCCATCACCAAACAACCTGGATACCAAAGACCAATGAACCACTACTAGGGCACCTGAAAAGAAAACATAAGAACCGCATACACCGAATGATGCATGCAAGGTGTGAGCGAAACTGAACTCAGTAAGATCCCACCATGGAGTTTGAGCTATTCATTTCAAGACATTCCATTCATGCTAGTTTGAAATACATTTAGAAAATAGTTTTTTGGAGGTGAGCATTTGAAAACCAAATATCACATCAAAATCATCTTATAAAACCTCCACACGTTTTCTTTAAATGAAAACAATTACTTTGAAAGCGTTTCCTCGACCTATGTCTTTTATAAAAAAGCATCCATTTAGAAATCCCCTTTAAAAACAATTTAAAAGTTCAATATTCAAAACACATTTGCAAACCATTAAATACAAGAAGTTAATGAGCAATAATAAAAAAATCAAACACCAAGGCACCGCATCACAAAAAGAAGTAAATTAGCAATAAGTTGTAGTGTCATGCATGTTAATCGAACTAGAGAACAGGAGATAAAGAAAGTTTCCTATGGAGTGTCATCAAGCATTATGGGAAATTCTTAAATATCTCGTGAGGCGATCCTATATGTACTCGGGTGGAACCATCTGTCGGCCTATTGATGCATTCATAGTCTATAAACAATCAACTGTTCTAACCTAGCCTCATCGGTGACACTCTCCTACGATCTTTGATACCATAGGGGATGTAGTCTGTCTCATCAGGATCAGATATAAATTGTCTCTTATCCCTCAGTAAGATGCTTAGGATTCCCATGAAGTTAGCAATAAGAGGCAAGTAATCAAACAATCCATATATAAAAGTAGAACATGAATCCCACCTCACCTCCAACTCCCTCACAATAAACAACCCCAATCACATCATCCATATCCCAATCAATATATAATAGTTCCCCCTTGGGGTCACAATCCACACAAGCATGTCAAATGTAAAGGGGCACAATCGAGGGTCTTATACCACACCATGAAATCCAATTTAAAAGTGCCAAATGAGACTTATTAAAAATCCAGCCCGAAATGCCAAGCCACCCCTCTTCTTTGAAATTCCATTTCAAATCACTATTTCCAAAAAAATTTCATCAAGAACCGAGCTTAAAAACATTTCAAATCACCCTTTCGAAATGCATTTCATTAAGAACTAGACTTAAATCCATTTCAAAATACACATCCCTTTCTTTAAATCCCATTCAAAAACTAGAATTTACCCTTTACCCAATTTACACCCCATACGAGGTCAAATACCCCCTTTAAATATCAATTTTATTTAAAATAAACCATTGAAATCCTTTTCACAAACACTTGGCATTCAAAACCCTTTATACCAAGTGAATGATCCTTTTGAAACACTTAAGAAACTCAATGCAATTATCATATATAGCTATAATTTGATAAACCAAGGAATTTAAACTACTAAGCATACAATTTCATGCCATTTAAAGAAAGTGCACAAAAACACCTACCTCAAACAAATGACAGTTTAATTGGAAGTCTTCGCCTACGATGCCGAGTGCTCAAGCAAGCAATAAGAGATCCTCTGCAAGCCTTAGTAACAAAAAATCCCCAACAATAAGCTACCCCGGACCCTAAATTCGAATATGGAAGCCCCTAGGGTACGCGGGAGAAGGAGCAACTGATGTAGAAAGGAAAGAGGGAAGGAGGAAGAAACAAGGGAAAAAGGGAATCTTATTAGTTTCCACTTGAAAATTGAATGTGGAGAAGCTTGGAAATCAAAGGAGAGGGAGGGGAGAACCCCCTTGGTACATGCCCTTGGATGGTTGAACAAGGATGGAATGAGATTAAAACCCCCACTACTGGAAATTTAGGCTATAGCCACGGTTTCAAACCGTGGCTATAAGCCCAAAAACCGTGGCTGGTATTGGCGTGGCTATAGGCCAACTCCTATAGCCATGGTTTAAAACCGTGGCTAAAGCCTATAGCCACGGTTCAAACCGTGACTATAGCCCTATAGCCACAGTTTTAAACCGTGACTAAAGCATTATAGCCACAGTTTCAAACCATGGCAGAAGGTAAAATACAAACAATCCTTATAGCCACGGTTAGAAACCGTGACTATAGATCAAAGTTCAATAAAAAAACACAGCAGGCATGCCAGTCCCCCCTGCCCCCTGCTAGTCCCCCTGCCAGTCCCCCCTGCCCCCTTCCACCCCTGCCAGTCCCCCCTGCCCCCTGCTAGTCCCCATGCCAGACCCCCTGCCCCCTGCCACCCCCTGCCAGTCCCCCCTGCCCCCTGCCAGTCCCCCTGTCCCCTGCTAGTCCCCCCTGCCAGTCCCCCCCTGCACCCTGCTAGGCCCCCTGCCAGTCCCCTGCTAGTCCCCCTGCCAGTCCCCCCTGCCCCTGCTAATCCCCTCTGCCCCCTACCACCCCCTTCTAGTCCCCCCTGCCACCCACTGCCAGTCCCCCCCTGCCCCCTGCTAGTCCCCCTGCCAGCCCCCTGCCCCCTGCCACCCTCTGCCAGTCCCCCCTGTCCCCTGCTAGTCCCCCTGCCCCCTGCTAGTCCCCCCTGCCAGTCCCCCTCCCTGCACCCTACTAGGCCCCCTGCCAGTCCCCTGCTAGTCCCCCTGTCAGTCCCCCCTGCCAGTCCCCCCTGCCCCCTGCCACCCCCTGCCAGTCCCCCATGCCCCCTGCTAGTCCCCCTGCCCCTGCTAGTCCCCCTACCTGGACACCCCCTACTGTACATATGTTGGAGTTTTTCAAAGTAGCAACACATCAGAATCCCGTCAGAGTACTGGAAGGTTTTCTTAGGTGGGCCAAATAGACTATGGATGAGCAGCACTTGGTTTTTGGAATGGTGAATAAAGGCTATAGTTGGGATGCCATTATAGCTGGGCTATCTATGCTGAAACTGTTTGGTTTTACATGGGATGTTGGTGGATGAAAGGACATAAAGGTTCAAGAAGCACTGCACCAGAAGGAGCTCCTACATGTTCCAGATAATGCTATTATGGAGGGAGAGAAGGATATTGCAGTTATATCCAACAACCGTCTTAAAGATGAAACGAGACAATATGATGTTTGGAATGAAGAGTGAAAACCAATGTTTCCCATGGTTATAGGTGTTGGAGTTATCACTGCTCTTAGTATCAACGACGATGGAAAGCCTAACCTTGTCCATTTATTACTTTTAGAGGAAAATAAAAAATAAGAATTGGTTTCTAGTGCCACTAGTAATTCAAATACGTTGACTGTAATAGCAAAGAAAAATGTCATACATGCTCTCCTAGTCAGGAAATTAATTCAATGGTGGTGGTGAAGACGATGCTGGTGATGGCATAAACAATGGTTTACTTGATGAAGATGAATTTTTCTCATGAGTTGAGACTCTTTGAAGCATGTGCAATCAACCAGGCAACGATTTTTGTTAGCGGTTTCTGGATATTCACCTTGAGGACAAGGTGGGTTTTTGTAAGGGTGAAAATGCTTGGAGTGTGGATGTGTGGCTGTCAGTTGTGCTTGGCAGGGATGTCCTTATGTGGGTGTGGCTGGTGGGATGTCCTAAGGGAAACATTGTCTTTTACTTTTATTAGTTACTAGGGGTTGGTAATAGTAGGTAGGGGTGGATGGTTGTTGGGTTGGGGTATTAAATAACGGCGTGGCTAGGAGCCGATCCTTGGGAGGTTTGGGAGGCCCTTTGAGAAGTGGTCTTTCTAGGAGAAGTTCTTCTCTTCCCTTTTCATTTTCTTTTTCATTTTTTTCTTCTTAGTTTGTTGTTAACTCTGTTCCAATTACTTCTACTGTATATAACAACTTCTGCCATATTTTTGTTCTCTTCTTCCTACCTAATCAGTACCATTATTAGGCAAGAGTCCTAACACTATTCAAAAGGTGTATTTTTATCACTCATTTAAGTAATATTCTCTAGAAAGATATATGTAACTATTTTTTAGAATCAGAATGTACTTTTCATTAAGTGTTGTGAAATGTAGCTGAGGATAGTTTAGTTCGCTCATTTGTCCAATGTTTTCAGAAGTGGACTGAACATCAAACTAGCTAAAGCACTCGTTAAAGATTCAATTATCAAACCATGGTTATACCGGTTATTATTAAAATAATATATTTTTAAAAATATATATCATTAAAATTTAAACAATTTATTATCATTATTGGAGTCGGTGTTCCACATCGGACATGAGTGTTCTGTCATCTTTATATTTCCCTATAAATAAGCTCCAAGGCCTCTCTTAAGAGGTATCTTGGGTACTGGTTCACCTCTCTTATCATTCTACATGGTATCAAATGGGGTTTGATAAAAGAACCCTTAGTCTCGTTTCTCTAAATTGATCTAGGGTTCATTCCCCCCCCCAAGGGGGGCGGCGACCGTAAGCCCTTGGCCACCATCGCGAGCAGACTCCGCCCCCAGTAGAGCCCTCCTCCCTTCATGAGCGTGACCTCTGCCCATAGCGGCCCTCCTACCATCATGAGAGGCCTCCACTCCCATTGGCACCCTCCTACCATCGTGAGTGCGACCAACACCCCTAGAGGCCCTCCTCCCATCGTGAGCATCCTCTGCCCCTGCGTGACAGACCTCATGTGCACCACCCCTCCAACCGGTGGCCACTCCTCCTTGCACATTTACCTCATGCACACCCTTCTCCTATGGGAAACACCCCATCGTAAAGGAATCTCCAGCCGCCTCCTCCCTCCAGGCAGACGTCGCCTCCCTCCTCTCCCTCCCTCCAAGAAGACAGTGCCTCTATGCCCCTCCTATGTCGATCATGACACCTCCTTGTGTGCCTACGCCCCTGCACCCTTTCACTCGACCTCCCATCACCGACTTCTCCCAGTGCGGCTTTCTCGGTGCCTCACCTGTGCGAATTTCCCGGTGTCCCGTTGACTAGCCCCACCTGTGCGACTTTCTCAGCGCCCCGACTACCGGCCCCGCCTATGCGGATTTCCCGGTGCTTCGTCGACTGGCCTCGCTTGTGCGGCTTTCCTGACGCTCTATCGACCGACCCTGCCTGTGCAGCTTTCCCGACGCCCCGTCGACTGGCCCTACCTATGCAGTTCCTCTGCTGCGCCTCAACGAATTTCCACACCACTGATGTAATCCAGCTATTTTAGTGACATCTTCTATCATCCATCATTTTCATCTCGAGGGGGAGCTATGATCGCTGATGATTTTTTTGTCTTGTTTTATAATCAAGTTGGATATGTCCAGCTTGAGGGGGAGTACTAAAGTGGATTTTCTTTGTTTTCCTTTACTTTGTTTTCTTTAATTATGTATTCGAGCTAGGCACACCTTGATTGAGAGGGAGTGTTGGAGTCTGCGTCCCACATCAGACGTGAGTGTTTTGTCATCTTTATATTCCCCTATAAATAAACTCCAAGACCTCTCTTAAGAGGTATCATGGGTATTGGTTCACCTCTCTTATCATTCTACAATCATCAACCATCTTTTATTAACTAGATGGATGTAAAAAAATTCATTTTTACTAAGAGGCAATGAAAATTCAATTACAATCTATGAAATAACAAAAAACGATATCCAAATCACACACCAATTGATCCATGATATAGAGTGAAGTGGAGACTTATATAATGCTTTATTTATTCTTATTAAAATTAATAAATTATTTAATAAATTAATAAGTATTTGTATTGTAGTTTGAAGGGCTGTATTGAACATGGTAGGTTACAATGCATTGAAAAATGGTGCGTGCCATTGTATGGGAAAACGGGTGGGAGAGGGGCGTGCCATTGGGAATTCAGCGTTTCAAATCATAAATTATTTTAGATTTCAAATTTCAATAGAAATTAAAAAAATTAAAAAATTAAAAGCTTAATCCACATACTAGTGGTATGCCAGAGGAAGGAAAGCTTCTTTGGTCAAGTCTTCAAATCTTTGGGAGGTGCACCCATTTCAGCTTCTTTTTCCTTTAAAAAAAATATGGAACTGGGGGAACAAATTTTCCAGTTTTGAAAGGTTTTGGCCAGTTTTGAACCATTTTTTCGTTTTCCCCATTTCTATAAGTGCTGGGACCGAACTACTAGCCACTTGACCGATTTCCCAGTTGGACTCGGCAGTCCAGTCCGGTTCTGATTACCATGCATTTGTCAGGGATTTTGGTTCTCTACTGAACCACACTTATGTAACTATGATTTGGTTCAATTCTTGTTATGCATCTCAATATTAAGCAAATTCATAGTAATTGCATTCCATATATTGTGTGTTTAGGTGTAGCTTTGATTGGATACTTAGTGATTTGATTTCTAAATAAAGTGAGATAAAATGAAGATGGTGGTTCTTTCCTGTTATCTCATGTCACAGACCTATTATCACCCAATAGTGGACTACAAGTTAGCACTCCCTCAAAAGTACCAGTCAAAGCATGATATACTTCAAGTGTCTTGGATGCGCTAATACTCTCTAGACACAACACATGTTTTTTGTCCTGATGAGGATTAGTAGGATGCAGATGCTTCATTAGAGGAGTATCTCATTCATATTGTTGATTAGAGCGTGAAGACACTCCAAGTTAAATCAGTTCCCCTGATACAGGTGCTATAACAACATAGTCAAGTACAGGAAGAGACCTAGGAAAGGGAAGATGATATATGAGTTTATCAGCTATAAATATTCACTAACAATGCCTTTTGACCTTCATAAGATCAACTCAAGGACGAGTTTCATTGATGGGAGGTTGTAATTACCCGCCTTTGCCGGTGGTAGAGGGCTAGCATGAGTGTTTTGCAGGAGGCTGGGTGGTGGTGGCTGGTGTGGTGGCTGGTGCGGGCTAAATTGCAGGTGGTTGGGGGCTGGTGCAGGCTCGAATGCAGGTGGAAGGGGGCTGGAATTCTAGTGGAAGGGTGATGGTTGCAGGTGTTGGGGGGATGATGTGGGCTGGATGTGGCTGGAGCAGGGCCAAACCGCAGCGTGACCGTAGCGTGACCACGGAGTGACCGCGACATGTTGGCCCGGTCCAACGACATCCGCGGGGCAGCATCTTCCAGCCAGGAGCGAAGATTAATTTAACAGTTTTTTCATTCATTTAATAGGAAGATTAATTTATCCCACATTCTAGTTTTGAGTCATAAAATGACATTTGAAATCTGTGTCCCTCTTACACTTATTCTCTTCAATAGAGTTCCTAGTATTTCATATATGTATCAATATGTTTTATCTACCTGTAATACTTTAGAATTATCTTTCTACCACTATTTCTCTATTCTCTATCTCTTAATAACCTGATATTAAAACCATGACAATGTTACAAAGAATATATGACCTCAATCCTAATTAAAAAATGCATTCATTAAGGGATTAGATTCTTCCAAAATCCATTGAAATGTAGATTTAATTCATGAATTTATCCATGTACTCTCTCACTGGGAGATTGATTAACTTCAAACTGAAGAAAACTATTGTTCAAAAAAAATTTAATGTGTTAGGATAGAATTGGTTTTTGAATTTTTATTTTAAATCATCCCATGGATTTTTTTGTTCCAATTTATCATGAACAACAAAATCCCAAGACATAATTTCTAAATCCTCCACCATGAACATTAACGAAAATTCATTCAACTTAGTTAGTGTGCCTATGAAATAAAATATTTGAATCGTCCTATCAATCCAAAATTCTGTATATTTTGGTTCTGAACATCCATTCCAGAAGAGTCGATTCTACTTTTGAAACTGAATGGAAATATCTAATTGAATTGTTTCATCCCTTATATCCCATCTCTCAACATCCTAAACATCTTAGACAATTTTATGAACAAACCATTGGTTCACCAATGTCTTTGGTGAAACCACATTCTTAACAACCACTTTCAGTTGGTTTCTTCTATGACTTACATGTATAATATTCTATGACCAAAGTAAACACCATTTAGTATCACTATCAAGTAATTAAAGTCTTTCCACTTTAAAATTTACCACATCACAAATATTACAAAATGTATTTCTAAAATTCAATAATTTCCATTATCAATATTTTTTAAATTTCCACATACTCTTTAAAACTCAATCCATTTTCAACTATTATAACAAATACAAACTTTTCTCCCATTATCATAAAAAACATTGAAAACAAAGTAGAAACACGAACCTGGATATTTGTTTATGCTTCCAACAACAGTATGATTCGATCTTCAATAGGTGCATAAGGTGCTGTCCAGCTTTTTTCATGCCCAGAAAACACAAGAAAAATGCTATTAAATAGTAAAATAACTAAAGGAAATAAAAGAAAAGAAAAGGGAAAAGAATCTTTAGGTTTCAAACCCCGAACATGGGCTGTTGTTAACCTGTCCACAGCTGCACCCCTCCACCCTCCCCCCTGCCCCCTGCCCCCCTGCCCCCCTCTATCTTTCACCCTACCCCCCTGCCCCCCTCCACCCAGCCCCTAGCCTGCACAACCCCCCTGCACCCCCTTCCCCCTCCACCCTGCCCCCTGCACCCCTCCACCCTGCCCCCTACCCCCTGCCCCCTGCCCCCCTCCACCCAGCCCCCTAGCCTGCACAGCCCCCCCTGCACCCCCTACACCCTGCACCCCACCCTGCACCCTGCACCCTGCCCCCTGCCCCCCGCCCCCTGCCCCCCGCCCCCTGCCCCCCGCCCCCCTGCCCCCCGCCCCCCGCCCCCCCGCCCCCCTGCCCCCCTCCACCCTGCCCCCCTCCACCCATCCCCCCAGCCCCTAGCCTGCACAGCCCCCCCTGCACCCCCCGTCATCCATTCCCATTTGCTAAATAATGTTTTTGTATTATGTACAAGTGTTTTATGAACCTAATTTTCCTATGATACTAAAAATTTAGATCCTTGAATGTATTATTATGTTATTTATCTTAAAAATTCTGTAATAGACATGTACAAATAGGTTGTTTTTCGATATAATGACATCCCAATGTCCCTTCACAGTGATGAGAAGTTATGGAAATTTTATGTTGATCTAGCTAGAAAAGATAGGAATAACTCCCAAATTTTTAATGATAAAATCTCATTTTGGATTCTTCGAATGAACAATTGTTAGAGTTGGTGATTAGTGAAAGACACACATTCTCTGAACTTAGTGGGGATGTATCTTCCACCAATGGAATCAATACTGGTCATTGCAGTAAGTATTTATTTAGAATCTCAAAGGCTTCATGGAATTCCTCATCGAAATGGAAGGTGAATCCCTTCTTCATTAACATGGTGAAGCGTAGAGACATGTCATCCAGGTTAGCTATGAAGTTATAAATGTAAGAAAGGTTCCCCTAGAGCCCCCTCAATTCTTTAAGAATCTGAGGGAGTGAAATTGATAAAACTGAACTTGCTTTTTTAGATTCAAACTCAATTTCATGGTATCACACCACAAATCTATCAAATTTCCCTAGCGTTACCCTGAAAATGCATTTTAACAAATTCATGTTTAGGTTGTGCTTCTGCAACTTGTTAAATATTGTTTCAAGATCTTTGAAATAATCACATCTCTATTGAGATTTGATAACCATGTCATTAACAAAATCATTCATCTATTATTTCTAAGAAGATATTAATGATATAATGTGTGTAGTGTTGGTATGTAGTGTCATCATTATTTAATCCAAAGGGCATGACCTAAATGGTGCGAGATGGATTGCAGGTGGCTGGGGGCTGGTGCGGGCTCGAATGCAGGTGGAAGGGGGCTGGAATGCTGGTGGAAGGGGGCTGGTTGCAAGTGCTGGGGGGATGGCACGAGCTGATTCGAAGGTGGCAGGGGGGCTGTTGCGGGCTGGAATGCTGGTGACAGTGGGCTGAAATGAAGGTGGAAGGGGGCTGGTGTGAGCTGGATGTGGCTGGATCAGGGACAAATCACGGCATTACCGCGGCGTGACCGCGGCGTGACCGCGGCGTGACCGCGGCGTGACCGCGGCGTGACCGCGACGTGACCGCGGCGTGACCGCGGCGTGACCGCGACGTGACCGTGGCGTGATCGCAGCGTGTTGGCCCGGTCCAGCGACATCCGCGGGACAACATCTTCCACTTAGTTTCAAATAGGATGATATGGATGGCATGAGAGGATGTTTTCTCAGAATATTTAAAGAAATGAATGCTAATCTGTGTTGACTAGAGGATTGGATGACCCCTGATATACCTAATTTGGTGAGGGCTCGAATGCTGGTGGAAAGGGGATGGTTACAGGTGCTGGGGGGATGGTGCGGGCTGATTCGAAGGTGGCAGGGGGGCTGTTGCGGGATGGAATGCTGGTGGCAGCGGGCTGAAATGAAGGTGGAAGGGGGCTGGTGTGGGTTGGATGTGGCTGGAGCAGGGCCAAACCGCGGCGTGACCGCGACGTGACCGCAGCGTGACCGTGGCATGACGGCGGCGTGACCGCGGCGTGACCGCGGCGTGACCGTAACACGTTGGCCCGGTCCAACGACATTCGCGGGGCAACATCTTCCACTTAGTTTCAAATTGGGTGATATGGATGGCATGAGAGGATGTTTTCTCAGAATATTTAAAGAAATGAATGCTAATCTGTGATGACTAGAGGATTGGATGACCCCTGATATACCTAATTCGGTGAGGGCTCGAATGCTGGTGGAAGGGGGCTGGTTGCAGGTGCTAGGGGGATGGTGCGGGCTGATTCGAAGGTGGTAGGGGGGCTGTTGCGGACTGGAATGCTGATGGGAGCGGGCTGAAATGAAGGTGGAAAGTGGAAGGGGGATGGTGTGGGCTGGATGTGGCTAGAGCAGGGCAAAATCACGACATTACCATGGCGTGACCGTGGCGTGACCGCGGCGTGACCGCGACGTGACCACGGCGTGACCGCATCGTGTTGGCCCGGTCCAGCGACATCCTCGGGGAAACATCTTCTACTTAGTTTCAAATAGGATGATATGGATGGCATGAGAGGATGTTTTCTCATAATATTTAAAGAAATGAATGCTAATCTGTGATGACTAGAGGATTGGATGACCCCTGATATACCTAATTCGGTGAGGGCTCGAATGCAGGTGGAAGGGGGCTGGTTGCAGGTGCTGGGGGGATGGTGTGGGCTGATTCGAAGGTGGTAGGGGGCTGTTGCGGGCTGGAATGCTGGTGGCAGCGGGCTGAAATGAAGGTGGAAGGGGGCTGGTGTGGGCTGGATGTGGCTGGAGCAGGGCCAAATCACGACATTACAGCGGCGTGACCGCGGCGTGACCGCGGCGTGACCGCGGCGTGACCGCGACGTGACCATAGCTTGTTGACCCAGTCCAGCGACATCCATGGGGAAACATCTTCCACTTAGTTTCAAATAGGATGATATGGATGACATGAGAGGATGTTTTCTCAGAATATTTAAAGAAATGAATGCTAATCTGTGATGACTAGAGGATTGGATGACCCCTGATATACCTAATTCGGTGAGGTTTGGAGACCTAGCAATATGTAAGAATACCTAGAGGAATACCCCATGGGATCAGAAAAATCATAGGTTACATAACATGTAATATGATATTACTGGTACTGTGGGACCCCTGGGCTGTGGAACTGGGCTTTTGGTTGGATTTAAATATCACATGCCATGTGACATGGTCACACAACATGGGACCCATCTTAAAAGTCTAACGACACTTAAAGAGTGTCTTGGTTCAAACAACTGTTTTAATAAAAATAGGGAAACCCCCTACAGGGATATAAAAAGGGTCAAGTACGATGTGTGCTTTATGACTAACAACAACATCAAGTATAAGGAAAACATCAATGCAATAATGTTAAGAAAGGTATACCACTGTGAGTTTTCGCAGATAGCGCACCTCCGTTGGAGGGGTTTTATTACAAAACCATGACTTATTTATCAAACAAAACAATTATCTTAACTAATACTTATTCAAGAATTGCAATTTAATATAAACATGCAAAATTAAGAAGGCAACTAAATGCAATTTAAAACATTCTTGAATTAAATAGTCTAGGAGAGGGACCCTACCTCAACCTCAAGGCGCGTTTGCTTTTGACGACGACAACTCGAATCTTCCTTTTTTTCCGCTTGCACGCATATGCAACTTAACATATATATAAGGACACCTATCCCCTATGTACATATTTGCATGGCCAAATATACACAAGGGGGTCCTTAGATATATGTTTATACTTGCATATACCCCTTTACACTTACACGCGTATGCATTTTTCATATCTATATATAAGCACACCTAGCCCCAATATATATATTCATACTTCCATGAGTGAATATATATAAAGGGGGAACTTATATATGCATATGCCTACCTATGAATACACATGTAAGCCTTCGTCAACGGTGACTCGAATCCACCTAAATGAAATCCAAAACACACAACAAAAATATAAGGAACCCAAAAATAAAAAAAGCCCTAATTAAAATTGGTCCAAAGAATAAAAACGGAATAAACCTTACCCAAATCTTGAACTCATTGTCTTCGATGGTGGTGGATAGAACCGGTCTTATCATAAGAAACCACCTATAAGAAAATAGTGGGAAAAGAAATGAGATATAACAACTTCTTATATATATGTGATCAATGTGTCAACTGTAGACAGAAAAAAAGGACACATTTTACACGCTTTAGGTAATTATATAGATTTTCCAAAGATTAAATAATCTTAAAAAATGAAGAAAAATGGATTCTTGAAGCTACTAGATTGAACAAACTTCAATTATAGGACATACCTGACTATAGAGACTTTGAGAGAGCTTCCCAAGTAGGATTTTCAGCATGAAAAAATAATAGGGACCATCCTCAATCAGGAACATTCCTAAAACCAATGAAGAGTGTAGCCCTTAACTTCTGCAATACCATAAACTACTTAATAACTAGACAATTCATAACTAAATATTAGAATAATACATGAATGATTGAAGAAAGGGACAGAAAAAAAGAGGCATAAACACTTACACAACACTGTTTGGTTCCAAGTGTAGAAGTAAAGAAAATAGATGACATGAGAACTCATCCAACCATTCAGAAAATTGGATCATTGGCATGAATGATAAACCATCATTTTCATCTTCCAGGGAAGCTATCTGTAACAATTCTCAAATGAAACAGAAGTTTTCTTCTCCATGTAAAAGCACATATATCATGTTTTTTATGAAAGCTAGTTCTTACATTGGAAAATATGGAACCAATAAATTTCATGGTTGCCAATGTTTTAGGAGGATCATTGGAATCTATACCAAGCAAGGAATTGGATAATGAAATTATCAAGAGATCAATGTATGCATCAACAACAACAGAATCATCTAACTTTGCATAAGAATTAGACAAGGAAGAGAAGAAATATGATCTCGTAGAAAAGGCCACTGATGTTACATGAGTTTTCAACTAGTGAGTGGTTGTAATATGTGAGAAGCTACATGGCTACGATTTCCAACGTATGGTTTTAAAATAACTTGAAAAACTCATTTAACTCTTCGATAATTGAATATGGAAGAAGTATTACTAACCGACTCAAGATCCATATGGAAGCCATATGCCAAAATTGGAATAATCAAAGAGGGATCCACATGAGAAAAATTTGAAAAACAAAACAAGAAGTGCTATAGAACTTTCTCAGAATGTACTAATGATCAAAGCAACTTACCTAGAGAAAAGGAGAAGGGGATAATATAGGATAGATATTTCGGAATTTAGAGCAACCAAAAAATAATAAAGTTCTATATTGTTAGACTCCAATCAATTCGACCATCTTAAGCAACAATTTCAAAAAATGATAGCATGGATTGCCACTAATGCTGTATGCATAGAACCAAACCAGCATAAAAAAAGTTGCAACACCAATGGTGAAAAAAGAAATAATGCATGGAATTCAAAGGCATAATAAATAATTTTAAAAAATGGGGTGACAAAAATGAACAATCAATCCATTAAAAAAGTAGCAATGACAGTCTTCCCAAAAGTAGTCTCTACAGCAGTGCCTCCATCTTGTAATTGGTTACTGTTAGGGGAATTTAATTCAATTATTAGTCTTGATGAAATAAAGCTATATAATTTTTTTCATGTCGTAGCCATAGAATTTTAGAGATTAATTGATCATGGACTCTTTTATGAAATTTATTCTTAAGGAGTTGAGTTCACCTGGACCAGATACACTGTTAATAGAATAGTAGGATTGATAAGGCCTTTATTTACCTTAATGGCTTTGATATGGATTCTATCTTATCCTGTATAGATCTTCACAATGTTTACTCAGATCACCACCCACTTCTATTGTGTTTATCCACTAATGAAATGATACATGCTATCCCTTTTAAATTCAGTAATTCTTGGCTCCATTTTAAGGAATGCAGTGAAATTGTACAATAGAAATGGATGAGGAGATTTGAAGGAAATGCTTTCCAAAGGCTCATGTTGAAGCTTAAAGCTACTAAATATTATATCAAAGGATAAACCAGGGATAAATTCACCAAATTTAATGAGTAACTCAAGTAGTTTGTGGATGATATTTTGAAATGTCAAAACAGTTCTTCTAACCTTGATACCCCCTCATCTGAGGAATTTCTACTGAAATTTGAGATTAACGATCTCATTCTTACACATAAGAGGATTATTATAAAGTATATTCATTTAATATGGTTCAAATAGGGTGATAGAAACACTCAATTTTTTCACATCATGAATAAGAAAATAAGGAATATAAAAAAGTTCACCATCATTAAGGTGAATAGAGAGACTCTTAATAATTAGGGGAGTATATCCAATGCCTTGTTCAGTCACTTTGAACCTCTATTTAATATTGCAAGTCTTGAGTAAGAATTCCTTTCTCACTGCCTTACCTACTAAGGATGAAATTAAATAGGTACTTTTAACTCATAATAAGGATAGTGTAGTTGAATTGGATAGATTCTCTAATCACTTCTTAATTCAATTTTGGGATGTGACTCATTTGGAACTTGTACAGGTTGTTCAATAATTTTTTAGACTAGAATTTCTTCCTTTAGGTAACAACTCTCAATTAATAACCATCATTCCAAAGGTTGAACATTACCTTGATGTTGGAGACTATAAGCCTATCATTGTGAAAAATAATCTTCATAAGCTCATCAGTAAGGTGACTATTATAAGTTTGGGGGATATTGTAAGTTTCATTATTTCTCTAAATTAGTTGGTGCTTATACATGGAAGTGAAGGATTATTTATATACTAACTCTGAATGTGTGAATATATTATAGAGGAGATCCAAGCCTAGAAATATTGATTTAAATATTGACATCTCTAAATATTTTGACACTCTTAGCTAGGATTTCACCTTTTAAGTTTCTAGACAGTTTTGGTTTCTCAACCATATTTATTAAGCTTATTCAAGACCTTATCTACAAATCAAGACTCTTTTTCATTATTAATGGGTCTCACAAAAGATACTTCGGTCATACCCGATGGGTGAGATAGGGGGATCCTCCCTCAAATTTTTTATTTGGAATTATCAGGTATTAACATATAAAATTCCTCCAAAAAGCTACAGATTATGGGGCTTTATCACCAGTTAATGGCACTATAAAGATAAGATCACCCACCCACTTGTTTTATGTTGATGAAATTCTCATTTTTTGTCAAAATGATGACCGATCACTTTCTTTCATCAAGGGGATTTTCAAGAATTATGAATATATCTCAAGAAAAGCCATTAGTTGGAGGAAATCTAAGCTTTATTGTAGCAAGGACATGCATGTTTCTAGGATTAATCAAATTTCTAAATTCTTTGGAGTTATAGCTGGAAAAATTCCTTTCACCTAGCTAGCTTAACAAGTTTAGACATAACTTCATCTTGTCATCAAAATTTATTTTAATATGGACGATATGGAAAAACATTATTCCTATGGATGATCAAATTTATTTATTTGATCTTCATATTACCTCAATTTTCTTGATCTATATGAATCCCCAAGATGATTTTCATCATTTCTTTCCAAAATGTCACATATGAAATGATGATGTCCCGAGAATGCATGAATTCAATAAGATGAGGTCTAGTGAATTATAATGTTCTTCACCTCCATATGTTACACCAAACATCATCTACCTGTCCATCAATTGTCCCATTCTCACCTAAAACTCAAAAAGGTAATTAACCTAAATCTGGGAGGAGAGGGGGGAGGTGAAAGATATGACAAGAACACATTTTTCATGCATCATCATGTGTTAAAATCAAATATATGACATCCCATTTAAATTGAGTTTGGTAAAACTTATTGAAAAGAACTTCCAGCACTTATCACCTATGATACATGCTTCTGTATAAGTATTTCTAGATTACTTACTGAAAAATATTTCTGCATCGCTTATTTAAGGCTCTATTTGAGAACAAATATGAAACTGTTTACAACACTTATTTCTTGTGATTAACAGTTTGAGAAATTGAACAAACACCACTTATTTTTTTCACTCTATCACTCAGCCTTAACTAAGTGTACAAGATGTACCCTTCTTCATGAATAACACACCATATAGAAGGGATGATGATGATACCCACCAAACAGTTGACTAAAATTCAAGGGTAGGGTTAAGTGATACTTGAATATATTTATTTACCTAAACCCCACCCCAAATAATCATACATTGGGTTGGATTTATTCCTTTATGGTGTAGTGAATATATCTTGTTCAAATACTGATCAAAGATGAGAATAAAATGCTTTCCTAACATTATTTGATCTTAAGGAAATTTCAAGTTCAGGGATTCTATCTGTACTCACTAGTAATTATCACATCCTCAACTTTGCTTGCATGGATAAAGCTCGTGAACCTCTCTTTGGGACGCTCTCTCCCTCTTCCATATGATGGTAATGGCACAATTGAAGGCCAACTCCTTGCATCCTTTAGCATCAAGAGACCAGTAAATTTAGAAGACAATGGGAATGAAATTATATGTTCATCAGGACTTAAATTAATGTTTCCATAAATACCATTCACAATAAGAAAATAAATGGAACTGTAGATCATTTTCATGAGAGAAAAATTTCGACCCATGATAATCAGAATTAGTGAGTACGTTTCACATTGATTAATTAATGAATAATGAATCACTTTCATGGGTCTAAAATTAGAATATATCATAGAAATATTTGTTATGATGAGCTACTGCAACAAAAAGGTATTGATATCTGTGATCAGTAATACTAGAAAACAGGGGAATTCACCAACATAAGTGGTTGTTGTTGGTGAAAAATACACTCAGTGTATAAATATAGTAATATGATCAATAAAAAATCTAAAAAAAATGAAATAATGTTTTTCTCCTTAATATGTATACACAACACAGTAAGAGAATTATTGACCTATGTGTAAACAAAATACAATAAGGTTTAATTCAGCATACTTACTCATTCAAACCCTAGGAATTGAATAGCAGTGTGAGTAATACTGGAAAAGAAACACCTATACAGAAAAACATGAACATAATTATTAATATGAAATAAATGTATTTTTAGCAATTGAAATGTTCGTAGTAGGGGGAAGAACCTTGAAAATCACCATTGACTGTAGAGGTATGGCCGAACGATCACTAGAGATAGTATGAATTTCTTTGGAAAGCAGCTTTCGTGAAGGAGTAACTGCAGTAATCTTCACATAAAGTGTAAGGGTCAACTCGCATGGATCCCACTCGTGGAAGGTGTCGGTTCGACCGATGCACCGATTGGAGGAGGAACGCCAGACGAAGGTAGTGGAGGAGAAGGACACACGATGAAGGGGATGAGAGGGATTGCGCGAGGGATGGAGGAACCAAATGGAGAATCCAGCAAGGATCGGGCGAGGGAGAATCGATCGGTCGATGATGAGGGAGGATGGTTTCGAGGGTGGGAGATGAGTCGCGACGAGGGAGGGGATTACGGGTGGGAGATGAGATGAGTCGCAACGAGGGAGGGGATTGCGGGTGGGAGATGAGTCGCGATGAGGGATATGAGTTGCGATGAGGGAGGAATCACTATTTCCACGGGATCTTTTTTACTGTGGATTTATTTATTCTAAAACTATGGTTTTCTAATAATTGTGGCTATATCTTAACCTATAGCCACAGACCAACTAAACCGTGGCTATAGGTCCGTGGCTATAGGTCCGTGGCTATAGGTTATTTTTCTAGTAGTTCCCTTAAATTGAACAAGGGCATAAATGGAAACTCAAACTTTAATAAAACCACATAGCTCGCATGGTTAGGCTACATGGTTTGAAAAACTATGCGTCAAATGTGCATATCCCTCTATTAAAACTATAGATTACCCCCACATGATTATCGCACAGTCTCTTTGAACTGTGCATAAACTATGCACTAGAAAACCCCTGTGTAAAGGTACCCCACATGATCTTCATTAAAACTCACACGATTTAACCAAATTGTGCGCTGTCAGTGCAAACCAAACTATGCACATTCAAAATAAACCGGGAAAGGCCTCTGTGTATGGATGACCCTATATGATTTTTCAAACTGTACGTACCAACTGCGCGCCTTTGATAACCCACGTAAGGGTCATCCACATAGTTTACTCTAACTGTGCAGTTACTGATTGATGTAACGACATCCTCTTCAGTGATGCACAACCCGATATGAAAGCTGAGGTTCTCGCGTGAATTGATTTAAGCACAAAAATAAAATGAACAATTACCTAGTTTGGTTTGAAGGTGTGTTCAAGACCACTCATCGCCAGTGATCATTGCTCGAAAGAACTGAAGTCAGTGTTGGATTAGTGTAGCCCGATCTGTTTTGGATGATGTTTGGGTCGAATGCTTGTGGCCCGTACTGTGCACCAAACCACAACTTTCACGGGTCTAGTGTTGGAACCAGGGTCTTCAAAACATGATTTGGCGTATGGTTTGTGTTTGTTGTCAATCCTCAGTGGAAGTTCAGGATGTGTACCAACAAAGAGATCATACCGTTCAAGCAGAAAACAGTAGTGAAGGTGACGTCGTTTCCCAGTGTTTGCCAAATTTTTGGGCCTGAAAATCGGCCAATAAAGTAAAGTGTTTTTCGCAAAGGTACTTGCGCGCCGAGCTCTTGGAGGATAAAAGACTTGCGCGCCATATTTTTTTGAGGATCAGAACATCAAAATTTGTCTAAGGAAAGAAGGTTGCGCAAGTATTGGTTGGGTCACGCAAGTGAGTTGCGCAACAGAGGTTGCTGGAGACAAGACTTGCGCGCCGCTGAGGGACTTGCGCGCCTCCGCGCATGGGGTCCAGTTTTCCTATAAATACGGGACCAACCCTCCTCATTACGAAGAGAGTTCGAGACTTAGAGATTGTTCGAGCTCTCGTCGCGCAGGTGGTTGAGCCGCGCAGGTGGTAGTTTGGTCGCGCAAGTAGAGATTGCGCGCCGGTTGTCTACTGAGCGCCCAAGGCGGTTTGGGAGAGAAAGGAAGTGGACCGTGCAAGTTTGTTGTCGGGGAAGGAAGCGTCACATAGGTGCGTTGGTGACACTTGCACGTCAGTCTGGACTTGCGCGCCGTATTGGGACTTGCGTGTCCGTCTTGGAGAAGCGCACCGGGTTTTGTTGAAGCCCGTCGGCCTGTTTGGAGCTGCACGAAAGCCAGGAGACTACCCGATACATTCGAGGAAAAGTGATATTCTGCTTCTGGTGAGAATTGGACTTCAATAGAGCATCTACATACAACAAAGGATGCATTCTTATGCAAATGATGAAGAGACCTTCACGTCTATAAACTAAGTGAGACTTCACCAACGGTAGTGAGCTAGGGGGAGTCAACGTGAGTGACCCGAGGGACGTAGTGAGCTATCCCTGAACAATTGTAAAGGTAGTGAGCCTGAGACAGAGTGTCTGTACCCGAACCTTTGTAATCTACATCTAGTGAAGAATAGTGGATTTTGGTACGACCGACAGCCTGTCGGCGTATGCTCCTTGGACGTAGCCCTTAGTGGTGAACCAAGTAAAAAGGGTTGTGTCTCCTCTGTTCATGTGAATGTTTTATTTCTAATCATAATCATCATACAGGTTCAACGAGTTCCTACCAACGTGGGAACAAGATCCATCACATTAAAAGAAAAATTGGTCACCCTGATTCACCCCTCCCCTCTCAGGGTGTCCCGGGGTCCTTCAAGTGGTATCAGAGGGTAAAGGTTGCTGGTGTTGAATCTGACCCTTTTCGTCATGGAAAACGTGGTCAATATCAGGGGAGTCCCTCACTTCGATGGAAGCAATTTCCAGATATGGAAGAACAGAATGAGATCTCATCTAAGATCTCTTGGAATGGAAGTTATTTTTTCTACTGTGCAAGGAATACAAGTCACTGATCCAACAGGCCTGGCTATGACTGAAACAGACATGAAACTTCTTGATGTAGATGCTAAAGCACAGAATGCTCTCACTGCAGCCCTTTCTGATCAGATCTACCTGAAGGTGATGAATTTCACCTCATCAAAATCCATGTGGGATAAACTTGAGAATATTTATGAAGGAGATAGCAAAGTGAAGGAGGCAAAACTTCAAGTGCTACACAATCTGTTTGATGATCTGAAGATGCATCCAGACGAGAATGCAGACTCTTTCTTCAATCGAATTACTGAAGTGGTTGGAGCAATTCGGGGTCTAGGCGATGAAATCAAAGATATTGATATTCTAAAGAAAATATTAAGAAGACTTCCACCTTTGTATAATGAGAAGGTTTCAGCCCTTGAGGAAAGAGATCTTTCCAAACTTTCTCTAGATGATCTACTGAGCAGCTTGGTAGCATATGAAATGAGAGTCAAACCAGAAGATGCTATGACTCGGGTGAGCAAGGAAATGGCGTTCAAGTCCATGGATAAATTGAAAATATCAAAGGATAGTAGCGGTGATGATGACGAAGAAAAAGAAATTCTTTCTCTCATTGCAAAGAAGTTCCAGAAGGGGAAAGGGAAATTCAAAGGGAAGTTACCTCTCGCATGTTTCCGTTGTGGAAAAGTTGGTCACATTGCCTCTCAGTGCTTGAAGAATATCAATGATGATGACAGTGAAGATGAAAACTTCAAGAAGCCTCAGAGAAGGTTCTTCAAAAAGGGAGACTTCAAATCTGGTAAGAAAATGCAAAGGAAGAGTTTTGTATGTGAAGAGGAAGAAGATGATAATGAATTCTTTGATGAAGAAGAACCAGAATTCAAAACTGGGAACCATGCTTCTATGATGGCCACTATTGAAAAGTCAGAAGATACTGATGGAGAAAAACAACTGAGAACTTGTGTAGATCCTGAGGTGCAACTTAAGGATGCATTTAGTAAGCTTAAGATTAAATGTAAGAGCTGCAATAAGTGGAAATCAATTGTAGAAGAATCAACTGAATACGTTGATCAACTTGAAGCTGAAATTGAATGACTGGAAAAATTTGTGAAGGTACAGTCTAAAATAATTGAAAGCAATGATGATGTAGTTGATCTGAAGCTGAGAATTGAAGAGCAGGCAAAGGTCATCAATGACCTCACATCCAGACTGGATGAAAAATCCAAGACTGCTGAGGGTCTTGAGGAGGAAGTAGTTACTCTAAGGAGTAAACTGGAGACTGAATCAGTTCCAAAAGAATCAAGGAAGAAAATACAGTTTGGAAGATTCTCAGATGCAGAATTACTAGCAAGAGCCAAGTGTGGTTCAGATGAGGTTGAAAAAATCTTGAGTGATCAAAGACCCTCTTGCATGGGAAAGAGTGGAATTGGCTGCAAGGCTGAGACATCAACTGCTGGAAGTGAAAAGATCCAAAAGAAAGATAAGATGAAAGTTGAACATGTTGAAATGTTGCCTAGAGTGCTGAAAAAGGAACCCTAAATCCAAACTAAAAGGAGACCTGAAAATTATCCTCAAACTTTCAAAAATGACAGACAGTCTTACTATTCTCCCAAGGAAGAAGGAATAAGGAGAAATTCAAGTGAGAAGACATTTCCTCTCATGAAGTGTCAGTTCTGTGGCTATCTGGGCCATACCATGTCTTATTGTGAAGAGGCAAGAAGCTATCTGAATGGAGAAGATATATATTCTCATCAAAGGATAACAATTTCATATCCTAATTCTTATAGAAGAAATAATTTCTATGGATATTGTTTTCATTGTTCTAACTTTGGTCATAAGGCCGTTAATTACAGGCAGAGAAGGTACATAGACACCTCATACCGAAGTTCAAGATAGGTCAAGTCTCGTCAGCAAGACAGTGTTTCTCTTTCAAACAGGTTCTCACCTCTCAAAGAAGACTTTGACTATGAAGAACCTGGGTATGCGGAAGAGATAGTGGAAAGGCCATCAATTCTATATACTCAATCTAATGTCTCGTGGAAGGAAAGGAAGAAGATTGAGAAATCGAACCTTGCAGAGGTAGCCCTCAAAGCTACAAAGAACAACAGTACCTGGATTCTGGATAGCGGTTGTTCATCTCATATGACAGGTAATGCCGGTCTACTAACGAGCATCATAAAAAATGTTGATGGTACAGTAATATTTGGTAATGATGGGGCTCTGAAGATCAAAGGGAGTGGAAGTACCAAATTAGCAAATGGAGAACTAAAGAAGACTGAAGTAATTTACGTAGATGGCCTACGTCATAATCTCCTTAGTGTGAGTCAACTCTGTGACTAAGGACTTATAGTTACTTTTAATCAGAAAGGCTGCACTATCAAGGGAAAAACCGGCAATTCACTTATGAAGGGATGCAGAACAGAAGGAAACTTGTATCAGGTTGATAGTGAAGAAAATGTATGTTACATGACTGTTGAAGAAGAAAACAATTTGTGGCATCGGAGATTGGGACACATCAATCAACAAGAAATGGAGAAAATATCAAAATTGAGAATTGTCATGGACATTCCCAACCTGAAGCGTGAGCGTGAAAAATCTTGTGATGCTTGTATTCGTGGGAAGTTGGTCTGCAGTTCATATCGGCCAAAGAAGAAAAGGGCGTCTCACCTTCTTGATCTGATTCATACAGATGTTTGTGGTCCAATAAATGTTTCCAGAACACATGGAGAAAGGTACTTTGTCCTTTTCATAGATGATTATAGTAGAATGGCATGTGTGATGGTCATTCACAGGAAACGACAAGTCCTTGACTGCATGAAAACATATCGGCGAATCGCCGAGAATGATACTGGACGAACAATCAAAGTGTTGCGATCTGACAATGGAGGAGAATACACGTCTATTGAATTTGAGAATTATCTAGAGAAGCATGGGATACAGCATGAGGTAGCTGCTGTGAGAACTCCACAAAAAATGGAGTTGTTGAACGTAGGAATCGACAGGTGAACACCATGGCACGAACTATGCTGATTGAGAGTCGTATTCCACGACATTACTAGAAAGAGGCTGTTCAAGCTGCAGTGTACATTCAGAATTGAACAGGACTTTATATGGGTGAGACGAAGACACCGTATGAATTGTGGCATGGATGGAAGCCTTCTCTAAAATACTTTCGTGTCTTTGGAAGTAAATGCTTCATCAGGAACAAAGAAGGAAATCAAGGGAAATATGGCGACAATGCAGATGAAGGAATTTTCCTTGGTTACTCAATGAACAGCAAAGCCTACAAATGTTTCAACAAGCGTTTGGGAAGAATTGTGGAAAGCAGTGATGTTAAGATAATTGAAGAGAAAACCACAAATGCTTCAAGGACGTCATATGCTGATGTGATAGAAAGTCAGGAAGAATGTGAACATGAAAAAAATACAAGTGCAGAAATAGATGAAGTTGTTCAAAACACTCAGCAGTCACATCATGATGTTGACTCAGAAGAAGAATCTGAAGAAGAAACTATGGATGAAGAAAATGCTACTGAACCTCGCAGGAGAGTTCGAAGAGATGAGATTGATCCATCCAACATAATTGGGGACAAGAGTGCACCCTCTCAAACAAGGAGGATGAGGAATAACACACAATCTGCATTTCTTTCTGTTGTGGAGCCATCCTCATTTGAAGAAGCTGCAAAGGATGAATCCTGGGTAAAATCCATGAATGAAGAGTTAGATCAGATTGACAAGAATCGGACATGGGATCTTGTCCAGAGACCCGAAGGTCACAATGTGATTGGTACCAAATGGATCTTCAAAAATAATTTTGATGAGCATGGAAGTGTCATCAGAAACAAGGCAAGACTGGTATGTAAAGGATACTCCCAGATTGAAGGGATTGATGTTGAAAAAACCTTTTCTCCAGTAGCTAGACTGGAGTCAATTAGGATTTTCCTTGCCATGGCACTCCAAAGAGGATATAAATTATATCAAATGGATGTCAAGATAGCATTCTTGAATGGTGTACTTGAAGAGGAAGTCTATATTGAACAGCCAGTGGGCTTTGTTTTGGATACTGATGAATCAAAGGTCTGCAAACTGAAGAAAGCTCTTTATGGTTTGAAGCAGGCACCACGGGCGTGGTACTCATGGCTGGATTCTTATCTCAAGAAGTTGGAATTCAAAAGAGGAGGAGTTGATCACAATCTCTATGTGAAGAATTCTCCAAAAGATCAATTCATGGTTCTTGTCTACGTTGATGATATCATATTTAGTGGCAATAGGCAGAAATCAGTGGATGAATTTTCCAACCACATGAAATCAGAATTTGAAATGTCTATGATTGGGGAGCTCACATATTTCTTGGGGCTGCAGGTGATTCAAAAGAAGGAATACACTTTCATTTCTCAGGAAAAATATGCAAGAGAGCTACTGAAGAAGTTCAATATGCAAGACTCCAAACCAATGTCAACTCCAATTGCAGTTGGAACTAAACTTGGAAAGCATGAGGATGAGAACTCTTTTGATCCCACCATGTACAGGAGGATCATTAGAAGTCTACTGTATCTGACAACGACAAGGCCAAATATTGTCTTTTCCACATGCCTTGCGGCCCGCTTTCAGAGTAATCCAAAATAGGAACATATGGCGGCAGTAAAAAGAATCATGAGGTACATTCAAGGTACACATAATTTTGGGTTATTTTTTGCTGCAGGCAGGGACAGTGAATTATCCGCATTTTCTGATGCTGACTGGGCTGGTGATGTGGTAGACAGAAAGTCCACTAGTGGTGGAGCTTTCTATATTGGGTAGAAATGTGTTGGCTGGTTAAGAAAGAAACAAGAAAGTACTTCTCTTAGTACTGCTGAAGCTGAGTATATCTCTTCTACAAAGGCATGCACTCAACTGCTTTGGATGAAGCAGTAACTAACAGATATTGGTGATAAGGTGCAGCAACCAATGGTGATTTACTGTGATAACAAAAGCGCAATTGATCTTACGAAGAATCCAGTTCAGCATTCTCATACAAAACATATTGAAATACGGTATCATTTTATCAAAGAAAAAGTTGAACAAGGCATGATTAGAATGGATCATGTTGGAACTGAAGATCAAGTGGCTGATATTCTGACCAAGCCATTGTCCGCGGCTGTGTTTGAGAAGCATCGGTTGAACCTCGGTGTTCAACCACCTCCTACTGCATAAGGAGGCTCCGGAAATCCCCTCTCCCCTTTTGTTATAACTGTTTTTATCTGCTTATGGATGTGATGCAGGTTTATGGGGGAGATACTATCCAGGGGGAGTATGGCTTGAGCTGAACATTGAACAACTTATTGGTCTTTGGTTTTATTGTCAATGGGGGAGAAAGGAATAAATTCAAGGCAAGACATGCTTCTGTGATGATAAGTATAAGAAGGATACAATCGGGCGTGTATAAGAAGGATACAATCGGGCGTCATGGAGAATTTCAAAACACCAGAACCCAATTCAAGCTTCCTCTCTTGTTTTCTACACCGAGCATTGCTCACGTAGACTTAGAGTGTTGGCTGATTTGATTCTTGCGTTTTGGGTTTGCTTATGGTTGGAGATCTATTGAATTTATTCTGATTGCCAACAAACCCAAAGGGGGAGATTGTTGGAACCAGGGTCTTCAAAACATGATTTGGCGTATGGTTTGTGTTTTTTGTCAATCCTCAGTGGAAGTTCAGGATGTGTACCAACAAAGAGATCATACCGTTCAAGCAGAAAACAGTAGTGAAGGTGGCGTCGTTTCCCAGTGTTTGCCAAATTTTTGGGCCTGAAAATCGGCCAATAAAGTAAAGTGTTTTTGGCAAAGGTACTTGCGCTCCGAGCTCTTGGAGGATAAAAGACTTGCGCGCCATATTTTTTTGAGGATCAGAACATCAAAATTTGGATAAGGAAAGAAGGTCGCGCAAGTATTGGTTGGGTCGCGCAAGTGAGTTGCGCAACAGAGGTTGCTGGAGACAAGACTTGCGCGCCGCTGAGGGACTTGCGCGCCTCCGCGCAGGGGGTCCAGTTTTCCTATAAATACTGGACCACCCCTCCTCATTACTAAGAGAGTTCGAGACTTAGATTGTTTGAGATCTCGTCATGCAGGTGGTTGAGCCGCGCAGGTGGTAGTTTGGTCGCGCAACTAGAGCTTGCGCGCCGGTTGTCTGCTGAGCGCCCAAGGCGGTTTGGGAGAGAAAGGAAGTGGACCGCGCAAGTTTGTTGTCAGGGAAGGAAGCATCGCGCAGGTGTGTTGGTGACACTTTCACGTCAGTCTGGACTTGCGCGCCGTATTGGGACTTGCGCGTCCGACTTGGAGAAGCGTGCCAGGTTTTGCTGAAGCCCGTCGGCCTGTTTGGAGCTGCACGAAAGCCAGGAGACTACCCGATACATTCGAGGAAAAGTGATATTCTGCTTCTGGTGAGAATCGGACTTCAATAGAGCATCTACATACAACAAAGGATGCATTCTTATGCAAATGATGAAGAGACCTTCACGTCTATAAACTGAGTGAGACTTCACCAACGACAGTGAGCTAGGGGGAGTCAACGGGAGTGACCCGAGGGATGCAGTGAGCTATCCCTGAACAATTGTAAAGGCAGTGAGCCTGGGACAGAGTGTCTGTACCCGAACCTTTGTAATCTACAGCTAGTGAAGCATAGTGGATTTTGGTACGACCGACAGCCTGTCGGCGTATGCTCCTTGGACGTAGCCCTTAGTGGTGAACCAAGTAAAAAGGGTTGTGTCTCCTCTGTTCATGTGAATGTTTGCTTTCTAATCATAATCATCATACAGGTTCAACGAGTTCCTACCAACGTGGGAACAAGATCCATCACATTAAAAGAAAAATTGGTCACCTTGATTCACCCCTCCCCTCTCAGGGTGTCCCGGGGTCCTTCATCTAGCTCCGCAGTGAGCTTGTTGGGGGTTGCAGGGGGAAACGCTCCCCTACTATGGGGGCTGAAGGCCCCCAAACCAATTGTTGGGGAGCTGTAGCAACTCTGACCACTGTAGCAGAGCTGACCAACCAACACCGACAAGGCACTATAGCAGTGCGGAATTTGGAGACAATAGTACTGCAGCTCCTTGGACTTCCAGCCACTGGCCACTATAGGACTTTTGACTCAGGTGACCACCTTTCACTGTAGTGAGTAGACTTCCTGTGCTATTGGTGGAACAATGGATTGTCTTCCTCCTTTTGTAGCCCATTTCAGGTTAGATTTTCATTGTTAGAAACTCTGAGAGATCTCCTATAAATTGTGCTCCCGAATCATAGTGAAAATTCCGCCTCTCTGTGGACGTAGGGATTATTCCTAAACCACATGAATCTTTGTGTTCTCATTCTTCTATTTTTTCCCTTTTACTATTCTGTGATTTTTTTTCTTTGTTGCTCCTGACATTTTCCACAACAGTCGTACCCCTCTAGATCATCCACACATGCTTCAAAAGTCTGTAGGAACATCGATCATCGAAATCCAGGTGCTAGCGTAGTGATTTGAGGAAACCTTTGACGTCCTGACGATCATCGATACATCAATCCACTAAATAATCCATAAATAACATGTTATGGCCAACCATCCATTTCATAAACGTCGTTTATATTTTTATCACTTGTAATATAATAAATATATCACATGATAAAAACGAGTCATTAACTCAACTCGTTGTTCTTGCAAATATTAAATGAACCTTGAATATTAAAATAATATTTGTTCATTAAATATTTCCCCATATATTCACTTAATATCTTGTGAATACTTTTAATAAATAAATTCAATATCAATTATTCTAAATTCGAATAATATGAATTTATTTCTTTCATGATGATCGTTGAGATCAAGATATCACCCAAACCCCTTGGTGGGGCCTGCCATATCCTAAACTCCTATTCATAAGAATAGATCATAATTTTGAATACGCTAAATATGTCATCCTCTAGGCCCTTATATCAATAGTAGTGAGTACTACTTATAGGCTAGGAGCAAGTTCTAATAGCCCATTAAGGCCTCTAAGGAGATAATGAATAGTCATAACAATGACAACCTCCCACGAACACACACCGTGTAATATAATCTATGTATCACGATATCTCATAAAGAAGGAAACACTATTTGTGTCATCATCCTTTATCACTTTATTATTCATTGATCATACTAAACAGACTTACCTTCTTCTACCATGACTATGAATTTAGCGAAGGTACTACCATTCCAATCAATTGTATTCGATATATAACTTCATTTCAATAATGACAAATTCTATCTTGATTATTCAATCAATATCATACCACCAATGACGCACCAAACACAAGTCACCTCACCATGATATAAATGTCATGGTTTTCATTTTGCATCAAAGTATGTAATCAAATAGTATACACTGATAATAATCTCAATCCAGGAGACCATTACACGTGTTCACAGATAGGAACTACCAATAACACCTGAAAAATTGGTGTTCCTATTGGTGGACCAGTTCTCATGATCTTATCTACTCGAGATCACCATGTGAGAATTTCATGAGAAGAAATATTAATGCTTATGAGCCCCTAACACCTGATAGTCACACATCATCTATACCCTATCAGCATGATGTTTCTGGACCATAGGACATAAGTTTAAGATTATTGTCATGATATCTTTAGGTTCTCATTATAGTTTGAGAACTGCTATAACCTTTTGATATGACAAATAATCTATGGACATTACCATATAAATAGTGGACACAGAAATATCAACACTATTATGATAACAATACATCATGCATAACTCACTGTATACATGATATGGTAATCGAAAAGTACTGTTTAAGTTAGGTCTAGGGCACCAACTATTACAACACTCCCACTTTCACTTGAGCCAACTCGATAACTAACCTTATTAGCTCTCACATGACAAGATCATGCTTCTGCTGAGTTATGGATTTAGTCATTGGGCCTGTCACGTCTTTGTTGCATGGCTACTATGATATATGCAACTTTACTTCCTCGAGTTAGAGTCCTTAAGAAATGATATCCCTAAGTATATTCCTTTTATCCTCTGTCTAAACTTGACATCTTGGCTAGTACCATTAAAGTAGGCTATTCATTATGTCACAAACCATCCCGTCGGGCCCAAGCTGTGACTACCCAAAGCCCACCTTCAATAGGCCAGGAGCTGACGACTAGTACCGAGTAGACATATCACACACATGGGAGACATTAGTCTAATGTACCTGTACACACACACACATCTCTAAGACCATATAATGTTGAATTTTAAAACAACTGATACCAATGTATACATACATCTATAATCCCATAGAGTACAGTAAGAAGTACTGGAAAGCAGAAGTAAAAAAATACAATCCCACCAAAAGAAACTGAAAAAAATCCAACTTGCTAAATACAGAGGGACTGCTATCAAATGAAACCACCAGTACACACCTTGGTCTCACTAGCTCACTATGCTCCGCCTGGTCCTGGTCCCTTTAGGACTCTGTCAAAAGGTCTGTCGTCTGCAAAAGATGCGACATGTGCAGACAATTCCTATGCACGAGTGAGTATAACAATACCCAGTAGGACACCCTGAAATCACAAAACATACAACATAAAGGCTTGTCAGCTCAAAACCATAAGGATATACAATAATAAAACAACACCAAAATATACTTAAGAAGGAGACCATGCCTCCAGGCGCTCTCAACCATCTACCATCTATAAGATACTATTCGAGGATTTAATGTGGCGCTCATTTCGGGATAATCCACTCCATGAGCTATGCTGTCACTAGTGACACTCATACAAGAGGTCACGATCATCGGGCCCAACTCAAGAAATCTCACTGGATCTTTGAAGATCTCAATTCACAAATAGGGGATCACACCCAGGACTGCTGGGGGACTCCGCAAATCCAAACAGGATCAACTTGTTATGTAGGGGATCGTATGCCTGACAATACCGTGAACCCTACTTAAATGGCCTAGTAGATGGGGGATCGACGCCCTGTGAAAGGAGGTTATGCCGACTCCACGAACCCCATCTAGGGTATAAGAAGGAATGATAGAAGGTCACCCCCGATTTCACAGAGGGACACTATGAACTCTATTTGAGAATTATTCTCAAGAGACGATCACAGTCTAGAGCTGAGGATGTAATTCCATACTGTACCCTCAAGGGGATGGATCAAAGGAACACACTCAACCGATACTAGTTCAAGATGAAGAAATGAAGGGCTCCAAGCCATCTTTGAGGAAGTATATGGCGTGTATAGAGGGTACACAACATGTTCCTTTATCCCCGGACCTGCTCGTATCCATTCCCGTCCTCCTCTACCCGTGCCCGTGTATGCCTGGCCGTGCCCGTGTATGCCTGGTTGTGCCCGTGTATGCTTGGCCGTGTCCGTGTACCTGGCCGTGTCTGTGTCCATGTACTCCTGAAGTACACGTCGGGCCGCCAGTCACAGGTCACACAATATGTGGCAAGGACTACACAACGTGTGATCCTTATCTTCTTTTTGAAAAACCTAACACTGCAGCTAGGTCCCAACACGATGTGTGATTTTGGATTACATTCCATGTAATGCGATATTTTCCAGAACCTGTGGAACTTAACACGTACGCTCATGCTGCCGCCAGATCTTCCGCTAATCTCGCCCGAAAATCAAGGATTTGGGTCGTCTGAGCTTGGCCATCATCGTCGGTTGGAATATGGGCTTCGATCTTCTCAATAATCGCTTCATCAAGTCGCACCATCGCTGTGTGTCAAACTGGGAAGAACAAGGAACTCTGGTCCGATCTGATCCACCTCCGGCTGCCCTCCGCCGCCGCCGCATCTCAATCATACCCTCAATCATGAACCGTACCCTTGGTATTGATCCATTACGCTGAAGAACAGTCGCGTGACGATCAAGTACTCGATATCTGTCGAACTATAATCCAAATAAACTGCTCGTGATGAATGTGCAAAGAAACGGGTGAGAAAACCATAAACCATCAACATGAGAAAAAAACCTCAACCTTTGTTCATTTCAGCCTCGATCCGTTGTCGTAGAAAGGATGAATGAAGTGGAATAATCAACAATGAACAAATAAATCAATCATAAAAGAAATCAATCTTCAATGCACAAATCAATTTTTGTTTGTGGAATTGATCCATGTTAGACACAGGATAAACATACATGATGAATTCACATAAATCAAACATCCTACTCGGAGTTTGGATCGATTATTGAATAATAATGAATCTGCATCGTCGCCGTTGATGAGATTCTCGAACTCCACTACACACCGATCACCAATCCACGATCCGATCGTCGTTCCTCCAAGAACGATCCTCCAACGACTCCTATCTCAAATCTCCAAGGTTATATGGCTAACCCTGATATTTTCCTATAGTTGTGCTTAAATTGAGGAAGGCTAGGTCGCTACATAAAATAAAACAAATTCATTAATTTCATTTATTATTTTATTATTTGCGTTCATGATAACACTATATAAACACCCGACACTGACAAAGGTTATGTTGCATCTAGGGTAAATCCCATGTTCTGAACTCAACGACGACCTTAGATTTCCAATTCGAGCCTTCATTTAGGAGTTATTCTACTTTTTTAGGAATACTATGCGTATGTGATATTAATACATTTAATTTTTTTTCAAATATCAATTCCGGGCTCACTGAGGCTTGAAATCCCATGTCGTCTCTGTGACTGACTTTTAAGATATTGCTAGATATATTTCAAAGTTTTAAATGGAAATAAACAAGACATTAAATTCTCCCCACCTTAGGACTTTTCATCTCAAAAAGAAAAAATCTACTCAAACAGGTGAGGGTACTGAGACCACATCTGAGTCGTGCACGCACCTCCTCAGATCCGAAACATTGAAGTCGTTGTGTACTTGGTCTGACTGCGGTGGTAGAGATAAGTGGTATGCTACCTCGCTAACTCTACGCAGTATCTGGAATGGGCCGATGAATTTTGGAGACAACCCACTGCCCTGACCAAATCTTTGTAAACCACGTCGAGGTGAGACCTTCAGGAACACATGAAGTCCCTCCTCGAATTCCAAAGGCTTCCATTATCGATCCTCATAGGACTTTTGATGACTCTGTGTAGTCCTTATTTGCTTCTGGATGATCTGTAGCTTTTCTGTCATAGCTTGCACCAACTCTGGGCCCATGAGTGCCGACTTTCCTGGATCACTCCAACATAGTGGTGACCTATAGGGTCACTCATACAAAGCCTTGAATGGTGCCATATCGATGGTGGAATGATGAATGTTGTTGTATGAAAACTCCACCCAGGGTAGGTGATCCTCCCATCTACAACCAAAGTCCAACATGCAAGCCCATAACATGCCTTACAAGTCCTGAATGGTCCATTTAGTCTGACCGTTAGTTTGGGTGTGAAACGCCATGCTCAAGTGCAAAACTGAGTCTAAAGGCCTTATGCAAACTTGTCTATAATCGCGATGTGAAGCGAGCATTATAGCCTGAAATGATCATTGAGGGTACTCCATGAAGACGAACTATCTCTTGCACGTACAAGCGTCTCAAGCTATTTACTAAACTCTACCCTCGGATAGCCAAGAAGTGGGTCGACTTGGTGAGCCGGTCTGACATCATGTTCTATGGATGTATGTGATTACCCTATCACGAATTCCATAGATATATCATCCTATTTTCACTTTAGCGCCTCAATAGGTTGGGCTAAACCCGCTGGAACTTAGTGCCCAACATTTACTTTCTGACAAGTAAAGCATCGAGAGATAAACTCTACAGCACATATCTTCATACCTGGCCACCAGAACTACCACTGAAGATCCTGATACATCGTTGCCACACCTGGATGTACCGCTAATGGTGAAGTATGAAACTCCCTCAACACCTCCTCTCCCAGCTCAACTAGCACCATCGTTCGTCCTCTAAAAAGAACAACATGCTCCCCACCTTCAGAAAATCCACTAGGAGCATGTCTAGTGGATATCTAGGTACGTAGGGTCTCATAGTTAGTATCTCCAAGTTGTGCCTCCCTGAATCGTTGTAGAAGCGGAGGGGTAACAACTATCAACTGGAGGTAAGCTGCTTCATCATTGTCCACAAGGGACAACTGAAATGAGGATAATTTCTTAGACGCCTCACTCAACAACTGTGAACAAGATCTCCTGCTAAGAGAATTTGTTAGACTATCTCAAAGTCACAATCTTGGAAAAACTCAAGCCACCACCTCTATCTCAAGTTAAGATATTTTTTTGAGAAGATATACTTGAGACTCTTGTGATTAGAGTAAATGATAAACCGCTCACCCATGAGGTAGTGTCGCCACATCTTCAAGACGAAGACCACCACTGCCAACTCTACGTCATGGGTCACGTAGTTCTGCTCGCGGGGTCTCAACTGCCTGGACCCATAGACAATCACTGTATGTCTCTACATCAGGGAACATCCCAGTCCAGTCCCTGAGGCATCACAGAACACTATGTACTCAACGCTCTCTTATGGAAATCTCAATATGGGGGCTCTCATCAACCTTTGTCACAACTCCTGAAATGCTTGCTGACACCTTTCTATCCACACGAAAGGCCTCCCCTTTCAGGTCAAATCTCTCAAAGGTGCTACAAATTTGGAGAAAAACCCTCTGATAGTACCCTACTAATCTAAGAAAACTCTGTACCTCGGTCACGCTTTTGAGCAGCTCCCAAGCTAGCACCACCTTGAACTTTGTTAGGTCCACTGTTACTCCCTCCGCTGATATGACATGTCCCAAAAAGCAGACCACTCAAATCCTGAACTGACATTTTGAGAGCTTACTATAAAGCTATTTCCCCCGAAGTATATTCATAATCATCTTCAAGTGTCTCACATACTCCTCCTCAGGCATTGAGTACACTAGGATATCATTGATGAAGGCCACCACAAACTGCTCTAAGAAATATTGAAATATATGGTTTATGAGTTCCATGAACACTGATGGGGTATTCTTCATGCCGAAAGACATCACTAAGTACTCATAGTGACCATAAAAACATTAGAATTCCATCTTTAGTACATCCACATCCAATACTCAAACCTGGTGATAACCTGATCCGAGATCTATCTTTGAGAACCATCACGCCCCTCTTAATCGATCAAAGAGGTTGTCGATCCTTGGTTGTGGATACTTATTCTTCACGGTTAGCTGGTTTAAGATCCGATAATCTACACGTAACCTCAAACTCCCTCGCCTTCTTGGTGAACAACACCGGGGTTGCCGAGGGGGAAACACTGAGTCCGACAAAGCCCTTCCTCTACAAGTCCTCCAACTTCACCTTCAGCTATCGAAGCTTCACAAAAGCCATCCGATATGCTGATGTAGATATTGGGGCCATCCCTGGGTGCAAGTCTCTGCAGAATTCTATCTCTCAGTGGAGAGGTAATCTTGACACGTTAATAGGAAATACGTCGTCATACTCCACCACCACTGTAGGGAATTGAAAGCTCGCAACATCCACTACGCCAAGGGTAATACTAGCCAACTGATGAGTAATAGATTGTATCCTTCTACAAATGAGTACATATTGATTTTCTTGGGTTTCTCACCCATAAAGAAAAACATCATCCCATCACTACGGATGCACTGCATCCTCCACCTACAATAGTCATTTCGAGCATGAACTATGGATAACCAGTCCATACCTAAGATGACGTCAACAGACCTCATCACTGCTACAAAGAGATCCCATACGATGTTCTTGCCTCCAAGCATCAGATCACACTACCGACAGAAGTGTGTGATCGCTAATTCACCTCATATGGGAGTCTCCAAATGCAAGGGTCAAGCCAATGGCTCAATCGGGATCTCTAAGTCTCGAACTACAGAAGTGGAAAGAAAAGAGTGGCTTGAACCTGTGTCTATTAGTACTGCAACTATAGTAAAAAAGACATAGATCATACCTCTTATCATCTTTGAATCCTCAAGATCATAGGTCTCCAATGCCTACAACCGTCCTCATCCTTGACCAATATCTCCCTAAGCCTAGCGTGGATCACCTGGTGGTGGTGGTGGAAATAGATAAAAGTGCATGCCACCTCCTCCTGCTCTCCCAACTCCTTTTCTACGTCTGCCACCCTACTAAACTCCCTACTCCTGCCACTGTCTTTACCTGAGCTTTCCATCGACTGTCTGTCGATCAACTGTATGATGGGTCAGACAATCCCATGCAAGATGTCCTTGACCGTCGTAGGAGAAACACCGTCTCTCACTCGGCTGACTCGAGCCATCTTGAGAGTCTTGAACTACCAATCCTCTATCCTGAGATCATCTCTTGAAGCATCTAGAACACCCAGATCCCTGTGACTATCGTCGACTACCTACTGCTGAGGTCTCAGCTCTAGAGTGCCCATTACTAGCACCCATTGCCAACATCTGCTCTGCCAGAAAGCTCTCTACTACCAAGGCTCGCTCAAGCACCCCAACGTAAGTGGAAATACAAAGAGATATCACTGATGCCCTGATATCTTGACGAAATCCCTGATCAATGGTCCGTACCCTGGAGGACATATCTTGTACCATATCCAGGGAGTATTGCGAGAGATTAGTAAACCTTGTTGAATACTCCGCCATGATCATATTGCCTTTCTATAGATGCAGAAGCTTCTGGATGCATACTGATCATAATGTGGATGGATAAATCTCCTCCTTGAAGGTATGCTTGAAGTTTGACTGGGTGGGAGCTGTCTCCTCATGTGATTGAGTCACCAGACTGCACCATCTCCCAACGAAGCTCTGAAGAAGACTCACTGCGAGGACTGCCATATTATGTGAAAGCGTCCTCACAAGATGAAAAACTCAAATGATGGCCTCTAGCCAGTCCTCAGCTATCTGAGGGTCTAGATCACCCCAAAAACTAGGAGGTTTCTGCCTCTGGAACTAATGTAGTGCACTAATCTTGCGTGCATCCTCAGTTGGTACTATCGGTGCTAACTGTTACTCAATGGGTACTGATACAACTGGTAAAACACTCGGAGGTACTACCTCATGTACATGCCCCTATACCAAAGCATCATCACTCAACGTATCATCCTCGTGATCATATAGTGGAATCTTGGCTGACTATATTCATGGAGGCCTTCTGTTATAGACAAGTTATACCACAATCAAAGAGTATATCTGGAGAGCCGACTCAAGAAGGACATGAAAATAAAAACTCATTCTTATAAGATGCTTGTACCAATGTTTTCTCTGCAAACAATGTCTATATGTACCGATTCAACAAACTGGTTATCAAAGTCCCAATGAATGGATATGCTAGTTGCCACACCAACACTGAACATCCTGGTTTGAGAGATGAACTTGAAACATTTTAACATTGTTTCCCTACATCCCAAACCAATCTCACAGACCTTAGTTCTAAGGTAGAACTGATTACTCAGATACCACTTTGTCACGACCCATTCCTTCAGGCCCAAGCCACAACTACCCCAAGACCACCTTCAATAGGCCAAGGACTGACAATCCGTTGTGTTTGAGTCTTGCTTTCAGTTCTGTTCATCGTGTAAGAAATTGGGGCACATCATGGAGGTCTGTAGGCGCAGAGGGTTGATGGGTGCTTAGGTGACTCGGTCTTTGGTTGATCCCTCTGCTGATAAGCTCCTGGATGTGGGTTGCAATGAATCATCTGAGGGTTGTGAATGTTTTGTTCAAAATGCCAGCAGGGCTACTGATAGTGGTATTGAAGATGTTGTAATGGTATAAAAATAGGTTGTGGAGACACCTTCTAATCCAAATGTCATTGAAATTTTTAACAGGTTGAAACAACAGGGGATACTGAAATTGTAGGGTCCTCTTATGTTTGTGAAATGGTGGATGCTAATTTGGATGTTTAGGATGCTGATGTTAATCATGGCTTGTTAAGTCAAAATTCCCAAGTAAGGAATGATGGTGCCAGGGTGTGTGTTGACCTCGACCAGACTAGGGGAGAGGTCTGATTGGATCTGTGTAATGCTGCTGTGGAAAATGAGTCAGGCTGTGACGTTCAAGCTACCAGGGAGGGGGTGACAGAGGGATATGTCTTTGGCCCTCCTTCATCTACCAATTCTGTTTCTTTTTTTGAGGTTCTAAGGGCTGGTAGTGGTGCCTCGCCCATGGAGGGACTGCAGGGGACTGTTCAGGATTTGGTTAAACATGCCACATTTGGAAATTCAAGGGGTTTTAAATCAATGTCCAGACCTCTGGTTCAATTGAACAAAATGTTTAGATGAATTGATGAGGAAGGACTGAATATTGATCAAGCTGACTTGCTCCAGGCCGAGGGTCATAATGACCGGGTCTGCGAGAATGAGTCCAGTGAAGACAGTTCCAATTTTTCTGCAGGCTATAAGCCTCCGATCCCAAGGAGAAATAGGAACCAGAAGGGCATTCGTAAAGGGAGGAAGGATTACTCCTCTTTACCTCCTCCAATGGAGACACGATCAACAAAAAAATTGAAAGACAAGCAGATGGATAGCGAGGCCGCTTTCTAGAGAAAGTCAGGTGGTGTATTTGAACAATCTGTGGAATTTCTCTTAAGCTCGGAAGATGAAGTGGTTGAACAAGTTATGTTACTCAATTCCATTGAAGAGGAAGCTGCTAAAATGATAGGGAGGGATTTGAGGGTGGATCTCAATGAGGATCAATATAAATGGATCAACAAGCAAGATCTGATTCTTCTTGGGGGATTCAACAAGGTGAAGATAATCCTTGAGGAGTACATCCTGTCATGGGACAAGTTGGCCTTTTGGTTTGAAGATCTGATAATGGATGAATTACCAATATCTCTTGGAAATTTCTTAGGGAGACTAATTCTGGTAGACTAAAATTTTCTTTCAGTGATTATGTTATTTCCTTTTGTGGTTGAACGTAGGGTTTCTCACTTTTTCCTTAAAAGTGTTTGAAATAATAAAAATTTAATTTTCAGTTAGTAAAACAACTGATACCAATGCATGCATATATCTATAATCCCATAGTCAAAGTACGACAAGAAGTATTAGAAAATGAAAGATAAAAATACAAGCCCACCAAAAGAAACTGAAAACAATTCCAACCTAGTAAATATGAAGGGAATACTGTCAAATGAAACCATTGATACAAACCTTGATCTCACTGGATCATTATGCTCTTCTTGGTCCTAGTCCTTCTAAGACTCTGTCAAAAGGTATGTCGTCTGCATAAGTCATGACATGTGCGGGCATAACCCATGCAGGGGTGAGTATAACAATACCCAGTTGGACACCCCAAAATCACTAAAAATAAAGCATAAAGGCTAGTCATCTCATAACCATAAGGATATAAAATAATAAAAACAACACCCATATATACTCAGGAAGGACACTGCACCTCCAAGCGGTCTCAACCATACCGCCATCCACAGGATACTGTCTGAGGTTTGAAGGTAACACTTGTTTTTGGAGAACACACTCCATGAGCTATGTTATCCCTGGTGACACTCATCCAAGAGGTCATGATTGTTGAGCCCCACCCAAGAAATCTCAATGGATCTCTAAAGACCTCGATACGCAGATAGGAGATCTCACCCAAGGCTGCTGGGGGACTTTGCAAATCCAATCTAGATAAACCTGGTATGTAGGGGATCGTATGCCTGACGATACAATGAACCCTACTGAAACGACCTACTAGATGGGGGATCGACGCCCCACACAAGGATGTCACACCGATTCCACAAACCCCACCTAGGGTATAAGAATGAATGATAGAGGGTCACACCCTAGTCTCACGGAGGGACACTATGAACTCTATTTGAGACTCATCCTCAAGAGGGGATCAAAATCTAGAGCTGAGGATGTAATTCCTCACTGTAACCTAGAGGGGATGGACTAGGGGAACACGCTCAATTGATACTGTTAAAAACTAAAGAAACAAAGGGCTCTAATCCATCTATGAAGAAGTACATGGCGTGTTCCTCTATCCTCAGACCTGCCTATGTTTCTATGCCAGTGCCTGTGTACACCTAGCTATGTCCGTGTACACCTGGTCGTGTCTATGTACTCCCAGAGTACACACTGGGCCACCAGCGACGAGTCACACAACATGTGGTAGGGACCACATGACGTGTGATCCTTATTTTCTCCATGGAAACCCTAGCGTCATAACCAGGCCCCCACATGACATGTGATTCTGGATTACACGCCGTGTATGTGGGATTTTCCGTAATCCGTGGAACATCATGCATACGTTCACACTGCCAATGGATTCACCTTTAATCTTTCCTGAAACTCAAGGATCTAAGTCATTCAAACTTGGCCACTGTCGTCGACCAGAATCTAGGCTCCGATTGCTCGGTAATCGCTCCGTCGAGTTGCACTGTCACTGCGCATCAAACTAGGAAGAATGAGGAACTTCGATTCGATCCGATCCGCCTCCAAATTCCCTCCGTCATCATCGCACCTCGATCAAACCCTCAACCATGAACTGTACCCGCTGTATTGATATATTGCGCTAAAGAATGGCCACACAATGATCAAGTACCTGGTATTCGTCGAACCGTAGGCCAATGAAATTGTACGCGATGAATGTGCAAATAAGCGGGGGAGAAAACCATAAACCATCAACATGATGAATGAAACTCAACCTTTGTTCATTTCAGCCTCGATCCATTGCCGTAGAAAGGACGAACGAAGAGGAGTAATCAACGACAAACAAATAAATCATCTGTAAAAGAAATCAACCGTTGATGTGCAAATCAATTCTTGTTAGTGGAATTGATTCACGTTCTACATGAGATAAACATACATGATGAATTCACATAAATCAAACATCCTACCTAGAGTTTGGATTGTTCTCTGACAAAGAATGAATCTGCGTCATCGCCGTTGGTGAGATCCTTGAACTTCACTGCACACCGATCATCAATCCACGATCTGATCATTGTTCCTCTAAGAACGATCCTCCAATGGATCTTCTCTCAAATATCCAGGTTTATGCGGCTAAAACTGAGATTTTCCTATAACTATGCTTAAATAGAGGAGGGCCAGGTCATTGCGTCAAATAAAACAAATTTATTTATTTATTTTATTATTTGCACTTCCAATAAAACTTTATTGAAATGCCCGACGCCGACAAATTTTATGCCACGCTTAGAGTAAAACATGCAATTTGAACTCAAAGACGGCCTCCAATTTCCAATCCAAGCATCTGTTTAGGAGTTATTCCACCTTTTTAGGAAAAATTCATGCATGCGATATTAGTATATTTAATATTTTTCAAATATCAATTTCAGGCTCACTGAGTCTCAAAATCTCACACCATCTCAACATCTGGATTCAGAAAATTTTCTAGATATATTTAAAAACATTACATGAAAAAACCGAGACATTATACATAATTGATATTATGATAACATTTTACTTACTAGGTGTAATTCCAATAATTAGAACAAATCGTTGCGCATTTTACACTGCTTCTTCAACTGCATGAGAAGCCACAACATACTTAGTATATGTAGATATGGATACCACTAACTTTAATGAGGCTCTCTTGCTCATTACCATATCTTAACTGCGATATTAGATTATATTGATCTAGATGAAGACTAGTTTTTGTCCCCTTATAACTAATGTTTCTTCCTCTTCTAGTATGAGGAATATATCCCTTGTACCCTCTCATGTACAATTGGTTAGTTCTAATTGCTTCATGTGAAGTTCTCTTGGATTTTACTGATATTCACCTACTATAAAATATATGTTGGAAATATCATATTTAGTACATAGCATGACATAGGTAATAAATCCTTTACTGATGCTCATGGAATTCTACTCACCTTTTTAATCTCCTCCTATATCTCATACATGTATTCTTGGAGAGATTTATGCCATGTGACATTTGTAACAATTCTCTCTCGAATTTCCCCAACTTGTATTTTTAAATACCTTGTAAGTATATGTATGTTTTGACTTGATCTAAGCATTTGTTAGATCTACCTCATTAGATATTGTTCTTAAAAACATGAGTTGATACTTTAAGTCAATCTCCAGAGAGTTACTTTCATTGTGGTCTTAACTAACTATAAGACCGATATCTGTTTTTCATATGTTACCAAACATATTTTCCTTGGAAAACTATGATGCTCCCACTAACCTCTTATTGACACATGATAAAAATTCACTCTAAATGAATATTCTATGATCTCATTGTTTACTTCAATCCAAGATTGTATTTGAGTAACTTTCACTCACTTATTGACATTCTATGGTGTCACAAAATATTTCTTGTTGTATTCTATAGAAACTTTCCAAGAAAGGTGGTCTTGACATCCAATGCCCAATATAATGATCATAAAAATTTTCTATGAAAAGTGAAATTCAAATAGACTTAAGTATGACATTTAGTGCAAATGTTTCATCATAGACTATTTTTTGACGTAAATGTTTAAACCTTTCGACTATTAATCATTCCTCATTGGTCCAAACCTAACCATCCATGTGTTGTTTCTCTTGAATACCACCACAATATCAAGATTTGAAACATTCAAAATACCAAGCACTTGTACTTTGACTTGTAGGATTCATTATTCTCAATGAATAATGTACACCCGTTGCAGTGAATATAAAACCAGCAATATGGTTTTATCCTTCCTACACAGTATGTATCTCTGGAACATTCCCTTTCCACAAGTTCTTGTGGAACTTGTTCCTATGCCAACCACTTGTGTATCTCCGACATTGACATGACCCAAGTTAATCTTGCCCCCATAGTCTCAAATAGAGATGTGCACCCTTTTATAGAAAGATAGTTCATCATTTGACTGTACCATTTCTATCATAGGGATTTATATAGTATCTTTATGAACTTTAGGATACTAACAGAGAATCACTTTCTTTGTTTGATGCATGTTTGTTTATATCCTCAACAAACTCTTTGCATATAAACACATAATAATTATGACATAATTAGTTTATATCATACTATAACTCATATGATACCCATTTTCCATACATTTGGCATATTATTATGGAATAACACTGCTATTTATGAAGCAAGTCTCGAAAAATAGTAGAAGTTTCTACAATTCATATGAGTCTCAGCATTGATACTTCTTTTACTTACATCATGACTCTGATATGTATAAGGAAATGTGCGTTTAAGAATTGATCCTCACTACATTTTAATGGGAAATGTTTTATTGTAATATTTATCATATATCCTCCTTTCAAACATCATAACTTTCATGTGTATAAAGAAATGTGAGTTTAGGAATAAATCCACTCAACATTTTTATGGTCGATGAATTCTTGGTCAAGATATTTTTCGACCTACATGCCTGAAGCAACTCATATCTTCTAACCATGCATATTTCATACTTCAATTTTACATTCCTTAAAACTCTTAAAGGAATCTCATGCAGCATAAAAATTTTCCTCTAACTTAACATTGGAATAGTTCATGCTCTCTAGATGAATTAATTTTGAAAGCTTTATGGATTACCATTATTTTTAAAGGTTTATTTTTTTTAAAATTAGATAAGTAAGTGTGTCGATAATACCTATGGTTTTTAACTCCAAAGTGATAAAAACCATACTGGGTATATCGTTGACAACTACTTAGCTTTACTCGACAAAGAAATATCTTTCCACAACTGGGTATAACTGAGTCTTACATTTTATACTCATCAGGTATTGTTAATGATTCAATAATTATTGAACTATTAGTTGAGTATGTGACACCACAAACAACATTCATTCCATAAATGGAATAATGTCTCATTGTGTCCAATGGACATAGTAGATAAATGTTTTGGTAATACTTAACAAAAGTTCAACTAGAATCAATAATCTTGACAATTAGAAGTTGTGCACTTCTCACCTATGACTTTGGGACCATCCTTTCTCAGTTTCTTGGAGAATTCACCTCATATCTTGCAACATTTCTATACTTGGTTATTGTATTTGGATGTAAATTCGTGACACACATTCAATATCTAATACCCAAAAGTAAATAGGAACATCACATATGATGATGAGTATAATTAAGTCAAAGTCTCTGCTTGCTTCTACTTCAATTCCTTGCATTTTATCTTCCATATACTTATCTCATGACATGAAAAACAAATAGTCTCCTATATGAAAATTTGTCTCTTTTCTATGTAGGACATTGTGAAGGTTCCCTTGGAATCACACTCTCTATTGGCCTTTTCACCATGTCTTTTAATTTGTTAAACATAAGAACTAAAAATTAATCTTTCTTTAAGTTCTTATCAACTCGGAGAACCTTACCCAAAAGGCAATAAAGAGTTTCCCCCCATCCTGTTCATTTTATAATCCTAAATGAAACTGGAGTAATTGGGTGATAAAGATATAATAATTGTATGTGTTGAAAGACTGTTATCCATTTTCAATTTACATGTGTTTAGTGTAATCATCATCTCATTCATTGCTCGCTTCACTTTCTCCTCATAAGCTTCTCAGAGATGAGACAACATGTTAAACCATCCATGTTTTGATGTTGTTTTTTACTACACATCAACCATTAATGACAACACTATGATATAATGATGGATCCGTTTTCTCTTGGAGTGCTCTCCCGAGAGTGCTTCAACTCCATCTAGGGTTCTTCCCCTGGCTTTGGAGCGGCTCGCCTCTCCACCCCGTTTCTCATCTTCGCGATTCTCTTCTTCTGCTCTCTTAGGCTGTTTCGACCTTCTCGTTTTGTTATCTCTTCTTCGATGACCTTGATTTCCCCTTCTTATACTTCTTCTCCCTAATTAGATGCTTCGGGGTTTCGGTTTTCGACTGTTTCATCCCGGTGAAAATGATTTTCTTCGGTCCTTTGATGAATATTTCAGATGGATTCGCACTCTCTTATCTAGCAGTGATGGTTCGTCGATGATGTTTTCAGTATGGTTGATGGTGGCGGCTTCTTCAAGGCTCGCTATGTAGGTCCGGTCCACTCTTACTTTTCTCTGGCTTCCAGATCCCTTACTCCTTTCCAGGTCTGTTGGGTGTAAGGTTTCAGAGGAGGTTCTGGGATGTGTTTGTGCGAGCAGCCGGTGCTTCAGGAGATGGATTTTGGTGATTCTTCCAATGGTCAACGATGGTTTCTTGGCTTTATTCACTTGATGGTGTTTTCTATGGTTGAGGTTTCTGGTCACAACGACATTTTATGGCTCGTTGTTGATGCTTTTCCTCTGCTCTGGCACCAGGATCCCAAAACCCGTCTCCCAGTCGGACTTGAGTGATGGGTTTCATGGTGTTTTGGGATGTGTAGTTCGAGCGTTCGATGGTGTTTTGGGAGGCGTTGTTCATGATGGATTCTTCTCTACCTTCGGGTCTCTGCTGGGCATGTTCTCAACGGATCTGGTTTGTTTCCATTTTGTGCAATGTTTGTCTCAAATGGTGCTGCTTCTGAAAGATGGCGCTGGTATGGATTTCGGTTCATTAAGAAGGTGATTCAAATATGGAAAGGCTGTTTATCTTCAGTGTTCATGGTATATAGATTTAGTGGGTTGATTTATGGTGATCTTTGCCGATAGTGGTGATTTTTTTGTTGAAGATAGTGAATCGTCTGTCAAGGGTGTGGCTCGAGGAGGACCGATGCTCGAGATTTCGTGACTCAAGGCAGTTTGATGGTTATTGGTTCAAGGTGTATCATTTTAATTTCAAATGTTGTTTTTTGTGGCTCTTTTTTGAATTTCAAATTTGGGATGTGAGGGTGTGATGGATGAATAACTTGAATGTGAGGTTTCCATTTACCCATAAAGTGGGTTCTTAAAAAATACCCAAAAAAATGGTTTTGGAGGAGGAGTAAAACACCATGATATAAACATCAAATGCATCATACATGAATCTCATGTATGAATCTTTGTCACCCTCACTTCCTGAAGAGGCTCAATAGGTAGTGGCGACTCCAACACATTAAATTTCCTATATCGTAGTACTTTGCACAAGAGCTTGTGCTACACTTGGAAATTCTTGCTGGTCAAGACACGTTCTTTGTCCAAAATTAATCACAGTGAACTTGCGGTATTACCAGCCATTATTCTAAAAAATAAAACTTAAGCAGATTGGTATTTTATCTTGATTATCGATTTGACATTACTATTTAATTAAATCATTAGATGCCTCAAAGAAACCAAAGTTGGATCCCTCTAGATCACCCACACATGCTTCGAAAGTTTTCAAGAATATCGATCATCATAATCCGGGTGCTAGAGTGGAGATTCGATGAAGCCTTTGATGTCTTGACAATCACCGCTATGTTGATCCATTGATCCTTGAAGGATAACTCAGATTGGTTGCTCGGATCAAAATATTCTCTCTCTAGGATGCATGAGTGATGAGAGAGATGCTCTCAAATTCATGCAATGACTAGTGCCTAAAATGTGAGCCTCTAATTGCTTATATAGTGAGGTAGATAATACTCAAAAACGGCTCCCCGAACCTCGAATATGTATTACCCATTAAATAAGTCATAAATGATATGTTATGACCAATCATATGTTTCATAAACATCATTTATATTTTTATCATTTACTTGTAATATAATAAATATATTACGTGATAAAATCAAGTCATTAACTCAGCTCATCGTTCCCACAAATATTAAATGAAGCTTGAATATTAAAATATTATTTGTTCATTAAATATTTTCTCATGTATCAACTTAATATCTTATGAATAATTTTAATAAAAAAATTCAATAATAATTATTCTAAACTCGAATAATATGAATTTCTTTATTTCATAGTGATTGTTGTTACTCAGACATCACCAAAACCCCGTGGTGAGCCTCAACATGTCATAAACTCCTATTCATTAGAATAGACCATACTTTTGAATACGCTCAGTGTCTAACTCTATAACCCTTATCTAGATAACAGTGAGTTACTTATAGACTGGGAGTGAGGTTTAACAACCCATTAATGCCCCTAAGGAGATAATGAATAGTCATAATAATGATAACCTCCTACGAACACATGTTGTGTAATATAATATATGTCTCATGATATCTCATAAAGCAGGTTGAACACTTTGTGTCATCATAATTTATCACTTTATTATTCACTAACCTTGCTAGATGGACTTACCTTCTTCTACCATGATCATGGATTTAGCGAAGATACTACCATCCTGATCAACTGAGCCTGAGATATAACTTCCTTTTAGAAATAACACATTCTATCTTGATTATTCAATCAATGTTATACCACCAATGACACACCTAACCCAAGCTACCTCACCATGATATAAATGTCATGGTTTTCATCTTGAATCAAAGTACGTAATCAAATAGTATACACTGATAATAATATGAATTCAGGAGATCATTACATGTGTTCGTAGATAAGAACTACCAATGACACTTGAAACATGTTGTGTTTCTATTGATGATTTAGTACTCATGATCTCATCTACTCAAGATCACTAAGTGTGAACTTCATAAGAAAAAAGTCTCAATGCTTATGAGTCCTCAAAACTTAACAATCACACATCATCTATGCCCTGTCAGCATGATGTTTTTGGACCATATGACACAAGTTTAAGATTACTTTCACAGTATCTCTAGGTTCTCATTATAGCATGATAACTTTTATAACCTTTTTCTGTAAAAAACAATCTATGGACATTACCATATAAATAATGGAATAAGAGATATCAACACTATTATGGTAAAAATACATCATGCATAACTCAATGTATACATGATTTGGTAATAAAAAGGTATTGTTTATGTGGGTATAAGGAAAACCCTATTACAATGCAGGGTGCTACAATATCCCCAACACACCACTTTCTTCCCTTAAAAAGTCCTTAGTAAAAATAGAATAATCAGAAGACAAGTCCCAATAACACCCTATGAAAAGAGGCAGATTAGGCGGGGAACGACTAGAGAAAATCTAAGGGAGGAAAGCATCAAAAATAGAAAAAACCTATAAACCAACAAATCAAGTCCACAAAATTCTCAATAGTCTCCAAACAAAACATAAAACCATCACAAAGAAAAAGGATAAGAAGAACAGAGACCAAGCATAGCCCTCACCACTATTTAGAATCTATCTAAAATGGTGCAATGAGAGAAATACACACCACTAGATCGAAGCACCTACCATGAGAACACATCTCCAATAATTACCCAAGAATAACCCAATTCCATTAAACATAGGCAACCTCCAAGGAACTAGTTCTAATTACCAAATAAAGAATGACCTAAAGATAAATCAACCTACGCAAGACGAAAACCATCACCAAGCTCAACGACACACCTTTACCACAAAACCCATGAAGAATAACTCCCAAAATCTCAGAGAAGAAACAACATTGTGCACAGTTTGACGGAATAGGTTAGTAAATCATGTGCCAACCATGAGAAAAGCTCTGAAATTCTTTCATAACCATTTTCACGGGTTCTGAACATTTTACCAGATCGAGTGAGCCAACTGTGCATCTTTGGTTCTCTCACAATTTTCACCTATGAAAATCAAGGCGACCCCCAAAATCATGTGCACACTCACTAGGGATCAAAAGATCACCATCACATACAAAAAATTCATCAAAACATCCAAAATCAAACTCAAAATCAATACTCAAACCCGTGGGGACTCAAGTTTCATCGTGAGGGGTGGTGATCATGCACCTTCCGTGATTTACCTCTCAAATCTTGATGATAGTCCTAGTCTACATACTTCCCAGATGCACCCCTAAATAGAAAGAGAGTGCTTTGATACAATTTTTTCATGAACCAACCTGGGTCACCCCTGAACTGGGTATCCAAGCTGGCCCATAACATAATCGAGGCAAGTTCCCGATCACCCCAGGCTGAAAACTAGTGTCAGAGTCTCAAAGAAGAATCGTTGGAAACGATTTCACCCTCCAAATGAAATACATCTCAATGAAAGAGAAACACACGAATAGAGTGTGCAACATAAACGACAAAACAAATCATAAATTGAAAAATAAAGAGTAAGAGACATCACATAAATAAATAAACTTAACATAGTCTGAGCTGTTCAAGCCAATACATAAACATCCCAAAAAGAAACAAAATAAAAACCCAAACCAAACTGTTACCATCTCTATGTGACCTATGAACACACTCCACATCCTAAACCATCCATCACCAAACAACCCAGACATCTAAGAACTGTTGAAAGTGGGTTCCCTAGACCCAACTTGTGTTGTACTTTGATTACCACTACATGTATGCAGTTTGTTATATATACATGTGTTTATTTTTCCATAATAGTGTAGATACTTCTACATCCATTTTGTTTATGACAATTTCCTTAGATTATATGTCATATCAAAGGGTTATAGCAGATACCATGCTATAATGAGAACCTCGAGATGCTATGATAGTAATCTTAAAGTAATGTCCTATGGTCCAATTATATCATTCTGAAAGGACACATATGATGTGAGACTATCAGGTGCTAGGGGATCATAAGCATTGAGACTTATTCTCATGAATTTCATACATGCTGATCTCTAGTAGTTGAGATCATGAGGAATGACCTGAAAAATAGGAACACCATATGTTTTAGGTGTCATTGGTCATTCCTATCTACAAACATGTGTAATGGTCTCCTGACTTGAGATCATTATCAATGTATATCATTTAACTGTGTACTTTGATACAAGGAAAAAACTATGATGATGAAGTCATGGAAAGGTAGTTTGTGTTGGGTACATCATTGGTGACATGACATTTATTGAATGATCAAGATAGGATTTGTCACTTCCAAGTTGATGAAGAGATATCTCGGGCCTGATTGATTAGGATAGTAGCACCTTCATTAAATCCATGGCCATGGTAGCTGAAGGTAAGACCGTCCAGACAGATCAACAAGTAAAATAAAGAAATATAAAGGATGATGACACTAGTGTGCATTTTTCTTTATTGAGATATTGATGATGAAGAGATTATATTACATGAACTATGTTTGTAGGAAAACAGTCGTTGATTTTATTTTTTCCTTATCTCTATAGGGGTCTCGATGGGTTTCTAGACCCCTCTCTTGGTCGGTGAATATTATTCACTACTATTGAGATAAGGGCCTAAATGATCACACACTATAGTGCTTTGAGAATCCGCCATATTCTATTGAATAGGATTATATAACTTGGTGGACCCCACCACAGGGTTTGAGTATTATCCAAGTTCTATGGATCACCAAGGAATAAATAAATTCTTTAATTATTCAAGTTTGGAATAATTTGTTGAATTTATTTATAAAATGTATTTATAAGCGATTAAGTAAATACAAGGATAAAATATTTTTCAAAAGGATTTAAATATCCCGGTTTCATTTAATATTATCAGGAGACGTGAGTTGAGTTAAACACTTAAGTTTATCACGTAATGTATATTTAATATATATATATATATATCACAGTTAGTGATAAAATTATAAATATTATTTATGACATAATTTAATTTGTAATAAATAAATATTTATAATACTTATACTGTGAATATTTATTACACGGGGGCCAGGAACCCATATCGGGTATTTTAGATATTCACTATATAAGTTGAGAGAGGGTCTTCTCCTTGCGACTATTCATTCGTAGGAATTGAGAACCTCTCTCTCCTCCTGAATTCTAGAGAGAGATTCTCTCAAGGAAGCAAGATCTTCAAGTTCTGCCTCCTCAGATCAAAGATGCTTGCATGCAGTGATCGTCGTTGCGTCGAAGTGGTCATCAGTGTACCACACTAGCACCCAAATTCCGATGAACAGTGCATGAGCAGATTCATGAGGCATGTGTGGATGGTCTAGAGGGTTTCGACATTAGAGTCTTCGAGTAACGGTCGCCGACATTTTATGGAAGGCTTGCACACGTCAGATTTGAACGAGGTAAATGTTTGATTTTATTTTGTGCTCTGTTAAAACCACATGTGGTCCTCAGACCATATCGGGTTAAGATCACTGGAGGCGACGATGTTACATCGCTCTGGTAACGCAAAAATTTTAATTTCTCGATCCATCGGCTTCCACTGCCTGTCCCGATACCTTACAATTGTATTAGAGGAACGTGTAGTTTTTATGAGTCAAAAGAAAAATTAAATTGCTTTAAACATATGTCGAGGGTGTTAAAACGGTTCCAATGGATCTGACCGCACGTCGATCTGTTTCTGAATGGATAAGTAACGACCATTTGAAAAATTTTAATTGGATCAACGACGTGTTGAATGGATATGTGATTTCAGATTCTTATTTGTATTATTGAAGAACACAATTTTAAATTTGTTTTGTGATTTTCAATTTATTGGAATCCGGCCTCATTTTGGCCGGAATCCCTGGGTCAATTATTTGAGATTAATAAAATAAAATAAAATATTTTATTATTTTATTTTTCTCAATAAGACAACCTATTGAGTTTAATAAAATATGATATAATATTATATATATTTTTTATTTTTCCCCTAATAAAACAAATTTTGATGTTAATATTGTAATAATTTTATTCAAACATTTAAAAAATTAGAATGAAAAAGTTTTTCTATAGACTTTTGGCTTTTGACAAAGGAGAATTGCCAAGTCAAAAAAAAGCAAAAGGGGAAGGGAGAATCAATCCTGCATGGAACCTACATCACCCTACCCTCCCTCCCTCTCTCAGGTTCGACCTGACCAGAGGCGCCACCCCTCCTTTCTCTCTCTCTCTCTCTCTCTCTCTCGTCCAGAGGTGCCGCGCCCCCTTCTTCCCTCTGAGCTCGCTGGGAGCCCACACCACTGCGTCCTCCCCTCGCCGTGTTGCCGACCAGGTCCGCGCGTCTCCCTCAACCGCTGCCACTGCAGGGGCCCGACGCCGCCGCCGCCATCCAGGCCGCCCTGAGCCACTCTCCTCCTCCTTCCTGGTACTCCTCACCATTGTCGGAGGGCGTCACCGCCCTCGACCCATATCTATCTGATTGGCTTCCCTGACTCCTACTGGAGTCACACTATAAGACCACTGTTTTTGGGGTTTTTGGCGCCCAGATTCGGTTCCCAAAACCCTAGCCGACCTGCCAGTGTCAGACCTTGTTTTTCTGGTGAGCATCAACGCGGGGTGATGCTGGACCGGCTTTGGACGCCATGGTGACACCACGGTCACGCAGCGGTCTCACCACGGTCTCGCCGCAGTCATGCCACGGTTCATCCCAGCTCCGATGAAACACCCCATTGCAACCCGCAGTCCAGCTGGACTCCTTCCTGGATGGAGGTAAGCCTCTAAATTAATTTAGTTAATTTAATTTTTTAAATTAAATTAATTAGAATTAATTTGCGGTTTAAAAAAAATAAAATAATATGAAGTTTTAATTTAATTTTAGTTTTAAATTAAATTAATGGTTTAATTTAATTTTGGATTAGAAAATTAAATTAAACACTGGAAATGTGAAATAAATTATTTTAATTTATTAAAATTCATTTAATTTATTAGAACACCCTCATACTATTTAATTTATTGCAGTTTAATTTTATTGCGCATTATTTATGCCAACTGGTCTTGAGCTAGTGACCAATCCGTGCATGTCTGATTTTATTTATTTAATTATTTATTCAATGCGTGCGATGATTGTAATAATTAATTAGATAAATGACAGTCTGTGAATTGTTTTTAAATTCAAATATGTATAAGGGTCTGCGCGTCCAACGCACTAGTTGTATATTGTACCCCTAGACCCCCTTGCCCGCGTGCAAGTATATTTTTAATTATACGACGACAATCTCAGATATAGACCCCGCCAACTCAAGGCGGTAATCTAGACAGGAGCCAAGCACATTTCACCAGGGCAAGCTGCGATACAAGTTAGGTGTCGACTTAGGTATGGAAGCCCCCAAGTCATGATTGATCTGTTATGGATCGATCATAGTATAATGATCAAGACCAGTCAGATTGCATGATTTACCTTTATGCATTGTTTATTGTTTTACGCAAGTGAATGATTATTGCTTGATCACATAGAATAGTAAACAAGATGAAAAAATGCATAAAGACGTGACAAATATTTTTCTAGTACATGTTCAGTTGTGAGCGCAACTATCTAGTTTGAACATATAAATAGAAAAAGATAATATTCGTCAATAAATATCAAAATCCCTCAAATATATATTAAGTCTTAATGCCTTCCATTACTCACATTTGAATAGAACTAGGTGTTTGGGGTGCTCGTCATCCATAGTTAGGAGTTCCTCTTACTACCAGAGCATTTTTATGAGAGAACTGAGTCGACTTAACTAAAGTGAGTAGTCAAGGATTAGACATAACTAACTTGTTATCACTTTAGAGGCAACGAGTTGATGGAATCAAATTATGATTCTAGTAAGTTGGGACTTTACTCAACAAAACAAGGAACCGCTGGTTAAGCGGTTGGCCAGCCTAGTACCTACCCTGAAACCCTCTAAGTAGTGGCATAGTCATAGCTTGTAGATTATGATGGAGGTTTTGAATATCATTACCATTAGAGTACTCAAGTGACAAATTATTCCAAATCTAATAGTGAAGGCTATTAAAGTTTGATAAAATAGTGGGAGACATTTGAATGATATAACAATAATTAATCAAATGTCTAAATGGTAATCAATGTAAAGTAATGACTGCTAATGTTAATCTGATGTATATTTAAAATGGAAATCACCAACACCACTAGTACTTTATCACTATGATCAATTTTGGATAAAGAAAATATCCTGACCGACAATAACTTACAGGAGTGGTATAGGCACTTGTGCATAGTACTATGCCAAGAAAGGAAGTTATATGTGCTGGAATCTTCAGTTCCTGCTGAGCCTCCTCAGGGAGAAATTAAGGCAGAAAAAGATAAATAGAAAAAACATATAGAGGATTCACTTGATGTTTAATGCTTTATGTTGTCATCCATGTCTATCCAATTGCAGAAAATGCATGAGGAAGAGGATGCCTACAAGATTCTTTCACATCTGTAAGAATTATATCAGGAGAGGGACAGACAGGAAATGTATGAGATATCAAGTTCCCTTTATAGGTGCAGGCTAGTAAAAGGGCACTAATCCGGTTCTCATGTACTCAAGATGATCAGGTAAATTGAGAGGCTTGAAGCCCTTGGGTTCAAATTGAACCAAGCACTAGCATTAGATATCATTATTTCCTCTTTACTATCAAGCTTCTCGACTTTCATTTTCAATTATAACATGAGTGATATGAAAAAATTGCTCTCGGACCTTTTTGATTTAGTTCACCAAGCTGAAAAGTATATGAAAAATAAAAATTCATCTGTCCTTATGGTGAACAAAAGAAAGAAAGGAAAGGAAAAGGGGTCCAAGTCCATGTCAAGGCCAATGAATCCAATGCACTTTCCTTCAAAGAATCCAAAGATTTAGAGGCAGAGTAATGAGCAGGAGGTTGTCTGCTTTTGATGTGGCAAGAAAGGCCACTGAAAGAAGAATTGTAGAGCTGGGAAGAAGTAGAAAACTGATGCTTCTACTTCAGGTATTTTTGTAATTGAATTCAGCATATCTTTATCTACAATTTGGGTATTGGACATGACATGTAGTTCACACATTTGTATTCATATACAGGAACCAAGTAGGTTAAAGAAGATTGCAAAAGGTGAAATGGATCTTCGAGCTGCAAATTGTGCAAGTCTGGCAGCCTTCGTAGTGGGAGACTATCACTTAACCTTGCCAAGTGGTTTGGTTCTACTTTCAAATAACTGTTATTATGTACCTTCTATAACCAGGAACATAATCTCTGTGTCGATTTTAGACACTATGAGATTTTATTTCAAGTTTGGAAATAAATGTTGTCTCTTTTATAGGGATAACATCTGTTTTGGTATGACACATCTTAAAAATGGTTTATATATGCTTGAACTTGAGAACCCTGTAATGGAAATCAATTAAAAAACCATCCAACATGAATCATATATCACCTGCCTATGGCACTTCAGGCTAGTTCATGTAAACGAGAAGCGATTACGAAGATTACATCAAGAAGGGTATTTAGACTCGGTACAATCAGAACCCTTGGATGTATGCCATGCTTGTTTACAAGAAAAGATGACCAAAGAACCTTTCTTTGGGAAGGGAGAAAGAGCTAATGCGGTACTGGAATTGATTCATAATGATGTATGTGGACCGTTTCCAATAGAGGCAATGAGTGTTTTTTCATACTTTATTACTTTTACTGATGACTATAGTAGGTATGACTATATCTACTTAATGTTGTATAAGTCTGATTCCTTTCGAATATTTAAGAAATACCAACATGAAGTAGAAAACTAACTTGGTAAGAAGATAAAAGCACTACGATCAGACCAAGGCAGAGAATATCTTAACCAATATTTCAATGATCACTTAAAGGAGTGTGGGATAGTATCCCAACTCACTCCTCATTATACACCATAATAGAATGATGTTAGTGAAAGGAGGAATAAGACCTTGCTTGACATGGTCAGATCAACAATGAGTCATGCAACTCTTCCATTATCCTTTTGGGGATACGCTTTGCATACATCAACATATACCCTTAATCGAGTACCAACTAAAGCTGCAGATGGTATTCCATATGAGTTATGGCATGGTAAGAAACCCAGTCTGAAATATATACATATATGGGGATGCGGGGATTTTTTCAAGACTATACCTAGTGACAAATTGTCATCCTGAAGCACAAATTGAATCTTTATAGGTTATCCTAAAGAAACCAAAGGATATTACCTATATAAACCTTCAGATAGAAAAGTGACTGTGGAAAAAAAGCCAAATTTCTAGAAAGGGAACATATTTCCAATGGAAATAGTGAGAGTAAGATTAACTTTGATGAAGTTAATATAACGACCCATACTTTACATACATTTTTAATACTTTAAAATTGAAGCACACTTATTACAACATATGACAAAACCACAAAGGACAATATAGGTATAGTGTCTTTAGAAACTAGGAAACATAAACAACTGGTTCATAAAGCATCTACTTTGCCTCCCATTTATTTCATCACATCTAGAGTCCCTTTTTGCATATTCTACTTAATATCCATCTTCCTGACCTGGGGAAAAGAAAACATACAAAAAAGGGTGAGCTCAAATGCTCAGCAAGGGAAAATAAAGGAAATAAAAATCATATCATATCTTTTTGAAAATCATAACCTGCAAAAGAGATCATAATATCTTAACATGGAATAAATCATATAAGTGAAAATGAGATCCCCATAATCATAACATAAAACTTGAAACTTTGTGGCATGCACACATAATCATGGAAAATCATTTCTTGTTAGTCATGACTCATTGCCAAGACTATCTTAGCAGACAAAGTCCATTTCTAAACCGAGTTCACTCCTCGTTTCAGTCCTGTATCACTGAACCGAAATAACCTTCCGTTCCAGCCATGTCTATCTCATGAGATATAAATCTTTACCCAATGCATTGGATGGAGATATAGGTCCCACCCATCTCATAATGATACCATTCTTATGTGTGCCACAAAATCATAAACCATACATCATAGCATAACCCATGTAATAAAAATGGGAATCTTAAACATTGTGACATCATAAAACAATTCATATAAGATAAAGGAATTTATAAAAATAATTTCATCACAACATAATCAAATCATTGTAATAATAGGGGTAGAAACAGAACCCTTTATTATCTTATATGTAAAAAATAATTTTGATAAAACACTTGAACTCCATTCTTGAGGAAAATATCCTTTCTACTTCATAAACATTTTCCTTTCATAACATGTCATAAAATTTTAAACTAAAAGAATTTGATTAAAAATAAACTTGAAAACTTGTATAGGAAGATTGAATATAATGTTTTAAAAATCCATTCATTCCGTATAAGTTAAAAGAAAAAATTCTTTGTACTTTTGTCGGAAAGGTCAAAAAGTACCTCGTACGAAAAACGACAAAAGATTCCTTTCATATCTTTTACTAAAAACTCACCGAAGGGTAAAATTGGATTTAAACAATTGTAGGTGGATGGAAATAATATTACATATTTATGAAACATGGATGTGGATGATAAAATACACCCCAGTAAATACCAATTTATAAACAATCTCGGATAAAAATGAGATTGTGATATTTCCCTTACCTTAGGTCCGATTTGCTTTGTACATGTCCGAAGCTCCTGTATAATGGTTTAAATAATATTATTGACTTATTACAGAATTATACATATTGATATGATATCATATATGGTCATATTCTTATCTTCTTATTAGTAATATTTCATTGTTACTTGTTACTCGGGTCTTTATTGCCTTTTGTTCTTATGCGTGTTTTGCCGAATAAATTTTTATTCTTCTTTTAAGGTTATAGATACCTTATATCCAGAATGGTATTAGTGTAACATATATCATATTTATTCATTCAATTCATTTATATAATTACTATGTAATGATGATCATGTAGAACGAGTCGCATCACATCGTGGAGACGGTATTCCGTACGTACGCACGAGCGATGATATTGTTCCCATGATCGTGGAATTGTATTTAAGTGTATTTATACTATTTCAGTATCAATATCACTTTATAATAATTATATATAGTTACTCATTACACCATTATACCCATCCTTGTAAGGTGATGGTGGAAAATAGATTACACCACGGCGTGGAGACGGTATTCCGTACATACGCACGCGCGGTGATTTCATTTTTCCGTAGGATGGATAGAAGGTGAAATAAGGTTGTTTAATATTTATAATAACATATCAGTATGTAAGTAATACTTATGTTATTACTTTATCATGAAACAACTAAAGAAGAAGAAGTTTAAGAAGAAAGAAATTGAAAAGATCGGTAATGGATATTACCTCTTCTTTTAAACGCCTCTTTGAATCCTCCACTTAGGGAACTAAGATTGGTCTTTGAAGAAGACCAGGACCTCTAGGATTATTCTAGGGAAGTGGAGAAGGGATTTTGTCAGGGTTTGGACGAGCTTGAGTGCTCAAATTGGTGTGAGGAGGAGGGGGAAGAGGTGCCCTTTTATAAGGGAGGAGAGGGGCACCTTAGGAATATCTCAAAATATTATTTTATATTAAAGTCAAAATCAGTTTATAATGGTTCCAAAGGGTCTTATTTCGAAGGTAAATTGGGTATGGGTCGAAATCCTATCAACCAATAGGATTTAGACAAGTTTAGGTTATTATTTTAACCTTATCAATTAGATTTAACTCTAAGTTAAATAATTTAACTTTTACCGTGTCTTTTTGTTTTCTTACACTATATGGTTAATACACTTACTATAACATGCCAAATGAACCCAAAATTGTTTATTATTAATATATATATCCTTATATAAGTCATTTGGCTGAACCTTAGATTTTTAGGAATAAAATAACAATTAATAATATAATATTTGATTTAAAAACTATTTTGTGTCAATTTTGACACTATTTGATATATGATTTTTGTGAAAGTCATAACAGAATTATATGTTCGAACCAAGTTGATTAAATCAACAATAATATATCATAGTAACCTATAAAATTATTGGAATTCATAAAAAGTCTCAAATTACATTTATTTTTGTGTTTATAACATCAATTATGTCAATATTTCATTAATAAGATAATTACTCCATCATCATTGTGTCATAAATAAATTAAATTATTTAATGTCTAAAAATTACAAATAAAATACCATTATGTAAGAAATCTTTTTAGATTTCTAATGAATATTTATAGTATAATTTATATTATGTATAACCCCATATTAAAAATGATTTACTTATTAAACTTTGATTTTAACTATTTTAACTATTCATTAAATAAAATAATATTAAATGTCATAATCTAATCCAAGTGGACCTAAATGGTCATATTATATTCATAAGGTTGTTTTTGGTCGAATTACACTTATTCAATAGAATTAGGACATGTTTTAGGGTAATAGTAATATCATATTTACCCTTAGTTACCCTATTTACTATTAACCGCGGTAAAAAAAGTAAAAAGTTACTATTCACCAAAAAAATTATTTTTATCTCATTGAACCACATTTTACTTACTGATATCAACCGTGTCTGTCGGATTTTTGAAATTCCATTCACAGAAGTGGTAAAATTAAGTTTTATGCAAAATTCAGTTTTTAACCTACCACTTAGTGGTTTCACTATTCATCAAAAATTGAAAGTTTTCAGAAAAATACCAAAATTTCACCCTAGGCTAATTTCGGTATTCCGAATCCAAAAATGAAGTCCATTTTGAAAGATAAAATTTCAAAAAGTGGTTATTACTATTCATAACGGCTATTTTAAATAATATTTTAATAGCATATCGTCGTTTAGTGAAACTCGGTATTGCGTACAACGCAAGCTATCGAGGAAGGTCGCGATTGTGTGTAAAGTAAGCCAAGCTAGTGTGTAGTGAAATATTCCTTTGATGATATATATATATAACATAAAAAAATATTACTCATAAAAATCTCGGGTGTTACATTCTACCCCCCTTAAAATGAATTTCGCCCTCGAAATTCATCACTTTGTAACAAACAGATGAGGGTACCTCTCCCTCATCATATCCTCAAGCTCCCATGTAGCTTCTTCTAATTGGTGGTTCCTCCATAAAACTTTCACCAATCGAGTGGTCTTGTTTCGTAGGACTTTTTCGCTACGATCCAGAATCTCTATCGGTTGTTCTTCATAAGAAAGATCTTGCTCCAGCGGTACAACTTCTGAGCTGAGTACATGTGAAGGATCAGGTATGTACTTTCTCAGGAGAGATACATAGAACACATCGTGAACTTGAGATAGATTCGGTGGAAGCACCAATCGGTAATCTACCTTTCCAACACGATCCAGTATTTCGAAAGGACCGATATATCTAGGGCTCAACTTCCCCTTCTTTCCAAATCTCATAACCCTCTTCCAGGGAGATATTCATAAGAAAACTTTATCACCCACTTCAAACTCTAGGTCTTTTCTTCGGTTGTCGGCATAACTTTTCTGTCGACTCTGAGCTGCTCTAATGTGTTGTTGAATAGATCTGACCTTTTCTGCCATTTCATCAACGAGATCTGGTCCTAATAGCTTTCTTTCCCCAACTTCATCCCAGCAAGTTGGAGTCCTGCATTTCTTTCCATAGAGAGCTTCATAAGGAGCCATATGAATACTGGAGTGAAAGCTATTATTATAATAAAATTCCACCAAAGGTAGGTGTTGATCCCAACCTCCTTTGAAATCCATAGAGCAAGCTCTCAACATATCTTCTAGGGTTTGAATTGTTCTCTCAGACTGACCGTCTGTCTGAGGATGATAAACAGTGCTGAAACTCAACTCTGTATCCAGAGTATGCTGAAGACTTCGCCAGAACTTCGAGGTAAATCTCGGATCCCGATCAGATATAATAGAAAGTGGTACTCCATGCAATCTTACCACTTCCTTTACATATATCCTTGCAAGATGATCTAGAGAGAAATCCTCTCTAATAGAAATGAAGTGTGCAGACTTTGTAAGACGATCAACTATGACCCAAATAACATTATTGCCTTTGGATGTTTTAGGAAGTCCTGTGACAAAGTCCATAGTGATATTTTCCCATTTCCATTCGGGTATGGGTAATGGTTGTAACATCCCCTTAGACTTCTGTCTCTCAGCTTTAACTTGTTGACAAACCGAGCATCGAGAGACATATTCAGCAACATCTCTTTTCATGCCATCCCAACAGAAGTACTCTTTCAGGTCCCTATACATCTTCGTGCTTCTAGGACGAATAGAGAATGAAGAACTATGAGCCTCATCCAGCAGCTCCTTCTTTAATTCGGGGATGGGAGGAACACAAACCCGATTCCTGAACTTTATTATCCCATCACAATCAAGGTTGAACTCAGGAACATTTCTCACCTTCTTTTGTAACTCGACATCTTCTTTCTGTGCCTCTTTAATCTTCACATGTATTGATGGTTGAACATTCATTTGATAAAGATAAGATTTTTCCCCTTTCATTATAATTCCAAGATCCATCCTTTGTAAATCCATAAATATTGGATCTTTTGTGATCCTCATTATGGATAAACTAGCATGGTCTTGTCGACTTAATGCATCTGCCACCTTGTTTGCTTTCCCAGGGTGGTAATGGATTGAGCAGTCATAATCCTTAATCAGATCCAACCATCTTCTTTGTCGCATATTCAGCTCCTTTTGTGTGAAAATATACATTAAACTTTTATGATCAGTATAAATATCACACCTTTCACCATAAAGGTAATGCCTCCAAATCTTTAATGCAAAGATTACCGCATCTAACTCCAAATCATGTGTTGGGTAATTTTGCTCATGGATTTTCAACTGTCGTGAGGCATAAGCTATCACCATATCATTTTTCATAAGAACACACCCCAATCCCTTATTGGATGCATCACTATAGATCACAAACCTTTCTCCACTACAAGGCAGTGTGAGCACAGGTGCACTGGATAAACTTCTTTTCAACTCCTTGAAATTCTCTTCACATTCCTCCGTCCAAACAAACTTAACTCCTTTCTGAGTCAACTTGGTGAGTGGATTAGATAATCGTGAAAAATCTTTCACAAAACGTCGATAATATCCAGCCAAAGCAAGAAAACTTTGGATCTCAGTTACTGTTGTTGGTCTCTACCATCTTTCGATAACCTCTGTTTTTGCTGGATCCACAGATATCCCCTCTTTTGAGATTATGTGACCCAAAAATGAAACTTTTTGAAGCCAAAATTCACACTTGGTAAATTTGGCATAAAGCTTCTCCTTTCTCAGGGTCTTCAATATAATTCTCAAGTGATCTTCATGCTCTTCCTTTCTCTTTGAATAGACAAGAATATCGTCTATAAAGACTACCAAAAATTGATCAAGATAGTCTCTAAAGACTCTATTCATTAGATCCATGAAGATAGCAGGGGCATTAGTAAGACCAAATGGCATCACTATAAATTCACAGTGTCCATACCTTGTACAGAAAGCCGTCTTTGGTATATCCTCCCTTTTGACCCTTAATTGATGATACCCTGAAAGAAGATCAATCTTGGAAAAGTATTGAGCTCCGCGTAGTTGGTCAAATAAGTCATCAATGCATGGGAGAGGATATTTGTTCTTGATAGCGATCTTGTTAAGTTCTCGATAATCAATGAAGAGTCTCATTGATCCATCTTTCTTCTTAACAAATAGAACAGGTGCTCCCCAAGGTGACACACTAGGGCGTATGAATACCTTATCAAGATTCTCTTGGAGTTGCTTCTTCAATTTCTGCAACTCAATTGGGGCCATTCTATAAGGTGTCTTTGAAATAGGCAAAGCACCCGGTACGAGTTCTATTGAAAACTCAACTTCACGATTTGGTGGAAGACCCGGTAATTCCTCCGGAAAGACATCATCAAACTCCCGTACGATGGGCATATTCTTAATCGTGAGTTTCTCACCAACCATTTGAGATAAATAACCTTCATTTAGTGGAATCAATACCCATAAAATGGAAGAAATTTCCACTGGAAGGTTATGTTCATCCTTGCATTGATAGACTATCATAGATTGATCTGGAATATGAAATGTGACTTTCCTTCTTTGGAAATTGTTATGAGCTCCATATAAATAAAGCCAATCCATGCCAAGAATCACATCAAATTCCACTATAGGAAGGATCACCAGATTTGCAGGAAGCACTTTCCCACAAACTTTGATCGGAGAAGAATTATAAACTTTTGATGCGATTGATGTTCCATTAGGTGTTGTCACAGCTAACTCAACATCTAATTGTTGAGGTAATACGATGATACCCTTAGAAAATTCTTCAGAAATAAAAGAGTGGGTGGATCCAGAATCAAATAAAACATTTGCTACTTTAGAGTGGATGGTAAGTGTACCTTTCACCACTTCATTATCGTACTCCACATCGCTGATAGAAATTGCATGTGACTTTCCTTTGTCTTTAGCCTTAAGAGTTTGTTGACGTCGACCATCATCATCAACCCTTGGATTTGGGAATTGATTGGCATAATGCCCCATCTCCTTTCACTTGAAACATTGAAGTGTAGTAGGTTCATTCTGTGTATCCATTCCTTTGTTTGCATCATTAGACATCTTCTTCCCATCATCATGGCATTCAAATGACCGATGACCTTCCTTTCCACATTTGAAACATTTACTTGTCCCTTTAAGACAACTCCCTCCATGTTTCTTTCCACACTTTGAGCATAAGGGAAAGCTCATCTTCTTTTCAGTGTGCTCTTTAGATTTTCCTTTGAATTCCATTTTCCTCTTCTTATCAAACCCATATGACTGATGGGTTACTCCAATCTCCATCTCGACTTTGAGAGCACATCGAACGATTTCCTCGTAGCTATTGAAGTCCCTTATGGCTAACGACCTTCGAAGACTTGGTTTTAAGCCACTAAAGAATCGATCGATCTTACTCTCAGGTTGGATAATAATACCAGAAGCGTACCTTGAAAGTCTTGTAAAATTTGCTTCATAGGTACCAACAGATTCATCATCCTTTTGCTTCAGTTCAAGAAACTCTTTCTCCATCTTTGTTCGGAGAATACGAGGGAAGTACTTATTGAAAAATAAGTTCTTGAACTCGACCCATTCCATGGACTCAATTTCATCCCTTTGACTCGTATTCTTAATAAGATTCCACCATTGATCAACATCTCCTTCCAAACGATACACTGCTAGGATGACTTTATCATGTTCAGAACATTGAAGAACTGAAAATATCTTTTCAGTAGTACTAATCCATTGTTCAGCAACTAATGGATCAGTAGACCCGCTGAAAGAAGGTGGACGCTGCCTCATGAAGGATTCAACAGAATGTTGCTCCTTCCTTTGCTCGTTTGGAAGTCCTGCATGATTCATAGCTTGAGAAAGTTGTGTGAGCATGGCTACAAGATTTTTTATTCCATCTCCCATATCGTTTGGTTGCTCAGGGGGACAATCATTTCATTTACCATCGCATTACGCATTAACACGGTTCCTTCAGGTTCCAGCCATTGACTAAAACCAAGAAGAATAGTGTGAACAACACTAATTATAATAGGAAAACCATATAATTCAAGAATAAAATTTCACACTTAAGTTCTTATCCTAGGTTATTCATGGCCATTTCTAAAACACTAAGATTATGTTCTATTCTTAGACTTATCCTTAGGGTTCTTACTAAGGCTTTCACATCCTAGTTTCCAAAGGTTGACTATACCTTTCCTCTGATACCAACTATAACGACCCATACTTTACATACATTTTTAATACTTCAAAATTGAAGCACACTTATTACAACATATGACAAAACCACAAAGGACCGTATAGGTATAGTGTCTTTAGAAACTGGGAAACATAAACAACTGGTTCATAAAGCATCTACTTTGCCTCCCATTTATTTCATCATATCTAGAGTCCCTTTTTGCATATTCTACTTAATATCCATCTTCCTGACCTGGGGAAAAGAAAACATACAAAAAAGGGTGAGCTCAAATGCTCAGCAAGGGAAAATAAAGGAAATAAAAATCATATCATATCTTTTTGAAAATCATAACCTGCAAAATAGATCATAATATCTTAACATGGAATAAATCATAGAAGTGAAAATGAGATCCCCATAATCATAACATAAAACTTGAAACTTTGTGGCATGCACATATAATCATGGAAAATCATTTCTTGTTAGTCATGACTCATTTCCAAGACTATCTTAGCGGACAAAGTCCATTTCTAAAACGAGTTCACTCCTCGTTTCAGTCCTGTATCACTGAACCGAAATAACCTTTCGTTCCAGCCATGTCTATCTCATGAGATATAAATCTTTACCCAATGCATTGGAGGGAGATATAGGTCCCACCCATCTCATAATGATACCATTCTTATGTGTGCCACAAAATCATAAACCATACATCATAGCATAACCCATGTAATAAAAATGGGAATCTTAAACATTGTGACATCATAAAACAATTCATATAAGATAAAGGAATTTATAAAAATAATTTCATCACAACATAATCAAATCATTGTAATAATAGGGGTAGAAACAGAACCCTTTATTATCTTATATGGAAAAAATAATTTTGATAAAACACTTGAACTCCATTCTTGAGGAAAATATCCTTTCTACTTAATAAACATTTTCCTTTCATAACATGTCATAAAATTTTAAACTAAAAGAATTTGATTAAAAATAAACTTGAAAACTTGTATAGGAAGATTCTTGGATATAATGTTTTAAAAATCCATTCATGCCGTATAAGTTAAAAGAAAACATTCTTCGTACTTTTGTCAGAAAAGTCAAAAAGTACCTCGTACGAAAAACGACAAAAGATTCCTTTCATATCTTTTACTAAAAACTCACCGAAGGGTAAAATTGGATTTAAAAAATTGTAGGTGTATGGAAATAATATTACATATTGAGGAAACATGGATTTGGATGATAAAATACACCCCAGTAAATACCAAAGTATAAACAATCTCGGATAAAAATGATATTGTGATATTTCCCTTACCTTAGGTCCGATTTGCTTTGTACGTGTCCGAAGCTCCTTTATAATGGTTTAAATAATGTTATTGACTTATTACAGAATCATACATATTGATATGATATCATATATGGTCATATTCTTAGCTTCTTATTAGTAATATTTCATTGTTACTTGTTACTCGGGTCTTTGTTGCCTTTTGTTCTTATGCGTGTTTTGCCGAATAAATTCTTATTCTTCTTTTAAGGTTATAGATACATTATATCCAGAATAGTATTAGTGTAACATATATCATATTTATTCATTCAATTCATTTATATAATTACTATTTAATGATGATCATGTAGAACGAGTCGCATCACATCGTGGAGACGGTATTCCGTACGTACGCACGAGCGATGATATTGTTCCCATGATCGTGGAATTGTATTTAAGTGTATTTATACTATTTTAGTATTAATATCACTTTATAATAATTATATATAGTTACTCATTACACCATTATACCCATACTTGTAAGGTGATGGTGGAAAATAGATTACACCACGGCGTGGAGACGGTATTCCGTACGTACGCACGCGCGGTGATTTCATTTTTCCGTAGGATGGATAGAAGGTGAAATAGGGTTGTTTCATATTTATAATAACATATAAGTATGTAAGTAATACTGATGTTATTACTTTATCATTAAATAACTAAAGAAGAAGAAGTTGAAGAAGAAAGAAATTGAAAAGATCGGTAATGGATATTACCTCTTCTTTTAAACGCCTCTTTGAATCCTCCACTTAGGGAACTAAGATTGGTATTTGAAGAAGACCAGGACCTCTAGGATTATTCTAGGGAAGTGGAGAAGGGATTTTGGTAGGGTTTTGCCGAGCTTGAGTGCTCAAATTGGTGTGAGGAGGAGGGGGAGGAGGTTCCCTTTTATAAGGGAGGAGAGGGGCACCTTAGGAATATCTCAAAATATTATTTTATATTAAAGTCAAAATCGGTTTATAATGGTTCCAAAGGGTCTTATTTCGAAGGTAAAGTGGGTATGGGTCTAAATCCTATCAACCAATAGGATTTAGACAAGTTTAGGTTATTATTTTAACCTTATCAATTAGATTTAACTCTAAGTTAAATAATTTAACTTTTACCGTGTCTTTTTGTTTTCTTACACTATATGGTTAATACACTTACTATAACATGACAAACGAACCCCAAATTGTTTATTATTAATATATATATCCTTATCTAAGTCATTTGGCCGAACCTTAGATTTTTAGGAATAAAATAACAATTAATAATATAATATTTGATTTAAAAACTATTTTGTGTCAATTTTGACACTATTTGATATATGATTTTTGTGAAAATCATAATAGAATTATATGTTCGAACCAAGTTGATTAAATCAACAATAATATATCATAGTAACCTATAAAATTAGTGGAATTCATAAAAAGTCTCAAATTACATTTATTTTTGTGTTTATAACATCAATTATGTCAATATTTCATTAATAAGATAATTACTGCATCATCATTGTGTCATAAATAAATTAAATTATTTAATGTCTAAAAATTACAAATAAAATACCATTATGTAGGAAATATTTTTATATTTATAATGAATATTTATAGTCGAATTTATATTATGTATAACCCCATTTTAAAAATGATTTACTTATTAAACTTTGATTTTAACTATTTTAACTATTTATTAAATAAAATAATATTAAATGTCATAATCTAATCCAAGTGGACCTAAATGGTCATATTATATTCATAAGGTTGTTTTTGGTCGAATTACACTTATCCAATAGAATTAGTACATGTTTTAGGGTAATAGTAATATCATATTTACCCTTAGTTACCCTATTTACTATTAACCGCGGTAAAAAAAGTAAAAAGTTACTATTCACCAAAAAATTATTTTTATCTCATTGAACCACATTTTACTTGCTGATATCAACCGTGTCTGTTGGATTTTCAAAATTCCATTCACAGAAGCGGTAAAATTAAGTTTTATGCAAAATTCAGTTTTTAACCTACCACTTAGTGGTTTCACTATTCATCAAAAATTGAAAGTTTTCAGAAAAATACCAAAATTTCACACTAGGCTAATTTCGGTATTCCGAATCCAAAAATGAAGTCCATTTTGAAAGATAAAATTTCAAAAAGTGGTTATTACTATTCATAATGGCTATTTTAAATAATATTTTAATAGCATATCGTCGTTTAGTGAAACTCGGTATTGCGTACAACGCAAGCTATCAAGGAAGGTCGCGATTGCGTGTAAAGTAAGCCAAGCTAGTGTGTAGTGAAAGATTCCTTTGATGATATATATATATAACATAAAAACAAAATATTACTCATAAAAATCTCGGGTGTTACAGTTAATGCTCTAGATGCACAAGAGTTGGTACGGTAACAATCTCCACAAGATCAAGTGGAAGAAGAATTTGTCCCCGAGACACAAATATTTCGTAGGTATACTCGAGAGGTTAGAGAACCAAACTGTTATGGTTTTCTTGTCACTGAATCAGGTGACACATTACTCCTTGAGGATGATGAGCCTCTAACCAACAAGGAAGTAGTAGAAGGAAAATAATCTGATAAATGGAAAGATGCCATGCATTCTGAGATGGAGTCCATGTACCAAAATCAATTTTGGATTTTGGTAGACCTTTCAACTGATGTAAAACCCATTGGATGTAAATGGGTATTAAAAAATAAGCTGGACATGGATGGTAAGGTTAATACCTTTAAAGCAAGACTGGTTGCAAAGGGTTTCAAGCAACGTCAAGACATCGACTATGATGAAACCTTCTCACTAGTAGCAATGATTAAATCCATTAGAATATTACTTGCAATATCAGCCTTTCATGATTATGATATTTGGAAAATGGATGTCAAGACTGGTTTTCTAAATGGGAAGTTAGTTGAAGACATCTATATGACTCAACCCGAAGGGTTCGTCAAGTCAAAGAATGCCCATAAGGTATGCAAGCTGCAGAGATCCATTTATGGGTTGCAGTAGGCATCACGATCATGGAATGTTCATTTTGATGAGGCCATAAGAGAATTTGGTTTTTTCAAAAATGAAAGTGAACCTTGTATCTATAAGAAGGTTGAAGGGAATGCCATTGTTTTCCTAGTGTTATATGTTGACAACATATTAATTATGGGAAATAAAGTGAAAGTCTTACAGTCAGTTAAGACTTGGTTAAATGAATTCTTCTCCATGAAAGACTTAGTTGAAGCATCCTACATTCTAGGGATAAAGATCTATCGAGATAGATCTCAAAGGCTTCTTGGGCTAAGTCAAAGTACATATATTGACAAGGTACTCAAAAGGTATAATATGGAACAATCCAAGAGAGGGTTGTTGCCTATTTCACATGGTATTAATCTCTCTAAGAAAATGTGTCTACAAACATAGGAGGAGATTGAAAGAATGAGTAGAATACCTTATGCATCGGTAGTGGGTTCTTTCATGTATGCCATGATATGTACTAGGTTTGATGTCGCTTTTTCTTTAAGCATGGTGGGTAGATATCAAGCCAATCCAGGAGAGCTGCACTGGGCAGCTGTTAAAACTATCCTAAAGTACTTGAGGCTTACAAAGGATATGTTCCTTGTGTATAGAGGATATGAAGAACTAGTAGTGATGGGATACACTAATGCTAATTTCCAGACAGATCACGATGATCTGAAATCACCGTCAGGCTATATCTTTTGCCTGAATGGTGGTGTAGTGAGCTAGAGAAGCTTGAAGTAAGCTATGGTTGCCGGTTCTACAGTAGAATCTGAATATATAGCAGCTTCTGATGCAGTAAAGGAAGTAGTCTGGATAAAGTTCTATCTCAATCATTGGTTTTGTGCCTAGTAGTATAGACCATGTTCCAGTTTATCGTGATAATATTGCTGTAGTGGTGCTTTCTAAGGATCCTAGGTCTCACCAGAGGATAAAACATATTCTTAGGAAGTTTCATCTCTTAAGGGATTTTACTCAAAGTGTTGAAGTTACTGTTAACGGAGTATCCATAGAGGACAATGTGGCAGACCCTCTGACTAAAGCCATATCTTATTAGAATCATGATTCTCATGTGAGAGCTAGCATATTGAGACTTGTTAGCATTTGACTCTAGTGCAAGTATGAGTGTTGAAAGTGGGTTCCCTATACCCAACTTGTGCTGTACTTTGATTACCACTACATATATGCGGTTTTTTATATATAAATGTGTTTATCTTTCTATAATAGTGTAGATACTTCTGCATCCATTTTATTTATGGTAATTTCCTTAGATTATATGTCGTATCAAAGGGTTATAACATATCCCATGCTATAATGAGAACCTCGAGATGCTATGACAGTAATCTTAAAGTAATGTCCTATGGTCTAGTTACAACATTACAAAAGGACATAGATGATGTGTGACTATCAGGTGATGGGGGCTCATAAGCATTGAGACTTCTTCTCATGAAGTTCGCACATGATGATCTCTAGTAGTTGAGATCATGAGGACTGACCCGTAAAATAGGAACACCACATGTTTCAAGTGTTATTGGTTGTTCCTATCTACAGACACGTGTAATGGTCTTTTGACTTGAGTTCATTATCAGTGTATGTCATTTAATTGCTTCCTTTGATGCAAGGTGAAAACCATGGCGATGAAGCCATGGTGAGGTTGTTTGTGTTGGGTACATCATTGGTGACGTGACATTGATTGAATGATCAAGATAGGATTTATCACTTCTGAGTTGAGGATGAGATATCTTGGGTCTGGTTGATTAGGATGGTAGCACCTTCATTAAATCTATGATCATGGTAGTTGAAGGTAAGACCATTTGGAAAGATCAAAAAATAAAATAAATCAAGATAAAGGATGATGAAACTAGTGTGCATTCTGCTTTATTGAGATATCAATGATGAAAAGATTATATCACATAGACTGTGTTCGTAGGAAGGTAGTCATTGCTTTGAATTTTTCCTTATCTCTATAGAGGTCTTTATGGGTTTCTAGACCTCGCTCTTGGTTTGTGAATATTATTCACTGCTATTGAGATACCGTCTTAGAGTATCACACACTATAGTGCTTTGAGAATCCTACCTATTCTATTGAATATGATTATTGAACTTGGTGGGCCTCACCATGGGGTCCGAGTATTATCCAAGTTCTATGGATCACTAAGGAATAAATAAATTATTTAATTATTAAAGTTTGGAATAATTTTTTGAATTTATTTATAACATGTATTTATAAGTGATTAAGTAAATACAAGGATAAAATATTATTCTAATGGATTTAAATATCCCGAGTTAGTTTAATATTATCAGGAGACGTGAGTCGAGTTAAAGACTTAAGTTTATCACACAATGTATATTTAATATATATATATATATATATTTCAATTAGTGATAAAATTATAAATATTATTTATGGAATAATTTAATTTTTCATAAATAAATATTTATAATACTTATACTATGAATATTTATTACATGGAGGCTGAGAACCTATACCGAGTATTTTAGATATTCACTATATAAACTAAGAGAGAACCTTCTCCTTGCAACTATTCATTCATAGGAATTGAGAGCCTCTATATCCTCATGAATTATAGAGAGAGATTCTCTCAAGCAGCAAGATCTTCAAGTTCCGCCTCCTTGGATCGAATATGCTTACTTGCGGTGATCGTCGATGCGTCAAAATCGGTCATCGGTGTACTGTGCTAGCACCTAGATTCTGACGAACGATGTGCGATCAGATTCACGAGGCATGTGTGGATGATATAGAGGGCTTCGAAATTAGATTATTTGAGTAATGGTTTCCCACATGTTGTGACAAGATTGCACACGTCATATTCAAACGAGGTAAATGTTCGATTTTATTTTGTGCTCTGTTTAAACCTCGTGTGGTCCTCGAACCGTACCAGGTTAAGATCACTAGAGGTGATAATGTTACATCACTTCGGTGATGATTTTTTTTTAATTTCACATCCCATCAGCTTCCGCTTCCCATCCCGGTACCTTACAAGAAAAAATGACCACTACTAGGGCACCTGAAAATAAAACATAAGAACTGCATACACCAAATGGTTTATGCCGGGTGTGGGAGGAACCGAGCTCAGTAGGATCCCACTAAGGAGTCTGTGCTATTCCTTTCAAAATACATTCTATTAATGTTAGTTTTAAATACATTTATAAAATAGTTTTTAGTAGGTGAGCATGTGAAAATAAAATATCACATCAAAATCATCTTATAAAATTTTAAAATATTTTTTAAATGAAAACAATAACATTGAAAATGTTTCCTCGGACTATGCCTCTTTTATAAAAATCAACCATTTATAAATCCTTTTTCAAAACCATTTTACAAGTACACTTTTCAAAAAACATTTCCAAACCATTAAATAAAAGAATCCAATGATCAAGAATAAAGAAATCAAACACCAAGGCACCACATCACAGTGAAAACAAGTAAACAAGCAATAAGTCGTGGTGCCATGCATGTCAATTGAATTTGGGAACACAAGAGAAAAAAAGTTCCCTACTGAGTGTCATAAAGTATCATGAGAAATTCTTAAACATCTCATGATACTATCTTAGATGTATTCATGTGGAACCATCTGTCGTCCTATCAATGCATTCCTAGTCTATAACCAAACAGTTTTTTTAACATATCCTCACCAGTGACACTCCCCTATGGCCTCTGATACCATAGATGATCCAGTCCGTCTCATCGGGATTAGATAGAATCTGTCTCTCATTCCTTAATAAGACACTTAGTATTCTCATGAAGTTAGCAATGGGAGGTGAGCAATAAAACAATCCATATATAAAAGAAGTTCATAAATCTCACCTCAGATCCAACTCCCTTGTAAGAAATCACCCCAATCATATCATTCATTTCACAGTCAATATATAACAGTCCCCCCTTGGGGTTACAATCCGCACATGCATATCGAAAGTAAAGGGTCATAATCGAGGGTCTCACACCACACCATGAAATCCAATTTAAAAGTTCCAAACAAGCCTTACTAAAAATCCAGCTTTTAATTCCAAGCCATCCCTCTTCTTTGAAATTCCATTTTAAATCACCCTTTCCAAAAACATTTCATTAAGAACCAAACTTAAAACCATTTCAAAATATACATCCCTTTATTTAAATCCCATTCAAGAACAAATATCTACCCTTTACCCAATTTTCACCCTAAACAGGGTTAAATACCCCTTTTAAATATCAATTTCATTTAAAATAAATAATTAAAATTCTTTCCACAAACACTTTCCATTCAAAAGCCTTTATGCCATGTAAATACTACTTTTGAAACAACTAATAAAATCAATGTAACTATCATATATAACTATAATTTGATAAAAAAAAGTAATTTAAACTACCAAGTATATAATGTCATTCCATTTAAAGATAGAACTAAAAAACACCCAACTTAAAGGAATGATTGTCCAACTGAAAATCATTTCCTATGATGGTGAGTGCTAAAACAAACAACAAGGGACCCTTCATAAGCTCTAGAAACTAAAATCCCCAAGATTAAGCCACCTAGGACCCTAAATACGATTAGGGAAGCCTCTAAGTTTCTTGGGATAGGGAGAAACTAAAGGAGAAAGGAAAGGGGGTAGGAGGAGGAAGAAACAAGGGGAAATTTATCCTAATATTTCTATGTTAACAACCTTAGGGACCTAGATAAAACAAAACTTTTTAGAGTCATGTTTTACAAAACATGTTATGTGTTAACCTTGATTTCCTAGTTTTGAATGTGTTACCTTGATTAGACAGAGCATGTTAGGACTGTATTAGTCAAGCTAAATATATTTGATGAAGCATGGAATCAATTCTATTTTTGAGACATGTGAGTTATCAAGGTAAGTTTGTTTTATATGGTATGTTAGTCACCATGTTTTAGTATATCTTAACTTTAATAGGGTTGTTGGTTGACTTGATGGAAAGTATGTTTAACTTTTAATACAGTAATGACTGAATTAATTATCAATATCCCATTACGAACCAACCCGGATTACCTAACTATATGGAACCCAAGTCGGTATGAAACATGGAACAATGGGAATTCTCGATTCCCACAGGCTGATGATAAGTGACTGAGCATAAAAAAATACCTTTGGGAACTATTTTTCCATAAAAAAAATTAAACATGACAACATGAGAAAAGGAAATACTGGTATGCCAACACAAGTAAACAACAAAAAAGAGACAAAAGTAAGACAAAAAAGGTGTCCAAAAGCCACAACTCCAAACCAAAGTACAAGCACAACAGAAACCCATCTCCATGTGACGTGTAGTCACCGCCACACTTAGACTCCCGCACCCTACTAATAAACAAACCCATCATCACCATACAACACCTTTCCTTTACATGTGTCAGAAAAAACAAAATCTACATACACCCAAAGGTGTATGCAAGGTGTGAGTACAACAAGCCTAGTAGGATCACACCAAGTGTTTAATAAGAAGACTTTATAATATAAACCAATTATGCTTAAGTAAAAAAAGACAAGGCATAGAGTACAATTTTATAAAGTTTATTATAAAACAAAGAGTATCACCATTTTCATAACTTGAATAACATTTCCAAATAAACCAATTTTTAATGCATTTTTATAACATTCCAAACATAAATTTTAAAGATTGTTAATAAAGAAAACTAGCTCTCAAGGTAAAATTATTTTCAAGTAAGTGATGATCCTCGTACCACTCTCAAGATCAACATGCCACATAGTGTGCACATTACCCTAGAAGAACAAGTCTTAGGGCCAAGAGTTCATTCTCTATAGTGGCTCCCTTACACAAATTAGGCCACCTGGTGCACACATTACCCTAGTAGAAAATGCATAGGGGGTAAGTGTTCATCCCTAAGGATGGATCCTTGCCTCATTGATGATCATAGTTGGGCTTACCATATTAAAATAATTTAAAGGAAACTTCATTTTTGAAACTGTACAAAACATGCTTTAAAATCATTTTTTAAAAAACACCAAAGGGGGAAATCTACTTTCATAAACATAATAGAAAACCACCATATTTTATCAAAACATTGATCATGCCTTTAACTAATTTTTGAAACCAATTTCAAGGATAAATCAAGCAAGGTTTGTAGAATAAATCCAATTCATGAAACCACCCACGTTGAGACACTTGGATATCAACACTCGCATGAGATCCACAAGCCAAGAAGAAATGATGGTTCAAGAAGACAAGGAAAGAACCTAAGCCATGAATTCTCAAATAATAATCTCCAATTAATCAATTATAGAACAATGAAAGAGAGATAATCACTCGCCATAATTATTCCCAAAGAATGCACAATGACCAATGAAGATCCATAAAATAATTCTCAATTCCAGGATGGATCTATAAGAAACTCAATTATATCATGTCACAACCCTTAGATATATCATCAACAACCCCGATATAAGATTCCCTTCAAGAAGAAAAGAGAATATCTATAAGAACAACAAAGAACAACAAAGAACGGCTACTTACCTTCACATTCCTATATGCAACACTCTTATTAATATATTTTCACCCAAGAAGGTGAGGAATCTCTAAAATATCCCACTAGAGTCTCCTAGGTTGAGATTTTACCTCACTAGAAGAAGAACGAGGCCAAACAGAGGTGTCTCGGGTTTTAAACATAAAATTCAAATCAGTTAATTAACATTACATGGTTAGGACACGCGGTTTGGAAAATCATGTGTCAACTGTGCACCTCTTTTTGGGCTACTGGAGGAGTCACATAGTTTGAAAAAATGTGTGCCAACCATGTGAAGCACCTCTGTCCTATGCCACATGGTTTGATGAGAAGGTTTCATGGTTTGAACTAGCAATGCGCTTAACTGTGTTCCCTCCTTTGGAACTCCAACACAAGTTGTACAATTTTCTGGGAAGACCCACATGATTTTCCTTAACTGTGCTCCAACCGTGCATACACCTAGAAAACTATAAAAACTTCCAAAAGTCACCCAAAATTACCAGAGAAAACCCTCAAATTAAAGATGGTAAAAAAGGGATGTAAGAACCTAAAGAAACACCAGGATATGAAAAATCTCCCCAGTATATTACTTTATGCCTCCCAAAAATCTAAGTTGAAGAAGGATCATCCATAAAAAGATGAGGCCAATGCTCCCTCATTAAAGACTCCCACTCCCACATCTCATGCGTGTCTGAATAATGCTGCCACAAAACTCAAACCAATAGTATATAATTTCCATGCAAAACCTTTACTTAATAATCAACAACTCAAAAAGGTTGCTTGATCACAAACATATTAGGTTCTTTGTTGAGGTATTCCCAATACAGAACATGAGATGAGTTAGGCTGATACTTCTTGAGTTGGGAAACTTTGAAAACATTGTGAATAAAAGTCAAATGAGGTGGTAAATCTAAGTGATAATAAAACTTTCCAAGCCATCGAATGATATAAAATGATCCCACATATCTAGGACTGAGCTTCCCTTATTTTCCGAGCTACTGGTGACCCAACCAGGTTGGGATTTTTAAGAGCACCTAGTAACCAACCAAAAAATCCAAAGGATGAAGCTGATGATCCACATAATACTTTTACTAACTTTGAGCCGTCAACAAGCACTAACAAATAATCTTAACCTTTTTCATTGATTCCTGAAACAAACTCAGTCTTATCAAGGAATTTTACCCAACCTCAGAACAACATAGAGGTGACTTGCAGAGTCAACTATATAAAGCTTCAAAAGGTTCTATCTCGATGGATGATTAGTAATTTTTATTATAATAAAACTCAACCAGCCCCAAATGGATATCCCAAGCACCTTCAAAGTCCAATACATAGGTGTAGAGCATATCTTCTAGCATTTGAATAAACCTCTCTAATCACCCATCCATTTTTGGATGATATGCTGTGCTCAACTAGACCTGAGTTTCCATCACCTCCTAAAGGCCATTTCAAAACCAAGAGGTAAAGTGAGGGTAACTATATGAGAAAATGGTCATTGGAGTCCCATGAAACTATATGATATCTTGTACATAAAACTTCACAATGTCTTCCATTTTGGTGGTATCATGAATCAACAAGAAATGAGTCAACTTGGTCAACCGATCATTCAAAAACCAAATGATGTTATTAACCCGGGGTGCCTGAGGTAATCCAACAATGAAATCCATTGAGATCTCATTCTATTCAATGTTGGCATGGGGATAGGTTGAAGCATACTAGAGGGATTTTGATGCTTAACCTTAATTTTTTTGGCAAGTGTGGCATCGAGATACAAAGTCAGCTATGTTCCATTTCACACCAGGACACCAGAACCGATGCTTCATGTCATAAAACATCTTTGTAGTGTCGTGGCGGACAAACCATAAAGAATGATGAAAATCTACCAACATAACCTTCCTCATAGTTGATGGAATAACATACCAATTTTTGAAGAAAATAATAACTTCCTCAGAGAGAGACCACTCACTGATAGTCTCCTCACCATATAAAGAATCTCTGATATTCCATAACTCATTATCTTACTACTACTCCTGGAGAATCATCTCAAGAAGATAGGATTACAAATAAAAACTAGCCATAACATTACCAGACTCCTCCTCCTTGACCCTTAGTTCATCTGACTAAAGCACCCCATTAAGTTCCATTCATCCTTCACTTACTTCACAATTTGAGAAGGAAACCTTCTACTAAGAGCACCAACAACCACATTATCCTTTCCCGAAGTATAGGTAATGTCAAATTTGAGCGAATGTAGGTATTCCACCCATCATATTTATCAGAGATTTAATTTTTTTTGAGAAAATATGTACCCCAAACTCTTATGATCAGAGTAAACAATAAACTTCTCTCTAAAAATAGTGTCACAAACATTTAAGGGTATGCACAATAGCTATGAGTTCCAAGTCATGAGTATGATAATTCCTCTCGTGAGGTTTAAGTTGATGTGATACATATGCCACCACATGATCTCCTTGTATAAAGACACAATCCAAACTTGCACCCGAAGCATCATAATAAACCACATAGCCTTCTCTGACTTCTGGTAGGGTCAGAATTAGTGTTGAGGTAAAACACCTCTTTAGCTCATCAAAAGATTACTAGAACTTATAATCCACCCAAAAATTCACCCCTTCTAGGTGAGAGAATGTTGATCATGTGTTGATTCAATAATTTCTTTAAGTTACTTTTGATTCTGATGCTCACAAACACCCAAATTTATGTTTCTAATGAAGTTACTTCAAGTGAATTTTAGGATATTAATTACTAGAATAATTATTTTTATTCTGGAAGTATACTCACTCTTTAACTCGTGGGAGGATATTTGATTTCTTCAAGAAAAAGTATTCTGGACGTGTTTTATAACTAATCTAGAAACATTGTTCATACCCTACATTTTAAGCAGAAGGTATGGTTTGTATACCCTACATTTGGAATAAAAGTAAGGATCACAAACCCTACTTTTGGAAGCAACCCTATATTTGAGAAATAAATGTATGGTTTATCATCCCCACTTTTACAATAAACTGTATGCTATCAACCATACTTTTGGATTTTATCGCTACGTAGATGAACCCTAAGTTTGTCTTGGTTAAAGGCGGAGTTTTGAATTATGATTTATTCCTGAATTTTATACAATGGTATAACTGTAATTAAATATATTTTTAAATTTTTTTAAAGACCGATTCAAAGGCCCGTATTCAACATATTAGATCATTCATATTTCTAAGGGAAGTTAAGACTCTCTTTAAATGTTTTGAATTCAAATATTTGTGATTTATCACATGATATTTCTAGAGCTATTTGACCTGAAGGATTTTGACCATCATGATAAATATTGAGATGTTCATATTCTATAAATATGATGTTCTTTTTCCATATATACATATGTGCATTCAAAAATAAGAATGTGTCATTGCCTTTAGAGCTTCACTTTGGAGACATACATGTTTTAATACTTGTTTGTTTAATCGACTATTATTGTTGCTGCTATATATAATTGTCAATATTTTGCTGTAGTTTGAGAAGTTTGAAAAAAATACTTATCAGAGTTAAAATTTAGAGACTTACATGTTTAAGCATCTTCCTGGTGTTTTCTCTACTATTGTATAAAGAAAGCATGTTTGACGTTGAAGAATATTTTGTTGTTGTTGTGTTTTATTGAAGATCATATACAATTATTAGTAGCTCTTACAACTATGTGACAAAGTTTTTTCAACATCTACATCATATTCTATTATCTGTTAAGAGTATTGACTACTCGTACTCAGTCATTGGTGGAGTGTCAGCTTCTCATACTAAGCTGTGGATATTTCAATTCCTTGTAAAAGAACTAGCAGACCCTATAAAATATTTGTTGTAAGGTGTCAACTACCCACACTCTGTTGTAGAAGTCTATGGTGAAAATAATTTCTAGTGAAAATCAATAAGCTCGTGGAGAGAGCGTTGATGGAGTGAATTAAGGGATCTTTATGCCCTAAACCACTATACATCCCTATGTCTTTCCAGTTTTTATTTTTCATTGCTTACTCATATTTAAGTGATAATGAAAGAATCACCTTAATTTCAATAGGAAGTTTAGTTTCTATCAATTTTTTAAAAGAACATAATTCACCCCTCCTCTTGTGTCTTCGCCTTTTCCATTCTGACCCAACAATTGGTATAAGAGGGAGATTCTCTATTGATTTATTTCTATTTCTATTATCCTTTTTGTTTCTTCCTGATAACAACCAATATCATAAGAAAAGCTTCATTGTATAGTTTTAGAAATAATTGAAGATTATACTATTTATATCTAGTACAATCAATTTATATCATAATATATATTCAAGTGGTTATATTTCTTTTGACTCTAAATATCCAGAGTTAAAGATCCAAGAGAAGTTAATTTTCAAATGGATGATCTTAGAGAAGTTAGGCCGATGATTCATGAAACTTATTTTAATGATGATAATTATGGATATTGGAAAACATGAATGATTATTTATTTAAAAAATCATGGAATAAGAGTTTATTTGATGGTATTTAAGCCTTATGAAATTCCTGAAGATTATTTGAAAAAATGGAATGATGATCATGAAAATGAATATGATCTTAATTTGAGAGTAATGAATGATATTGTATGTGAATTAGGAATTGATTAAATTAATCAAGTATCTTAGTGTCCCATTGCGTATGAGACATGACAAACTATTTTTGTTTCTTATGAAAGAATTAATAATGTTAAAAAACTAAGGTACAATACAACAAAATTGAAATTTGATACATTTAGGATGCATGAATACGAGAGCATCACTCAGATAAATGAAAGATTGAAAGAATTTGTCAATGATATTTCTTCCTTGGGATAATCAATTAAACAATAGGATCATGATTTAAAATTTCTCAGAGTTTTACCCTCTACATGGAATGGAATATCAGCTTCTATTCATCAATCCACTTCGGTCTCAGAATTGACAATGAAATAACTAATTGGTACATTGATGATGTTTGAAGATGAAATGCAAGATAAAGCTAAAAATCACATTTTTATTAAAATGAAGATGATTCCCTTAGAATTACTATTGATGAATCATCGGATCCAAGTTTTTCGGATTCAAGCAAAGAATTATCTGATCTTGCTAAAAGATTTGGAAAATTTTACAACAAGAGGAAGAGAAGGAATAAAATAGATAAATACTATGAATGTAAGGATAAATGTCACACAAAGTATAATTTTCCTAAAACTCAAAGGAAATATGATTATAAAATAAAAGGAATGAAAGTCATGCAGACTAACTAGAGTGCTATTTCTGATTCAAGTGATGAATTTACTACAAACTCTGAAGCTGAGATTGAAAATAAAATGGTAAATCTATGTCTTATGGCTTATGTTGATGAGGCACACTCTTTTAACTCTCAAAATTCCGATTTAGAAAATTTTCTTATGATGAACTTGATAAATACTATTTTATGCTTGAATAAAAATTTGAAACTTTAAATAAGGAACATAAAAAACATAAAAAATATTATGATAATATTTCTAATTATAAAGAATGTTTAACAAAATGGATTCAGATTTAAAATCTAAATGTTCTTTCATTTTGTATGAAAATAAAATTAAGGAACTATTAGAAGAAGTTAGTTTTTTAAAACAAGCTTCAAGCGGGATTATTAAAGGATAAAACTATTTAAATAAAATTCTTGTCAAAAATAAAATTCATAAAGACAAACTTTGTATAGGTAGTAGTGGAGAAAATCCAAAATTTTATAAGAATTATTTTGTTCATGGTTTTGAAAGCAAAAACATGTCTACTATAAAATATTTTTATTGTGGAATAAATGGATATTATGCAAAGGATTTCTATTTTAGAAAACCTCAATTTTCAGGTATCAAACATGTTTATTATTCAAAAGAGTTATGTAACTTTAATTACAATCTCTACAAAAAACAAACATATTTGGTTACCTAAAACTTTAATTGCTATCACTACCGGACCCAAAAGCATATGAGTACCAAAAGACACTTGTATAAAATGTAGTTTTTGATACACTTCAAAGGAAATATCAAAATTTGAAGTAAAGATCAATTTAAAAAGAATAATTGGATGCGTTTAAATTGGAGATGATAAGTAAAATGGAGACACTCAGATGAGAATCTATCACTAAGAAATATTTTGATGAGTTAAAAAAGTTTTTAGTTTAACAGTTCTTATCTTCTTCATTGGTTAAAATATCTACAGATGTTTAAAGGAGAATATAATAAATTTAAAGAGTTCTAGTTACTATGAGTGAAAATGTTCAATGTTTGGAGAGTATAGATAAATCATCCTATCCTTTCAAAAATCCCGATTCTTCTTCACCTATGTACTTATTCAAAGTCAAAGTTAATTATTATTTTTTTAAAATCTAAATGTTTTTTTTTCAATTTATCTTAGTTTATGTATTGTTTGTATATATAGATTTTTCTATGTTAAAAACATATTAAACTATTTCATAATTTCTTTTTGATGTTACAAAAGGGGGAGAAATTTACAAGAAATTTATTGAGAAATTTATGAAAAAGATAAAAATAATGAGACAAATTTTGAGGAATAAAAATGAGATATGTAAAATATATATGGGAGAAACTTTGTAAAAATATTTTAAATATGAGGGAATAATTTTCTTAAAATTTATTTATTCTCATATTTGTAAAATTTTATTTCTTATTTGTTTCATGGGTTTTGTGATCATCAAAAAGTGGGAGATTGTTGAGAATATGTTGATTCAACAATTTTGTTAATTTCTTTTTGATTTTGATTCTCACACACACACATATCTATGTTTATAATGAATTTACTTTAATTTAATTTTAGGATATTAATTATTGGAATAATTATTTTTATTCTGGAAGAATATTCAATATTTAACCCATGGGAGGATATTTTATTTCTTAAAGGAAAAGTACTATGGATGTGTTTTATAAGTAATCTGTAAACACTGTTCATACCCTATATTTTAAGTAGAATATATGGTTCGTATAACCTACATTTGGAATAAAATTATGGATCAGAAACCCTAATTTTGAAAGTAACCCTACATTTGAGGAACAAACATATGGTTTATCATCCCTACATTTTCAATCAACCATACATTGTCAACTGTACTTTTGGAGTTTATTGCTACGTAGACAAACCCAACCTTTGACTTGGTCAAAGATGGAGTTTTGAATTATGGTTTATTTCCGTGTTTTCTACAATGGCCTCAACATAATTAAATATTTTTTTAATTTGTTAAAAGATTGATTCAAAGGATCATATTCAACATATTAGATTGTTCCTATTTCTAAGGGAAGTTACGACTCTCTTTGAACATTTTGAATTCAAATATTTGTCATTTATCATGTGATATTTATGGAGCCATTTGACCTGAAGGAATTAAGCCATTATAATAAATACTGAGATATTTATCTTCGATGAATATAATGTTTTTCTTTTAATGATACATATGTGTGTTTGAAAATAAGAATGTTTCGTTTCATCTAGAGCTACACTTTGGAGACATACATGTTTTAATCCTTATTTGTTTGATTGACTATTGTTGTTTCTTCTGTATATCATTGTTACTCTTTTTCTATAGTTCAAAAAGTTTGAAAAATAACTTATCAGAGTTACTCAATGAAGAATTACATGTTTAATCACCCACCTGATGTTTTCTCTACTAATGTCTAAAGAAATCCTGTTTGGTGTTGAATTATATTTTATTACTACTGTGTTTTATTGAAGATCATATACAATTTTCAGTTTCTACTACAACTGTGTGTCAAAGCTATTTCAACATTTACATCATATTCTATTATTTGTTAAGACTATTGGATGATCATACTCAGTCATTAGTGGAGTTTTAGCTTTTTTTTACTAAGTTGTGGATATTTTAGTTCCTTGTAAAAGAACCAAAACACCCTGTAAAAGGCTTGTTGTAAAGTGTCAACTGCCCATACTCAGCTGTAGAAGTCCCCTGTAAAAGGACCTACTAGTGAAAATCACCAAGATTGTGGAGAGAGTGTTAGTGGAGTGGATTATGGGATATTTGTACCCTGAACCATTATACATCACTGTGCCCTTTCTAGTTTTTATTTTCCTCTACTTACTCGTCTTTAATAGAGAAAGAAAGAATCAATTTAATTTCAAGAGGGAAGTTTAGTTTCTATCATGTTTTTTAAATAAACTCAATTCACCTCCCTCTTGTGTCTTCGTCTTTTCCATTCTGACCCAAAAATTGGTATCTGAGGGAGATTCTCTATTACTTTATTTCTCTTTTTGGAAACCTTGTCGTTTCTTCCTAATAATAACTACTGGAATTAGAAGAAAAGATATGTTGGATTTTTTTAGAAATCCTTGAAGATTATGATGTTTTTATCCAATACCATCAATTGATATCAGAAGATAAATTCAAGAGGTTATATTTATATTGACTCCAAAGATTCAGAGTTAAAGATCCAGATGAAGTTAATTCTCAAATGAATGATCTTAGAGAAGGTATGTTGATGATTCATGCACCTTATTTTAATAGTGATAATTATGGATGCTGGAAAACATGCATGATTATTTATTTAAAAAATATTGGAAAAAGAGTTTATTTGAAGGTCATTAAGCCTTATAAAATTCTTGAAGATGATCTGAAAAAATGGAATGATGATCAAGAAAAATAGTATGATCTTAATTCAAGAGAAATGAATACTATTATCTATTTATTAGGAAATAATTAAATTAATCAAGTCCTTTAGTGTGCTCCTGTATATGAGATATGACTGACTATTTCAGTTGCTTATGAAGGAACTGATAATGTCAAAAAACTAAGGTACAATACAACAAAATTGAAATTTGATACGTTTAGGATGCATAAATATGAGAGAATCACTCAGATGAATGGAATATTGATAGAATTTTTCAATGATATTACCACCTTGGGAGAATCAATTAAAAAATCAGATCAGGATTTAAAAGTTATCAGATTTTTATCCTCTAAGTTGAATGGAATATCAGTTGCTATTCGTCAATCCACTTCGGTCTCAAAACTAATAATTAAATAATTTATTGGTACCTTGATGATGTATGAAGTTGAAATGAAAGATGAAGATCAATCACATTTCTATTAAAAAGGAAGATGATTCCCTTATAACTACTATGGATGAATCATCTAATTCAAATTGTTTGGATTCAAGCAAAGAATTATTAGATCTTTTTAAAAGATTTAGAAAATTGCATAATAAGAGGAAGAGAAGGAATACAAAAGATAAATACTATGAATGTATGGACAAAGGTCACATAAAGTCTAATTGTCCTAATGATTTAAGGAAATATGATTATAAAAGAAAAGGAAATAAAGTCATGAGGACTAATTGGAGTGCTACTTCTGATTCAAGTGATTAATCTTCTACAAACTCTGAAGCTGAACATGAAAATAAAATGGTAAATATATGTCTTATGGATCATGCTGATGAGGTACAACCTTATAACTCTCAAAATTATAATTTTTTTTCTTATGATGAACTTGATAAATATTGTTTTATGCTTCAAGATAAATTTTAAACTTTAAAGAAGGAACATAAAAAACTTAAAAAATATTATAATAATATTCCTTATGATAAAGAATGTTTAACAAAATATATTTTAGATTTAAAATATAAATGTTATTGAATTTTGTATGAAAATAAAATTAAGTAACTATTAGAAGAAGTTAATACTTTAAAACAAGTTTCAAGAATTCACATTAAAGGAGAAAACTATTTAAATCAAATTCTTGGCAAAAATAAAATTCATAATGACAAACTTGGTATAGGTAGTAATAGATAAAAAACAAATTTTATAAGAATTATTTTGTTCCTGGTTATGAAAGAAAAAGCATATCTAATGTCAAATGTTTTTATTGTGGAATATATTAACATTATACAAATGACTATTATTTTAGAAAACCTAAATTTTCAGGTATCAAACATGTTTATTATTCAAAAGAGTTATCTAAATTTAATTATAAAGTCTCTACACAATCCAATATATTTGGTTACCTAAAACTTTAATTGCTAACACTGCCAGACCCAAAAGAATATGAGTACCAAAAGACACTTGTATTTAATATATTTCTAGTATGCACCATTGGAATTAATTTTTATATTATTTAGTGTATGCATAAATATTATTGAAATTTATCATATTTCTATTTCTATAGAAACTTCATAAAGCTATAATTGTTAATCTAGGAAGTATCTCATTTCCATATTCAATTTAAATCCATTAACTCTTTTATATTAGGTGTGAAAAACTTTTTATCATCTTTATATTTAACATGTTAACACTCTTCTCACTATTATTTTATGCGATGCATTAATCTGTTATACTTTTGGTTACATTATACCTACTCCTTATTAAAATATTATTTAATTTCATATAAATATAAGTAACAAAATTTCTAAAATATTTAAATCTTTGTAAACTTTGTTTTGTATTTCTCACTTTAAAACATTCTCTCGGAGAAATTATAATTCATGGGGAGTTCATAGTACTTGCTTATATGATTTTAAAATCATATAAGTTTATGAAAAACTTTATTCTTAATTTAATCTTTCATTTTGTAAAACTTTATTTTGAAATTTATTTTTCTTATAAATTTTATTCATTTACGTAAATTTTCCTTTCAAAATAGTTTTCTTACACAAAAAATTTTCTTTCCAAATTAAAATTTGAAATGACTAATCTGTATTTTAGCTTTAGAGTATTAAACATTTGAAAACTGTCAGAATGAAATCTATCTTTTTACCCTTTCAAACCTTAGAATATTCTTCTCAAATCCTCTTAAACCCTTTGTCTTCCTTCTTTGAAATTCCAAACTCAAAGACTTATAAGGAAACCAACCCGATTAGCATGAAGAGATCTAGAACTTCAAGCTTAGAGAAAATTTTTTCTCAAAATAAAAAGCAAGGTAATTATTTTTTTGCACTGTTTGGAGAATAGTCAATTTTATATGTTAAGGATTCCTTAGAAAAATCTTATAGCAAAGATATAGAAATTTGTGGTTTTAAAGAACCAGAAGTCCAATCTTCTCAAATAGTTAAATGTGAAATTCTCTCTGTAGATTTTATGTCCACATTTAATCTTTTAAATGAAGTAGTAAAGCTGCATAAAGATCTCAAAGAATATAGAAAATGTAACACCCTAATCTTCCATGGTAAGTTTCTCTTTGAATAATGCAATAGCTTGCACTGTATGAAACTTTGAGTTCTAGCACACCACGACTAATCAAACTAGCTGTTATGAATAGTAATACCCACTTTTTTGAAATTTTATAAATTTTAATTTTCAAAATGTACTTCATTTTTGGATTTGGAATATCAAAATTATCTTAGGGTGATTTTTTGTAGTTTTTCTGAAAACTTTCAAGTTTTGATGAATAGTGAAAAATAATACGTTATTGTTTAAAAACTACTTTTAATTTAAATATTTATTTATTTTATTTAAATTTATTTTAGGTCAAAATAGATACATAATACCTATATAAGTTCAATGTAATTCATTGGAGTTATTTTATAACAAAATTAGATGTATAAAATTTTATTGAACATTTTAACGTCTTTTACCCACCTTTTAGGCACATTTGAAAATTTACATAAAATGTAATTTTACCGATTTTATGAATTGAATTTTAAAAATATGAGAGACATAGTTGAAATCAGTAAGAAAAATGTGGTTCAATAGGATGAAAATAATTTTTGATGAATAATAACTTTTGAATTTTATTTACCACGGTTAAAAGTAAATAGGGTAATTAAAGGTAAAAATGATATTATAATTACCCTAACACATGTCCTAATTCTATTGTATAAGTGTTTTTCAACCAAAATAAACCTTAGGAATAAAATATGATCCTTTTTGATCCACTTGGATTAGATTAAGACATTTATTATTATTTTATTTAAAGAAGAGTTAAAAGTGTTAAATTCAAATTTTTATAACAAAAACATTTTTAATATAGGGTTATACATAATATAATTAGACTATAAATATTAATTATAAAGCTAAAAATATTTCCTACATAATGGTATTTTATTTATAATTTATAGACATTAAATAATTAAATTTATTTATGACACAATGATGATGTAATAATTACCTTATTAATGAAATATTAAAATAATTGATATTATAAATATCCAAATAAATGTAAATTGAGACTTTTGATGCATTACACTGATTTTATAGGTTAATATGACATGTTAGGATTGATTTAATTTTTTTTTAATTAATCAAGTTTTTTTGACTTTCACAAAAACCAAATACTAAATAGAATCAAAATTGACATAAATGGGTTTTTAAAACAAATACTATATTATTAATTGATATAATATTCCTAAAAATATAAGTTTTGGGCAAATGACTTAGATAAGGTTAGATATTTCAATAATGAACCACTTGGGGTTCTCTTGGACTTTTATAGTAATTTTATTAACCATTTATTATAATATCACAAGAATACATGGTAAAAGTTAAACTATTTAACTAAGAGTTAAATCTCAAAGATAATTTTAATATGGTGACCTAAAATTATCTAAAACCTATTGGTTGAGATTTTTTTGACCCATACCCACCTTAGCATAGAAATAAATCCTTTTAGAGCCACTATAAACTAAATATGATTGTATAATAAATTAATATTTCAAGATTTTCCTAAAGTGTCCCTCACCTCTCTTATAAAAGGGTACTTCCCCTTCTCTTAATATCACAACTACAAATCCATTTGGATCATACAATATAACAACCCAAGATTTCATAGTATGTTATCTCATTAAATTAATTCAATAGCTTGCGCTACACGTAACACCGAGTTCGAGCGAACCACAACTTACTAAACTAACTGTTCAAAAAACATTTGTGAATAGTATTAACTGAATTTTGAATCTTATATACTCTATATAATTTTAACATCCATATTATGTGTTTCTTAGACATAATATTGGAAAAAAATTCATTTTTTGGATAAAATAAGTATTTTTCAAAAAATGCAATTTTACTGGATTTTAATGGTGAACCCTTTTTAAAACAATATTTGACACTTTTATATATTCAATTTAATGAAATCAAATTCTTCTTTAGAAGTGTGACATACAAATTTAGTTTGGATAAATTTTTGGTACATTTCTAATAACTTTAATATTTTGATGAATAGTGAAAAATACTATGTTTTAATTGAAAACAACTTTTTTAATCGAAATAATTTATAGTGATAAATTATGCATTTGAATGGTTTCGAAGTATAATTAGATTATATTTTTATCATTTAATACAATGTAGTTCATTATAAGTAATTTCACATTTAAATTTGACATAAACCCATGTCAATCTTTTGATAGTTTTTACTTTAAAAAAAACCCGTTTTTTGGTTTTGAAAACGGAAATTAATTTTAAATTAATAAATACAACATCTATGTTTTGAATTTGGTAAAATAGACTTAATTTTTGAATTCATAATATCAAAATTAGCTTAAGGTTTATTTTTGGTATTTTTCTAAAAACTTTCAATTTTTGATGAATAGTGAAAAAAACTGCATTATTGGTTAAAACTGACTTTTTATTTAAATAATTATTTATTTTATTTAAATTTATTTTAGGTCAAAATAGATACATAATACCTATATAAGTTTAATTTAATTAATCAGAGTCATTTTATAATAATTTTAGATATATAAAAATTTTATTGAACTTTTTACCGTCTTTTACCCACCCCCTAGGAGCATTTGCAAATTTATATAAAACTTAATTTTACCGCTTCTGTGAGTTGAATTTAAAAAATCTGAGAGACACGAGTAATATCAATAAGTAAAATGTGGTTCAATAAGATGAAAATAATTTTTGGTGAATAGTAACTTTTGACTTTTATTCACCACAGTTAAAAGTAAATAGGGTAATTAAGGGTAAAAATGATATCATAATTACCCTAACACATGTCCTAATTCTACTGGATAAGTATAATTCGACCAAAAACAACTTTAGGAATAAAATATTATCCTCTTTGGTCCACTTGGATTAGATTAGGACATTTATTATTATTTTATTTAAAGAAGAGTTAAAAGAGTTAAATTCAAAGTTTAATAACTAAACTATTTTTAATATTGGGTTACACAAAATATAAATTCAACTATAAATATTCATTATAAATCTAAATATATTTAATACATAATGGTATTTTATTTATATTTTTTAGATATTAAATAATTTAATTTATTTATGACACAATGATGATGCAATAATTACCTTATTAATGAAATATTAAAATAATTGATATTATAAATACTTAAAAAAATGTAAATTGAGACTTATGATGAATTAAAATAATTTTATAGGTTAATATGACATGTTAGGGTTGGTTAAATAAATTTTATTCGAAGTGATAAAGTTTTTATGGCTTTCAAAAAAATCAAATACTAAATAGTGTCAAAATTGACATAATTGAGTTTTTAAAACAAATACTATATTATTAATTGATATAAATTTTTTAAAAATCTAAGGTTCAGTCAAAGGACTTATATAAGGTTATATATATTAATAATGAACCACATGGGGTTCACTTGGCTTGTTATAGTAAGTTTATTAACCATATAATATAAAAATACAAAGAGACATGGTAAATGTCAAACTATTTAACTAAGAGTTAAATCTAAAAGATAAGGTTAATATGATGACCTAAACGTATCTAAAACCTATTTGTTTAGATATTTTCGACCCATCCCCACCTTATCCTCAAAATAATTCATTTTGGAGCCATTATAAACCGAAAATGATTTTATTATAAAATGATATTTCAAGCTTTTCCTAAAGTGACCCCTACCTCTCTTATAAAAGGGCACTTCACCTTCTTTTAATTTCACACCTCCAAATCCATTTGTATAAGCCAAAACATGCCCAAATATCATCCCAACTTTACTCCCTTCATCCTAGAGGCCTTCCTTTGGTCAGAAAGTCAACCTAAGGAGCCCTTTTGATCAAATCAAACTAAAGAACCTGAAGAAGAGGTAAATATTTTATCACCTCTTTCAAGTTCTTTTCTTTTTCCACTTCCTCTTTATTTGTTGTTTCCATTCTAAAATAAAAAATACATTATATTCTATATACTATGATGTTATTATAAAAATGGTACAACCATATTCATTATTCTATCCATCCTATAAATAACAAAGTCACCATACGTGCGTACGTACGACTTACCGTCTCCACGTCGTGGTGTAGTTTGTTATTCAAACACTTCATTATTTGGATGGGTATAATAATGAGTATAACCAATGTAAATAATAAATATAACATGTTAATGATTATTTATATAAGATATACAATCCAATTACATACTATTTCACCATCAATATAATGATATTGTCACTCATGCGTACGTACAGATTGCCGTCTCCACGACACGATGATATTCATTTCCACATTCACCATTCAACGATGATTATAAAAATATATATTATTAATAATTATGAAATATATGAAATAATAATTCTACTGAAAACACACACACACACACACACATATATATATGTATTTAAATATATCTTATTCACTTAGTTCCGTTCAATACGATATGAAAACGAAAACAACATTTATGCGTACGTACGACCTACCGTCTCCATAAAGGGTGTTTTCCATTTCATATATCTATCTATTATACATATTTATATTTTAAATATATATTATATATAAATCATGTGTTATATTCTATAAATATGTAAATCATGATCTAAATGATATGATCAATAATAACAAGTTATAACACGTACGATAAAGAAAGCAATTATTACCCGAAATGTTAATTTAACATGGAAATCATTATTAAATGGGTAGTATAAAGTCATAAATGAATCATGTATGACATAATAAATATGAATATGGTTCTAGAATAATTTAATAACATACTATGGTCATTATACAGGAGGTTAAACATATCCTCGACCAAAGGAAAGTGCAAGGTAAGGGTTAATTTCACAATCTCTTTATTATCTGGGGTTTTTTTTACGTAAATATCTACTGGAACATATTTATTATCCATGTCCATGTTTCATAAAAGAGTTTTCAAAGGGATTATTTTTAAGGTAATTTTTTACTAAAACATCAATTTAAATGTTTTAAAGATTTATTCTTCTAAACCATTCTCATTAATGTCCATGTTTTCAATTTTTTTTAAAGATTTATTATATGGACATGAATATTTTAAAATGTTAATTCCTTTCAAAAGTTTCAAAGTGGTATTAGACACTTTGATTAAAAATTATCTTTTAAATGACTTCCTTTATAAATTATGTGACTTTTAAATGATTTCATGAAAAAATGATATTTCTCTCAAAGATTTTTACTAATCATTTTCAACTATGTCAACATCCTTTACAAGATACTATTCTTGATCGAGGTTGATTTATTATGATACAAATATTTTATATTTTATTGATGGTTTTGTGATATGTTTTACTGTGGATGTTTTATTTTTATACCATTCATGGTTTATGGATAAAGTATTGTCATTTCGTATGCTAGTTTTAATACGAATGTTTATGTTATGTTTAAACCTTTTCATATGAGGAATGCATTGGACTTAGTAAGTGATGGGTGGAGCCCGTTATAGCTCCTCAATGCATCAGTAGGTCTCATGAGAGAAACTAGTGTCTTGGAATAAGGCCTTGAAAAAATCTTATTTGTAGTCTTGGCACAAGGCCTTGACTATGTAGTTATGAAGTCTGGAATTATGCATTCTATCATTATGAAATTGGCTATTGATATTACATGTGATTATTCGACTAATAGAATATCCATATGAATAAGTAAATGAAATTATTTGATTTATCTTTGCCATATTATAATTATGTTTAAGTTTAAAATGATTGTGTTTTAGTCTTATACATTGCCTTAAATGTTTATGCTTATTTGTGAATGTTTCTGCTATATTATTATCCTTACTGAGCGTTTGAGCTCACCTATTTCTTATGTTTTATTTTCCCAGGATTCCAAGAAGTGTATTATGATTGATAAGAAGGGTTAAGATAGGGGATTGATGGAATTATTAAAGGATTATTTATGTTGTGTTTTATTTTCTAATGTGTAATGTAACATTCATGTATGTAATCTATTTTACAAGACCGCTAAACTGATCGGTCTTTTGGGAAATGATTCCTTGTAATCATGCCAATGTATTCAAATAATGCACCGACTCTTGGATTCTAGGTTCAGGGTGTTACAGTTGGTATTAGAGGAAGTTTAGAAACAACCTTGAAAATAGATTTAGATAAACTCTGATTAGAGAACATTAACCTAAGATAGACTTTGAGGATTAATATAAAAGAACTTCTTAGAATTTTGGTAATGTAGAGATTTTGTGTATTTTACAAGAAATACATCCATGTCTAGATACGAGTAGGTAGAGGCGGCTCTGGAACAGATGTACCTAGGAGTGAAAACACTGACAAGGAGTTCTGGGCTTGACCCGGGGTATCCTGGTAAATGACAACGAGCCTTACTGCACTCTTGGTTACGACACTCCCGAGGGAGATGCTTAGGATAATTCACATTTTCATTATAATCCATTATGAAGGATTTAGGAGTAGATACTTTGTCAAATAAAACATTTTATGATTATAGATTATATGCATAATCTTTTCAATTTATGTTAGGTATTTTACAAGTTTGGAATTATGCGTTGTGATTCATAAACTAACATAGTGTATGAGTTTTTTTTAGAAATGGAGCCTAGTAGAAGGAATGAGAATTCATGCAATACACATGATCGAAAGATTAAGAAGGATCATATATTTCATGGTCTTAAGCCATCATTTAAAAGGGAAATAGTCTCCCACATATTCTCATCATATGAAGAAATAGTATCATGTGTTAATAAGATAAGTAAAGAATTATTTGAGTCCTATGGATTTGAAGGGAGGCAAGAGAAGAGAAGGATAGAAGAGAGAAATATGGATAAAGGGAAGCGGGGAAAGATGGATTTTCTCATATGTGATAACTGTGGAAAGAATCACCTTGGTAAATGTTTGAAGGGAATGAGAGTTTTTTATAAGTTTGGAGAAAAAGGACACCAAGTATGTGATTGTAAGGGTAAGAAAAAGGTTTCAAATGTACAATGATTCACTTGTAAGGAGTTGGGACACTATGCGAATCAATGTCCAAATCATCAGAGTATACCCCAAATGATGCTATTGGATAATAATAAAGTTATGATACTACTGAAGATGAAGAGTAATGATTAGAGTTCTTATGTCATTATTAAAGTATTGTGTCATTTGATTATTGTATTAATGATGTACATGTTATGAGAATTATATAGTATAGACAGATTTTACTGCAATACTATTTCATTAAGGACTTAAGATTGTGTGGAACTAAGAAAAGTGACTCAATAGTAGGTTATTTTTTTTAAAAAATATATGGTTGAGAGAAAGATAAACCATAATATGGTTCTAATAGCGAGGTAGTGATTTTGGAATACACTACTGGAAATTCAGGCTATAGCCACGGTTTTAAACCGTGGCTATAGGTCCTCAAACCGTGGATATAGGTAATAGCCACGGTTTGAGAAACCGTGGCTAAGTTTGACGTGGCTATAGGCCTAGACTTATAGCCACGGTTCCAAACCGTGGCTCTAGGTCTACAGCCACGGTTCAAACCGTGGATATATGTATACATCCACGGTTCAAACCGTGGTAATATCTCTATAGTCATGGTTTAGAACCATGGCTATACTAGAGGAGGGATACAGTTTATTGCCACAGTTAGAAACTGTGGAATTAGACCTTTAGCTAAGGTTTGTAACCGTGGAAATAGACCTATAGCCACAGTTAAAAACCGTGGCTATAGGGTCTGGAAAACCATAAAAAAATAGCCCCCACCCCCCTGCACAACCCCCTACAGTAGACCACCCCCTTCAGACCCCTCCCTCCTGGACACTGGACCCCCCCAGACAGACCCTGGACACCCCCCGGACAGACCCTAGACACCCCCAGGCACACCCTGGACACCCCCCAGACAGACCCTGGACACAACCCTAGAGAGACCCAGGACACCCCCCCAGACCCCGGACACCCCCCCAGACAGACCCTGGACACCCCCGGACAGACCCTGGACACCCCCCATATCGACCCAGGACACCCCCCAGACCTTGGACACCCCCAGACCCTGGACAGATCCCCTGGATAGCCCAGACTTCTACTCCCCTGGACATCCACCCCCCCACCCTCCTGGACAGACCCTGGACGCCCCCAGAACCTGGACACCCCCAGACCCCCCACTCCCCTGGACAGACCCCCCTCCCACCCTCCTGGACAGACCTTGAACCCCCCCCCCAAACCTACACACCCCAAGACCCTGGACAGATCCCCCTAGACCCCCCAGAACCTGGACACCCCACCCCTTGCACCCCCCTGCCAGTTACCCCCTCCCCCTACCAGTCCCCTCCCCCTGCTAATTCCCCCCCTCCCCCTACCAGTTCCCCCCTCCCCTGCCAGTCCTGCCCCCTCCCCCCAGAACCTGGACACCCCACCCCTTGTGCCCCCTCCCCCTACCAGTCCCCCCTACTAGTTTCCCCCTCCCCTGCTAGTTCCACCCTACCAGTCCTGCCCCCCCCCCTAAAAAAAACCTAGACACCCCCAGACCCCCTGGACAAACCCCCCCAGATAGACCCTGGACAGACCCCCCAGACCCTAGACACCCCAGAACCTGGACACCCCACCCCTTGCACCCCCCTGCCAATTACCCCCTCCCCCTGTTAGTCCCCCCTACCAGTCCCCTCCCCCTGCTAATTCCCCCCCTCCCCATGCCAGTTCCCCCCTCCCCCTGCCAGTCCTGCCCCCCCAGAACCTGGACACCCCACCCCTTGCACCCCCTTGCTAGTTACCCTCCCCTACCAGTACCCTCCCCCTACTAGTTCCCCCCTCCCCCTGCTAGTTCCCCCTGCCAGTCCTGCCCCCCCCCCCCAAAAAAAAAAAACCTAGACACCCCCAGACCCCCTGGACAAACCCCCCAGATAGACCCTGGACAGAACCCCCAGGACAGACCCCCCCCAGACCCTGGACCCCCCCAGAACCTAGACCCCCCCAAACCCTAGACAGATCCCCCTGGACCCCCCCAAACTTGGACACCCCACCCCTTGCACCCCCTGCCAGTTACCCCCCTCCCCCTGCCAGTCCTTCAAGAGACCAAACCAACAGAAAAGAAGATTTATGCATTAAAAAACCAACAAAAACCCTTGATGACATCAAGGAAAATAGAAACTCTATTAACAGTATAATGGTCATATTTGAGTAACTCTATTGAGGAACTTAAACAGCAGCATGGGAAATTAGAGGATCATAGAGAATCGTTTCATGCTAACCATGAAAAGATTCTTTCTCAGTTCGAGTGTCTGGAAAAACTGGAGAATGTGAAACTGGTTTCAGACAGTTTAGTTGCAATCGAGATGGAGAATTCTGGTTTGGGTGGCAGCTGACCGAGATTATATGCAAAAATATCAGTGAAGTAGAAGCCTAAGGTGGATTCACCGACATGTGTTCCTTCATATCTTAAAATCGATGGCGAGTCTCCTACTAGTGCGACTCGTTTTGGATGGGTCAAACAGTGTGATGATCTGATATTTAAGAATTCTCATGAGAAGCTTGCGCAGAGAAATGATGGAATGACTTCGATATCTAAATTTAAAGATAAATTTTGTGCCACAAAAGAACATTTGAATCAATCTAATGGATTTAAAGAACAAAAGTTGGATTAAAATGGGGAGGAAGGCAATGGTGAAGTGAAGGAGTGGGTGAATGAGCCGAAAGTAATACTTGAAGTTCCTTCTACTGTTAAAGAAGTTTTTAATTTGAACTCGAGGATTAAGGCTGATGCAAGTGAAGGTTCTGCCCATTCACATTCTGAGCCAGGGTTTTATGTAGACAAGAGAAAGAGAGCTAAGGGCACCTTTTCCAGTAAAGGTGTTGATTCTCCTTCCAGGTGGTTGGCGAATAAGAAGAAGAGGAAACAAGGTGAAGATGCAAGCCATAATCTATTTGAAGACATAGCTGCTGACAGGTACTAGTTCTCATGTGGTGAGAAGTATGGTTGTTTAACGGGATGGGCGAAACCTGACATGGACTGGGCCTGGGATAAAAAAATTGTGCCTGGTCTGGTTTGCATGTGGACCGGCCTAGCCGACTGGTCCACTTAGCCTGCAAGCTTTTTTGGGTTTGTCTGTTCTTTCTCATCTGGAAATAAGATTTTTTCTAATCCTAACCCATTCTGTTAATGTGGGCCCACACTACTGCCAATTATTGGCTCCACATGTATTCTTACCTGGTCTTTTACTGGTCTACTGAACTGTTCATCTCTTTGTAGTGTTGACAGGAAGGGTGACACCATGGGCCTGTTGCCGATTAGAAATTCAGCCTTAGCATGACTGATTGGGAGAAGTTGAATTGGTGTTGGTGACAGTCTTCTTCATTGAACAAAAGCATGTAAAAAAAGAAGAAATTTTCAGTTGTAAGTTTTTCCTAGATTTGTGGGGCCTAGTTTAGTGATTTGGTGGTGATTTTGGTGCTTGTGTTGTGCTTGGGTTGCTGTTATGGTGTATATTGTTTCTCTGATCTGTTCATTTTCTGGATGTTTGTACTTACGATATAAATACATCATTATGTGTCAGGTTTTGTAAACTTTGAATTTTTTTAGTGTACCTAAAAAACCATTGAAAGAGAATACAACAGGGAATTCATCTAATAGATTCTAGGTGTGGGAAATTTTGTACTTGCATCTTTACTTGTCCATCCAAGCAGGTACCCAACTCTAACCTCACCAAAAATACTGAACCCACACTGGGTAGGAGGGATACAATATCTCCACCTGTTCACATAAAAGTCAATGATTACATCTTAAGCACTGCAACTAAGCACAATGTTGATCATTTTCTACAAGCTGTGGTTGAACCCAACTGCTCAGATATGATTTATGGACAGAACCAAAAACCCTCCCTACTGACTTCTACTACTACTCAAGAGATAATAAAAGGGACCAGCAATCAAACAAATGGCTTAGGTTCCCTTCCCTCTGTTCAAACAATGACACAATCAAATATCACCAAGGTTAATTCTGGTACTAAAGCCTTAGAATATTTTAAATATGTAAATGAGAACACACCTACGGTGCAAGTTCCTCTACAAATGTAGGATAACAGTGACTCCGGTGATCAGAAACAGTGTCCCACAGATGCTTTGGACACTGTCAAGACACCCTATGTAATAGCTTCTTCTGCTGTGGAAGTGATTCCAGGTACGCTGCTTCCCACTTTTCCTCATTCAGCTACTCAAGATATAGGAAAAGACTATACCGATCCCTTTATTCCATGTAATTTGACCTTTATGGAATCAAATCTAAATAATTCTCACCCTAATCACATTAAATCTGTCAACAGTCCTAATGAGATGGAGACCACTGGTTGTCCTATAAATTCCGGGAGTCCTAATATTAGTTCAAAGTCTGTTCAGGCTAAGACATAAACCAAACATACTAACACTGATAAACAAGATGCCATAACACCGGAACCTGTAAAACATACAAAAGCACTCCCTCGGTATAGGGCCCCTTGCTTATGCATGCACTTCCTGAATCCACCGGGCAGAGGCACCTTACATCAGTTCTGGATGATGTCAAACAACAAGATATAGATGCTTCAAAGGACCCTGGTACTCCTACTCCTCATTCTATTAATTTACCTTTTGATGGTGTTCAATATATAGATAATAAGAACTGTTCTGAACAGCTTGGTATTCTGTTAAATAAACAAAACACCACTTCTTTGATGCTATGTAATACAAACAGAACAGACTCAATTATGAATGCTTAAAGAAATGAAACTACAAAGAAGAACCCTATCACTACAAACAACGAACAAAAACAGACCACTAACAATAACAATGCTCAAAACATTATAAGGTCTTCTAGAAATAAAGGCTCTGGAAAGAAGAAAAAGGGATTTCTAACTCCAAAAACAGGTTTAAATGAAGATTCTTTTTTGAAATTGTCAGGGTATTTCCAACTCTAACACGTTCAATGTTCTAAAAATAATTGTTAACACTAACCATCCCATGTTATTTGCTATTGCTGAACCAAAAATTTCTTATTATCCTAAATAATCTCACTTGTGTCAACACAATTATATCTTTACTGGCACAATATCAAATACCTACAATGCTGAATCTCTAAATTTTTTCTCACTCTTACAAAATGTTAACACCTTTAATGTCTCTGATCAAATCTTTACTTGCAATTTTAATACTGATGGCATACACCTCTTCTGCTCTTTTGTCTATGCAAAAAATAGATACCAAGAAAGGAGAACTCTTTGGAATGACCTTTCTTACCTAAGCACTAATATTAATGACCCTTGGTTTATTCTTGGAGACTTCAATGCCATTATCAACTCAAGTGAGAAAATTGGACCTTCTCATGACTCTATTTACACGAGAGAATTTAAAGCCTTGATTGAAGACAACAATCTCATTGAAATTAATCTCACTAGTGCGAAATACACTTGGTATAGAAAATAGTACAATAGAGTGGTTGCTTCTAAATTAGATAGAGCCTTCACAGATGTACATGCTTTAGAAAGAGGTTAAGAGTGCCCTTTTTTCTCTAAATCTTGAGAGTGTGGCTGGTCTTGATGGGTTCACAAATTAATTCTTTATGTTCTACTAGGACATAGTTCTTGATGAGCTAATTAAATCTATGAGGGAGTTCTTTAACCATGCCTCAATTCCCTATAGAATCAACTCCAATTTTATTGCCCTGATCCCAAAGAAGAAAAGTGTTATGGATGTAAAGGATTTCAAACCTATTGCTATTGGGAATACCTTTCCAAAAATCATTAGAAAAATTATTGTAGGTGGGGCTGTTTTGCAGGTGGCAGAGAGATGGAACTGGTGGTTGGGGCTGTTTTCCAGGTGGCAGAGGGATGACATGAGTGTTTTGCAGGAGGCTGGGGGTGGTGGCTGGTGTGGTGGCTGGTGCGGGCTGGATTGCAGGTGGCTGGGGGCTGGTGCGGACTCGAATGCAGGTGGAAGGGGGCTGGAGTAGGGCCAAATCACGGCGTGACGACGGCGTGATGGGGGCGTGACCGCAGCGTGACCGCGACAGGACGACGGTGTGACGGTGGCGTGACGGCGGTGTGACGGCGGCGTGACCGCGGCATGACCGCGGCGTGAACACAACGTATTGGCCCGGTCCAACGACATCCGCGGGGTAGCATATTCCGACCAGGAGCGAAGAGAGTGAGAGGAGGCGGGGAAACATTCCAGTCTTCGCCCCACCGGAAGAAATTGTGATTAGTCAGTCTCAACATTTATCACAAGACTCATGGAATACTATCACTGCGAACCGCCACAGGGTGTCTTCCTGGAGCAGGGCCAAATCACGGCGTGACTACGGCGTGACCGCGGCGTGACCGCGGCGTGTTGGCCCGGTCCAACGATATTCGTGGGGCAGCATCTTCCAGCCCAGAGTGAAGGGAGCGGGAGGAGGCAGGGCAACATTCCGGTCGTCGCCCCACTGAAAGAAATTGTGATTAGTCAGTCTCAACATTGATCACAAAACTAATGGAATATTATCACTGCGAACTGTCATGGGGTGTCGTCCTGGAGCAGGTCCAAATCACAGTGTGACCATGGCGTGACCGCGGTGTGACCGCAGCGTGACCGCGACGTGTTGGATCGGTCCAACGACATCTGCGGGGCAGAATCTTCCGGCCAGGAGCGAGAGGAGGCGGGGCAACATTCCAGTCGTCGCCCCACCGGTAGAAATTGTGATTAGTCAGTCTCAACATTGATCACAAGACTTATGGAATACTATCACTGCGAACTGCCACAGGGTGTCGTCCTGGAGCAGGGCCAAATCACAGCGTAACCGCGGCATGACCGTGGTGTGTTGGTCTGGTCCAACGACATCCGAGGGGCAGCATCTTCCAGCCAGAAGTGAAGGGAGCGGGGGGAGGTGGGGAAAATAAACTCTAGATGTTTCTTAGATAGGTCAAGCTCTACAAACAAAAAATAATGAATGAGATGTTTCCCTTTAAGCATCTTCTGATCGACCTAAAATATTTCCAAGAATATTGCTGCAAATAGTAAGAAAAGAAGGATTTTAAAAAGGCAGATGCAATCTGATAATCTAAATCCATTGGGATGAAAACCGAGAGTCTCTCCTAGAGTGAACAATTAGGTTCCACTAGTAGAGGAAACATGGTTAATAGTTGAAAGAACATGAATATTTGGACAAAGACAAAGCCATATCCACCACTTCATGCAACCTGAGAAAGAATCAATGAGAACTCATTGTGGAAAAACATTTGAAAAATACTGAAACATTCTGGTTAACCTGAATACTAGTGATCGATCTTGAAAGAAGTGATTTCAAAATTGATGCATGTCGAACCCCAGGAAAAAAGACGTAGAAGAAGAAGGTAAATGAGACTTCAAGGTACCGAATAATAGATAATGTGTTGGAATACCTAGAGGAATACCCCATGGGATCAGGAAAATAACAGGTTACATAACATGTAATCTGACATTACTGGTACTGTGGGACCCCTGGGCTGTGGAACTAGGATTTTGGTTGGATTTAAATATCACATGCCATGTGACATGGTCACACAACATGGGACCCATCTTAAAAGTCTAACGACACTTAAAGAGTGTCTTCGTTCAAACAACCGTTTTAATAAAAAGAGGAAACCCCCCTACAAGGATATAAAAAGGGTCAAGTACGATGTGTGCTTTATGACTAACAACGACATCAAGTATAATAAAAACATCAATGTAATAATGTTAAGCAAGGTATACCACTGTGAGTTTTCGCAGACAGCGCACCTCCGTTGGAGGGGTTTTATTACAAAACCACAACTTATTTATCAAACAAAACAATTATCTTAACTAACACTTATTCAAGAATTATAATTTAATATAAATATGTAGAATTAAGAAGGAAAATAAATGCAATTTAAAACATTCTTGAATTAAAGAGGCCAGGAGAGGTACCCAACCTCAACCTCAAGGCACGTTTGCTTTTGATGATGAAAACTCGAATCTTCCTTTTTTCTGCTTGCATGCATATGTAGCTTCACATATATATAAGGACACCTAGCCCCTATGTACATATTTTCATGGCCAAATACACACAAGGGGGTCCTTATATATATATATTTATACTTGCATATACCCCTTTACACTTACACATGTATGCATTTTTCATATCCATATATAAACACACCTAGCCCCAATATATATATTCATACTACCATGAGTGAATATATATAAAGGGGGAACTTATATATGTATATGCCTACCTATGCATACACATGTAAGCCTTCGTAAACGGCGACTTGAATCCACCTCAACGAAATCCAAAATGCACTGCAAAAATATAAGGAACCCAAAAATCACAAATGGCCCAATTAAAATTGGGCCAAAGAATAAAAACAGAATAAACCTTACCCAAATCTGATTTTGAACTCATTGTCATCGATGGTGGTAGATAGAACCGACCTCATCATAAGAAACCACCTATAAGAAAATAGTAGGAAAAAATGAGATATAACGACTTCTTATATATATGTGATTAGTGTGTCAACTGTACATGATAAATGATACATGAATCCATAACCAACAATGAACAAATAATATTCAGATTGATATGTACATCCCAATACTAAATAACATGATCATTAATAAACCTCTTTATTTTTCAAACATAACCTTCAATTTCCTATTCAAAAATAAAAATCACCAAATTATGGGAATAAAGTAAACTCCCATCAGCACTTAAATGCAAAAAATAGAGATTAGACATTGTTATTAACCTAGAAAATCCATTCCTTGAACAAGAGTTCGCTATTTTTCTTTTCAACAATAATACAATAAACCTTTTGTATATTTCTTTCACAATATCATTGTTACAAAATAACATTCAATAAAAAGGTAGTTTAAAATACTTGTATATTTATGGCTATTATAATCCCTTAGAGTGATAGTATTGGGAAATGAGAAACATGGTAATCCTCTGGTGATAACAGCGGAATGATTCAATTATTTGACTCCTAATTTTTAAAAAATAAAAAACAGGTCTCCTGTTTTCATCAAAATATCTTGCCGTTACAATGACCTATAATTGACACAAAATACACGATCTCATAAATACTTGGCCAACCAAGGAAGATCCTTGCATTCATCAATCTTACATCTGCACCAATCACCCCTTTTAATACTTTTTTAGAAAATAATTTCAATACACAATTTAAAATACAATTACTCACCCAATTCTCAAGGGCGCATCCCACCCCAAAAACACTTCTCCATTGCCTGCACACATGCATGAGATGCTCACCACTAACTGCATTAAATTAAAAAAAATCACAACATTCTTGTTAGTGAGACATTTTAATCAAAAACAAAAATTATCCAAAATTCATATCATAATTCATTATGTAAACATTTCTCAACCAAACTTGTCAAGTTCAATAACTTCACCTTTTTGAATGCAGTCTCCCCCATTCCTATTTTGTAAAGCTCACATACCATTGCCATCAAAAATATTCTACCGAATTGGAAACAGTTTTTTATTACCTACATTAAAATAAAAACGACCGACAAGCAATTGGGAAAACTTATAACGAACCATTATCATAAAAAACATTGAAAAAAAAGTAGAAACACGAACCTAGATGTTTGTTAATGCTTCCAACAACAGTATGATTCGATCTTCAACAGGTGCATGAGGTTCTGTACATCTTTTTTCGTGCCTAGAAAACACAAGAAAAATGTTATTAAATAGTAAAATAACTAAAGGAAATAAAAGAAAAGAAAAGGGAAAAGAATTTTTAGGTTCCAAACCCCGAACATGGGCCGTTGTTAACATGTCCACCGCTGCACCCCTCCACCCTCCCCATACCCCTACCCCCTGCCCCCTCCACCCTGCCCCCTGCCCCCCTCCATCCTGCACCCTGCCCCCTGCTCCCTGCCCCCCTCCACCCATCCCCTAGCCTACACAACCCCCTTGCACCCCCCTGCACCCCCTGCACCCCCTGCCCCCTTCCCCCTACCCCCTCCACCCTGCCCCCCTGCCCCCTGCACCCCTGCCCCCTGTCCCTTGGCCCCTGGCCCCTGGCCCCTACCCCCCTCCACCTAGCCCCTAGCCTGCATAGCCCCCCTGCACTCCCCCTGCACCCTGCACCCTTCCCCCTGCCCCTGCCCCTGCCCCCTGCCCCCCTCCACCCTGCCCCCCTCCACCCAGCCCCCTAGCCCCTAGCCTGCACAGCCCCCCTGCACCCCCCGCCATCCATTCCCAATTGCTAAATAATGTTTTTTTATTATGTACAAGTGTTTTATGAACCTAATTTTCCTATGATACTAAACATTTAGATCCTTGAATGTATTATTATGTTATTTATCTTAAAAATTCTGTAATAGAAATGTAAAAATAGGTTGGTTTTCTATATAATGACATCCCAATGTCCCTTTACATGATTTTACATGAATATAATAACAAATACCACTATAAGCACAATACATTATTGAGTAAATATCATTGTATACATTAAAATTCCAACACCTGAGGAATATGGAACTTTCTCCATGTATTGGCACTCTTCTTCCATTGTGAGTTCTTATGCCTTGGTCAAGTTGAAGTGGCATGCAAGATGGGTAGTCACTGTTTCTCATCTATTCATGCCCAACCTTTTGATGATTCTATTGATATTCTCCTTCTAGGTTATTACTAAATCTACATTCTTATTATCTATTTCTATACTTATCCACAACGCGCTGCTGGTTACCTTCATCGGACAATCATGCTACCGAGGTTTATTTAGATCAGACTCCTCGTGTTCAACAACGGCACACTCAGCCACAGCTAGTTAGATGGGGTGCACACCCCCAGGTGGCTGCCCGGATTGTTTTTCAGGAAGGAAAAAAAAGAGTGAGTGCGGAGCTCGATATTTCCATTGAAAAAACAAGGGGGGATAAATAGGGTATTCTGAGTTTTTGTTTTGAAGGAGAGTATTGCTCTCACGGGATGATGATGATATCAAGAGATGAGGTGCTCCGAAAACTCAAGTAGCTTCAAGAAACTCTCATCTTGATCCAACAATGCCAGCTACACCATGAACTGGTGATGACTTCCGGAACAACAGTTCGATAATTCTTCGAAGCTGTAGGACATCGCTGAGAGCTGATGCCGCAACTCAAGACAAATGTCTAGGAAAGGTTCCTGGACCATCAATTTTCTTCTGGGCCGCAGGTGCAACCCAAAGATCGCCTAGATCCACCTCCACTGCCTCACTCCTTTGCACTGCCTGTAGTACATCCCGGGATGTCTAATTATTTAGAGGTGCAGAAGCATGTTGCACTGACACTGTCTTATTTGATGACAATGGTGGATTCAATTATTCCGGATATGACAGTTCAGTCCTGGGTTGATGACTGAGATGCACCACTCAGGAATTTAGGAATTTTGTGACGGAGGAGGGATTTGGGTTCTAGCTCTGTAGAGAAGGACCACATCGTATTTGAAGGCATGAAGGACGACGAATATGTGAGATTTCTTGGCACCAAGTGCGTGCAAGATGTTTTTTCAAGGACTTCAACAATAGATTCCTCCATTAGTAGTACTGGGCATCTAGCTGGTGTTTGGTACTATTCAACACATATGCGTATGGAGAAGAATTTGGAAGATCTCCTGACTCATTTTCATACATGACACCTTTCCCCAATCTTGAGGACAAGACTACTTTTCAAGGTGGTGCGAGTGATAAACACTAGACTATAGGAGAGCGAGGGTAAAAACGTCATTATAGTCGAGGAATATTATTTGTTAGAATGTGTTTAGTATTTTTCTAGGATGGGACCACATGAAGGTAGGGGGATTTATTATAAATAAGTAGCAAGGGGGTGAGAGGAGGCAGGGAGAATTAACATGGAATCAGCTTTGGCTTGGATCGACTTTCTGGCTGGTGCGAGGAGCACTTTCCCTCTCGAAGTGTCCTCTTCATTATTCTTCCACTCCACTGTAGTTATATGATTCTATTCACACATATATATATAAACATTATTCTTCTCTTATCACACTCTTTCACTTTTCCTTCAGTATTTTCTTTCCCTATTTTAATAGTTTAGGTTTTAAATAAGCCCTTAGACTCTTATCTATCTTCCCTGTGGTTCAACCCAAGTTGCCACTATCTAGTAAGAGCATGTGATATAAATTGTATTTGATAGTACAACTGAAAAGCTATCACAAATCTAGCAGCATTTTCGGGGAAGGTTTGGTGCTGAGTGTCTAGGGTAAAAGAAAACAAATAAAAAAATCGCTGTTGTTTTTGGGCCTGAAATTCTTAAAACTGCCTTTAGAAATTGTTCCTATCTGCTGCAGTTGCATTTAAATCTATTTTTCTGTGTGAATTTTCTGTTGTGGAATCTGTTTTCCTTTTAAAAACAGCTTTGAAATTTTTCAAAAATGCATAGAATAACTAGTCAGAGACATAGTCACCATAGGATCTTGATCACCAATTTCATTAAAGGGTAGAAATGAGAGCTTTAATGATGCATGGGATAGATTTAATGAATTTCTTATTCAATGTCCAGACCATGGTTTTTCCTTGAGAGTATTGTTACATTCCTTTTTTATGGATTAAATGATGACAAGAAACACGATTTGAAAAAATTCACTCAAGGGTTTCATGTGTATCACAGTGATGAGAAGTTATGGAAATTTTATGTTGATCTAGCTAGAAAAGATAGGAATAACTCCCAAATTTTTAATGATAAAATCTCATTTTGGATTCTTCGAATGAACAATTGCTAGAGCTAGTGATTAGTGAAAGACACACATTCTCTGAACTTATCAAAGCTGAAATCTCTGAATTTGAGGAAAGAACTATGAACTTGAAGTAGATTTGTGAAAAAAAGATCAAATGTCCAACAATTTTAAGAGTTTAAGAGATAAAATATTTCAATAAACTCAAACTACAATTCAAGATTTACAAAATCAAGGAGGCAAAATTGATCAAAATATGGAATTTGAAGAGGTTCAGATAAGTGATCTTGCTTTGGAAGACAAACCCACCTCCAAAATCTGAAAATGAGGTAGATAATAAAATGTTTGTGGAGTTTGTATAAATAGAATATTAAATGAATCTATTCAGTCATTTCTCAATAAAAAACTTTATATTTTCCACTAATTTGGGAACCAGGTTAGCTGATTTTTTTTTAATATGAGATAAAAGTGGAAAAGGATTTTAAATTCATTTTAAATGCCCATAAATCTTTTCAAACTGAACTTGAAAACCCTCTTCCTGGATTGTTTTTTCAAAACTCAGACACTTTCACATTTTTTATTGAAAACTCAGAGGTGAAAAATGTGGAAGCTTCAAGAGGGTATGGAAATCATCAGTTATTGAAAAATTCCAGAACTGGACAACATGCTTTCCAGCATTGTTAAAGGGTACATTCAGGGGTATTTTACAGCTGTTAAGGGATTTAGTTTTATCCCTAAATATCATGAAGCAGAAATAAATAAATTCTCACCTAAAAATGAATGGACCAAACATATATGGTGGTTTATAGATAAAAAACTACACCCCCAAGTGAATATGGATAGCTTTTTAGCGATGTCCAGTTGGGGACTTTAAACCTATCATTTCATGAGAGGAAACTCATAGTTTATTATTATTTTTTTGTTTGTTTCTTTTCTTTCAAGTAAAAATACCTCACTGTTTTATTGATCTTCTCTCCCTGCTCTCCCATTTCTTTCATCAATGACTTGGATTCATTGATATATCTTCTCACCTTTTAACTTGGCTTTATTTTTTTTGACTTTCATTGGTTGGATTAAATTTTAATCTTTTTCACCCTTGTTAATGGATAGGCCAAGTAGAGAATTTTTTAGGAGATTTTCTAACTTGGCTATTTTAAAGAAAATAACCAACTAAAAAGGGAGTCTTCTTGATCATTTATACTGAATTTCAACTATTTAAATTAATGCACAATGCCTTGAATATGATTACTTGAATTCCCAATAATATGTTCCCATGTAGGAAAATCCATCTATTCAAAAACATGGTTATAAACCCCTCCAGCAGAAGGCTTGAGGATACCTCTAGTCTTAGTCATTGGCCCCATGTGGTATACTCCCTAGCTTCAAGGATGGTCTAATAAAATCTTGTTCTATCATGAACCTATTAGGAAGAGCATCAATGAGGGTGTATAGCAATTGGTCGAGACCTATTGTGGTAGAGAAATATATTAATCCAATCCTTAAAAGAAACAAGTGACTGTAGGTTTAGATCCTTCCTTAACTTATCCTTAATAATGGTGAGAACATCCCTTTCTAATATCAAATCTCGTGAGGTGTCATCCCAAACATCTTTAACTGGAAGATTTTCTTCATACATCTCCCAAAGAGGAGGTATTTCACCCAATCAATAAAAATTCCAAACATCAATCCCTACTTTTACATGGGATAAAAGGAAGGAATTAGTTCTAGGAAACCAATGTATAATTATCTCTTTAAGTTTTGATTGATGACACATGATGAAATGAGAAGTCCATACTACCTCATAAAGATAGATAACAAGTAACTGGTTAGAGAATTATGATCATCTCTTCCTAACCTAAAAAGATCATGCACATTCATCAGAGAAGTTACCTCTAGGTCATAAGTCCCACTTAGAGATCCAACCACTTGTAATAGAATTCAAGGAGGAGATGAGTGTGCTCAAATAAATTTGATAAATTGGTTGGTGGAAAATATTTAAACCTTCTAGATCTCGAGGGGAGTTAACAAACATGTAGGATAACCCATGGAGGAGTGGTACAGAAAATTGAGTGTCTTTAGAAATCATTATTTGAATAAAATCAAGGGGATATGACAGTCAGTAAGATGAAAGATTATAACCATGTGAAGGAGTGTAAACATCATCCAGTATACCGAATCCATTCAAATAAATTTAGTGTAATAGGGGATATCTCTTAAGTTCATGAGGTACAATCCCTTTAAAATCCTTGTTGACAGGGAACACATCATAATGAGGGTTGAAATTTGATTCCCAGTAATCATATTACTATGTATGGTTACGTTGGAATATTTCTATGAACTGGAATCCATCTATATGAACACGAGAAACACATATATTTTATTATCAATAATTATTATATCACCATCACTGTGTATGGTTCCCTTGTATGTTCAACATCATCACACCAATATGCCTTCAATTTCTACTCATACTCTACCCATGTCTTCTATAAATACAAGAGGAAGGGATATCTAAATAACCATCACATGAAATTCAAATCACAGTGTAACCTTAAAATCAGAACATTGATGAAATAGTATGGTATAAAATATCTGTGTGGATTGGAAGCCAGCAGGAGGGCGCCACGGTAAGAGAGGTCTCTGAGGGGGAGGGTGCCGCTGTGAGAGAGGTTGTTGGGAGGTGGGCGCTGCGGTGAGAGAGTTCGTCGGAGAGGAGGGCACCGTAGTGAGGAGAGTACAGGGAGGAGAGGTGGGGGAGGAGAAGTCGTTGGAGAGGAGGGCGCCACAGTGAGGATAAAATGTCGGTGAGGAGAAGTCATCGGGGGAGTAGGGCGCCGCGGTCAGGCGAGGTCGGGGAGGAGGGCAACACGTCCAGGTGAGGTCGGGGAGGAGAACTTGTCGGGAGGAGAAGAAGACAGGAGGAGAAAGAAGCTGGGAGGAGCGCGAGAGTAGAGAATTGGGGACCCCGATATCAAATTGGAAAACACGCTGTATAACCACGGTTATTAAATTAAACAGTGTAAATTAAGAAGATATAGCCACGGACCAATAAAAACGTGGCTATAGGTCCGTGGTTATAGCTTTAATTTGTAGTAGTGATAATATATGATTGATTTGGATAAATTATATAAGATATTCTTGACTACCTTGAAACGGATTAATGATTCATATATTCCATCATTATTAGAGTTTACAACATTTTTGGATAGAAGGAGTATATCTAGTATTATATAAGGAATAAGGGATCATGAATGTAATCAATAAGGTTTTATGGTAATTCAGGGTGTTACAGTGTTTTAAAAGAATACATGATGAAGGTATTCACATGTTATTACGTGGAAAAAGGATCTTCATTGTGTTTACCTTGCCTATAATTTTGGACTGTGAGTTTGGACAGAAGTATTTTGGATAAGTCTAAAGGTTGGAATCGATTAAGTTTGACATTAGATACTATTGTTAAGGGTAAATTATTTCTTGAGATTATTTTTGGATTTTCATAAAAAGGACAACCTGGAGGTCGAGTGACAACCTGTCGCATCTGGCAAGGCCGTGAGACTTGAACCCACAACCGAAGGGCGACAAGGGTGGATCACCTACCACTGGCATATGTGATGTCCTAGTTTGTATAATATAGTTTTTTAAATATTCTGAAAAGTGAATTATAAATTCATTATTTTTTGAACCCTATATGATTAGGATAAATATAATATTTTTTAATTCTATTATCTTTTGGAGTGAAAGATGAGTTTGTGGTAGGAATTAGTTGAAGGATGAAACTCTACTTGTCAAGTATATATTTTTTACTCTTATTCTATGAATAAATAAATTCTTAAACTTTAGGGAAGGGATCTTAAAACCAAAAATGTGTTATCCTAATACCTCATGTTTTGTTGAACTAACAATATTTTAAATCATCATAGATTGATGGCTTTGAGGCCCTCAATTTCATACTTATTTATGATTGACGACCTCAATCACTCCCTATAAATCTTTAAATTTTCCCTCTAATTATGTTTCTCTAATTTCCACCAATTTTCTCATAATCAAGATCATAATTTTGTGGTGACATTTTCATTTCCCTTTCTCTCTTACTAAGACTAAATTTTATTAACCCAATTTTCGATGTGAGTTTTCCACAAAGGTATTTTTCTATTTTTAACCATTTATTTTCGAAGAACAATTTAAAATTGCAAGGATAAAATTTATTGAAGTATAGAAGAATGTAACACCCCAGGATTTCATAGTATGTTATCTCATTAAAGTAATTCAATAGTTTGCGCTACACGTAACACCGAGTTCGAGCGCACCACAACTTACTAAACTAACCGTTCAAAAAACGGGTATGAATAGTATTAACTGAATTTTGAATCTTATATACTCTATATAATTTTAACATACATATTATGTGTTTCTTAGATATAATATAATAACAAATTCATTTTTTTGGATAAAATAAGTATTTTCAAAAAAATGCAATTTTACCACCTTTTAATGGAGAACCCTTTTTAAAACCAATATTTGACACTTTTATATATTCAATTTAATGAAATTAAATTATTTTTTAGAACTGGGACATAAAAATTTAGTTTGGATAAATTTTTGGTACATTTCTGACAACTTTTATATTTTGATGAATAGTGAAAAACACTATGTTCAATTGAAAACAACTTTTTTAATTGAAATAATTTATAGTGATAAATTATGCATTTGAATGGTTTGGAAGTATAATTAGATTATATTTTTATCATTTAATACAATTTAGGTTATTATAAGTAATTTCACATTTAAATTTGACATAAACCCATGTCAATCTTTTGATAGTTTTTACTTTTTAAAAAACCCGCTTTTTTGTTTTGACAACGAAAATTAATTTTAAATTAATAAATAAAACATATATGTTTTGAATTTGTTAAAATAGAATTCATTTTTTAATTTAGAATATCAAAATTATCTTTGGGTGTATTTTTTGTATTTTTCTGTAATCTTTCAATTTTTGATGAATAGTGAAAAACACTGCATTATTGGTTAAAACCGATTTTTTATTTAAATAATTATTTATTTTATTTACATTTATTTTAGGTCAAAATAGATACATAATACCTATATAAGTTCAATATAATTAATTGGATTCATTTTATAATAAGTTTAGATATATAAAAATTTCATTGAACTTTTTACCGTCTTTTACCCACCTCCTTGGAGCATTTGCAAATTTACATAAAACTTAATTTTACCGCTTATTTGAGTTTAATTTCAAAATTCCAAGAGACACAGTTAATATCAGTAAGTAAAATTTGGTTCAATAAGATGAAAATAATTTTTGGCGAATACTAACTTTTGACTTTTATTTACCACAGTTAAAAGTAAATATGGTAATTAAGGGTAAAAATGATATCATAATTACCCTAAAACACATCCTAATTCTATTGGATAAGTATAATTCGACCAAAAACAACCTTAGAAATAAAATATGATCCTCTTTGGTCCACTTGTATTAGATTAGGACATTTATTATTATTTTATTTAAAGAAGAGTTAAAAAAGTTAAATTCCAAGTTTAACAACTAAAACATTTTTAATATAGGGTTAAACACAATATAAAATAGATTATAAATATTCATTAGAAATATAAAAATATTTCATACATAATGTTATTTTATTTATAATTTTTAGACATTAAATAATTTAATTTATTTATGACACAATGATGATGCAGTAATTACCTTATTAATGAAATATTAAAATAATTGATATTATAAATACCCAAATAAATGTAAATTGAGACTTTTTATGTATTCAAATAATTTTATAGGTTAATATGGCATGTTAGGGCCGGTAAAATAAATTTTATTCGAAGTGATAAAGTTTTTATGGATTTCAAAAAAATCAAATACTAAATAGTGTCAAAATTGACATAATTGAGTTTTTAAAACAAATACTATATTATTAATTGTTATAATATTACTAAAAATATAAGGTTTGGCCAAATGACTTAGATAAGGTTATATATATTAATAATGAACCACATGAGGTTCTCTTGGCTTGTTATAGTAAGTTTATTAACCATATAATATAAAAATACAAAGAGACATGGTAAATGTCAAACTATTTAACTAAGAGTTAAATCTGAAAGATAAGGTTAATACGATGACCTAAAACTGTCTAAAACCTATTGGTTGAGAGGTTTTGGACTCATCCCAACCTTATACTTGAAATAATTCATTTTTGAGCCATTATAAACCGAAAATAATTTTATTATAAAATAATATTTCAAGCTTTTCCTAAAGTGACCCTCACCTCTCTTATAAAAGGGCACTTCGACTTCTCTTAATTTCACACCTCTAAAACCATTTTTCTCGGGAAAAAACCAACCAAATATCCTCCCAACTTTCCTCCTTTCATTCTATAGGCCTTCCTTTGGTCAGAAATCCAACCTAAGGATCCATTTTGATCAAATAAAAAGGAAGAACCCGAAGAAGAGGTAAATATTTTATCACCTTGTTCAATTTCTTTTCTTCTTCCACTTCCTCTTTCTTTGTTGTTTCAATTATAAAATAATAACTACAGTATCTTATATATACTGTAATGTTATTATAAAAATGGTACGACCATATTCATTATTCTATCCATCCTATAAATGACAAAGTCACCATACGTGCGTACGTACGACTTACCGTCTCCACGTCGTGGTGTAGTTTGTTATTCAAACACTTCATTATTTTGATGGGTATAATAATGAGTATAAATAATTTAAATAATAAATATAACATGTTAATTATTCTGTATATAAGATATACCATCCAATTACATATGATTTCACCATCAATATAATGATATTGTCGCTCGTGCGTACGTACAGATTACCGTCTCCACGATGCGATGAGATTCATTTTCACATTCACCATTCAAAGATGATTATAAAAATATATATTATTAATAAGTATAAAATATATGACATAATAATGATAATTAAAACACACACACACACATATATATGTATTTAAATATATCTTATTCACTTAGTTCCGTTCAATACGATATGAAAATGGAAACAGTGTTTATGCGTACGTACGACCTACCATCTCCATAAATGGTGTTTTCCATTTCATATATCTGTATATTATACATATTTATATTCTAAATATATATGATATATAAATCATGTGTTATATTCTGGAAGTATGTAAATCATGATCTAAATGATATGATCAAGAATAACAAGTTAAAACACGTACGATAAAGAAAGAAATTATTACCCGAAATGTTAATTTAACATGGAAATCATTATTAAATGGGTAGTATAAAGTCATAAATGAATCATGTATGATATAATAAATATGAATATGGTTATGGAATAATTTAATAACATACTATGGTCATTATACAGGAGGTTAAACGTACCCTCGACCAAAGGAAAGTGAAAGGTAAGGGTTAATTTCACAATCTCTTTATTATCTGAGGTTGTTTTTATATAAGTATTTTCTGGGACATATTTATTATCCATGTCCATGTTTCATAAAAGATTTTTCAAAGGGATTCTTTTTAAGGGGCTTTTTTACTAAAACCTCAATTTAAAATTTTTAAATATTTATTCTTCTATACCATTCTCATTAATGTCCATGTTTTCAAAATGGTTTTAAAGATTTATTTATATGGACATGAATGTTTTAAAATGTTAATTACTTTCCAAAGTCTCAAAGTGGCATGAGACACTTTGATTCAAAACTATGTTTTAAATGACTTCCTCTATAAATTTTGTGACTTTTAAATGATTTCATGAAAAAGGGATATTACTCTCAAAGATTTTTACAGATCATTTTCAACTATTTCAACATACTTTATAGTATATTATTCTTGATCGAGCTTGATTTATTATGATACAAATCTTCCATATTGTATTAAAGGTTTTGTGATATGTTTGAATGTGGATGTGTTATTTTTATACCATTCATGGTTTACGGATAAATTATTGTCATTTTGTATGCTAGTTTTAATACGAATGTTTTTGTTATGTTTAAAATTTTTCATATGAGGAATGCATTGGACTTAGTAAGTGACAGGTGGAGCCCACTATAGCTCCTCGATGCATCGGTAGGTCTCATGAGACAAACTAGTGTCTTGTAATAAGGCCTTGACAAAATCTTATTTGTAGTCTTGGCACAAGGCCTTTTCTATATGGTTATGAAGTCTGGAATTATGTGTAAAGACCCGAAAATTTCAAGGGATTTTTTTTTCTTAATTTCTTTGGAATTTTACGACTCTGCGGTTTCTGACGGCATCTGATTCCGTGGCCCGGTGTGCCCGGAATCAATTTCTGAAGTTTAGCTCGGGTACGTTCAGTGAACGAACGAGCGGATTTTTCCTAACTTTTGAACCGGTGCTCGGAATCGAAATCCGAGGGCACCATTGAAGCCGCAACACCGGTTTTTGCTTAAGAATACCTTTTCCAGATTTGTGTTTGCACGGGAGGAGTTGTTTAATTTTGTGGTTTAAGACTACAGAGAAATAAAAATGTGCTTCTAATTTTTATTTCTTTTAGGTGGTTAAGTCCTAAGGATGGAGGTTGGGTGGAACTAACCACCCATGTGGGGTTAATAGTGAGGTGGGGCCCACACGATCCCCACCCTTTCAATTTCCTAAACCCCCTCCTTTAATAAGGTAACGCACCCGCACCCCCCCTTAAAATGAAGTCAAGCCTTGGTTTTATCTGTTATGAAACGCCTCTTAAATTTGGGCGGTTTAGACGTTGCAATTAATTCAATTAATTGATTGATTCAATTTTGAATTTTAAAACGTTTGGCGTAAGTAATAAAATAAGGCAACACTTATTTTATTGTTGTTGATTTGGTTGTGCGGGAGGATTTTGGAGAGAACGGCTCAAAGTATTGAAGTTCTTCCTCCTCAACGAAGAACGCGAAGAACTCCGACCTCCGACGACGGACGACGGTGAGAGACGCCTTCCTCGGAGATCGACGAACCGACGCGCATCTCCTCGTTCCTTCTTTCCACGTCAAAGGAAGGGAGACACCGTTCCTCTTCGATGCGACGATCCTCCTTCTTCCACGACGTTCAATTCCACGATGAGCCTTCGTTCAACAATGCTCAAGGTAGGGGATTATATTCTTTTTGTTTGTGATTACTTTCATCACTGATTTTATCGCCTTTTTGGGCCGCCTGTTATCGCAATAATGGGAGGAGGTCAGACTGCACGAACACGGCCGAACCTCCTCCCCCTTTGATGTGTGTTTTTTGTGACTCAAACAAAGGTGGTGCGGTGCAATGACACCACGCGGAAACGAGAAGGAATGCGACGAAGGAGCGCGACGCCGTCGCGCCGCGCCATTGAGGTCGAACCAAACCGCGGCCGGAGTCGGGGCTGCAGAGGAAAATCGAAGACTCCACAGTTGTTTATTTGACGTTCGGATCGACGGGCGTTGATGAAGCGGGTCGCAAAGGCGATTTGGACCCTTCGAAGTAACCTACGGGTCCCTGGAGGGCCTTAGGAGTAGACGACGGGAGAATCAGACCACCAGAGCGCGTCCGGTGGTCCGCGGAAGGTGCGGCTGGCGTGACGGCGGCCGGCACCAGCCGGCCTCCCAGGGGCGGTGGCGCCCCGGCGCGCTGCCGGCAGGAGCTGCCACGACTAAAGCCGCGGCGGAGGCGGGATCCTGCGGCCGCGCGGGATCCGGTGGGGGAGACCCGGCGACCTGCTGCGTCGCTGGTAGAGGAGCGGCCCCCACGTGGGGGCCGCAGTTTCCAAACGGGGGGGGGGGGGGGGCAGCGCGTCCCCCGTCCGTTTCATCCGCTCGGCCGATTCGGCCGAGCCGCCTGGTCCGCGGGCGCCGCGCCGCGCCATCGCTAGGCCGGGCAGGGCCGCGCCCAGGCCGCGCCGGGCCGCACCGGAGAGGCCAGGCCATGCCCACCGGGTCGGGCCACGCTCTAATGGGCCGGACCCGGACCAAGTTCGGTTCGACCCAGTTTGGGCCGACCTGGGGGGGGGGGTATCGGGCCGGGTCGGACTGGGCCCAAACCCCCTATTTTCGGACAGTTCTGTTCAAACTCCCATATCGTGGGCTATAGACCTCCGATCGACGCACCGCCAGTTGCGATGCAATCCTTGGATCGAGAAGGTTATTTCGGTATATTACACTCAAGGTTTTGGAGAACTTTGAGCACAGCCGGGTTGGTTCGGATACGAAACCAACCGGGCCCTCGGAGCGGAAACACTTATATCTTGAGCTCCAAACGTCCGATTGACGTGCCGTCAACTTTGTTGAATTCCTCTTGATGAGATGGAACTTTTGGAATACTTCGCCTGAGGTTTGGATGCTGATGGATAGTGGCCGGGTTGGATTGAACCCGAAATCCAACTGGGCCCCTGGAACGGAAAAGCTGACAACTTTCAGACCGGACGTCCGTTTGACGAACTGTCAGTGGCATTGGTGATCACGTTGAGAAACGGTCCCTATGAGAATATCCTATGAGAGTTCGGGGTATAGTTGAGATACGGCCGGGTTGGTTCACACACGAAACCAACCGGGCCCCTGGGACGAAAAGGCTAGTAACTCACAGACCGGATGTCTGATTGACGCGCCGTCTATTGCGTTGAGACCCCTATGACGAGGCAGTCCTTTGAGATACTTCTTCGTGGGACTTTGAGATACTTGGAGTATCGACCAGTAGCTCATGGAGAGGACCCTCCCGGAGACGAGCGTACGGAGTACGGAGACCGTGTAGCCGACTGAGACCTGACGACTGCTTGACCGACTCGACTTGGAGTGAGTCAAATAGCCCAGTGGACGGAGCACTACTTTGTTTGGGTGCAAACCCATGGCAGACGGAGCACTACTTGTTTGGGTGCAGACCCACGATACTCATCCGGAGAGTACCTCTGCAGGCTATTAGGGGGTGTGCACTACTGTGTTTGGGTGGCATACCCCGGCGGGAAGCACTACTGTGTTTGGGTGGCTGGCCCGCGGTACTCGACAGTAGGAGTACCTCAGCAGTCTTATGTTAGTGAGCAGTACCTCAGAGTCGTGATAGGATCACTGTACACTCCAGATATGGGGCTCTTCAGCAGTTACCGTTTCGATAATGAAAATCCTGGTTTGAACTAAGTCTATGAACTTTTTGTTTACCTCATGATTGAGATGGGTCACTTGACAACTTAGGTATATGTATGTGCATATACCTGGGTGGTGGTTATCCGTTGATTTCATAATCTTTGTGTTTCCTCATGATTGAGATGGGTTACTTGATAACTTCTGTATATGTATGGGCATATACCTAAGTAGAGGTTATCTGTTGAGATCTTATTTGTGGTTATCCTTGTTGGATTTAGAGATACCTTGAGGGTCTCGGGGTCCCTACTGAGTATCGTTATACTCACCCCTGCATGGGCTATGCCTGCACCTCATTGTGTTGGTTGTAGACGATAGGAAGTACTGACGGAGTCCGAGTGTTCGAAGACTGGACGATACCCGGAGGTGGACATCATGACGAGTCAGTATCAGGAGGTGGAATTCATGACGAGACGTTACTCGGAGGAGTTTGACGGGAAAGAGCATTGTGGAGGATATCTGTACCTACCTTTCAAGTAGGATCCGTGGTGGATGATCCAGGAGCTGCGCTATCTGTACCTACCCTTCAGGTAGGATCCTTGGTGGATGATCCAGGAGCTGCGCTATCTGTACCTACCCTTCAGGTAGGATCCGAGGAGGACGACCCAGGAGCTGCTTCCATTCTTCCAACTGTTGTCTTTTTCTGTTGTATTTTTTTTCATTTATAGCTGTACTTTCGATTGGGTTTGTATTCTGGCCCATTTAATTTTCATCACTTACTTTTGTACTTAGTGTATTACTTACGCTTGTTCTCTGTGGTGTTTTGTTTACTTTTATAAAGGCAATGCCTTCCCAGTTATCGGGAATTACGCCTTTGGTGCTAGTCGCCAGCCCCTGGCCTATGGAAGGCGGGCTTGGGGAAGTCACGGAACGGGCCCCGAGGATGGGTCGTGACAAATTGGTATCAGAGGAGTTCGGTTCTACCACAGAACTAAGGACTATGATATTTTTCTATGTGAAGGAATAATGTTAAGGGTACCGAGTGTGGTCTTTAGTTCAGGGAGTCCAGTGTTGGTGCGGTGACCGACGTATCCGTACACCAGGACCCTGACTTCTGATTTCCGACTTTATGCACGAAAACACTGACTGCGTGTGTGTTTTCAAAGTTTTAAAGTCATCTCAAACCAGGTCATCTCACTAGGTATAAATCGTTGACCATGTCGCATCTGTTTAGGATATCTCCATGCAGACAGTCAGTTGGAGTTTCCGAGAGAGTACTCGATGACGACTGACCGAGTGATGAGGCTCCGGTGCAGGGCCCTTTTTACCATGTTGGTACCCTCGGGTGGTGTACCAGCAGCACCACCACCTGATGGGCAGAAGATGCCACCATCCATACTAGCGAACTGTGCACGCTGGCAGAGCGCGTTGCACGAGTTCCAGCAGCAGTGGCCTCCGAGGTTACGAGGTGAGGCAGATTCCCAGATAATAGAGGACTGGATGGAGGTGATTGCTAGAGTTTTCCGCCTACCTGAGACACCGGTGGAGTGGATGGTAGACTTGGATACTAGTGTTTTCTAGTGAGTGACCATGAGGATGGTCCGCGTAGTGATGAGGCTTCGGTACATGGACCGATTCCTGAGATAGTGCCTTCGAGTAGTGTGTCAGCTATACATCACTACCTATTGGTCAGCAGTTACAACCGGCAGTACCAGTAGGTGACACATGTAGTATTACTACCTTACACGTGTTCCAACATCAGATACCCTCAAGTTCTGAGGCGATCCCGACTCACAGGCTGATGGGGACTGGCTTGAGGAAGTGGTTGAGAGTTTTTTAGAGCTTATACAGCTTCGGCAGGACGACATGTCGATAGCTGAGAATTCATCGGGGCGTACCAATCATTCTTGGTACTTGATGACTACAATATGATTGGTGCTTTAGATCTCGGACCTCATAGCGAGGTGTGTTTAAGGGATATCTGAGTAAGCACACTTTCCTCTATGCATTCCTACTTATGTTAGGGTGCTAGAGAGAACCTTTGTGGTTGAATGTTCTTTGGCTGATCAGTTATAGCCAGTGAATGTTAGCAGTGGTAAGATGCGAACTGGCATCAGTCTCAGAGACTTGGACGTGTAAAATGTTTCAAGAAGAAGAAATGTCAAGGAAAGATGAATTTGCAGAGCATCAGACATGGAAGCAGAGCTAGGAGATCAGCATGGGGTGGTGTACTTTTTGATATGTTACAATCACCTGCCTTTGTAGTCCCCACCAGGATCAGGGAGCTGGAGGGAAGGGGAAGAGAGTAGCTGCATGCAGTCAAGGAGTGTGACCCAATGGCTCTAAGAATGATTCAAGGGACAGTCTGTGTCCATTACTAGCTGTCGTAACCGCAGACTTTGATACGAATCATTCCTTCCTTCCACGAATCTTGTCCCAGACCTAGAGTTTCCGGTAAGCTGTGGACTTGACCCTCACGTCTGGAGATACCTTTGGGAGGAGAATCTATAATCACACTTACACCGACAATGTGATTTGAACCTCGAGGTGAGAGTTTCAGTTGGAATCTCTTGGTGGCAGCGTCGAGGCCTTACGACATTGGTCTCAGTATGGATTGGATTCACAATTCATGCTCAGATTGACTGTATTAGGCAAAAAGTTTGTGGTCTAACTACAAAGTCGGGATAGGTTTTCCTTGGTCGGCGAAAAGGAAACCCTAGGCAGCAAAAGATAAACTCATGCATAGGAGGGTTTTGCCGATCACTCTTGGGTCGACCAACCTTACCCTCGTGGCAGCAGGAGTTTGAGTTTCAGTTCTAATCAGGAAATGGAGGCCTCTAGAGTTTGAGGATGACGACCACGTCCTTATATGGGTCTCACCTCGACGAGGTTTACAGAGATGTGGCCAAGGCGGCAAGTTATCTCTGAGGTTCAACGGACCTTTCTTGGTCCTCAGCAAGGTAGGCGGGGTGTTTTACCGCTTTACCTTTCCACCTCAGTTGCACCGGGTGCATGAAATCATCCACGTACCTCAGCTGAGGAGATACATGCATGATCCTTCACACATCATTGACCTCAGGGAGTTGGACATCGATGACAGGGTGACATGCATGAAGGTTCCAGTGGAAATCGAGGATCGACAAGAGTGGGTCCTACGTGAACGGTCGATTCCTCAGGTGCGCTTTCACTGGCAACACGGGAACCTCCAGGAGAGTACATGGGAGCGGAAGGCTTAGATGCGTGCTCAATACTTTTTGTTTCCCTAGTTTGTGTTATAGCTTTACGGGGACATAAATCCCTAAGGTGGGAGTAATGTAAAGACCCAGAAATTTCAAGATTTTTTTTTCTTAATTTATTTTTAATTTTACGATTCTTCAGATTCTGATGGAACCTGATTCCGTGGCCCGGTGTGCCCATAATCAATTTCCAAAGTTTAGCTCAGGTACGTTCAGTGAACGAACGAGCGGGTTTTTCCTAACTTTTGAACCGGTGCTTGGAATCAAAATCTGAGGGCACCATTAAAACCGCAACGCCGGTTTTTTCTTAAGAAGACCTTTTCCAGAGTTGCGTTTGCACGGGAGGAGTTGTTTAATTTTGTGGTTTAAGACTATAGAGAAATAAAAACGTGCTTCTAATTTTTATTTCTTTTAGGTGGTTAAGTCCTAAGGATGGACGTTGGGTGGAACTAACCACCCATGTGAGGTTAATAGTGAGGTGGGTCCCACATGAGCCCCACCCTTTCAATTTCCTAAACCCCCTCCTTTAATAAGGTAACACACCCGCACCCCCCCTTAAAATGAAGTCAACCCTTGCTTTTATCTGTTATGAAAGGCCTCTTAAATTTGGGAGGTTTAGACGTTGCAATTAATTCAATTTTGAATTTTAAAACATTTGGCGTAAGTAATAAAATAAGGCAACCCTTATTTTATTGTTGTTGCTTTGGTTGTGCGGGAGGATTTTGGAGAGAACAGCTCAAAGTCTTGAAGTTCTTCCTCCTCAACGAAGAACGCGAAGAACGCCGACCTCCGACGATGGACAATGGTGAGAGAAGCCTTCCTTGGAGATCGACAACCCGATGCGCATCTCCTTGTTCCTTATTTCCGCGTCAAAGGAAGGGAGACACCGTTCCTCCGCGACGTGACAATCCACCTTCTTCCGCGATGTTCAATTCCACGACGAGCCTTCGTTCAACAACGCTCGAGGTAAGGGATTATATTCTTTTTGTTCGTGATTACTTTCATTGCTGATTTTATCGTCTTTTTCGGCCGCTTGTTATCGCAATAACGGGAGGAGGTCGGACCGCACGAACACGAGCGACCCTCCTCCCCCTTTGATGTGTGTTCGTTGTGACTCGAACAAAGGCGGCGCGGTACAACAACACCGTGCGAAAACAAGAAGGAATGTGACAAAGGAGCACGACACCGTCGCGCCGCGCTGTTGAGGCCGAACCAAACTGTGGCCGGAGTCGGGGCTGCAGAGGAAAATAGAAGACTCCGCAGTTGTTTATTTGACGTGTGGATCAACAGGCGTTGATGAAGCGGGTCGCAAAGGCGATTTGGACCCTTTGCAGTAACCTACAGGTCCCGGGAGGGCCTTAGGCGCAGATTGCGGGCGAATCGGACCACCGGAGTGCGTCCGGTGGTCCGCGGAAGGTGCTGCTAGCACGCCACGCCGGCGCGGCGGCCGAAGGCGGTAGCCGACACTGGCTGGCCGCCCGGGGGCGGCGGTGCCCCGGCGCGCCGCCGGCAGGAGCCGCCATGGCTGAAGCCGCAGCGGAGGCGGGATCTCGCGGCCGCGCAGGATCCGGTGGGGGAGACGTGGCGACCCGCCGCGTCGCTGGCATAGGAGCGGCCCCCACGAGGGGGCCACGGTTTCCAAAACGGGGGGGGGGGGGGGCAGCGCGCCCCCTGTCCATTTCATCCACTCGGCCGATTCGGCCGAGCCGCCTGGTCCGCGGGCGCCGCGCCCTGCCAGCGCCAGGCCGGGCCGGGCCACGCCGGCGGGGCCGGGCCAGGCCCTAATGGGCCGGAACCGGATCTGGTTTGGGTCGACCCGGTTCGGGCCGACCCGGGGGGGGGGGGGGGGTATCGGGCCGGGTCGGACCGGGCCCAAACCCCCTATTTTCAGACAGTTTTGTTCAAACGCCCATATCTTGGGCTACAGACCTCCGATCGATGCACCATCAGTTGCGATGAGATCCTTGGATCAAGACGGTCTTTTCAGTATATTACACTCAAGGTTTCAGAGAACTTTGAGTATGGCTGGGTTGGTTCGGATACGAAACTAACCGGGCCCTCGGAGCATAAACGATTATATCTTGAGCTCCGGACGTCCGATTGACGTGCCGTCAACTTTGTTGGATTCCTCTTGATGAGAAAAAACTTTTGGCATACTTCTCCTGAGGTTTGGATGCTGATGGATAGTGGCTGGGTTGGATTGAACCCGAAATCCAACCGGGCCCCTGGAATGGAAAAGCTGATAACTTTCAGACCGGATGTCCGTTTGACGAACCGTCAGCGGCGTTGGTGATCATGTTGAGAAACGGTCCCTATGAGCATACCCTATGAGAGTTCGGGGTACAATTGAGATACGTCTGGGTTGGTTCGCACACGAAACCAACCGGGCCCCTGGGACGAAAAGGCTAGTAACTCACAGACCGAGCGTCCGATTGACGTGTCGTCTGTTGCGTTGAGACCCCTATGACGAGGAGGTACTTTGAGATACTTCTTTGTGGGACTTTGAGATACTTGGAGTATCAACCAGTAGCTCGTGGAGCGGACCCTCTCGGAGACGAGCGTACAGAGTACGGAGACCGTGTAGCCGACTGAGACCTAACGACTGCTTGACCAACTCGACTTGGAGTGAGTCAAATAGCCCACTGGACGGAGCACTACTTTGTTTGGGTACAGACCCATGGAGGACGGAGCACTACTTGTTTGGGTGCAGACCCGCGATACTCGTCCAGAGAGTACCTCTGCAGGCTATTAGGGGGTGTGCACTACTGTGTTTGGGTGGCATACCCCAGTGGGAAGCACTACTGTGTTTGGGTGGCTGGCCCGCGGTACTCAACAGGAGGAGTACCTCAGCAGTCTTAGGTTAGTGAGAAGTACCTCGAAGTCATGACAGGATCAATATACACTTCAGAGACGAGGCTCTTCAACAGTTACAGTTTCGATAATGAAAATACTAGTTTGAGCTGAGTCTATGACCTTTGTGTTTACCTCATGATTGAGATGGGTCACTTGACAACTTAGGTATATGTATGGGCATACACCTGGGTTGTGGTTATCTGTTGATTTCATAATCTTTGTGTTTCCTCATGATTGAGATGGGTTACTTGATAACTTCAGTATATGTATGGGCATATACCTAAGTAGAGGTTATCTGTTGAGATCTTCTTTGTGGTTATCCTTGTTGGATTTAGAGAGACCTTGAGGGTCTCAAGGTCCCTACTGAGTATCGTTATACTCACCCCTGCATGGGCTATGCCCGCATCTCGTTGTGTTGGTTGCAGACGACGGGCAGTGCTGACGGAGGTCGAGTGTTCGAAGACTGGACGATACCCGGAGTTGGACCTCACGACGAGTCAGTTTCAGGAGGTGGACTTCACGGCAAGACGTTACTCGGAGGAGGTTTATGGGCAAGAGCATTGTGGAGGCTATCTGTACATACCCTTCAGGTAGGATCCGTGGTGGACGATCCAGGAGCTGCGCTATCTATACCTACCCTTCAGGTAGGATCCGTGGTAGACGATCCAGGAGCTACGCTATCTGTACCTACCCTTCAGGTAGGATCCGAGGAGGACGACCCAGGAGCTGCTTCCATTCTTCCAGCTTTTGTCTTTTTCTATTGTACTTTTTTTCTGTTGTATCTGTACTTTCGATTGAGTTTTTATTCTGGCCCATTTAATTTTCAGCACTTCCTTTTGTACTTAGTGTATTACTTCCGCTTGTTCTCTATGGTGTTTTGTTTACATTTATAAAGGCAATGCCTTCCCATTAATCGGTAATTACGCCTTTGGTTCTAGTCGCAAGCCCCTGGCCTATGGAAGGCGGGCTTGGGGAAGTCACGGCACGGGCCCCGAGGACGGGTCGTGACATTATGCATTCTATCATTATGAAATTGGCTATTGATATTACATGTGATTATTCAACTAGTAGAATATCCATGTGAATAAGTAAATGACATTATTTGATTTATGTTTTCCATATTATGAGGAAGTTTAAGTTTAAAATTCATGTGTTTTAGTCTTGTACATTGCCTTAAATGTTTATGCTTATTTTTGAATGTTTCTGCTATATTTTTATCCTTAATGAGCGTTTGAGCTCACCCCTTTCTTATGTTTTAGTTTCCCATGATTCTAAGAAGTGTAATATGATTGATAAGAAGGGTTAAGCTTGGGGATTAATGGCGTTCTCAAAGGATCATTTATGTTGTGTTTTATTTTCTAATGTGTAATGTAACGTTCATGTATGTAATATATTTTCCATGACTGCTAAACTAATCAGTCTTTTGGGACATGATTCCTTGTAATCATGCCAATGTATTATTATAATTCACTGACTCTGGGCTTCTAGGTTCAGGGAATTATATCCAAACCGTACTCAAATGTCATCCCAACTACCCTCACTTCAACCTATAGGTTTTACTTTTATTAGAAAGCCAACCTAAGGAGCCCTTTTGATCAAATCAAAAAGGAAGCACCTGAAGAAGAGGTAATAATTTCATCACCTCTTTCAAAGTTCTTTTCTTCTTCCAATTAATCTTTCTTCGTTGCTTCCATACCAAAATAATAACTCCAATACCTTATAAATACTATGATATTATTATAAATATGGTACAACTATATTCATTATTCTATCCATCCTATGAATGAAAAATTCACCATACGTGCGTACGTATGACTTACCATCTCCACATCGTGGTGTAGTTTGTTATTCAACACTTCATTATTTGGATGGGTATAATAATGAGTATAACTGATGTAAATAATAAATATAACATGTTAATTATTATTTATATATGATATAACTTCCAATTACATATGATTTCCCCATCAATTGAATGATATTGTCGCTCGTGCGTACGTAAGGATTACAGTCTCCACAAATACGATGAGATTCATTCCCCATCGTAACCATTAAAGAATAATTTTCATTTTATGATAAAAATAATGTTTAAGAAATTAATATCATTTTGGATATGAATCAAATACATCCTATCTATAACAAATATGACTTATATATCAAAATATATAAAGGAAAATGAATCAGTTAACACCCGAAACGATGATACTTCTGAAATATCATTAACAAAGAAATATTAGAAGATTATATATGATATCATATTTATGTATGTGGTTCTTTTATAATTTAATAATAATGATTTAACTATTATACAGGAGGTTAAAGTACCCTCGACTAAGAAAAAGTTCAAGGTAAAGGTTAATTCTACAATCTCTTTATTATCTGAGGTTGTTTATATGTAAGTATCTATTGAGACCTCTTTATCATCCACATCCATGTTTCTTAAAAATGTATTTCAAAACATTTTTAATATTTACTAGAATATGGGTTAAAATAATTTATACCCTTTTTTGACTTTTTATAAAATGGTTTGAAAGGAATCTTTCCCTCACTTTCCAAACAAGGCACTTTATGACCTTTTCGACTAATTAAGGAAAGAATGTTTTTTTAACTTATATGTAGGGCACAACTATTCTCTTCCATTTTAACACATTCTAAGCTTCCCTTAAAATATTATAATAATATTTTGAAAATAAATGTTTTCTTTTATAATTACGTGACTTTTAAATGATTTAAAAATAGAAAGATATATTTCACTCAAATAGTTTTTGGATTGATTTCATCTATGTCTACATCATTCTTTGGATTTTACTTTTGTTTGAATTTTATTTATTATGATACAATCTTGCATATTGTATTGAAGGTTTTGTGATATTTTTGACTTTGGATGTGCTATTTTTATACCATTCATGGTTTATAGTTAAAGTATTAACATTTTATATGCTAGTTTTAACACGAATGTTTATGTTATGTTTCAACCTTTTCATATGAGGAATGTATTGGACTTAGTAAGTAATGAGTGGAGCCCACTATATCTCCTCGATGCATCGGTAGGTCTCATGAGACAAACTAGTGTCTTAACTCAAGGCCTTGACAAAATCTTATTTGTAGTCTTGGCACAAGGCCTTGGATATGTGGTTTTGATGTCTGACATTATGCATTCCATCATTATAAAATTAGATATTGATATTACATGTGATTATTCGACTAGTAGAATATCCATGTGAATAAGTAAATGTAATTATTTGATTTATCTTTTCCATATTATACTAAAGTTTGAGTTTAAAAGACTTTTGTTTTAGTCTTATACATTTCCTTAAATGTTTATTCTTATTTATGATAGTTTCTGCTATATTGTTATCCTTACTGAGCATCTGAGCTCACCTCTTTCTTATGTTTTCTTTTTTCCTATGATATGAAGAAGTATATTATGATTAACTTGAAGGGATAGGTCAAAGGATATGAGTGTGTTCAAAGGGGACATAATGTTTTTTTATTTCATGATGTACTGTTAAACTTATGTATATATCTAGTACTTCCAAGGCTACTAAACTAATCAGTCTTTCAAGACTTGATCTCTTGTGATCATTCCAGTGTTATGTAATAATACACTGACTCTGGGTAACTAGGGTCAGGGTGTTACATTTAGTATTAGAGGAAGTTTAGTACAAACCTTGGAAACTAGATTTAGAAAAACTCTGATTAGAGAGCATTACCCTAAGATAGACTTTGAGGATTAATATAGAAGAACTTACTAGAATTTTGGTAATGTAGAGATTTTGTGAATTTTCCAAGAAATACATCCCTGTCTGGATATGAGCAGGTAGAGGCAGTTCTGGCACAAATGTACCTAGGAGTGAAAACTCCGACATGAAGTTTCAGGCTTGACCTGGGGTATCCTGGCACACGATAATGGGGCTTGATTCACTCTTGGTTATGAAAATCTTGGGGGATATGCTTTGGAAAATTCATATTTTATTTAAAAACCATTATGAAGGATTTATGAGTAAATACCTCCTTAAAGAAAACAATTTTTTTTTATGATTATGGATTATATGCATAAGCTGTTCAATTTATGTTAGGTATTTTACTAGTTTGGAATTATGTATTGCGATTCATAAACTAATCTATTGTGAGGACCCGACCCCAGAATACCCGGAGATGGTGCCCTCATAACATGATGTGAACTTTTTAACAAAAACATGGACTGATAAATTACACATCATGTCCTTCATAGAGGATCGATTCAGTTCAGGTTCTGGGAAACCAGGCACTTATGTCATACTTCTTTAGTCCAAAGTGATACCTGAAAAATTTTATTCAAAAATGTAGGGTGAGAATACGAATGCCCAATAAGGGGTTTTAAAAATAACATATTAAACCAATATAACTTTTGAAAACATTGTTTAAAAATTTCCATAAAACATTTTCTTAAAAAAATGTTGTAACACATGAAACATACCATAACAATTGTCTAAGAAATATAAGTGCTCAAATAAGAACATACTAACATACATACAAGGAAACATGATTCAATTATAGGCATGCTCATACGGGGTAAGAATTATAAGACCTTACATGTGAAAATGCTTGTACAAAATTGATTAGCGCTTAAATAAAAACTTCAATTTCATGAGAAACATACACTGGTTAAAGACGTTGAGTACTGCATAAATACTATGCCATAACTTTTACTTCTTCTGGTTTTTATGTACATAAACTCTTTAACCAAGAATATTACACTAGTCGAATATTATTTTGGTTAATTAAATTTCATATCCATAATGAGGAAAGTGAATATGCTGGACATCATAACCATACTGTCCAGGCCTCGTGCCAGGGCCATACATAATCTTTTTTGTCAAGGACTTGTGTTAAGACCATTGTTTTTCTCATGATACCTACCAATGCATCGAGAGGATATAATAGGCCCCACCTAACACATACTAAGCCCAATTCATTCCTCATATCTCTAAATCAAAGTGCACATACCACTCTTATTTATTAAATTACTTATTACTTATCATTTTAAGTGTCACATATTTCATGTTTCCTTATTTCACTTTATTCAAAGTGTCCCATACCACCTTGAATAATTTAATTTAACATTTCATATTATTCAAAATGTCCCATACCACCTTGAATAATTAAATTCTTATTTCATAAATTATCATAAGTGATAAATAATAAATTGTTTGATTTATCACATAAATTAATAACTTTCAAACTCTTCCATGAACTTTCAATGCATTAGAATACATATTTATAACATCGGATAGTTATTATTCATGATCAATTCATGCACTGATAAATGGAAATGGCAATGAACTAAATCATAATATGTCAGTTATTATTTAGATAATAATTTTTCCCAACATCATGCATAAACTATTAAACATTCTTTATGCATGTGATATTAATTTAAAACACACAAGTTATGAATGGATGGGGTTACCACATAAAATGATAGTTCTTTAATTTTCAAAATCCTTGATTCATGGAAATGAATATTTATAGTTTAAAATGACTAATTTTAAATTAAGACAGATTTCATTTGTATACAAGAATGCACTGATAAATGGTCATGTATTAATAAATGGCCATGCCTTATACTTCATAACATATAAGGCCAATGGATTTGCAGTGCAACAATTGTTTTATGTAATTCATGAATTCATGAGAATTTAATTAAACATATCATAAACATACTTTAACCACCAAAGTTTTTTTTAGGCCAATTAAATTTGGGTTATGGTTAAAGCTTATAGGTGCATACATATAACCATATATATATATATATATATATAAATTTGTACAACACATAATTCCCTATGTTTTAAAATTCTACCTAAACATGACACCCAATGTTTAAAAAGTCTCAAACTGGATTTAATAATTATTTATATAAAACTATGAAAATATGTGTACAAATATAATCAGATACTCACCTTGCATGTGGAAAGAAAATATTCCTTCAAGATTAAAATGTTTACATAACCCAAAATCCTCAAGACCTTGGGTCGGGTGTTTGAGGGTTTCCACCTGAAACCATATGATCATACATGTATTTATATATTCATAAACCATTTATACAAACAATTGAATATATATATATATATATATAAGGTACCTAATTAAATTTTTCATGTATAACATAATCTTTGATGTTCATAAAACCTCCTGGACCCAAAAATAGAAAACTTATGGTCGGGTATTTGCGGTTTTCAAATTTTTTTTTTAGAAACTTTAAAACCATACCGCAAGTTATAAATATTCTTTTATGAGCATATATATATATATATACCCTGAAACAAGACAAGGGAAATTTAAAACCCTTACAACGAAAAGGTTTAGAAAATAGATCCATTGAACCAAGAAAATCATTTCTCATATGCTAATTGAATTTGAAATATGTGTTATTAAATATATATATACATATATATTACACATATATATACATATATATTACACATATATATACATATATATTACACATATATAAATAGGTTTAAAAAATCAATTGAAACTATTAAATCCCTCACAAACCTTATGATTTAGAAATAAAATTTTAATACAAGAACATATTTCATATATGCTGCAAATAGATAGTTATGTATATGTATATATATATAAACCTTATTAAAAAAAGAGATGTTTTAAAGATATAAAATAAACCCTTACCTTAGTTTGTGGAGGAGGATGTGGCTCGTAAGAAGCTCAGAGGTTCTTGAAGAAGGTGCTGGAGGTAGAAGAGAAAGCCGAGGGATTATTGGGGGTGCAATCGGGTTTCTTATATTCTATACTACGCTATACTTTTACAAAATATTTTAAGTAAACTTGCATAGGATCTCAGGCCTATTTAGTATATTAAAATACTGAGTAAAGGAATTTGTGTAAACCAAGTGAAAGGAGGGGGGTCCAGCAGTTGTCACGGGAGAATAAAATGGTGCAAATAGGTAGTAGGGTTACTGGTTCAAAGAAGGTGGAGAAGAGGAAGAAGGCGCCGCAGGAAGAGGAAGATTGAAAATTGAACAGATGGTCAGGATTTGATCTAGACTTGATCCAATGGTCAGGGTGCATCTGCGGGATTAAAAGTGATGGATGACTCAGATTGATCTGTGGATAGATAGGATGGCCCTGGTTCAACACAACATTTTAAAAATCTTGGACGACCAAGATTAGATCTGCGTTAGATTAGACGGTGTATGAAAATGCTGATGTATTCCGCAGTTACTGAGGGTCAAGCGCTGGATCGAGATCGATGGCCCAGATCGCGCGCGATGTTATCCAACGGCCCAGATCCTATTTTACCCAAAAATCCTCATCGCACATCAAAACAGCTGGACATTCGTGGTCTCTTTATAAGACTGAGACACCCTAAATACGATTAGAAATCACAGAACACACCAGGGAGCCCTATACACGAGCTCTCGCCTCCCCCCACAGGCCTAGGCCTACCCCTGCCTCACCGGGGCCTCGCTCCCTCAGTGGCACTCTCATGTGCTCCTGTGCTCCTGTGTGCCCTTCGGGGAAACTATGCCCACGCTCAGGCCGAACTAAGATGAGGCTGAGGGCTAGGATCAACCACCTAGAACGAGCTGCCTCCCTTGGTCCGACTAAAGGGATGGACCTAGTGGGCTTATTTTTTATAAACACCAACTCTCAAAATTATAAAGTCACAAGGAAATTGATACATTCATTTTAACTATAAAGTAAAATATTTTAAAAAATGTGACTTTTTATTTAAACTTTGATATATTAAAGAACACAAATTAAATTATAACTTATCTTAACTATGAGTATTACTAAAATTTTTATAAACACTAAAGTTGTAATATACAAAGTTTATAAAATGAAATTTAATATATTCACATGAAAACTTTTATACTAGTACCAAAACATAGTTTATTTAAAAGACATCAAACATAGTTTAATTAAAACATTGTTTAATATTTAGCAATGAAAACATTTACAACATATTTAAAATATTTGCAAGGCGTTTGAATTCCTCATCTTATTTCAAAATAATTTAAGTGTAGTTAAAAATATTATACCATGTCCTTTTAAAGTTCATAATTATAGGTTGTGTTATAATTTTCAATCCATAACTTAAATATTTGAAAAACTAAATTATACTTAAATTATTTTAATTAATTCACCAAAAGGCCAACGAATATAATTATTGCCGTTGGAATTCAACAGTTTGATACCTTATAAAACCATGCCTTATGGTTTCCTTAATTCAAGGCAATTGAATAAAATGTCTCTCATTATTCCATTGGTGTTTAGCGTGGCTGCAGTGGATTTGGCTATACTAATGTTTGTTATGATAGATCCTAAGGACCCATATTACCTTCTTGGGGTTTTTGTTGTTTTGGGTGGTCTCCCTGTAATTTTGATAGGGTTTTTAATAGGTATTTTTAGTTATAATGGTTTCTTGTGATCTTGGTTCATTGTAAACACTTCGATGTCTTTTTTGGATAAAAAACATTGTGTTCATCTCATAAGTTTTGTTTTGTTAGAAAGAAATTTAAAAAAAATAAAAGAATAATATTATCATTATACAAGATACAAGTCTTGGTGTGTTACATCTAGTGTGTTCCATTGTTTAGAAATGGCGCCTAGTGGAAGGAATGGAAACTGTATCGTTGCACGTAATCCATGTAGGGATTTCCCTCCTACTCAAGATAATTATAGTGGAGCTGGTGACGAAACTAGTGCTGAACAACTTATAACCATAATGGGACAACTCACTCAGGTTGTGAATAATAACCTTACCCATATGAAGCACCCTAATCCACAATGCGGAGGACCAATGTTATATAGATTCATGAGGAAACAACCACCAATATTCAATGGGACTACAAATTCATTTGTAGCTGAGTAATGGATAAGTTCCTTAGAGAAAATATTTCATGCTTTGGAGAGTAGTGAAAGGGAAAAATTTGTCATGGCAGTTTATCTCCTCACGAGGGATGTAGATCTGTCACGAACCAGCCCGGGTCGACCCTGAACCGGTCACCTGAGCCGGTCCGCGGCAAGTCCCGAGGGGCGTTCCCGATCCCCCCGGGATGGCAACAAGTGTCGGGCATTAAAAGTTTAATCGTTGGGAACGATTTCAGCCCAACTCGAAGCAGGATCGGAAGAAAGAATATGAATTAAGCAAACTGAAAAACAATAAAGACATAAACAAACTATACCATGACATACCTCCTTGTAACCTCACGGGTCACCTCCCAACTACAACCAACGTCGCTCCCTCACTGAGCGAATCAAGCCAGGAAAACCTGGACACAAGGAACCTGCAACTGAAATGGTAAAAGATAGGCGTGAGCACAAAAGTACTCAGTAGGTGAGCCCCACAACAATACCCAATGCACTGCCAGTAAATAAAGAATATACATAATCTAGGTTTGAACTTTAATGAATAAAAGTAAGTTTCCATAATTCTTTACTTGAAAATCAAACACGAGACATTTCACTTAATCCTTTTTGAAAGTTAGTTCCCTTTCATCAGTTTTAAACTCATTCTAAAAAGCAAAGTGTTACATTTTCAAATCTTACCCAAAGAGAATAAAGCATTTTCATTTGAAAACCATTTTTCCAAAGTCTAACAGTATAGGCTGTGAAGGATGACTGAAAGTAAACAAGTAGGGAAAACAAGTGCAAGAAAAGGTAAACAAGCAAGGAAAACCAAGTGTAAGCAGAAATAAACCAGAAGTTATCAGCAATAACCATGGGTGATCCTGAACATCCCTAGAAAACCCCTGGACGTACTCGGGTTCAGACTACCTGCCGGCGTGGTACTCCATAGTCAATAACCAACTGGCCGCCCTAATAGCCAACCAGTGGCACATCCCTCCTGGCCTGTCTACAACTCCAGGGGGTACCAACCCGTCTAATCAGGGTTAGCAAGCAACCGTCACTCGATAATCTACAAGACGCCCAGGAACCCATGGTGGTTTTAGTAACACTGTGTAAGTGGGAGACCCTCGCATGCGTGACTCAGCTCACCGCACTTGCCAACCCCTTACACGGACATCGCTACACGACAACCCTCGAAGGGAAGTCCCCCTGTAGAGATGCCCTCACAAGTACGTATATATATCTATATATATATATATATATATATATATAATCACTTCACATTTGTTAAAGTGCCAACCGGGCCGTCATGTCATTTACATTTTGACCATTTCATATTAAAGCATTTCTAAAGGGATATTACACACGCCATTACATTGAAAACCAAAAAAACACTTAGAACTTTGTTTAAGAAACCCAAATCAGCATATCAACCCTGGAACACAATTGTTTCACAAGTAGAGTTATTTTCTAATATCAAAACGCACCCCACTTTTATCAAGAGCCAAACGGGCCTTTAATCACCTTTTTAAGGAATACTATTTCTCAAATGAAATCCAAACTTTTAATCATGCTTCAAAAGAAAACGTTTTTCAACCACCAAGAACCACACATAAAGTTTTCAAAAACAAGTTTAAAGGTCACACGACGTTTTCTCTAATCAAGGTTCTAAGAAAAACACCATTTTCCATAAACAATACATCTACTAATTTACACACGTCAAAAACATTTCAAAACCCAATTCAACATGTCTTTCATTATTCAGGAAGAACCATCTAGAAACACTACCATGGAAGCACACAATTAAATCCAAGAAAACGCTTTTAATGAAACGCTAGAATTAAAACAACTTTTATCATCAGCAGATCACCAAACTATAGATAACTAATTAATAGTACTTTAAAATTTACTGAAACTTAATGAAAAGTCAAGGAATAAATAAATTCTAAATTTAAAGGCGAGTGCAAAGGGAGACCTACCTCAAGACGCAGCTCGGAACGAAAAACGACACGGCGCAAAACTCCCGTTGCGTAATGGTCGCACCGTATTGCGCCGTCAAACCAGTCCTAAAACAAAAGACCATTAAACGGTTTCTACGATAATAATAATATCATAATAGTAATAGCAATCGTAATAATAATAATAATAATAATAACTTAATATTGTTAAAATAATAATAATAATAATAATGTAGTATTAATAATAACAACATCATAATAATAATATTAATATTAAAAATATATTAATATTAATGATAATAATATAATAATAATAAAATAATAAAATAATAATAATAACAATAATAATATAATTAGCATAATAATAATATATCAATAATAACAATAATGATAATAATAACATATTAATAGTAATAATAACATAATATAATAATAATAATAATAATAATGTTAATAATATGTTAGTAATCATAATAATAATAATAATAATAATAATAATATGAAATGATAATAACAATAATAATAATAAAAATAATAATATAATAATAATAATAATGACATAATAATAATAAAATAATTATAATATTATTAACATGATAAAAATAAGAAACGTTATATAAGATTAACTAAAAAAAATAAAAGTAAAAATAAAAACAAACCTACAGCGGAGGGGGAGGGTTGCGGAGCAGCGGGGGAGCCGGGACGAGGCCGAACGGTGGGCAGGCGGAGAGCGGTGGTGAAGGGAGATCGGGACGTGGCCGGGGAGCTAGGTGCGGTGGTCTTGACCGCCGTAAAACGGGAGGGGAGCAGCGGCGGTTGGGACGGGGAGGCCGGGACGGCGCAGCGCGCAGGGGAGTCGGAGCTGGGGGCCGGGGCTGGTTCGCCGAAAGGAGGGGACGGCGCGGGGCCGTGGACGCAGGAAGGAGGGGACGGCGCGGGCCGTGGACGCCAGAAGGAGGGGACGACGCGGGCCGTGGACGCCAGAAGGAGGGGACGGCGCGGGCCGTGGACGCCGGAAGGAGGCGAGCGGTGGGGCGGAGCTGGTGCGGGTAGAGGTGAGCACGCAGGAGCTGGGTGAGCGGCGAGGCGGAGCTGGGTGCAGCGTGGTACCGAGCCGAGAGGAGGCCGGTGCGGTCGGCTGGGTCGGCACAGCGGCGGAAAGCCGGGACGAGGGGGAGAGTCGCACAGAGAGAGAGAGCGGGAAGGGAGAGGAGGAAAACAGGGAGAGGGCGGCCGGGGAGGTCGGGCGCAGCGGGGTGCAAAAGGAGATGGGGGGCGGCGTACGCAGGAAGGAGGGAGGGGATGGCGGCTCGTGAAAGAAAGAAAACGGGGGAGGGGAAAAAAACGGGTTAGGGTTTCTCAATATATATATATGTGTATAAAATAAAAACATAATAATAATGATAATAATAATAATAAAACTTTATAAAGATAATAATAATAATTGTAAAATTCATAATAATAATAATACATTAGTTAATTCTAATAATAATTATTTTGATCAAATAATAAAATAATTTAAAGATAATACATATATATACATTTATGCATATAAAGATATATACATAAACATATATAGAACTATATGTATATATACATTATTATACATATATATATATAAAACATACATAAACATATATAAAATAAAATTAACTATCATATTAATAACACAACTTAAATAGCGTTAATAATAAAATATCAACATAAAAATTATAATATTTAAACATGCTGGGTGCACACACGGTCACCCGGGCTGAACGCACGGTCACCGCTAATGATGCAGTGACCGCGCACCAGCGCGAAACCGCCAACGCAAAAAAAAATCTTCGAAAAAATTTAAACCATGACCAAGAAAAGAGAACAATTACGGACATCCGCGGTCGGGGTGTGACAATTCTCCCCACCACAGACACTTTCTGCCCCCAGAAAGTCACCAGGCCAAAAGTCGGTCAAGATTTAAGTCCATGCCCCAACGGAACTAAAGGAACCAGAGAGAACTGAGAATCTCGGGGATGACCTTACTCTGCATAGGTCACACCCGACCGATTCAAGAGAAAGTTGGGGTCCGAGATTGAGGGGAGAACACAAAGGGGTTCTCCCCACCACAAGAGCTCAACTTGTGAAGAAAAATTTACCATCTAAATAGACAACCCTAGGAAAAAAAGGGGGGTGGGTCGACGCGGGAACTCCCAACCGGTTTAAACCAACTCTTATGGCACGAGTGAAAAACAACACCTTCGCCGAAATGTTGAACCCTCGACCAAAGTCAACGACCTTCAACACTAGGGGGAAAACCCATGGAAAACATTTAACCAACATCAAATTGGAGACATGATCCACCGAAGTCCACAAACATAACCACATCGACAACATAACTAAAACGAGGTCAACCCACACGAGGGTCAAACACACTTTTAAGAAGGACACACGATTTAGAAGATCACATCCACACAGACAAAAAAGCTTGGACTATAATTGAACAAGTTCATCATTACTTCATAGCAAAACAACGTACTTACAACGACTTTGAAACTTTAGTAGCAGATAGGCAAACATGAAAAGATTTCTAATTGTTCCACCGCCAACATGGAACACAAAACCTGGACCAGAGCTTCACCACCCTGGGGACTCCTGACTGTGCGCGAGCTTCACCCCGAGACCTATGGCTGGAGCTCTGATGGCTGAAGCATCTTCTGCCTCACAGTCAGGTACTGACATTCTCCCATCACGGCGTCCTCTTCAACGACGCTTCCTACAAAACTTCTTCAGATGACCCAGACAGCCACATCGATGACACGTCTTCAGAGGGTTGCGACAAGACGGCTTTGAATGCCCGAAACGACCACACTGATAGCATACCATTGAATGATCTGATGAACTGGAAGCTGAGACCAAAGGGGATAACTCCTTAGGAACAGGTATCTCTGGCGCCTTTTTCTCACCAGAGGGGGAACTCTTACGAACAACAACAGGGGACGCTGAAGTATTAACCACCCGCACACCTGAAACTAACTCAGCCAAGAAAGCTTCCTCCACCAGCTTCTCGAAACAAAGGTCTTTATAAGGGAGGACTCGCTCCTTGATCTCTGGACGAAGACCCCCAGTGAAAAGAGAGACCTTCATGAGCTCATGCGACGCTACCTATGGAGAAAAGGGAATCAGTTCCTTGAAATGGTCAACATATGCCTTCACCGTCCGTTGACCTTGTTGAATATGCACAAGATCTCCCTTTTTCTCCAGCTTCACTTCCTCAGGTACAAACCATTGGATGAAAACGATTCTGAAGACATCCCACGTCATTTCACCTTGCATTGATGATGGGGTAACCCTCTTCCATTGGTCCAGAGCTGGACCCTCAAACAACTCCATAATTGCACGAACCTTAACATTATCGGGAGTTCCCAACATTCTAAAGACACACTCCACTTCCTCGAGCCATTTCACTGCCTCTAACGGACCCTGATCACCATGGAGAATAGGCAGAGTCTGAGGAGGACTAAAAACTGGGCATGACATATCCGAATCCTTAGAGACCTTTCTGGGCGGCATTTCCTGAGCGATATATAAAACACAAAGCCAAAACCAATATCAAACTGAAGCAACATCAATAAAAGCGCCTTCATCAAAAACAGTCGGCACAAGATCGAACAAATGCGAACACAACCCAAAAATAAAATCTCCTTTTTAAAATCCCCTTTTTATCTTAGATTATAAAACCACCCCTTTTTTTCATGACTACTTTCCTAAACCAATCCATTTTCAAACCGAAAACTTTCCAAAACCATTTCCTCTTTAAAACCAATTTAGAAAACAAGGTCAAGCCCTTAATTTCAAATACACACCCAGGTAATCTCAGGAACCGTTGCACACGTCTTTATCCACATTCCATTCATACTCACACCAACATGCACTTTTCATGCATTCTCACACATGTGCAAACGTTCATAAAGAGGACCTGAGGTTCCACCGCAAATCATTCTTAACCAATTCAAAGCAAACAACAGATTTTCCAAATCAAGAGATTTCATTTTTAAAACCCATTTCATATATTTAAAGCCCTTTAAAAGAAACCAGTCAAATTTTCAAACCCCCCCTTTTTTTTCATATCCAACTACGCACTCACATAGACCAAAACGAAAAAAACATCCAAAATTTTCATCAATCACTGAAATGAGGGACTAGTAGCCACGCTCAACCTGGCGACATGGTAGTGGGCCATGTCCCAAGTCAGCGTCGACCACTAGGAGGAATTCAAACCATGTACTCAGACTCTACATGGGTCACTACTCCATGTGAAATCACGAAGTAACGTCGGCTTGCCTCCATTATCATCTCTCAATCCAAGACAAACCAGAAAAGACAAGGACACAATTCCCGAACTACCCCTGGTAACTCGAGGATCAGTGCGAGCAAGATTTCGCGACGCTCTTCCCGTACCTACCCCTCGAGTCCCGACAGTCCCAATCTCCTTCTACCGGAAAACCCAAATAACAAGAACCTCCCTTTGATACCATTTTGTCACGAACCAGCCCGGGTCGACCCTGAACCGATCACCTGAGCCGGTCCGCGGCAAGTCCCGAGGGGCGTTCCCGATCCCCCCGGGATGGCAACAAGTGCCGGGCATTAAAAGTTTAATCGTTGGGAACGATTTCAGCCCAACTCGAAGCAGGATCGGAAGAAAGAATATGAATTAAACAAACTGAAAAAACAATAAAGACATAAACAAACTATACCACGACATACCTCCTTGTGACCTCACGGGTCACCTCCCAACTACAACCAACATCGCTCCCTCACTGAGCGACTCAAGCCAGGAAAACCTGGACACAAGGAACCTGCAACTGAAATGGTAAAAGATAGGCGTGAGCACAAAAGTACTCAGTAGGTGAGCCCCACAACAATACCCAATGCACTGCCAATAAATAAAGAATCTACATAATCCAGGTTTGAAATTTAATGTATAAAAGTAAGTTTCCATAATGCTTTACTTGAAAATCAAACACGAGACATTTCCCTTATTCCTTTTTGAAAGTTAGTTCCCTTTCATCAATTTTAAACTCATTCTAAAAAGCAAAGTGTTACATTTTCAAATCTTACCCAAAGAGAATAAAGCATTTTCATTTGAAAACCATTTTTCCAAAGTCTAACAGTATAGGCTGTGAAGGATGACTGAAAGTAAACAAGTAGGGAAAACAAGTGCAAGAAAAGGTAAACAAGCAAGGAAAACCAAGTGTAAGCAGAAATAAACCAGAAGTTATCAGCAATAACCATGGGTGATCCTGAACATCCCTAGAAAACCCCTGGACGTACTCGGGTTCAGACTACCTGCCGGCGTGGTACTCCATAGTCAATAACCAACTGGCCGCCCTAATAGCCAACCAGTGGAACATCCCTCCTGGCCTATCTACAACTCCAGGGGGTACCAACCCGTCTAATCAGGGTTAGCAAGCAACCGTCACTCGATAATCTACAAGATGCCCAGGAACCCATGGTGGTTTTAGTAACACTGTGTAAGTGGGAGACCCTCGCACGCATGACTCAGCTAACCGCACTTTCCAACCCCTTACACGGACATCGCTACAAGGCAACCCTCGAAGGGAAGTCCCCCTGTAGAGATGCCATCACAAGTACGTATATATATATATATATATATATAATCACTTCACATTTGTTAAAGTGCCAACCGGGCCGTCATGTCATTTACATTTTGACCATTTCATATTAAAGCATTTCTAAAGGGATATTACACACGCCATTACATTGAAAACCAAAAACACACTTAGAACTTTGTTTAAGAAACCCAAATCAGCATATCAACCCTGGAACACAATTGTTTCACAAGTAGAGTTATTTTCTAATATCAAAACGCACCCCACTTTTATCAAGATCCAAACGGGCCTTTAATCACCTTTTTAAGGAATACTATTTCTCAAATGAAATCCAAACTTTTAATCATGCTTCAAAAGAAAACGTTTTTCAACCACCAAGAACCACACATAAAGTTTCCAAAAACAAGTTTAAAGGTCACACGACGTTTTCTCTAATCAAGGTTCTAAGAAAAACACCATTTTCCATAAACAATACATCTACTAATTTACACACGTCAAAAACATTTCAAAACCCAATTCAACATGTCTTTCATTATTCAGGAAGAACCATCTAGCAACACTACCATGGAAGCACACAATTAAATCCAAGAAAACGCTTTTAATGAAACGCTAGAATTAAAACAACTTTTATCATCAGCAGATCACCAAACTATAGATAACTACTTAATAGTACTTTAAAATTTACTGAAACTTAATGAAAAGTCAAGGAATAAATAAATTCTAAATTTAAAGGCGAGTGCAAAGGGAGACCTACCTCAAGACGCAGCTCGGAACGAAAAACGACACGGCGCAAAACTCCCATTGCGTAATGGTCGCACCGTATTGCGCCGTCAAACCAGTCCTAAAACAAAAGACCATTAAACAGTTTCAACGATAATAATAATATCATAATAGTAATAGCAATCGTAATAATAATAATAATAATAATAATAACTTAATATTGTTAAAATAATAATAATAATAATGTAGTATTAATAATAACAACATAATAATAATAATAATAATATTAATATTAATATTAAAAATATATTAATATTAATGATAATAATATAATAATAATAAAATAATAAAATAATAATAATAACAATAATAATATAATTAGCATAATAATAATATATCAATAATAACAATAATGATAATAATAACATATTAATAGTAATAATAACATAATATAATAATAATAATAATAATAATGTTAATAATATGTTAGTAATCATAATAATAATAATAATAATAATAATATGAAATGATAATAACAATAATAATAATAAAAATAATAATATAATAATAATAATAATGACATAATAATAATAAAATAATTATAATATTATTAACATGATAAAAATAATAAACGTTATATAAGATTAACTAAAAAAAATAAAAGTAAAAATAAAAACAAACCTACAGCGGAGGGGGAGGGTTGCAGAGCAGCGGGGGAGCCGGGACGAGGCCGAACGGTGGGAAGGCGGAGAGCGGTGGTGAAGGGAGATCAGGACGTGGCCGGGGAGCTAGGTGCGGTGGTCTGGACCCCCGAAAAACGGGAGGGGAGCAGCGGCGGTTGGGACGGGGAGGTCGGGACGGCGCAGCGCGCAGGGGAGTCGGAGCTGGGGGCCGGGGCTGGTTCGCCGAAAGGAGGGGACGGCGCGGGGCCGTGGACGCCGGAAGGAGGGGACAGCGCGGCCCGTGGACGCCGGAAGGAGGGGACGGCGCAGGCCATGGACGCTGGAAGGAGGCGAGCGGTGGGGCAGAGATGGTGCGGGCAGAGGTGAGCGCGCAGGAGCTGGGTGAGCGGTGAGGCGGAGCTGGGTGCAGCGTGGTACCGAGCCGAGAGGAGGCCGGTGCGGTCGGCTGGGTCGGCACAGTGGCGAAAAGCCGGGACGAGGGGGAGAGTCGCACAGAGAGAGAGAGCGGGAAGGGAGAGGAGGAAAACGGGGAGATGGCGGCCGGGGAGGTCGGGCGCAGCGGGGTGCAAAAGGAGATGGGGGGCGGCGTACGCAGGAAGGAGGGAGGGGATGGCGGCTCGTGAAAGAAAGAAAATGGGGGAGGGGAAAAAAACGGGTTAGGGTTTCTCAATATATATATATATATATGTGTATAAAATAAAAACATAATAATAATGATAATAATAATAATAAAACTTTATAAAGATAATAATAATAATTGTAAAATTCATAATAATAATAATACATTAGTTAATTCTAATAATAATTATTTTGATCAAATAATAAAATAATTTAAAGATAATACATATATATACATTTATGCATATAAAGATATATACATAAACATATATAGAACTATATGTATATATAAATTATTATACATATATATATATATATAAAACATACATAAACATATATAAAATAAAATTAACTATCATATTAATAACACAACTTAAATAGCGTTAATAATAAAATATCAACATAAAAATTATAATATTTAAACATGCTAGGTGCACACACGGTCACCCGGGCTGAACGCACGGTCACCGCTAATGATGCAGTGACCGCGCACTAGCGCGAAACCGCCAATGCAAAAAAAAATCTTCGAAAAAATTTAAACCGTGACCAAGAAAAGAGAACAATTACGGACATCCGCGGTCGGGGTGTGACAAGATCAATGGTGTTCATAAATTCAAAACAAAAAGGAGGATGAAAAAGTATCAAATATGGAATGGAGGGAGTTTAAAGATATTTTCTTATAAAAATACTTTTCTTGTGACTATTAAGTGGATATGAAAATACAATTTCTGAGTTTGAGGAAAAAGGAGGATGAGAATGTCATAAAGTATAAGGATAACTTTACAAGGTTAGAAAGGCATGCGGCAAATTATAAACGTAACCCAAGAAGTAATATTGATCGATTATTTAATGGGTTTAAAACATTTCTCTATCAAGAATTAGTCTCACAATCCTTCTCATCGTACGAAGATATTGTATCATGTGCTATCAATATAGAATAAGAATTATCTAAGTCTTACAACTTTAAAGAAAATCAAGAGAAGAAGATATTTTATGAACACTCTGGAAATGGAAATAAGGGGAAGAAGGAAAAAGTTGTATTTTCATCCTATAGTAAATGTGGGAAGAAACACCTCGGTACTTTCCTGAAGGGAATGAGAGTCTGTTACAAGTGTGGTGAAAAAGGACACCAAGATAGAGATTTCAAGGGAAAGAAAGAGGCTTCCAATGTTGAATGCTACAATTATAGAGAAACGGGTAATTATGAAAATGAATGTCCTAAGCATCAGGGAAACTTACCTTAGAAAAGGCCAAGGGATCAATGCCAAGCTTATGCGATCACTACTACTGAGGTTGAAGCTCCGAATGATGTGGTGGTAGGTAATTTAATGGTTTCCTCAAATTTAGCCAATGCTTTATTTGATTCTGGATCATCGTATTGTTTCATATCTTCCTAGTTTGCTAAGAAAATTAGATATTTCCAATTTGATTTAACAAGGGAGTTGTCAGTAAAAAATCTTTGGGGAAGTATCATTGCAACAAAGTTTTGTGAATTAGTTCCCATTAGGGCATATAAACGTGATTTATCTATTGATATCATCATCATACCCATGATTTAATTTAATATAATCATTGGTATGGATTGGATTTTAGACCATGATGTGAAAACTTATTATAAGAAGAAGGAGGTTACGATTTTTGATGATGATAAGGAATACCTTATCTTTAGAGAAGAAACATCACCATCTGATTCTTATCTAGATCCACCCCTAGTATCTCTACTAAATTAAATTATTGGGGATGAAGAGAGTGAAATAACTATAGGTGAAGAAAGTAATGTTCAAATAGGGTACGCACCTATTGTTCAAGAATATGTTGATGTGTTTCCAGAGGATTTACCTAGACATCCTCCAGAATGAGAAATTGAGTTTTTCATTGATTTAATTCTTGGTTCAAGGCCCATATCAAAGAACCCTTATAGAATGGCCACTGTGGAATTAGTGGAACTAAAGAAATAACTAGAGGAATTGAGTAATAAAGGATTTATGCTCCCTAGTGTTTCTCTATGGGGAGCCCCTTTCCTTTTTGTAAATAAGAAATATGGATCTATGAGGTTGTGCATTTACTATAGGGAGATCAATTCTATAACAATAAAGAACAAGTATCCCCTACCTCACATTAATGATTTATTCGATCAAATTCATGGAGCTCAATATTTTTCAAAGATTGACCTTTGATCTGGATATCATCAGTTGTGCGTGAAAAAGGAAGACATTCCAAAGACAATATTTCGAACCAGGTATGGGCATTACGAGTTTACAGTAATGCCTTTTGGACTCACTAATGCACCCTCTATCTTCATGGATCTAATGAATAGAGTTTTTAAGGAATATCTTGATGAATTTATAGTGGTATTTATTGATGATATCTTGGTATACTCCAAAATCTACTAATATCATGAAAATCACTTGCTCATTATTCTAAAGACTCTTAGAAGAAATGAATTATATGGGAAGTTTATCAAGTGTGAATTTTGGATTCAGGAGATTTATTTTCTTGTCCATATTGTCTCTAAGGATAGAATCTCTATTGATCATTCAAAGACAAAGGCAATCCAAGAATGGCCAGCACTGACGAGTATAACCGAGGTACGTAGTTTTATTGGTTTAGCTGGTTATTATCGGTGTTTCATCCATAATTTTTCCCAATTGACTAACCCATTAATCAAGCTCACATGTAAAGGGCTTAAATTTGTTTTGACAAAAGAGTGTGAAGATTTTTTTTAAGAATTGAAGAAAATATTAGTCAATAATCCTATATTGACTCTACCATCAGGGACTAATGAGTTTGTTATTTATACTGATGCATCAAAGAAAGTACTAGGTTGTGTCCTTATACAAAATGATAGGGATATTTCCTATGCACCACGATAACTAAAAATTCATGAACAAAACTATCCTACTCATGATCTTGAGTTAGGAGTTGTAATATTTTCTTTAAAGATATGGAGAGACTATCTCTATGGTGAAAAATGTGAGATATATACCAATCACAAGAGTTTGAAGTATATTTTCTCACAGAAAGAACTCAACATGATGAAAAGATGATGGCTTAAACTACTCATGGATTATTATTGCACTATAAACTACCACCCGAGGAGGCAAATAAGGTGGAATATTCTTTGAGCAAAAATGATCATGGAGTTTTGAACAAGATGAGAGTTGAAAGGGATGTCATGTTCATGGATCTAGTAAATATAGATATGGGAATAATAATGGAAGGTTAAACATCAATACTTTTTCAAATGGTTTCCAAATAATCTTTATTAGAAAGGATAAAAAGTTCTCAGACTGATTATGAGGAGTTTCAAAAGAAAATTAAAGTTGTGAATGATGAGAGTTTGATTGAATTCGTATATGAAGATGGAATTTTGAAATTTGGGAAGAGAATTTGTGTTCCTGACATACCTGATCTAAAAAGGAAATTTTTGGATGATGTTCATAGCTCCAATTTCTCTATACACCCTGGTATCACTAAGATGTATAGAGATTTGAAGGAAAATTTTTGGTGGGACAACATAAAGAGGGAGATTGCAGATTATGTGTCAAGATGTATGGTTTTTCAACATGTGAAGGCTCGAAGACAACATACTGGAGGAGTCATGCAACCTATTCCCATACCTGAGTGGAAATGGGATGATATTACGATGGACTTTGTCATGGGGCTACCAAAGACTCCTAGAATGAATGATGAAATATGGGTCATTGTTGATAATATTACCAAGTCAACACATTTTCTTACTATAAGAGAAGATTTACCACTTGAATGTTTAGCATGACTACATATTAATTAAGTTGTAAGACTTCATGGAGTACCCATATAGATTGTTTCTGATCACGATCCCCATTTTACATCAATATTCTGGAAAATTCTTCAAAAGGCCCTGGATACTGAACTTCATTTGAGCACTGCCAACCACCCTCAAACTGATGGACAATCATAACAGACTATTCAAACCTTAAAAGATATATTGATATCTTGATCACTTGACTTTAAAGGTATGGGGGATCAATATTTACCTATGGTAGAATTTTCCTATAATAATAGCTTCCATTAAAGTATTCAGATGACACCATATGAAGCATTATATAGAAAGAGATGTCGCACACCAACTTATTGGGATGATGTTGGTGAAATAAAAATCGTAGGCCCAAAACTTGTTGAGGAAACAATGGAAAAGGTAAATATTATCCAAACCCACATCAAAACAGCTCAAAGTAGGCAAAAGATCTATGCCAATAACTGAAGGAAGGATTTAAAATTTCAAGTAGGAGATCATATTTTCTTGAAGGTATATCCATGGAAGGGTGTTATACGAGTTAGTAAGAAGGTTAAATTAGGTCCTAGGTACATCGGACCTTTCAAAATTATAGAATGAATTGGAGTTGTAGCTTACTGTTTGGAAATGCTTCCAAGTCTCTCCACAGTTCATGATGTGTTCCACATATCATTGTTGAGAAAATACATGCCTGAACCGATGCATGTACTCACCTATGAAGAAATAGAACTAGAACCTAATCTGTTTTATTGTGAAGATCCTATCAAGATTCTTGATACTAGAGAACAAGTGCTGAGAAATCAGACAAGTCATCTGGTAAAAGTTCTATAGAGAAACCATAAGATGGAAGAGGCAACGTGGGAACCTTAGGAACTTATGATGAAGAACCACCAAAATCTTTTTATGTAGTAGTATTTAAAGACGAAATTATTTAAAGGAGGGAAGAATGTAACACCCCAAGCTTCCACGATATATTTATCTTTGAATAATGCAATAGCTTGTGCTGTACGTAACTTTGAGTTCTAGCTCACCATGACCAATCAAACTAGCCGTTATGAATAGTAATACAAACTTTTTGAAATTTTTGAAATTTTATTTTTTAAAATTGACTTCTTTTTTGGATTCATATTATCAAAATTAGCTTAGGGTGAATTTTTGGTATTTTTCTAAAAACTTTCAATTTTTGATGAATAGTGAAAAACACTACATTATTGTTTAAAACCTATTTTTATTTAAATAATTATTGATTTTATTTAAATTTATTTTAGGTCAAAATTGATACATGATACCTATATAAGTTCAACACAATTCATTTTAGTCATTTTATAATAAAATTAGATGTATAAAATTTTATTGAACATTTTAACGTCTTTTACCCACCTTCTAGGCACATTTGAAAATTTGCATAAAACGTAATTTTACCACTTCTGTGAATTGAATTTCAAAAATCCAAGAGACACGGTTGACATCAGTAAGTAAAATGTGGTTCAATATGATGAAAATAATTTTTGGTGAATATTAACTTTTGAATTTTATTTACCACGATTAAAAGTAAATAGGGTAATTAAAGGTAGAAATGATATTATAATTACCCTAACACATGTCCTAATTCTATTGGATAAGTTTTTTATAACCAAAATCAACCTTATTAATAAAATATTATCCTCTTTGATCCACTCAGATTAGATTAGGACATTTATTATTATTTTATTTAAAGAAGAGTTAAAAGTGTTAAATTCAAATTTTCATAAGTAAGAAATTTTTAATATAGGGTTATAAATAAGATAAATTAGACTAAAAATATTAATTATAAATCTAAAAATATTTCCTATGTAATGGTATTTTATTTATAATTTTTAGACATTAAATAATTAAATTTATTTATGACACAATGATGATGCGCTAATTACCTTATTAATGAATGATTAAAATAATTAATATTATAAATATACAAATAAATGTAAATTGAGACTTTTTATGAATTAAAATAATTTTATAGATTAATATGAAATTTTAGGATTTATTTAATTTATTTTTTTCTAAGTAATAAAGTTTTTTTGACTTAAAAAAACCAAATACTAAATAGTGTCAAAATTGACATAAATAAGTTTTTAAAACAAATACTATATTATTAATTGATATTATATTCCTAAAAATATAAGGTTCATACAAATGACTTATATAATGTTACATATTTCAATAATTAACCACTTGGGGTTATCTTGTCTTTTTTATAGTATGTTTATTAACCATTTATTATAATAATACAAGAATACATGGTAAAAGATAAACTATTTAACTAAGTGTTAAATCTAAAAGATAAGGTTAATATGGTGACCTAAACCTGTATAAAACCTATTTTTTTGAGAAATTTTTGACCCATCCTCACCTTATACTCGAAATAAATCCTTTTGGAGCCATTATAAACCGAATATAATTGTATAATAAATTAATATTTCAAGATTTTTCCTAAAGTGACCATCAACTCTCTTATAAAAGGGTACTTCCCCTTCTCTTAATATCACACCTCTAAAGCCATTTGGATCAGCCAAAACCTGCTCAAATATCCTCCCAACTACCCTCACTTAAACTTAGAGGCCTTACTTTGATCATAAAGCCAACCTAAGGAGCCCTTTTTATCAAATCAAAAAGGAAGCACCCGAAGAAGAGGTAATAATTTTATCACCTCTTTCAAAGTTATTTTCTTCTTCCACTTCCTCTTTATTTGTTGTTTTCATACCAAAGTAATAACTCCAGTACCTTATACATACTATGATGTTATTATAAATATTTTACAACTGTATTCATTATTCTATCCATCTTATTAATGACAAAGTCACCATACGTGCGTACGTACGACTTACCGTCTCCACGTCTTGGTGTATTTTTTTATTCAACACTTCATTATTTAGATGGGTATAATAATGAGTATAACTGATGTAAATAATAAATATAACATGTTAATGATTATTTATATATGATATACCATCTAATTAAATATGATTTCAGCATCAATAGAATGATATTGTCGCTCGTGCGTACGTACGGATTACCGTCTCCACGAACGCGATGAGATTCATTCCCCATCGTAACCATTCAAGAATAATTTTCATTTTATGATTAAAAATAATGTTTAAGAACTTAATATCATTTTGGATATGAATTAAATACATAATATACATAATAAATATGACTTAATTAACAAAACATATAAAGGAAAACGAATCAGTTAACACCCGAAACAATGATACTACTGAAATATCATTAATAAAGCAATGTTAGAAGATCATATATGATATCATATTTTTGTATGTGGTTCTTGTATAATTTAATAAAATTTATTTAACTATTATAAAGGAGGTTAAATTACCACTGACTAAGGAAAAGTTCAAGGTAAGGGTTAATTATTTAATCTCTTTATTATCCGAGGTTGTTTATACATAAGTATCTACTGGGACCTTTTTATCATCCACATCTGTGTTTCTTAAAAATGTATTTCAGAACATTTTTACAATTTACTAGACTATGGGTTAAATTCATTTATACCCTTGTTTTACTTTTTATAAAATGGTTTGAAAGGAATCATCCATCGCTTTCCAAACAAGGTACTTTATGACATTTTCAAAAAATTAAAAAAAGAATGTTTTTCTAACTTATACGGAGGGTGCGGCTATTTTCCACCATTATAACACCTTCGAATATTCCATTAAAAGCTTATAAGAATATTTGGAAAATAAATGTTTTCTTTTATAATTACGTGATTTTTAAATGATTTCAAAATAGAAATAGATATTTCACTCTAATAGTTTTTGGATTGATTTCATCTATGTCAACAACCTTCGTTGGATTTTAAATTTATTTGAAGTTGATTTATTATGATACAATCTTCCATATTGTATTGAAGGTTTTGCGATATGATTGACTGTGGATGTGCTATTTTTATACCATTCATGGTTTATGGTTAAAGTATTAACATTTCGTATGCTAGTTTTAATACAAATATTTATGTTATGTTTCAAACTTTTCATATGAGGAATGCATTGGACTTAGTAAGTGATAGGTGGAGACCACTATAGCTCCTCAATGCATTGGTAGGTCTCATGAAAAAAACTAGTGTCTTGGAACAAGGCCTTGACAAAATCTTATTTGTAGTCTTGGCACGAGGCTTTGCCTATGTGGTTATGATGTCCAACATGATACATTCCATCATTATGAAATTAGCTATTGATATTACATGTGATTATTCGATTAGTATAATATCCATGTGAATAAGTAAATGATATTATTTGATTTATCTTTTCCATATTATGATTAATTTTGAGTTTAAATTGCTTTTGTTTTAGTCTTATATGTTTCCTTCAATGTTTATTATTATTTATGATAATTTCTGCTATATTGTCATCCTTACTGAGAATTTGAACTCACCCCTTTCTTATATTTTCTTTTTCCCTAGATGTGAAGAAGTATATTATGATTAACCTATAGGGATAGTTCAAAGGATACGAGTGTGTTCAAAGGGGACATAATGTTTTTTTATTTCATGATGTACTGTAAAACTTATGTATGTATCTAGTACTTCCAAGGCTACTAAACTAATCGGTCTTTCGAGAATTTATCTCTTGTGATCATGCCAATGTTATGTAATAATGCACTGACTCTGGGTAACTAGGGTTAGGTTTTTACAAAAAATCATATGAAGAGTTGAAAAAATATTTTGTTTCAAAAATAGTCCTTGATACAATTCAAAGGAAGTATCAAAATTTGAAAGAAAGATCAATTTATAAAGAAGATTTGATGTGTTTAAAGTGGAGATGATAAGACAAATAGAGTCACTCAGATGAGAAGCTATCATTAAGATAAATATTGATGAGTTAAAAAAGTGTTTTTAGTTTAATAGTTCTTATCTTCTTTGTTGGTTCAAAGATCTATAGATGTTCAAAGGTGAATAGAATAAATTTCTAGAATTATAACTATTATGAGTGAAAATATTAAAATTTTAGAGAGTATAGATGAAACGTCTAATCCTTTAAAATTTTTTTTATTGTTGTTCACCTATGTAGATTATTCAAATTTGAAGTTAATTAATATTTTTGTAAAATAAAAATGTTTTTTTTCTATTTCTCTTAGTTTATGCATAATTTGTATATTTTTTTCAACGTTAAAAATATATAAAACTATATTGTAATTTCTTTTTGATGTCACAAAATGGGGAGAAATTTATGATAAATTTATTGAGAAATTTCATAAAAAGAAGAAAAAAACGACAAACTCTAAGTAATAAAAATGAGAAATATATATGTAAAATATACACGATAGAAACTTCTTTGTATTTTTTTTAAATATGTGGGAAAATTTTTCTTGAAATTTATTTTTTTCTAATATCTTTAAAATTTTATTTCTTATTTGTTTTAATTTTATTATTTGTTTCATGAGTTTTGTAATCATAGAAAAGGGAGATTGTTGAGCATGTGTTAATTTAACAATTTCATTAATTTCTTTTCGATTTTGATGCTCTTAAACACCCACAGTTATATTGATAATGAAGTTACTTTAAGTGAATTTTAGAATATTAATTACTGGATTTTTTTTGTCCTGGAAGCATATTCACTCTTTAACCCATGGGAGGATATTTTATTTCTTAAAGGAAAATTATTCTAGACATGTTTTATAAGTAATATAAAAACACTATTCATACACTACGTTTTAAGTGGAAAGTATGGTTTGAATACCCTATATTTGGAATAAAAATTATGGATCAGAAACCCTACTTTTGGAAGCAACCCTACATTTGAGGAACATATGTATGGTTCATCATACCTACTTTTTCAATCAACCATATATTGTCAACTATACTTTTGGAGTTCATTGCTACGTAGACGGACCCTATGTTTGAATTGGTCAAAGACTGAGTTTTGAATTATGGTTTATTTCTGTGTTTTCTAAAATGGTCTTATTGTAATTAAATATCTCTTTAAAGATGTTTAAAGACTGATTCAAAGGCTCTTATTCAATAGATCAAATCATTCAAATTTCTAAGGGAAGTTAGAAATCTCTTTGAATGTTTTGAATTCATATATTCATTATTTATCATGTGATATTTATGGAGATATTTTACCTTAAAGAGTTTTACCATATTGATAAATATCGCGATGTTCATCTTCTATAATTATGATGTTCTTCTTATGAAGATGCAAATGTGTGTTTGAAAATAAGAATGTTTCATTACTTCTAGAGATACACTTTTGAGACATACATGTTTTAATCCTTGTTTGCTTGATCGACTTCTATTACTGCTACTGTATATCACTATTAATCTTTTACTACAATTTGAAAAGTTCGAAAAATCACTTATCAGAGTTACACTTATAGAATTAAATGTTTAATCATCTATCTAGTGTTTTCTCTACTGTTGTCTAAAGAAATCCTATTTAAAATTGAATAATATTTTACTACTTCTATGATTTATTGAAGATCATATACAATTGTCTTTTTCTACTACAACTGTGTGCTGAAACTATTTCAATATTTACATCCTATTCTATTATCTTTTAAGTGTATTGGCTACACGTACTCAATCATTGGTGGAGTTTCATCTTATTGTACTATGCTATAAAATTTTGGTTCCTTATAAAAGAACCATAAGGACATGTAAAAGACTTTTTTAATGTGTCAACCTCCTATACTCAGTTGTAGAAATCCCCGTTAGAAGGACTTGCTATTGAAAATCACCTAGCTCGTGGAAAGATTGTTGATGGAGTGGACTATGGGGTCTTTATGCCCTAAACCACTATACATCACTGTGTTATTTCTTGTTTTTGTTTTTCATTTCTTACTTGTATTTAAGATATAAGGAAAGAATCTATTTAATCTCAAGAGGGAAGCTTAGTTTCTATCAAGTTTTTTAAAGAGCACAATTCACCCCCTCTCGTGTCGTCGTCTTTTCCATTCCAACCCAAAAAAGAATTCAAAGCTGATGCAAGTTTCAAGAAATAATTTACGAACCATTGATAATATCCTAAAACACCTAGGAATATCTGAATCTCAAATACATTACATGACTCTTCCCATGACATGATAGCCATAACCTTTTTAGGATCAACTGAGATACCATGTTCTGAGATCACATGTCCTAAGAAATTAACGACTCTTCCCATGACATGATAGCCCTAACCTTTTTAATATCAACTAAGATACTATGTTTTGAGATCATGTTTCCTAATAACTTAACCTCTTAGATTTATAATTGGAATTTATACAATTCTTCATACAGGCAGTGATCCCTTAAGATTCCAAAAACATGTATGAAGTGATACACATGATCTTATTTGATATTAGAGTACACCAGAATATCATCCACGAACACCATGAAAAAGTATCTAGATACTGGTGTTGTAAAGACCCGTAAACTTCAAGAATTTTTTTTTCTTAATTTTCTTTGGGATTTTACAAGAACGCAGTTTCTGACGGCACTTGATTCAGAGACCCGGTGTGCCCGGAATTTCTATCCGAAGTTTATCTCGGGTACGTTCAGTGAACGAATGAGCGAGAATTTCTATCTTTTGAACCGGTACTCGGAATCTAATTCTGAGGTCACCAATGGAATCGTAGCACCGGTATTTTCTTAGAAACACCTTTTTTGGAGTTGTGTTTTCTCGGGAGGAATTGTTAAAATTTAGGGAATTAAATGTTAGGTAAAATAAATTGTGTGCAAATTTATTTTATCCTTGGTAGTGAAATTCTCTCATGGGAAGTTTTTGGTGGGGCCCACAACCACCCAACTTCCCATGTGAGGTTATGAGGGTGGTGGGGCCCATACGATCCCCCATCTTCTCATATTCCCTAACTCCTCTAATCTCCCTCTTAAGTGTGTAAAGCTTAAAACTTCCCATTTATTTTGTGACCTTCCCTCTCCCCACATTTATTCAACGCCAACTCTTTAATTTAATTAAGTGAGTTATGTATTTGAAATTTTTAATTTTGAAAGGATTGACTTAAGATAATAAAATGAGAGGGATCTTATTTTATTTGGCTGGCTTGTGGTGTAAGGGGATTGGGGAGAAGGAAAAGTCTAAGTCTTGAAGTTCATCTTCTTCCTCGTCATAGAACGAGAAGAATGCCGAACCTTCGATGAAGAACTTCGTCACCTCAAAGGGGAGTTCGGCGTACCATCTTCTTCCCTCTCCGTAGCCGGTGAGAGACTCCATCCTCAGAGATCTAAGACGCGACGCCGTGTACCGCGACACCGATGACTCTCTTCTCCATCACGCCGATGACGCTTACGGAGTCTTCTTCCGCGAAGATCTTTTCCACGACGAACCTTCGTTCTTCTCATTATCAAGGTAGGGGTGTGTTTTTATTTGAGCAACACTGATTCTTCCTTCCTTTATTTATCTTAACCCACTTTCTACCAAACTAACGTGGAAGGACCGGGCCAAACGAACAAGGCCCGATCCCCCACCGTTTTTGTGAATGTTTGGTGGGATCTTCGTGTTCTTCATGGGTGAGGAACACCAGAAAGTTTCTAGTTCATTGTGCGACGCAACGATCCCAATTGAAGATCCAACATCATGACGTCCTAGCGATGGTGCGACGACGATAGCGGGCGACGGATCAAACCGGAACGGGAGAGACCGTCCCTTGACCGTTCTTCGAGCGGGTGAATCAAATCATGATTTCGGAGTCGATCGGAGGCCCGAAAACACCGGAGACGATTACGGGACATCGGGGAAACTTAGTGTCCGAATTTTTGTGATGAGCGGACCGTTAGAACGAAGAACGGACAACACGGGAGGCGCGGTGGCCAGAGGCGTTGATTCTGGAAAATTCCAGAATACATGACGTGTTCCACTGATGAACACGCCATGTAGTGTGGGTGTACTGTGGCTGGAGTTTTGGGTTTAGACAAGTAACACACGGAGTGTGACCCCGGCCACACGGCGTGTAATCTCTATGCAGAATAGTGGAAGCAGCTTCGCGGGACTCAGAGTGTAATCCGGGGATACACGGACATGGATTTGAGTACATGGGTATGTACTCCACCACACGACCAGGCATGTCCAGCATACACAGAGCCGACCTAGATGTTTGGCCACAACGTGTAACCATAACACATGCCGTGTACTTACTTTTTACACGAACAACCCATCGACATGGGCTATGGAACACAGACAATATCCGTGGAGAGAAGACACAGCGTGTAACCATACCACACGCCGTGTACTTACTTTTTACACGACCAACCCTGTGACATGGGCCGTAACACATGGGCAGTACCCGGTGTCAGATGACATGGCGTGTATCATATATCTACACGCCGTGTAATTTTGGGAAATGGTTTGATCGTCTTGTTCTTGGTGACTTGGGCACATTTTTTTAAGTTTTCACCTAAGATGTAGGACGAAACATTGGGTTACATCATCCCTAAACTTCGTGACGGTTGATGTGTCCATCCCTTGACTCGAGGAGAGGATCCTCCCGAAACGAGCTTGTTGTGTGAAGGAACCCTAAAGCTGGCTGCGTTGTGACTGTGACGACGAAGACTGTGCAGAGATCCTCAGTGGATTCTACGGAGATGACTATAGCACTCAGCGATCCTACGTGGATCAGTGCTACCGATCCTGTGTGGGTCCGATCCTGTGTGGGTCAGCGCACAACGCTTCCGTGTGATCCAGTGCCTACAGATCCTATGTGGGTCCAATCCTGTGTGGGTCTTTGTGGGGGTTAGTTACCTATCGATCCTTTGTGGGTCAGATCCTAAGTGGGTCATTGCGGGGGTTAGTTACCTATCGATCCTTTGTGGTTCAGATCCTATGTGGGTCATTGCGGGGGTTAGTACCTATCGATCCTTTGTGGGTCCGACGTCTTAGATGAATCAGTGGCAATATCTGATAATCTCTATCTTCTTTTGAAGAAGTATACCTGTGTGAGCTGAATCCTGATTTTCTTTCCTATGTGGATTGTGTTGTGCCATCCTATGTGGATTTACGTTCTACTTTCCTATGTGGGTTGTGTTGTGCTATCCTGTGTGGATTTACGTTTTGCTTTCCTGTGTGGACTGGGTTGTACTTGGGCTCGGATGTTGGAGCCGAACGAGAATTGATGACTTAGGTATATGTATGGGCATATACCTAAGTAGTGTCAGATGTTACTTCGTGATTGTATCTTTCCTTTGTGGATTTTGGGAGACCTTTGGGGGTCTCAAGGTCCCTACTCAGTAGCTTATACTCACCCCTGCACGGGCTATGCCCGCACTACGTTGTGTTGGTTATAGACGACGGACAGCGTTGATCGTGGTTGAGGCTTGCGGAGCAGGACGGTACCTGGAGGTGGACCACTGGGCGGGACGTACTCGGAGCGGACGACTAGACCCGAGGAGCTGTGGAGGCTATCTGTACTCACCCTTCAGGTGGGACTTCCAGTGGACGGCTCGACGTTGCGGCTTTACTTTTCAGTTGCTGTTTTTTTCCCTTTCCAGTTGTACTTTACTTTCAGTTTGGGTTTGTATACTGGCCCACTTACTTTCCGCACTTACTGTTGTACTCAGTTTTTACTTAGTGTTTACTTCTACTGCTTGCTTGCTCTGTGGTGTTTGTTTACTTTACAAAGGCAATGCCTTCCCTTTTTACCAGGATTTATGCCTTGGTGCTAGTCGCCAGCCCCTGGCCTATGGAAGGCGGGCTTGGGGTAGTCACGACACGGGCCCCGAGGACGGGTCGTGACAAATTGGTATTAGAGGAGTTCGGTTCTACCACAGAACTCAAGACTCTGATCTTTTTCTATGTGAAGCAACAATGTTACGTGTATTGAGTGTGGTTATCAGTCCAGGGAGTCCAGTGTTGGTGCGACGACCAACGTATCCATACACCAGGACCCTGACTTCTGATTTCCGACTTAATGCACAAAAACATTGATTGTATGTGTGTTTCAAGTTTTCTTTGTGATTACTTTGTGTTAGCTCACCAGGTATACTTTTCTGACCGTGGAGCACCTGTTTCCTTTTCAGGATGGCCCCACGACGACAACTCGCTAGGGTTCCGAGAGTTGAGCGTGACGACAGCCCAATGAGCGACGAGGCCTCGGTGTAGGGCCCTTTGACAGCTGAGGCACCATCGATACCTTTACCCGCCGAGCCACCGATGCTTCCAGCCCTAGCCGCTGACGATGCACGTCACCTTAGTGCATTGCATGAGTTCCATCACCCGCGACCGCCCAGATTCTGCGGGGAGATGGACCCCCAGGAAGCCGAGGACTGGCTGGAGGCAGTGGTGAGAGTTTCCCAGTTAGTGAGGACACTAGTAGACCTCATGGCGATCCTCGCTGCGAGCCTACTGCACACGACAGCATGCAGGTGGTGGAGCTTGATGCTCTAGGTGCATGATGAGGCATCTCTTCTCTGGATAGACTTTGAGAGCCTCTTCCGCTCGGAGTTCGTCCCAGCCACCCTCCATGCGGTGCGCATCCAGGAGCTTCTTCAGTTGCGGCAGGGCAGCTTGAAGGTTGCCCAGTACTCGGTGAGATTTAGCGATCTCTCACGCTACTCGACAAACATGGTACGAGACCCATTCTTCCGGGCCCGGACCTTTGAGAAGGGGTTGAGACATGAGATCATGGCATCGCTGATCTCAATCAGAATTCCGACTCAGGCAGGAGTACTGGAGCGAGCCCTTTTGATCGAGAGTTTTCTTTCTGAGCCTTCTTCAGCAGCGAGACCTACCGCGGGGCGGCATGTAGTAGAGTCTTCTGCAGCAGGCAATCGACGGATGACTCATGGGTCCAGGTAGACCAGACCCTTAGGAAGATGACCTCTGGACACTGGCTCAACAGTGCGGGGAACACAGCGCGGAGCCAGTCTTTCGAGAGGTAGGTAATGCTACTCATGTGACGGCAGGGCCACATGGCTCGTGACTGCCTGACCCGCCATGCCGAGGAGCAGCAGATGGTTGAGGGGCCACCCTGGAAGAGGTAGAGGGTCGACCGTGGCGGTCCGTAGGGAGCAGGCAGACAAGGCAGAGGAGCTGGCCAAGCAGCAGGAGGTGGGCGACGCTTTGAGGCTCTACCACCACCACCACCAGGAGGTCCACCCCGGCCACAGGGAGCTGGCGGGCAGAGACAGGCACAACTCCAGGCAGCTGAGGCCTATGACCACGGCGCGCCCGAGATGATTTGAGGTACTATCTGTGTCTATTCCACTCTTTCTACAGTTCTTATAGACACAAGAGCGAGTCATTCTTTCATAGCCGCTGCCCTTGTTCGGAGCTCGGAGACTCCGACAGAGCCGTTGGCTCGATCCTTATGGCTAGAGACTCCTACGGAAGCAGACTCGATGATTACGCACTGGTGCCGGCAGTGTGATCTTACTCTAGGAGGTGAAAGCTTCAGCTGGGATCTTCTTGTAGCAGCGTCGAGGCCTTATGATGTCATCTTGGGCATGGATTGGTTAACTACAGTCCATGCACATATTGACTGTATTAGGCGCAAGGTGCGATGTGTACGCACCGACAGGAGCAGGTTCACCTTCACCGACAAGAAGGGAGCCTTTTCAGCACAGGATGGACTCTCGCAGAGGAGAGGACAACCCATCACTCATCAGTTGGCTAGCCTCATCCTAGGAGCAGTTGACGTGCGAAGTCCTGGTTTTCCTGCAGTGGTGGATCAGTATGCGGACGTTTTCCCCGACGACATTCCAGGACTACCTCCTCGCCGAGAGGTAGACTTTTATATTGACCTGTACCCCGAGACAGCCCCGATATCGACTCCAGCGTATCGGATGGCCCCCGCTGAGCTTCGAGAGCTACGAGTACAGTTGGAGGACTTGCAGAGTAAGGGGTTCATCCGACCCAGTGTTTCACCCTGGGCTTCCCCGATTTTGTTCGCCAAGAAGGCTGACGGGAGCTTGCGACTTTGTGTCGACTATCGTCACCTGAACCAGGTGACAGTAAGGAACAAATATCCTCTACCAAGGATTGATGACCTCTTCGATCAGCTCAAGGGAGCACGGTGGTTCTCAAAGATAGACCTCAGGTCAGGCTATCATCATCTCAGAGTTCGGGACGAGGACGTGCAGAAGACGACCTTCAGGTGTCGGTATGGCCACTATGAGTTCTTGTTTATGCCATTCGACGTAACCAATGCTCCAGCAGTGTTCATGGCCCTCATGAACAGGATATTTCAGCCATACCTCGATCGATTTGTCGTGGTCTTCATCGACGACATTTTGATTTACTCGACCACTGAGGATGAGCACGCCTACCACTTGCGGGTTGTACTGGACACACTCTGAGAGCACCGGCTTTATGGTAATCTCTCGAAGTGTCAGTTCTGGATACGCGAGGTCCACTTCTTGGGGCACGTCATCTCTGAGGCGGGAGTTGCGGTGGATCCTGCGAAGATCGAGGCTGTGCTAGCTTGGGAGCCACCCAGGAGTGTGATGGAGGTGAGGAGTTTCTTGGGACTAGCTGGATACTATCGGAGATTTGTGCCAGACTTCTCCAGAGTCACGACACCACTCTCAGCTTTGACGAAGAAGGGGAAACCCTTTGTGTGGCCAGATAGATGTCAGAAGAGCTTCTAGGAGCTGAGACAGAGATTGACCAGCGCCCCTCTCTTGAGGTTTCCTGAGGAGGGAGTAGGGTACGTAGTCTACTGCGATGCATCAGGGACTAGACTCGGATGTGTCCTGATGTAGGAGCGGGAAGTGATCTCCTATGGATCACGTCAGTTGAGGCCGCATGAGCAGAAATACGCTACCCTTGACCTGGAGTTAGCAGCAGTGGTCTTTGCTCTGAAGACATGGCGGCACTACCTGATGGGCGAGCACTTTTCAGTATTTTCTAACCATCAGAGTCTCAGGTACATCTTCTCTCAGAAGGACCTGAACCTGAGACAGTGGCGATGGCTCGAGTTCCTCCAGGACTATGACTTTGAGATAGTCTATACTCCTGGGAAGGGGAACGTAGTAGCCGATGCTATCAGCAGGAGGACGGGAATTTAGCTACTTGAGAAGGCGACAGAGAAACTAGCCTCTTTGCAGATATCCTTCATGGATAGAGATAGAGAAGCCTTCCTTCAGTCACTCACAGTCACTCCTCCACTACTACAGCGGGTCAGAGAGGCACAGCGTGGGGATGCCAACTGTGAGACGCGGCGTGCGCAGATATCCTCAGGACAAGCACCTAATGGTTTCTCCTTTGGAGCAGAGAATGACGTCCTTTTCAGAAGACGTACCATGGAACCAGTTTCATTATTGGAGGAGGTGCTGAGAGAGTTTCACACTTCTCCTTTGGCGGTACATCCTGGAGTGGCGAAGATGTACCAGGACCTCAGACGACAGCACTGGTGGCCAAGCATGAAGAAGGCTGTGGCAAAGTTCGTTTCTCGATGCCTCACCTGCCAGCAGGTGAAGGCAGAGCACCAGGTACCATCAGTCTTGGTACAACCTTTGGAGGTCCCAGAGTGAAAGTGGGACGGAATATCTATGGACTTCATGACTAGATTTCCACGCACTTCTAGAAGTCACTACTCCATTTGGGTGATTGTTGACCGACTCACCAAGTCGGAACAGTTCTTACCTATCATAGAACAAGGCTTAGTGGAGAGCTTGGGGCGTCTCTATGTTCAAGAGATTGTACGACTTCACGGTGTGCCAACATCTATCGTCTCCGATCGAGATTCTCGCTTTACTTCCCATCTTTGGAAGGGGTTGCAGGAGGCGTTTGGGATGCAGCTACGTCTGAGAACAACCTTTCACCCTCAGACGGATGGTCAGACGGAGAGGACCATTCAGACTCTCGAGGACATGCTCCGCGCATGTGTCCTAGACTTTGGTCACAGCTGGGAGAACCACCTACCCTTGGTGGAGTTTGCGTACAACAACAGCTACCACTCCACCATCGGGATGGCACCATACGACGTGTTGTACGACAGACCTTACAGATCTCCTTTGTGCTGGACAGACCCTGGGGAGTCAGCACTTGTGGGACCAGAGATGGTCCAGGCCACGACAGAGAAGGTCCAAGTCATCTAGGAGCGGATGAGGACATCTCAGAGCCGACAAAAGTCTTATGCTGACAGGAGGCGGAGGCCACTAGAGTTTGAGGATGGTGACCACGTCTTCTTGCATGTCTCACCTCGACGTAGATTACAGAGATTTGGCCGAGGTGGAAAGTTGTCTCCATGCTTCATCGGACCGTTCTAGGTCCTCACCAGGATTGGCGAGGTGGCTTATCGCCTGGCTCTACCACCTCAGTTGCACCGAGTGCACGACGTCTTCCATGTATCTCAGCTGAGGAGATACGTGCACGACCAGACGGATATCATTGATCATGGGAAGCTGGACGTTGATGATGGGGAGACTTTTGCGGAGGTTCCGGTGGAGATCGAGGATCGACAGGAGCAAGTCCTACGTGGATAGTCGATTCCTCTAATGCGCATCAGGTGGAAGCACGAGAATCTCCAGGAGAACACTTGGGAGCGGGAGGCTCAGATGCGTGCTCAGTACCCAGTTTTGTTTCCCTAGTTTCGATGTATCTTTTTGGGGAAGTAAAGCCCTGAGGTGGAAGTAATGTAAAGACCCGTAAACTTCAAGGAAATTTTTTTCTTAATTTTCTTTGGGATTTTACAAGAACGCAGTTTCGGACGACACTTGATTCTGAGGCCCGGTGTGCCCGGAATTTCTATCCAAAGTTTAGCTCAGGTACGTTCAGTGAACGAACGAGCGGGGATTTATATCTTTTGAACCAGTACTCAGAAGAGAATTCTGAGGGCACTGATGGAATCGAAACGCCCATATTTTCTTAGAAACACCTTTTCTGGAGTTGCGTTTGCTCGGGAGGAATTGTTAAAATTTAGGGAATTAAATGTTAGGTAAAATAAATTGTGTGCAAATTTATTTTATCCTTGGTAGTGAAATTCTCTCATGGGAAGTTTTTGGTGGGGCCCACAACCACCCAACTTCCCATGTGAGGTTATGAGGGTGGTGGGGACCACATGATCCCCCATATTCTCATATTCCCTAACTCCTCTAATCTCCCTCTTAAGTGTGTAACCCTTAAAACTTCCCATTTATTTTGTCACCTTCCCTCTCCCCACATTTATTCAATGCCAACTCTTTAATTTAATTAAGTGAGTTATGTATTTGAAATTTGTAATTTTGAAAGGCTTGACTTAAGATAATAAAATGAGAGGGATCTTATTTTATTAGGTTGGCTTGTGGTGTAAGGGGATTGGGGAGAAGGAAAAGTCTAAGTCTTGAAGTTCATCTTCTTCCTCGTCGTAGAACGCGAAGAACGTCGAACCTTCGACGAAGAACTTCGTCAGCTCAAAGGGGAGTTCGGCGTACCATCTTCTTCCCTCTCCGTAGCCGGTGAGAGACGCCATCCTCAGAGATCGACGACGCGACGCTGTGTACCGAGACGCTGATGAATCTCTTCTCCGTCACACCGACGATGCTTACAGAGTCTTCTTCCACAAAGATCTTTTCCGCGACGATCCTTCGTTCTTCTAGTTATCAAGGTAGGGGTGTGTTTTTATTTGAGCAACGCTGATTCTTCCTTCCATTGTTTATCTTGACCTGCTTTCTACCAAACTAACGTGGAAGGACCGGGCCAAACGAACATGGCCCGGTCCCCCGCCGTTTTTGTGAATGTTTGGTGGGATCTTCGTGTTCTTCATGGGTAAGGAACACCGGAACGTTGCTAGTTCGTTGTGCGACGCAACGATTCCAATTGAAGATCCAACATCATGACGTCCTAGAGATGGTGCGGAGATGATAGCGGGCGATGGTGCGACGATGATAGCGGGTGACAGATCAAACTGGAACGGGAGAGACCGTCCATTGACCGTTCTTCGAGTGGGTGAATCAAATCGTGATTTCAGAGTCGATCAGAGGCCCTAAAACACCGGAGACGATTACGGGACATCGGGGCAACTTATTGTTCGAAGTTTCGTGATGAGCGGACCATTAGAACGAAGAACGGACAACACGGGAGGCGCGTTGGATGGAGGCGTCGATTATGGAAAATTTCAGAATACACGGCGTGTTCCACTGACGAACACGCCGTGTAGTGTGGGTGTACTGTGGCTGGAGTTTTGGGTTTATACAAGTAACACACAGCGTGTGACCCCGACCACACAACGTGTAATCTCTACGTAGAATAATGGAAGCAGCTTCGCGGGACTCGACCTGTAATCCGGGGATACACAGACATGGATTTGAGTACACGGGTATGTACTCCACCACACGACCAGGCATGGCCAGCATACACGGAGCTGACCTAGATGTTTGGCCACGGCATGTAACCATACCACACGCCTTGTACTTACTTTTTACACGAACAACCAATCAACACGGGCTGTGGAACACGGACAATATCCGTGGACAGAAGACACGGCGTGTAACCATACCACACGGCGTGTACTTACTTTTTACACGACCAACCTTGCGACATGGGCCGTAACACATGGGCAGTACCCAGTGTCAGATGACACAACGTGTATCATATATCTACACGCCGTGTACTTTTGGGAAATGGTTTGATCGTCTTGTTCTCGGTGACTTGGGCACGTTTTTCTAAGTTTTCCCCTAAGATGTGGGACGAAACATTGGGTTACATCATCCCTGAAATTCGTGACGGTTGATGTGTCCATCCCTTGACTCGAGGAGAGGATCCTCCCGAAACGAGCTTGTTGTGTGCAGGAACCCTAGAGCTGGCTGCGTTGCGACTGCGACGATGATGACTGTGCAGATATCCTCAGTGTATTCGACGACGATGACGACTACAACACTCAGTGATCCTACGTGGATCAGTGCCACCGATCCTGTGTGGGTCCGATCTTGTGTGGGTCAGCGCTCAGCGGTTCTGTGTGAGCCAGCGCCTACAGATCCTGTGTGGGTCCGATCCTGTGTGGGTCTTTGCGGGGGTTAGTTACCTATCAATCCTTTGTGGGTAAGATCCTAAGTGGATCATTGCGGGGGTTAGTTACCTATCGATCATTTGTGGGTCATATCCTATGTGGGTCATTGCGGGGGTTAGTACCTATCGATCCTTTGTGGGTCCGACAGCTTAGATGAATCAGTGGCAATATCTGATCATCTCTATTGTCTTTTGAAGAAGTATACCTGTGTGAGCTGAATCCTGATTTTCTTTCCTATATGGATTGTGTTGTGCCATCCTATGTCGATTTACGTTCTACTTTCCTATGTGGATTGTGTTGTGCTGTCCTGTATGGATTTATGTTTTGATTTCCTATGTGGAATGGATTGTACTTGGGCTCGGATGTTGGAGCCGAACGAGAATTGATGACTTAGGTATATGTATGGGCATATACCTAAGCAGTGTCGGATGTTACTTCGTGATTGTATCTTTCCTTTGTAGATTTTTGGAGACCTTCGGGGGTCTCGGGGTCCCTACTGAGTAGCTTATACTCACCCTTACATGGGATATGACCGCACTACGTTGTGTTGGTTGCAGACGATGGGCAACGTTGATCATGGTTGAGGCTTGCGGAGCAGGATGGTACCTGGAGGTGGACCACTGGGCGGGACGTACTCGAAGCAGACGACTGGACCCGAGGAGCTGTGGAGGCTATATGTACTCACCCTTCAGGTGGGACTTCCAGTGGACGGCTCGACGCTGCGGCTTTACTTTTCAGTTGCTGTTTTTTTTCCTTTCCAGTTGTACTTTACTTTCAGTTTGGGTTTGTATATTAGCCCACTTACTTTCCTCACTTACTGTTGTACTCAGTTTTTACTTAGTTTTTACTTCTACTGCTTTCTTGCTCTGTGGTGTTTGTTTACTTTACAAAGGCAATGCCTTACCTTTTTACCGGGATTTACGCCTTGGTGCTAGTCGCCAGCCCCTGCCCTATGGAAGGCGGGCTTGGGGTAGTCACGGCACGGGCCCCGAGGACGGGTCGTGACAGGTGTAAAATCTTATTCATTAATGTTATGAAGAATTTATAAGCGTTAGTTAGACCAAAAAAATCATGAGGTACTCAAAAATCCATTATTTCTCCAAAAGGATGTCTTTGGAATATTCAACTCCTTTATTATGAGCTGGTGATAACCAGATTTAAGATCAATTTTTGTGAACCATTTTTCCTATTTCAACTTATCTAACAAGTCATAAATGCATGGTAAAATATATTTATTCTTAATTTTTACTCAATTGATTTTTTGATAATCAATGCATAAGATGAGAGTTCCATCAGCTTTCTTGTAAAAGAGCACAAGTGCTATATTATGTTATTGTAGAAATTCTAGGAGTCACAGTGACAGATGATTAACAGAAGAGTAAAAATTAAAAACAAAAGAACAAGAAGAAGATATTGGGACAAAGATATTTACGTTGTTTGAGAATAATCCCTACACCCACGTAGAGGTAGAATCACTTCACTATGAAATATGGGATCACAATTACAAGGAGATCTTAGAGTTTCTAACATGTAGAAATGCTAACCTGAAATGGAATAATAAAGAAGGTGAAGCACTATTTAACCAACTGAATTGAAATTCTACCATACTATAGTGAAAGTTGGATAGAATTCTACATCTATATAGTGTCGCAGCCACCCAAGTCCAAGATGATACAGTGGACGACAACTGGAAGTCCACAGAGCTACAGTACTAATTGCACCAAAGTTTTCATTGCTATAGTGCCATGTCGGTGTCATCTGGTCAGCTATTCTATGGTCCGTCAGAGTTTCTACAGTTCCCAAAAATTTGGGTTAGGTCTATTTTCCACCCATAGCACAGGCTCATTGCCCCCTGAAACCCCCAACGAGCTCACCATGGTGCTCGACCTATGAAGTTACAGCCTGGTGCATAGTATGGGTCATAAGCATTTGTCTAATCATCATACAGAACAAATTAGGCTACACCAATCCAATAAAGGTGAAACATGAGGGCATATAAAGGCCTTGGGACTCAAGTAATCTAACAAAATTTTCAGTTCTTTCAACTCAGTTATATCCATATAGTAATATTACATCAATATTGACTGAGTTCTTGACACTAAGTCAGTAGAGAACTCACTTCCCTCTTCTAAGGAAAAATTAAAATTTCAACTAGAAATACTTTAGGAAATTCATTGAAAAATTGAGGAATATCACCACTAAAATATTCTTGACTTAGTTCAGTTGCAGATAAATACATCAACTCCCCATGATCTGGAATATGGGGTCCCACCTAACTGGACCTTCAGTCCCACTCTTCTTGAAACACACAAGTGTTCTCATCAGGGTAAGTGAAGGACACTCATCGATTGTAAAAATTGATTCGATATTTGTGAGAAATCAACCAATACATCTTGGTAATAACATCAAAGTGATCTAGGTTGAGAACCAAAAAATCTCAAACTATCTCAATGTCGCACACACAGAAAGAGCGTGAGAGGAATTGGAAACCCTGATCCTTTTTCTTTCCTAGAAGCATCACCAATTCCATAATGAATGACACTAGTTCTATTGGAAGTTTGAAAAATCCATAATATGCATTGACATGAAGGAGTGAGAGACACCTACATCAAACAAATAATTTGAATTAGTAGAAATGGTACCTATCATAGTTGTAGGTCCTGTATCAACTTCCATTAGACACTCCTCCACTGTGTGTAAATGCTTCATTCTAGAGGCTTATGGTTGGAACCCTATTGTCCATTAAGCATCTGACTGTATCAAAAATTATCTTGGTGCCGACGATCCTATTCTAGAGTGAGAATAAGAAAAATCCAGAACAAACCTCTGTTGGTGATCACGACATCGACACAAGTTACAAATCTTTGGAGGTACAAATCAATAGCGCTTTGTGTTCCCTTTCTGGACACACTGGTAACAAGCTAGTCCACTGACCATTAATGATGGTGTAGAAAAAGACTTATGAGAATAACCACCGCTATTTAATTTGTGAAACTCACTCCAGTTCCTATCCCCTTTAAAAGATACATTGAATCTACCACCGAATGTAGGAGGAACTTTGGTCAGCCTTAACTTACCCACCAGGTCAATCTCCACAATCATCACCCTATCCACCACCTAGACATTGGTAGAAAGATTTAGAATGAAGACTTGAGATTTTATATCAGGTTGAAGACCCATATGAAACTTATGAGCCTCTATATTATCATTAGAAACAACCTTATATGAAAACATAGTGAGCTCAGTGAAGTGATTAATGTATTCTATCACTATCCAATTTGCTTTCTCAAGGGTGAGGAACTCAGTAGTTTTTTAAAAAGTCATAGAATATAGGTAGAATTACTCGATGAAGATGGCATTTATGTATTTACACTCCAACTCCTCATGTTTATTTACCAAAACCACTGAATCCCACCACCTTTTACTCGGGCCCTCAAGCTTGAAGTCAACACACCCCACTTTGGTGAAATTAGGGGTCTCTAGGATTTCAAAGCTCTTTTAATATTTTATAACCAATATTCCACCTCCTAAGGATCATTCAACCCTAGAAAAGACAATGGTTTCTGATGAAGACACTCATGGTCTTGATTCATATCCCCTACCCTTCTAGTTTCCATCTATCTAGCCTAAACAGGGGAAAGTGACACACATTGGTCCATAGCTACGACTATGCGCAAAATTGATCTGATGAGATTCTGATGAAATGGGGGGTTTCCCTACCGAGGTTCATCGACAACACACACACAAGGATTCACTTTAAGTCTTATAGGGGAATGGTACTATATATAACCATACAAAGAGACACACGAACATGATATCCAATAATCAATTTTGACTTAAAATAACAAAATTCAACCATAATGATAGAGAGACATGGGAAAAAAGAAAAACTGGGATCAAAACACTTTGAATCCTAAAAGAAACATTTCTCGAACACATATGCTAACTTAAGGCTCATAGCAATGAGAGGTGTCCAAAAAATTGCTCACAACATACCCCTTAAGTTACAATATTCTTATCTCCTATCTACTAAAACATCCAAATGACACATACTGAAAATGAAAACAAACAAACCTCTATTTGATATCAATTTGTCCAAACCAACCCAGATTACCCAACTATCTGGAAACTGAGTCAGTATAAAACATAACACAAAGGTCATTCCCAATCCCCACAGGTCATTGAAAAGTTCCTGAGCATCAAAAAATACCTTTGGGAACAATTTTTCCACAAAAGAACATAAAATAAGATAACATGAGAAAAGGGAATACCAGTATGCCAATACAATTCAACAATGGAAAAGTGATATAAGTAAGACAAAATAGGTGTCCAAAAACCACAACTCCAAATAAAAGTACAAGTACAGAAGAACCCATCTCTATGTGATGTGTAGTCACTATTAAACTCAAACCCCCAAACCCTGCTAACAAACTAACTCACTGCCACCCTGAGATACCTTGAATTTACCAACTTTAGAAAAAAAATCTACATACACCCAAAAGTGTATTTAGGGTGTGAGTAAAACAATCCCAGTATGATCCCATCAAGTGTTTCATAAGCAAAATTTATAATATAATCTAGTTATGATCAAGTAATAAAAGACAAGACATGAAGTAAAATTTTATAAATTTTAATATAAAACAAGGAGTATCACCTTTTTTACAACTTGAAGATCATTTCCAAATAAACCAGTTTTCAATGAATTTTCATAACATTCCAAACATACATTTCAACGATTACTAATAAGTAAAAATAGAATTTGGGATAACATTAGTTCTAGGTTAGTGAGGATCCTCATACCAATATCAAAATCAATAGGCCACATGGTATGCACATTTCCCTAATGGAATGGGTCTAGGGGTAAAAGTTCACTCTCGAGAGTGGCTTCCTACCATAAATTAGGCCACCTGGTGCACAAATTACCATAGTAAAAAAGACATAAGTGGTAAGATTTCATCCTTGCAGTTGTAAGATCCTGAAATTTTCTAAAGATGTATGAGGATCATTTACAGGTAATCCTTTAACTCATGTTGAGTACTTTTCATTTGGTTTTTACCTTGGGGTGTGTTTGGGTGAAAGTTGAGAATTTTGGAAGGAGTAGTGCATGTGCACAGTTGGTACACGGTTTTCCCAAACCATGCACCCTGGCCTAGAAAACCATTCAACCCTAGACATAGGGGAATTGCACACCTGGCACATAGTTTTTCAAACTATTCTCCCCATTAGTAGAAAACATGCACCCCCTAGAAGAGGCGCATGGTTTGGAAAATCATATGCCCATGCCTGAAAAAATATGCATACAGTTTTAATTAAACGGAAAATTAGTTTTTAAAATACTCGAACCCCCATATTAACCCCAAATCAACCCCACTCACCCTTTAAAGATTCCTATTGATTTTAGAGGCTCCCAGATGAATTCCTAGGTCTCCCACCCTCCGTTCTTGGTGATTAAAAGTCCGGATCAAATATCTGAACATTACCCAGTAAGTGAATCTCATCCTGATTGGTTTTCTCGTCTCTTTATCATTATTATCCAATCCTTAAAAGAATGTTTATCCAATTTTTATTCTTGATCTAGATCCAGGTTTGATAGATCTTGATTCATTTGATCATGGATCTAGGTTTCAGATCTAGATCATGTTGTTCGTCACGTTCTTGATTAATCAGCTTCAAATTGGGGATCCTTCCATTTGCGAGCATTTTCTAATTAATTAAGGTAGGTGGTATATAATTCAAATCTCATATTCTTGATTTCAATTATGTGTATGTAATTGTGGAATTTCTAGGGTTCATTTAGAAATTAAATTTCCTAAATTGAATTGATTAATTTAGTGAATCAATTAATTAAGGGAATGTGAATTTTGAATTATTAATTGATGAATTAATTATCGAGATATTGGATTTGAGAATAACTAATTGTTGAATTAATTATCGTAATATTGAGATCGTGGAATTGGAATAATTAATTATTGAATTAATTATGAGGATTTTGGGATTACAGATTCTTGATTAATTAATTGTTGAATTAATTAAGGGTATTTGTTGTGTTTATAAAATTGATTGAATTAGATTATGTAATTAGTGAATTAATTAATGGAATTTAGGGGATTAATTAATTTTTTAATTAATTAATGGGATTGACGTGATAAACTAATTTTTGAATTAGTAATGAAATTGATGTGATTAATTAATTGTTGAATTAATTATTGGAATAAAGTGAGTATGAAATTGTTTCATTTGATTAAATAATTGGTGAATTAATTAATTATAATATTGTGATTGTGAAATGATGAATGGTGATGATTAAATTAATTCATGTATTATGAAATATGAATGGTAACAATGACATTCAATTATGAAATGATGAGTGGTAACAATGACATCTAGTCATGTATTATGAAATATGAATGGTAAAAATGACATTCAATTATGAAATGATGAATGGTAACAATGACATTCAGTCATGTATTATGAATTATGAATGGTAATAATCACATTAAATTATGAAATGATTAAGAGTAACAATGAAATTCAATCATGTATTATGAAATATGAATGGTAATAATGACATTCAGATATATGATATGGTTTAGATGTCCTTGAGAACCTAGGGGTGTTATGTGGTTAAATACAGAGTAATTGAATAAATGTAATTTTTTTACCATATTACTTGTATTTTATTCTTTATACAACTATATACACTGTTTTTGACTGGATTTTGTTTTAAACGGAGTTGGTGGTGGCCTACTAAGTTGTACTCACACCCTACTCGGGATACTTGATTGGTACTCGAATATACTTCATGTTTGTAGGACATGATAAGGGAAAATACCATATGTTAGATGTCTAATTTAGAATAGAGAATGGATGAGGGGATTAGACATGGTTTGAAACCTTTTTGGGAGATATCAGCATGTTTACTTTTGGGTTTTCATTTTGAAAGTTGGCATGTACTTTAGCATGATATATCTGAAGTTCAGTTTTAGTATTGTATTTCTAATTTTGGTTCTTCTTATGATATTGGTATTATTTTGGTTATGGTTATATCCTATTGTTATTCATGTTTATTTCAACTGTTTTTCTACTTTGGTAAATAGGGTATAGTCTGCCTATGATTTATATTAGAATTTTTCTACTAGTCGGTGGCCTCTGGCATACTGGGTGGCGCTCCTGAGTTCTTGTGACTAATCAGCTTGGGTCATCAACGTGTGGAACCTAGGTTAGGACGTTACAAAGTGGTATCAAATGATGATTTCTTTTCTTTTATTTTATCTTACTATTTGGGAAATGTATACAGGAGACTAGAAAGAGTCGAGCCTTGTTCATGAGCTCATAAATGAGAGTAGAAAACCCATTTGTGGAGGAAAAACACTTGTACCTAGGTTTGGATTGTTGTTATTGATATGTGTTGTTATAGTTGATGTTATTTCACCTCGAGTGACACACTTATTGTGTGATGTGATTATTGTTTATAAATTTTATTGATATTGGACTTGTCATCTGTATTGGCACGATTTGATAATGAATGAATAATTCTTGGAATTTAGGATTATTTTATGACATGTATCATTTTATAAACACATAGAAAAAGGGGTTTTGGTTATGTTATTGCACTTGAAATGTTTTTCCTTGATTGTGAGATTGAAATGAAAATGTGCCTAATATGAAATTGAGAATTCTAAAATGATGCAAGATGAAAATAAGTGGGTTCCTAATGAGAAACTTGAATATTGATATTATTTTACCCTTTGTTAACTATGACTTGGAGGTAGGATAGTTAAGGGTAATGATAGCTCCACAATTTTGACAATGTAGCGAGGGTTTGGGGAAAATGACTTGTTTTGACTTAATTTTAAAACCCTATTGTGAAATGTGTTAAAGTTGTGTTATGTGTCTTGAGATGTGTGTTTATCATTGCTCACTTCATGCAATTTAGGGAAAGAGACCTGGGGTGGGTTGTGAAAAGCATGTCTGACCTGACGAGAGAGTTTCAATTGCAACACCCACCGAATTTCACTAGAGAGGGTGGAATTGAGGGAATTGAGTTTTGGATTTAGTTAATATAGACTATACTTGACCATTTAGAGACTCTGGATGAGAAGAGGGTCAAGTTGGATACTTACATGTTGCAAGGATCAGCAAAGCACTGGTGGGATGTTCAGTCCCAGACAGGGTAGACAGACGGGATGTCTTGGAAATACTTTTTGGATAACTTCATGGAGAACTTCTATCCATAGATGATGAGGTAGTACAAAGTAGTTGAGTTCATGAGGTTGAATTAGGGGAGTATTTTCATGATGTAATACACTAGATGATTCATAGATTTATAGCATTTCGTTACAACATTGGAATGGGATGAGACAACTACGAAGAGGCATTTATAGGATGAACTTAAATGTGAGATTAAGTCCCAAGTTAACCTATTTTGGTTAAAGAAGTTTACTGAGCTGGTCGATCAGTCTCTCATAGTCGAGGAGAAACTGAAAGAGGATTCCAGTGTAGGATAGATGGTTGCTACTGGATGATCAGGAGGTACGACTTCTGAGAGTAAGAAACGTCATTACGAAAATGTTAGTCAGGGAATTGGAAAGTAGAGTGTCTCGATAGAGGGGTCTATTACATAGGACCTTTCTAGATTTTTCTTTCACTAGTGTGGTAGTATAGGCCACTATCGTAGAAATTATTTACAACCACCAATAGAGTGATGATAATGTGGCAGGATGAGTCATCCATAGAGGTTTTGTAGGAACCCGTGATAGACGGGTAGTGATAGAAGATCTAGACAGAACTAGGGTGCAGGAGGGAGATTGTCTGCACCATATCCATCTGGAAACTGGAGTTCTATTGGACGTGTCATAGAGGAAGTGGATGAGGTGATTTGGGTAAAGGGAGCCCATATCAGTAGAGTGGTTCAACTTAGGGGACTTAGAATGCATCATAGGGAAGAGGGGCATGATAGTTACATGCAGTTCAACCAACACTGGTAGATAGCGAGGATAGACCATCAATATTTATATGTACTATTCTTGTAGATTCTATATTAGCTAGTGTATTATTTGATACTGATTCCTCTAATTCCTTTATTTCTGCATAACTTTTGAATGGTTTGAGTTTGGAAGTGGAGTTCTTGATCAGGGTGTTGACAATAAATAAATCATTGGGAGTATAGTTGAGGGATATCTATTTGTGCAAGGGTTGTTTTCTTGAGGTTGGGGAGTATCGTTTTATTTAAGATCTATACATTCTAGATATGTCAAAATTTGACCTAATTTTGGGTATGGACTAGTTAGTAGCATACCGAGCCCATATTGATTTTTACTGGAGGAGAGTGACTTTTATGTATCTTATGGATGAAAAATACGTTCATTATGGAGAATGAGATATCCAGGCAAGCCATTCAAGGCTAGTTCATCAGAAACTAGGGTAGCTTACCACCTAATTTTCTAGTCTATTTTTTGATGATAGAGGTGTGAAATAGGATATCTATCCACTCATAGTGGAATAGTTTCATGATATGTTTCTCAAAGACTTCTCCAGGATGCCACCTAAGAAAGATGTGAAATTTACTATTGAGCTCATGCTTGGGGATAAACCAGTTTCAATTCCACCATATATAATGACACAAATAGAGATTTAAGATCTCATGACTCATCTAGAAGAGTTGATGGATAATGATTTTATCCTTCTAAGTATGTCTCCTTGGGGTTCTCCAATTGTGTTTTCAAAGAATGCTGACGGGAATCTGCGCTTGTTTGTTGATTACTGGAAGTTGAACCAGATGACTGTGAAAAACCAATATCCTCTTCTACGCATCGATGACCTATTTGACTAGTTGAGGGTATATTTTGTCTTCTCAAATATATACTTGAGATCAGGGTATCATCAATTGAGAGTTCAACCATCTAATACACTGAGGACCACTTTCAAAAGCAGGTATGAACTATATCAGTTCGCCGTAATGCCATTTGAGTTGAGGAATGCACCATTAGTGTTTATGGACTTGACAAACTGAATATTCCATCCATACCTGGATCAGTTTGTGTTAGTGTGTTTAGATGACATCTTGGTGTACTCCGAGACTCATGATGATCATTCCCAACATCTTAACATCATCCTGAGTAAACTGAGAGAGCATCGACTATAGCCAATCCATATGAGTGTCCGTTTTGGATTGATCAGGTTCACTTTTTGGGTCACATCATCTCGGAGGAAGGTGTGTCTATAGACACAGATAAAGGTTAGACAACTATTTCTTGGGAGCATCCCAAGAATGTTTTAGATATCCATAGCTTAATAGAATTATCTGGATATTATAAGAGATTCATCCAAGAAATTTCCCGACTAACACCACCACTTTTGAGCTTGACCAAGAAGGGGATAAAGTTTGAATGGTTGGAAGCATGTGATAATTCTTTCTAGGAGTTGAAGAAGTGATTGAAATTGACACCAATATTGATCTCACCCGAACCCGGTGAGAAGTATATGGTGTTTTGTGATGATTTTGGGATCATACTTAGAGAAGTGTTGATGTAAGGTGATCAAGTTGTGGCTTATGGGTCTTAGAAGTTGAGGTCACATGAATGGAACTACCCTACATACAATATTGATTTAGCTATAGTAGTTTATGCATTGAAGTGTTGGCATCACTATCTATTTGGAGAAAAGTTTAATATGTATATGGATCATAAGAGATTAAATTATATATTTTCACAGTGAGATTTGAACCTTCAGTAGTGGAGGTGGGTTGAGTATATGCAGCTATTTGATTTTGAGCTAACATATATGCTCAGGAAGGGAAATAATGTTTCTGATGCTTTAGGAAGGAAAACTCAGGCTCAGGCAGTTCAAGAGTCTAGTGCTGAGTGGAAGATGATGACTTCGCTGGCTAAGATACATGTTGTGGTTCTGGAGGGTTCAGAGTAGATGACTCTCATATCAGTTTAAGTGGAGTCTACACTTTTGAGTCGGACTAGAGACAGGTAATATGAATATCCGAAATGTTTGGCCTCGAGGAAAATCTTTGAAGGTGGGGAGTCACATTATTATTGGATCATAGATGAGTATGAGATCATCTATGTTAGGAATTGGGTTGTTGTGTTGATGAGTATGTAGGAGGAGCTGATGTGGGAATTTCATGTCTCAAAGTGGGTGGTGCATCTAAGAGTGACCAAAATGTACCATGAGATACAAAAATAGTTTTGGTAGACAGGAATGAAAAAGGAGATTATAGGGTTTGTGACACAATGCTACACTTTTCAGTAGGTGAAGAATGAGCATCAAAGACCTCATGGTTTATTTCAGCCATTGCCCATTCCAGACTGGAAGTGGGATGACATTATTGTAGAATTTATGGTGGGTCTCTTGAGGACGCCTTAGAAGAATGAAAATATTTGGGTGATTGTTGATCATTTGATAATGTTAGAACATTTCCTACCTATAAGGGAGACCTTTATAGTGGAGTAGTTGATAGAAATGTATGTTTGGGAGATAGTACGTCTGCATGGGGTGTCACAAAATATTGGTTTAGACCGTGACTCATATTTCACTTTGCACTTACGGAAGGTATTATAGAAGGCGCTTGGTGCACAAGTTTTATTAAGTATAGATTTTTTAAGATCCCGAACTTTTTAGGAAGTCATATCAGGCCCATTTTCAGGTAATTTTCATTGTTTCTAAGTACCCTTGTTTTGGAGTTGTGGATTGGGGTGCGTTTGGGAAAGTTTTTAAGAAATATTAATGGATATAGGTTTGATAATAGTGTGAAAAACTATGTTTCTAAACCTAGGTAACCGTACAAACCATGAAAACCTAGATAGAGAGGTCTGCACGGTTGGTGCACGATTGGTGCACGGTTTACCCTAACCATGCACCCCTACCCAGGAAACCATGCACACAGGTTTTAATTATCTTAAAATTAGTTTTTAAATCACCCGAACCCCTGAGACCCCTTTATTTTGACCTAGGATTAGGTTTGAAAAATTACAATTGATCCTAGAGCCTTCTAGAGGTATTCCAAGGTTATTAGAACACCGTTTTTTGAGATCTAAATCCCAAATTGAAGATCCGCTCCCTTCTTAGTAAGTGGATTTCATCCCATTTCTTCTTTCATTCTTTCTGCTATATTTCTTTGGTCTTTTTATGGAATATCTCTATTTTTTCCATATATCTAAACATATGAGTTGACATCTAGATCTAGGATTGTGGATATAAATCTAGATTTGAAATATCTTTATGATTTTGGTCTTAATTTTAGGTTTAGGGATTTAGATTAGGATCTTGATTGACATCATTGTGCCACTCAGATTTTGGGGATTTCCTTTGGGTTAGCATCTGTCAACAAACCGAGGTAGGTGGTCTAAGTCAAACTCCCATATTCATGGATTTGATATGTGTATGTGAGATTATTGATTTTCTAGCTTCCCTTGATATTTGATTTCCTGAATTTGAGTAATTAGGAATGTTAATTTGACTTTTTTATGCTTTGGATTTGATATGTGTATGTGAGATTATTGATTTTCTAGCTTCCCAATTAGATATTTTATTTGGAAATTTTGTTTATGGGTTGAGATATTTTAATTGAGATATTTAATTGGTTGTGTTAAGATAATCAATTGGGAGAAATAAATTATGAGATGATATTTGGATATGTAAGATAATTAATGGTGAATTAATTATGTTCTAGGATGTTGATTAAAGATAATTAATTGTGAGAATTAATTATGATAAGTTGATATTTGATTTGGTTAATTAATTGTGAAGAATTAATTATGGAATAATATTTGTGTTGATTGATTAATTAATTTATGAATTAATTAATTGGTTATGTGCTTAGTTAATTTTTGGGTTAACTAATGGGCTTTGATATGTTTAACTAATCATTGGATTAGTAAGGGAATGATGTGGTTAATTATTTTGAATTAATGAATGATTTAAATGATTGAGAATGTGGGTGCTAGACATGGTGTTCTAGACCAATTTAGAAGTTGGGACTTAGACATGGCATTCCTCCCCAATAGTTATCCAAAATTGTGATGTGGGGTGTTAGACATGGAGATCTACAACGAATAAGACTTGGGGTTCTTGACATGGCATTCAACACCGAATGAGATTTGGGGTGCTTGACATGGAGTTCAACACCAAATGAATGACACTAATGAATTATGATTTAAAGGAGAGACATGAGTTGAAACCGGGTTTAATGTGATGATTAAAGAACAAATGACAATGTGATAACTATTTAATTATGAATTGTAATTATTGATTCATAGAATTTCATACAACATCTTTTGACTGGACTTATTTTAGACACCGTTGGTGGTGACCTACTGAGTCGTACTCATGCCCTACTCGTGCCTCCTAATCAGAACCCGAGAAGACTTTGTTGTTGTAGGATAGAATAAGGGAAAGGCCCTGGGATAGGTTTCTGTTTGGGAATGGAGTATGTGTGAGGGAACAAAAAGTAGTTTGGGACCTGCTTTGGATTCGTTGTGTCTTTACTTTTAGTTTCATTGTAGACACTTGAAACTTTCATTTTCATATCATGTTTTCCCTTTCATTTGAGTACTGTATTTCCTATTTTGACTATCATGTGACATGGTAATGTTCTAGTTATATATATGATTCCACACTTGTTTATTTTTTTTTCTTTTGTTGATGTCTAATTCTGATAAAAGAGGGCATAATCTCCCCATGAATGAATTACCAGACCCCCGCTACTAGTCATCACCCTCTAGCATACGGGGAGGTGCGCTTGAGTGCAGGTGACTGACTGGATTAGGGAATCGTTTAGTGTAACCTAGGTCGAGACGTTATAGATTTCCACCCACAATCATATGGGTAATCAGATCATACTTTTTAGGTACTTGAGGACATGATACAAGCATATGTACTTAACTTTTGAGGATCTTAGGAGAAGCACCTAGTGTTGGCGAAGTTCATCTATAACAATAGTTGTCAGGCTACGATTCATATAGAACCATATGAGGATCTTTATGGTAGGCCATGCAGATTGCCTCGATGTTGGATGGAGGTATGTAAGTCAGAGTTTTTAGGATCGACTCTCGTACAAGAGACACCAAAGAAGGTTTAGTTGATTTGAAAGTAGATGGATACAGCTCAGAGTAGACATAAGTCATATTCTGATAGAAATTGATGACCCCTAGAGTTTATATAGGGTGATCATGTATTCTTTCGAGATTCTCCTAGTTTGGGTCACCATAGGATAAATAGATAGAGAAAGTTGGTGCCCAAGTTTTTTGGACTGTTTGGGGTTATGGAGAGAATCAGTTCGATGACATACCGATTGGATCTTCCATAGAGGTACAATGCTATGCATGACATTTTCAATGTGTCACAACTTTGGTGGTATCACCCCAACCCTTCTCATATGTTTGATGTGAATGATGTTGAGCTTGAGATAGATGTATCCTTTGAGGAGCATTTGATGCATGTGTTAGATCACAGTGAGAAAGTTTTGGGGGGAAAGACCATGCCGATAGTTTGTGTATTGTAGAAACATGGATGTGTTTGGGAGAAAAAATGGGAGAGAGAAGCAGATACGAGGTCTCAGTAGCCCGATATTTTGACTTTTAATCTTAGAGATGTGTGGGAGTACAACTCAAGGACGAGCTATTATAAGTTGGGGAGATTGTGAGATCATAACCATTACTATATATGTCTCAGGATCATTTACATGTACTCCTTTTCCTTTTTTTGAGCACTTTTCATTTGGGTTTTACCTTGGGGTGTCTTTGGGTGAAAGTTGAGAATTTTGGGAGGAGGCCATGTGCACAGTTGGCACATGGTTTTCCCAAACTATTCACTTTGAACAACCAAACCGTGCAACCCCAGATAGAGGGGAATTTCATGGCTGGATCAAGGTTTTTCAAACCATGTGCCTCATTAGAAAAAACCATGTACCCCTATAAGAGAAGAATAGTTAAGGCACACAATTTGGAAAATTGTGCACCCCTACCGAGAAAACCATGAATATAGTTTTAATTAATTTGATAATTAGTTTTTAAAATACCTAAATCCACATATTAACTCCAAATTGACCCTCACTCGTCCCCTAATGATTCCTATCAAATATAAATTCCCCCAGAAGAATTCCTAGGGATATCGACCTTCATTCTTGGCGATTCAAAGTCCGGTTTAAATATATGTACTTTCCCTAGTAAGTGAATCTCATCTCGATTAGTTTTCTAATATCTTTCCCATTCTTATCCCATCCTTGAATTTTTTTTATCTACTATTGATTCTATATCTAGATCTAGGTTTTTTATATTTTGATTCATTTGATCATGGATCTTGGTTTTAGATCTATATTGTGTTCTTCATCACGTTCTTGATTAATCAGCTTTAAATTGGGGATTCTTTTGTTGGCGATCATTTGTCAATAAATTGATGTAGGTGGTATATAATTCAAATCTCATAGTCTTGATTTCAATTACGTGTATGTAATTCCGGAATTTATAGGGTTTTTTTAGAAATTGAATTTCCTAAACTGAATTGATTAATTTTGTGAATCAATTAATTAAGAGAATGTGAATTTGGAATAATTAATTGATGAATTAATTATCGAGATATTGAAATTATGAGATTTGGGAATAATTAATTATTGAATTAATTATTGGAGTATTGAGATTATGGAATTGAAATAATTAATTATTGAATTAATTATCAGGATTTTGGGATTGAAAATTATTGATTAATTAATTGTTGAATTAATTAAGGGAGTTTGTTGTGTTTGTGAAATTGATTGAATTAGATTAATTAGTTGGTGAATTAATTAATAGAATTGATGGAGTTAATTAATTTGTGAATTAATTAATGGGATTTATGTGATAAAGTAATTGTTGAATTATTAATGAAATTGATGAGATTAATTAATTGTTGAATTAATTAATGGAATGAAGCGAGTATGATTTTTTTCATTTGATTAATTAATTGGTTAATTAATTAGTTATAATATTGTGTTTGTGAAATGATGAATGGTAATAATGACATTCAATCATGTATTATGAAATATGAATGATGATAATGACATTCAATTATAAAATTATGAATGCTAAAAATGACATTCAATCATGTATTATGAAATATGAGTGGTAAAAGTTACATTCAATTATGAAATTATGAATAGTAAAAATGATATTCAATCATGTATTATGAAATATGAATGGTTAAAATGAAATTAAATTTTGAAACGATGAATGGTAACAATGACATCAAGTCATGTATTATAAAATATGAATGGTAACAATGACATTCAGTCATGTATTATAAAATATTAATAGTAACAATGACATTCAATTATGAAATGATGAATAGTAACAATGAAATTCATTCATGTATTATGAAATATGAATGGTAACAATGGAATTCAGATATATGATATGGTTTGGGTGTCCTTGAGAACCCAGGGGTGTTGTGTAGTTAAATAAAGAGTAATTGAATAAATATAGATTTTTTACCTTATTGCTTGTATTCTATTCTTTATAAAATTGTATACACTATTTTGACTAGATATTGTTTTAGATGCTGTTGGTGGTGGACTACTGAGTTGTACGCACAAATTACTTAGGACTCTTGATCGGTACCCAAATAGACTTCATGTTTATAGGACATGATATAGACAAAGACCCTATGTTAGATGGATGATTTGGGATGAAGCATGGATGAGGGGACAAGACATGGTTCAGAAACTTCTTGGGAGTTTTCAATGTTTTTACTTTTGGGTTTTCATTTTGACACCTAGAACATACTTTAGGATGGCATATCTACAATTCAGTTTTGATATTGTATTTATAGTTTTGGGTTATCTTGTGATATTGGTATTATTCTTGTTATGGTTATATATTATTTTTATCCATGTTTATTTATACTATTGTGCTACATTGGTAAAGAGGGTATAGTATCCCCATGATTTATATTAGACCCTCGCTTCTAGTCGACAACCTTTGACGTATGGGGAGATGCGCCTAAGGTCATGTAAATTATTAGCTTGGGGCACTGACATGTGGAACCTGGGTTAGGATGTTACACTCCCTGCCTCATCGATGATCACATTTGATATTACCATATTGAAATCATTCAATGGTCATTTCATCTTTAAAACTATATAAAGCATGCTTTAAAACCATTTTTTAGCAACTTCTATCACGACCCATACCCCAGGGCCCATGTCGTGACTACCCTAAGACCACCTTCCATAGGCCAGGGGCTGGGGACTAGCACCAAAAGGTATATCCCAAAAAGGGAATGCATTGAATTTTATCCTATAAAAAAACACATAGCCCATACTACGGAAAGTAATGATGAAACTGGGATAACAACAATAATTATGTCATACTAGGAAGCAACCACACAAATAAAGGTGCAACTGAAAGGAAAAAGGGAAAGAATACAAACCCAACTAAAAAGGAAAGTAGAGTAAAAGGAAGTACAATATCTGGAGGTCGTCCGCCAAGGATCCTACCTAAAGGGTAGGTACAACTCACTTTCAGATGTCGCTGAAGCGTATTGACTATGTAGATCCACCTCTACGCACCACCTGGCCCTGGCTCTCCAAGAGCCCAGTCAAAGATGTTCGTCATTTGTATAAGACACAATAGGTGTGGGCAGAGCCCATGAAGGGGTGAACATAACAATAATCAGTAAGAACCCCGATACCAACTCATGTCTCACAGTAATCCACAAAGGAAATCACAAAATAATGCACTAAGATTAGAGTCACTAGAGTCATCTCGACATAGGTATAACTTAAAGTGTTGATAGAAAAACCAACAGTTGCAAACAATTAACATCAATTACTACAAAGGAACTCTTCTTCGATTAGTCCTTTAGGATAGATAAGTTTCCTAGACCTATTCAGTAGCTGAGTCATGAAGTCTCGCTAATAGTTGAGTACAAATCCTCACTGGGTAGCTGAGTCATAAATTCTCACTGGCAGCTGAGTCACAAAGTCTCATTGGGTAGCTGAGTCATGAATTCTCACTGATAGCTGAGTCATAGAGTCTCACTGGGTACCTGAGTCATGAAGTCTAACTGATAGTTGAGTTATGAAGTCTCGTTGGGTAGATGAGTCATGGAGTCTCACTGATAGTTGAGTCATGGAGACTCGCTGGGTAGCTGAGTCATGAAGCCTCGCTTGGTCAACTTCTATGAAATCTTACATAGAGGATTTAATAAGGACCACCCTATCACATGGGTCCCAACACCGTAGACAATGCGTCAATTGGATGTACGGTCTGGGATATACATCCCTTTTTGTAAATAGGGGCTAGTTGCGTCCGAGCCTAGTCTAACTGGTTCAACCGACCCGACCAACCCAGACTGGGGTCCTGCATGACCTGATCCTGTCTGTATAGCCCATTGGGGCTTACTAGACCTGGTTGAGGTTGGCCGTGGTTCTAGTCCGCTTGGTCACCCAGTGATCGAAATTTATCCGGCTCGGCCCGCACTGGTGGGCTGGTCTCTTTTCCTAGATCAGGCCGCCACATGGCCCGACTTTATCCCATCGGATTGGTTTGGTTGGGGTGTGCGTGGCTGGTCAGCCAGCCTCCCCCGTTGATAGCGCACGACCCGTAGGGAGCGGGCTACTCCTTCTATGCGGTGCCATTCTGGCGCCACGTCCAGACAGCCTCCGTGGATAACGAGTCGCGACCTCCCCCTGTCACTGTGGTGTGCACCGAGCATGCCTCCTCCGCCAACATGGACGAAAAGAGTCGGATGCTCATCCCGATGCAGTGCCCGAGGTGGCGCCACCTCCTACCAGCACCGCCACACTGGTGGTGCTTTGCCGATGGTATTGCACCGACCACCAGGTCCGCTTCGGTGGTCCGATCGTAGATCCATCTATGCCTTTTGTCCTCTCCAATCGCTGGCATCACTACCACAACCTTAGATTAAACTTTCCACTCTTTTGAGGATGAAACCACGAAGAACACACAAGTAGAGGGTCTTGGGACTTGTTCCTGTCGGCCCGTGACTTCCATGTTATAAGTTTAAAAAAACAGGGGAGGCTCGGGATCATAGTTCCATCAATAATAATTTAATCCCAGTATAGAAAAACCTAGAAGAACACCCTCCCACAAGAACACACAATCCGTGGATCAACCTGTTCGTGGGTTGATCCGTGTTTGTTGTTTTTTGAATGAATAATGAGAAAATAAAAACAACAAAGACCCCTACTTGGATTGAGGATCTATCGCTGATGAGGGTATAAGCTCCAAGTAGTCATCGATCCTCAATCCGTTAGAATTTTTCATCCTTTTTCATCTCTCTAATCCATCCCACTGGAATTTTTAGATCTCCGATTCGATGGAGTTCGTCAAGGGCGTTCATCATCATCGGAGAGAGAGAGGTTCCATGTTCGTTAGAGAAATTCCCCACGTTGTTTCCCAACTCAGGATCCTTGTTTAATTAAAGGAAGAAGACGTGTTGTGCATCACCATGATGTATCATTAATGAGTTTCATTAATGATTAATCATCACCTCGTCATGCCACCACAACGTTGACTGGTCATTGCATCACAACAAAAACAGTTTAAATAAAATAAACTTTTCACTTTATTTTTTTTTTAATTTTTTACTAAATGTTTGAAAATTAACTTTTCCGTCCGACCCTTTCTGGTCAATGCCAAGTCATTTCTAGGAGAATACCGACATTATGAGTTCAATGGTGCCCTCATATTTTTGATCTGAGAACTGGTTTAAAAGTTAGAAAAACCAAATAGCATGTTTACTTAAATGAACTTAAAAAAGAAAAAAATTATATTCTGGGATCATCGGGCCTTGGAATAATGTTCTTTCAAAGCGTGTGGTCTCGAAATAATTTTATAAAATTAAAAAAAATATGAAAATTCTGGGATATTACATTCTCCCAACCTTAGGGATTTACATCCCTGAAAGCCAAAACAAGGGCTAATCAAACAAATGGGGGTACTGAGCATGAATCTCATCCTCCTGATCCCATGTGATCTCTTAGAGATTCCTATACTACCACCAAACGTGCACTAAAGGAATCAACTATCCATAAAGGACCCACTCCTATCGATCATCTATCTCCACCGGGAACTCCAAAAACATCACCCCATCATCAATGTCTAGCTCGCCCCTGTCGATGACGTGTGATGGATCATGCACGTACCTCCTCTGCTGTGACACCTATAAAACATCATGCACCTAGTGCATCTGTGTGGGAAGATATGGGCAGTATTCCACCTCTCTAACTCTACTGAGAATCTGTAAAGGTCCGATGAACCTCGGAGATAACTTTCCACCCTGACCAAATCCCCGCAATCACCATCAGGGTGAGACCCAAAGGAAAACATGGTCTCCCTCCTCAAACTCCAAGGGTCTCTGCCTCCTATCAGCATACAATTTCTGCCTACTCTATGTAGTCCTCATCTGCTCCTGGATGATCTAAACCTTCTTAGTGGTAGCTCGTACCAACTCTGGACCATGAGTGTTGACTCCCCCGGGTCTGTCCATCATATAGGTGATCTGCATGTTTTCCCGTACAAGGCCTCAAATGGTGCCATACCAATGGTGGAGTGATAAATATTGTTGTATTCAAACTCCACTAGCAGAAGGTGGACCTTCCAACTATAATCAAAATCAAGGACACAAGCATGAAGTATGTTTTCCAAGGTTTATATGGTCCACTCCATCTGACTATCCATCTGGGGTGAAAAGCTGTGATCAAGTGTAGATGAGTCCCGAACGCCTCCTGAAATCCCTTCCACAACCGGGATGAAAATCATGAATCATAGTCTAAGACGATTGTCGAATGAAACCCATGTAGCCACACTATCTCTTGTATTTTTAGGCATCCTAGGCCCTCTATCAATTCCTGCTTCTGGATGGGTAGGAAGTGATCCAATTTGGTGAGTTGGTCAATGATCACCCAGATAAAATTGTGTCCCCTAGACGTGTGTGGTAACCCCATCATGAAGTACATTGAGATACCATCCCACTTCCATTTCGGTACCTCAAGTGGTTGTGCCAAGCCTACTAGGACCCGATGCTCCTCCTTCACTTGCTAAAAAGTGAGGCATCATGAAAAAAACTCTGCCACCACTTTCTTCATCCCTGGACACATGACGTCAGAGGTCCTAGAACATCTTCGCCACACTAGGATGTACCACCAAAGGGGATTTATGGAACTCCCTCAACACCTCCTCCCATAAAATCACTGGTATTATGGTGCATCCTCTGAAAAGGAAAATGTGCTCCACACCTATTGAAAGTCTATCAAGAGATTGTCCTAAGGATAACTGAGCTTGTCGGGCCTCTTAGTCAACATCCACAAGCTATGCCTCTTTAAATCGCTGTAAGAGTGGAGGAGTGACTGTCATCGACTGAATGTAAGATGCTCCATCTCCGTCCATAAAGGATTTCTGCATCGTAGCTAGTTGATCCATCACCTCACTCAGCAGCTATAAACCAAACCTCCTACTGAGCATGTCTGCCACCACATTCCCCTTCCTAGGAGTGTAGACTATCTCAAAGTTATAGTCATGGAGGGACTCTGTCCATTGTTGCTGTCTGAATTTCAGGTCCTTCTATGAGAAGATATACCTGAGACTCTTATGGTTGGAGTTGACGGTAAACCACTCACCTATAAAGTAGTGCCACCACATCTTCAAGTAAAAGACCACTGATTCTAAATCAAGGCCATGGGTCACATAGTTCTTCTCATTATGACTCAACTACCATGATCCGTAGGTGATCACTTCTCAATCTTGCATCGGGACACAACCTAGTTCGGTCCTTGATGCATCATAGAAGACTATATAACCTACGCCCTCTTCTGGTAGTCTCAAGATGGGGGCACTCATCAATATCCACCTCAGCTCCTAGAAAATCTACTGTAACTTATCCATCCATATAAAGGGATATAACTTATTTGTAAAAGATGAAAAGGGTGTTGCTACTCTAGAAAAGTTAGGTACGAACCTTCGGTAGTATCCATCCAACCCCAAAAAACTCCGCACCTCAGTCATGTTCCTGGGTGGCTCCTAATAAAGAACTGTCTATATATTCATCGAATCCATGAAAACTCTAACCTATGAGATGACATGTCCTTGGAAGTGGACCTCACGAATCTAGAACATGCACTTCAAGATCTTACCATAAAGCTCGTGCTCTCTTAGTGTATCCAGAACTATCCACAGGTGTGTAGCGTGATCCTCCTCCGATGCCGAGTACACCAAGATATCATTAATGAAGACCACCACAAAATGATTGAGGTAAGGTTGGAAGATCCTATTCATGAGTCCCATGAACACTGCTGGGGAATTGGTCATGCTGAAGGGAATCAACAAGAACTCGTAGTGGCCGTACCGACATCTGAATGTTTTCTTTGGTACGTCCTCATCCCATACCCAAAGTTGATGATAGCCAGACCTGAGGTTTATCTTAGAGAACCACCTCACTCACTTCAGCTGATTAAAGATGTCATCAATCATCAGTAGTGGATAATTATTCTTTATGGTCACCTCGTTCAGGCATTGGAATTCCATGCATAGCCTCAATCTCTCATCTGGATTCTTAGAAAACGACATTGGGGATACCCATTGTGAAATGTTGGGCCTTGTGAACCCCTTCTTCTACAAGTACTCTACCTGTACCCTCAATTCATGAAACTCCATGGGAGCCATACAATATGCTGATGTGGATATCAGTGTTTTCCCCAGGTAAAAATCGATGCCGAAGTCTACCTCCCTATGAGGAGGTAGTCCTTAAATATCCTTAAGAAAGACATCCTCATACTCTTACACCACTATAGGAAAGATCAGAATCCTCTCATCCACCACACTGAGGGAGAGGATAGACAACTGGTGAGTGATTAGATGCTCCCTCCTTTGAGAAAGTCCGTCCTGTGCTGCAAAAGTTACCCTCTCACCGGTGAAGGAAAACTTGGTCCCATCCTCGCAGACACACCGCACTTTGCGCCTAAAACAATCGATCTGATCATGGAATGTAGATAACTAGTCCATGACCAAGATGAAATCATAAGGCCTAAATGACACTACTAGGATATCCCACCTGAATCTCTCACCTCCAAGATTAAGCTCACACTGTCAGCACCAATGTGTAATCGTTGAATCCCCTCCTGTAGGAGTCTCTAATTGCAAGGATCGAGCCAACAACTCTACCAGAATATCCGAGCCTCGAACAAGGTCAATGGAAAGGAAAGAGTGACTAAGACCTGTGTCTATAAGAACTACAGATAAAGTTAAGTAGACATATATTGTACTTATAATCATCTATGGAGTTCCATGTTCGTAGGCCTCCATCGCCTGAAGCTGGCCCCACCCTATCCACCTGCTCCCGGAGCTCATGGTGGACCGCCTGAGGGTGGTGGTGGTAGTAAATCATATCTACTCCAACCATATGATACTATTCATGCTCCCCTACCATTTACGACTCTCTATGGACCACCCTTTTTGACTCTCTGCGTTTGCCTTGGAGGTCCCTCGATCGCCTGCTGATCGTCTGTACGGTGGGTCGGGCAGTCTCAAGCTATGTGCCCCTGCCCGACGCACATGAAGCACAACTTGTTACTCTACTGGTTTTCACTTCCCGTGGGGCCTCGCACTACCGATCCAGTATCACGGGGTCATCCCTTAGAGGTTCTGGTCCTCTTGGACCCCTGTGTCAGTTGTCGGCTGCCTGCTGCGGAGGACTCCGCTACCTGCCATCTGGTGGTATCTCTCATAGTTGGTGTTGGTTATGACATGAATTTATCCCCCATAAGAGCTTTCTAAAGCTCCCCATCCTTCGTAGGGATGCTGAGATATATCATCGATGCTTTGATCTCTCGCATGAGCCCCTGATCAAAGGTCCGGGCCCTGAAGAAAGGGTCCCATACCATATCAGAAGAGTATCAGGAGAGGCATATGAACCTTGCAGAGTACTCAGCCACGATTATGCTTCCCTAAAATAAGTGGAGAAACTCATGTATGCATACTAAGCGCAAGGTTACGGGGAATAACTTCTCACTAAAAAGGAACTTGAAGTCTTCCTAGGTGAGGGTTTCCTCCTTGTGCATCTATAGTGTCCAACTCCACCATCTCCCTACTGCACCCTATTGAAGGATGATGGCTAGAACTGTCATCTGGTTTGAAGATGTCCACACCAGGTAGAAAACTCACGTCACTACCACAAGACAATCCTCAACTTCCTGAGGATCTATCTCGCCTCAAAACCTTAGAGACCTTTGCCTCTGGAACTCATGAAACACGTTCAGTTGATGTGCATCCTCTGTTGGTAAGGCTGGTAGCAACTAATTCTTGGTGGGTGGTGGTGCCTTGGGTACACCACCTGGGGGTTCCACCTTAGGAACTATTCCCTACACCGATGCCTCATTTCTCAGTGGACCATCATCATGATCCTGTACTGAGATCCTAGCTGGCTGTCTACGTGGAGGCATCCTGAGAAAAATCAAGATGAACCATGGTAAGTTAATTATACCTGGTGAGATGACTCTAACTCAAAGAGATCATGAATAACATTTTAAATACAGAAGAAGCCAGTGTTTTCATGCATCGAGTCAGAAAGAAGAATTCAGGGTCCTGGTTATGGATACGTCGGCTGTCGCACCAACACTGGACTCATCAAATCTAAAAGTCAAACTCAAAACATTTAACACTATTTCCCAAATAAAACAACTGACTCTCGACCTTTGAGGTAGAACTGACCACCTCTGATGCCACTTTGTCATGACCCGTCCCCCGGGGCCCGTTCCGCGACTACCCCAAGCCCGCCTTCCATTGGCCAGGGGGTAGCAACTAGCACCAAAAGACATATTCGAAAAAGGGAAGGAATTTCCTTTAAACTTGTACACACACACATCCCATACTATGGAAAGTAAAGCTGAAACTGGGATACCAGTAACAAGTATTTCATAAGAGGAAGCAACCACACAAGTAAAGGAGAAACTAAAAGGAAAAAGGGCCAAAATACAAACCCAACTAAAAAAAGGAAAGTATAGTAAAAGGAAGTACAATATACAAAGGCCGTCCACCAAATATCCTACCTGAAGGGTAGGTATAGATCACTATCAGATTTCACTGAAGCATACTACGTCTGTAGATCCACCTCTGGACACCACCTGGCCTTAGATCTCCAAGATCCCAGTCAAAGCTGTCCGTCGTCTACATAAGACACAAGAGGTGCAGGAAAAGCCAGTGCAGGGGTGAGTATAACAATACTCAGTAGGGACCCTGAGACCAACTCATGTCTCACAGAAATCCACAAAGGAAATCAAAAAATAATGCACAAAGATTAGAGTCACTAGAGTCAGCTCGACATAGGTATAACTTAAAGTGCTGATAATAATACCAATGATTACAAACACTAAACATCAATTACTGCAATGGCACTCATCCCTGATGAGTCCTTTAGGATAGTTAGGTCTCCTATACCTATTCAGTAGCTGAGTCATGAAGCCTCGTTGGGTAGTTGAGTCACAGAGTCTCATTGGTAGTTGAGTCATGGAGTCTCGATGGGTAGCTGAGTCACAAAGTCTCACTAATAGTTGAGTCACAGAGTCTCTTTGGGTAGCTGAGTCATGAAGTATCACTGGTAGCTGAGTCATGGAGTCTCACTGGGTAGCTGAGTCATAGTGTCTCGCTGATAGCTGAGTCAAGGAGTATCACTAAGTAGATGAGTCACAAATCCTCACTAGGTCAACTTACATTAAATCATACTTAGAGGATTTCATAAAGACCACCCCGTCACATGGGTCCCAACACCATAGAGGACACGTCAATCAGACACATGGTCTCAGAGATACGTTCCTTTCCATAAATAGGGGCCGATTGCGTCCAGGCTTAGTCCAACTAGTTTAGACCGACCCAACCAACCCGAATCGGGGTCCCGCATGACCCGATCCTAAATTTCTGGCCCTTTGTACTGGCCCATTAGGCCTTACTAGACCTGACCGAGGTTGGTCGTGGTTCGAGCCAAAATTTATTTGGCCCGACCCGTATTGGCGGGCTGATATCTATTCCTAGCTCGAGCCACCATGCAACCCAATTTTATCTCATCGGCCTAGTCTGCTAAAGTGGGCTGACTCAAAAATTTAGCCAGGCCACTAAGGAGGCCCGGTCCGCTGGACCGGCTCGGCCAGTCCATTTGGGGCATGCACGGACGGTCATCCAACCACCCCTATTGACAGTGTATGACCTGCATGGAGTGGGACACTCCTCCTATGTGGCACTAGGTAGGTGCCATGTCTAGCCAGCCACCACGAAAGATGGGCTAGGACCTCCCGCCTTCACTGCGACACACATTGAGGGCGCCACCTCCGCCAACGAGATAAGTAAGAGCCGACCGCTCGTCCCACACATGGTTCCTAGGGTGGTGCTGCCTCCAGTCTGCGGCCGCTACCATTAGCCGCTGACATCACCACGCTAGTGGTTCCGTGCCGATGACACCCTCCATGGGCCACCGAGTATGCTCCAGTGGTCCGATCGCAAATCTGTCTACACCTTTGGGCTTCTCGGGTCACCACCATCACTACCATGACCTCAGATTCACCTTGCCTCTATTTCGAGGATACATCCATATTGAAAGCACAAGCAGAGGGGCTCATGACTTCTTCCTATTGGCCCGCACCCTCTGCGTTATAAGTTTAAAAACATAGGGGAGGCTTGGGATCATAGTTCTATCAATAATAAATTAATCCTAGTATAGAAAACCCTAGAAGAACACTCTCCTATAAGAACACATGATCTGCAGACCAACCTATTCATGGGTTGATCCACATTTTTTGTTTTTAGAATGAATTATGGGAAAATCAAAACAACAAAGACCCTTACTTGGATTGAGGATTCGTCACTGATGAGGGATGAAGCTCTGATCCATCGTCGATACTTGATCCATTAGCATTCATTGTCATTCGTTGTCTCTTGAATTCGTCCCACCAGTGTTTGTCGATCCCCAATTTGATGACATTTGTTGATGGCATTCGTCGTCGGAGAGACAGAGAGAGAGGTCCACATTCGTCAGAGAAATTCCCCGTGTTGTTTTCCAACTTTGGATCTTTGTTTAATTAAAGGAAGGGTACATGTTTTGTGTCTCCACATTGTATCATTAATGAGGTTCATTAATTATTCAACATCACCTTGTCACTACACCATAGCATTGACCGGTCATTGTGTCGTAGCATAAATAGTTTGAATAAAATAAACTTTTAAGTTTATTTTATTTTATTTCTTTTTACTAAAATTATAAAAATCAACTTTTCTGCCCGATCCTTTCTAGTTGAAGTTAAGTCATTTATAGTCAAATCCAAATGTTTTGAGTTCAACAGTGCCCTCAGATTTTTGATCCGAGCACCTGTTTAAAAGTTTTAAAAACCCACTTGAACATTTACTTAAATTAACATAAAAAAGTTCAAAATTATGTTCTGGGCTCACTAGGCCTCAGAATCACATGCCGTCAAAGCATGTGGTCTCAAAATAATTCCATACAATTTTAAAAAAAATTATATGGAAATTTTGGGACATTAAAATGTCTAAGGGGAAAGTACACTTTTATAATCATACAAAAAAATTACAATATTTTATCAAAACATTGATCATGTTTTCAACCAATTTTTGAAACCAAATTCAAGGAGAAAATAATCAAGGTTGGTAGAATAAATCCAATTCATAAAACCACCCACTTTGAGCCACTTGGATATCAAGACTCACACAGGATCCACAAGTCAAGAAGAACTAAGGGTTTAAGAATAATAGGAATGATCCTAAGCCATGAATTATCAAATCAAAATATCCAATTCATCAATTCTAAGACAATGGTATAGAGAGGAATCACTCAAAACAATTATCCCTGAAGAACAGACAATGATTAATAAAGATCCAGATAATAGTTCCCAATTTCATGATGGATCTATAAGAAAGAAAATTAGATCATGTCACAACCCTTATATCTAGCATAAATATCCCCAATCTATGGTTCTATTTAAGAAGAATAGTGTAGATCTATAAGATTAATAGAGAAAGATAAAGAATGACCACTTACCTTCTAATTCCTAGATTTGATGCTCTTAGATCCAATTGACTCTCACTCTAAAAGGCAAGGTATCTCTAAAATCTCCAAGTGGATTCTCCTAGGCCAAGAGCCTAACTCATTATAAGAAGAATAAGACCAAACAGAGGTGTTTTAGGTTTTGTAAATAAAATTCAAATTAATTAATTAACATTTCATGGTTTTGAAAACTGTATTCCCCTTTCCGAGTTACTAGAGGAGCATAATGATTTAGTTGCACAGTTTGAAAAACCAAGCACCAATCATGTGAAACACCACTGTCCCATGCTGCATGATTTGAGGAGTAGGCCACAAAATTTAAACTAATAGTGCACCTAATCATGATCCCTCCCCTAGGAATCCAACACAGGATGTATAGTTTCCTCGGAAGACCCACACAATTTACCCTAATCACACACCAACTATGTACAAACCTAGAAAACACTAAAAACTTCAAAAAGTATCCCAAATGACTCGAAAAAATCCCCAAATAAAAGATGACCAAGACAAAGGGATGTAATTACCTGAAAGAAACCCTCATATGTGACATATCCTGTTATACATGATAAGTGAATTGGCTAAATCCTTAGGTTATTGAGTCTATTTAGGTTAGAAATGTGATATTTTTGGAAACTATTTTGAATTTTAGCCTACTAATTTTTAGAACTTTTTCTATGTAGTATAATCATGTGTGTAGTGATGTTTAAAAATATTTAGTTGACTTATTTAAACAATTATGTGCTTATGGGTAATATTTTTTCATAATTAAACAATGTATTTTTTTAAAAGTCGTGTTTATTTAAAAAAAGGAGTCTTAAAAAATGGTTTGGAGTGTTTTATATAGGGTTTTAAGAATCATTTTCCCTATTTTAAAACAATGTTTTGTTTTATGATCCTTTTTATTATTATTTAAGTGGATAACTTTATGTATAGATAATTTTTATATAGGTAATTTCTTTAACTAATATTTTTGTGCTCGTTTTGTGTTGGGAATGATTAGTGGGGAGGAAAAAGGGGTTGATTGATTTTTTGATGGTTTGATAGATAATGGAATGATAGTGATGGAGCAATGTGTTGATAGAAGAAGGAATGGTGATGATTTAGAAATATGGTGAAATTTTACTATAGAGGGTGAATTTGTTTAGCGATTCTAAGGTGTATGAGTAGATGTAATTCTTTTGGAATATATATATTTTCTCTATTTCATGGTGCATGTATTGGTTGTTTGAACTAACCTTAATGATTTTGATGTTTGGGTTGAATCCATGGGGTCCAATAATTACCAAGGTGTTGTTCTCAGGAACTAGAAGGAGGATTCATGGGGTAAGGTGTTGTTCAGATTTCAGCAATAGGGGACACCAAAGTTCCTTGGAGGAGTGTTAGGCCCTGAGGCCGAGGAGTAGTTATTAGAGGTTTTAGTTTCCTTTAAATTGACTAGAACTTAGATCCATTTTGATTTTCCTTAGTATTGGGTTTTCTTTGAGGGGTGGATTAGGAATAGTGGAAGGTGAATCATGATCATCTGAAAATGGTTTCTTAGAAATAATGCTTTTCCTTGATCAGGGATGAGTTTTCTCCCTAGGTGCTAAGAGAAGAATGTGTAAAAGAGATCTTGGAGTTACAACATGGGGTGTCCAATGTTCTTTCTCTCAAGATTTGATTCTATGCATTAGTGGTCCAATTTTTAGACCACCTAGCTAATGAAGATATGCAGACATGAAATTTTGAGTCTTTCTTAAGGCTGAAGATTCGATGGAGGGTAGTGAGGCTACAACTGTAGTCTTGGTTTGAGGTAAGAGATTATATTGAGGTGTTTGAGAGGGGTTATCTTTTGGATATTGTTATGGATGAAGATGGTTCCTTGAGATGTGGGTCTTGTGGTAAGCGAAGGTAGGAAGTGAGGGGGTCTCTTGAGGTTCGAGTTCAGTATTGAGCCTTGGGTTTGAATATATCTAGCCATAATGTGTTGGGTAGGATGACATGTTTTCATTGTGGTGCAGTGGGGCACTGAAGATTCAAGTGACTTGTGGATCATGATGTTCCTTGGTTTAAGTAAGGTGATTGATTTGTTTGGATGGGTGGTTAAGTTTCAGTGGGTAGTTGGTTAGGATGAGGTGAAATTGGTTTGAGAATTTAAGGGTGGGTTTGTTTTGGGATAATGACCTTATTCCTTTTGTTAGTAGTATTTTAAATGACCCTTATAATTTTATTTTAAAATGTTTTTCCATGGTATCACTCCCTTTCTCTTAAATTGGTTTACAAAAAAAATCAAATCTTGTTTTATTTTAAAAAGAGATCTAATTTAACATTAGCTAAGTTCATGTAAAATCTATTAATGTTTTCTGATTTGGAATATAAATTTAAATAGTTTTGAAAGTGTATTAAGGGTTTTAAAATCCATGTTTATAAAATAAATGGGTTTATAAAATTTGATTTATCATTATAGAAGGGGTTAGACAATTTGTGAGAGGGAGGTTGAGTTTTGGGATGGAGCGATTGGTGTTATATTTCCTTATTTTATTTTATGTTAAGCACCCTTCTAGAGCATGTTTACTCTTTTGAGGTATTTCACTAGTTTTTAGGTCTTAGGAATTCCCCTATTAGAACAGGGTTGTTTTTATAGTATAATGCTTGAATCTTGGGAGGTGAGTGTGTGATAGATGTTTTCCCATGAGCATAGTAATCCATGGGAATTAAGAGATGACTTATTAAGCAGCCTAGTCCTCCTTAGGTTTAGGGAGTAGTTTCTTTGGATAATGTTGAATTTGTTGGAAAAGTTTCTCTCTTAGCGGTACAAATTTAGGAGGTTCTTTCCTTGGGTTGAGGTGATGTTGAGATGTTTTATTCTATATTGAATTTATTAATATGATTGTTTAAGTGTTTCTTGATTGAGATTATATATTTTATGTAATTTATTATGCTTTAATGATAGAGAAATCCCTATTTGAGACACATTTCTTATGGTACTTATTTATAAATATCCCCTTTATTATTTTTTTATTCTCGGGATTAGTTTTGATTCTTGAGGATGAGAATTGTTTGTGATTTATCTAATGTAAGGTCCCAGATTTTCTCAAACCCACAGAAAAAGGTGTGTTGTTTCTAATTGAATTTTAAAGTAAATCTATATTTTGGGTTTAATTCTCTAATTTTGGGGTTAAGTATGAAATTTTAATAAATCTGAAAATTTACCCTTATGTTCTACCCTTGTATTGGAATAACCCTTACTATTTTTCTTTGTTGAAAAATATCCCATATGAATTGAAGAGTTTTCCTATTTTCAAATTGTAAGAGTAATTTTCTATTTTTTCAAGAGTAATGTGATTTCATAAGAGTCATTCCTTATTTTAGAAGTCCTTGGATTTTCATAGAAGTTATTCTTGAAAATCATAAGAGAATATATCCTTAGTATAAGAGTCTTTTCCTTTTCACATAGTAATATTTTGAGTAATTTTATAATATTATTTATCCATTTCATAAGATTCATATTATTTCATAAGATTTATGTGATTTTATAAGAGTATGAAAGTGATTCCATAAGAGTCATTCTGATTTTGTAAGGGTACTTTTTGTATTTCTTAAGAGTCATTTTCTTAGGGTATAAGACTGATTTATTTAGCTGTGAAATGACACTAATAATTCCCTCTAAAAATGACCCTTGTGATTTAGATTGGGCTAGATTTCCAAACCACATGGGTCATTTTTCCCAACATAGAAGTAACCCCCTCAGTGAAGTTTTCCTTTTTCCCAGCCTTCAATAAGAATCATATTTTAGGATTTAAAATGAAATTTTAAATTATAAAATCTTTAAATCATGAATTTTTATATATAATATAATTTCCTTCATCCTTGTAAGATTAAATCCATATTTTAATGAATATAAATGTTAATAAATGATTTAAATAAACATGATTGGTTTCAACGAGAAGTAAGGTGTTGACCGAGTTTTAAGAAAGGAAATTATTAGGAGAACCACTACTCGGTTTGTGATTTTTTCATTTTAAAATTTATAAAGTCCCTTTGATATTTTTTTTCTTGATTCTGGATAACCAGAGCATCTCTCTTTGCGCCCAAAGGTCACCTCGTGATCAGTTCATAATTTCCTCATGATTTAAGCCTTCAATCATATTTTTTCTATCCTTATACCTGTGTAACAAACCATCTAAACTTTATATTGAGGTAGGTGATTCAAGAACTCTATCCCTCAACCCTATCTTATTTTATGTAAATCATGGAATTATCATGTTGTTGTTTTCATTTTGTTCAATGGTATGAATCATCTTAAGAAATATAATAACAAAAATGATGAAAATTTGAAAGGGAAGTTTAAAATTGTTGTTATATATATATTTCTATGTTATTTCATGAGATAAATGAATTACATCACTTTTCTTATGAGAATTATTTTATTGTTGTGATATATTCCTTGAAGCTATGATTAATCGCTAAAATCACCTTCCATAAAATGATAAATGATTAAATCTAATAATGAAATAGTTGTGTTGAAATTTGGAAAAGTAAAGATGATATTTATACTAACCATGAATGAATTGTATGAAAAGTATGATAAAAAGGTTATCACTTATTGTGTTATGCTATTAGTTTTACTATGATTCGTTGTTGTTCTTATGTTTCCACTACTATGATTTGCATGGACGTGGTTGGGAAATTATTGGTGTGGTGGTTGGAATATTGTTATGGAATGGATGGTTGTGTAGAAAGGAATTGTTTTATGGGGGTTAAGGTGGATTTTTTCATGTGATGTGATGTGGGTATATGTTTATAGAAGCTTGTTAGTGTGAAATAAAATGAAAAATGATGAAAAATAACTAATAAAAGATGACCAATAGGCTACAATTTAATAAGTAGAAACTGTTAGTGAACTATTGTGATATTAAATGAAAAATGTAAAAGCTAGAAAGAATGTGGCTATTGTCTTATGAATGGGTTGTCCTTAAATATGATTAACGAATGAAATAATGAATGAAATATGGATAAGAAATATTAAATATATAATTGGATGATTAAATTATTAAAAAATAAATTTATAGTTATTGTTGTGGATGTTTTATGTAGGAAAATGGGGCTGGTTGTAGAAGCGACAACAATTATTGTGAAGGATTGTGGAGATATGGTGATGATTATGGGATATTATAGGTATACTCAGTTGTGTGTATTTTCAATATATTCATGTTGTATTTTCTTGTGATTTTATATGCATCCCACCTGAGTCAGATAACCCTACCAGCACTAAAATATTTTGGGTTCTGGGTGTCTTCCCCAAATATCCATGTTGGTGAGGGAACATATGATTGACTAATTCTACTTTCTTGATCTCTATTTCATATAAGGTAAAAACCCAATGACATGAGGTTTATATGCATAGTATTTGATGATAAAAAGTTAAAAGTGCAGTTTATGTGATGATGATGGTATGATGATGTGTTATATAGTGGGGGTTATGTATTATATGAGGGAATGAGATTGATTTAATTCGTGTTCATGATAATATACTATATTGGAAATGTGATGTGTGGTTAAGATATAGATATGTGGTATGTGGATGTGGGTGTGTGGTTATGGGATTATAATGTGACTATGTTAAATAAGGATTTTTGGATATGGCTATGATGATATGGAAGTGATGAGAGTGCTAGGATGTTTGTCATTGGGGGAATAAGAGATGAAACTAGGGGGAAAATAGTACAAGGTTCTATTTTTCTATATTCTTTGATACTATTTTATTATACTTGGTTGAAATTTATGGTTAGTGAGCCTTGGGGAGGTTGAGTGGTAGTTGACCTGGTATTAGTGCATGTGGGTTCTACTATTTAATCATTGAGGAATCAATATGCTTCTTCCACATTTACACACGAGGTCTTGAGGAGGATCCTAGTGAGTATACATGTATACTCACCCTTATATATATAAATATGATTTACATGTTTCTAGGAAGGATTTGGATATCAAGCTGGATGATACTAGCTTAAAGCTGGGAGTTGTGGTTGGAGTTGTTTCTTATTAGTGTTACTTTGGTATTTTTTCTTGGATACTTGTATTTTTATGAAATTTTCATACATTGTGGTAATTGTGGGATATTAGTTTTATTTTAATTATGGATTTGATTGGTGATTTTTTTATGTTCCTGGTATTTATAAGGGTAATGCCTCCCATTTTTTTGACCTATACCCTTGGAGCTAGTCACTATCCTATGAACTATTTGAGGTGGGATTTGAGGGCCACTCTCATCTTTACTATAATTATAAGGACCCAAACTTATTGCATATATAATCTTTAATTTAGGCAAGAAAACACTTCCTTTTACATTGAGGATCTTTTAAAGTTTATATCTTTAGAGAATTGGGACATAATACATTCATAACATTACACATTGTTACAGAGTGGATACCATAAAAACAGTTTCCATTTTTTTCAAAATATAAAACATTAAAACTTAAAACATGATTTCTTGAAAATTCTTCAAAAATTTAACATGGCTTCCATCATTTTCCTACACATACTTATAACCTATAAAAAACATTTAAAAACTCTAGATGAGCACAAAAGCTTAGTAAGGTATATACAAAGAAGGAAAGCACACATTGGTCCATGAATACTTGCAACGTATGAAATCATTTTCAAAAGACATACTTATCACTTGTATATATATAATTACTTTGTAAAACATGAGATTTAAACAATACATAAGAAAATAAGTAGAACAATAAAGTTATCTTGGGGCATTACTTACATAATCTAGTAACCCGCTTGGCTACCTTATAATTTGTAACCCTCACGGCTACCTTACTATTTGTGTAACCATCGTAGTTAAACTTGGAGTAACCATATGACTGACCTCAAACTTACACATAACCAATGAATTATAGGGAGATATAGGTCCCAAACTTCATCATAAACAATTCAAAACAACTAGAACATAATAATACAACATGAATAATTTCATAAACACATTTCTTTTTGAATTTTGTAAAATAGATTTGTAAATGAGGATTTTAAAAGGAAATCCCCTTATAAATATAATACAACTAAATAGAGAATTAATATAGTGGATGGAATATGTATATAAACTATAAATATAAATAATTCAACATAATATAATAAAAACCCATCACACAATCAATTTTAATACCACATAAATAATGAAGTAGAAGGTTAACCCAAAGAATGGAAATCGGGTTAAGAATTCCCTTACCTCATGATTGTCTTAATTCAAACTTGTTTAAACTTATTTTATAATGGTTAAAAGAGTGTTATTAATATTTTAAAGAAAAATTTTCATGTATATAACATCTGATATGATCATTTTAGAACCTCATTTCACCCCTTAATTGTTAGTATTTTGTTCCTTGGACTGTTTTGGGTGAGTTCCTTACATGATTTCCATGATTGGTTCATGATGGATGTTCTTTTTGATTGGAAGTGAAACTCCAGAATTGGAATGGAAATCTATTTAAATATTTATAGTACCATAATTTATACCATTTATCATTTTTATGTTTTATATGAGGATGATTCATAAGTTAAAACATTAATAATGTTTGTTTAGGTCATTTTAGTGGTTCTTTGATAATAACAACCTCATTTTGTATTATAAATTAAAACCATGATTAAAAAAGAATTATAGAACCATGGATGAGACATAATACATATATTATAACCTCGTTCAACCATAGAAATGGTTTCATGACCATATTTGAAAGAATTAATGAAAATTTAAATCACATCGTCAATGATGTCGGTAATTCAACACATCACAGACAATGTTTTTATTCCTTAAATAAGTGGGAGAGGAGAAGAAGAATGATGATCAATTTTCCATGAACATGAGAAAATCCAGAATATATATTATTTATGGAGCTTTCATACCTCTTGGGTAAGAGGTTATGAGTAAAGAATAAGAAAATAAAGGAACTCAAAATAAAAGAATAATTGAAAAATCCATTACAAAAATTCGGTAGCCTAACGATTATGCAACATTATTTTAGAAAATATTAATAAGAGTGGGGACAAGGTTCACCCATCAAGAAATGAATAATAATATATAATATATCAACAATATTAAGGAAAATAAGAACATTTTATGGAAACTTTAAAATTATACAACATAAAAGAGAACTTGAATGAAAAAAAGAAAGAAATTGATAATTTTCTTACCCTGTAGAGAAACTCCTAGAACTTGAAGGTTGGGACCTTGGGGGCTTGAGGAAACCTTTTGAGGACTACTAGAGAGGTAAGGACACTAGAGCTTCATTTATGAGGATTTTGGAATGAATTTAATGAAGGAATGAGTTGGTATTTATAGAAAAAGTGAGAGATTATCTTAATAATTTACAAGGGACACCTCATTAGTGGTATTTGCCAAACCATGGGCTTTCCCATGGTATTTTCCCATGGTATAATCCACTTGGGACACCTCATAACTTATTTTACTGTACACAAGTCGACCAGATATATTACATCATTATTACATCATTAATGATGTCATTAACACACTGAAACTCAAAACTGTATTTTTTACTATTCACCAAAAAATCAATTGTTTCAAAAAAATCCCCAAAATCCCCCCTAACCATTTATCAATGTGTAAAATTCTAAAATGAAGTATTTTTTTTGAAAATAATTTTCTAATTATTTTTAATTTAATTTTTAAATAAAATGATACTTAATTAAAAAATTAATAATTTAAAAACTATAATTGATTTTATATCACATTTAAAAATTAATCAAGATGTCATTATATTAAATCCTTAAGAAAATAAAATAATAATACAATTTACTATTCATTAGGGTCATATTACTATTCCTAAGGGTATGTTACTATTCACAAAAAAGTTGGTTCTAATAGACTCCAAATAACATACCGAAGACAATTGTAGATGACCATTTTTTGAAATTCAAAACATAGAAGTAGTAAAATTATGTTTAAATGCTACTTATAAATATCAAAATTAAATAAAATTTCAATCATTTCAAATTATTTTTGGAAAACCTTGGGGTGTTACATTATCCCCACTTTCTAGAAATTGCATCCTCACAATTTTATTTACTTATTAAATAAGTGAGGGTACCTTTCCCTCATAGCATTTTCAGACTTCCATGTTGCTTCTTCAACCATGTGGTTTCTCCAAAAAACCTTTACCTGATGGATTACCTTATTCCACAATACCTGTTCCCTTTGATCAAGAATATGAACTGGTTTCTCTTCATAATAAAGGTTCTATTCTAGCTGAACTGCTTCTGGGCTCAAGAAATGTGATGAATCTATCACGTACTTTCTCAACATCGAAACATGAAAAACATTATGTACCTAAGACAAACTCGGAGGCAAAGCTACTTAGTATGAAACTAGTCCAACTTTCTTCATAATTTCAAAAGGACTGATGAACCACGAACTTAGATTTCCTTTCTTACCAAATCACATCAGAATCTTCCATGGAGAGATTTTAAGAAAAATATGGTCACCTACCTCAAAAGAGAAGTCTTTCCTTCTGTCATCTATATAACTTTTTTGTCTGCTCTGAGCTATCCTCCTGTGCTATTGGATCATCTTCACTTTATCAGCCACTTCTTCTACTAATTCTGGCCCCATCAAATTTCTTTCACCGGCTTCATCCCAAAATGATGGAGTCCGAAACCGATTTCCATACAATGCCTCAAAAGGTGCCATCTGTATACTAGAATGAAAACTGTTATTATAAGAAAACTCAACTAAAGAAAGATGTTGATCCCAAGTTCCCTGGTAGTTTACTAAACAAGCTCGAAGCATATCCTCCAAAGTTTGAATCTTTCATTCTAACTGCCCTTCTGATTGAGGATGAAAAGTTGTACTGAAATTTAACTCTGTGCCCAATGACTTCTAAAGTCCCTTCCAAAAGTTAGAAGTGAACCTGGGATCCCAGTCAGAGACAATGGAAAGAGGAACTCCATGTAACATGAAAATCTCCTTGAGGTACAATTGAGAAAGTTGATGACATTGTATCTCGGATAGAAAGAAAATGTGAAATTTTTTTCAGCCGATCCACAATAACCCAAATCACATTGTTACCTCAAGATGTCTTAGGTAGTCCCACCACAAATTCCATGGATACATTCTCCAATTTACACTCTGGAACTGGAAAAGGTCGAAACATCCCCTTCGGTAACTACCACTCTGCTTTAACCTATTGACATGTCAAACATTTCATGGTAAAATCTCCAATACCTCTTTTCATTCCATCCCACCAGTAATACTCCTGAAGGTCTCTATACATCTTAGTACTTCCAGGATAAACCGAAAATAGAGAACTACGAGCTTCACACAAAAAATCATTCTTCAACTGAGAATCACAGGGCACACACAACTTTTTTCCAAATCTTAAAACAAAAACTTTATCAAGGTTAAATTCTAGAAGCTTACCCATTTTAACCAATTCTACCTTTTTTTGTAGCTCACGGTCTTCCTTCTGTGCTCGCTTAATTCTGTCTGACAATGAAGACTGCACTAAAACCTAAAACAAAACATATGTATTCCCTACACCAACAACTTCTAATATAAAATTCATCAAATCATTAATCAACGTATCATGTTCCAAACATAAAATGGTTAATGATGCATGATGTTTTCGACTCAAGGAATCTACCACTTTTTTTTCTTTTCTAGAATTGTAATTGATTGTGTAATCATAATCCTTTATCAGTTCAAGCCATATTCTCTACCTCATGTTTAATTCCTTCTGAGTGAATATATATACTTAAGACTTTTATGGTCAGTATATATTTGACATTTGGCTCTGTATAAACGATGCCTCCAAATTTTCAAAGCAGAAACCAAAACTGCTAATTCCAAATCATGTGTGTGATAATTTAACTCATGATGTTTTAGTTGACTTGAAGCATAAGCAATTACCTGATCATTCTGCATCAAAACACAACCAAGTCCCTTCAATGAAGCATCACTGTAGATGATGAAATCACCATTTTGGGAAGGCAAGGCCAAAACTGGAGCATTTACCAATCTCTTTTTCAGTTCCTGAAAACAAACATCACATTCTTCTATCGAAAAAAATTTAAACCCTTTCTGTTTTAACTTAGTTATCAGGATAGATAACCATGCAAAGTTCTTAACAAACCATCGGTAATAACCATCTAATCCAAGAAAACTATGAATCTCTATAACATTTTTGGGTCTTGTCCATTCATAAACCACTCTTGTTTTGGATGAATCAACTATTATTCCGTCCTTATTTATAGTGTTCCCAAGAAAAGAAATCCGTTGCAACCAAAAATCACACTTGCTGAATTTTCCATAAAATTTATTTTCTTTTAAGGTTAGTAAAACAAACCTTAGATGTTTTTCATGCTCTTATTTATTTTTTGAAAATATCATAATGTCTTTAATAAATACTACCACAAACTTATCCAAGAACTCATGAAATACTCTATTCATAAGATTAATGAATAAAATAGGTGCATTAGTTAACCCAAAGGGAATAAAAACAAATTCATAATGCCCATATCTAGTACGAAAGGTTGTTTTTGGGATGTCATCCTCCTTCACCTTTAGTTTATGGTATTCATATCTCAAGTCAATCTTGGAAAAGTATTGAGCTCCCCAGAGTTGATTAAACAAGTCACCTATTTGAGGCAAAAGATAATTGTTTTTAATAGTGATGTTATTCAAAGCTCTATAATCATTGTAAAGTCTCATGGAACCATATTTCTTTTTAATGAAAAAAATAGGGGCTCCCCATGGTGAAGTGATTAGACAAATGAAGAAATTATGAAGCAAATCCTGTAACTGATTTATCAATTCAAGAAGTTCTATTTGAGCCATATGATATGGGGGTTTTGAAATTGGCTTAGCATCAGAAACTAAGTCAATTTTAAATTCAACTTCCCGATTAGGTATGAAACTGGGTAACTCATCAGGAAAAATATCAAGGTATTCATTTACCACAGGCACATCATCAATTTGAATAGTTCCCTTATTCTCAAAAATATGAGTAAGATAACTTTAATTTTCATCTTTAAATAGCTTCTCATATTCCTGATATGTTATCAATTGTATGGGTTATTTATTGTATACAAACTGAAACTCTTTCTGAAAAAAACTTCTTTAGCTCCACAATCAATCTTTGCATGATAAACAGAAAGCTAATCCATTTCTAGAATAACATAAAACTCGACTAAGGGTAAAACAACAAGGTTTGCAGGTAAAGTATTTCCACAGACCACAATAGAAAGATTCTTATAATTCCTCTTTGGTATAATATTTTACCCTGGTATTTTAACAACAAGTTTTGGTCTTATTTGTTGAGGTGATATTTCCAATTTACCAAAAAATTTCTCAGAGATGATGGAATTTGTAAACCCCGTATCAAACAAAAATTTAGAAAAATCTGAGTGAACAAAAAAAGTACCTAATACAACATCATTGGATGGACTGACATCTGATGACATAGTTTCAAAGGATCTTACTACACCTTTCTACTTATAGTCTATATTCTTTTCATCATACGAATCTCTCTTTGGGAAGGCATTTGCATAATGACCCATCTCGCCAAATTTAAAACACTTTACATTTTTCTTATCAAGATTAGTCTTAGGATCATTTTCATTTAAATCTAGGGCCATATGTCCAAACTTACCACATTTAAAACACTTCCCAGTTTTGCTAAGACATTTCCCAAGGTGTTTATTGCCACACTTTTCACAAACTGGAAACTGGATTTTCTTACCATTAGATTTCTTTGGCTGATTCTTACCCATCGCTTGCCACTTGGACCTCTTCTTCTCCTTGTTTCCAAAATGCATATGATCATCAGAAAACTCCATATCTACCCTATCAGTACACCAGACAAGTTTCTCATAACTTTTTAATTCACGAGAGGCCAACACCCTTCGATACTTTGGCTTCAGTCCTGAGTAAAAGCGATTGATTTTGCTATCAAGATCCAGAATAAGATTTGGATCATACCTCACTAGTCAGGTGAAGTTCGCTTTATACACAGACACTAAATCCTCCTCCTTTTTCTTCAATTCAAGGAATTAATTCTCCATCATAAGTCACACCACCTTAGTAAAATATTTTTCAAAGAAAATACTTTTAAATTCATCCCACTCTAAGGCATGAAAATCCTCTCTACCCCTGATATTCCTTACCATTGACCACCACTAATCAACTTCACCTTCAAAATGATAAATGGAAAGACTTACCTTTCAATTGTTTGAACATCCCATAACATCAAATATATTTTCAAGGGCTTTGATCCATCCTTCAGCTGCTACTGGGTCAGAAGATCCATTGAAAGTAGGAGGGGGTTGTCTCATAATATGTTCCACTACTGTCAGGTTCCGTTTTGTTACCTCTATTTTTTCTCTTGCATGGATGCCACCACCATTTATTTCTTGTGTTAGCTGAGCCATTATTGTCCAAAACTGCTCAGTTCCAATCCCTACCATTCTGGGTTGTAGATCCATAAGGATGTCGTTCTCTTAGTGCCTCTCCGCTTCAGCATCCCTGTTCCTTCTGCAGACAACCATTCTGAATAAACATATCTTAGATAAAGAAACATTATAATCTTTAAATTCTATAATATTTAAAATTAATCCTAGAGTAAAAATAATTTATGGTATTATTTTAACATTATCTTAACCCCTAAAGTTATCTAAACCATATATTCATAACATTACACATTGTTACAGAGTGGATACCATAAAAACAATTTCCATTTTTTTTCAAAATATAAAACATTAAAACTTAAAACATGATTTCTTGAAAATTCTTCAAAAATTTAACATGGATTATTTCATTGTACTACACATCCTTATAACCTATAAAAACATTTAAAAACTTTGTATGAGCACAAAAGCTCAGCAAAGGGATATAAAAAGATGGAAAGAGCACATTAGTCCATGAATACTTGTAACGTATGAAATCATTTTCAAAAGACATACTTATCACTTATATATATATACTTACTTTGTCAAACATGAGATTCCCACAATACATAAGAACATAATTAGAACCATAATGTTATCTTGAGGCATTACTTACATAATCTTGTAACCCTCTCAGCTACCTTATAATTTGTAACCCTCACGACTACCTTACTATTTGTGTAACCATCGCAGTTACACTTGGAGTAACTATACGACCAACCTCCAAATTACACATAACCAATGCATTGGAGGGATATATAGGTCCCAAACTTCATAATAAACAATTCCCAAGAACCATAACACAATTATATAACATGAATAATTTCATAAAAACATTGCTTTTTAATTTTGTAAAATATATTTGTAAATGAGGATTTTAAAGGGAAAACCCCTTATAATTATCATACAACTGAAGATAGACTCAATAGAGTAGATGGAATATGTATATAAAATATAAATAGACAAAATTAAACATAATATAATAAAAAACCATCACACAATCAATTTTAATACCACATAAATAATGAAGTAGGAGGTTAACCCAAAGAATGGAAATCGGGTTAAGAATTCCCTTACCTCAGGCTTGTCTTACTTAAAACTTGTTTAAACTTCCTGTATAATGGTTAAAATAGTGTTATTAGTATTTTAAAGGAAAATTTTCATGTTTATAACATCTTATATTATCATTTCATAACCTCATTTTACCCCTTAATTGTTAGTATTTTGTTCCTTGCACTGTTTTGGGTGAGTTCCTTACATGATTTCCAGGATTGGTTCATGATGGATGTTCTTTTCGATTAGAATTAAAACTCAAGAATTGGAATAGAAAGGTATTTACATATTTAAATTAATATAATTTATACCATTTATCATTTTGATGTTTTATATTAGGATTATTCATAAGTTAAAACATTAATGATGTTCATTTAGGTCATTTTAGTGGTTCTTTGATAATAACAACCTCATTTTGTCTTATAAATTGAAACCATGAGTAAAAAATAATTACAGAACCATGGATGAGACATAATAAATATATTATAACCTGGTTCAACCATATAAATTTTTTCATGACCAGACTTGAAATAATTAATGAAAATTTAAATCATATCGTCCACAATGTCGGTAATTCGACACATCACAGACAATGTTTTTATTCATTGAATAAGTGGGAGAGGAGAAGAAAAATGATGATGAATTTTACATGTTCATGAGAACATACAGAATATACATTATTTATGGAGCTTTCATTAATCTTGGGTAAGAGGTGATTATGAAACAATAAGAAAAGAAAGGAACTCAAAATAAAAGAATAATTGAAAAATCCATTACAAAAATTCTGCCGCCTAACGGCTATGCAACATGGTTTTAGAAAATATTAAAAAGAGAGGAGACAATGGTAAAACATCCAAAAATTAATCATAATATAGAATAGACCAAGAATATGAAGGAAAATAAGAACATGGTATGGAAACTTGAAAGTTATACCACATAAAAGATAACTTAAATGAAAAAAAGAAAGAAATTGAGAATTTTCTTACATTGTAGAGGAACCCCTAGAAGTTGAAGGTTGGGACCTTGGGGGCTTGAGAAAACCTTGGGAGGACTACGAGGGAGGTAAGGATTCTAGAGCTTAGTTGATGAGGATTTTTGAATGAAGTTAATGAAAGAATGAGTTGGTATTTATAGCAAAAGTGAGGGATTATTTTAATAATTTCTAAGGGACACCTCATTAGTGGTATTTGAAAAACCATGGGGTCACCCATTGTATTTGACTATGGTATAAGACACTTGGTACACCTCATAAATTATTTTACTGTACAAAAGTCTACCAGATTTATTACATTATTATTACATCACAAATGATGTCATTAACACACCGAAACTCAAAACTGTATTTTTACTATTCACTAAAAAATCATCTATTTCAGAAAAATCCCCAAAATTCACCCTAACCATTTATCAACGTTTAGAATTAAAAAATGAATTCCTTTTTTTTAAAAATAATTTTCTAAATATTTTTAAATTAATTTTTAAATAAAATCATACTTAATTCAAAAATTAATAATTTAAAAACTATAACTGCTTTTATATCACATTTAAAAATTAATCAAGATGTCATTATCTTAAATCCTTAAGAAGATAAAATAATAATACAATTTACTATTCATTAGGGTAATATTACTATTCATATTACTATCTATAAGGGTATGTTACCATTCACCAAAAAAACAAGTTGGTTCTAATAGACTCCAAATAACACACTGAACACAATTGTAGATGACCATTTTTCAAAATTCAAAACATAGAAGCAGTAAAATTATGTTTAAAGGCTACTTATAAATATCTAAATTAAACAAAATTTCAATCATTTCAACTTATTTTTAGAAAACCTTGGAGTGTTATAATAGTCCCATAAAGGGTTCTTAGTGGGGATGAGTTGTGATAGTCGTGATTCTATATCTGTAACACCCCAAGATTTTTCAAATAAATTTAATATTGAACTCATAAAACACTAAGTCTATATAAAACAACACTTTGATATAACCTAGCCAATAAACATAATTTTTCCACTTCTGGGATTTGGATTTCAAAAAAATGACATACATGGTTATTTTCATGGTGATATTTGGAGTATGGTAGAATAACTTAATTTTTAGTGAATAGTAATTTACCCTTATGAAAATTAACTTACCCTTATGAATAGTAATATACCCTTATGAATAGTAACCTCACCCATGGATGTATAAATAAAATTTAGGCACATTAAAAATGAAATAGAACATTTTATAAATTATTAATTAAGTATTGGTATTTTTGTGAGTGATAAATATTTAATTACAGTTTTAAATTAATAAATGGATTTAAAATTAATTTTCATAAAATATGTTCCTAAATAAATATTTTTTTTGTACAATTATTTTGGGATAATTTTATGAGGCCTTGGTTAATTTTTGAAAGTATTACAAAATCAGTTATAAATTTAAAATATGTATTTTTCAATTAAATAATGATTTTATTTAAAAATTAAATTACACATATTTTGAAAATTATTATGATAAAATGGAGTTTATATTTGGATTCTACATTCTGAAAAGTGGTTAGGGTTAATTTTTGGGATTTGTCTAAAATACTTGATTTTTTGATGAATAGTGAAATACGGTAATTTACCGTATATATACATTATGTGTTAAATACACTATTCCAAGCATCATCGCTGATGTAAGCACCTTTTTTTGAACTCACATGAACTTATTACTATTTTTTTCATAGAATCATAACTATTTCTTGTCTTATGGAAAAATAATAAACTAATGATTAAAATATTAAGAAAACCCTCCTCTCCTCCACTATAAAAACCACACACACTCCTCTCTTATCTTCAATCCTCTAAAGCTTTGTGCCTTATATAAATTATCCTCAAATATCCTCAAAAGACCCTCCCCCACATCTATAAACCCTTTCTCTCATAAAAATACCAAATCCTCTCCCCTAAAGAGGCTCTCAAGGATGATTAATTCAAGAGGTAAATTCCTCTTTTCAATTCTTTTACTTTCTTTTCAAGTTCCTTTGTTTTCTTTTCTATCCTCGCCTCTCCTAATAAAAATGTTAGAAAAACTCAAGTAACTTAAATTTACTATAATTTTGTTATTATTATGGAATAATTTATTATCATCTCTCCTTTATCCTTCTTTTATGCTAGTAGTAAAAAACACAATCCGAGATGTGCTAATTTACCACATTCAAGGACGATGGGCTTTCAATTTCTATTACCGTATTCAATTATGGTTATGAAACCATTATTATGGATCAAACAGAATATAATACATGTATTATTTATCATCTATTTGTTATGGAATCCTTTTTTACACATGGTTTTGATTTACAAAGAAAAATGAGTTCGTTGTGTTCAAAAACCGCCAATTAACCCAAATGGTTATCATTAAATAATTTATATAATTATTTATCTTCACTCCAAGTAATTAAATGAAATTTAAAACCATTTAACCTTATTAATTTTCAATAATAACATATTAATTCAATAATATACAACCATTCTCATTTTATATGATTCTCTATTCATGGATATAAGTATACCGATCATGAAACAAACAGACCCGAACAATGAAATTGAACCTCCTAACCCATAAAAAAGGCCATGAATGAACTTAATAAGATTGTAATAAATATATTAAATGTATATGAGGTTATTTAATTGTTAATTAATGAACCCAAATTTGAATATTCAGGTCATTAAGATCTAGTGGAGAACACCTTCAGACTTGAGGTAAGGGTTTCTTCATCTCACTTCCATTTTTGTGAGATATTCCATATTCACTACTATTAATTGTGTATGGTGTATTTATACTTCCCATTGATGTTTCATATCATTAATCTATTTATTTTAATGATATTAAATTTATAATTTTATGATTATTAATTTTTGGGAGTATGATTCAATTGGTTACAAAGTTGTAAGTATTTTCTACCTGAAACCCCATTTTCATTCGGGTTTCTCTTATTCTCTACCCACCTCAATGAAATTATTATTTACTCTATGTAATCCTCATACTTTTTATTTTAATGTTATATATATTTGTACCAATTATAATACTTTTTTATTTTTGGGGAGTTACATGTTTTAAAAGAATCTTTCAAAAATTATTCCGAAATGCAAGCTTGATTCAAGGAACTTCTCAAATTCTTACTGATTTAAAAGTTAAATTTATAATTTTTTAGGCCATATTTATATTTATAAAATCAAAAATTTTAACACAAAAAATATATTTTGGTTAATTTTTGGCTTTATTAAAGAAAACATTCCTTTGCGCTTTAAAATCTATTTACTGAATTCCTTAAACTGCACTAAAATGTTTTAATTATAAAGCTTCTTTAAAAACAATTTTTACATGATTTCACTTCAGTGGGGCATCATTTATTCCTAAAATATAATCTAAATTTCCTTACATTTTATTTTTAGGATAAAAATGTTTAAAACTATATTTATGATAGATACAAATGATTTTCCAAAAGAACTCTTCTTTCCAAAGTAAAATAGATTTTTATCACCTCAATTTAACTCTTATGAGATATATTCAATGTTCACCACTTATTACTTGAATGTGGTGTATGTACTACCCCTTTTTAAATCATATCAAGAGTCTCATTATTCTCATGATATTATAAGGTATTATTATTTGAAATTTTCACGATGGTATGGGACACTTTGGAATGTTTAAGGATTATTTCCTCAAAAATTTCTCAATGGTCTCATTTAAAAGTATCTTTATTTATGTCAACATCATTTGATGAATCTTGTATTTAATAGAGTTTTATATATTATTATATCATCTATAATATTTTTTTGAAAGGTTTTTGATTATATTGAATTTATATGTTCTATCTTGACACCATTCACCAATTTACTTCGAATGATTAGTGTTTATGTTTAATGTACACGGAAATTTATTTACATTTCATATGTTAGTTTCAATATGAATGTATATGTTGTTTATGTTTATCCCCATTCATAAGAGGAATGAATTGGACTTAGTAAGTTTTGGGTGGTGCCTGCTATATCCCCTCGATGTATCGGTAGGTCTCATGAGACAAACAATGGTCTTGGCACAGGGCCTTGACAAGAAAGATATTTATGGTCTTGGAACGAGGCCCTGAAGACATGGTTATGATTTCATAAATTATGCATTCCATCATTATGAAACTAGTAATTTAAAGTTCATGTGGTTATTCTACTATTAGAATACCCATGATTATTCTTTTTTATAGAATTATTTATTCAGCTCTTATTCCTACCATAATGTGTTGAAGTTTATTTTTAAAGGCATGTGTTTTTAGTTATTCACCATGCCTAATGTTTATGTTTATGATACCTTCCACTATATTTCTTACCCTTACTGAGCATCTGAGATCACCCCTTTATGATGTTTCATTTTACCAATATATGAATAATTTTATTATGAATGACATGTAGAGATAAAATAAGAGTTGTGGATGTTCCCAATAAAACTTATATGTTGTATTTCATTTCAAGTTGTAATTTTGAACCTATGCATGTATCTTGTTTTCAAAAACTACTAAACTACTTATTCCTTTAGGATACAAATTTCTTGTAAGCATGCTAATGTAATTGAATAATGCACCATCTCTAGACAACTGGGGTTGGTGCGTTATAGTTGGTATTAAAGGGAGTTTAGTAGAAAACTTGGAAACTAGATTTAGAAAATTTAGATTAGGGAACAAAACCCTAAGACCGAATTTAAGGATAAATGTACAAGAACATCCTATATTTTTTTAAGGAATAAATTATGTGGATATTTCTAGAAAATACATCCTTGTCTGGATACTACAAGTGGACGTGGTTCTAAAACATATGTACCTAGGAGTGAAAACTCTAACAAGGAGTTTTGGGCTGGACTCGGGGTATCCTGGTACACAAAAATGGGTCTTACTACGCACCTGGTTTGACACTCTCGAAGGATATTATTAGTATAATTCATATTTTTATCACAAGCCATTATGAATGATTTATGCTCCTAAAGTAACCAAAGTATATGGTTCTAGGATTTGTGATGCATAAATTTATGTTATGTGTTGTACCATGTTTATAGTTATATAGAGTTCATAATTTTATGAGCTAATATAATTTATGTAATTGATTAGAAATAGAACCTAATAGAAGGGATGAGAACTTCTCCAATGCACGCGATTCAAAGAGTAAGAAGGATCATATATTTTATGGTCTTAAGCCATAACATTGAAGGAAGATAGTCTCCCAAGAATCCTCATCATATGAGGAAATATTATCATGTGTTAACAAAGACATGTAAATAATTCTCTAAGTCCTATGGATTTGAAGGTAAGAAAGAAAAGAAGAGGATGTATGAGTAAAAGATGGATAAAATGAAGAAGGGAAAGAAGGGTTTTCCTACATGTGATAACTGTGGAAAGAATCACCCTGGTAAAGGCTTGAAGGTAATGGGAGTTTTTTATAAGTGTGGAGAAAAAGGACACCAATTTCATGAATGTAAGGGAAAGAAAAAGGTTTCAAATGCACAATGCTTCATCTACAAGGAGATGAGACACTATGCGAATCAATATCCCAAGAATCAAAGGAATATGTCCCAAATGATGTTACTGGATAATTATCAAGTCATGATACTACTACAGATGAAGTGGAATGATTAATATGCCTCTTTAAGAATCATGTCATTTGAATATTTTATCATCAATGTACTAGTTATAAGAATTATGGAGTATATGAGGATTGTACTGTAGTACCATTTCATTAAATATTTGAGGTTTTATGATGAATTATACCAAGGATAAGTGACTTATTAGAAAGTTAATATCTTGGGAAAGTATATGGTTGATGGAAATAAAACCCTAAATATATTCCTGATTATTAATATAATGATGAATAAATGATTGATTTGGATAAGTAATGACTACCTAAGAACTGATTGTTGACTTGTCGACAAGTGGTCTATGCTGTCATTGATGGAGTTTACAACTTTTTTGGATATAAGGAATATATCCAATATCATGTGTAAGGATGAATGCATGATTCTAATAAGGTTTTATGGTAATTTGATTTATTACCATATTTCAAGATGACACATGATGAAAATATTCACATGTTTGGAATGTGAAAATTTAGGGCTGCTTCTTGTTGATTAAAGGAAAATAAGGCAACAGATGCATTGAGTAGGATAGATCATGGAGTTATAAAAAAAATGAGGATTTCCAAGGAACCCGTGTATATGGATCTAGAAAGGATGGATATGGGAATGATTCTAAAGTATTGGATAATGATCTTTTGGAAAGTTAAACCATTTATGAAATGGTTTAAGTTGATTATTGTATGAGGTTTTAGAGTTTAATGACACCAAATGATGCAATCTATTCCAAGAGATGAAATATAGATAGTTCAAGGCACAAAAAAGGATAGGATTGTATTTATGAAATAGAAGTGTATATTTATACTCTAATAGTGTGGAATAATTCATCAACTCTAGGAAAAGATTCTTAAATAAATTTTTTTCCTATTAACATATTTTTTTTCATGATATCAATGAAAATTTTTATAACTATAGTTTATGGTTTTGTGGTAATAATCTTTTATCTGAGCATGTTCTATATCAATTTTAATCAGAACATGATGGTTTGATTATTCTTCCATGACCATGTTGTCCAATTAGAATGTGTAGTTTTGTAGTAACCGATGAATTTCCATTTCCCCATTATTTTTAACTATATTGCGGATGTGGATTTTCCATATGATAATTTTTAAGTATCAACAATTAACTTTCAATGTTAAATTTCAAATTTCGAGGATGAAATTTTTGTAAGGAGAGAAGAATGTAACACCAAAAGATTTTTCAAATAAATTTAATATTGAATGCATAAAACACTAAGTATATAAAAACAACACTTTTATATAACCTATCCAATAAACATAATTTTTCTACTTCTATGATTTGAATTTTGAAAAACTGACATACACAGTTACATTCAGGGTGATATTTGGAGTCTGATAGAATCAACTTATTTTTTGGTGTATAGTAACTCACCCTTCTGAATAGTAATTTACCCTTATTAATAGTAATATACCCTTATGAATAGTAAGCTCACCCATGGATATATAAATAAAATTTAGGCACATTAAAAATGAAATGGAATATTTTATAAATTATTGATTAAGTATTGGTATTTTTGTGAGTGATAAATATTTAATTATAGTTTTAAATTAATAAATGGATTTAAAATTATTTTTCATAAAATATGTTCCTAAATAATTATTTTATTTTCTAATGATTTTGGTACAATTATATGAGGCCTTGGTTATTTTTTGAAAGTATGACAAAATCGGTTTTAAATTTAAAATCTTTATTTTTCAATTAAAAAATGATTTTATTTAAAAATTAAATTTCAAATATTTAGAAAAATATTATGATAAAATGGAGTTCATATTTGGATTCTAAATTTTTATAAATGGTTACGGTGAATTTTTGGGATTTTTCTAAAATACATGAATTTTTGATGAATAGTGAAATACGGTAATTTACCATATATATACATTATGAGTTAAATACACTATTCCTAGCATCATCGTTGATGTATGAACCATTGGTTAAAACTCACATGAAATTATTACTATTTTTAGTCATGGAATCATCAATATTTCACGTCTTATAGAAAAATAATAAACTAATGATTACTATATTAAGAAAACCCTCCACCACTCCATTATAAAAATCACCCACACTCCCCTGTTCTTTTCACTCCTCTCAAGCCTTGTGACTTGTATAAATTCTAATAAAATATCCTCCCAAGATCCTCCCCCACGTACAGAATCCCTTGGTCTCATAAAAATACCAAATCCTCGCCCCTAAAGAGGCTCTCAAGGAAGATTAATTCAAGAGGTAAATTCCTCTTTTCAATTGTTTTACTTTATTTTCAAGTTCCTTTATTTTATTTTATATCCTCACCTCTCCTCATTAAAATTTAAGGAAAAATCCATTAACATACATGTATTTTAATGTTTTTATGATTATGGAATAAATTATTATCATCTCTCCTTTACCCTTCTTTTATGCTAGTAGTAAAAAACACCATCTTAGATGTGCTAATTTACCAAATTCAAGGATGATGGGTTTTCAATTTCTTTTACCATATTCAATTCTTGTCATGAAACCATTATTATGGTTGAAATATACTATAATATATGTATTATGTCTCATATATTGGTTCTGGAATCTTTTTGTACACATGGTTTTGATTTATAAATCAAAATGAGTTCATTGTGTTAAAACATTACCAATTAACTCAAACAGTTATCATTAAATAATTGATATAATGATTCATATTCACTCCAAGTAAACAAATGAAATTTAAAATCATTTAAACTTATGTATTTCACTAATAAAATATAAATTAAATTCTGGAAAACCATCCTCATTTTACACGATTCTCCGTTCATGTATATAAGTATACTAATCATGAAACAAACAGACCCGAACAATGAAATTGATCCTCTTAACCCATCAGAAAGGCCATGAATTAACTTAATAAGGTTATAATAAATCAATTTAATAGAGTCTAGGTTCTTTAATTATTAATTAATTAACCTAAATTTTATTATTAAGGTGATTAAGATCAAGTGGATAACACCTTTGGGCTTAAGGTAAGGGTTTCTTCATATCACTTCCATTTTTGTGAGATATTTCATATTTAATACCATTACTTGTGTATGGTGTATGTATAATACCCATTGCTGTTTCATATCATGAATATATTTATTTTTATTATATTCAATATATCATTTTATGATTATTAATTTTGGGTCATACGATTCAATTGGTTACTAAGTTGTAAGTATTTTCTACCCGAACCCCCATTTTCATTTGGGTTGCTCTTATTCTCTAACCACCTTAATGAAATTATTATTTACTCTTATGTACTCCTCATAAATTATTTTTTAATTATATATATATGTTTATCAATCATAATCTTTTATTTTATTTTATTGGGAGTTACATTTTTTAAAATAATCTTTTAAAAATTATTCCGAAATGCAAGCCCGATTGAAGGAACTTCTCGCATTCTTACCTATTTTGAAATTTACTATATAATATGTTTTAAGAAATATTTATCTTTCTAAAATCACAAATTTTAACATTAAAAAGTTATTTTGGTTAATTTGTAGTTTTATGAAAGAAAACATGCCTTTGCGCATTAAAATATCTTAAATGAATTCCTTAAACCACACTAAAATGTTTTAATTCTAAAGCTTCTTTAAAAACACTTTTTTACATTATTTCACTTTAGTGGACATCATTTAATACTCAAAAGTAATCTCAATGTATTTATTTTTTCTTTTCTGTGACATAAATTCTTAAAACCATATTTATGATAGATACAAATGATTTTTCAAAATAACTCTTCTTTCCTAAGTAAAATAGATTTTATCACCTCACTTTAACTCTTATGAGATATATTCCTTGTTCACCACTTATTACTTTCATGTGGGGTTTGTAATTACCTTTGGTATATCATATAAATTGTCTCCTTATTCTCATTATATTCTAAGTGATTATGATTTGAATGTTTTAAGTTGGTATGGGACACTTTGGAATGTTTAATGATTATTTCCTCAAGAATTTCTCAATTGTCTCATTTAAAAGTATCATTATTTATGCCAAGATACTTTGATGAATCTTGTATTTAATATAGTTTTATATCTTATGATATCATCTACAATATGTTTTTAAGGGTTTCTGATTAGTTTGAATGTGGATGTTCTATCTTGATACCATTCACCAATTTACTTCGAATGGTTAGTGTTTATGTTTAATATACGTGGAAAGTTTTTTTTTTCATTTCATATGTTAATTTAAATATGAATATATATGTTGTTTATGTTGATCCCCATTCATAAGAGTGATTCATTGGAATTAGTAAGTGTTAGGTGGGGCTCACTATAACCCCTTGGTGCATTGGTAGGTCTCATGATACAAACTATGGTCTTGGCACGAGGCCTTGAAAAAAAAGAATATTTATGGTCTTGGAACGAGGCCTTGATGGTATGGTTATGATGTCCAAAATTATTAATTCCCTAATTATGAAACTAGTAATTGAAATTTCATGTGGTTATTAAAATAGTATAATACCCATGATTATGCTTTATTATGACATTATTTATTCATCTCTTATTCCTTACCATTATGTGTTCAGGTTTATTTTTAAAGGCATGTATTTTTAGTAATTCACCATGCCTAATGTTTATGTTTATGATATATTCTACTATATTTCTTACCCTTAATAGGCATATGAGCTCAACCCATTCTTATGTTTCATTTTCTCAGGACATGAATTTTTTTATTATGAATGACCAGCAGAGATAAATTTAGAGTTGTGGATGTCCCCAAACAAACATATATGTTGTATTTCATTTAAAGTTGTGATGTTGAACCTATGTATATATCTATTTTTTCAAAACTACTAAAATAATAGGTCCTTCAGGATATGACTTTCTTGTAAGCATGCCAATGTAATGAAATAATGCACCGGATTTGGAAAATTGGGGTTGGGGCATTATAATATCCACTATGGTACTACTCTTTTTTATAAAATATTCATAATATTCATTCAATCCATCCTTTTAAAATCCTTTCATGAATTTCTAAAGATTCTATATTAATTATTTATTCATTTTTATAAAATCCATTTACATTTTTATTTAATGTATTTGTGATATTTTGGATATGTAATTTATAAGAGAGGGATTTGTTCTAGAAGAGCTATGATAAATTTGGTTTGTCCTTTACTGAGACCTTTATGACTAATCATTGTATTCATAAAAGATAACATTAAAAATCAATGTCGATGAAGTTGAATGTTCTTTCTTGAATAATTTTGTTTCTTATATGTGAATCAAATATGAGCTATATATTTCTAATTTTATAAAACATTTATTCATCACTACCTTGATTGTCACGACCACCTCAATTGGTACCTCTCTTGGGCTGACATTGAAAAGAAGGAGTGAACCATTGAATCCCACCTCCAGTAGTCCCAAGTATGACGACTATCATCGAGGGTATATCATAAAAATATGGGAGGAATTACCCTCAACTATCTCATGGAAATATAGAAAATAACAAGAACTAATCACCATGCATGGTAAATAGACCAAAATAACATACAAGAAAAACCCACAATGCATGAATATAAAATAGGTACAAACATATACAAAATAAAACAATACCAAAAGAATCTTGTGGAAACAACCGAACCAACTCCAAGATGCAAACTAGTACTATTCATCATGATTACAAATATCCTCTTGGAAACCTAAAAAAAAGTTTATATATACATGGGGTGAGCATAACATGTATACTCAGTAGGATCATACTCAAGGTATCTCATGAAAAAGTGAAAAGGGCATATTAATGCCTTGGTGAACAAGGAACACAACTAACCAATACCTACATAGGTCAACTAATTTTCCCCACCTACCTCACCAAGGCTCTGTCACTAAATAACACATCCAACAGTAGTATAATGATTTCATAAGAATGTAGGTAAATGTCCCTCACAACCACTTTCCCACTGATTTTTTGTTCCCACCCAATGCGACAACATCATTTTCTCTAAACCCTTCCATATCCAAAAATGATGACACTAATCATATATCATGTATTATAGGATGAACAACATATAAAATATTACGACACCAACAAAATATCTCCTATCATATAACCATAGTGGTAGAGTATCATTAACGTGTGGAAATCAACCTCGTTCTCTCCTCCCACCACACATGACCCCACCATATATCTCATTATCCACCACTAGTATCACCAAAAGATACTGTTGAAGGGAGAGTGGGGGAGAGGGAGTATCCATCCATTTGTATTATCTCTATCCTGGATGTTAGGAAAATACCTTGGGTCTCTTGGTTTTGGTTAGGTTGTCCAACTAGGATGGGGTGCATAAGAAAAACAAAAGAGAATACAGGTATATAGTAGTCTCACACAAGCCCATACCCATGGGTTCACACAAGAGTCACCACCAAAACCACCATTATGACACCACTGATATCGTGCCACCAAGAACTACCTTTAATAAAAAACAACCAACCACAAGCATCACATAAAGGGGTCACAACCTGGGTTCTATTTTCTAATATTTTATTTAATAATTCATCCACTGAGTTTTATCCATTTAATTATCAATTTAAATTTACACTGATGAATTCTTTTTCCATTACCAAATTATTATATAAATTGATATTATACCATTTTTTCCAAACTGTTACCAAGAAACCACCGCATCAAGCCACTACATCACTACCAAATCCATAAGTAACAAACAACTAAACCACCAAGTCACACACAACTGATTTAAGCATTACAGAAACATATTTAAAATTGAATTTTCATTTACCAACCTTAAGTATTTAACCATTTAAAGGTTATTCTAAAATCAATCCAATACTATAAGGAATAAATCCATAACATGCATATAACATGAAATAATAATAATAATATCAAGGAAAACTGGTAACTACATGTTCATCACACCATTCCTCTCAATTTAATTAGTTTGGTTTATTATCTTCATTATGAAAATTCACACCACTCACACAATGAAAAAAATCATGATAATATCACAAATAGACATAAAAAGGGAGATAAATCAAATCCTCTACCTCAAATTATGATTTCCATTTTGCTGCATAAAGCCAAACCAAGAAAGGATGAACCATAGGGTCACAACTACATAAGGGATCCTTGAATCAATTTGAAACACAAAGATGTATAAAAAAATCACAACCTAATAAACCCACAACACCAATCAACACAAGCATTGTAAAACCACTGAAGAAATAAGGAATAAATCTTAGATAGAGTGAGGAAGGACTCACCCAGAATCACTAATATTGAATATATAGAATCCAAGGATGAATGTAAAAGATCATAGGCTATTAGGGATCCCAAAATCACCTAGGGATTTCCTAAAGATTGATATAAATGATGAGAGAATAAGGAAAATCATAGGGAGGATGAAATTTATAGACAAAATAGAAATCACCTCATTCACGACGTGAATGGCTAGTGCATGTCGTAAACCTTATAGAGTTAACATATGTAAAAAACAAGGTTCTTGATCTACTAAACTTGAGAGGGATTTCACATTAGGAATAAGACCTTTCATGTTGTGAATAATTTGAAGAAAAAATCACTAAAATCTCAACCATGAACATTCATATTGTGGAAAACATGTCACACAATGAATCAAACCCAAGAAAAAATTTCAGAAACTATTTATCCCAAGTTGTAAAGACACCCTGTGAAATATCATTCACACCATGAACCAGTGATTTATGGTGAGAATCCCCATCCAAAGTTGTAGACTCAACTCCATATTCTACTCCCCCTTCCTCAATTTGATATTAGGGATCCCAAAACCCAAAACTCACAAAGTAATGGACCAGAAGGGTTCGATCCATTACATTAGATACCTCTTAAACAATTCTCATCCCTGAGAATTAAAACCAACCATAAAAGGCATCACCAACCACTAAAAAATTCCAAACACTCCCCCATGTGATACATCTCAAACAAGGATGAAACCATACTATTAACACCTCGTTACCTTCCTTCAACTACACTTTATCTTTTGTTTTGGTTTCTATTTTTATTTGGGTGCATTGCAGGATTATCAATAATGGATAGCCTTTTTTGGGGAAAATGACCTAAAATTTTGGGATGTATGTTTGTTTGAATTAATGGAGTCCATATATAAATGTGTTGAAGGCCTTGGGAGGTTCTCCCCGAGCTCTAAGAACACTAGTGTTGGTTTGGGCTTTTATACAAAATATGTACTATTAATTGTTTGTTGGATGAATTCATGACGTGACAGAGTTAAACATCATGTAATGGTTTCTAGATAGATTTTGTGAGTTTTCTCAAGGGGTGAAAGGTTTAAACACTATAAATAAAGTTCACATAGTGTAATAGTTTTCAGGACAATGTTGTGAGTTGGTTCAAGGTGTGAAAGGTTTACATATTTTGAATCAAGTTCACATTTTGTAATGGTTTATAAAAAGATTTTATTAATTAGTTCAAGGCATGAAAGTTTTACACATCATAAATTGGGTTCACATCATGTATCGGTAAAAATCAGGTTTTTTAATATGAGACGATGCATTTTTCAGTGTCTTTAATCCATAGAATTTTACATTGTAAAAGGGATTCACAATGTGAATTCCTTAGACTTAGTGATTTTAAACGCATTTCATGGATGATTTTTGTTTCATTTTGATACAACCTTCCCTCTCAAAACCTATGATCTCTCCAAGGTGATTTTGGGGATCTCCACTCCTCCAAGATCATTCATTCAATGATTGATCATTGTTGTTGTTGCGATGCATCTCTCTGGGTTAGTGGTCTCTGCTTCTTCATTGATTTTGTTCGCAGTAGCGGTGTTTCCTATGTTTATTTCTCAAAGACATAACCAATTGATGTTATTATTTATCCATTATATTTTCTGATCAGGTATTGTATTTTGAAGGACAATCTATGGTTTATTGATCTATATTGTTGAAGGCGGATAGTTTTCCATCATTCTTAAGATAGGTGGATCTATGACCATGTTAATAATTCACGATTTTCTATATATTTTTGATGAAATGGATTGGATTTCATGAAAAATACTTTAAATTAAATCTAATCATGGTTTTTTAACAAAATTGTCATACTGGGAACCTTGGGTGGATCGAGAAATAGACATAGGTGACCCTAGTGAGAATGGTACCACTAGGGGTTTCTTTTGTGGTATCAAAAAACCATGGTAGGACTTGATATCATCCTGGTTTAGGCTTCTTTTGTGTCTAGTATGTATTCCCATAGAATAGAGCCCAAATGGAGTTCTTTGTCTTTTATACCTGGTTTATCACATGATGGTTTATTTCATGGATATTTTATCACATGTTTAATTTACCTATTTTTCTTTTATACTTGATATATTCCTATTTATTGAATATGGTATACATTTATGGAAATAAAAGGAAATTTTAAAAAATGGTTTAATTTATGAAAATTATTTATAAACTGGATTATTGTTTTAAAGCTATAAATGGTTTAATTTATGAATGAACAATATGGTAATTTTATTTAAATGGACCTATTCCTTTATTAAGGCATCATACATGTTTAAATAACTCTTAATTATTTTAATTTATTATCATTAAATATTTGATATCAATACCTGAAGTTTGTACTATGATTTTGGAATCTAATCATGACTGATTGGTTTTTGTCTTGTGATTATTAAAAAATGCCTTTGAGAAGAGATCTTCCAAATTTGAGAGAGTAAGTTGTGATATAGGATCTGTTGGTGAATCCTCCATTGAACCCTCTTTGGTTAAATATATAATACACACCATTCAGACTCTGGGTCAAGTAGGTGTTGGGAACCCGGGATGAGCAATGGATCACAACTTGGAATTTACAAAGTAGCATCCAACTTCCTTTTGTGGTGACAAAGGACTGTATAAATATGAAGAATGTATTGAGAAGAATGAGAGGATCTTCAACATATTTACGACTCCTTAGGACTCTAAGGTGATTTTTCTATGTATATTCTTGAAGGATGAAGAAGGATATGGTGAGACTCTATTGTGAAAACTATGTTTCATGAGGATCTTACACGGGATTATTTCAAGAAAATATTCAATAAACAATTTTATCCTGAGAAATTTCATGTGGTAAAGACCCATGAGTTTCTGACCTTGGAGAATGGAGAGTATACAGTTATGTATTATTCCACCTGTTTTTCTGAGTTGGTGCACTTGACAATGGATCTTGTCACTAATGAGTACCTAAAGGCTTGGAGGTTTGATTTGGGATTTAGAATTGATATTCAGTTGATGTTGATTCTCATGTGCCTTTTAAAATTCATAGAGGTAGTTGTAAATGAATCTTTGACAGAGGATGACATAGCTGAAAAAATAGGTTTGGGAGGATCTTTTGTTGGTGTAATTGTTTTCCAGGGTGTGACTTCTATACAAAAAAAGAGGCATAAAGGTATCTAGTTTTCTCCAGGACTATTTTTGGGGGATGTTTCTTGAAAAAAAAAGTTTTTTTCTCTAAGTGTGCGAATCTTGGTCATACCATTATGAATTGTGTGGTTGTTCCCATGAATTTTCATCATTATGGAAAAACTGGTCATCTGAAATATTTTTGTGAAAGGATATCCTAGGGCAGTAAGGCATGATCAACTCTCACCAAGGGTTTGTAGGTCCGTACCAATGCTTCCAAGGGCAGTAGCTCTTATCCTCAAGATAATTAGGATGTTTATGTGGATAAGAAAGCTCAAGGAGTAGCTGATACCATACGTCTTTATGGGATGGAGTATTCACCATAGTAATCTAAAGCAGGTCCAACCACAATTAAAGGTACAATGTTTATTTCTTCTTCTATGGTGCTAGATTTTTTGATATTGGTGCTAATCATTATTTTATATCATCAAAGATAGTTGATGTGTTGGTATTTTGTTAAGATATTATTATCTACTTGTTGAATCTTTCCACACCTTTGGGAAAGTGGTTCGAACAAGGTTATAAGTGTCCCGCATGTCAGGTGATGATAACCAACTTTGAGGTGGACTGGGACTTATTAATGATCAATCTTGAAATATTAAACTTGATTATTTTCATGTATTGGATGATCAGTCTTAAGGCCCATATAGTCTATTATTACCATCGAGTTTTTCTCTTTTCTTTCTATAGGGTCACTTGTGTTTTCAAGGAGAGTGAGACTCTTAATCAGAAATGGTAGGGCATATTGTTCCTTATTCTAGTGTCATCTCATGCCAGTTTTTAGAGATGTATCTTGATGCCATTGACCCTTGTTTGGGAATTCAGATACCTATGGTAGTGTGTATGTACCCTGGGGTCTTTCTAGTTTAATTTTTTGGTTTACCACCATAGTGAGTAATCGAGTTTACTATTGACCTGCTACCTGGTACGGTGCCCATTTCTTTTCCATCTTACCATATGGCACCTGCTGAGTTGGTAGAACTTAAGGCCCAACTTGTTATTCTTGAGTATAATGGATATATTCATCCTAGAATTTTATCAATGAATTCACCTGTCCTATTTTCTAAGAAGGCATACATGAGGCTCAAAATTTATATTGAATAACAGAAGTTAAATCAGGTGGCTATCAAGAACAAATAACCCTTTCCAAAGATTGGTGATCTCTATGATCATTTTAGAGGGGATCATTGGTTTTCAAATATTGACCTGCAGTTTGGGAACCACCAGTTGAGATTCTGAGAAGTGGATATACCTAAGACAACATTTAGGATCTAGTATAGGAATTTATAGTTTCTTGTTATACCATTTGGACTAACTAACACTCCTACAATGTTCATGGTGTTGATGAACTAGGTATTTCATCAGTTCTTAGACTCTTTTGTTATGGAGTTCATGGATGAAATTTTGGTTTTCTCCAAGTCATAGGAGGAACACATAGACCATTTGGATATCATTATTAGAACTTTGAGGGAACATCATCTATATGGTAAGATTTTCAAATGTGAGTTTTGTATTCAAGAAGTAAAGTTGATGGGGAATGCTATATATGAGAGGGGAGTCTCAGTGGATCTTGAAAAGGTATAGACAATTATGTCTTGGGAGTATCCCAGAAATGTGTTTGAGATCCAAATATTCTTAGGGTTGGATGGTTACTACATGTGGTTTGATCAAGAATTCTCCATGATTTCATCTATGATGATAGCTTTAACCCTAAAGGGTGTAAGGTTTGAGTGGAATTATAAGTTTTAGAGATATTTTGAGGAACTGAAGGTGAGATTAACTTCAGCTCCAGTTCAAATTCTTCCAAAACCAGGTTTGGGTTATTATGTTTTCTACAATGCTTTGAGCATGGGTTTGGGGTGTGTCATTATGTAGGGGATACATGTGGTAGCCTATAGCTCTCAACAGTGACACCCTCATGATAATAACTTCCTTACCCATGATCTTGAGTTGGTAGTGGTTATGCATGCACTAAAAAAGTGGCATAACTACCTCTTTGGGGAATGATTTATGGTATATTCTGATCATAAAATCATGAGGTATATTTTCACTCATTGGGATATAAACTTGTGAAAGAGACATTGGGTGGAGTATCTCTAGACTTTTGATGTTGATATTTATTATACTCCTAGAAAAGGGAACCTGGTCGCTGATGCACTATGAAGGAAATTACCAACACAATAAGTGTAGGAATCAACCGAAGAGTGGTCTTTGATGAGTTTGTTTACTGAGATGAAGTTGGGAATGAAAGAATCTAGTTGGTAGGTATGTCTAGATTTGATGATGGATGACTCATCATTTGATGAGTGGGTTTGGATCTAGCAGATGTCTGACCTTGGGTGCCATAGGTTTAGTGAAATGCTTTATAATGGGGAGACCTTGGGTGAGTGGCCTCGGTCTCCCAGTAGAGATTTGTACTTCCATAGAAGTTTTTTTGTTCCGATTTCCCTGAGGTAGGAGTTGATGGGTAGTGGACACCATTCTTTTTTGTCTGTACACCCAGGTACTACCAAGATGTATCATGATTTGAGATGTTGGTATTGGTGTCCAAGGGTGAGATGGTCGATTGTGGATTTTGTATAGTGGTGTCTTAATTGTTATACAATTAAGGTAGAAAACCAGAGACCTGCTAGTTTGTTGCAGCCCTTACCCATTCCATTCTGGAAATGGGATAAGATTTCTAGAAATTTCATCATTGGTTTACCATGGAATCCCAATGAGAAGGATGAAATTTGGGTAATAATTGATAGAATCACAAAATCAATGTATTTCTTCCCTATCAAGGAGATGGTGAAGGTAGAGTAGCTTGGGGACTTGTAATTCTGAGAGATTGTGAGACTTCATGGGGTTCCCTCTATGGTTGTTTTTGATAGGGACCTGAGGTTTATATCAAAGTTTTGGAAAGTTTTTCACAAGATTATGAGTTCCAAGTTGAAATTGAGCACAACATATCATCAAAATTTTGGGGTTACTGTAACAACATTGACCAACTGTAGCAGAGCTGACTGGCCGACACCAGTAGGGCATTGTAGCAGTGTATACCTTTGGTATGCCTACTGTAGCTCTGCAGAATTCCAACTATCGGCCATTGTATCACCTTGGACTTGGGTGGCTATGACACTATAGCAATGCGGATGTCCAACCACCTTTTACTATTTCAAAAAGGACTTTCTATGCAGTTGGTGTAATAGTGATTCTTCCTCCTTATTAGCCCATTTCAGGATAGGGTTTTGTGTGTGAATCTATGATACTCTCTATAATTTGTGCTTCCGACTATAGTGAAATTTGTACCTCTCTATGGATGTAGGGATCATTTCCCAAACCCGTAAATCTTTTTTTATAAGATCTTATTATTCTTATTCTATTTTTCTCTTTTACTCTTCTATGAATCATTTTTTTGATTCATTGATCCCAACATTTCCGCAACAACATACTCTAGAATTTGGATGGTTCTCTCTGTCTATCCATTCATTTGGGGGTATAAATTAGTTCTGAGGAATAACTGCGAACCAAAGGAATACTGCAATCCCCTCATGACTCATAATGTAAATTTAGGGTCTTAGTAAAAAATGATGGTTCTAGGATATCTATGAAGTCTCACTACATCATCCATGTACCATCTCACAAAAAATTCTATAATACACAACTATTAGATTTCTAGAAAGTGAGATGACTTCGTCAACCGATCCACGATCACCTAAATAACATTATATCTTCCTTGAGCCAAGGTTAACCCAATGATGAAATCCATACATATGACATTTTACTTCCATTCAGAGAAATCCTATTGTGGCTCTATTTTTACATAGTTTTGCCACATCTTTTTACTTAATTTTTAATGATTTAATTAATTATTTAATCACTTTATACTAAATAATTGTACTTTTGTATATTTATAATTAGTTTTTTTAATCAATCAACTTTTATAATTAATTATGTATTTTTTGTATTTAAAATAATAATTTTAATCTTACTTAACTTTTTTCTAATTTAATTATGTCTTATTTAGTTTGGTTAATTTAAATCTGTTTGACTTTTTAATAAACTAACATTTTTTATAAACAATTATATAATCATTGTAATTATATTTAATTAACTTAGTATTTATTTTAATATTTTATCTTTTAATTTAGTTTCATTAGAATAGGTTAACAATGTTAAATAATATGTCTAATCACCCTGCTAATTAATTAAGATAATAATTTTAGTTTAAATTAAATAAAATAGTTCGCTTTTAATTTTATGTGTTCACTTAGTTATTTAATTAATTAATTTAGAGTTTTAAAACATTAATTATTTAATATTATGTATATAGTTATATGATATATTAATTTTCTATTTATTTTAGTCTACCAGTGAGGTAGACAAGAACTATCGGTAACCTAATGGGTCACCTATGCTCTTCATTTTTACTCGCTGCCTACCCTGTAATTAATTTATATAGTAATTTTGATTTATGTCTTATATCATTTTAGTTTATTAATCATCTATTTCTTAATTTAAGTGTATTAATTAATAATTTTTTCTGTAATTTTAAAAGTCTAAAGTTTAATAAAAATCCTATTTTAAATTAATGGTGTTTGGCATTCTTTTAATTAATTATTTTCAGTCTTTTTATTTAGTTTACTTAACTTTTAATTTTAAGTTAAATTCATGCATTTTTAATTTTTGAAGGTCACAGTTAGTTATTTATCTTTGTTCTAACGGTGATCTTTTAATTTTATACTACCGGTAACTTATTTAATTTTTTTACACTATGTCCCTTTGTTCTATCGGTAACCTTATTCTATCGGTAACCATAATTTTAAAGCGCTGATTTTAAGCTAACGGTGACCCCCACGCCACTGCTCCTCTTTTATTTCTTTCTAATAGTAACCTCCTCACTATTCTCTGCTTATCACCATTGGCCTTCCTTTCTTCCATTCTTTTTCCCTCACACTCACCGATAGTTGACTTTATTTTCCCACACTGATTTTTTTAAGCCATTGGTGACCTCTTATTTAATACTAATAGTGAGATTGTTTTTGTGACATCAGTAACCTTATTTTCTAACGGTGACCCGATGCTGCCCATTCCACCTATGACTCTTATTTTATTTTATCAGTGACCCTCACTCTCTCCGTTCTCCCCTGCATCTCACTCTTAGCCTCTTCGACCGGTGCCGCCCCTGTTTCTCTATGCTTCAATTCATTTTCATCACCACAAATTCAACTGAAAATTATCATATACATAGAATCAAAACACCATTGATTTCCAACACCCAGACCCAAACCAGAATTAGAATGAGTTTCAAATCCACAACCACCGCCCTTGAGTCATTCTCAAACAAGTTCTGTAGCCGCTAAAGAGGAGGAGTATGCTCGCGTCACCATTGAAGGAGTCGAAGAGGGTTTGCACATCACTAGATCTAAAAGAAAACACCTGCCACCATGTTTAATGACATAGCTGGAGAGTTCTATTGACATGTCCTCCTTGGTGGAGCCAACCTTGAAATCCACAAGCTGTAAGATCGAATCATCATTTTTGCCGATCTGGAGGAGCTCCCACTTCATGCCGCTACTACTAGACAGTTGTGTGAGGAATCACTACTTTTTGAGGTCTAGGATTGCACCGTGTTACTTTCTGTTTGAAGGAGGATGCCTCCCTCACTGGAAATGAACGTCATGCCTGCTGGATCTGAGTTTCTTCCTCCTATAGCCCTTGTTGAAGTAAGAGTCCAACCTGTGTCACACTATCTACTGAAGACGTCGCGCCCCTTCTTCGAGATGAACCGTCAGTTAAGCCTCCAGATGTTACCTCCTTCCTATGAGAAGAAACCAGAGAATCTCCCTAGGGTTGCACACTATCCAGACCTGGTCCAAAAACCGACTGCAAAGAGGATCTCGGTCTCAGCTCACCATGGTGGTTCGATGCCGCCGAGTCATTGCCATTGCGAGGACGAACCACCAGGCCGCCGATGTTGCTGTAGCTTCTCACCAAAGCCAGAGGGTTCGAAGAACTATACAGATGAAGCCAAACTAGATCCCCCTACCCCTATTGAGCTGAAATGAGGAGGGGAAGAAATTAAAGTTAAAATAAAAATAAAAATAAAAATAGATAAAAAACAAAGTAAAGAAAAATAAAATAAAAAATAAAATAAAATAATAATTAAATTAAAATGTTTTTAGTTATTAAAATTTATTAAATATTAGATATTAAATATTTATAAACAAATTTTCTAATTTAATTAACTTAAATAAAACTTTAATTAAACCAAATTAACGAATCTTCTAAATTAAATTTAAATAAAAAATTATTTTATGTTGCATATTAAATAAGTGTTTTATAATAAAATGTGTAAAATAAAATACCAAAAATAATTTATAAATAAAATTAGAATAAAATAAAATATTTAAATAATTAAGAATTTAATGTTCAAGATAATTTATTTAATAACTTTTTTAATATTATTAATTAATCATAATTATCAACTTGACTATTTAATTTAATATTTAGAACATAAGTTTTTAGAAAATTTTTATTTTGAGACAAAGCGACTTAATTAAATTAACTAATAAAAATATCTTAATTTAAAACTTAAATTAATAATTAAATAAATTACTTACTTCATTACTTAATGATTAATAATTAATAGTTAAATTATAAAATTCAAATGTTTTTTAGGATTATTTTAGTTTTAATTAAAAAATTAAATAAATTTAATTTATAATTAAATATTATTATTTCATTTTAAAATAACCTCTAAAATATAGTTTCTAGTTTTTAATTGTACTAATAAAGTAATTTATTTAACAAAATTATTTAAAATTTTATTAATTATTTTAAAAGACTTTTTAATAAGTTTCTTCTTAAGTTGCTTTTTTTACTTCGAGTTGTAACTGTGTTGAATATTTTTATTGCGTAGGTTCATGCAGGAAACTTTATCCTGTCCAGGTCCATCCAACAAACTCAATTGGAGTTAGTTACGTGAGAAAAACTAGTGCGACATGTCAGTCGCGGAAAAACACATGTGTGCGGTGTGTACATGAAGAACACTTTAAGTCGGTGAAAACCGAGCAGTGACATGTAGCTTTTGACAACATGATGCTTAAGCAGAGCAAGCAACAAGGGGGGTGACATTCATTAGATGGAGATTCATTAGACAAAGATTCATTAGACGAACATTCATTGAAAACATCAAAGGAGCCAGTTGCAAATGGAGGTAGTGCAGAGGGAGACTTTGGAACCACTTCCTGGAGTTGGAGGAGGCCAGGAACAACAACAATTCACGTAAGAAGAGGGAGTTTCCTTCCTCTGTTTTCTTTCAATTCTTCTCATTTGTAATTGAATTGTTTTATTATAGGTAATAGAGATGATGTTCGGCTAAATCATTTAGTTCAGGGATAAATTGAAGTTCCACTGGTTACCTTTAAATGTTTTTTTTCACTTCATCTTTAGATGTATTCAGTATTGATCGGGGAGATCGATACTGAATTCATTAAATTTCATTGTCCACCAAAGTTTAATTTCAAAATTTCACAATCAGTTGGTGATATTTATTGTGAAAACATCTTTCAAAAGTTAATAAATTCTTAAGACTTGAAGACTTACGACGAGTTCATCCTATTGTCATTTATTTAATTGTTCACAGTTGATTAATTTTGGTGTGGCGAACTCTAAATTTGATTGGCTTGCATGAATTAACTCCTGGAAAGGGAGGTGAGTCATTCTCTTTAAAGTGGTACTCTGTAACAAGCTTTAAAATAATCATAACACCTTTTAGAACCAGTAGAATGGATATTTTTTCCTGGGCATTTTATAAGATTGTTCTCTTATCAGCGTGCTATATCTCTGTGTCTCTTTGTTTTCAACTGTCTCTAGATTCAATTTAGTTTTTAAACATGTTTTCCAATTTTCTATCACTCTACTACTTATTAAAAAAAATAAAAAATAAATAAAAAGTGAAAAATAGAAAAATCACTCTGATGCTGACAATAGTGGAGATTTCCAAAGTTTTTAGAAGAATTGTGGTTAGAATTGCCTTCCCTGTGGGTTTGAACCTACTTTACACATATACAGTAGTTAGCAGGATTATAAATTTTAAACTTTGACCGAATTCAACGATAGTATAGGTCACATACAAAGGCTGTATTAAACCACTATGGAAATGATGTTATGCCTTCACCTATTGGAAGACTAGACATCATGCCACAAACTCCTCTACTAACTACTTCATCCCTGGCCACCAAAAATGCCTACTCAAGCCATTGTACATATTAAATATGTTGGGATACACTTTCAGAGGCGAGCTATGAAACTCACATAGGACTCCCTCATGCATAACTAATAGTATGAACATCCTTCCCTTGAATATAACCTAATTTTGGTCATCCTCTGACCATCCCTCAGGAGAATCACCATGAATGAACTGATCACACATCACCTTTACTTCTGAGTTTCCCCATTGAGACTCCTCCAACTTCTACAACAATGAGACTTTAACACCATATGAAACTAGTATCCTTAGACATCAACCTCCTCTACTTTAAGATGTAGACTTTCTAACTCCTCTATCACCCTCCAAGAATCCTCATATTCTCGAATGACTCCTTTTGACTCTCTGCTTAGCATTTCTACCATGATATTTCCTTTTTTAGTGTATAGGAGATCTCAAAATCATAATTTTGTGGAAAATCCATCCTATTCTACTATCTTGGATTTAGGCCACATTGAGAAAAGATATACCTCAGTCTTTGGTGATCTGTGAAGACCATAAATCATTCCCCGATGAGGTAATGTTGTCACAACTTTAGGGAAAACACCACTGCCTCCATCTCAAAATAATTGGTGGCATAGTTACGCTCATGGTGAATAAATTCCAAGGCACATGGGAGACACAACTTACTACTACATCAAGACACATCCCAAAACCAAGATGGAGTAATCACATAACTCCTCAAACATAATTCCCTTCTCAAGAAAATAAAGGAATGTGGCGTTGAATGACTACTCATTCAAGTAATCGAATGTTTCTTAGAACTGATAAATCCAAAATAACTCTTGATATTTCTTTGTTAGGGATGTTAAAAGGGATTCTATATGTGAGAAATTGGACACAAAACTCCAAAAATAAACCACGAGACTAAGAAATCCATGAACCAATACCACATTCTTTGTTCATAAAAAACAAACCACCTCAACCTTTTCCAGATCCACTGCTGCTCCTTGCCATGACACCACATGTCCAAGGAAATTCACCTCTTTCATCCAGAACATACACTTGGAAAATTTTACATACATCTAGTGGTGTTAAAGAGTCTACAAAATGATCATTAGGTGCTCAATATGCTCCTCTTATAACACCGATCATATGAGACTATCGTCAATTAGCACAACTGTAAATGGTGTAAAAGTGAGTTCCTTAGACCCAACTTCAATAATACTTTTTGATCATTATATCATGTATATAGTGAGTTATGAATAATTTATTCTTATCATAATAGTGTTGATATTTCTACATCCTCTATTTATATGGTAACGTCTTTAGATTACTAATTATAATGAATACCTTGAATAACTATGACATTAATATTAATCATATGTTTTATGGTCTAGATAAATTATATTGAATAGACACATGTGATGTTCGGCTACCGAGTGATGGAGGCTCATAAAAATTGATTCTTCTTCTCATGAAGTTCACACTTAGTGATCTTGAGTGTATGAGATCATTAGATCTAACCCACCAAATTGAACACCACATGTTTTAGGTTTCATTGGTAGTTCCTATTTGTGAACATGTGTAATAGTCTCTCGACTTGAGATTATTATCATTGTATACTATTTGATCACATACTTTGATGCAAGGAAAAAACTATGGCATTAAAGTTATAGTGATGTATCTTGTATTGGGTGTGTCATTGGTAGTATGACATTAATTGAATAATCAAGATAGAAAATTTTACTTTCGAAATAAAGTGATATCTCTGGCCTAGTTTACTAGGATGGTAGTACCTTTATTAAATCTATGATCATGGTAGAAGAAGGTAAGTTCATTTAGTTATGTCAACAAACAATGAAGTAAGAAAGGATGATGACACAAAGTGTGCGTTCTGCTTTATGAGATATCGAAAGACAAAGAGATTATATCACATGACATGTGTTCGCATGAAATTTTTTCATTACTATGACTTTTCTTTATATTTTTAGAGGCCTTGATGAGTTTCTAAACTGCAATACTAGTCTGTGAATGGTATTCACTCCTATCGAGATAAGGGTCTAGAGGGTCACACACTAAGAATATCCTGAAGTATATCATATTTCGATGAATAGATGTTTAGGATATGGTGGGACCTACTACTAGGGTTTGAGATGTGTATGAGAATATACGATCACCATAGAATAAATAAACTCATTTTATTAAAGTTTAGAATAATTGTTATTGAATTTATTTATTAAAAGTATTTTCAAGTATTAAAGTAAATATATGAGAAATATTATACCGACAAATATTATTTTAATATTCAAGGTTCATTTAATATTTACAGGAACATAAAGTTGAGTTAATGGTTCACTTTTATCACATAATATATTTATTATATATTAAAATTAAGTGATAAAAATATAAATGACATTTATGACTTAGTAAAGTAGTCATAAGATGTTTATAGTGAGCAATAAATATCCAAGGTTTGGGATCCATTATTGGGTATTTAGAGCTTCACTATAAAAGGAGGAAGAGGCACTCATGGTAATCACTATTCACTACATGATTTTGAGAGCTTCTCTCTCCTCTCTTACTTCATAAAGAGAAAATATCTCATTATAAGTTTATAATTGAAGATCACCTGTGTAGATCATCGGAATAGAGTAGTAGTGATCATCAGGACATTGAAGACATCGTCAGATTTTTGTGCTAGAACCTGTATTTTGATGAACGATGATCCTGCAAAATTGCAAAGTATGTGTGGATGATCTAGAGAGAATCAGCTTCATTTGCTTTGAGAAACAATCACCGGTGATGAGAGACTGTCGAGCGTGTTCTAAAATCAAAAAGGGTATTGGAGATTTATTTATTTTGATTAAATTTATTCATGTGGGATCCTTGTACCTTTACCAGGGCATCGCTTAACTGACGATGACATAGTTATGTTGATCACCAGTGAAAGATTTTGAATCTTCAACCCATCTCCTTCAATTATGTTCCCCATACCTTCAATTGATATTAGAGGGATCAAGCGAATGTTTTAAGCTAATTAAAATTAAGTTTTCATTAAATTTATGAATAAAGCTTCATTATGGTATAATGTCACAAACAATAATTCAATATGAAATCAGAGGACCAAGTTATCACCATAAATTTTTTTTAATCTGATTGAAATCCATTTTTTGTGTGTATTAATTTGAATAATGTACACACACACACACACATATATATATTTATGGTGGTGGTTCTGAATAATTTTTATGGCTCAGATGTGTGGAATAATATTTTATGGCTAGACCCTTTTTCCACATAATTGTGGTAAGTTTAACTTAAAATAATAATAATAAATTTTCAAATATCATAAATGGTAGGATTTGAAACTTTAAGATACAAACAAAATTTAAACAAACTAATGGGGAAAAGGGAGCTTCACCATGCGGTTTAAGGAGTAAAAACAAAAGGCTAAAGGAGGTAATTGTTAGAGAGATTAAAATATAATAATATAAAAAATAAAACTTTTAAAATGGGGAAAATTGGCTATACAAAAGTGGGGGAATAAAAAAAGGGGGAAAGACAGTTACAAACCAAAGGAGAGGGGTAATTCTGGTTGATGACCAAATTTTTAGGAAATACCAAAGTGGGACCTCTATTTATTAGACTGGGTATCCAAATGACAATTATAACCTAAAAAAATCCCCCCTCTTACGGCTGCTCCCACTGCTCTGCATCGTGCTCAGCTCGCATTGTTTCCCTCTCCCTCCTCATCACTCCTCTCTCCCAAAAACCCTAGTTCTCTGTTGCCTCCTCCATGGCACCACCCTCATCCTTCACTGTCGTAGCATCGCCCTCATCTCCCGTGGTGTCATTGTACTCTCTTGAAAACCATATCCCACCATTACCTATTCCCATGCAGCTGTCTCTCCATCATTTTCTACAACTCCCACACCATCATCCTCCACCACCACGCGTCATCGCCCTCCACTATGGTGTGTCTGCTAAAACTTCACCCTCCACTAACATTCCATTACTCTCCACTTGCTGGATATCAACCAACTCTTGGAAAAACCCTAGCTAGTCATTGCCTCCTCTTAGAATGTACCTCCTCCCACCATTGACTTTTATGTGACATATTGATGTCCTCATCCCAGTGTTTTCCTTCTTCCATATCATTGTCCTCACTCCATACATCTTTTACAATTATTTTATAGTTTTGTTCCTTAGTAGAAGATCTAGGGCATGTAATGGAGGGAAAGGGCTCATCAGGATGGAAAAAATTTAGGTATGATTTTATTTCTGGTTTTCTTAATTTGTTCTACAAAATAATCTTATATTAAGGTTGGGAATGAATTTTATGTTCTTTTGTAATGTATAGAATTTTTTTTAAGAAAAATAAAGGTATGTATAAAAATTTTAGGGATGAAAATTCTAACATAATAGATGCTTGGTCAAAACTTTCAAAGTGTTAAAAGAATAAGTATAACGACGTACAAAATAATGAAAATGATGCTTCAGTGGGTCAAAAAGTTATACCTAAAACTATTTTAAAATTTATATGTTCTCTAAATTTATTTAAAGATTTTATTGATTTTGTTTTTATACATGAGAAGAAAAAACAATTGGTTATAGATGTGGGATTTGGTATGTTTTTGGAATTTAACTTTCAATTCTTTCTGACAGAAATATGTGAGAATCTTGTAGATGCCTTTGATCCTCCAACATGTACGATGAAATTTAGAGGAAAGGAAATGATAATTACTATGGAAGATGTTAATTACATGTTAGGCATTCCTTTAGGAGGAAGAGCTATCTGTCTGGAAAGGGAAAATGATGAATATAAATAAATTAAGATGCATTACATGGGAAAAAAGATAAATGCATTGAAATAGATGATTTTTTAAGGCTTGGTTGGAAAGGAGTTTTTGAAAACCTTTATGTTGTTTACCTTGGGGACATTGTTAAATCCCAGATCTATTTCTTCTGTAAATGAAATAAATATTAGGATATTGTGTGGTTGTCAAACAAATATTAAAGAATGGCATTTTTCCCAGTTGGTTTTTATAGAACTTTTTAGAGAAGTAAATATATACAAGAAGTCGATATAAAAATGCCAACTGAAGAAGCATTTTTGTGGTTTCCTGGTTGTCTTATTGGTATGTTTTGAAAATGTTTAACCCTGTATGATTTTTTATTAGTTAGTAAATTTATTTTACTAATAATAACATGCTAAAATTTCATTTTATATTTTTTTCTTCATCCACTTCCCCATTGGAGAAGTTTTTAATTTATGTAGGGAGAAAGTTTTACAATTTTGGAATGAATATAATATTCAAAGGTGATTGATGTTGAAAAAAACCAGAAAAATATGCATCTTATATGAATCTTCTATTTTATCAAGGAGAAAGCTTCCTGATCAGGATTTGTTCACCCATACAGTAAAAACCTTATCATCATCTCTATATTCGTGAAATATTCCTTTAAAAAGTATAATGTTAAAATCTGAAATTTAAGTGTTAAAATATGTTTTTTTATGTTAACTTGTTCATGCATGGTGTCAAAATGTTTTTAGATGTATAATCATAGTGGTAAAAACCTAAAATTAGAGCGTTACTATGTGGGGTTTTAGTGGTACCTAAATTGAAATGGTCCCCTAAAAGTGATAGTTTTAATTTATTAATGGACAGTGTCAAAAACTAGAGTATGAGTGTTCAAATATAGAAGGTCTGTGTTAGTTTCTATTATATTTTTGTTAAATTATTTATATTTTTCCTTTTTGATGATGTTATGTTCTTATTGTTTAGTTTTTCAATGATAAAATATGGAATGAGAGTGTCAAAAATCTATATTTTAGTGTTAGTATCTAGGATGTTAAATTAAAATTCTTTCTATTTTAATCTCCCACTATTAAAGATAACATGTGAATTCCAAATGTTAAAACCTGGATGATGAATGTTAATTTTTGGTAGCTCAATGTTAATTTCTATTAGGTTAATGTTAAATGGATTTTAATACTCTTTAGAAATGTCCCTATGTTTAGATGTGTAATCATAGTGGTAAAAATCTGAAAATATAATGTTACTATGTGGGGTTTTAGTGGTACCTACATTGAAATGGTCCCTTTAAAGTGTTAGTTTTCATTTATTAATGGATAGTGTCAAAACCTGGAGGATGAGTGTTAAAATCTGGAAGATTTGTGTTAGTTTATGTTAGATTATTATAAATGATTTATATTGTTCCTTTTTTATGTCATTATATTTTTATTTCATTTGTTTTTAATGGTAAAACATGGAATGAGAGTGCTAAACATCTTTATTTTAGTGTTAGTATCTGGACTGTTAAATTAAAAGGTTTACTGTTTGAATATACAACTATTAATGATAACATGTGGACGTTGAATGTTAAAAGCTTGATGATAAATGTTAATTTCTAGTATATTTGTGTTAATTGCTCACAGGTTAATGTAAAATTCCTTTTAATCCTATTTATAAATGGACATTTGTTTAGATGTGTAATTATAGTGGTAAAAACCTGAAAATAGAGAGTTACCATGTGGGGTTTTAGTGGTAAATACATTGAAATGGTCCTTGAAAGTGTTGGTTTTCATTTATTAATGGATAGTATCAAAAATAGGAATATGAGTGTTAAAATATGGATGTTCTGTGTTAGTTTCTATTAAAATTTTGTTAAATGATTTATATTGTTCCTTTTTGATACCACTATGTTCTTATTTCGTTGGTTTTCAATGTTAAAACATGGAATGAGAGTGTTAAACATCTGTATTTTAGTGTCAGTATCTAGGCTGTTAAATTAAAAGGATTTCTGTTTGAATCTCCTACTATTAAAGATAACATGTGGACGCTGAATGTTAAAACCTAGATGTTGAATGTTAATTTATGGTAGGTTAGTGTTAATTTCTAGTAGATTAATGTTAAATTCCTTGTAATCCTCTTTAGAAGTAGAATTGTAATCCTTTTTGATGTCGTTATGTTCTTATTTCATTGATTTTCAATGTTAAATCATCTAATGGGAGTGTTAAAAATCTATATTGTAGTGTTAGTATTTGGGATGTTAAATTAACAGTCTCCCTGTTTGAATCTCCCACTGTTAAAGATAACATGTCGACACTGAAAGTTAAAACCTGGATGCTGAATGTTAATTTCTGGTAGGTCAGTGTTAATTTCTTTTAGTTTAATGTTAAATGAATTTTAATCCTCTTTATAAATGGAAACATTTTTTGATGTGTAATCATAGTTGTAAAAACCTGAAATTAGAAAGTTACCATGTGGGGTTTTAGTGGTACCTACATTGAAATAGTCCCCTGAAAGTGTTAGTTTTCATTTATAAATGGATATTGTAAAAAATTAGAGGATGAGTGTTAAAATCTAGAAGGACTGTGTTTATTTCTGTTAGGTTGTTGTTAAATTCATTTAATTGTTCCATTTTGATGCTGATATATTTTCATTAGGGGTTTTCCAAATTCCCAAAGGAGTTTTCATGGAATTTTTGTATAGTAGTATCCTCACACTTCTATAAAAACTAGATATTCAAAGAAATGTCAATGATGTTTTTATTACGAAATGACCAAAGTTATTTTGATAAAATGATTTTATATGATTTATTATCATTTATAAAGAAAGATATCCTGATTTTATCAATGAATTCAAATAATTAAAGACCAATATGGCATTGAAGAAACTGTATATCATTTTTCTCATACCCTAATTGTTATAACCCTTATGAAGGTTTATGTTATTATTGAATGGTTTTATGGAATGATTTTTATGGATACATGAAGTGGTTATTTTCATAAAGGGTTAATGGGAACTCTAATGTGAGTTTAAATAATTTTTTTCATTTGATTGTTTTATGACAAGAAGATGAAAGTGTCAGTTTTCATTTATAAATTAGAGCCTGAGCATTAAAATATTGAAAGTCTTTGTTAATTTCTGCTAGATTTTTGTTAAATACTTTGAACTATTCATTTCTTTTATTTGTTACTAACATTTATCTCCATTATATATTATAGTATATCAAGGTTTTTTATGATGTACATATGAAAGGTTTCAATGAGAACCTACATGAACTCCTTCGAGTTCAAGGAAATTTGTTTGCTGGAGGCTATACTGCTCAAGTGGATAGATTTGATATAGTCCTAGATGAAGAAATTGAGTCTGCTGGAGAGTTGGAGGAGCATACTGAGGTCTTCAAAGAGGAAGTGGAGGAGGTAGATGAAACTGAGGCGGCAGGGGAAGATGAAGAGAAGGAAACTTTGTTAGAGGGAGATGAAAAAAGTGATGAAGAGGGGGGAGAAGCGGACAGTGATGAGGAATGGGAAGAGGAAGTGGATAAAGTTGTGTTTTAACCAACATTGTGATACCCATCTATTGGAACAGATCCTAGGAATTCATAGCGAAAAATATGGAAAAAATAGTCACCCTACGTTCAATAGCCTGTCAAAGGCAGAGACGAACTTAAAAGGAGGGTTTATGAGTTGTGCACCTCAGGAAGGATGTAGGGAAAAAAATAGAGGTAGGATGTAATTGTATTCATATGTTGAAGAATGGTACTATATTGAAATGTATTTCATGTACTTATGGGATTTGATTTAAATGCAGAGTTGTTGTTGAGATGCATAATTACTATTTGACTGCACATGAGGGTGGTTGTTTGGGTCCTATAGAATTGGCCAATAACAAGGTTAGTATATGATTCCCTTATAATAAACTATTTTATGATAAATAATCAGTTTTATATGAATGAAAATGTTGGAATTACATATGGTGACCATGATTGGAAGAACTCTTGTGAATGATGAGAAATCATTTAGAATAGTGACTAGACACATCTTTGATCCATTATTCCTGGTACTTATTTTAGGCATATATTGATGTAAAAAAATTTGTATTATGTTTTATATTTTGTGATAATCTACTATTTTAGGATAAGATTATTTCATGCAAGGAAAAGTGGAAAGTTGTTGATGTTTTGATTTATATGATGCCTAATGTTGTCGGAAAAAATATAGCAAACTGCTAACTTTTTTTTCCCAACATTGATGAATTTTCATTGGCTTTTCTATTGAACTGACTTAAAGATAATGAAATTTCATGTTCTAGAATCCCTTGGCACTGCTTCAACTAATAAATAATAGAAAAAGGTTTCTACATTGCTGGTCCTTAAGTTTACATTTTTCATCATTTGGTTTTCTGTTAACAAACATAGTTAGTAATTTAGAAGGTACTAATTTATTATATCTTTTGAATTTTATATAGGGTGATTTTCTTGTGTCCATGTTGCAACATCTTTCATGACAAGACTTTTCTTTCCCATTTAAATTTTATTTTTTTATGAATCTATTTAGCTGTAGTCTAATTGGAAGAAAAAATTACTCACTGCTTTATTTTTCAAATATATTTATTTTATCTAATGGGTGTGTTTATTTTTCAGTAATGATTGTGGAATCTGCTTGATCATATACCTTCAATAATGGTACAACATGAAGAAGATGAAACACTATACTCATGTAATTATTTTACACCTATTTATATATATTTTTGTCCCTAATATATAGAAAGTTTTGCATTTTATGTTTTTAGATTCAGCTTCAAACAAAAAGGGTTGATTTACAACTGGGGTTGTTGAATCATGGGTGTAATGTAAGGAGGAAAAAGTTTTTGGAGGAGTTTTCCAGTTAAAAAAAGCTTTTTTGGGGGAAATGGTTATAAAGGAAATTTTTAGTGATTTTCTAGAGTTTGGTTGATGTTGGATGTCATTTGGTTTGGTTCTATTGTGATTGTATTTGTTGAATCAATGACATACTCAATCATATTATAATTTTTAATTTTTTTAACCAATGGAATACTAAATATATAACGTCATTAATTTATTTACAATAATGAAGTGTCTGTTATGTAAAATTCATAGACTATTATTTCACTTTTCATGAAAACCAAATAAAAAAACCTGCAACAGGTATGTTAAAATATGTAGCCTCCATGTTAAAACTTGGAAAGTTAGTGTTAAAATATGTAATTTATACCATATAAACATGTTTAAATGATTAATATGTTAGAATTTCATACATCAACCACAATGCATCAATTACATTATAAACACCATCGATTTTTCATAGCTGAACATCATTATAAGTAACAAATGACCAAAATTAAAAAGAATTCATGGGACTTAAACACCAAAACTCCACAAAAAAAAACATATTTTATTCATCTTAACATTTATATCCTTGTCCTATATAACATTACCTTATTTAAAAACATATTAAAAAGCATAAATAAACTTGGATTGGGATTTCTACACCTTCTCCTGTGTCACCAATATCTTTACAATGATGAAGACAACTCTTCGGTGGATGAAAATATGTTTCCACCATTTCATTGATATATATCAACAAATTCAACTGTAAAAAGAGTGTTACAATATATTTATAAAATCTATAGACTGTAATTTTACTTTTCATGAAAACCAAATAAAAAAACATGCAGCAGGTCTGTAAAAATATGGAGCCTCCAAGTTAAAACTTGGAAAGTCAGTGTTAAAATATGTAATTTATACCATCTAAACATGTTGAAATGATTAATATGTTATAATTTCATACATATTCTACAATACATCAATTACATTATAAACACTAGTGATTTCTCATAGCTCAACATCATTGTAAGTAACACATGAACAAAATTAAAAAGAATTCATGGGACATAAACCCCAAAACTCTAAAAAAACATTTTTAATTCTTATTAACATTTAAATCCTTATTCACTCTAACATTCCCTTGTTTCAAAACATATTCTATAGAATACATAAACTTGGATTGGGATTTCTACACCTTCTCGTGTGTCACCAACATCTTTACAATGATGAAGAAAACTCTTCGGTGGCAGAAAATACGTTTCCACCATTTCATTGGTATATATCAACACATTCAAGTGTAAAAAATGTGTTAAAATCTATATAAAAAATTCATAGACTGTTATTTCAATTTTTATGAAAACCAAATAAAAAAACCTACAGCAGGTCCGGTAAAATTTGGAGCCTCCATGTTAAAACATGGAAATTCAATGTTAAAATCTGTAATTTATAGCATATAAACATGTTGAAATGATTAATATGTTAGAATGTCATACATCTTCCACAATGCATCAATTACATTATAAACACCATCAATTTTTCATATCTCAACATCATTGTAAGTAAAACATGACTAAAATTAAAAAGAATTCATGGGACTTAAACACCAAAACTCAAAAAAAAAACATATTTCATTCCTCTTAACATTTACATCCTTGTCCACTCTAACATTCCCTTGTTTAAAAACATATTCGGTAGCATACATAAACTTGGATTGAGATTTCTACACATTCTCGTGTGTCGCCAACATCTTTACAATGATGAAGAAAAATCTTAGGTGGAGGAAAATACATTCCCACCATTTCATTGGTATATATCAACAAATTCAATTATAAAAAAAGTGTTACAATATATATGTAAAATTCATAGACTGTTATTTCACTTTTCATGAAAACCAAATAAGAAAACCTGTAGCAGGTCAGTTAAAATATGGAGCCTCTATGTTAAAACCAAGAAAGTCAGTGTTAAAACCTACAATTTATACTATCTAAACACGTTGAAATGGTTACTATTTTAGAATGTCATACATATTCCACAATGAATCAATTAAATTATAAACAACATCAATTTTTCATAGATAAACATCAATGTAAGAAACACATGACCAAAACTAAAAAGAATTCATGGGACTTAAACACAAAAACTCTACAAAAAACATATTTCATTACTCTTAACATTTACATCCTTATAAACTCTAACATTCCCTTGTTTAGAAACATATTTGGCATCATAAACAAAAAACACCACCCTTTCAAAGTTTCCACATCAAGTTGGATTGGGATTTCTACAACTTTTTCATGTGTGACCAAATTCTTAACAACAAGAACAATGATACAACTTCTTAATTTGAAATTGATACTCAATATAATTATGAGATGGTCTAACAGGAGGATGAGAAGTATTCAGTGCTTGTAAAAAATTTTCATCCATATAATCATTATATATCAATGTATTCAAATATGGTATGTCATTGGTCTCAAACGAATTCATAAATCCAAGATAAAGCTTCTGTTGTGTGTTGAAAAGATAACAACCATCTATATATATGTACAATTTACCATGTACTTTTCTTATTTATACACATGCATGAGAACAAGGGATCCCACTCATTTTCCATGTTTGATAAGTGCATTCCCGACTTCCTAGTTGTATAGTGATATCCACATTACCAGTCTGAACTAAGAAACATTATGTTGATATTGATCTACTATAAAAGTTCCATCCCTTGACACATTTATTTTAAATTTTTCCTCCACATTTGGACCAACTCCATTTCTCCACTTTTTCATGTCTTCCTTGGTGGTAAAAAATTTCTTACTCAATTTCTCACAATGTTCATTAATCAACACACAAATATTTTGTCTCCTCTCCTTCACAATCTATGCATTGAATGATTCAGATAAATTCTTTGTAATATGATCCCATAGATGGTGTGGAAATTGATCCATTTCCCACCTATCAACATCACCATCCTTTTTAACCCATCTTGACAATTTTGGACAAAAGCTTGTAAAATTCTTCATTGTAACACTGAAATCAAAGTCCAACTGAGAATAATCAATGGCATACAATAATTTCAATGCCCTTTCCTTAGTTCCTCTTCCCACTCCCCTACACAATCTTGTAATTTCATAGATAAAATTTTCTTTCATGTGACAGTAACAATTTTCACGTCTATCTCCAATAAAAACTATTTTAACCATAGCTTTAATTGCATTTTGTCGATCAGATGCAATAACTAGTTGAGTAGAACCTGTATTTTCTTTCATGTTGTTTAAAAACCATGCCCAATCATCATATGTTTCACCCCCAACAATTTAATTTGCCAATGGAAAATGTTTTCATCTAAATCATATGATGACACTACCAACAAGGTACCTTTTTAAGGACCACTAAGGTGACACCCATCCACAAACAACACAAGTTGACCACCTAATAAGAAACCATTTATGAAACACCCATATGTAATGAATAATATTTCAAAACTACCATTTTATAATGATACTGACTTAGTTACTATTTTGGGATCAAATTCCATTAGTCCATTTCATATCCAGGGGAATAACATATATGACTACTCTGGAACCCCATATATTCCACCAAATACTTTTTTCTTGGCTCTTAATGCTTAATGATATGTAAGTGATACACCATAGTCTCTGTACAAGTCATATTTAATTTCATGGGAAGATTTTTCCACATTAGAATTCACCTCATCAAAAATGATATATGACGCTAATGATGCCCTTGATTTGTGACTAATTGATAGTATATCTTGGGTTGAGTGCATATGAACATTTTGAAAAGTTTTAACACAATTAAAAAGAGTCAAGTTCCCCAAGACATATGCTCTTAACTTCCACATGAAACTCTCAACTTTTCATTTCGCAATAATATTTTGAGGACTATTAATAACATATTCATAGTCAAACCAGTGCGCAATGATATACTTGAAGATCATCTCCCTCAATGCTTTGGCTGAAGGAAAAATCTGGCCAACATCCACCAATAATTCATTTCACTTTGAAGTACTTAACTCTAGGATGGAACACGGAACACTACTAATTGAACAAGGTAGCATTTGAAAACCACCTTTAAAAACTATTATTTTATAATAATACTCACTTCATTACTGTTTTCGATTCAAATTCCATTAGTCCATTTCATATCCAGGGGAATAACATATAGGACTACTCTGGAACTCCATATATTCCACCAAATACTTTTTTCTTGGCTCTTAATGCTTGAAGATATGTAAGTGATATACCATAGTATATGTACAAGTCATCTTTAATTTCATTGGAAGATTTTTCCACATTAGAATTCAACTCATCAAAAATGATAGATGACACTAATAATGCCCTTGATTTGTGACTAATTGCTAGTCTATCTTAGGTTGAGTGCATATGAAAATTTTGAAAAGTTTTAACACAATGAAACAGAGTCAAGTTCCCCAAGAAATATTCTCTTAACTTCCAAATGAAACTCTCAACTTTTCATTTCGCAATAATATTTTGAGGACTATTACTAACATATTCATAGTCAAACCAGTGTGCAATGCTATACTTGAAAATCATCTCCCTCAATTCTTTGGCTGAAGGAAAAATTTGGCCAACATCCACCAATAATTCATTTCACATTGAAGTACTTAACTCTGGGATGGAACATGGAACACTACTAATTGAACAAGGTAGCATTTGAAAACCACCATCAGCTGATAAACTTTGTTCTGAATTCCCACCAACTAATTCAACACTAAAAATTAAATTTCAAATTTAAATACATAAACTGTGAACAAAATATTAATATAAACAATTTTGACACATCATTACCTTTTATCTACATCCAATCTTTTATTTACATCCACTGTCGATTGTAATTATTCATCCAACCTCAAAATAATGTAAACCTGAACAAAAATATCATTGAATCTAAACAACTTCTCAACTCCTTTATCATATATAAGGTCTAAAAAAGTAACATTTTCAAACTTTAATGTGTATTTTAAATTTAACGATGAACCATCACACTTTAGAATCAACGATTGAAATCTTTATATTTCATCAAATGAAATTCCTTCTATTAACACTCTACCCATTGATCTTCCACCTTAATAATTCATTTTCCTTGTGAATCACCAATAAGTGCTCCATAAAAATGAAAATAACAAAACATTTCTTCTTGCAAATAATTTGACATCGTCTTCTGTCAATAAACCTACAACATTAATGAATATAAGATTCTAAAACTCATTCTCAATTCATATTTACATCAATTAACAAATTAAATCAAAAAAAATATATGTAGCATATAATTTATAGAAAATCTAGCTTCTTGGTGTTGGGATAAGGGTAACACTGATAGAATGTTGTTAAAAGTGGAGATGACTTGGGGGACCCTAGGAGAAGATGCGCCTACTGGATGAGCACCAGAGAAGATGTGTGGCGGGAGTAGTGTGCCATAGAAGATGTGTGGAGAGAGGGTGATGGAGCGAGATGAGAGTAGTGCACAAGAGTGATGAGGAGGGAGAGGGCAATGATGCGAGCTGAGCGTGATGCGAAGCAGTGCGTAAGAGCAACTGTAAGAGGGGGGGGGATTTTTAGGGTATAATTGTCATTTGGATACCTATTCTAATAAATAGAATCCCCCTTTGGAATTTCCTCAATATTTGGTCCTTAACTTGAATTACCCCTCTCCTTTGGTCTGTAACTATCATTCCCCCAAAAACCAAATGGGAGAGGGGGGCACCCTAACAACCATACCACCCACCTCGACTGGGCATCGATACCACAGTACACCTCATTCCTTATTTACCCTTTGTTGTGGGATGCCCTCAAGCTGCCTCGTCGTTCACCAATTACCACTACTCCACCCAACCTCCTAGTAGCGCGACCTCTAGATCCTCACATCACCATTCGGTCAGAACCAGATTGCTTTCCATCAGACCCTAGTGGCAGTATCCCCACTTCCCGACCTTCACGATCACTGGTCACAATGCACCTTTCCATACCAGCCAGTGTGTTATTGGCTAGATTTGAACCCCCTCCTAGATAAGCCTTGGTCCTCCCACTTGGCCACCCTTCCTATAATAGCCACCTGTGGATGCACCCCGCTCATCCATCTTTGGCCACCTTTTATTTCCTTACTGTGATCGCCCCCCACCCTGTGCGGGCTCATACAGAGAATGGGTTGCAGTGGGATTTACCTGAGTCACTGGGCCCTTTATATGTTCAATAAAGTCCCATAACCCTTTCAGGGTTTTCTGAGCTGCACAGGGTCTTGATAATAGAAATGTTAAAAAAAATATTTTAAAAGATTTCAAAAATAAGTTTAATTTTTGGGGATCAAATGAATTTTATTTGAATTAAAATTTTAAAAGTATTATTTTAATTCTAATAAAACTCTCAATATAAATTTATTGAAAGATTAATATTATTATGAATTTGATTACATGTCGACTGATATTGAGCAACGACTATCCAATAAATATATAAAATTAATTAATTAAATTATTTATTTTAATTATGTGTGATGCATGTAATTAATTAATTAAATAGATGATTCACGCATCATACTTTTTCTTGCTTGATATGTATAAGGTAATGTGTTTCCATGAGATCAGTATTGCATATGTATTATGCACTCTCAAGACCCCATCGCCTAGAAGTGAGTATTTATGTATTATGATGAGGAAAATCTAAGATGTGAAATGTGTCAAGATGATGTGGTATTCCAAATGTGATGGTAAAACATTGGACCATGGCATGAGCTACGATACGAGTCAAAGTGGACTCAAGTATTTTTACTTATAGGGTTACGGTTGATCCATTGAGAATAAATGGATCAACCAATATCAAATGATCAAGATAAGTCTTATTTGTTTATTTAATGTATGAATTGTTTATTATTTTAATGAACCTTAAATCTTATACAATCACATAAAATAATACACATTTAATGCATAGATTAAATCAATTTAAGACAATATGAATGTTTTTCTATTTACTGTATAGTTAAATTGTGAGTGCGATCACATACACTACTAAAAAAATGAACTTTAACGACCGCCACTCGACGAATTTTGGTGCTTGAAGTTACCCCGTAACTAAAGGGAAATAACGACTTACAAAATCGATCACTATAGGAGTTTGGAAATAAATCATGACAACAGTTACTGGTAAAGGTATTAGAGACCACCATTGGCAACCACTAATACTCCCAGCAAAAAATCATATTTTTGATCACCTATGGCGATCACTAAACTCTATATAAAAAACCACATTACTAATGCCATGATGCCATGTTGAATAAAAAAACCAAGAAATAATATATATATATATATAACATCAAATACTACTAACCAAAGCATGCAGTTTCCATTCTTGATCTTCCTTCAAACGAAACATCCTGATATCATCCTATCAAAATCACAATAACCTAGCCAGTGATAAAATGAATTCCACATGTCCATATGCAGTCACTTTGAAAATTTATAACACACTTGATCAACCTATAAACACAAGTTATATCTTCATTAATGGAGGTTCAATATCACATAATTAATAGAGAAAAATAAAATACAAATACATAAATTTAAAGCTTAGTTTTTAATAATCACTTCAAACTCTAAAAGATGGTATTGTATTTTTTTACAATATAAGTTGACATCTATCCAAAATGGATGTTATAATTACTGGAATCTTTTAAAGAATGTGAAATAGTGATTTGAAATTATGTGGAAGGTTACCCAAGGTTCTTTGTTAACAATACATGTTTGAGATAGTCAAAGTGGTGTTTGAAAGTTGTTGTGTTAGAGTTTTTCTCCACAAAATGTTATTTTTTATTGATTTGAGGTGTATGAACCAAATAAAATAAGTATTGAATTCATTTGGAAGTGGAGGTATTGGAAGGAGGCTGGTGGAGTCTGACCACATCGTAGTGGCTAGGTGCCATGACCATTATGATGCTAAAATGCACACAGGTCTTAGAACATGTCATGGAGAACGAGAGTTTGATGGTGTCAACTTCTCTTCTACTATGTGAAAGTTTCCCCTTCATAGATTTACAAGGTTTGGGTGTTTTTTTTGTGCTAAATCTATTCTCTCCCAGCTGATCTTCCCCTGAGAACCCTGGAGCAGTGTTTCCATATTCTTTCTTTGACTTGATTTGTGTTTCTATTTTGGATTGTCATGTTTCGATATCTCTGATCTCTCCTGGGGCCTGTCTCTCTCTTTCATGGACCCAGCTTCCAGTCAGCTTGTAACACCCCGAGATTTTATGAAAAATATTCTTTTTAATTTCATTAATGTCTTGTGTTGTACGCTACACCAAAAGGAGCTTGCACAACACGCATCCTTGACTTGCCTTTCATTACACGCAATCACGACCTTCCTTGATAGCATGTGTAGTACGCAATACCGAGTTTCACTAAACAACGATATGCTATTAAAATATTATTAAAACTAGCCGTTATGAATAGTAATAACCACTTTTTGAAATTTTGTAAATTTTATTTTTTAAAATGGACTTCATTTTTGGATTCGTAATATCGAAATTAGCTTAGGGTGAAATTTTCGTAATTTTCGGATAACTTTCATATTTTGATGAATAGTGGAAATTACTAAATTTTAATTAAAAACAACTTTTTCAATAAATAGTGATAAATTATTAATTTTAGTGGTTTTAAAGTATATTTAGAATATATTTTTAAAATTTAATACAATGATGGTCATTGGATGTAATTTCACATTTAAACCAGTTATAAACAAGTTTCAATCTTTTGATAGTTATTATCTCTTAAAAACACGCTATTTGTTTTGACGACGGAAATTAATTTTTAAATTAGTTAATGCAACTGATATGTTTTTAATTTGGTAAAATAGACATCATTTTTGAGTTCATAATATCAAATATAGCTTAGGCCTAATTTTTGGTATTTTTCTGAAAACTTTCAATTTTTGATGAATAGTGAAACCACTAAGTGATAGTTAAAAAAACTGAATTGTTCATAAAACTTAATTTTACCGCTTCTGTGAGTGGAATTTTAAAAATCCGAGAGACACGGTTGATGTCAGTAAGTAAAATGTAGTTCAATGAGATGAAAATAATTTTTTGGTGAATAGTAACTTTTTACTTTTTTTTACCACGGTTAAAAGTAAATAGGGTAATTAAGGGTAGAAATGATATTATTATTACCCTAACACATGTCCTAATTCTATTGAAAAAGTGTAATTCGACCAAAAACAAACTTAGGAATAAAATATGACCATTTAGGCCCACTTGGATTAGATTATGACATTTATTATTAATTTATTTAAAGAAGGGTTAAAAGAGTTAAAATCAATGTTTATTTACTAAAACATTTTTAATATGGGAGTATACATAAGATAAATTCGACTATAAATATTCATTAGAAAGATAAAACGATTTCATACATAATGGTATTTTATTTGTAATTTTTAGACATTAAATAATTTAATTTATTTATGACACAACGATGATGCAGTAATTATCTTATTAATGAAATATTGACATAATTGATGTTATAAATACCCAAATAAATATAATTTGAGACTTTTTATGAATTACACTAATTTTATAGGTTAATAAGACATGTTATTATTGATTTAATTAACTTTTTTTGAACTTATCATTCTGTTATGATTTTCACAAAAATCAATTACTAAATAGTGTCAAAATTGACATAAAATAGTTTTTAAAACAAATATTATATTATTAATTGTTATTTTATTCCTAAAAATCTAAGGTTCGGCCAAATGACTTAGATAAGGTTATATATATTAATATTAAATAACTTGGGGTTCGTTTGGCTTCTTATAGTAAGTTTATTAACCTTATAGTGTAAGAACACAAGAAGACACGGTAAAAGTAAAATTATTTAACTTAATGTTAAATCTAAATGATAAGGTTAAAATAGGAACCTAAACTTGTCTAATTTCTATTGTATGAGAGGATTTCGACCCATCCCCACCTTAGCCTCAAAATAAATCAATTTTGAGCTATTTAAAACCGAACTTGACTTTATAATAAAATAATATTTTTAGTTTTTCCAAAGGAGCCCCTCTCCTCCCTTATAAAAGGAAACCTCCTCCCTCTCTTCCTCACACAACTTTGAGCCTTCAAGCTCGGCCAAACCCTACCAAATTATCTTCTCCACTTCCCTAGAAACATCCTAGAGGTTCTGGTATTCTTGAAAGACCCATTTTAGTTCCCTAAAAGGAGGTCTCAAAGAAGCACTTCAAAGGAGAGGCAATGTCTGTTACCGATTCTTTCATCTTTATTTCTTCTTCCACTTCTTCTTATTAGGTTGTTTCATTATGAAGTAATAACATTAGTATCACTCATATACTGATATGTTATTATAAGTATGAAACAACCCTATTTCACCATCTATCCATCCTATGGAAAAAGAAATCACCACGCGTGCGTACGTACGGAATACCGTCTCCACGCCGTGGTGTAATCTATTTTCCACCACCACCTTACATGGATGGGTATAATGGTGTAAATAATAACTATACATAGTTATTAGAACATCATATTGATTCTGATATATTGTATCATCCACTCCAATTCAATTCAATAATTATGGAAATGATATCATCGCTCGTGCGTACGTACAGACTACCGTCTCCACGACGCGATGAGATTCATATTCCATGTTAACCATTTAAGAATGATTATAAAGTATATATAAGAAATAATAATGAAATATATGACATTATAGAGCTACTGGATTTATCTATATATGTATGTCATCTACTTAATTCCATTCAACTCAATAAGGAAACGAAAACAGCGTTCATGCGTATGTACGGCCTACCGTCTCCATGAACGGTGTATTTCTTTCCATTTACTAATTTATTATATATATGTATATTATGAATATATATTATATATAAATCATGTTTTATATTCTGGAATTAAGTAATTATGATCTAAGCAATCATATGAACAATTACAAGTCAAAACACGGACGACAAATGAAATAATTTTACCCAAAATGCTCTTTAACATGAAATTTACAAAAGAACGGGTAATATAAAGTCATAAGTGAACCATATATGATATCATAACAATGAATATGATTCTTTAATAAGTCAATGACATTATTTAAATCATTATACAGGAGGTTCGGACACTTACGAAGCAAATCAGACCTAAGGTAAGGGAAATATCACAATCTCATTTTTATCCGAGATTGTTTATACTTTGAAATTTACTGGGGTGTATTTTATCATCCACATCCATTTTTCCTCGATATGTAATATTATTTCCATCCTACAACAATTGTTTAAATCCAATTTTACCTTTCGGTGAGTTTTTAGTAAAAGATATGAAAGGAATATTTTATCATTTTTCGTACGAGGTACTTTTTGACTTTTCTGACAAAAGTACGAGAAGAATGTTTTTTTTAACTTATACGGCATGAATGGATTTTTAAAACATTATTTCCAAGAAGCTTAATTTACATGTTTTCAAGTTTATTTTTAATCAACTTCTTTTAGTTTAAAATTGTATGACATGTTAAGAAAGGAAAAAATGTTTTTGAAGTAGAAATGATATTTTCCTCAAGAATGGAGTTCTAGTGTTTTATCAAAATTATTTTCCATATAAGATAATATAGGGTTCTGTTTCTATTCCTATTATTACATTGATTTGATTATGTTGTGATGGAATTATTTTTATGAATTCATTTATCTTATATGAATAGTTTGATGATGTCACGATGTTTAAGATTCCCATTTTTATTACATGGGTTATGCAATGATGTATGATTTATGATTTTGTGGCACACATAAGAATGGTATCATTATGAGATGGGTGGGACCTCTATCTCCCTCCAATGCATTGGGTAAAGATTTTATATCTCATGAGATAGACATGGCTGGAATGGTAGGTTATACCGGTTCAGTGAAACAGGACTGAAACGAAGGTGACTCGGTTCAGAAATGGACTTTGTCCACTAAGATAGTCTTGGCAATGAGTCTTGACTAATAAGATATGATTCTCTATGATTATGTGTGTATGCCACAAATTTTTATGTTTTAAGTTATGATTATTGGGATTTCATTTCACTACTAATATTTATCCCATGTTATGAAATTATGCTCTCTTTTGCAGGTTAAGATTTCCAAAATGTTAGGTTCTTATGAATATGATGTGATTGATATTTCTTTTGTTTACCCTTACTGAGAATTTGAGCTCACCCTTTTATGTTTTCTTTTCCCCAGGATATAAAGAAATGTTTTAGGTAAAAAAAGGAAGATCTTTATGGGATATGTTGAAGATCTTTCACCACGATTAGAAGATTATATTCCGAGTTTCCAAAGACACTAAACTATTACGATCCTTGTGTGTGTGTTTTTGTTATGTACTATGTATTCTGAAAAAGTAATGTAATGTCCATGTACGTCAAGTTTTGGGTCTCTACAGTTGGTATAAGAGGAAAGGTTTAGTCAACCTTTGGAAACTAGGATGCGAGAACTTTAGTGAGATCCCTAGAGATATTTCTAAGGTATGTCTAGGGATGTCTCTAAGGTTAAGTATACGTATAGGTTATAGTCCTAGAATTGCGCTAACGATCTTAGAATTTAACCTAAGATGTTATATATTGAGGGTACTCCCCCTTTATTATCTTGTTTTCCCTAGCAGGATTTTTTCCTCTCACACTATTCTTTTTGGGTTTTAGATGATGGCTGGAGCTCGAAGGAACCGTGTTGATCAATGTAATGGACAATGCAATGATTGTCCTCCTGAACAAACAAGTGTTATGGGAGATGGAGTGCAAAATCTTATTGCTATACTTACACAAGCTATAAATCATTCTGGACTTCCAAATGAGCAGAGAAGGGAACAATATTCTATTGAGTCCTTCATGAGGCAACGTCCACCTTCTTTCAGTGAGTCTTCCGATCCACTTGTTGCTGAACAATGGATCAGTACCACTGAAAAGATATTTTCAGTTCTTCAATGTTCTGAACATGATAAATTCATCTTAGCAGTATATCGTTTGGAAGGTGAATCTGATCAATGGTGGAATCTTATCAAGAATACGAGGCCAAGAGATGAAATTGAGTCCATGGAATGGGACGAGTTCAAGAACTTGTTTTTCTGTAAGTACTTCCCTCGTATTCTTTGAACAAAGATGGAAAAGGAGTTTCTTGAGCTGAAGCAGAAGGATGATGAATCTGTTGGTATATACGAAGAGAATTTTACAAGACTTGCAAGGTATGCATCTGGCATTATCATCCAACCTAAAAGTAAAGTTGATCGATTTTTCAGTGGCTCAAAACCAAGTCATCAAAGGGCATTAGCTATAAGAGATTTCAGTAGCTATGAATAAATTGTGCGTTGTGCTATCAATGTAGAAATGGAAGTTGGTGTTACATATCCATCTCATGGTTTTGACAAGAAACGAAAGATGGAGTTCAAGGAGAAATCTCAGAATAATGGTGAAAATAAGATGAATGTCTCCTTATGCTCAAAGTGTGGAAAGAAGCATGGTGGAGATTGTCTTAAAGGGACTAGAAAATGTTTTAAGTGTGGAAAAGAAGGTCATCGAGCAGCTAAGTGTCGAAGTAATGGAAAACGGGTTTCTAATGATGTGAATAAAGCAAAGACTGTAGAGAACGCACCACCAACACTTCAATTCTTCAAGTGCAAGGAAATGGGGCATTATGCTAATAAATGCCCTAATCCAAGGGTTAGTGATGATCGACATGAGCAACCGCTTAAGGAAAAGGACAAAGGGAAGTCACATGTGATCATTATTGGCGATGTTGAATATGACAACGATGTGGTGGAATGATTAAGTGTTTATGTAATGGGATTCCAAAATAATGTTGTATCATAAAGTATTGGAATATTTATGTATTGGTCTAATGTGGTATTCAAAGTGATTGAGATATTTTTGGAAATAAGATGATATGCGCATAATGAAGGGAAAACGAGAAAACGAAATGTTTAACAATATTCATGAGCTCATGATTGATATAAGGACTAAGTGATATCATGGTTTGAGTATATAGAATTTTGAGGATTTTGGTATGTGAAAAGTGTTAACTTTTAACTGCATTCAAGTTTTCACTATGGTTCAATGGGTATTCAAGAGAATACATGATTAAGGCCTTTGAATGTTTGGAATGTGACCAACAAGACATATCTTATGATATATGGGGATCAACGATGGTATTAAATCTCTAGTAATCGTTTTCACTATATTATGAGAATGGACTGCAGTATTATGGATAAGCCTAAAGACTAGAATGGATTATGTTGGACATAAGTTAGTATTTTTTAAGGATAGAAGTTTTTTTTCCGATATTATTGATGGGATGTTATAGTAATATAGTTTTAGAAAAAGGAAAACCTGTAGGACGGGCGACAGCCCTTCGCGTCGGACAAGGCTGTGGGAATCGAACCCACAACCGAAGTGCGACTGGCCTTTATCACCTACCACTGGCCTACAGGAAGTCCCTGGTTAGTAGAAACTAGTTTTATTTTATTAAGCGGTATGATATATGAAGTATAAGTTCATTTTTGGAACCATATACGATTAACCATAAGATGGACTTATAACTTTTGCTAACCTTTTGTTTGAAAGAGATGGAATGACCCATCATTCTTTCACATGATCTGCTAACACATCACGAATGACAAATTCAACTTCATTTCTTTAAGAGATGAAGTGGAAATTGTCCAAAGAACGACAAACGGTGAGACTATACCAAAATCACGAAAGTATTTCTTCTAATTCCAATTTCATCAACTTTAGGGAAATGATCTTGAAAACCAAAAATGTTGTCTTAGTGCTATTATATCTGATGAATCAGGTGGTACCTTAGATCGTCACAAATTTATGGCTTTGTGATTTCTAGCTTTTCCATAGCCATGTTCTCTACCACTCTCCATCAGAACATGATGGTTAGATTTCTCTTCCATATCCATATTTTTACCTATGTGGAAACCCAGTGATTAGTTTATTTGGGTAACCGTTACGTTTCATAATTTTGTTTTTAAATATTGGTTTTGGTATTCCTTTTTACAATGTGGGTTTTGATTAAAGAAACTTTCGAATAGTAAACCATTTATAACCCCGACGAATTTCGAGGGCGAAATTCATTTTAAGGGGGGTAGAATGTAACACCCCGAGATTTTATGAAAAATATTCTTTTTAATTTCATTAATGTCTTGTGTTGTACGCTACAACAAAAGGAGCTTGCACAACACGCATCCTTGACTTTCCCTTCATTACATGGAATCACGACCTTCCTTGATAGCGTGTGTAGTACGCAATACCGAGTTTCACTAAACAACGATATGCTATTAAAATATTATTAAAACTAGCCGTTATGAATAGTAATAACCACTTTTTGAAATTTTGTAAATTTTATTTTTCAAAATGGACTTCATTTTTGGATTCGGAATATCGAAATTAGCTTAGGGTGAAATTTTGGTAATTTTCAGATAACTTTCATATTTTGATGAATAGTGGAAATTACTAAATTTTAATTAAAAACAACTTTTTCAATCAATAGTGATAAATTATTAATTTTAGTGGTTTTAAAGTATATTTAGAATATATTTTTACAATTTAATACAATGATGGTCATTGGATGTAATTTCACATTTAAACCAGTTATAAACAAGTTTCAATCTTTTGATAGTTATTATCTCTTAAAAACACGCTATTTGTTTTGATGACGGGAATTAATTTTTAAATTAGTTAATGCAACTGATATGTTTTGAATTTGGTAAAATAGACATCATTTTTGAGTTCATAATATCAAATATAGCTTAGGCCTAATTTTTGGTATTTTTCTGAAAACTTTCAATTTTTGATGAATAGTGAAACCACTAAGTGATAGTTAAAAAAAATGAATTGTTCATAAAACTTAATTTTACCGCTTCTGTGAGTGGAATTTCAAAAATACGAGAGACACGGTTGATGTCAGTAAGTAAAATGTGGTTCAATGAGATGAAAATAATTTTTTGGTGAATAGTAACTTTTTACTTTTTTTACCACGGTTAAAAGTAAATAGGGAAATTAAGGGTAGAAATGATATTATTATTACCCTAACACATGTCCTAATTCTATTGGAAAAGTGTAATTCGACCAAAAACAAACTTAGGAATAAAATATGACCATTTAGGCCCACTTGGATTAGATTAGGACATTTATTATTTATTTATTTAAAGAAGGGTTAAAAGAGTTAAAATCAAAGTTTATTTACTAAAACATTTTTAATATGGGGTTATACATAAGATAAATTCAACTATAAATATTCATTAGAAAGATAAAAAGATTTCCTACATAATGGTATTTTATTTTTAATTTTTAGACATTAAATAATTTAATTTATTTATGACACAACAATGATGCAGTAATTATCTTATTAATGAAATATTGACATAATTGATGTTATAAATACCCAAATAAATATAATTTGAGACTTTTTATGAATTAAACTAATTTTCTAGGTTAATAAGACATGTTAGTATTGATTTAATTAACTTTTTTCTAACTTATAGTTCTTTTATGATTTTCACAAAAATCAATTACTAAATAGTTTCAAAATTGACATAAAATAGTTTTTAAAACAAATATTATATTATTAATTGTTATTTTATTCCTAAAAATCTAAGGTTCGGCCAAATTACTTAGATAAGGTTATATATATTAATAATAAACAACTTGGGGTTCTTTTGGCTTCTTATAGTAAGTTTATTAACCTTATAGTGTAAGAACACAAGAAGGCACGGTAAAAGTAAAATTATTTAACTTAATGTTAAATCTAAATGATAAGGTTACAATAGGAACCTAAACTTGTCTAAATCATATTGTATGAGATTATTTCGACACATCCCCACCTTATCCTCAAAAGAAATAAATTTGGAGCTATTTAAAACCGAACTTGACTTTATAATAAAATAATATTTTTAGTTTTTCCAAAGGAGCCCCTCTCCTCCCTTCTAAAAGGGCACCTCGTACCTCTCTTCCTCACACAACTTTGAGCCTTCAATATCGGCCAACCCCTGCCAAATTCTCTTCTATACTTCCCTAAAAACATACTAGAGGTTCTGGTCTTCTTCAAATACCCATTTTAGTGCCCTAAAAGGAGGTCTCAAAGAAGCACTTTAAAGAAGAGGTAATGTCTGTTACCGATTCTTTCATCTTTATTTCTTCTTCCACTTCTTCTTCTTAGGTTGTTTCATTATGAAGTAATAACATTAGTATCACTAATATACTGATATGTTATTATAAGTATGAAACAACCATATTTAACCATCTATCCATCCTACGGAAAAAGAAATCACCACGCGTGCGTACGTACGGAATACCGTCTCCACGCCTTGGTGTAATCTATTTTCCACCACCACCTTACATGGATGGGTATAATGGTGTAAATAATAACTATACATAGTTATTATAACTTCATATTTATTCTGATATATTGTATCATCCACTCCAATTCAATTCAATAATTATGGAAACGATATCATCGCCCGTGCGTACGTACGGACTACCGTCTCCACGACGCGATGAGATTCATTCTCCATGTTAACCATTTAAGAATGATTATAAAGTATATATAAGAAATAATAATGAAATATATGACATTATAAAGCTACTGTATTTATGTATATATGTATGTCATCTACTTAATTCCATTCAACTCAATAAGGAAACGAAAACAGCATTCATGCGTACGTACGACCTACCGTCTCCATGAACGATGTATTTCTTTCCATTTACTAATTTATTATATATATGTATATTATGAATATATATTATATATAAATCATGTTTTATATTCTGGAATTAAGTAATTATGATCTAAGCAATCATATTAATAATTACAAGTCAAAACACGGACGACAAATGAAATAATTTTACCCAAAATGCTCTTTAACATGGAATTTACAAAAGAACGGGTAATATAAAGTCATAAGTGAACCATATATGATATCATAACAATGAATATGATTCTTTAATAAGTCAATGACATTATTTAAATCATTATATAGGAGGTTCGGACACTTACGAAGCAAATCGGACCTAAGGTAAGGGAAATATCACAATCTCATTTTTATCCGAGATTGTTTATACTTTGAAATTTACTGGGGTGTATTTTATCATCCACATCCATGTTTCCTAAATATGTAATATTATTTCCATCCTACAACAATTGTTTAAATCCAATTTTACCCTTCGGTGAGTTTTTAGTAAAATATATGAAAGGAATATTTTATCGTTTTTCGTACGAGGTACTTTTTGACTTTTCTGACAAAAGTACGAGAAGAATGTTTTTTTAACTTATACGGAATGAATGGATTTTTAAAACATTATTTCCAAGAATCTTCCTTTACAAGTTTTCAAGTTTATTTTTAATCAACTTCTTTTAGTTTAAAATTGTATGACATGTTAAGAAAGGAAAAAATGTTTTTGAAGTAGAAATGATATTTTCCTCAAGAATGGAGTTGAAGTGTTTTATCAAAATTATTTTCCATATAAGATAATATAGGGTTCTGTTTCTATCCCTATTATTAAATTGATTTGATTATGTTGTGATGGAATTATTTTTATGAATTAATTTATCTTATATGAATTGTTTGATGATGTCACGATGTTTAAGATTCCCATTTTTATTACATGGGTTATGCAATGATGTATGATTTATGATTTTGTGGAACACATAAGAATGATATCATTATGAGATGGGTGGGACCTATATCTCCCTCCAATGCATTGGGTAAAGATTTTATATCTCATGAAATAGACATGGCTGGAACGGTAGGTTATACCGATTCAGTGAAACAGGACTGAAACGAGGGTGACTCGGTTTAGAAATGGACTTTTTCCACTAAGATAGTCTTGGCAATGAGTCTTGACTAATAAGATATGATTCTCTATGATTATGTGTGTATTCCACAAAGTTTCATGTTTTAAGTTATGATTATTGGGATTTCATTTCACTACTAAGATTTATCCCATGTTATGAAATTATGCTCTCTTTTGCAGGTTAAGATTTCTAAAATGTTATGTTCTATGAATATGATGTGATTGATATTTCTTTTGTTTACCCTTACTGAGAATTTGAGCTCACCATTTTATGTTTTCTTTTCCCCAGGATATAAAGAAATGTTTTAGGTAAAAAAAAAGGAAGATCTTTATGGGAGATGTTGAAGATCTTTCACCACGATTAGAAGATTATATTACGAGTTTCCAAAGACACTAAACTATTACGATCCTTGTGTGTGTGTTTTTGTTATGTACTATGTATTCTGAAAAAGTAATGTAATGTCCATGTACGTCAAGTTTCGGGTCTCTACACAGCTTCCATGCTTCCTTCGGATCGTGATTGGATACCAAGCCTTCGGTGGGTTTTGATGCATAGAGAACCTCAATGATCCATCTTCGACGACTGGCAATGGTGTGGTTTGCAATTACCATTTTCACATAGAAACTCCTGAAATATTTGAGTTCCACAACCCACCAAATCCTTGTTTGTAGATTCCTTGTTCAATAATGTCTTCCCATATGTTTCATGCTTAGGTGTGGTTCATGGTGTTCCGATCACAAAGGGTGCTATTGTGCATGGTACACGGTGGTGTGGACCATGAAGTATGTTTCTCAGTAGGATACGTGGTGGACTTGCTTCATAGGGTGTGGCCCAACTTCTCTCCTATCTGTTAATTCATGTGGTCATGGGTTTGACTCACCAGTTGGAAAAATTTTATCCAAGGATTCATGTGATCGCAGCTTTGATGCCCTATTTTTAACCCTTTTAATGGAGAACGATTTGATTGATATGTGAAAAAATATCTCACTCACTAATAAAGAGAAATAAATAATTATTACCACCGATGATGATGATTTTTTCCTAGTACATTGCATATACCTATTATTAATCAGGTAATATATCTCTGAAAGACCCTTCAACCTGGGTGATTTGAAGAATACCCTAAAATCGGTTTGGCATCTGGCTAATGGAGTGGCAATAAGGGAAGTAGGATCGTTCCTTCTAATCCTCAAATTATTCAACACGAAGGATAAAAAAAGTTCTACAATAAAGGCCATGGTCATTTGACAACCATATTTTATTACTGGAAGAGATGAAGAATAGAGAAGATAGCCTTAATACTGATTTTCCAAGTCCCCTTTCTGGATATGGCTAATTGGTATCCCCTTCAGTGGCAGATCCGACCAGGTGATGTAAGAAATCGGAAATCACATTCGTATATTTTTTTGAATGGGATCAATCAGACCCCAGTCACTGGGGTCCATCAGTAAGGATTAGAGTGTTGATATAGGTTGAAAAACCCCTTATGAGGGGTACCTTTCTGACTCTAGATGGATCCAAATCTTGGACATACTTCGAATATGAAAATATTCAAATATTTTTCTTCTTATGCATTTGTCTCGAACATTTAGAAAAGGATTTTACAGGAAAAGTGCCAAACAAAGATGGAAATCAGGTGATGCATTATGGCCCATGGATAAGGGAAAAAAATATGCGAATGTCTTTTATACCTGAAGCAGAAAAGAAAAGAGATAGAGAAAGGCTCACCAAGGTACACTATACACAAAAATCCCCCACTCATAGTAATATCATCTCTATCAGACCGCCTCCTCCCCATCCAACCTTGTACAAACCAAAATAGTCAAGTGGTACTAAGAGTTATCTAAATAAAATCCCTTTGGTGGGAAATGTTAACACCGAAAAATCCAAGATTCCCCTATCATCAACAATGACCATGTCTATGGGTTATAGTCCTCTACCCTTGGGGGATCCTCCTTTTATACCGATCAGTCCCAAACACATATGCTCATACCCCTAGACACAAGTTGTAATTCCTAGGGTTGTCCCACCTCTCATTCTCTACAACCAGATGAGGCCCTGGTCCCCACTGCTTTTTCTACGCCAAAAATGACATGTATGTAGAAAATTAAGAAAAGAGATGATCACGACTGTGCTCTGGGCTTAACAGAAACAAGTGGATCAAAAAGATTGTTGGAGTAACCATTTGAACATGACAGATACCCAAAAATATGGAAATGTATTGAAGATGGAACCCTTATAAAACTTCAAGAGGCTAAGGCTGGAGTGGTCCAGCCCTACCTACCACAACGATTATCCTATGCTGGAACTATAGTGGGCTTAGAAACCCACAAATGGTTCAGATGCTCTAGCGCCACTACACTAAAAGTCACCCTGATATGAGTTTTTTGTCCAAAACCATGTTGTAAAACAAGGAAAACATTGGTATTGCATATAAATGTGGATTTCATGGCTTCTTTCTGGTTCCCCAATAAGGCCACATGGGGGGATTGGGCTTATTATGGAAGAAAACAATTGATGTCAGAATCATCTCATTTTCCTTGAATCATGTGGCTAATTCAATTCATGATTCCATCCTCCCTCCATATACTTTTTTGTGTTTTTTATGAATGGACATCACATAATGAGAAATGGAAATCATAGGGTCTTCTTTTCTCACTATGATGAAGATTACTGGGTCCTATCCTCTTTGGTGGTGACTTCAATGAGATTATGTATCAGAATGAAAAAAGAGGCGGTGATTATCAGTCCTATGATATGATGTCAAGATTCCAGGAGGAGATATCTATGGAAGAGTTATATGATCTTGGATTTACAGGTATTACATTCACCTGGTTTTGAGGGAACTCAGAATATACATACACTGCAGATCATCTGGATAGATTTCTAGGCTCAACGAATTGGACCAACATTTTCAGAACTTTCCAAATATCTCATTTGGAATCAAACTCATCTAAACACTACCCTATTTCCATTGATTATTCTCACAATATCTACACCCAAATATATAGAAAATCCTTCTGATTCGAATGTTTCTAGGAAAAATATTGTGAATGAGAAGGGGTTTCTCCCTCATGATGAAATGCTGGAAACCTTGACATCACCCTCAACCATCAACAAGTGGATTCTAATTTGAGTTCCTGGAGCAACAATAAATTTCTCCAGCCCGAAAAACACTATGAATCAGTTGAACGCTAGTTAAATTCCCTCCTTGTGTGATCCCTGATCGATGCCACTCTTTCCAAAATTTGTTTTCTTCAAGGTGAATTGGATGCAACCCTTCACATTAAGGAAATCTTCTAGGAAATACACGTGTGCGAAACCCACATTAAAGAAGGAGATGGAAACACCTATTTTTTTCACTAGAAAGTTTATTCCAGGAAATAAAAAAACACTGTCTCTTTCCTCTAATATCTTGATGGCAGAATTGAATCCATTGTTGAAGGAATCCATGATATTGTTTCTAGTTATTTTTAGAATTTGTATACTCTAGGGGACTCCTCCATTTTCGGCTGAGGTTGATAAATGCATCAAACCCATGACAACTGATGATATTAATCACCATCTCTCAAAGGACCTCTTGGATGAAGAGATCCTACAAACCCTTAAATATATCCATTCCAATAAAGCCCCAGGACCTGATGGTTTCCATGCCCTCTTCTTTAAGAAATATTGACACATTATTGGCCCTGACATTTACACTCTCATGAAAGGTATTTGCATGGCGAAAATCAATCTTTTCTCCCTTAATGAAACTACTATATCCCTTATCCCAAAGATTAAAAAATCCCTATTGGTACCGGACTTCAGGACAATCATCATATGCCACATCCCCTATAAAACTTTCTCAAAAATTTTAGTCAATCGACTGCATGTGTGGTTACCTTCCATTATATCTGAAAATAAAAGCGCTTTTATGGAGAAAAGGCTCATCACAGATAACACTATTGTGAACCATGATGTGTTTCACTCTATGAAAACACACTCATCTACGAAAATAGGTATCATGGATTTGAATTTAGACATGAACAAGGTGTACGATAGCGTGGAGTGGTAGTTCCTCTAGGTTGTCATGACTAAAATATGCTTCTGCCTTAAATGGAATTATATGATCATGAACTATGTTTCTTATATTTATTTTAGGATCAATGTTAATGGTGGAATCTCCCAAGGCTTCTTCCCCACCCGAGGCCTTCGCCAGAGAGACCCCCTCTCCCCATTTCTCTTCATTTTAGTGGATGATGCTTTTTCCAAACTCATTTCTATGGCCACATCCTCCAAATTGATCCATGGGGAAAAGGTGTGTCGAATTAGCCCACCAGTTTTACACCTATTATTTATGGATGACTACCTTATCATCTCTAGAGACACTCATGATGAATTTTTCTCTATTTTCCATGTGATCCTAATCTACGATAGGGCCTCCAGATATGTGATTAACTAGACCAAATTAGAAATTTCCTTTAGTTTCGGTGTTCCACCGAACAAGACAACTGATCTTTGTACTACTATAGACATTTAAATGGTTGACAAGCATAATAAATATCTTGGGCTTCTCACAATGGTTGACCGATCTAAAAAAGAAATTTTCTCATCCACTGTTAATAGAATTGAGAAAAAAATCCAAGGCTGGGCTCCGAAGAGAATATCTAAAGAAGGAAAAGAAACTCTCATCAAGGAATATATTCAATCCATCCCAAGCTATATCATGTCATTGTTTAAGCTTCTTAGTGAAATCATTGACCAAATTCATTCCAACATTTCCAACTTCTGGTGGGGCCATAATAATGTGAGAAACAAAATCCATTGGATTTCCTAGAAGTCTATCTACACCCCCAAAGTAGGCAGCAGAATGGGGTTTTAAGACCTTCACTTTTTTAATTATTCCCTTTTGGTGAAGCAGGGTTGTTACCTCTTAACTAAACCTTCATCTATCTACACGCAGACTCTCCAAGAAAAATACTTCCCCCACTCAGACTTCCAGAACTCCTCTCTTGCCCCCCATCCCAACTTCCTCTGGGGGAGTATTTGGGGTTCATGAAACCTTCTTGTGAAATGTATTTTCTATAGGATTAGGGATGGAAAAAAATCAATATTTGGAATGATCCTTGGTTTATTGATAAGGATAGTATGATGAACACTTCACCGATATTCCCCAAATCTGAGGATGAAACTGTCTGAAGCCTCTTTGATGATTCTAGAAATGGTTGGTGCTTTGATAAATTAAACTCTTGGTTCAATGGAATGGATAAAAGAATTATCCTTAGTATTACCTATGTTCTTGATGTAGGGGCAGGACTATCTCTTTTGGATTAATGATATATCAGGATCCTATACAGTGAAATTAGGGTACATAATTTCTCTTGACACTCATTTTGAGATTAGGGAGGGGATCTAGAAAACACTCTGGCATTTGGACATCCCCCAAAGATCCTCTACTTATGGTGGAAGTTGTGTAATGGTATTCTCCCCACTATCGATTTCCTCTCCCACCTCCATGTTATAGACAACCGACTATGTCCCCTTTTCTTGGATGAAATGGAATCCCTGATGCATGTTATTCTCTACTATTAAGGGGATAAGAAGGTTCAAACTGTTTGGGGTTCTTGTTCAGAGCTTCTGCGGGATGTGGAATTGAATCTTCCATCACTACTGATGCTTTGGTATTCCTCATTAACTATTGATAAGGTTTCATCTCTTTGTGTTTTGGCTTGGATTATATGGATTTGACAGAATGACTTCATCTTTAATCTTTCTTTAAAACCCTATGGTTTCTAGATTGATCACACAACTTCCTAGATCAATGGGTGGAGATGAAACCCTGACCATAATGGGCCACCTAGCTCTCAACCAGTTGTTACTAGATAGATCCCTCCCCGGTTGGGACCCTCAAAATAAATTTTGATGCTGCTATCCCCAAGGATGGGTTTGTTGGTTTAGGATTTATAGTTCAAGGCCATTGTGGAATGATTATTGCTACCAAACAAGAGTCGATCCGCACCTTTTGGGAACCCGTTGTTGCTGAAGTCCAAGATGTCCTTTTCAGTCTGAACCTCACAAATGATTGTGGATGGAAGGCTATCCAAATTTAATTTGATTGTCTCAACATCAGCAATGCCATTGGAATACATGAGTTTGGTCTCCAATCCTTCATCTTCCACATTGGAAAAATCCAGGATCTCATTCGCTGCTTCACAACTTGTTTTTTTTACTTCGTTAAAAGGGAGGGAAAATGAGGCAGCACATCATCTTTCTACTCATTATTTTCTTAGAGAAAATCTTTTTTTCTTTATTGTTTTCGTCTGTGGATGCTCGATCTTGTTTCTACCAATATTCATGATGAATATATTTTCTCTGTTGTCAAAAAAAATGTCATGGAGAATATTACATTAAGGTAAAGTTTTATTTTCATAAGGTTCATCTCATAGTAAGGGGACTTGTATAAAGGTGATGAAATTTACTTTGTAAAGGTAATGGATAACCAAATAGATGACCTATGTAATGGTCAAATGTGAAATAAAGAAGTTATATAAAGGTAAATATATAATATGGAAGCTATGTAATGGTATTATCAATGTTCTTTGAGCCATGTAAAGGTAATGGATGACATGTGTAAAGATATTTTAGGAATTGTACTACACTTTCATAAAGGATAGAGGAGTAGACCTCACTAAAGAATAAAGTGTTTGCATCAAGCATTGGAAGCTTCATTGGGCATAGAGTTAATTATATCCATAAAGGATAGGGATCACCACACTATTTTACTTGGAATGGAGGTTTGTGATATTTCCCATGAAAAATGATGAGTCCAAATTCAGGATTGGATTTTCTCATGGTGAGTTTCATGCATTGAAGCTAAATCTAAAATAATATGCTGATAATGACCACACTATGAAACTTGATGTTTTGGTATTGGATGTCTACTAGTATGATATGGGAAGCCAACCATGGGAATAGAGATAGTCATGGTGGAATTGCATGAGATAACTTGAACTACGTGTTGGAGGACCCCACATCATTGTGCTCTCACTAAAGGCATTTTTTTCGGCATGGTAAGCATCATGTTTTTACCAATAGAATATTGAAAAGCATTAGTGACCATGGTTCCAATCATTTCAAAGTTGTTTCTCTTAGAGGGGAGCCTCTCCATGGTGTGATATCAAGGATAAATGCATTTTTCTGGGCATTTTTCCTAGATAAGTACAAAACACATTGTTTTAATGGTGGTTATGTTGTGGAGATAGTGAGTTAGTAAATGGAGAAGTCCTCAACAATTTAGATAATGCATGAACCAATATTAAATGATTCAAAGATCATGATATTTAAATTTGAAACATAATTCAAGACAATTTAAAGGGAGTTATAAGGAATTTTAAGTGGTTTAATGACAAATCAATACCATGCTGCAATGAGTAATAAAGACTGACCATAAAGAAGTTATATGCATGGAGATATACAAGAATTTTAGAGATCAAGGAGTTGATGGGAGTTTATGTAGGAAGTTATTCTTAGGCAGTATCCATATCTAACTATGGAGGGTGATTTATATATTAATATTTTTACTAGTTGACCAATAAAAGTGGAATCTTTATGGAATGAAAATTATGGGGATTCCATATTAAAAATTATACAGAAATAGAAATCTCATATCGAGTATTCTGTCTCCCATAAAAGGAAAACAGAAGGAAGAGAATAAGGATTACTCTATTATTATTTAAATATTCTTATACATCAAAGAAAGGTGGAACCCAACACTATATTTAATATTAGTATTCCAAGGAATATAAGAGGATAGTTTTACAATAAAAAGTATATTTTTGTGAAGATAGAAAAGGTATTCAAGTCGATACAATTGGAAAGAAGAAGTTATAGATTTATTTTTGGAAGAGAAAGAGAATATTTTTTATAATATAATTCACAATATATATATTTGAAGGATCAGTAATGAGGATTAACAATGAATCCACCTAGAACAAGATGATGCAAGTGTTACTGATCATCGTGGAACTACATGTCCTTAAACTATGGTATACTTACACATCTATAAACTGTGTGTGATCTTACCCATAGAAGTGTGCGAAGGAGAAGAGGGGTACTAACACATAAGACATATAAACATGTAATAAGATTAAAAATATGAAGAATGAAAAATAAGAGAAGAAATAGTCACATAACACACCATCCAAAGTCATAGGGGCGAAGAATAAATGTCAAACCTCTAATCTTAAACAACCTTACAACTAGAAATTATCCTTCAGGGAGACATCTAACCAATTATTTTAGAAAGAAAAAAATTCTATAGACATTAAATAATAGAAATTTATTCAAGTTTAACATTAATTCAAGGTTACATGATCATCCATTTTCCCAATATTTCTTATTTATTCCTTATAATTATTTATAACAAAACAACAGTGTAAGAGAAGAATTCAACAAGCGTATTTGCTGAGAATAAATAAAAATATCCAACTTTGTAACCTACCATAATAGTTTCAAAACCCTTTCTAGGACACTTAAAAATTAGTTTCCATAGTAACCATACTCAAGTATAAGAATGTAACAAAACAACCTAGGTAGACCCTAAACTGGTCACCCGGGCCAATCCGTGGCAAGGCCCGAAGGGCATTCCCGATCCCCATGGGCTGATAACTAGTGATGAGTATCAATAAAGAAAACAAAAGGGAATGATTTTTTCCAATAATAAATAGATAAACTGAACAACACAATATATATATATATCCAACATCCAAACTGAATATCTTTTATACAAATCTAGAACTAAAAAAAACTAGAAACAAACCATACATTGACCAAACATAACCTTACAACTAAAAAGTCTCCATGTAACCCCAAAGGTCACCCTCCAATACAAAAACCAAACATTTCTCACAAATATCTATTCCAAGATGGATCCTTCACCATAAGCTAAAAACAAGAATAAACTATAAGCATGACTATTAAAACTCAGTAGGTAAGCCCAGATAAATCTATTCCTATTTCGCTTCCTTTAAAATAAAAGAAACCCCAACTTCATGTTTTAACTACAATATAAAAAAGTAATATTTTCTACACATTTTACTAGAAAAACATATGGACTATTTCCATACTTCATTTCAAAAACATGTTTGATTCCATTAATGATACATTAACATTTTCAAGGAGAAAGTGATGCTTTATTTTCAAAACATCAAAATAGAGTATACAACACTTTTACTTTAAAAACATTTTTTATAAAACTTTAGAATAAAGCTCATAAATTTTCAAGAAAACACAACACAATGATAACACTATAATAACCACATAATGAGGGTAATGGAAATCGAAGTAGAAGTATTTCAATCATCACTGCAAGAGGCTAAGTTACAACAGACATGGGTGAACCTAAGAGATTGTGAATAATCTAGAACATACTAATACATGATGACTCATCCTACAAAGCATGCCTCACTCGATGACATCAAATCACCTAATACACTCAACCACACCCCAAATGACACAGACCAAGGGGCCCAATCCCATAGAAATAAAAATCAATATATCCCCATGATATGGTACACTAGCTAGTGCATAATCTAATTAGTGCAGAAATCATTATCAGAAAATTCTCTCATTATACCAGTGTCCCATGTCTCATGTATAAAGGGGATGAGACAATCAATTCCAAATGAGCATCCAATCACATTCACATATATCATATATAATAATTTACACAACATGCATCACCTCAGGTCACTCCAAGGATCAATATCATTTCTTTATAATTCATAAATGAGTAAATGGGTCTCAAGGATTACACAATGAGGACATCCCACCCATGCACATAAAACAAGAAAGAGAATTATCCATGGAGGGTTTTCATGATAAACATTTTCCACTTTCATCAACGTTCCAAATAGGCCTCAAAGTCTTTTCACAAAATTAATATTTATCGAAGAACCAAATAAAATTTTCAAAAGAGGTATAAACACACAATTTACCATTTCAAAATAATTTCATAAAATCCCTTTTTTAGCAAACATTCCACATTTTTAAGTAAATTCATTTTCATTAAAATGCCAAACGAGCCATTAGTCACCACACCCAACAAATAAATGTTTCCATTAAATCCAAAACCACTATGAAAACCCATTCAAGGAAATCAATCATAATTTTAAATACCAAAAATTCATTTACATTTCCAAACCATGCATTAAACGTTACAAAACACTATGAAAGGCCAACCAGGCATTTCATCGAACACATAGTGTAAAATTATTTGCAAAAAAAATCTATTTAGTACCCAATAAGGAATAAATATCCACTTTTCAAACCAAATTAATATTTCAAAGACCACATATCACTAATTAATAATCAAAGAAGGTAAAAAATCCATGAATTTAATGAATATGAAACTTTAAAGTCAAATGTAAAGGGAAACCTACCTCAAATCCATGGCCTATTGACGATGCACACCTAAAAACACATCACTAGGGTTCTAAGATCCAAGATCTATCAAGTGAAACTCTAGATGAGAAAACTCCCCAATTTAAAACCACCCTAGATACCCAAATCAGCCAGACATGGAATTAAGGTTAGAGGAGAAAGGGAAAATTGAAAAAAATCATAGGAGAAAGAGGGAGGATCCCTAACCTTTCGATCAAGGTGAAGAATCACCAAGACACCACCCAAAATTACACCAGGAGGGGCTTAGAGGGGCCAAAAACCACCATGGGAGGAATTTCGGTTATAGGGTTAAAATGGGGGAGGCTAAGGGAAGAAACCCCAATTAAAAATAAGGAGAAAATCCCAAAATAACCTCTCCCGAGTGGGTTCCACAGTTAAATCACATGGTTTAACAAACCTTGTGCAAACCATGAAATCCTCCACTGTCTAGTGCTAGAGAGGATTTACACTTTGTCTATATGGTTAGTTAAACCATGTGCAAACTGTGCGACCCCCTGCACACTTACTTCATGGTTAAACTAACCATGTGCCTTAACCAGGAAACCAAGACAAATTCCCTAAAAATCACCCTTTTCACCCCAAAACTCATCTAACTCAAGGGGATAAACCACCCATCAAACATACCACATAAAAAGGTGCCACTAGGAGTGTTAAAAACATATTTTAAGCCACCTCCTCTTCATAAATTTCACACTAACTAAGAACAAGTCTAAACAGAAGCACCCAAAACTTCTAAAACATAAAATTGAAATCTGGAACACATGAAACTTGGAAGAGAAACTAAGAGCTAAATGATAAGACGATGCAATGGATGAAAACAAAAATCCAGGTGTGACAATTCTCCCCACTATGATTTCCACCCTTGAAAATCCACAACATTTTTGAGTTTATCGATCAATGACCATGGATTCCCAAAACCACAAGATCCAACCCCTCGATCTAAAAATATCCCAACAAATCCAAACAAAACTTATGACTCTTTATTGAAATAGACTAAAAAATGGAACCAATTACCTAGAATCAATGGGAAATTAGAGACACAAACTTCAAAACCATACTTAGAACATAACCATTGGGTGCACTCCAAAAATCCCAATGTTTAACCAAACCCAAAAGAAAACTCAAAAATGAAGAAACTTTGAAAGGATAAAACTTCAATAAGACTAACACAAAAAAAAACCAAAATAGATCACCAATAGGGGGAGGTCCAAACAGACTCCCCACAATTTGAAGCAACCTAATAATGATTTCTCATAGAATAATTTTCAATAGGACCCACTGTGGGTCTCCCCACCATAAGAACTAACAAGATTAAACAAAATTTAAAAATTCCCTGCACAGACCAAAAACCCCCAACATAGGGGGAGGGGAGTGAAGGGGCCCAATGATTGGAACAATGAAACTAAAACTGATAACTACCCATGACTCATAACCTATGGATGGACATAAACCAAAGCCGTAATAGATTTAAAAAGGTAGTCCATGCAAGGAAAATAATCAGAAACTTGCATTTAAGGAGGCACAGTCACAAAAATTTCATGGGGGATAAGTCCATCACACAATTTGCAACATGAGGGAATTTGTAGTGACAGAGATACCACAATAGAAACATAGAAACTACTTCACTAAAATGGTAGAAACACAAGCTTATCCAAACTCCCCACACCCTCAAGATTCCTGACTATACACCAGCTTCACTCCAAGGCCTTTGGCTAGAGCCCTGATATTTAAATAATCCACTACCTTATAGTCAGGAGCTACTAATACCTAATAGGAATTACTTATTTTGGTGCCACAAGTGTCCACACAACACTCCAAGAAAAAATATAAGATCAATAACCACCAAGAAACCCCCTTCCTCAAACAACAAACCTTTACCCAAACTGGGACTTGGAAGTTGCACACACCATCTTTCTCACTTTGAACAAGGAATAAAATGAACAAGGAACCCGATGAAACACCCAAAACACCATTGAGCACAACTTATATAACCAATAGAAACACTACAACATGAAGGAACTTTAAATCTATCCCAAAAATCTCTCTACTATAGAAAACGAGTTGGGGTATCCTTTGAAGAGGTTGATTTAACTTTTGAAACTTGAGAAAAAAATCCTTAGGTTGATCCACTTGAAATATTTATAATGGGGAACCACCCATATCCATAATACTAACTTTCATCAAATATATATGGGGAAAAAATTGGGAAAAAATAAAACCAAGTGCTCTATAAAAACCATCTCATAAACCAAATCTCAGCTCGAATAAACATCAAACCCCACACAAGAACAAGACAAACATTTCCAAAAAATATTTTCTATAAATGCACCAAACATCACTCTAAAACCAAAACACAAACAAGTATTTAATATAAAAAAACCATAATTAACACTTCCCAAGTAGCAAGAAAAAAAACCACCCAACTACTGGGTTTTCAAAACATCACAAATTTTCTCTTAAATAAATTTTCAAGGAAAACAACATGATGGGTTTCACACTCACCAATGGTATTCCATGGAGCCTCATACATGAAAATTCCATACCACCTTAGGAATCCAATAACCCATTCCAATAAAAGAACATTACTACCATATTCCACATAAATCTATCCATGTGAGAACCCATGGAAACATTAAAGGTCAAAAATAACATTTTCATTTCACAAGTCATAAAACTTTTCAAAATCACACCAACTATAAAGTCAACCCAATTTTCAAACTCTAGGTATAAATAAATCTATTTGTTTAATTAAAATATATCCCATGGATTCCTTTCAAAAACCCATTTTAGTTCATTTTACAAAAAACATTTTTTAAAAAATCATAGTTCCCGTTTCATCAAAAATCATTTTTAGAAAACCCACTACTTTTAATTTAAAAAAAATTCCAAAACAAACATCCACTTTCAAACAACTGCTTTCCAGAAACCCTAAGTTTTCACATTTTTAAGACACATGAGAACTGTGCATGGTTAGGCCGCATGGTTTACCAAACCATGCACCAACTATGAACCCCTTATTGGGAAACAAGGGCACCTGCACATTTTGGCCACATGGTTTAGAAAACCACACGCCAATCGTACGGTATGGTTCTATCCTGAGGAAGTGGCTTCCCACATGCTTTAAACACAGTTTGAATAACCATGCATGGGATGTGCGCTCTCAACCAGAAGCAAACCAAATCTCTCACGATTACTTGGAGTAAGCCGCACGGTTTTTCCAAATCATGCGCTAACTGTGTGCTAAGGGAAAACACAAAAAAACACAAAATTTAAATCTTAATCACACCAAACTCAAAAGAGAAACTGAGAAAAAAAGAATAAATCATAATAAACCAATCCATATCATTCAAAACAATTCCAATAATTTTGAAAACATAATTTCATCAAGAATCATTTGACTAAAAACTCATTTATTATTATTTAGAAATAATTACAAAACTATATTCAAAATGAATTTCTATTTTAAAAAACGAACGATTTCAATAAACTCCATATTTAGGTTGTAAAAATCCATCCCTGATAAACCATTTTCATTTCACCCTAAAAATCATTTCACAGAAACCCACTTTTCTAATCCGTCCTTAAAGTAAGTTATGAAAATCCATTTTCCACTTTCCAAAAAAATTCATTACCATTTTAATTTCATATTTTCTCAATTCCAAAATTAATATTTTTCAAAACAATTTTCATAATCATGTAAGACCTAAAACAACTCACAAGGGGAAAATAGTGTTGATTGGTGACTTGGACATATGGTTAGTGGATATATGACAATCACACAACCATCATAGGGAGTTGTTTAGGACCATGTCCCTAGATCCACATGGATTTCTAGGCTTTGCGAGCTCACAAAGGCCACTTTCACAACTCCCTTTTTATTTCCCAACACCCAGCAACCCACAAGAATCAAAGTAAGACAACAAAAAATGGACATCCCATGGTAATGAAAAGTTCATAATGAGAAATGGTTCATGAAATCCTTCCTGTTCCTACCTATTGAATCTAGAAAATCCTACTCCATATACCTTGAAATCCCCAAGTAACAAAGGGAACTCTAAAAAGAAAGGTCCTCTAAGAGTCGACCATCTTTGATACCATTTTTTAAAAACCAATCTGGGTTGACCCGAAACTGGTCACTTGAGCTGATCTTTGGTAAGGCCCGAAGGGTGTTCCCAATCCCCATGGGCTGAAAACTAGTGTCAGAAATCAACAGAGAAAATAAAAGGGAATGATTTAGCCCAATAATAAATAGATAAACTAAACATCCCAATATATATATATATATATATCCAACATCCAAAATCCAAACTGAATATCTATTATACAAAGATGAAAATAAAACAAAAATAGAAACAAACTATATAAAAACCAAGATAAACCTGATGACTACAACATCTCCATGTGACCCCGAAGGTCATCCTCCAATACTAAAACCAAACATCACCCACAAAGATCTATTCCAAGAGTGATCCTGAACCACAAGCTAAAAACAAGAATAAACTATAGTCATGTACATTAAAACTCAGTAGGTAATCCCATATAAATATATTCCCAATTCACTTTCAATAAATTAAAAGAAACATTAACTTTAAGTTTTAACTACAATATATAAAAGTAATATTTTATCCCCATTTTACTCGAAACAAAATATGGTCCATTACCCTACTTCATTTAAAAAAAAGATTCGATTCCATTAATGATACATTAAAATTTTCAGTGGTAAAGTGGCAGTTTCTTTTCAAAATAGCACAATAGAGTATAAAAAACTTTTCATTTGAATTTTTTTCATAAACCTTTAGAAGAAATATCATCACTTCCCAATAAAACAAAACACAATTGTAAAATTATAATAACCACATAATGAGGGTAATAGAAATAGAAATACAAGTATATCAATCATCACTGCAAGAGGCTAAGTGCTAATAGACATGGGTGAACCTAGAAGATCGTGAATAATCCAAAATATTCTAATACATGATGAATAATCCTAGAAATCATGACTCACTCAATGATGTCAAATATCCCAATACACTCATCCATACCCACATGACACAAACTAAGGGGGCCAATCCCATAGATATAAAACTCAATATATCCATATTCTATAGGCCACTAGCTTATGCGTAATCTAACTAATGCAGCAATCATTCTCAAAAAATTCTCTCACTATACAAGGTTACCATGTCTCATGTATAAAGGGGGTTAGCCAACAAATATCAACCAAGAATCCAATAACATTCACATATATCATATATAATAATTTACACAACATGTATCACCTCGGTTCACTCCAAGGATCAATCTCTTTGCCTTACAATGCATAAATGAGTAAATGGGTCTCAAGGATTCCACAACGAGGATATCCCACCAATTCACATAAACTAGGAAAGATAATTATCCATGAAAGGCTTTCATGATAAAAATTTTAAACTTTCATCAAGGTTCTAAATAGGTCTCACACTATTTTCACAAAACCAATATTTATTTAAAAACCAAATAAACTTTTCAAAAAAGGTGTAAACACACCATTTTCCATTTCACAATCATTTCATAAAATCAACTTTTTAGAAAACATTCCACATTTTCAAGTCAATCTATTTTCATTAAAATGCCAAACAAGACATTAGTCACCACACACACCAAATACACATTTCCATTAAATCCAAAACCACTTTGAAAACCCATTCAAGGAACTCAATCATCATTTCAAATACCATAAATTCATTTATATTTCCAAACCATGCATTAAACAATATAAAACACTCATAAAGTCCAACTGAGAATTTCGTCAAACACATGGTGTGAAATTAATTGCAAAACATTTCTATTTTATATAAAACAAGAAATAAATATCCACCTTTCACACCAAATTAATATTTCAAGGATCACATATCACTAATTAATAATCAAATAAGGAGAAAAAGGCATGAAGACAAGATCTATCAAATGGAACCCTATATGATAAAAACACCCAATTTCACACCACCCTAGATACCCAAATCATCCAGACTTGGCCATTAGGGTTAGAGGAGAAAGGTAAAATTGAATAAAATCAAAGGACAAAGAGAGATGATCCCTAACCTTTTGATTCAGGTGAATAATCACAAAGAAACCACTAAGAATGACACTTGGAGGGGCCAAAAACCATAATGGGAGGTGTTTTGGTCAAAAGGTTAGAATGTGGGAAGCTAAGGGAAGAAACCCCAATTAAAAAGGAGAAAATCCCAACATACCCTTTTCTGAGTGGTTTGCATGGTTAGCTTTCACAGTTTAACTAACCATGTGCAAACTATGAAATATACCATTGTTTAGTGCTACATTGGATGCACACTTTAGCTGCATGGTTAGTTAAACCATGCAAAAAATATGAAACCCCCTGCACACTTACTTAATGGTTAAGACAATCGTTCACCTGAACCATGAAACCTAGAAAAAGTCCCCCAAAATTACACTTTTCACCCCAAAACTCATCTAACTCAAGGGGATGAACCACCCATAAAACATACCCCATAAAATGTTCCACTAGGAGCGTTAAAAACTTATTTTCCAGGCCACATCCTCATACCTTTAATTCTAACTAAGAATAGGTCTAAATAAATCACCAAAAACTTTCAAAACATAAAATTTAAATCTGGAACACCCAGAACTCAGATGAAAAACTAAGAGCCAAATGATAAGTTGGTACAAAGGATGAAAACAAAAATTTGGGAGTGACAAAGAATGATTAACATACAAAGGACTTAAAGAGATTTACTAAACGTGAAAATAATAGGAACAAACTAATTAGTTACCAAAAATTCATTAATATATATTTTTTAGGTCAGATTCTTAAAGAGAACCAATAAAAGTCAGTGATTTATGCAATCTGAGTGATAAAAGTTCCCAAAATCAAAACCCTGAAACTAAACTTTGGGATTACATGATAGCCTAAAAAATTCATAACCAAGTGATAGATTTGGCATGTAGAGGTGGAGTCAGTTTGGACAACCTCTCATCATTTGGTCCATCATCAACAAGACAATAAAAAACAGAGGCATCTACACAAAAAAAGTACAAAAAAAATGATTTTCAGTGAACGCACACACTATGAGTTAAAATTAATAATGCAAAGGATTTATGGAACATTTTAAAAACCAATATTACCATACTTCATCAAAATAAGCAATTCAAAACTAAAATAATTTATGAAATCTATATAAAATAATTCATCAAAATATATTTATAATTAAATAAAAGTAATCAAACACTAAAATAAAAATTCTTAGATATTATTTAATTCAAATCCAATTTTTATTGACCTTCTTAGCAGTTTCCTCTATCATCCAGTGCTACATAATTTACACTTTTATTAAATTTTAAATCATTCAAACATGTTAAATCATTGGTTTACCATATTTTAACAATTTAAAACCAATTTTATTACTTTTACACTAATTATCTCATAAGTTAGAATAAGTCATAGGACCGATTCACTGGTTTCCTAATTAAACCAACCAATCTAATATGATTCTGATAACAATGGTTTAAACACAAATTCTAAATACATTCATTTTATTAGAAAAAACACAAAATCTATAAAGAAATGAGAAATAAAAAAGAAAAGAAAATTTGAAATATTTTTTGATATATATAATGTAAAAAGTTGGCAGCTTAAAAAGTTTTAATAATAATAAATATTTATTTATTATAAATAAAAATAAAATTATAATTGAAATTATAATTAAAAGTATAATTATCATAATTAAACCTATAGAAGAAAATTCTGGTCCCATATCTAGATTCAATGATTACATTGAAGTAAAGTTTCTTATTAAACAAAAATTGGATATAACTTAATAAAATAAACCAAATGAGAAAGTTTTGTCAGCAACAAAAACTTCATCTCTAAAAAATCAATCATGAAAAAAGATTACCTGATTAAAACTTTGATGAAGAGAAATAATAAATCCATCTTCACTTCCTTCAAAATCCAAATTTTTTATCAATTCATACAAACAACATATATTTTTTTCTCTTTTAAAAAGGAATCCAAGGAGTGGCCTTTTCGAACCCTACACCCCCAGAGCCCCCCTCCCCACGAAGGGATCACTCTGGAGAGAGCCCCAGTCAGGAAGGATCCATTTCTTTCTAAGATGACAGAGCGTCCCATGAGATGACAACTCGATCAAAAATGATTTAAAACAAAAATCCATTATCTAGGTGGGATGCACCCTTATGCCCACCCGATGCAACACCAGGTGACTTGGTAAGGTGAGAATACTGGGGGAGGTGAAAATCCCCTCAAGAGTAAGATCCTAGGATTCGAACCTTGTATCTCCAAATAAATGCTATTTCTATGACCCTTCTCCCTTACCACTATGCCACTGCCGAAGCGGCAGACAAACACCACATATTTTTTCAAACTTTATATCATAAGTAGTTTCTATAAGTGATATAAAACAGACCCTACATCATAAAAGGCATTGTCATTATATATCATGAAAAATAAAAAATAACATTTTAACTCTATAATATCATTATAAACCTTCTTCCAATAATAACTCTAATAGAATCATGAATTATCTTTCATAAAAAATCTTCCACAAAATCAGGTAGAGTTTCATTGAACAATGATAATACTATTGAATCATTTGATCATGCTTTCACAATATCAAAAGAAGTTTGGGTCTGATTAGATACAACATTGTTTTTACAAGATCCAAATGGTGATATGGCCTACATTCATCAAAATCATAGAGCATAATGTTTCTTTTATTCTAAAAGTGGGCCAATAATTGATCAATAGATTCATATATTTCTAATAGAAAATAATTTTTATGGGAAAAGAAAATTAAATTCTATTTAATACTTGAATCTATAGTAAATCATTATAGACCTATCATGTAGTGACAATAGGACACCCACAAAGTGTATGGTTATTCATTCTATCAATAGAATCAAAAACACCACCTCCATTTCTCTATAAGTAAAAGTTAACCATATGTTAAAGCTCATAAGGTTAAAGCATCATTCAAAAAATCCTAAAATTTCACTTTAATGAAAAGATAAATCCTGTATACATATAATCATACAAAAAAAACAATAAAAGGTTCCAAGAAAATAAATTTCATCACCAGTGGTTCAAAATAATGGATAGATGTATAACATCACATTAAATGAGTAAGAAAGATCTTCATTCAAACCTAAGTGATGTGTTGAAAGAATTTATATCATTTCCCAACAAAGAGTTTAAATTCATAATGGGTCAAATCAGGATGTCATTTTAAACATATCATAACCTGATTATTAGTATAAGATATACATCATATTTTTTTTAAATAAATCCTAGATAATCTACTCCATAAATAATAAATTCGATGAATATCTCCAACAAAAAACATGTATCATCAATATTGATCCATATCAGATTATAGATGCAGCAATAAAACTACAAGTAGTAATCAATTGTCTATACATCTAGTTTTAGGTGTGAAATTATCCATTCAGGTGTGAAACTAGATATAAATCACATATTCATTAGTAAAGTATATAAAAAATTGTATATGTATTTTATATGTATAATCCATCAAATAACAAGTGAATAAACAAAATCATGAGTTATAGGAAGTGGGAAGCATCATAGCTTCATAGTTGTAGTCCAGAAGAATATTAAAACCCTTGATATAACAATGGATAATTTTAGGGTAACCTATAGTTTAAAATATATGTTTAAATAAACATGTTATTGGAATTAACCTTATTGGGAGATCAACTCACATATGGATAAAAAAGAGAGATACGATTGTTTTTGGATTTTATCAAATCCACGTATGCCCTTTCCTTATAACATATTCAAGACTAGTCTAACCTAAAATTATTTAAATAAATATAAGTACAAAAATTATATCATTTATAGAAAAATTAAATAAAAAATGGTTCAAAAAATAGACTTGCAATATATTATGTGTAATTAAATGGACCAGACACCTTGAAGATGCAATAAGAAGATGACATATTTTTGGATTGATAACCATAAATATGTAAAAAACTCTTGAAAATAATATTTACCCTAATAAAAAACACATTTTAAAATCAATGTACCAACCCAATGTACCTCTAAATAATCAAATATTCCTTATTCAACAAAAACAATCGTACATAAATCAGATGTACATCAGTTACATAATACTGGTTTCAAAAATTAAAAATACATAATAAAATTTGACAAATCAATTTCTAAACTTCCAAAAAAGATAAAATAATATAGATTTAATAAATTTTGGATTCAAAATTTATATAGAATTGTGGAAGATTTACCAAAGTTTTTGAAACATTTTATAATGTGTGTTCTTTAAACAAAAACCCATTAAAATTATTCTAGAGAGTTCATGAGATTTGTTTACTAAATATTGAATAGTGGGATGCAAATATTCTTGGAATAATGATAATTGGAAGAAACATTATTCGAAGATGAGAGACTTGGAATAAAAATGAAATAATTCTCACCTAAAGGAAAACTATGCCACTGAGATCCGTAGATGGGAGATGTCGAAGGTGTATGTGGGGGAGAGGGCGTGGTTGGAGGCCAAGAGAGGTGTGAGGGATGAATGGTAGTGAGGTAGGATGGGTAGCAGAAGAAGATATAGGTTTGGCTGTATAGAGAGGGGTGGGGGAAGAGGCGGAGGCCCGATGAGGCACACAGTAGGGGAGATGATGAAAGAAGGATGGGTGGCGACATCGACTCTTGGTGGGGCGATGACGATAGATCCTGGTGTGGCGGTAGTGACGGGTGAAGAAAGAGGGAGGGGTGGATGATGTGAGTCTCTATATGAAGGGAGGAGTCTGGGGATGAGGGTTAGGGTGATGAAGATTGGGGGGGGGGGGTGATTGTGCCCTATATTTTTTAATTGAGGTGAGCAACCTCCATTGGTAGTCGCTGAAGGTAACCATTAGTGACTAATAACAATGATCACCCATTCCAAGGGGATGAAATACCCAATTCTCTAGTAGTGATAGAATGTGAATATTAGATATAAATTGATTTTATTTATTGAGAAATAATAGAATCCATCAAATAAATATTCAGTTTTAATGCCTTTCGTTGTTTAAATTTGAACAAAACTGGGTGTACGGGGTGCTCGTCATCCCTAGTTGAGGGTGACTCCTACTATCAGGGAGTTATTATGGGAGATATGAGTTGAATTAACTAAAAATGAAAACTAATAAGTAGAAATATCTATATTGTGTCATCTTTAGAGGTAAAACATTGAGTAAATCAAGTTTATAATTTTTGAAAGCTGGGACTTATTTGAACAAATCAAGGAGCCACAAGTTAATGGAGTTGGTTAGTTAAACACCTTCCCTGAAACTCTATGAGTAGTATAGTATCTATATCTTGAGATATGAGGAGAGGTTTTAGGGATACTTTCCACTAGAATACTCGAGAGAATGAGTATTCTGAATATAGTAGCGAGGGATATTAGAGTTCGATAAAATAGTGTGAGACATTTAATGATTTAATTAATTGGTAATGTCTAATCAGTAATCAAGATAAAAGTATAATATGATAGATTTTATTTTGTAGATTAATGTTAAGTAATACCATATATACACTGTGATTATTATTGGAAAAATAACATGTCCTCATGAGAATGAGTTTCAAAAGAGTAGTACAGATTCTTGAAAAAAGTATTATAATATAGGAAATTTAAGATGTTGGTTTCCCTAATACCTATTAAGGCACCTCAGGAAGTGTTGATTTAAAGACGATTACAAGAGACACATATATATCACATTTTATGTTTGCATCATAATGCTATAAATAATGGATGATGTGTTTTTTGGATATAACCTGGATGATTTCACATGTTATCTCATATCTGAGAAGAATGTGAGGAGAAAGTGAAGTGAGATATGAATGAGTGATGATTACAATTTATTCCTATAAATTTAAAGATAGATTATGATATTTCAATACATACCTTTCTTATATATTTTTTACCCCTTACTCCTATGTTGTTTAAGACTACAAAATGAACATTATAGATAAAAACACTTAATTTCCTTTTAGGTAAGGTTTTCCAAGTAGATAAGAACCTAAAGAAAGATTGATCTTTAGTTCTTATAGTGAACATGTTAAAAGAAAAGGAGGAAGTCCAACGGAAAGTGTGACATGAAAGGAACCTTCACAAACATTCTTCAAAGAAAATATGAAAGGCATTAAACATGAGGTTATTTTCATCACATGTCATGTGATAAGTCCATGGAAGAATAAATACATTGAATTGAAGTAGAAGCAATAAATGACTTCAAATTTGAGTATATTCATCGTTGTATTTAATGTTCCTAACATAATTATTGGGTATTAGATACAATATGACTATAACATATGTGTATTGAAATAAAACATCTATGTAAGTATAGAAATATCAAAATAAGTAAAGTGAATTATCTAATGGCTGATAAAGGGTGATTCCTAAGCCACCAGTGAGAAGTACACTACTTATAATTTCCAAGTATAATGATTCTAGTTGAACTTTTATTGAGTATAAAAAAATTATCTCACTCATTCAATTGAAATAATGATACATTATTCTAGTTTTGGAATGGATGTTTTTATGGTGTCTAATACTCAACTAATAATTTAGTTTTTCTTGAATCATTGGAAATAATTAATGAATATAAAATGTAAGATTCAAATATACCCAGTTATGGAAAGAAAATATTTGTGATGTAAAAAATAAAAGTAATTATCAAGGATATACCCAGTTTGGTTTTAGAATATTTTGAGTTAAAGACTTTAGGAATTATTGATACATTTACTTATTTAGTTTTAGACAAAGAAACCTTTATAAATAAAGGCAAGCTAAAAATATTTTGGAATTTATTTAGCTAGATAGTTTAAACTATTAAAAGGTTAAGATAGTGGTATATATACCTCATAAGATTCCTTTAATAGTTTTAAGGAATGTTAATGCAAACTATGGTATATTCCAAGTTAGAATATTTGAGTTTCTTCGGGCCCATGTGCTGAAGAATATCTTGACCAAGAATTCATCAATCATTATAATGAAGCATAGAGTAATTCTGAAATTTACATATCCTTATACGCATCTGAGTCATGATTTTAGTAAGGAGGACTGATGATGAGTCTTATATGTAAACATTTGTCAATAAAATATAATATGGAGTAATTCCTAATTACAAATTTCCTTATACACATCAGAGTTAGGATGTAAGTAAAAGGAGAATCACTATTGAAACTATTATGCATTACAGATACTTACATTATTTTTCAAGACATACTTTGAAAATAGAAATTTTATCCCATAACATATGCCAACTATAATGAAAAATGGAAATCATATGAGTTATAGTATGATATAAATCCATTATTCCATAACAACATATTTTTATATGTAAATATTTTGTTAAGTATATAAAACAACTTGCATCAAGAATAACACAATGTGAATCTAAAGTAATTATCCTAAAGCTTTCTGAGGATATTACAAAAATCCATAAGATATAAATGTTATAGTCAAGTTATAGAATATATTTCTATAAAAAGGGTTCACATATCTAATTGAGATATTGGGAGAAATATTGAATTGGATTTAGTCAATTCTAGAGATTCACAACTAGTTAGAATAGGAACAAGTTCCACAAGAGATTATGAAAAGGAAATTCTTTAGAGGAACATACTGTGTAGGAAGAATAAAACCATGGAAATAATAATATAGGTATATTAAATGTACTAAGGCGTTTCTAGGTGTGGAGGGTTCGAAAAGGCTACTCCAGGAGAATCCCTTTCTAAAAATAATAAAACCATGGAAATGGTTTTACATTCACGATGATTGGTGATACTTTACTCATTGAGAGTAAAAAATACTATTAGTAATCAGTAAATGGAAAAATCTAAGATTGACAAGATCAACTAAAATTCAATAATGGATTCCATATATCAAAGTAAAAGGGATTATTATTTTTAATATTACAGTGTGTATTCAAGTGAGACTATACATGGGTGGTACAAGCATGGTACCTATAAGGATCGATTGGTTATACCAAGTCATTATGCCTAAATACATTAGAATTTAACTTTTCATAGTAACTTTTTATGATCATTTTATTGAAAATTGGATTTCAAGACCACCTATGTCATAACCTATCCCAGTGGGGCTTGTGTCGTGACTCCCCAAGCCCACCTCCAGTAGGCCAGGGGCTGGTGACTAGCACCGAGTAGGCATATCACTAACATGGGAGGCATTTCCTAAGTACCTATACACATGTACACATATCCAAGACACAAATGCTGAAAAGTAAAAACCACTAAGGAAAAGAAATAATTCATACCACTAAACCCAACCAACAGAGTACGATTGGAAAGTAGAGTGAAGTAAACTAAATTGGTATAAAATATAAGCCTACCAAAAGAAAGAGTTTGAAAACTAAAAAGTCCACCTATAAACAAAAATTGATACTGGGGATACTGCTCAAAGATGTATGAACACCTTGGCCTACCTGAACTCACAAATATTTGTCTGGTATTGGTCTACCGTAGACTTCATCAAAAGGTCACTCCTCTTCACAAGACACAACACATGAAGGAAAAGACCGCGCATGGGGTGAGTATAACAATACTTAGTAGGAAACCTTGAAACCACAAATAAATACACAAAGTAAGATACAATAATATCTACAGAGTATATATCTAAAACACATATAATAAGAATATCTATATATACTCAAACCCAAACCTGTAGTCTAGAGTTAAGTCAAAAATACCGTATAACATCACTAGGAATTCAGTTGGAAGATTCCAAAAAGCACTCATCTGAGAGAACACACCCCTGAGTCTGATAACATTGATGATGTCCACCTAAGAAGTAATATTCATTAGGAATCATCATGAGAGAGATACATTGATAGATCTGAAGAGAGAATACAGTACAATCGTTCTGGGAGAACTCACTCCACAAGTGGGGAAGATCCCGATACACAGATGAGGATCACTAATAGGGCCTTGGGGTGATACCACGACTCATCCAGATTCACCTGATAATTATAGGATCAAAATTTTTTAGGATTGGTCGCACTGATACCAAGACTCTACTTAGAGAACAAGAATGGATAGAGGATCTTGCTCTAGGCCTCTCTGAGGGGATTCTAACTACTCTATCCAGAAAGTCTTGCTGAAGGGATCATACTCTTGTGAATAGGAAACTATACTAAATGAAATTTAAGGGAATGATAAAGGGAACCAACCCTAATTAATATTGTCCAAGATATGGTGGATAAGAGATTTGATCCATGTAGGAATGGGTACACGGTGTGTATTAGGGTTACACACCATGTCCCTTGACCCCAGGTACCACTCGTATTCAATGGCTCATGTAATCAGAACATGTCATGTAGAAGAGGTATACATGGAATGTATAAAGATTAACACGTAGTGTCCTACTATCTAGGGTCCGCTCCATGTATGCTGGCCATGTTATAGTACAAAACATAAAACTGTGTACGCCTGTCGGTGGCAAGATGTTGCTAGAGGATGCACCTTTGATTTCCTTTGAGTTCGTGAAGGTTGATTTGGATTATGTTTACGTGCATTGTTTTAGATTTTATGGTTTTCATTGTGTGTGGTGTTTCTCTAGCTTGGTTTGGTTCGACGAAGATGATGGAAAACGCTTTGTTGTGCCACCTGCATACTGAGGTCGGGGATGAGGGTTTTTCTGTGATTGGAACTGTGTTGGGATGATCTCTAGTGTAGCTCCGGTAGGGATGGATGAAGACAATGACAAAGTTGTTAACCTTTGATGATGGTGGATGGTATGATGATGGTGGATGGCTAGCGACGTGACAGACTGATGCGGGTGCCTCGTGGTTCGAGGCCGCCTCGGGGTTGGCGTTTGTGTTTTGAATTTCAAATTTTTCTTTTGGTTTTTGGTCCTGGATCCTGCCTAATGTATGTGGTTACGCTTAATCATGAAGCGAGCATTCGGAAAATCAAATAAAAACATAAATTTCAGTCAGTGTACGCCTGTCCGTGTATTAGTACATGGGGTAATTCGCGTAATCGGTTTGGCTAAGATATGTGGCAGAGTACATGCCGTGTAGGCAAGTTGTGTACTCCAAACAATGTCCGTGTATCATCTAATATACATGAAAAGTCCCGGGGAAGGACCCAAAAGCTATGTTATAGGTTTCACATGCCGTGTGAATCTTCACTTCTTCCTAAAACCCTTACCGCCACTCAGGGGGTCCCACACACCGTGTATTACTGAATACACGCCATATTCTTTGGGAAATTCTAGAAACCTTGGTTTGTGCTCCATCCTCTCCTTCACTAATCTAACCATCATTACTAGACACACCTAGTTGGGAAACTTGAGATCCATGGTTTTCTGGTCCTTCCTTCACCAAATTAGTAAGATTCAAGCCTTGAATCAAATTAGAAAACAAGATCATTATCATTATTAATTTCTGAAGAAGAATGAGAAATCGGCACCCACCATCATTAGATTTGATGTCACAACCATCATCTCACCTCTGTTGAGTCATACCGATGTTAGATCTTCACTTTTGGATCATTGCACTGCAAAACGAAGGCACAACAATCATTTTTTTATAAACCACGAAAAAAAATAAAGAATTTTGGGGGAGAAAAATTACATGGAACAACCCAAAGAACAAACCTCAACTATTTTTTATTCTGGACTTGATCTATTCCCTACGAACAATTAATATAAAAAAAATATTATAATCATCCTCAAATTCCTACAATCAAACCATCTCGAAAGAAGGATTTAACTGAGGGTCAACCTGTTCACGGGTTGATCCACGTTCATCATTAATTATAAGAACATAGAAAGAATGAATTGAAATAACACACCCTACCTTGGGGTTGGACGTTTGTTGAAGAGGTTTGATCTCCGAATCATCACCTTTGGCAAGATTCATCAAGAACAGTACCCATTGATCTATGATCCTAGACCCATCATCATTTTCCGTCAAGAGAATTCTCTAGGTTCTCTCTAGATCCTCTAGGAAGTTCTAGGGTTGTGATCCTAACCCTAGAGCAAAACTAAAATGACTAATTAAAATAAATTCCACTGCATTGATGAAACGTTAAAATAAAATAAATTCTTAATTTATTTTTTCCTTTAAAATATTTAAAAATTAACTTTCATAGCCGACCCATGCTGAACAAGTTTAAGACTCACTTAAGGTAAAGTAACTACTCTAAATGAAATAGTTCCTTTGGATTTATGATATGGACACCTATTTATAAGTTATTCCAGTTTTTCTGTAAAACCTATTGTGTGTGCTATTTAATATATTTAACACATTTGAAACATTTATTTTGGGCACACTAGGCCTCAAAATCACACACTATCTCAACACTTGGTCTTGAATTAATTCTATATAATATTTGAAAATAATATATGAAAAAATCCAGGATATTACATTCTCCCCACCTTGGAGATTTACTTTCCAGAAAATCCAAAAATAATGGCTATACAAAAAGATGTGGGTACTATGCACGAATCTGAGCCTCCCACTCCCATGTGCTCTCTTGGAGATTCCTGTGTTGCCACTGAACATGAATCAAGGGATTCACTTGACCATATAGGATCCTCTTCTACTAATCCTTGGTCTCCATTGGGTAATCAGCAAAGGTCACTCCATCATCAATATCCAGCTTGCCCTAGTCAATGACGTGTGATGGGTCATGCATGTAACTCCTCAGCTGTGACACATGGAAGACGTTGTGTACTCAGTCTAACTGCGGGAGTAGATCTAAGTGATACACCACTTTTCCAACTCTACACAATATTTGAAATGGGCCGATAAACCTCAGAGATAACTTCCCACCCCAGCCAAATCTTTGTAACCCTTATCGGGGTGAGTCCCTAAGGAAGACATGGTCTTCTTTCTCAAACTCCAAAGGTCTCTAACATCTATTAATATAATATTTCTAACATCTCTACGTAGTCTTAATCTACTCCTGGATGATCTGCACCTTCTCGATAGTAGCTCACACCAACTCCAAATCCATGACCGCTAACTCTCCTAGGTTAGTCCAACAAATTGGTGACCTGTAGGGTCTCCCATATAGATTCTTTAATGGTGACATACCAATGGTGGAGTGGTAGCTGTTGTTGTATGCAAAATCTACCAATGGTATGTGGTCCTCCCAACTATGACTGAAGTCCAAGATACTATCCCGCAACATGTCCTCCAGAACCTGAATAGTCCTCTCTATATGGACATTTTTTTGGGGATGAAACACTATGTTCAAGAATAACTGGGTCCCAAATGTCTCCTATAATACCTTTTACAACTGGTATGTGAAATGAGAATCATGATCAAGAACTATCATTGATGGTACTCCATGGAGTTGAACTATCTCTTGAACGTAGAGTAATCCCAAGATATCTACTAAAATCTGCTCTCAGATAGATAAAAAGTTGGACAACTTGGTGAGTCTGTCAATGATCACCCAGATGAAATCATGTCCCCTAGATATATGTGGTAAAACTGTCACAAATTCTATCGATATCCCATCCCACTTCCATTCCACCACCTCAAGGGGTCGAGCCAAACCCACTGGAACCTAGTTCCAAACCTTCACTTGCTGAAAAGTGAGTCATAAAGAAACAAACTTCGCAAATACCTTCTTTATTCCTTGCCACCAGAACTAATTCCAGAGGTATTTATACATCTTCATCACACCTGGATGTACCACAAAAGGTATTTATGAAACTCCCTCAAGACCTCCTCCCATAACGCCACTAGTATTACTATGCGTCCTCTAAAAAGGATGATATGCTCCCCACCTTGTGAATATCCATCAGGAGCATTCCCTATGAACATATGATCATGCAAAGTCTCAAAATAGGTGTCCCCAAACTATGCCTCCCTGACTCGCTATAAGAGTGGAGGGGTGAAAACCATCGACTAGAAAAAAGCCGCATCATCTCCTTCTATAAAGGATAACTGTAATGAAGCAAACTAATCTGATGCCTCATTCTTCAACTGTGAACTAGATCTCCTACTGAGAGCATATTCCACCACTTTCCTCTTCCCTGTAGTATAGACAATCTCAAAGTGATAGTCCTAGATGAACTCTATCCATTGCCTCTGTCTCAAGTTTAGATCCTTCTAAGAGAAGATATACTTAAGACATTTGTGGTCAGAGTAGAAAATGAATTTCTCGCCCATTAGGTAATGTCACCACATCTTCAATGTGAATACTACCAATTCCAACTCAAGATCATGGATCACATAGTTCTACTCATATGGTCTCAACTGGTGTGAACTATAAGCAATCACCGTTTACCTCTCCATCAAGACACAACCAAGTCTGCTCCTTGATGCACCACAAAACACTATGTACTTGAAACCCTCTGTAACACCCCACGATTTTGAAAATAAATATAGAATGAAATTTTATAATATAACCCTTAAACATAACTTTTCCTCTTCTGTGTTTTGAATTTTGATAAATGGTCATCTAGAGTTGTGTTCAGTAAGTCATTTGGAGTCTGATAGAACAAACTTGATTTTTGGTGAATAGTAACTTACCCTAATGAATAGTAATATTACCCTAATGAATAGTAAATTTTATTATTATTTTATTTTATTAAGGCTAGAAGATAATAACATCTTGGTTAATTTTTCATTGTGATAAAGAAGTAGTTGTAGAATTAGAACTGTTAATTTTTGAATTAAGTATGATTTTATTTAAAAGTTAAATTAATAATATTTAGAAAGTTATTTTTAAAAAATGGAATTAATTTTTTAATTCTATATTTTGAAAAATGGTTAGGGTAAATTTTTGGGATTTTTCTAAAATTCAAGAATTTTTGATGAATTGTAAAATACGATAAAATACGATAAATGCTAAATACTTGATTTACTGCATCATAGGTGATGCAAGGATGATGTAAGACCACTTGGTTAGAACTCACATGCCATTATTACTATTATGGGTCACATGAAACAATACTATTGGTTGTCTTGAGGGAAATAATAAAATAATGAATTAAATATTCAAAAATTACTCATCTCCTCCACTATAAAAACCTTCCACCACTACCTCTTCTCTTCACACCTCTAAGCCTTTAAGCTCCTCAAATTTCTTCCAAATTACCCTTCCCTAGTCTCTCCCCACGTACAATAATCTTATGGTCTTCCCAAAAGACAAAAACCCCTTCCCTTAAGGAGTTTGTCAAGGAGGTTATTTCAAGAGGTAAAGCACCCTTCTTTCTCATTTGATTTTATTTCAATTTATCTACTTTTGTTATCCTATCCTCACCTCATATTTCCAAATTATCATCATAACTCCAGTATCATCTATATAATGGATTTATATCATGTTAATGGAAGAACCATCATAAATATTCTTACTCCCTCCCTTTTATTTTATAAACGAAATCGACGTCCATGAGGTTCCGATTTATAACCTTCGGGGACGACGAAGTTTCATTCTTCAATTTATTATTCATTACTGGTCATGAAACCATATTCATGGTTTAACCAGACTATAATATATGTTTTATAACCTAATTAATATTCAGTTACCAGAATATGTACATATAATTAAGTTATATGACAAAACTAGTTCATAATATTCCAAATACCGCCGAATAATCGAAGTGGTGGTCATCTAATGGTTCATCCTCATTCCATGTAACCAAATGATAGAAATTACCATTATATATTATTTATGTTCATTAATAATATATAATTCTAATCATGGAGATTTATAACCATTCCACATGAACTTCATTACATAAAAACAAGTGAACCGAATATGAAAATAAAGGAAACAAACACTCTAGAATGACGGAATTCAATACAATAAATTGTCAATAAAGACATAAATGAACTAACCAGAATTATGGTAAAATAAATACATGTATAATAGGTTCTTAAATAAGTTATTAAAAAGTATAATTTCATATTCCAGGAGCTTAAGTAGATGATAGGAACACATTTGGAGTTAAGGTAAGGGTTTTTCCACCCGAACTTCCATTTTCATTCGGGATACTTTCATTGTCTAATTACCTCAATGAAATTCTTATGTATTGTTATTTAATCATAATATATTCTATTTGAGTATCATATATATGTTTAAAAACCATAATAATTCCTTATTTTATGGATAGTTACACATTTTAAAAGGAATATTCAAAATTGTTTCAAAAATATGAGCCCAGTTCAAGGGAATTTCTCAAATTCTTACCTATTTTCAAGGGTACTAGATAATCTATTTTTGGAAACCATTTTCTTTATAAAACCACTAATTTTATTTTGAAAATACTATTTTACTTTACTTCTGGTTTTATACAAAGATTTTTCCAAAAGAACTCTTCTTTTCAAAATAAAAGAGTATTTATCTCAAGAATTACTTAATGATTTTATAAGAGTGTTTTCGTCTAATTCAACACTCTTGTTGATTCCATGGTATTATTGGGTTTAATAATTTATGAAGTCATATACCATATTTTATTTAATGGTTTATTAATAACTCTATTGTGTATGATCTATCCTAAAACCATTCACCATATTATTCCGAATGGTTAGTGTTTTATGTTTAATAATTGAGGAAAGATAGTTACATTTCATATGATAGTTTAAATATGAATATATTTGTTGTTTATGCTTATCCCCGCTCATATGAGGAATGAATTGGACTTATTATGTGATGGGTGGGGCCCTCTATATCCCCTCGATGCATCGGTAGGTATCATGAGACAAATAGACGTGGAATTGGACGAGGGATTTCCCAATGTGATATGGATTTTGGCTGAGGCCTTAATCATTAGATGTCTTGGCTGAGGCCATGAAAAAATGTTTCAGAATGTTCAGAATATGCACTTCCCTCATTATGAAGTTAGTAATTGAAAGTCCATGTGGTTATTCGACTAGTAGAATACCATTGATTATGTTTTATTATGGAATTATTTACTCAGCTCATTTTCCTGCCATAATGTGTTCATGTTTATTATTAAAGGCATGTGTTTTCAAATATTCACCATGTATAATGTTTATATTATCTTCTGTTGTATTGCTTACTCTTACTAAGCATTTGAGCTCACCCCTTTATTAAGTTTCATTTTTCTCATGATATGAAGAAGTAAATTATGAATGACATGCAAGCATAATCTAGGAGACATGATGTTTCTAGTGGAATAAATTAGTGTTGTTTTTCCATTCATATTGTAATGATAAAATTATGTATGTAAATTATTTCCAATAATACTAAACTACTCGGTCCTTTGGGATTCGTATTTCTTGTATGTATGACAACGTAATCAAATAAGGTACCAGCTCCGGGCAACTGGGGTCGGGTCCTTACAACCTCCTCTAACAATCTCAAGATCACAGCGCTTGTCAAAATCTGCCGTAACTGCTGAAAAGCCTAATGGAACTTCTCTATCCACACAAAATGATTCCCATTTCAAGTCAAAACTATCATAGGTTCTTATATCCTAGAGAAATTAGGGATGAATCTTCAGTAATAACCTTATAGACCAAGGAAGCTCCGTACCTCCATCACACTTCTAGGTGGCTCCCATGCTAACACTGCATCAACCTTGGCTGAGTCCAATGCTACTCTATCTACTGAGATAACGTTTCCTAGAATGTGTACTTCTTGAATCCAGAATTGGAACTTCAATAGTTTCCGATAGAGATGGTTCTCTCATAGTACGTCCAGAACCATCTGTAGGTGTCTCGCATGCTTCTCCTTGGATGATGAGTACACAAGGATATCGTCAATGAAGACTACCAAAAACCGGTCTAAGTAAGGCTGAAAGATCTAGTTCATGAGTCCCATGAATACTGATTGGGAATTCTTCATGCCAAAGGGAATCACCAAGTACTCATAGTGATCGTAGAAGCATCTAAAATCCTTCTTTGGTATATCCTCATCCCGTAATCATAGCTGGTGATAGCATGATCAAAGTTCAACCTTTGAGAACCATCATGCCCCTCTCAACTGATCTAAGAGGTCATCGATCCTTGGTAGTGGATACTTTTTCTTTAGGGTCACATGGTTCATGATCTATTAGTCCACACAAAACCTCAAGCTCCCATCTTCGTTCTTGAAAAAAAACTGGGGCCACCCAGGGTGAAACACTAGGCCTCAAAAAACCCTTACTCTACAAGTCCTCCATCTATAACCTCATCTCTCAAAGCACTACCAGATCCATATGATATTCTAGTGCTGATATCAGTGCTGCACTAGGGTGTAAATTGATGTAGAAGTCGATCTTCTAATGGGGAGTTAATCCCAGAATATCTTTTGTAAAGACATCCTTATACTCTTCCACTACTATTGGGAGATGAAAGCTCATAACATATGCTATTATGAGGGTAAGGCTAGACAAATCATGAGTGATCAGCTGTAACCTCATATGAATGATCCCATCCTATTATTCCTAAGTTTTACTTTTCCCAAAAAAGGAGAGCCTCACCCCATAGTTTTGGACACACCATACCTTTCACCTAAAACAGTCAATCTGGGCATGGACCGAAGATAGCCAATACATATTGAGAATGATGTCGTAAGGCCTCGACGCTAGTACCAAGAGGTTCCAAACGAAACTCTATCCTCCAAGGGTCAGATCACATCGTCAAAAAAAGTGTGTGATCATTAAGTCTCCCCCCATAGGTGACTCCAATCATAAGGGTCAAGTCAACAGTTCTACCAGAATCTTCAGGTCTTGTATAAGGTAAGTGGATAGAAAAGAATGACTATATTATATGTCAATAAGTATGAAAAATAATTTAGAAAATACACAGATCATACCTCAGATCATCCCTGGAGTCCCTGGGTTGTATGACCTGACCACATGTATCTACCCCTACCCCTGTCTTCCAGCTCCCTAAACCTAGCATAGACCTCCTGGGGGTGGTGGTGGTAGTATGTCAAAACATCGTCCACATCCTACGACTCTCCCAAATCCTCTTCTATGTTTGCTGCTTAGCGGATCTGCCTGCTCCACTCATTACCTCTGCCTTGGTGGTCCCTCAATCATCTCCTTGTCAATAGCTCGATGGGTTGGGAAATCTCTAGCAAGATTTCCCTTACCATTGCATGTGTAGAATCACCTCTCCCTAGGATTAATGGATCCATGATGAGATCCTTGAACCTTATATCCCCCATACTAGGACCTCCTATAATGTCTACCACGTCCAGATCCCTATGTCTGATAACAACTCCCCACTGTTAAGGTCTCTACACCTGTTTTCCCACTACTGACTATCACTGTATGCATCAGCTCATACAAGAATCTATCGACCTCCAAATCTCTCTTGAGCAATCTAGTATAATTTATAATGCATATAGGTATAATTATAGCTCAGATTTCCCGAAGTAGACCTCACTCGAAGGTCCAATCCATGAAGTACTAATCCCTGACCATATCCATTGAGTACTTGGAGAGGTTGGTGAACCTTGATGATTAGTTAGACACCATCATGATTCCCTGATAGAGCTAAAGAAGCTCTTTTATATACACTAATCCCAGCCTAACCAGAGAGAACTCCTCTCTAAAGAGACACTCTAAATCCATCCATGAAAGATTCACCTATTCATGAGTCTTCATGGTCAAACTACACCATTTCCCTACTGAACCCTGAAGAAGGATCACCACTAAGATCACCATCTAGTCCATTGGTGTCCTCACTAGATGGAAAACTATGATAAATCCATCCAGCCAGTCCTCATCCACTTTAGGGTAGAGCTATCCTTAGAACCTGAGAGGTCTCTGTCTCTAAAACTCGTGGAGCACATTCAACTTGCACTCCTCTTCTGCTAGTAATGCAGGTACCACATGCTGGTCCACTGGTGGTGGTATAACTGGTGCTCCAACTAGAGGTAACACCTGGGAAATTGGTCCCTACATCAAAGCCTCATCACTAAGGTGGTCATCCTCATGATCGATCTACTAAATCCTAGTTAGTATGCATCTCGGAGGTATCCAGTAATAAAACAAGATGTACCATGGTCAATGAGTATATCTAGAGAAATGAACCAAGAGGTACATGAAAATACAACCCATTCCTATATGATTCGTGCACCATCATTTTCCTTACAATCAGTGTTATCATGTACCAAGTTGAAAAGTAGGTTATCAGAGTCCTAATGTATGGATACGTCAGCCTCCTACACCAACACTAGTATCCTTGGCCTGAAATCCAAACTCGAAACACTTATCACTATTTCCCCAAACTAATCTCACAGACTCTTGGTCCTAAGGTAGAACTGACGAGCCTATGATACCACTATGTCACGACCCGTCCTAGTGGGGCTGGTACCGCGACTCCCTAAGCCCACCTCCAATAGGCCAGGGGCTGGTGACTAGAACCAAGTAGAAATATCACTAACATGGGAGTAATTTTCTAAGTACATGTACACATGCACACATCTCCAAGACAAAAATTCTTAAAAGTAAAAACCACCAAGGAACATAATGTATGCATACCACTAAACCCAACCAACAGAGTATGATAGGAAAGTAAAGTGCAGTAAAGTAAACTGGGCCCGAATAAAAGACCAACAAAATAATGAGTCTTCAAACTAAAAAATACAACCTGTAAAAAATAGGTATTGGGGATATTGATAAAATATGTAGGAACACCTTGGCCATCCTGAACTCACAAAGCTATGTTTGGTCATGGTCCACCCTAGACTCCGTCAAAAGGTTTTTCATATCCACAAGACACAAAACATGCGGAAAAATACCAGGCATGGGTGAGTATAAAAATACTTAGTAGGAAACCTCAAAACCAAAAAGAAATAAAAAAATAAGTACACAATCATCTATAAAAATTATATGTCTACAATACATATATCAAGAATATCCAGATATACTCAAACCTAGACTCGTATTCTATAGGTAATTCAAAACTACAACATACCATCACTAGGGATTCAACCTCAAGATTCCACAAAGAACTCATCCGAGAGAACACACTCTTGAGTTTGATAACACTGATTTTGATGAGAGATATACAATGATAGATCTAAAGAGAGAATATGGTACAATTGTTCTGGTATAAATCACTCTATGAGTGGGAAAGATCATGATACACAAATAAGGATCACTGCCAGGGCCATGGGGTGATACCACTACTCATCTGGATTCACATGCTATGTAGAAGATTGATGCCTGGTAGGATTGGTCACACCAATACCAATACTCTACATAAGGCACAAGAATGGGTAGAGGATCCTGCTTCGATCCTCTTAGTTGGGATTCCAACTAATATATACAGAAATTCCTGCTAAAGGGATCATACTCCTCTGTATAGAAAATGATAAAAAATGACCTTCAGTGTAAAGAGAAAGCGCACCAAACCTAATGAAACTTGTCCAAGATATGGTGGACTAGATATTCAAGCCATGTTGGTAGGGGTACATGGGGTGTATTAGGGTTACATGCTATGTCCCTTGACCCCATGTATTGCCCATGTTCAACAAATCTTGTCGTCAAGACATATCATGTAGAAGAGGTATACACAGCATGTAGAAAGGTTCACACGTTGTGTCCTACTATCAAATGTACCCTCTGTATATGATTTCCATGTGCCAATAAATGGCTTCAACCCATGTCTACATTTCTGTGTACCAGTACAAGGGGTAATCTGTGTAATTGGTTTGACCAATCCGTGTAGCGAAGTACATGCCATGCAGGAAAGCCGTGTACTCCACCCCATGTCTGTGTATCATCTAGGATATATGCTAAGTCCTGGGAAAGGAACCACACACCATGTTAATCTTCACTTCTTCCCAAAACCCTAGTCGCCACTTAGGCAGGACCACATGTCCTATATTACTGAATACACACCGTGTTATTCAAGAAATTCTAGAAACCCTGGTTCGTGCTCCGTCATCTCCTCTGCTGATCTGACCATAGTTTCTAGCCATGATTAGTCAGGAAACTCGAGATCTGGGGTTGTCTGGTAATTCCATCACCAAATCGGTAAGATTCGATCCTTGAATCGACTTTGAAAACAATATTTTTTCTGTTCTTCATTTTTGATGAAGAATGAGAAATCGACACCCACTATCAATTGATCCGCTGCTGCAACCATCATCACACCTCCATTGAGTTGTACCAATGCCAGATCTTCAATTTTGGATCATTGCACCATGAAATGAAGGTGAAACAATCATTTTTTATTAAACCATGAGGAACGCAAAGAACACAACGAATTTCAAGGGAGAAAAAGCACATGGAACAACTCAATGAACGAACTTGAGCCATTTTTATTTTCATCCTTGATCCATTCCATAATAATGATAAAGATAACAAAAATAGTATAATCATACCCAAATTCCCACAATCAAACCCTCCCACAAGAACGATCGAACTGCGGTTTAACCTATTCATGGGATGATCCACATTCATCATTAATTATAAGAACGAGGAAAGAAGGAATTGAAATAACATGACCTAACTTGGGGTTGGATAATTTTCTGAAGAGGTTTGATCACCGCATCATCACCATTGGTGTGATTATTCAAGAACAACACTCATAAATCTCAGATCCAAGACCCGCTGTGGTTTTCCATCGAGAGAATTATACAGGTTCTCTCCAGAGCCTTTAGGAAGTTCCAGGGTTATGAGCCTAAGCATATATCCCTAATAAAAAGGATAATTTAAAGAAAAGTCATTATGTCGATGAAAAGTTAAAATAAAATAAATTCTTAATTTATTTTATCCTTTTAAATGTCCAAGAATTAACTTTCACAAACGAACCACACTGGCCAAGGTTAGGCTTCAACTAAGATAATGCCTCTTCTTATAACACAATAGTGCCCTCCAATATCTGATCCATACACCCATTTAGAAGTTATTACAATTTTTTAGGAAAACCACTCATGCACGCTGTTTAATGTATTTAATAAATTTCAAAAATTTATTTTGGGCACACTGAGTCTCAGAATCCCTCATAGTCTTATCACTTGGTCTCAAATTAATACCATATAATATTTAAAAAAACACACAAAAAAATCTAGGACATTACAACCTATCTTGGAAGGAGTCTATACAACAGAACTAGAAAGTTTTTGTGGCACCATATTATTCCAATAGGGTGTGTAAGTCACTAAAATACATTGTTGGATTGAAGTAAGTAATAAGATTATAAAATATTCATTTGGAATGAATTTTTTCCATGTGTATACATTAGGTTAGTGGGAGAACCATATTTTCAAAGTAAAATATGTTTGACAATATATGGAAAACATCTATCATACTTCTAGTTAGTTAAGAACAGAATGAAAGAATCAATCCAAATATTGAATTAAGTTGGAAACCTAAATGATAGGGATTGATATATACTAAGGTAGATCTAATGGGTAGCGTAAAACTAGCCAATAGTACATATAATGACAAGGTATTGAAAAGTATAAGTCGTAACAATTCAAGAGAGAATTTTTACCAGTGTCACATGACATAAATCTCTCTAAGAAGACATGCATAGGGAATATTAGGGTATTAAAGAGGTGAGTATAATTCCATAAGTGCCAAAAATGGATCTATCACATATGTCATGTTTTTTACTATATATGATTTTTATAGAACATAATTTATAGTAAAAAAATATCAGTTACATCCTGGAGAACTACATGGGAAGTAGTTAAAAAAATCCAATTGTACTTGAGGAACTATAAAGGATATGTACCTGGTATTTGGAGAGGAAGGGACACTAGTTTAAGGGGGAAACCAGTCTCCATTTTGATCAATATAATATAATATCATAGTTAGGATAAGGTAACGAGAAAGAGGAGGTCATTCATGCCAGTGGGGTCCATATCTAAAAATATAGAGTGCATTGGGACTTATGATGAAACTAAAATAGTGTAAAATATGTGATGATTTGTTCTAGTTCTTAGAATTACACCTAGTAAGTAAAGTTTTATCATAATATAAATTAATATAATTCTACTACTAGTAATATAAAATAATTCAAGTTTAGAGAGTAGAAAATAGAAATATACTCTGGGGCATCATATCTTAAGGAATATTAATAAAGGAGGTGGAGTTGAAGATAATAGAATATCCATGAATATGAAATGTGGCAGACCCTATGACTAAATCCATTACTCAGAAGAAGCATGATCATATCATTTGAGTTCTAACAAGGCTCATTAGAAAGTTGGATCTTGTACAAGTTGGAGTGTTATAAATGTGGGTACCTTAGAATCAACTTGAAAAATAATTTTTGATTACCATATCATGTATATGGTGAGTTATGTATGATGTATTTTTACATAATATTGTTGATATTTCTATGTACACTATTTATATGGTAATGTCCATAGATTACTTGTCGTATCAAAAAGTTATAGCTATTCCCAAGATATAATGATAACCTTGAGATACTATGACATTAATCTTAAATATATGTCTAATGGTCTAGATACATCATACTAACTAGATAAAAATGATGTTTGACTATTAGGTGGTAGGGGCTTATAAGCATTGAGACTTATTCTCATAAAGTTCACATTTGGTGATCTCGAGTAGATAAGACCATAATGACTGATCCTCGAATAAGAACAACACATGTTTCAGGTGTCATTGGTAGTTCCTATCCGTGAACACGTGTAATAGTCTATTGACTTGAGATTATTATCATTGTATACTATTTGATAACATACTTTTATGCAAATAAAAAACTAAGGCATTGAAGTCATAATGAGGTAGATTGCATTGGGTGTATCATTTTTAGTATGGAACTAATTTAATAATCAAGATAGAATTTTTAACTTCTGAAAGGATGTGATATCTCAGGCCCAATTGACCAGGATGGTAGTACTTTCATTAAATCCATATCCATGGTATAAGAAGGAAAGTATATCCAATTAGGTCAAAAAATAATAAAGTAAGGCAGGATGATGACACAAAGTGTGAATCTTTCTTTATGAGATATCATGATACAAAGAGATTATATTACATGGTGTGTGTTCATAGGAAACGTTGTTGTTTCTATAACTTTTACTTATCTCTTTAGGGGCCCTGATGGATTGCTATAATTCACTCGTAATCTATGAATAACATTCATTTCTATTGAGATAAAGGCCTATAGGGTCACACACTAAGTGTATCTAGAAGTCTGCTATATTCCGATGAATAGGAGTTAAGGACAAGGTGGGCCCCACTACTGTGGTCCATGATGTCTCCAAGAATATATAAACACCAAAGAATAAATAAATTCTTATATTCAAGTTTAGAGTAATTTGTATTGAATTTATTTATTAAATTTATTTATAAGTATTATATTAAATACATGAAAAATATTATATGGATGGATATTATTTTAATATTCAAGGTTTATTTAATGTTTACAGGATTGATGAGAAGAGTTAACAACTTTATTTTATCATGTTATATATTTATTATATATTACATTTAAGTGATAAAAATATAACTGATATTTATGACTTAGTGAAGTAGTCCTAAGATATCATTTATAATGAGTAATAAATATTTAAGGGCCAAGAGCCATTATCAGGTATTTTGAGCTTCACTATAAAATGAGGAAGAGGCTCTCATGTTCATCACTATTCACTGTGTAATTTTGAGATATTCCATCTTCTCTCCTGCTTCCTAGAGATAGAATATCGCATACTAAGATGATGATCAAATATCATCTTCATAGATCATCAAAACAGAGTAGCAGTGATCATTAGGATGTCAAATAAATCGTCAAATTTCTATGATAGCACATAATTTTGATGAACAACGCTTTTACAGACTTTCAAAGCATATATGGATGATATAGAGGGAATCATATTAAATTTATTTGAGCAATGATAATCAGAGAAGAGTGGATTTCAAGCATGGATTTAGATTGAAAAGTTAATTATTTATTTAATTTTTGTGCTTAAATTTATTCACGCTGGATCCTCCTGCCTTTATCGAGGAAGCACTTCACTGACGATGATGTCGTTATGCCAATTGTTTGGGAAAAATTTTAAATCCTTGGCCTATATGCTTCCACTAAATGGAACAATACCTTCAATAAACTATTCCAAGAACCAAAAAATACATATTTCACAATCCCCATGAATACATATTGTTAATTCATGAAAATTAATGACATGACTACAAACTCAAAGTGCTCATACTGATACCACAATTCTGTCTTTAGAATATCTGCCTCCTTTACCCTTAACTGATAAAATCTAGAATGTAGATTGATCTATGAAAACTAGTTAGCTCCCCTAAACAGTTCAAATAGATCATTAATTTTTGAAAAATGGTAATGATTCTTAACCATCATCTCATTCAACCTCCGATAGTCAATACACAACCCCATACTACTATTAACCTCCACGAAAAAATAGCGCTCCCCATGACGACACACTAAGACTGATAAGTCCTTTCTACATCAGATCACCAATATATGTCCTCAACTCCCACAAATTTTTAGGTGAAATCCAATAAGGTTCCATCAAAATCGATGTAACACTGAAATAGAACTTTATTCCAAACTTTACATTGCGTTGAGGGGGAAATATCACAACAACCTTTTGGAAAACATCCAAAAACTCTATAACAACATTAGGGACCCCCATCAAATTAACTCTCATTAACACTACTAATGACTCAAACATTAAGTAAAGAAGGTGATCCAATCACAGACTACCCATCCAAAAACCACTCTCACCAGCAAACACCACACCTTGTCCCCCCATATCAGAAAACTCAAACCTCCTCCAAAAATAATCAACTACTGTGTGAAAAAAATAAAACCAATCCATGAAAATAATGACATCATATGATTATATTTTCAGCACAAAGAAATTTCCCAATGATCGATGTATCCCCATTATTAGTATGAATTACTAGAACAAATCAAAAAATCTAGCCTAGCCTCCGACTAGTGTGGATAATACAAGGGTGTGAAAAAATTCTCCACACCTAGTCCCAATGCTTGGAATAAGGTGGGTGGAAAAAAGAGTGTGAATCTCTAGTATCATTCCTGTCGAAGTTTTATTTTCGACAATCCCAATTAAATTACCCTAACAAGTATAGTAACAATAGGGATAGATCCATAGGTAAGGGAGTTATATTTGTTTTGTTTATAAAATTTATAATTTATTTAGTTAATTTTACTGAAATTAAGAGTCGATTGTTTTGGTGTTTTAATAAAAATGATTGGATTTAAATTTATCAAAAAATTCCTTTAAATATAAATAAAAACACATAAATATGGTTTTGGGTGAATATTTAGAGAGAAATACATTGGGGCTATAGATTTTAAAGGATGTTATTAAATCAATTTTCTTATGAGGTTGTGTTGTTCATGAAAATTTACATATCTGGGTTAAGATTATAAAAAAACCCCCCTGGTCTGGTGAGTTTTGTTTAAATCAATAGAAACCAATTCCTTGGTCTGGAATTTGATTTATTTTAATTTTATTAATTTTAGCCCTTTTGAGACAATTGAAACACTCAATGGTCATATATCTTTCTAATCGTAATTCCTTAAAGATCCATAGAAATTACATTCTTGGTCTGATTCAAGGTTTCTAGTGATATTTAGAAAAAGTTAATAAGAAATTATGAGAAAGAAGAATAAACAACACGATTAAAACATATCAATTAAAAAATTACAACACTTAATCATCTAAATCCCCAACACATGGGGTATTTAGCGACTCATGGAGCAGCTAGTAACTAAACAACTCATGATACCTAGATTCATCCTCTTGAAAGCTTTGGAGCGAAGGTCATCCGGAAGGTAGCATGGAAGCACCTTCTCTCTTCTCTTCTTTCCTCTTCTTTCTCTCTATTATTATCTTCTTAGCCATCTCTAAAGTGATCCCACTTATAATAACTTAGAATGAATGAATATGAATGAATCCTGAACTAAGAGGTCCTACCACCTATTTATAGGTTTTAGTAGTACACGACATGTACCAGGAAGTACATTGAATATAATACTAGTAAACACATTTTGGCCATCTTTTCTCCACCGGTAGGTGATCTAACACACCATCTTGGACTTTGAACATGATGCTACCTCGTAGGTGGAAGTACACGATGTGTAGCGCCTCCCCACATGCTATGTAAGAACATTAATCAGCCACCAACCACTTTTAGAAGGGCCACATGACATGTATATGGGAAGTACACGACATGTATTCCTTGGACAGAAACATGGATGTGTATTCAGTCTTCCTGATCCATGTCTAGAAACTAGTACACAACAAGTATATATAAATACATAGCGTGTATATTTGAAATTTTGTTTTGATCAACCCCGATTTGTGCTTTTGGCTGGAAATATCTTGAAAATTATCATAATCACCCAAATAAAGTATTTTACCCATAAAACAAAATATATTTGGTAAAAAAGGTTTTTATGATAAATGAAATGTATGAAAAATTAAAAAAATTTGGGTACATCAATATCTAGAATCAAAAAAGAATAAACCAGGGTAGATGCTAAACTAATCATACCTTTAATGACCTCTAGTACATCTAGAACTGGCACCTCTATCGCATGCATTTGGCCTTGTATGACCCCTTATCCTCACTATGAATGGCCTCTACCTCCTCTTGAGTGAGTATAAGTTTTCTTAATAGATTATAAAACACAATCTAGAAGGACCTCCTATCGATACTACCTTAGAAGAAACTACCATTGCTGCTGGGAGGGGGCCTAACCGCCCAAAACATAATAAACCCATAGGGTTAAAGGAAACTATTGCTGATAGTGACCCTAACCTCTGTAACCAAAGAAAAAAATATGAGTGATCATGGTTGATGCATGAGAACCACCAGCCTTCATTAAATGTGATGTTGACTACTGATGATTTTTCCTTTCCAATCAGAATCTCAAATGGCTTGAAGTTCATGACCCTCCATATTCCACCTTATTCCTTGATGGTCCCTATTGATCCTTAGTTAGGGGTACTCTAGAATACTCATGTACCCTCTCTATAACCTCCTCTATCTTCTTCACCTAAAAATATATAGTTAGTGTAAATGAGGAGACTATATAATAAAGGTAGTGGTGTGATGCCTCCTCCAAGAACCATGCTTGGAACTACTCACATGGAAAGATGATAGGGGAAATTGCAGAAGGTCCTTAAAATTAATCCCTAGCTATCGAATGATCATACTCCCATACTGAAGGGATAATAACTCTTTCCTCTTCATCACATTCACTATCATCGATAATAACCCAACCCTGAACTCCTATTGGAAGTTGACCCATGATACATTGTCCTCCTTCTACTCCCTGAGATACAATATCCAACCCTGATGTGCTGGTCCCCTCAATTGGATAACTTCTAGGGGAACCAAATAATCAAATTGAACATGAATCAAGTTAAAAGTGATCCCCAACTTCTAAATATAGCACTATATATCTTGATCAGATATGTTTCCCTCATACTTTTTATAGGATCTAAATCCAAAAGGCACACAACATCCTTTTCCATTACTCTTCCACCTGATCAGGATCAACCCTCCGATGGTCAACAAGATTAACCCAATAAACTTCCTCGACTCAAAACAGATGTGGGTGGTGACCAACTAGCATATCTTCAAAGAAATGGAAACACTCAAGTTCGAAATAAATTTATTTATTTAGAGTTATTTAATTAATCAATTCTTATTATCAATCTATTTAAAACATAAATCAATCAAGTTTGATTCATGTACCACTCCTAGGTCTTTACCTTGAAAACAATATCACTTTGATTAGTAAATTTTGAGGGATAAAGGTCCTTATGTCATATAATTGAGGCACCTAAAATCCTGTATCCTAGTTGGTCTCCCTTTCTATCATTGCATACTAATTTTAGTTAACACTGTTGTCATCCCAACCCATGTAGTCCTCACCAGTGCCTAACTACAAAATCTACCCTATATATTAAACAAAAACTCTAATACCACTCTTTTACAACCCCCTTCATTGTTACCCCTCTTGGGATAATAGTGAATAGAAGGAGTGACCCCCTCAAGTATCACCTCTAGTAGGCCTTGGGTTAGAGATTAATACCAATGGTATATTACATAAATATGAGAGGAATTTCCCTTAACTAACCCAATAAAATACAGAAAATACCACCAACTAGTCACAATATAATTTTAATAGACCAAAATCACATATAATAAAAACCCACAATGCCTTAATATAAAATAGATACAAATTCCTCCAAAATAAAAAAAAAATACCAAAGGAATCCTGTCGTAGAAATTGTGGCAGCTCCATGCTCTGAGCTAGTACTATCCAACCCGATACTAAAGTTCACTTGGAAACCTGAAAAAGTAGTTTATTTATATGTGGAGTGAGCATAACATGTATACTTAGTGGGATCATACCCAAGGTCCCTCATGAAAAAAGTGAAAAGGGTATACCAATGCCTCGACAAATAAATGACATAACTAACCAACACCAAATAGGCCAACTAATTTTCCCCACCTACCTCACCAAGACTCTCTCACCAAACAACACATCAAATAAAAGTGTAGATATATCATAATAATGTATATAAAATTTCCTACAACTAATTTACCACTGATTTTATACTCCCACCATATGTGCATACATCCATTTCTTCTATCCCTTCAATATCCACCAATGATGACACCAACCATATTTATTGTCTTGTGACACAAACCATATATCACATATTATGGAACCAACCACATATATCATATCATATAAAAAATGAAGTAGGGTATCATGAATGTGTAGGAAAAAAATCTTATGACAACCCTTTACCACACATGACCCCCACCACATATCTCATCATCCACCACTAGTATAACCAGAAGTTTTTGTTGAAGGGAGAGTTAGGGAGAGGGGGTATTCAACCATCCGTATCCTCCACATCCTGGATGTTAGGAAAAATACCCCATGTGGTCTCTGAGTTTCGGTCATGTTATCCAATTTATATGGGGTGCGTAATAAAAGCACAGGAGAACAGATGTATATAATAGTCTCACAAAAGGCTACACACATGGGTTCACAAAAGAAAAACATACACAGCCAACATCAGGAAACTAATGATATCACATCACCAAGTGCTACCTCTAATGCAAAACAACCAACCAAAATCATCACACAAAGGGGTCACAACCCAGGTTCCATTTCCCAATATTTTATTTAACATTTCACCCACCAAGATTTATCCATTTAATTATCAATTTAAAATCATAGTGATGAATTATTTATCTATTACCACTATATTATATATGCCAATATTATTCCATAGACATTAAACTGATAATAAGAAACCACCATGATAGTCCCCCATATCATAACCAATGACACTAACCCATAAACAACCAAGACCACAAAGCCACACAAAACCAAGTCAAGAATAGAACAGACATATTAAACTTTCAATTTTAATATATTGTCTTCATGTATTTAACCATTTAAAAGGTATTCACACATCAATCCAACCCTAAAAGGCATAAATCCATAACAAGAATATATCATGAAACAATAACAACAATATCAAGTAAAAATGGTAACTGCATGCACATCACACCATTCCATTCAATTTTATTAGTCTAGTTTATTATATTCATCTAAATTAATGGAAAGAAAAGTATGATAGTCTCATAGATGTATATAAAAAGGTATTTAATTCAAATCCCTTACCTCAAAAGAAACTTTTAAATTCATTGCACAAAGCTAAAGAAAGTGAGGATAAACCACAAAGCCCTAACCAGGAAAGGGATCTTCAAATCAATCTGAAATGTAATGATTTATCATTAAAATAATATCTCAATAAACCCCAAAATCCTATCAATATAAAATCTATGAAACCTCTAAAGAAATAAGGAAGAACTCAGGGACATAGAGAGGAAGGAATCACATATAATCATTGATATAGAATATATGGAAGCTGAGGATAAATGCTAAATATTAGAGGCTATTAGGGATCCAAAAATCACCTATAGATCACATAAAGTTTGAGAGAAATTTTGGGAGAATGAAGGAAATTGTAGGGATGAAATAATTTATAGATAGTTATAAAATCATCATATTCATGATGTGAACCTTACGAGGTTCACATCCAAAAAAAACATGGAACTTGATCCAACAAACCCAAGAGGGATTTCACATCATAAATAAAACATTTCATTCCATGAAACATTTAAAGATATAACCAATAAAAAAACCACCATGAACATTCATTTTGTGAACAACATGTCACATCATGAATTAAACCCAAGAAGAAATTCCAAAAACCAAGTCTCCCAAGTCATGAAACCACCTTTTGAAACATAATTCACACCATGAACTAGTGATTTATATTGTGAATCACCACCCAATGGTTCAAACTCAACTCTAGCTCCCCCTACCCCTCCCTTAATCTCATATCAAGTATACTAAGACCCAAAAATCACAAAGTAATGGGTTATAAGGGCCCATGCTCTTACATTGATCTTTTACCATTGTAATACCTTTAAAATAAATATTTTCTGCATGAGATCTATATTAAAACTTTCATAAGAATCAATTTAATGTTGAGATTATCTTATTACATGATTTTATTTATTATAAGTTTTTATTGATTGATGGATCATTATATCCACATGATATCATCCTTTTATTGATGGTTTCATAAACCAACATACACTATTCTTGTTTGCAGGTTACCTTTTATGAAATTTCTCATGTTTTGAATGTTTTATGTTATCATATAATTTATATAAATTATAGTCTCTTAATGGATTTAGTATTGATTAATATTTAGATATACTATGAATTGAGTATTTACAAGAAACCTTACCTTGGTGAGGAGTCTTGGTAATATATTTATGATATTCGAATTCTTGAAGTTGATATATCCCATTATAAACCTTCATTAATTATGTTTCATGATTATTGTTGATCATTTTCATATTTTATGATCACACCATGATCTATCCTATGTTATATGAAGAAATATTTCTAGTCACATTACCATGTTTTAATAAATCATTTCTAAAATTTTAATTGCATCCTTTTTCATTTTTTTTAAATCCTTGTTAAATCAATATTTTTATGATTAATAGAATATGTAAGGATAAAATTTCAGGACATGCAGATTACTAAAATAATATTTGAATAATTGTTATTATATTTTATTTCAATAATCACACACATAGTTAAAAAACACTTTATATTTGATTATGGGAATCATATAAATGAATAATTTGTGAAATTTAATTAATGAAATATATTTATAATTCTAAATTAAAAATTATGGGTTTGGAGAACTTAAATTGGTATTATAATGTAATTTTATTATTTTTTAGAATTAGAACTGAGAAAACTCAAGAGAAAAGTGTTAGAAAACTAGTTGTAAAGATCATTAATATGTGATAAAGGACAACATTTATTCATTGTTACATGATTCACCCATTGATAATCAATACATAGTCTCAAAACTCTATCAATTTTATTCATAAATAAAAGTTTAATAACCCCTGATGACACACTAAGTTGAATTACACATCTCTTTGAAGAGTTACTGATAGAAAGAGTGATGCTGGTTGGGAGTTAAAGTGAGTTTCCATCCTTATGTCATCAAGCTTTAAGATGCTACATCATATTGAGAAACCTTGGATAAATATTGAAGAATACAAGTTTTTATCCTAGTAAGGTGATTCATTTATTAGTAATTTATTAAGAAATATTATTGAAGTAATTTCGAATAAAATAAATCGTAATTGTTGAGGCAATGAAAATACATTGAAATACTCCATAAGAGTCTTAAAATGATGCACAATGATTTGGGAATTATACTGAAGTGATTTAAAAAGTTTTGATAAATTCCTAAATTAATTCAATTTTTTTGGGAATTTAAATTGGTTGGAGATTATTAGAGAATGTTTTAAGAAGTATTGAGTTGATTTGAAGATGTTTTGTAATTTTGAGTTATAGGTGATGATTTTAAAAAGGAATATACAAGATCCATCAAAATAGAATATTGGAAAAGTAATGGAGTTCACTATGATATGTAATATTATCTGGATGATACAAAAGAAACACTAAGAGAAACACTATGATATATAACATCTTTAATATGATAATTAAGTTTTACTTGCTGATACATAATATCCACCAGTGCATGCAGAAGAAAAAATCATGCATTTACATTGAAATATGGAAAAGAAAAAACTACCCTTTGATTTTTAAGATAAGTTAGAGCACAAAAATGATTTAAAAGGTGATATATAACATTTTTAGATGATATGTAAGATATATATGATCATACATAATATATTCTAGGTGATATAAAAGAAAAAAAAATTCTCATTGAAGTGATATATAACAAATTATATTTCTTATGTGAGACAAAACTATTTGACTAATTCAAGAATTTTGTGCTGAAATGATTAGTAAGGGGTAAAAAAATTATGATGATATAATAAATTATAAAAAAATGAGAAACATAGACATGGGATAAGTAGCATGATTAAAGTAATATGATCATGAAATCATAATATGTGAAAATAAGGCCTAGGAGAATGATAATAAATCATGACATAAAAATGGGGTGAGATGTTATGAAGGCCAATAATCATAACATGGAATCAATAATTAAAACATAACATAAGAGATAAGATGTCAAATGAGCTTGTTAATCATGGAAACATAGGAAATTGGCACAAACATAAGGCATGTGATCATATTCACAGGCCAAGGTTTATTACCAAGGCATTATAAACATATGTCATAACTCACTGTTCAGATGTTATAAACATAATGTTCTAGGATCACTGCCCATGTGACATACATAGTATCTCATGTGGTAAAAACATTACCCAATGCACTGGAGGTGTATAATTCAAGGCCCACATGTCTCATCATTATATGCACATGCATATGTATGCCACATAAAGAATTCATACATAAGTCATAATCATAATAAAAACCCATGAGATAGAAATGGGTTACATAATCTTATCTAAAAACATAACCAAATGATATATCATAATGATTCCTAAGAGAATAAGGAATTAAATGTTTTTAGATGTTAATATTTGAATAAATATGTATAGGTTTGAAATAATAAGTTAAAATGAATAAAATTCCTAATAAAGGAGTGGAGATGTAGGTATAAAATTGAACCTCTTAAGTGATGTTTTAAGGAATGAGTAAAGAACGTTTGAATAAAGTGAGAAATTGTGTTTTATTTAAAACTAATAATGATCCGAATGATTTTTTATAAAATAGTTATTATTTTTGGAAATAATGGAAGAGAAGTAACATTGAAAAATTAACACATTAAAAGTAATAATTAATATGTAACACCCCAAGATTTTAGTCTATATTTTTATTTAATTAAGTACCATTTTAAATATATTCCTTCATACGCAACACTAAATCAAAACAATACAAAACACATTTTATTAAAATAAATATGACTGTCATAAAGTAGTCATTAAATTAGTGGGTATAAAAGGTGGTAACCGCATTATGAAATATATTTATAAAGAAAAATAAAGGATAATTTTAATACTAATGTATTGATAAAATTCAATTAGTGTAACTGAATAACTAATAATATCATTTTATGCTTAAAAATATATTTTCCTAAAAAATTACTTTTTAGGAGCAATGTATTTTTATTTTAAGAAACTAAATATATTATGGTTTAATGATGATAAAATATACTATTGGTAGAAATAATAGATTATCACTAATTAAATTAGAAATTAATATGAAATAAGAATAAGAATAATTAATATTTGAAAATATCATTTTCTTATAAAAATGGTTTTCCCTTATATCTTATATTTCCATTTAAAAGTTAAATTCCTAAATTTTATAATTTTAATTATAAAAAAAAGAACATCATTTTTTGATTCAACATGATAATATTAGTGTAGGATGTTTTTTTGGTATTTTTATGAAAATATTGATTTTTAGGTGAATAATATCAAATACCGATTTTACAAATACCACAACTTTTATGATATCATTAAGATATAACCAAGACTTAAAAATTCATGAAACCTTTTTACTAATAAATTATGTATTTAATAAGTAAAATTATACATTTAAAACTATTAAGTTTAATTCAATAACTTATATTTGAAATTTTAGAACCTAAATTATATTTTTAAACTATATTTTTATTCTTTATACATTTATTATTTTAAAATTAATTTTTATAACATTTAAAAATTTAATATTGTGAAATGGTTTTCATATTTTGAATTTGAATATCTAAATTATCCAATAATAATAATTTTATTATTAGTTTTAAACATAAATTACCAAGGTTAAACAAAGTTTACAATTGTAAAATAAAATTATGATAAAAGTTAAAACCAAGAGGAAAAAGCTTAAAAATACTCAAACCTTATCTCCAAATGTCTGGTGAAATGTTTACTTGACCTACTATAATCTCCTCTCTATTATTTTTCACTTTTGGACCCACTTTCCTTGAATAGTTACCTACCATTTTATTTTATTATAAAATGAAACTCCTTTCACTTATAAAAGGATAATTTCACCACAACACTTCTCCTCACACCATAATCCCTTTAGTTCATCCAAACACTGCCCAAATCCACCCCAACACTTCTATACACATTCTAGAGGTTCTGGTCTCCTTTTACAATTCTATTTATTCATTTCTTCTTCTTCTACCTCAAAGTATCTTATGATATCCTAAAATAATAACATTAGTGTCATTAGTATACTAAAATTTTATTATATTTATGGAATAAGTATTATCTATCCCATCCCTTTGTCCTTAGAAAAATGAAAATGTTGTCCATGCGTACACACAGAATACTACCTCAATGGAGGGACATGTTTTGTTTTTTATAACCACCATACATGGATGGTTAAAAGGGGGTATATTATGAATAAATATGATATTTATAACGTTATAAATATTTTTAAAAGATAAATCAATTTCTACCTTTTTTCCATTCTATGAAAAATAAAAATGTTGTCAATGTGTACGTGCAAATCACCACCTCAATAGAGAGATGTGTTCTATTTTTAATCACCACTCCAAATGGATGATTCTATAATATATTTGATAAATATATATGTTATTATGGAGTAATATACATCATGAATATTTTTATGAAAGGATAACATAAAAATTAAATGACATTATTAAGGAATCCATTGATATCAGTAAGTTACCCGAAACCAGCTCATCATGGATTCCATTCTCCTGAACCATGTCCATAGTTTCCAATAGATGAACATGAGGATTATTAGATCATTTAAAAAAATTATTTCAATATCTTTACTAATCTTGTAATTATATACTTGGTATTAAAGAATGGGGTTTGACGATGCCATTATAAAACATATGCAAATTGATCCAAATTATCAACACCCAAGATTGGAAATAAGCATTAACTAGCTAACAAACATATAATATTATAATTAAATGGTAAAAATGGTAATAGATATGAGTAATATTTTGAATAGGTAATTAATATTTTTATTTTTTTGATATAATATATTAGATTTCTTTCATGAAAGTGAAGAGTAACGGTAAGAGTTTTCGCCTTAATTTCCATTCATCAAAGCATTATTTCATGTTATGTACCTATTATTATTTTATATGGTGTAATTTTTTACCCATTGGATTATATTCTTATTATTAATGTCTATTGAATGTGATTTATAAGATTTTTTATGAATTTTTCCTTCCAATCATTTTGATTCAATTTTTACCAAATGTATATGGGATTTTCTTAACTCAATTTCTTTTCTTGAGTCATAATTATTCCACTTTGATTATGGTTTTACATGGTTTTTTCTTATATACTATGGTAATATTATATTAACATTCCTTTTTCATTTATAGGTAATTAAATTTTCAAATAAAATATATCTTATTTGATAATAAAATTTGATATTTTCATGAATAATTCCCAAAATCTCTTAATAAGATATTTTTTTCTATATCCATATTCACTAATCCATCCAATGTTCTCCACCAGTATAGAAAGTATTTATCACATCGGCCTTTACACATCATTTATTTATAACTGACATGAAAATACATGTATATTTATTTATCACATCGATTATCCTATAACTGACATGATAAATGAAGTATCCTGCTTTACCATGTTGGTTATTCTACAACCAACATCATAAATAATATTTTTTACATCGATTATAGAATAACTGACGTGATAAAGAAAACTCATTACTTTATAACATCAGTTATAAAATAACTGACATTTTAAATTAATTTATCACATCAGTTTATATATAACTGACATGATAAATCTAATGAAAATTTATTTATACTATTGGTTATTATATAACAAACATGATAAATTAGTTAGAATTTTATGAATTTCCATTCCGAGTCATTTTAGTGTTTTTCGATCAGGCGAAAGAAGATTTGGTTCTCTCTTACATGGAAACCCTAACCTTGTTTCTTCATTCTAGTGGCCTCCAAACTCATTTTCCACCTTCATACATCCTCATTTTCATCACCACATTTGATCTGATCGACTCTCAACTCCCAGGTAATCCTCACACACCTCGCTGTCCATTCGTTCAATGTCACAGATTCCCCAACTCTCCATTTTTTGATTTCGTTTACTAAAATATCATATCACCATCCTGTTTAATCTCCTCATGTTATCTCATATATTCCCTTTACATGTATCCATGCTTCTAATGATAATTTTTTCCCTCCCTTAATCATGGTGGATTATTTCTCATGGGGGTACGTCTTAGGATATACCCCCTTAACTTTAAAAGAAGTATGATACATACCAAAGACATGGGTTCAAAATTATGGGTCCATCATGAATAAATATATGGATGACTATTGGATAGGATGGGTGTTTAATATTATATTTTCTTTGGAGGGGCTTTTTTTGGATTGGGGATGGCCATTCTAGGTGAATAAGGTAGGAATTTTATGCAATTCCTTTATTTTACCTATCATGAAATACTTGGGATTTGTCAAATGTTTTCAAAATTTCCATAACATGGAATAGAGGGTGTCTATAGATTTAATTTTCTACTAAAATGTTATGTATGTCATGTTTTTTTAAAATTAATATGAGGATATTTCCAAATAATTTTGATGATAAAATAAGTGGTTTGACCCTATTTTGATTTCTTATGAATATAACCCATTTTAGGGTTTTATTTTAAATAAAGATATTTGTTTTTTTGAACTAACTAATATGGGAGTTATTCTTTGTTTCTAAAATTTTGACCCTTTTTGGGTTTTCAATGGATGATTATATTTTTTTTTTCAAATTTTGATTCAAAGGATTCTTTGATACCATATAAAAAGGTTTTATTGATGTTTTGATACCCTCATTTTATCCCCTTAGTATATAATATGTATTGTATAAAATTTTTACCTTGATGGGAAGTTTTATATTATTACATTATACTTTAATAAACATGAAAATGGGATATTTCTTGAGAGGGTATTGGACATGAGATGAGATTTATTTATTATGGTTTATTTTTAATAAATGTATGAATCATGTAGTTTCTTATTAATGGATCAATACAATTTGACTAGGTTTTAGGAAAGCAGGGTAATTAAGTAAGGGATCAAGTTTATGCCCTATGACTATATATTTTTATATGATAATGACCTCAGTTTAAATATTGATGATCTAGAAACCTTATCAGTAATATATATCATCATGTATCTCATACTAATATGAGAATTATGTACTATAGTATGAGTTGGAAATTTTATTATGATATTATAGATGGAAATTAGCTGATGGGTCAGTATTCCACTTATTGGGGTTTAAAATATTATATTTGTAGATCATGAAAATCAATATTGTGATGGCATAGTTATGAGGTTTTAGTCATTAGAAATTACTATGGGGCTATATCAAAAACTATTTGGGGGGGGGTATTAATTGATCAACAACAATCCAATCATGGGTTCTTATTTTAGATCCCACCTATAAAGAATTATTCGAGTTAGGGAAATATCATTAAATGTATGTGAATTAGCATATATTTTCAATCCCCACACCAATTTCATTTTCATTCCATATGGTTCCCTAACTGAATCCATCACTGACAAAACAAATTACAACCTCAATGAATGTGAATATATAATATCCCAATGAGTGTGTATATTAGATACTAAAATTTATAGTCTAACTATGTTTTCTTTTGTAAATTATTTCCATAAATATCTTTTTATGATTTACCATTTATATTTAAATTTATCTTCCATTATTGTATAGAATTTATAATTATATTTTTCTAATACACATATATTTGTTTTATATTTCAAAATTTTGTTACTTTCAAATTATGACATATTTCATATAAATATAAAATTGTATTATCTTGAAAAGATATATATTTTTGATATTTTTGATACGTAACAATGAGTCAAAGTTGGATTATAACACTTCTAATGAGTGATGAATATAAGGAAGGTATTGATTCTTTTTTGTAATTTTCTAAACAAAATGTTCTAAACAATGACACATTTTTCTATCCATTCCTAAAATGTTTAAATATAAAGAAATTGAAAAGTATAGAGATCAAAGGTCATTTAATTTCTCATTGTTTTAATCTGAGTTACAACCCTTGGATTTGGAATGGTTAAACTGGGCCAAATTTTAGATCCATTGATGATGATGTTTTTCAAGATGAAAAATTTGATGAAACAAAGATGATGGTGTTTTTCAATGGTCATTTAATTTCTCATGGTTTTAATCTGAGTTAAAACCCTTAGATTTTGAATGGTTAAACTGGTCCAAATTTTAGATCCATTGATATGATGTTTTCCAAGATGATAACTCTGAAGAAATGATTTGTGATATTGAAGCAGAAATAATTGAGAAAGAAATGACAATTGAGCATCTATATAGTGATGCTGAAAAACCAATTTATCATGGTTGTACGAAATTTATAGTTTTATCATCAGTGTTAATATTGATTAACTTGAAGGAGAAACATGTTTGGAGTGACAAAAGTTTTACTAATTTGCAACAATTATTGAAATATATTCTTCCTAAATACAATGATTTTCCCGATTCACATTATAAAGTAAATAAAATACCATGCTCAATGGGATTAGTGTACAAAAGAATACATGCCTTTCCGAATGACTGTGTTCTATATGGGAATGAATATGAATTTCTATCAGTGTGTCCTAAACATGGGACATCACAATATAAGTTAAAATAAAAAACATAGGCTGATTTAGAGGTTACAATGACCCCTTCAAATAAATTTTGTTATCTTCATATAATTCCTCATTTGAAGAATTTATTTTCTAATTCACATGATGAAAAAAATGTTAAGATGACATGATGATGAGTGGATATGTGATATAAAAATACGTTATCTAGTTGATTTCCCATAGTCAAATAAAATTGATCACTAGTTTTTTACATTTAGAAATAAAGTACGAAATCTCAGACCTGGAACGTGTATAGATAGTATGAATCCATATTGAAGCCTTAGTAGCATACATAGTTAATGGACTGTTTTATTGGTAATTTACAAATTATCTTCTAAATTTTTTATGAAGTGCAAATATGTCATGTTGAGTTTAATGATCTCCGAACCAAAACAACCCAGAAATTATATCGATGTTTTCTTGTCACCATTAATTAATGATTTGAAACTCTTATGGGAGGATGTTATTAGGGTGTATGATTCTTATAAAATGGAATATTTTCAACTACATGAAATGGTTATGTTAACTATAAATGAATTCCTATCATATGGAAATTTTTCTAGATACAGTGTTAAGGGGCATAAAGTGTGTCCAATTTTTGAACAATAGACTTCATATTATCAACTGCATCATGGGATAAAAACAGTATAGATGATTCATCAAAAGTTTTTTATAGATCACTCTTATAGAAGATTAAAAAAGGATTTAAATGTCTCACAAGAATTTTATATTGCTGTAAAACCTTTATCCATTGATCATTATTTTGAGGGGGTGCAAAAACTTCATGTGAAATTTGGAAAGACACATAAATTTGGTAATGATAAAAATATTTGGAAGAAACAATCAATATTTTTTGAACTACCATATTGGAGATATCATGAGGTGAAACATAACATTGATTTCATGAACATGGAGAAGAATATCTATGATATCTTGATTGGAACACTATTAGATATTAAAGGAAAAAATTAAGATGGGTTTAATGAAAGATTATACTTACTCTCAATGGGATTATTTTAGGAGTTAGCCCGCACTTCCGATGGAAGAGGAATATTTCTTCCCCCGTCTTTTCATATATTATCCAAGAGGGAGAAAATTAGCTTCTATCAGTGTCTTCATGATATCAAAGTGTTGTAGGGTTATTCTTTAAATGTAAATTTTTTTGACTTTAAAGGATTTGAAGTTGATAGGTATGAAATCTCATGATTTTCACATCATGACGAAACAACTTCTACCGGTTACATTGCATGGAATATTGCCTATCCGTGTCAGAAATACTATCATAAAGGTGTGTTATTTTTTCAATTCAATTTTTAATAATGCGATTGATCTGAATTCTTTAAACATTTTAGAAAATGAAGAAATTTCTATACTTTTTCAATTGGAAATGTATTTTTCTTCATATATTTTTGATATAATGGTGCATTTAATGGTTCATTTGGTTTGAGAAATAAAGGTTTTCTGACCTGTATATATTTATTGGACGTATAATTTTGGAAGGTATATGAAGATATTGAAGTGGAATGATAAGAATACATATCAACCTAAAGCCTCCATTATTGAAAATTATATTTTTGAGGATGTTGCAGAGTTTTGTACAAGCTACTTATTTGATATAGAGCACATTGGTTTGCCTCTATCTCACCATGAATGAGTTAATAATGCGGTAAAGGGGATCCGTGGAATGAAAGTAAAATATTTTTCAGGTGAACAGATAAATAATATATATCTTGAATAACATAGATGATGCTCAAACATATATTACATTACATATTAATATGTTGAAACATTGTTATCCAAAGAAGAAATATATGAAGATTTTTAATGAGCATAACAAATTTTTTTTCCATGATTTAAAGAGATTATTCTTGGTATATCAAATGCATCAGAAACATTAGAATGGTTAGTGGGTGGTCCAAGTTTAAAATTGATAACATGGTTTGGGTATGTCATTAATGTCTATACATTTCGTATGAAATAACAGGACAACAGAAGTGAAGTTCAAAATAGTAGTGTATTGTTGTTCATAGAAGCAATTCATTTTTTGATCTCTAAAGACAAAAACCCAATATACACATCAAGTTCATATTATGGTGTCATTGAAGAAATATGGGAGGTTTATTACATTAAATTTAAAGTTATAGTGTTTATCAGCAAATGGTTTATCGGTAACAATAGTGTTAGACATAATGAATTTGGAATGACACTTGTTAATATGAATATATTGGAATACACAGCTGATCCTTTTATAATGGCAACACATGAAAAAAAATTCTATGTTATTGATCAATCCGACATGCAGTGGTATATTTTTTATAAGAAAAAAAACAATATTTTGGTGATGATAAACTTGAAGAATACGATGATTTATGTGAGATACCTACTTCCATGGAAAGATTAACAAATAATGATTAAGATCATGTTGTAGACATGGTTTTTTCTATAAGGAACGATCATGCCAAAGGAATTTTGGATTTTTTTAGTAAATTCATAATATTAAAGGTAATATATGTTTATTTATCATTTACTTTTATAAATTTCATAAAATTTTAGATATTTTAATTTTATTTTCTTTATTAAAACATGTATTAAAACTAATAAATTAAAATGTTTGTTTATCTTAGTTTAGTTTTCTTTAGTTTACCATTTTTACCCTTACGTAACTTATCTATTTATTGATTTTGTTTAAATATAATTCTTTTAAATATAATACATTAAATAAAAAAATATTTATAATAATATATTGAATAAATATATTTTTTTTTGTGTAAAAAATAATTTAGTATGTAGGAATATTTTTAATATTAATACACCATTTTTGGATTAGTTTTCATTAATTTACATAAAATTTCATATATCATTTCTATTGTTAGAATTTCAGTTAAATATAACAAATATGAATAATAATGTGTAAAGTTTAATTTATTTGACTTTTTTGTTTCATAATTTTTCATTTTTTATTTACATTAATATTATAATAGTTGAATTTTTATATTCGTGTACTAATTGTCTGTTGATTTTATTTATAGGATAATGACATATGAATCAACTAATCAACCACATAATTATGGATATGAGAATACATATACCTCTAGGGAGGGATGTGCACATGATTCTCTTGATGATCCTCATCCTTCTTTACAAGATTCATATAATCCCATAGATCCAAAGAAGAGTTTGAGGGTTGTTAAATGTAGAAAAAAATGTTTAACAAAATTATCAGTTGATCATATCTAGGACTAGAGGATACTGATATAATTTGATGAGAATGACATTCCAAGGGGTCCTAATGCAAAAAAATTCAAGAGTTTTGTATCATTTTAGGGTAAAAAAAGTCAATATTTTGATTAATTATTGGATAAGTGTGGAAAAAGTATCACTATATTAGTCATGGGAGACCATTTTGGTAATCTAAATTGTTATTGTTTTACTAATCATTAAATGTTTATATCAATATATGTTTCCCCTTCTTATTAGATGATGTATGATATACTTAACACAGGAGGAGTCAGGAATAAATGATTATCATTGGCTACTAGGAGATGGATGGATTTCAAATCAACCCTCACATATGATTTAATTTTTATGCATAGAAAACATCAAAATCCATGTGATATATATATATATATATATATATATCCTTTTATAAATGAATACTCACGGAAGAAATTTTTTTAAAGTAGAAAACAAGAATCATTTTTAGTAAGTGTAATGTAAAATTTTAGATTTTTTTAATATTAATGATCTTATTAATGAATTGTTATTCTTAATTTATAGTAATAAAAGAGATTTCATTAGTAGATCCATTCTAGAAATTTATACCCTCATACTTTATCTTGGGGAGGGTATACATTATTGGAAGAACAAATGATGGCTGAAAATTTTCAAAAACTGAGAGCTGAGTCTTCATGATCTGGAGAGGTTTCCCCTCCACCCCTGGCTAGAAATGAAAAACAGAAGAGGGCTTGGATGAGAAAAAAAGGACAATATCTTACAGAAGAGTCGAGGGTTGTAGATGAGAGGATCGTAATATGTTTACTTTATTTATTTATTTAAGTTAATTCAAATATTTATATATTTTAAATCATTATAGAATTTTTTAAATAATTCATACATGATTCTATTGAGAAGAATAGAACACAAGGGGTATTTGTAGCTAAGGGTAGGTGGGATATTTTATTTTCACCATTGGGAAAAACTGAACACTCGAGTCAAATATGAGGATACCCAATGGGTGTATCAGTGAGAAAAGTGTTTACACATTCTTTAGCATATACAATGGAGGGTTTTTATAAAAAACAATATTTAGAGTCTCAAGTTCATAATATTAATGTGATGATGGAGGATAAGATTAGAGTATTGGCATAGTCCATGTTTTTAGACATTCAATGACAATTTTAGACCGCAACTCCCACTCCTCCACCTTAACCAGCCACTCCCTCTCATCCACCTCCATCTACAACCCCCACTCTTTATCCTACTCCTATACCCCTCATTTATAACTTCCGAGTTAATGTTAGTTACATGCTGATGATCCTATGTATCATGTTATTGCATATGGGATGATATTTTATATTTGAGATACCCTTCATCATCAATAGATAGAGATAGAGCATCATAGGGTTACTGTATAGGATATTATAGATAGATCAGTTGGAGTTCCAATACCTATAGATGAGGTGAATATAGTTTTACAAAGTATCAAACACTATTTTGTTTGGATATCTAGACTTCTGTGACATATTACCATAGTGGTAAGTCTATATTTTATCTCTTATTTCATTTTTGTATTAATTTTTTTATGATTTTAAAAATTATATATTTATCTATTTTTTTGCAGGAATATTTTAAAGGTAAAGAAATATTGTATAGTTAACAACAAATATAAAGATCTATGACTTCAGATACATATTCTAGTAGTCTTTATAGATTGTTAAGATATTCAATTTTTTGTCGAGTGTTTATGATATTCTAATGGAGGCTAATGTTTTTGTGTGTGCAATGATTGGGGATATTTTAAAAAATGATATCATGGAGCTTGTAACTAGAGATATGTTGGGAATCAACATAATGAAAATTGTTTCCCTATAAGACATAACATAAATCTTTCCCTACATTTAAATTATTGAAAATTTATACTTATGTTTGTATTGTATTAGGTATCTTTATAAATGTGTAAGGATAATGAGAAGATAGATGTTTATGGATTTATGGACCCACAATTCATTTCACCTATAGTGAGGAATATTACTAAAGTAGAAAATATAGTTTATATTGCTGAAATATTTCAAATGAATTTAATTATTCAGTGTTTTATGTTTCCATATCTTCAAGAATAAGAAAAATGTATCTCAAAAAGTGTTATATATTTTTTAACAAAATAAACACTAACATTAAATTTTATTTTATTTTAGTGGCATTTGGATGTTAGGAGTTTTTTATCCAAGGGATAAAACACTTTACTGGTTATTCTCTATCCATGGAAAAGTGTGACAAAATTTTAAGGATTTATTAGAAATATAAGTTTGAATTTATTAATAATTTTTTATATTATAAAGAATTTTAAATTTATTTCATTATTAATATTTTCTAACATGGGATGAAATTAATTTTGAGATAATACAAAGAAAATGAGTTCCAAGATCAAATATGTAAAAGTAAAGGCGAATTTTAATTTATAATTAGTCTATTTTTTATATATTACATAAAAATGTAATTTTGAATTGAAAAACTCATTTAAACAGTATTTTGATAAACAAGAAGGAATCAAAGAATAAAGATATTATTTTTTAAGATTTATGTAAGAAATAATTTCAACTGGTATAGTCACAATGTTCAATCAGGTTAGATTTCTTTCAGACTATTCCTTAATATTTCATTTGTTTTATTCATAATACATGTTAAATTCTTTCCTTTTAATTTGTATATTTTTGTGAGTGTCACCCTTATATTGTACAAGAGATCACACACATACAAGTGGAATGGAAAAATCATTTTATAGGTTTTGTTGGATTTTAGTTTGGTTTTTCTAAATATTATAATTTTGAATTTTTTAATTGTAAATGTATTTCCAGTTGTTATGCTGATGCTTTTTCTTGTTTTCTTTTTTGGTCAGCTATAGAGAGAAAGGTTAAAAATAAATACATTTAAAAAAAATCAATTTTCACGTTGTTTATTTAATAACTGATGTGGAAAACCATCTATTTATGGGTTTTCACACCAGTTATTTAATAACCAATGTGAAATATGGGTTTTCATGTTAATTATTTAATAATCGATGTGAAAAATCCTTTATCACATTGGGTTTTCACGTCAGTTATTAGATAATTGATATGAAAAAACCATTCTAAATGTTTTTTATTCTATTTATAAAATAACCAATGTAAAAAAATAGTTCGATGATTTTTTTACAACATCCATTTTTTAAGCGTTGTAAAATACATATTTACAATGTCTCCTTCAAAAAAGGTTCCATATAACCAACGTAAAAAAGAAAAAAAAACTAACGTTAATAATCATTTCTGTATTAGTTTTCTTACATTATTTTTAAATCCAAATATATATTATTTCTATTGATCTTCATATTTCTCTTTACCGCTTTTCAAATGGATTATTTTTCACTCTTTTTATGATATTATTTTCAATAATGGTATTCTTAAAATGTTAAAAAGTTTTTTCCTTTCCTGATTGCACATTTTATCTTATACTCCACATTTTCTCTGGATAAACATTATGTATTTTTCAAGAATACATTATTAATATTTCTGTCCAAATAAATTTTCCAAAAGTATTCAGTTCAATTTCTTAAAAATGATATTTTCAAAAGTGAATCATAACATATTCTCTTCTAAAAATTGTTAAGAAATATTTTCAAAAGACTCTTATATTTTTATTCTATTTTACTCTTTAACTACAATATATCTATCTCTTATGAAGTTATGTTTTATGAATTGACATTTTCCGAAAGCATTGTTAGTTCTCTCAAATAAATAAAAGTAAAAATTTATAAACCCAAACAAAAAACAACTAATTCTAAACATTAATTAAGTATAATTAGCGGTTTATTCACTAGGAATGGTGTAGAAATGACTTAAAATGTTTAAACCTTTGAATAAAATAAAATATTTAAAGATTAATTTTGTTTTGGAATAAATTTGTTGAACATATCAAGCAATATAAATCTAATTTCATGTATTTAGTTAAGAACAAGTGATGTAAATTAAATTATATGTTTTTATAATTGAAGCTTAGTGAGAATCCAATCAGAATACTCTCAACTTTTTAAATTCCCCTTTACCCTCTCAGAGAATCAATTTAATTTACAGGTAGTTTTTCAAAAAATTATTTAAACATAGCTTCCCCTAACTCATGTAATTGTTTTTCCATGATAGGGATAACTAATTGATGCATTTAAAACAACATACCATCCTCTCACAGCATTGGTCATGCATGAGGGAGGGGGTAAGATTGAAATTAAAATTAAAGGAAATACACAACCCATTATAGATTTTTAATCACACACACTTTCCTGCACTATGTATATTCCACTTTCTTTTAATTTCTTAGTATAAGAAGGATTATCCCCTCATGATAATCGTGAGGGCATGATAAATTAGAAATAAATCATGGTAGAATCACTCTAGTATCAATAACACCTTTAGGCCCTGGGTCTAGTCTGCCTGTTTTTGGTGATCAGGTCCCTCCTCATCCCCCAAGTCCCTACACAACACCCTTAAATATATTAGTATCATACCCTACCTAAATAATTTATCCAACTTATCAATTATATAAAATATCTTTTCTCCCTCTTTTATTTTTTTTATGCTCTTGAACCAGTCACCACCTCCTCTCTTGGAAAAATATTTTCTTTTAAATGTGGCTTTATCTATATTTTAATCAATTTTCATGTATATAGGAGAGAGAGAGAGAGTATGAGCCTGACCATATATGAAAATCATTAATCTTTTTTAATTTTGAACTATTTTTTTCTTGGTTGAAATCCTTATTTTAGGGAGTATTTTAAATTTTGTTTGTAAGGTGAATCCCATGCATGTGTTTCCTCCTTTCTCCCATGAACTCAGACTACATCATATGAAGGCCCAAAAAAATTGGGAATTTGAATTTTGGAGGAGGACCCTAACCCTATAGCGTGGATTGTGTCTTTATGATGTATCCCTTTCTTACCATTCATGTCAATGACGTAGCCCATTTTCCATGAAATGAAGAAACTTATTCCTTATTTTTCAAGATACATCCATTTTTTACCCCTATAGTGTGGACTGGAACTTGAGACACATCTATCTTCTAGGTGTAATCCTAATTGCATGGATATGATGCAACATGGGTGCTATGCCCACAACCTCATTTCTTCTTAAATCCTTTCCACTGAAAATTTTTCTTCATCCATGACATAATATAAAACCGATGCCACAACCTTTTCAAGATCATATGTCCCACATCGTAGTGTTCACACAATGGTGCAACTTCATTCCTCTCCCACCCTATCGTAGGATCTAGAACACAATAAAATTCCCACAACACAACCATATCTTCATAATTTTATAAATCATAGGTCATTATGCTTCATATCCATGGATATAGTGTAGTGATGCTCAATTTTACAATATATGTGTATATATACTTTTTTCCATGGAGGTTTCACATTTCAATTGGAGATGGTTGTGACACAGCTTCTATGTGAGGAAGACGACAAGTGATTGTCCTGGGACGATGTAGTATTGGAAAGTGTATAGTACTTGTGTACAATGTGTGTCCTGCATCATAATTTCCCACGAATGACCTATAATTTTTAAGTAAATAAATTCCCCAAATTACTTGTTAATACAAATGGTGTCTGAAGTACCCCCAACACCACTGGTTCCACTTCACATCGGTGAGGCCTTCCTCCCACAAATGCATATACCTGACCCCATGCACCGGTGTGCTCTTGTGTCCGTGCATACACCTTGCGTGAGCTATGCTCATCCTATACCCCATGGTTAACCTTACCTATGGATATCTTGGAATAAGACCCTTCCAAGGATATTAAATAGATTTTTATCCATGGGTTGAGGGAAATCCATGTTGGAACTTTTTTTTACAAAGTCCCTCAATTTCCTTTTCTATTTTCTACACAACACACACAAAAATACTTAGACAAATATAACATTTACAAAACATGTATTTAAATTATATATATTTATTTGTTTTTAAAAAATTCATTATAAATTACAAAACACCCACAAATGATTATTATTAATTAAAAAATGGGTTTTAACAATTTTAAAAAATTAAATTAATCAATTAGTGTTTCCAAAATTGTATGAAAATTATGAACTCATCAAACCCCCACACTTTACCAAAACTTTTCCTCGAGAGTGTATATCTAATAAGAATTAAAAAGGAAAAACTCATTTTATCAATATTTAAAATTCAAAATTAATGAAAACAAACCATTATCAAAGGGGAAAATAATTTTCAAGCGTCACAAAATAAAAATTAAACCAACTCCTCACTAGACACAATGTAAATGATTTTTACCAATGAAAAATGATAGAACTTATCCATTATTCCATTTAAGTCTCTTATTATATAATTATTAACATGAAAATCAGGATCTAATTATGAATATTCCAATAATTTAAGTCTCATACATTGAGTACATGCACCAAACTTATGAACTTGAATAAGATCTACTTTCTCCACTTAGTAGAGAAAACAATCACTAGAAATCATGAGGGCTTGAAACTTAGTATCATATGACTATAAGTGTAGGGGATGGCAGGTAATTGATAAATAAACAATTTAATATAAAAAATATGATTTTGTCTAAGAATAGTTCATGATAGTCAAAGTAGAGTCTAATGATATTCTCCTCATCTAAAAGTGATAACTCCCACTTCCCAATCTCAAAGTAAGGTCATGAAAAATAAAACCATAATGAATGTGTTAACCATCTAATTTTTTTTTATATTTTTTCATTTTTTTTGAAAATTGATCAAGGAAAAGTCTCATATCTATCACCAAACCCCAAATGATATAAATCCTTGGTTAAGTGATAGTGATTTTTGACCCTACATAACTCAACCCATATTTTTTCTTCATTTGTTTCCTTATAGGGGTAAATAATAAAGATAGTAAAGTATATCATTAACATTTTACAAAAATTATAGCGATAAACCCAACACATTTTCCTTCAATAATGAAAATCACTTTTTCCCATGAAATCCCTCTCCCACACACTTGAACTTTGAAAATCATTAAAAACCCTAGAGTATGGGTATGAATTAATAAATTGGATTATAATTTGGATTATTCCTATAAAAGTCCATACATGTTATTTAAAGGCTAAAATAAGGATTATTATTAGGTATTTATCAAGGATAGTGACAACATAAATCATAAACCTCAATCAAATTTTAAGTGATTTTTTCACAATCATCGCTTTGACAAGTTCAAATCCAAATATTATTAGGTGAAAATTATTATGTATTCATAAGAAAATTTCATAAAAAAATTGGAAAAATTTGTTCTTAAAACATCTCAGGAATGCGATTATATAATATTGAATAAAATCACTCATGACATGTGTAATAATTAATAAACCAATCAACATGAATTATTGAAATTCAAAGCATAAAATATGGAAGGGAATTTTTATCAAAATGTGACTAAAAAAATCATGATTCATTGAATTAAAATTCATATTTTTAACTCTATTAATTCAATTTCCCCATTTTATTTATTAAATTCAATCAATTTTAAAATTAAAACATGATATCATGGGGTTCCTAAAAATTCTAAGTATCATTGATCAAAAGTAAAGCACAAATCTAGGCATGGGAATTAATTTTTCATTTCTTTTAGGCTCAAAAAATATTCTAGAAAATAGGAGAGTTTAAGTGGATACTTAAATTTAAATATTAAACCCCCTTTATAATGAATCCTTTTTTTCCTTTTCCCCACTAGATTAAGTCCTTATTCCTCAAATCATCATGGTTATGAAATTATAAGACAAACATTGAAAGTGCATGCCCATTCTCATGAAAGTTTGAAAAGAAAGGGTATTGTGCACCTAAATTAGTTCCTAAATATAATTGAAAACAAATTGAAATCATAAAGAATAAAAATTTGGATTTCCTTCCTAAAGTGATTTGGTTATGGTCATTAAGATCGACCTTACCTCTCTATGTTAAGTAATTGAGGGAAGGAAGGATGTTATCCAATCTAGACCTAAAAAGTGTTGATGATATGATTCTTCCACATAGATGGGTCCTATCCCTTTTTTAGAAACTAATTGAACTCTTCTTATGAGTAGTAAATTCTATACTTCTATGGTCCCAACCCATTGTTTTTTGTACTATATTGAAAAATTGAAGGGCAATTAAATGAATTACCAAACCTATTGTCTTTACTTGAACTCTTTAGGGAAAACATTCCCTCCTATGTCTTCATCTTTTTCTAGAAAACCCTTTCCTTTTTTCACTTATTTTCCTCCTTCTTCTTTTTTTTAAATATCTACTTCACCTCTTTTTCCCAGGACAAAAGATTCCTCAACTCCTTTTAAGTCATATTCTCTAAACTCACCACATTTATCATCCATATTTTTTATCACACAGTCTATTTTTTACTTTACCTATTCTCTAAAAATTCTCAAACATAACTCTCCACTTTGGACACCAATTGGTTCCATTTATATAGATAATAGGGGTATTCCAAAGATTATTAGGGTATTCTCCTCATCAATGTCCATCATAATAAAATGTATTGGAAAGTAGAAATTATCTACCTTGACTATGATAACTTTAAGTAGTCCATGGGGATGTATCAATTTTTTATCCTCTATTTTAAGAATAAATTAAGTTGGTTTCATCTCTCATAATCCCAGACCTTAGAATGTGGACTAGGAAATTATTTTGAAATATGAACCTAAATGACCTAAATCACTACAAAAATCATTATATCCAATGTTAATTGGGATAAAACATCTACTTGTATCACTTTGATTATTTTTTACCCTTCTTGATGCCATGTTTTAACACTTCCCCATTCAAGGTATAGTGCCCATTTCTTCTAGCTTCCTTTTATTTGACACTACTAATTTCATAAAATTCATGTCAGTGGGTTTTTTTGTGATCACCTCAATAAATTGTATGTTGATGTGCAGTTTTTAAAACACTTCTAAAAACTTTTACCTTTTTTCATTTAACCTTACTTTCTTTAATTAATCTATAAATGGTGGTAGTGGTCAGTACAGTGGGGGTTCCTCTTCTCAAATGTCCTTATCAACTTCTTTTCCATTTTCCCTGCTTCCTTTTAATACTTCTATTTCTTCCACTTCTTGTTCTTCCACTTATATTAAAAACTTTTTATAATATTATTGGGGTTTCTTTACACTCCTTAGGTTAATGGATTTCTGATCACAATGTTCGGTAACTTCAGTGTCATCTAGTTGAACTCACGTCGACTTCACCTTTAGTTGGTTATAAATATATCCTGCTTGGATCTCCAAGTTCCTCATTGGTTATATTTGATTTCATGAGTCATAATTTAATTATTAGATGGTGTTAGATTTATTCTTATAGAATTATATCAAATCCTTGAGTGCATATCCTTTAGTTGTCACAAAACTTTCTAGGGTCTCCTCTAGTGAGTGAACTTGACTAGTAAGAGATGGTCCTTGGTGTTTAGGTTGAAAACTTTGTAGTATTTGATGAAATCCTTATCATTTTACCTGATTTTTATATTTTTTGTTGTTTTGGACTCAATACCTATACATAATTTTTTATATTATAATCTAAACAATTAACATATTCAAAATAAATACCTTGGGGATGTTGATTGGACATCATCACATCCAGTTTCTTTGACATTGCATTCATTTTGGTGGAAACCTAGCCATTTTCCACCATGTGAACTCCTTGAACTTATCCCCCATAAATTTTTCATTGGAAAATATTATTTGATGTTTCATCTAACAACTCACATATCTCTTACAATTAATTTTTCATTAGCAAATCACCTATGACACTATTTATAATTGAATTTATACCCTATAATTAACCTTTGTAAAATGTTTGAATTAGTAAAAAAGTTTTTGATGCTATGGTGAGGACATATTATCATAAATCTATTAAAACATTACCATTCACTATAAATATATTATTTAGTTTTTTTAATTCAGAATTTTTACCTTCAAATCTATTAATCATGAGGGAGGAAAAAATATTGATGAAAACTTCCTTATCAGATCTTACAAAGTTTTGATCAAGTGTATGGGTATACTTTGGATCCATTCTCATGATTTTTTCTTGAGATATAAGAAAAATATAGTTTTTAAAACTACACCACTTTTCAAATTATTAAATTGGAATGTGTCACACAATTTCTAGAAAGTACCATTTTGAGAATTAGGGTTTTCATGAGGTAGCCCGATGAATTGAATGGAATGTGTAATCATTTGAAGTATCATAATCTTGATATAAAATGGTTTAATAGAAACTAGAGGGATGTGGATTCTTGGTTTAACCCCCACATTTTAGGGTCTTCTATACTTGATTAGTTCTTGCACCCTCAGTTTCTTTCCATGAAACTTTTGGTGTTATCCATATCTGAATTCTCTTCCAGCTCCTTATCTAGCTTTTTGGGTTGGTTTTCTTCTAGACATGATATCTTCTTGTTGCATGTTTTGTTTATGTTTTATTACGGTTCTTTCAATATTATAATCAAAAGAAGGATTTCATTAATTTTTTTCCCTGGAGGAGTACTCATGCACTGAATAGGTTTCTAAAACTACATCATGAGAAGACCATGTGTAAAAAGGGGTAAAAGAGAAAAAAATAAAAAGAAAATTCCTAAATATTATAAAAATTTCTAGTCAGAGTTCCCTGATAGTGAAACCATATTTTTATGTTTCTTGAAATAATCATTAGTTCTCTTAGGGAAATAAAAGGACAAATTTATAAACTCAAACAAACACTAATAAATTTTAAACTGTATTAAATTGAAATTCATGTTGTTATTTAAATAATGGTGTATAAATGACTTATTTTTTTAAAATAAAAGTTAAAAAAATAAAGATTTATAGATTTATTTGGTTCTGGAATTAATGTTTTGAACATAAAAATCAATACAAATCCAAGTTCATGTTCTTAGTTAAGAAAAAGTGATGTGATTTAAATTAGATGATGTTAGAATTGAACCTTATTGAGCCTCCTCTCAAAGAACTCACTCTATAATTTATAAACACACCTTTCCCCTCTCAGATACTCTATTTAATTTATAATTAGGCGTTCAAAACATTAATTAAACATAGATACCCCTAACTCATGCCTTTTTTGTGCCATGGGAGGGATAACTAGTTGGAGCATTTAAAATATTATACCCTCCTCTCATAAAATTGGTAGTGTATGAGAGTTGGGGTAAGATTGAAATGAAAATGAAAGATAATACACAACCCATGATATATTTTTAATCACACACACTTTACTACACTAAGTACATTACTATTTCTGTATGTTACTCTAAGTTAGAAGGATTACCCCCTCATGCTAGTCATAAAGGAATGGGAAATTTAAAATAATTTAAGGCAACACAATTTATTAATCAACAATGCCTTCAAGATTAGGGTATAGTTTGTCAATCTTAGATGATCAGGCCCCCATGTCCTTACAAAACACCCTTCAATTTATAGGTAGTATCCCCATTAAATAAATTATCCCAATTCTAAATTGTTTAAAATATTATTTCTCCCTAATATATTTTGTTTTCTATACTTGAACCGGTTAGAATCTCATCTCTTGATTAAATATTTTCAATTGAATTTAACATTATCTATATTTTACTCATTTTTCAAGTATTTTAGAGATAGGGAGACTATGGTCTCAACCAACCTAAAAAAACTTCATTTTTTAAAATTCTTTATTATGTTTATCTCCACCAAAATCCTTGTTTTTTTGAATTGAAATTATTTTTGTATGGAAATTCCCGTGAATATATTTCATCCTTTCTCCCCTAAATCAGCCTGTATTACATGAGAAACCAAATATATCAGGCATTTGAATTATTTAGGAGGACCCTAACCCTATGGCGTGGGTGGTGTCTTAGTAGAAAAACCCTATCTTTCCATGAATGGAAATTACATAGACCATTATCCATAAAAAGAAGTGTATTATAACTTATTTTTAAAGATAATTTCATTTTTTGAACATATATGGTGCGGAAAAGACCTTACAATACACCCATCTTCTTAGTGTAATCCTCCATACATGGCTATAGTGCAGCATGGGTGCTACATCCAAAACCTCATTTCATCTTAAATCCTTGACACTCTTAATTTTACCTCATCCATGACATAGTATAAAACCTACACCAAATCCTTATCAATATCTTCTAGGCCCTGCCTAAATGGACACATAATTTTGCAACTTACTTCATCTCCCTTTCTATCATAGGAGCTAAACAGGTTAAGTCCCATGGAAAAACCATATTTTCTTTTTTTTTTCCTCTATAGGTCACTATTATACATATCCATGGCTGTAACATAGTGATTCTTGATTTTCTTATGGTGGTGGTGCTCTCCTTAATCATCTATGGTAGTTTCACAATGCAACAAGTGATGGTTATGGCACAACTTCTCTGTGAGGAAGACGATGCATGAGTGGCCTGGGATGATGTTATATTGGAAAGTGCACAATACCCATGTGAAACATGAATCCCACATTATACTTCCCCATGGGAGACCTACTCTATTTAATTAAATTCATTCCCTTTGTGCCTCGTTATTATATATGGGGTTGGAGGACCCTCGACACCATTAATGCCACCCCACATAGGTGAGGCCTTCATCCCACAACAACATGGACCTGGCCCCATGTGACGGTCTACTACTATGCCCATGCATTCACCTTGTGTAAGCTATTATCCTACTATACCACATGGATGGACATCCCTATGGATGACATGGATGGAGACCCTTCTTGGCATTCTAAGTGGCTTTCTTTCTATGGGTTGAGGGCTAACCATGTTGGCCCTTTTTTTACTAAGTCCCTCAATTTCCTTTTCCATTTCTTATAAAATACTCATAAAAATAATTAGAAAAATATTACATTTAAAAAACATTTACTTAAATTTTATTAATTTCTTTTTTTAAATGCCATTACAAACTAAAAAACACCCAAAAATTATTATTCTAAATTAAAACATGGGTGTTAATAATTAAAAATAATTTAAATTAATCAATTACAATTTAAAAAATTATATGAAAATTATGAACTCATCATGAATCACCCAATAAATTTTATTGTGAAGTTCTCCTTTTAAGTGATTGAATTATTGGTATCGATCTATCTAATTTTTGAAGTCATTTTTTTGTGACACCTTTTGGAAATATTAAGAAAACCATTTTATTTCATTGGGTTTCTTATGATATGATGATTGATTGATTTCATATGGAATATATATGTATGGATGTTTATGGTTGATGTAATGTACCATACTTTTAGTGTATTATTTTTAAATATTATATCGATTATATTCGAGACCATGCACTAGGACTACATACGATTCTGAGGCCTGGTGTGCCCGAAATAAATGTTTGAAATATACTGAAATATTAAATATAACGCATGTGATGTTTTCCAAAAAATATGGAACAACTTCTAAACAGGTGCCCAAATCAGAAATCCTAGGGTACAATTACATTTAGAATTGCATATTTACCTTAGGTACAAACCAACATTGGCCGGCATGGGTCAACTATAAAAAGTTGTTGTGAGTGTTTTTAATGAATAAAATAAATTGAAATATTTATTTTATTCTTTCTATTTCATTAACAACGACATAGTGATGTATTTATTTTAAATAAAAATTTAGGTAGGGATCCAGGTCTAGGTTCATAACCTTGTAATTCCTTAGAGGATTTGGAAAGGAAACCCTGAATATTTCTCTCAGTGGGTGATGACGAAATTGTGGAATGAAGTTCAATGAACACTATTCTAGAAAGATCTTACCAGAGACAATCGATATTTAATAGTGAGAGATCAATTCTTAATTAGGATGCATTATTTCAGATTTCCTTCCCTGTTCTTAGATTTAATGCTGAATGCAGACCAACCAAGGAACAGGTCAATCCACGGTTTGGTCATGCTTTGTGGGATGGGATTTAATTACATGATTTATGAGGTTTGATTATTCTTTTTATTTTCAATAATTCTTAAAGGAATGAATCAAGGACATAATGAGCAATGTTCAAGGCTAGTTCCTCAGATTCATTCATTGTTCTTTTTATCCCATGGTATTTCTATGCGTGTTCTTAGTTCTTCGATACGTTCATGAACGATTTATTATTGCACCTTTGTTTATTGGTGTAATGATCCAAAATTTGAGATCCAACATTAGGGAAACCTAATAGAGGTGATACAATAATAACGATGGTCGAATCAAAGTGATTTGGGAGAAATCATTTTCTAGGAGAAATTCATTGGATTTGATTTAATTGATTTTATGAGCCTATTGATGGCCCAAAACCCCACGTTTGGGTATTAGGGTGGTGATAAAAATCTCAATATTGAGTTTCAGAGTGAAATGAGCACTGAAATGGAGCCTAATTATTGGATGAGGTGAGCAGGAGGAAGAATACGGCCTTCTAGAAAATCCAGAACACCCGGCGTGTAGTCCCGCCTACACGACATGTGTTCATCATTAGAGAACTAAGCATGTACATGGAAAGTACACAGACATAGGGTGGGGTACATGGGTTTCCTACATGATGTGTACTCCACCACACAACATGGCCTGAACCAGATACATAGGATACCTCGTGTACTGGTACACAAGAAATATTATACAGGCTGAAACCATGTACTAGCACATGACCAGAGCACATAGGTGAACCCCGAATGGATGGACACAACATGTGACTCCCTATAAACATTGTGTACCCATCTTCTACACTATATGTTCTACAGAAATTGGTATTTGTGCATGGGTAGTACCCAAGGTCAAGGGACATGGTGTGTGACCCTACTACACACTGTGTACCCCTTTCTACATGGCTTGATTCTCTTATCCTCTACATCTTGGAAAAGTTTTTTAGGGTTATTTACCTTTATATTTTTCCTTGAAGGTATGTATGGATCATTTACTACTCTTAAAACTATGACCCCTTCAGCAGTAATTTAAAGATAGAGTTGTGGAATCCCCTGCGAGGCTCAAAGTGGGATCCTCTATTAATTCTTTGTGCCCTAGGTAAAGTATTTGGTATTGACATGAACAAATTTACATGGAGCCATGGCCCTAGATTCCATTAGATCTATTTATTTTATATCTCTCATGATGGTTCCCTACAAACAGTACTTGTTGAATAGACGCCACCAGTTCTATCAAACTCAGGAGTGTGTTCTCCTGGATGAGTGCTTTGTGGAATCTTTGAGTTGAATCCCTAGTGTTGGTATACAGTAGTTGTGACTTACCTCTAGACTGTGTGTCTTGGATTGAGTATATATGGATATTATTATATGTTCTATAGACATATACTCGTGTAGTTCTGACCGTAATTTTCTTTTTTTACATTGCTTTGTGGTTTTACACTATCCTACTGAGTATTGTTATATTCATCTATGCACAGGATTTTTCATATGTGTTGTGTCTTGTATAGGTGAGTAACCTTTTGATGGAGTCTTGGATGGACCAAGGCTATATGTTATTTTTTGAGATCAGGCAGGCTGAGGTGTGTTTCTATGATGATAGACAGAAGTCCCAGTACCATTGTTTATAGGTTGCGCTTGTAGTTACAGAACTATTTTTGTGGGATTGTATTTGGACCAGTTTCACTTTACTTTACTTTCATGTCATACTCTATTGATTGAGATATAGTAGTATTCAATCATTTTTTTACTTAGTGATTTTTATATTTCAGAATTTCATGGGCTTGGAGATGGGTGCGTTCATATAGGTACATATACAATGCCTCTCATGTTAGTGATATGCCTATTTAGTGTTAATCACCAGTCCATAGCCTATTGAAGGTGGGCTTGGGGAGTCATGGAATGGGCCCCACTAGGAAGGGTCATGATAGAGTGGTATTATAGGTGGTCAGATCATATTTAGGACCGAGATTCTATGAGATTGGTTTGGGGAAAATTTTTTAAGTGTTTCGAGTTCAGAGTTTAGTCCTGGGACTCTAGTGTTGGTACGAGTGGACGACGTATCCATACACCGAGACTCTAATAACTTTATTTTCAACTCAATACATGAGAACAATGGTTTTAGGGAAAACAATGGTACATATATCCTATAGGAATGAGTTTTGGTTTCCATTTCTTTCTTAAGACAGCTCTCCAGATATACTCATTGACCGCAGTACATCTTTGTTTTCTTACATGATGCCTCCATGACACATACCATATAGGATTCAACAACTTGATCATAAGAGTGACCCACTCAATAAAGAGGCTTAGATACAAGGACTATTTCCCTAGATGTCACCTCCAGGTGGTGCACCAACTATATTTCCACTTATTGAGAAGAACGTGGTACCCCAGTACTAGCAGGCAAGGAGCAAAGGCTGAGCAAGATCTATGGGTTTTAGAGATAGAGAATCATTAGATTATAAGGCAAGCCCAACCCTCTAGTGGCTGAGGACTAGATTGAGATGGTGACCTGAGTTTTCCACCCAGTACAAACACTAGTAGATCATATGGTGGTTCTGGTAGTGAGCCATCTATATGGCTCAACTGGGTGATGGTGGAGTTTGGCTATCCAGACTCATGACAAGGAGACTCGTTTATGGACAGAGTTTGAGCATCTATTTAGAGAGGAGTTTTCACCAGTTATGATGAGAACTATGCATATACAAGAGCTTCTTCATCTCTAGTTGGGTAGCAAGACAGTGGATGATTATTCATCGAGGTTCACCAACCTTTCTAGATACTCAATGGATATGGTTTTAGATTAGTACTTTAGGGCTCTAACCTTCAACCGAGGTCTGCATAGAGACATCCAATATAGTTTTATCCCTATATGAATTCCTACTTATGTTGTGGTGCTTGAGTGAGATTTGGTGGTTAAAAGATTATTGGATGAGTAGATACAACCAATGATAGTTAGGAGTGGATGAGCATGAGCATAGACCTCAGCATTAGAGAGACAACATTATTACCAAGTACCTTGACATGGGAGATGTTATTGGAGGAGTTCCTTGGGCATATGATCGATAGTTTAGGGATCATAGGGTGGGTCCAGTTAGCCTATGGAGAGAAGGCTATATTCATGTAATGGTATGGGATATCTCACTCAAGATTGTTCGACCCACAATTATACTTAAAGGGAGAATGTGTATGGACCATTGGGGCAGAGACAATGATAGGATTAGGCAGATCCACGTGGGGGCAGACATGGAAGAGGAGTTGAGAGAGCAGTAGGAGGTGGTCAATATTTTGACTTATTACCACCACCACCCCTAGGAGGTCCATGCCGAGCTTAGATAGATGGAGGACATGGGAGGGGACAACTGTATGCGGCCAAGGAATGTGAACTAGGGGCTCTAGGAATAATCCAAGGCATGATCTGTGTCTTTTCTAATTTAGATGTAGTACTGATAGACACATTTTCTAGACATTCCTTTCTCACCACATATCTTGTTCAAGACCTTGATATTCTAGTTGAACCATTGACTCAACCCTTACGCTTGGATACCCATACTGGAGAAGACTCAATGAACACACATCTATGACAATAGTTTGATCTAACCCTTGGAGGGAAGAGTTTCAGTTAGAATATCTTGTTAGAACACCGAGGCCTTATGACATCATTATTGGTATGGATTGGTTATCCACCGTCCATGCCTAGATTGACTATTTTAGGATAAGGGTGCAGCGTGTCTATAATGATGGAATAGGGTTTTCCTTTATTGGTGTAAATGAATGCCAATAAGAATAGTATGGACTTATGCATAGGAGGGTGCATATGATTACTCGTCAGTTGGATAGCTTGACCCTCAGTGTAGTAAATGTTATGAGATTCTAGTTTTGAGAGGTGGTGGTGGAGTATGAGGATATATTTCCTAAAGATGTTTTAGGATTACCTATTCACTAGGAGATATACTTATGAATTTATTTACACCATAGGATGAAACCAATATCTACATTGGCATATCAGATGACTCCCATTGATATTTTTGAGGTGAGGGTATAGTTGGAGGAATTGAAAAGGAAGGGATTCATGAGACTGAGTTTTTCACCCTAGGTGAACCCAATTTTATTTTCAAAAAGGCAGAGTGGAGCATGAGGTTGTGTGTGGAATAACAGTACTTGACCCAATGACCTTGATGAAAAAGTATCCACTATTGAGGATCGAGGACCTATTTGATCATTTGAGATGGGTACGATGGTTTTTTAATGTTGACCTTCAATTAGGATATCACCAGTTGTGAGTACAGGATGAGGATATACCAAAGACGGCTTGTATATTTCATTATGGTCACTATGAGTACTTGGTGACTAAATTTGGTGTGACAAACACCCTAATAGTGTTCATGGGACTCATGAAACATATCTTTCATCCTTACATGGACTAGTTTGTGGTAGTCTCCATCAATGAAATTGTTGTAAACTCAACGTCTAAGTTGGAGCACACAAGACACTTAAGGATGGTTATTGAAATAATATGAGAACACCATATTTATGAGAAAATCTTGAAGTTTTAGTTTTGGATTCAGGAAGTCCACTTTTTGGGACACCTTATCTTAGCGAATAGAGTGGTAGTGGACCTAGTCAAGGTTGAGGCAGTGTTAGCATGGGATCCACCTAAGAGCATGATGAAGTTACAAAGCTTCCTCGGGCTAGAAGGCTATTATTAGAGATTCATACCTGATTTCTCCTAGATATCAGCACCTATGGAAGCTTTGATTCAAAAGGGTTAGTCTTTCATGTGGATAGAGAAGTGATAACATAATTTTCAGTAGTTGAGATAGATTTTTATGAGTGATCTGATCTTGAGATTTTTGGAGGAGGGTGTCAAGTACGCAGTGTTCTAACATTCATTAGGAATTGGGATTGGTTGTGTCTAGATGTAGATGAAATTGGTGATTGCCTATGGTTCATGCCAGTTGAGAGAACATGAACAGAAATATGGGGCCCCTGATTTTATGTTAGTAGTAGTAGTATTCGCGTTGAAGATATGGTGACACTACCCGATGGGTGAGTGATTTATCATCTACTTTGATCAAAAGAGTCTCAAGTATATCTTATCCTATAAGGATCTGAACTTGAGATATAGGTGATGGATCGAGTTCCTCCAGGACTATGACTTTGGGATTTTCAATACTCCTGGTAAGGGGAACTTGGTGGAAGATACTCTCAATAGAAGATATAGTTTGAAATTGCTGAATGAGGCGTTGGATCAGTTGGCCTCATTATAGTTATCCTCTATAGATAGATATTGAGTAGCTTACCTCTAGTCGATGGTTGTTACCCATCCACTCTTAAAAAGAGTCAGGTAGGCACAACTTGGGGATACCAACGGAGAGACCCTACATGCTCAGATATCTATAGAGCATGATTTTTATGGATATTCATACGATGGGGAGAACATCATTATTTTCAGAGGATACACAGTAGTTCCAGCGACATTGTGGGAGGAGTTTTTGATGGAGTTACATACATCCCATTTGGAGGTATATCCAGGTGTTGAGAATATTTAATATAACATTTGACATCAGTTTTGGTGGTCTATAATGAAGAAGAGTGTCGTAGAGTTTGTTTTCCATTGCTTACTTGTCAGCAAGTGAAGGCTGAGCACCAAGTTCTAGTAGGTTTAGCTCAGCCCCTTGAGGTATCAGAATGGAAGTGGGATGTGATATCGATAGACTTAATAATGAGTTTATCAAATATTTATAAGGGACATGATTCTATCTAGGTGATCATCGACCAACTCAAAAAGTTGTCCCACTTCCTAACTACCAAAGAGAAGTGTTAAATATATAGCTTCAGATGCCTCTATGTTCAAGAGATAGTTCGACTCTATGGGGTTCCATTGATGACAGTTTTAGATTGTGATTCTATTTTTACATCCCTATTCTATAAGGTATTACAAAAGGCATTTGGGACCTAGTTACTCTTGAGCACAACATTTCACCCACATGTGGATGACTAGATAGAGTATACAATTTAGGTCCCACAATACATACCACGAGCTTTCATGTTGGACATCAGCCATAGTTGGGAGGATAAACTACCACTAGAGGAGTTCATGTACAAAAAAATATACCATTCCACCATTGGTATGATGCAATTAGAGGATTTGTACTAGCGACCCTACAGGTCACCGCTTTGCTAGACTGAACCAGGAGTTCCAGCACTCATGGTCCTGGAGTTGGTACAAGCTACTAAAGAGAAGGTGAAAATCATCCAGGAGTGAATTAAGGTTACACAAAGCTGTTATAAGTGTTATTATAATAGGAAATTGTGGACTTTTAGTTCTAGGAAGGAGACCACATATTCCTGTGGGTTTCACCTCAATGTGGATTATGGATATTTGGATGGGGTGGAAAGTTATCTATGAGTTTTACCAGACCTTTTTAGATACTACGTAGAGTTGGTGAGGTTTCATACCACTTAGCTCTACCCCCATAGTTGGACTGGGTACATGATGTCTTCCACATATCATATATGAGAAGGTACGTGCATGACCCATCACACGTTATTGACTGAGGAAAGATAGACATTGAGGATGGAGTAAATTTTGATGAGTACCTAGTGGAGATTGAGGATCAGTAGGAGAGGATCCTTCATGGTTGAGAAATCCCTTTGGTTCTTGTCTAGTGGAAGCACAAGAATCATTAGGAGAGAACATGGGAGTGGGAGGCTCATATTTCTGCACATTAACTACATATTTTTGAGTAGACTTTGTTTTGGATTTTCAAGGATGTAAATCCCTAAGGTGGGGAGAATGTAATGTCCCGTATTTTCCTTGAATTTTTTTTAAATATTATATGGATATTATTCAAGACTAGGCATTGAGATGAAATGCAATTTTGAGTCCTGGTGTGACCATAATAAACGTTTGAAATATACTAAAATATTAAATAGCATGCTTATACCATTTTATTAAAAAATTAGAATAACTTATAAATGAGTACTCGGATCAGAAATCTAAGGACACCGTTGCATTCAGAGTAGAGGTTTCACCTTAGGAACAACCTAACATTAGACAACATAGGTCAACTATAAAAATCTTCCACAAGCATTTTTAATAAATAAAATAAATTGAAATATTATTTTTATTTTCTCTATTTCTTCACTGTAGTGATGAAAAAATAGTTTTATTTTAAATAAACCTTTAGGAAAGGATCTAGGGTTAGGATCATGACCATGTAATTACCTGGAGGCTTTAGAGAGGAAACCCTGATGATTTCTCTCGACATGAGATGATAGAACTGTGGATCAAAGATTGATGAATTCCATTCTTGATGGATCTCACCAACAACAATATAGATTCAATATAGAGCGATCCAATTCCTAGGTAGGATGCTTTATTTCAGATTTTATTCCCCACTATTAGGTTTAACGATGAATGTGGAACAACCAATGAACAGGTTGATTCACGGTTTGGTCGTGCTTTATAGGATATGCTTTAATTGTGGAATTTATGGGGTTTAATTATTGTTTTGATTGTTGATAATTATTATAGGAATAAATCAAGGATAGGAAAAACAATGACCAAGGCTCGTTACTTAGATTTGTTCATTGAACCTTTTCTCCCCTAGTATTTCTAGGCATGTTCTTCGTTCTTCGACACGTTCATGAATGATCAATCATTATGCCTTTGTTTCATGGTGAAATGATTCAGAATTAAAGATATGAAATCAACAAAACCTAACAGAGGTGCAATGATGATAGTGATGGAAGAATTGATGTAATTTGGGAGAAATCCTTCTTCAGAAAAAATGATTTAGGATTGATTTAATCAGTTTTTTGAGATGATTGATGGCTCGAAACCCCTAGTTTGGGTGTTTGTGTGGTAAGAAAAACCTTGATATTGATTTTCAAGGAAAACCAAGCATCAGAGGGGAGCCCAAAGATTGATCGAGGTGGACAGGAAGAAGAAGATGACTTTCTAGAAAGTCTAAAACACATGGCATGTAGTCCCAACTATATGATGTGTGTTCATCGTTGGACCACTCAACATATAAATGTAAAGTACAAAAACCCAAGGTGGAGTACACGGGTTTCCTACACGACATGTAATCTACCATAAGGTATGGTCTGGACTATATACATGGGATAACCCATGTACTGGTACATGAGCAAGGTTACATGGTTTGACACTGTGTACTGGAACAAGAACAAAGCACACGAGAAAACCCTAAATAGATGGACATGGTGTGTGACTCCCACCAAATGCCGTGTACCCGTCTTCGACATGACATGTTATAAAGACATGGTTTGTTGTACACAGGTAGTACCTGGGGTCAAGGGACATGGCATGTGTCCCTACTACACACCGTATACCCCTTTCTACATGGATTCATGATCTTTTCCTCGGTATCTTGGAAAAGTATCATTAGGGTTAGTTCCCTTTATCGTTTTCTATGAAGGTGTGTATAGATCATTTCATACTCATAGAAATAAAATCCCTTCAACAGGACTTTCTGGATAGAGTTGTGGAATCCCATGAGATCCCCAAAGCGGGATCCTATATTAATTCCTTATTCCCTAGGTAGAGTCTTTAGTATTGATGTGACCAAATTTACAAGGTGTCGATCCTATACTTAGTGGGTTAATCCATATTGAGTTATTGTTATCACCCAAAGGCCCTAGATGCGATCATCATATACGTATCATATCTTTATTCAAATATATGTATCATATATCTCTTTAGATCTGTGTATTTTATCTCTCTCATGATGGTTCCCTATGAACAGTACTTCTCAGATGGACGTCATCAGTGCTATCAGACTCAGGAGTGTGTTATCCTAGATGGGTTCTTTGTGGAATCTTTGAGTTGAATCCCTAGTGTTGTTATGTGTTAGTCACGACTTACCTATAGACTACGTGTCTTGGATTGAATATATCTAAATATTATTATATATGTTGTATACATAAACTTGTGTAGAGATGACTATAATTTTATTTGTTATATTACTTTGTGGTTTCAGGATGTCCTACTGAGTATTGCAATACTCACCCCTACACAGGATTTTCCAACACGTGTCGTGTCTTTTGCAGACGAGCGACCTTTTAATAGAGTCCTAGGAAGACAAGGATGAGACAATGCTTTTTGAGATCAGGTTGGCTGATGTGTGTTCCTATGGCTACAGACAACAGTCCCAATACCTTTGTTTACAGGTTGGACTTGTGGTTACAAACTTCTTTTTATGGGCTTGTATTTGGCCCAATTTCACTTTACTTTACTTTCCTATCATACTATATTGGTTGGGATATAGTGGTATGAATGCATTGTTTACTTACTGGTTTTTACATTTCAACATTTTGTGGGATTGGAGATGGGTGCATGCATATAGGTACATAAGAAATGCCTCCCATGTTATTAATATGCCTACTTAGTGCTAGTAACCAGCCCCTGGCCTATTAGAGGTGGGCTTGGGGTATCGCGGCACATGCCCCACTGGGAAAGGTCATGTTAGGTGAGGTATTATTTCTCTCTCTAATACATTGGTTAAGGATTTATATTGCATGATATAAGTATTCATGGGCAGAATTAAGTTTTTTTCGGAAGTATGGGTGGGATTGAGTGACTCAAAAAGGTGTTGTTTCCTGATACTTATGATTGTACCCTAATAACTTATTATGATATGTTTGTTTGATTTTCCATATTTATATGATATTACACTTTATTACGTTATGCTCCCAAGATTCAGGTGTATTTTTTATATGATTATAATAAATTTTATAATTTATATTCTTCCTTATTGACCTTTCTATGGATTTATGATTCTATATCAGGATCCTTAACGATCAAACAATTTTTATTATCATCAATTAAGATTCCATGATCATTTTAATAATATATTTCTATAATATTCATGTTTTCTCAAATATTTATTATCTAACTATTATGATTATTTTATAAGTATTCCCTTATTGATAATTTGATTCATGTTTATTTCACGATGATGTCATAAAAGTTACGGTATTCGTACAAATTATATTTTTACTATTCACAGAAAATAACTTTTTTTGAAAAATACCTAAAATGAACCATAATCTAATTTTGGAAAGATGAATCCAAAAATTAATTCTATTTTATTAAATTATAATTATAATTTTTTAAAATCTAACTTCCATATTAAAGCACACAATACATGATTTTTTTCTGAATAAGAACTATTTATTTTTTTATGAGTGATTAAATTTATATTTTTTATTATATTTTAATTATTATATGATTGATAATTAATTGTTTATAAATTTAAAAAATTTACATTTTATGAAATTCCACTACTAATTATGTGTAATTTAGCTTCTAAATTCATAAGTGTGAAAACAATTTTAGCATAACAAACTTTATACACTATGATTGCAATGATATGCCTATAACCATTTTACTTTTCTAAAAACTACATTATCAAAATTTTAAAGACATTTTATGACAATAAGAGACTATACATAATAAATAAATTTTCAAATAAAAATAATAAATATTTCATAATTTTATTTTACTATAAATTTTTTTACCTAATGTCTTAAAAGGTGTTTTGACTAATAAAATATTTACCTAAAATATATAACAACCATTTATAAATTAAATTAACAATGATATAAATTTTATATTTGTTATAAAATATTATTTTAGTATAAAAATTATATTTATCCATTCATCATATATTTCACATATTATGTTATATGAAATTACTTAGATATCAAATAAAAATATAGATGTAAAAAAAATCATGAATATAGTAAAAGATATTTTAGAAAACCATTTTTTTAAATTAAATTAAATATTATTTGAATTAATATTAAAAAAAATGAAAAAATATAGGTGATATATATTATAGAGACAAAGGCATTAAAAACACTTTATTTCATGATTTTTCACATAGTTTTATAATAAATATAATCCAATGATCGATAGGTCTATTTTCTTTTAATATTTAGACACATAAATACGTAATATTAAACATTAAAGAATCATATTTACTTAAAACTCTATATAGTGCTCCAAACTCCCATAGATCTTCTAAAACAGCACAGGATACCTTGGACAAAATACATAAGGAAAATTGTAATCTAGAAAGCCTAGTGAGGGAATCAACATGGAAATAAAGTATAATATGAGAGTCAAGAGGAATCGCATGATATCAAAAAGATAATGATCATAAGAATAGATATATTACATATGGAAATGATATCATAAGATCATAAACATGTGTAAGTAATATAAATCATGATATCATAAGCATAAGTCAAGGGTTACTTCCAAGACCATTATCATAAAGTGGACAAAGTCCTATGGTGGATTAAGTTTACTCCTTGATCCCTCACGTAACATCTCATGAGATATAAATATTTAACCAATGAATTTTAGGGGTATATATTTCTGGGACCACCCTTCACTTAAATTAATATCATACATATGCATTGAACATGAGGAAAATAAACATTATATAAATCATAAGAATGATCAAACCCATGATAAGGAAGTGAGTTTCATAATTTTGATTCAAAGAAAAACTAAAAGATAAATCATAATTATTCCCAAGATAATAAGCAATTAAATAATTTGGATGTTTATATTTGAAAATGAAACATAGTTCTTGATCATTTATTTCCAATCTAATGATTTCATGAGAATGATCTAGGATAAGAATGAATAAAAACATACCACTTGGGTGATGTTTTATGAAATAAGAAAAGGATCTGTTTATAGAAGGAAAAACCTTATTGTTTTCTATAAAATTATAATTTTAATAGGTGGGTTATATATAAAATATTAAGGGTTTTTTATAAGTTATTCATCTTTTAAATTTTTTTACGAGGGTGGTGCATGATGTGAGACAAGAAATATGAAAGTACCCTTAAACTGTGTTTAATTAAAATTAGTAATTTAAAAGGGAAATAAAAACATATATAAACCCAAAAATGATAAGTATATTTCACTAGGTATATATTCAACGTAAATATATACAAAAATATAAGAGTTATATTAGAATAGTTACATAAAATGGGGAATGCATAACTCAAAGGTAACAAGGGTGGTGCAAAAGATCACTTTTTTATGTTTTAAAACACATTTTTTTGAAATAACACATTGTAAAAAAGATAATAAATCAATACTTTTAAAATAGGAGAATGTAAATATTAATTTTACCTGATATAACACTTAATTATATTTCCAATTAAAAAGGAGGACTTTGGTGGGAAGGAAATTATAGATAAGGAGGGAAACCAGACGTTTAAGAGGATGAAAATTATTCTTAACATAGTTTCATTTTCAGGAAGGATTAAAACCCATAAATAAAGAAAATTTGAATCAAAATAAATATAACAAATAATAAATATATTATACCATGTAAAATTAAATTCAAATCTCAAAGATTAACATTATAACTCAAAAAAAAATGAGTTATAAAAGACTCTTATGTTGTTGGGAATAAATCTATCATAGTCCACAGTAAGGAAGAAAATGAATAGAAGTGATTTTTATTAATTAAAAAATAATTTATGTTATCAAAAATCAAGGGTGAATTAGTTATACCATTCACACAAATATTGGCCCATAACATCAAAGCATGCCTTAATGAAGTCCGATTGAGACAGAAACCCTTATCACATGTCCAAAATCACTTTTCACTTGTACTTAACTTAATGAACCATTAAATTAAGTTTATTAAAAAACATTTTAAATACCTTAAACATGTATATTTATTTTTATAATGTTTATTTATCCTCATGTGTTAGAAATTTATTACACTATATCCATTTATGTTGGTTACTTGAAGTTCTTGAGTCAGTTTCTCAGAAAACTTTATTGTATGTTGAACATGGTCAGAGTGTTGTAAAATAGATTCATAATCTCCAAAATTTATATTATTATGTCCTTTATTATTCCATTTTCACATAATTTATATAGGTAAATATTTTTTCTTTGAACAGACTCAAATTATATTAGGTACTTTGATATGACATTTTTAGTGGCTAAATTTAATATAATTTTTTATTATTAATATTACTTATATAATGCCTAGTATTATAATTCCATAATGTTAATTATTTAGTAAATAACATTTTTATACATTAAATACATGTTTTTTTCCACCCATGTTAGTTGGTATGAAAAATTAAAGAGTAACATCATCACACAGAGGTAGTAGCCCGTACGTACACACATGCAACACTTGTTTTTGAAGAATACAATAAAAGTATAAAATAATATATATATATATATATATGATCATTTAAAAATCATTAAAAAAATATAAATATATTATTATATTATTAAATAACCTTTTTTAAGCATCCATAAAAGGTGGTGATATAAATTGAACACATTGTTTACGGAGGTTGTTGTTGGCACATGGGCATGGAAATGTTTTCATTTTTCAAAAAGAATTTAGAAGAAGGTATAAAATGGATGTTCCATTAATATAACAATATAAAAAATATTAATAATACTGTTTTATCATAGAATCATTTTTAGAATATGTTTGAGGTGGTATAAGTAGAAAATAATTAAGAAGGCACAGTGAAAAATATCACCTCTCGCTTTGGATGTTCTCATTTGATCACTTATTTAAGCCACCTTAGCTTTATATTTTTGAAATATAAAAGATTATAGGATATATGAAGAGGGTTATTGAGATAATAGGGTAGATTATAGGTCTATCCTAAATGTATTTATAAGTTTATTGTGGCAGAGAGTTGGTGGTTTCATTTATAATTTAAGAGAAGGGAATTTTTGGCACATATAACTCTTTAATATAAAGAGAGAACATATTTCACATGAAATGTGAAGAAAAAGTGGGAAATAATAGTGTGTGAGAAGGTTTAAGTTTTTTAAATTCTCAAATACACTTTTCCACACATGTTTTAAATATTTATTTAAGTCATTTACTCTTAGTTTTTTTTTATTTTTATCATTTTTGGTTTTTACTCAAGTAACTAATTTTTACCTAAGTAAATTATTATTAATGATTAAAAGTGAAATTGGACTTATTATATAAATTGAGACTAATTATTATATATATTAAATCAAATTTATCCAATAAAATTTATATGTGTAATAAAAATTAATTTTAACATTAGCGCATGTAACGTGCAAAAACCCGATTTTAGAAAAAAGTTAATTTTTAAGAAAAATATTCATGTTTAAGATAAAATTACAAATTTTATTGATTCAATTGGAATTAAAATTTTTATTATTATTATAATAATATTTAATAAACCTTAAAATAAGTCAAAAAAATAATTCCACCTAGTGAAAATTTTATTAAAAGAAACAGGTGAAAAATAGGCTTTGTTAAAATATTACCTAAATTTTATAAATTGTTAGGCATGAGTTTTGTATATCTATGAAATATTTTAAAATATTATTTTAAATTTATTAAATATATTTTTTATATTAAAAATGGTTTCAAAAATTTTATGGCATTCTTGTATAATAATTTCATAAAAGTTGCATTATTAGTAAAATCAATATTTTTCAATATTCACCTAAAGATCAATTATTTTTAAAAAAAAAATAATGTTAAGATAATTTTGAAATTATAAATCAAAATATTTTGTTATATTTATCTAATTAAGATTCTAAAATTTATAAATTTAACTTTTAAATGAAAATATTAAATATCATAAAAACCTCTTTTATTGTAAAATGATGTTTTTAAACATTAAGTATTTTAATTATTATTTCATATAAATTTATAATTTAAAATATGTAAATATTTTAGTTAATATATAATATTTTAATGGTTTTTAATTTAATCTATAAGGATAAAATATACAATACTTAACAAAATGGTTCTTTGAAAAAATAAATACTACTTTTATACTAAATATGATTTTATAAATGCCATTAAAAATAATTATTTATATTATAAAATTTAATTTTAATACTAAATTGATATTAAAATATTTTTTCGAATTATATCTATACATAATATCATATTTTAATAATAATAATAATAATATTTATATATAACACACACACACATAATATTTTAATATAATATTTTTATTTCATTGTGAGTTATATTATTTTAAATTTATTATTTAGTAATATATGACTTCAATATACCTATTGGATATATTACCAATGAACATATTTTCAATGACCATATTTTTAATGACCATATTTATAATATCCAAATTATATTCCTATATATAGATTTACTAAATCATTTTTTCATTCCATTCATTCTTTAGAAAACACAATTCTTATTTCTTATTATTGATTTTACATAATTCTTTCTCTTTTCATGGCACTCTTCCCCATTATAAGTTTTTCTAGCTGTTAGTGATCCTTAAGGTCGAAGATGATCCAGGATATTTTCTATTCATAGAGATTTTATTTTTTCTATCTATTGTCCCATATTGATTTATTCTATTTTAATGGATGTAATTCATCCTTTGATAGGAATAATACATCATGTGTAGTACTTAGTTTTATGTCATTTTGTTATAATGTACCACTTATGAAATGATAAAGTGTATTTAGTTTGGTTCATATTTCTTAGGGTACATTTTTGAATCATGTTTCAATCCTTTTGAAAGAATTGAGAAATGCACTTTAAAATTATAGACATAAATAATAATAATAATAGTAATAATCATAGATGTTTCTAGAGGTTATAATCCAAGGAAAAATCAAACACACCATTGAGGAATTACAAATATATATATATATATATAAATTCTTAGTTAATATCACTATAATAAAAAAATGAAATGAATTTAACATATATATATATATATATTTAATATAGGAACCAAAATTCATAAAAAAATAATCATTGGAAATCTCATATGTTACATTCCACCACCTTAAAGAAATTGGATCCTCCTAATTTTACCCATTAATAAACTCTTATTAATGTTTTCTATTATTTTAATGAACTACAATACCATTCCTTAATGTTATCTTTAATATTAAATATGGAGGGTTTATAATATATGTCAAAAAATAAAAAATGTATAGAAAATTTTAAACCTATTGTGTGAAATTAGTTAGACATAACCTAGTATTCTAGAGAAAATGGTTATTTATCAAAGTCTATTTACCCAAAATATTCATAGTCCTAATTCCAAAAAATAACCAAAATTCACTTTGATACCAAATGAAATTCACCTAAACCCTGAATTCCAAATATAGTTTTAAACATACAAAATTTTAATACATCACAAGAATTAAAATCAACTCAAAATATTAAACGTTTTGTGCCTTTAGGAACTAGACACATAATACATCATCAAACTATACTATACCATAAAATATGAGATAATAAATCCTTTTAGTTAACTTATAAACCAATTAAAATCTCTAAAATTTATTACGGAAATAGTGAAACATAGGAAATGAGTAAGCTCAAATGCTTAATGAGGTGTAAAATAATTACAACGCAATTATCAATCATAAAAAAATTAGAAACATGGACATGAGGTAAATGGAATGACTAAAGGTGTAGGATCACTAAATCACAAGATGTGAAAATAATACATGATAATATAACCATAAATCATGGAATAAAAATGGGGTGAGATGTTATGATGGCCAATAATCATAAAAAATAATCAATCATAGAAACATGTCATAAGAGACTATATAACAACCCATAATTTTATCAATGGAATTTCCCCTATGATTATATAATTGTTTCATACATAGTAATGTAGTATTATAAAAAGAACATGAACCATATGATAGAAACAAAAACATTTTATTATAATAATTTCAACATTATATTTATATAATAAACATGTCCATAATAATTAAAAATATTACGATATGATAAAAAATAGAAAATAAGATAACTAAAATATGAAAATTTGGATATACTCTATCCACTAGAACAACTTAAATCTTGAAAAACAATATATAAATGAAAAAAACATTAATAATACAATATTTATCTTGGAAATGAAAATATATATAACCTTGAGAGAAAATAGATATCAATTAAAATTGAATGAAATATGAGGTATTTATATGAAGTTGGGAACCCATATGACCGTTACAAATATGATTGTTGAAATAGTAATTTGACCATTAGGAATAGTAACTTGACCATTATAATAAAATTATCAGTTATGGAAATATAATATAATATTTAGGTATCATAAAAAATGAAAATATGAAACACTTATACCATGATACAAGTAAATAAATGTTTTAAAAATAATAAAATAAGTGTTAGTATTTTTGTAAACCATATATATTTTATTTGAATTTTTATAACAAATATAATGATTTAAAAGAAAATTATTTTCCTAAAATAGGTTTATAAAGTAATATTCAATTGTACTGTAATGATAATAAAATTTTACAAGACCTTAAGTAATTTTTTCAATTGGTTAGAAAATTGATCATAATATTAACATTGGTAATTTTCAAATAAATAAAGATTTTATTTTAAAGTTATTTTTTTTTCATATTTATTAAATAATTTTCATAAAATAGACTTTATTTTTTGAATATTAATTCTGAAAAATGATTAGTATTAATTTTTGGTATTTTTCTAAAATAGTTAAATTTTAGTTGAATAGTGAAATACCGTAAAATATGGGATTTAACATTATCAGTTAAATACATGATTAATTGCATAAGGGATGATCTACTCACCCATTATTTTCAAATCACATACACCATTTACTTTATATAGTCATAATAATGTACACTATTTTTTATCTTGATCCAAAATAATAAACTAATGAATATAATAGTAAAAAACACCCCTCCCCCCTTATAAATACCAACCCTTACAACCCCTTCTCCTTACACTTTATAAGCTATATATCTTTATTAATTTATTCCCAATTATCTTCAAAATACTCTCCCCCACATTATAGGGCTACTATTATCATAAAAAGGCCAATTCTAAGTGCCTTATGGATTTTTTTAAGGAGATTACATTCTAGAGGTAATATTCTCAAACTACCTCTTCTAAATTCTTTTCTTTTTTTATATTTTATTCACCCCTCATCCTAAATGGAATAATTACTCTTGTATTATATTTTTAATGTAATTTTATAGTGCTAATGTAATATCTACCATACATACTCTTCTCTTCTCCTCTTATTTAAAAAATGGAACCATTGTCTATATTATATCAGTTCATCACCTCCGTGGACGATGAGTTTTCATTTTCCATTACCAACATCAATGTATGTATAAATTAACTTAAAATTATTTAAAATGAACTATATATATATTATATTTTTTCACACTCTTCAATGAATATATGACCATAATATTAAATAGAATTAAACTACTTCCCGATGGTTAGTAAAACCACCAAAATAAAATAACCATATGACATTAACATTTTCACTATATGAATCATCCATATATGGGAAAAATATGGGTATTTAAGAATATTTAAATTTATGTAAGAATATGAAAATAATTTCATTTCACTTATAGAGATATAATCCCATTTTAAAATAATATCTATAATTACCCTCAAGTTATCTGACCCTAGAACCATGAAATGAATTCCCCCAGAATAGTGAAATTTAACCTTATATATCATTTAAATGATTGTAAATTAAAAAATTTGTCATTCAGAGTAGGACACTCAAGAGGGTGGGGGGGGGGGGGGGTGAATTGAGTTCCTATAAAAATTTCTGTCTAAAATACTTATTTAAAAGTTCCCCAATTTGAATTATAAAACATCCCATTTAACTAAAGTAGCAGATTTATAAAAGTTTTGGTTGCTTGAAATATTTATCAAAGAGTGATTAGTTCTTAGTTAAAACTATATGGATTATTATTTTAACTTTTGAAATCAATATACTAAAAAAATTTCTAATATAAATAATACCTAAGATTAAATATCAAAGTAAAGTAGAGTTTTCAATGAATAAATAAAACAATGAAAAAAGAAATTTGAAATACACAACAGAATTTAAAAACAAGAGGTTCAATCACAAGCTGAGACTGAGTCCTCTCCACATGGTGATCACCTTCCACCAAGAAATTTATATAAATAAATTTTTATCCACACCCTAGATCGGGGTAACAAATAGTATACACACTATCTAGGTCAACTAGACCTCTTCTACAGTTTTTGTGGGAGTGCTAAAAACAAACAGGCCATACATGGACCTCTTTCACTATTATCTGTTGGAGTGTAAGGTGTAAAAAGATAGGTTTGTGAAGATATCAATGTAACTTCAAGTTTGGAACAAGATTAATTATGTGTTTATTAGAAAGAGACACACCCACACTATTCTAAAGGTAAAACATTACAAAAAAAGATCAGAATATAGATAAAAGAGTTTAGAAGGCTCTTTGTGTTTGTTTATGCAGATTGTGACTCCTCAAAGATGTGTTGAAATATAGCTCGATTCAATTTATTGAAACAACCAGAAAAACATAGTATAGTGAGAGATCCTGCCTTCTACTTCTAGTGAGGTAATGATGTGGAAGATGAGATCTTCTTCTTTCTTAGTATGATTCTACAAGAAGTTATTTGATTTTAGTTCCCAACATCTTTTCTTTGTGCATCTAAATTTTTAGTTCTTGAGTTATTTTAGGCACTCAAGAATCTTGGTATATTTCTCCGGCCCTTCTTTTATTTTAATCTAGACACAGTTTTATACACTATAACTAATAAAGATAATGTACCTCATACCTCATATTGAATTATGACATCCATTAAATGTTTTCTACAAAATATAGACAAAGTCATTAAAAGAAAATTTGGTTCTGAGTTTCAAAAATATAACAGTTAGAAATTTAAAATTAAATTAAAAAGGAAGTAATGAAGGTTTCTTTGGATCGACAGCTCAGAAGTGGTGAGTCAGGATTGGTAGGTTGCTCTATAGGTAGGTCGAATTGACAGTGACCCAACCATTGGTAGGTCATTCTGATGGTAGGTCCTCTTGAAAGTAATTCGGCTATTTTTAGATCATTCTTAGTGAAAATTATGATCATTGGTGAGTCATTATTTTGGTATCTCAAGATGAAAGTGACTCATGCCATCAACAAATCTTCTTGAATAATGACTCATCCTTATAAAAAATTCTGAATTGAACTGTTTAAAGGTTGATGTATCAGTGACTCAGTGCATCAGCATCTTAATGAATTAGTGACTCATATCAGTTCCTTTTCCTCTGCCAGATTTCATTATCCATGATGACAGTGAGACATATCATTGGTATATCCAATAGTGAGTTCACCCTGACAGTGACTCAGCCTAAATGATGACTTATCCTTAACAATTACTTATACTTCACCAAATTTTTCTAACCTATCATATGTAGTAAAACACTAACATAATGGATTAATCTTATATTTAAACATAATTAAACATGAATAAACATAATTAAGCATGATAATATATAATTAGGCAAGATTTGGAAGCATTAAAACTAGAGGAGTCATAAAATCTCCTCCTTTTTTATGATAAAAAATCATGGCATTAACAATCCATTCATAATGATCAAAGGAACTATTCTTCTTAATAGATCATACTGATCATGTGAGAATAAATTATGAGAAAAACAAACTCAAATTAAATACCAAGAAAATGAAATTAAATCCATATCATTCTCTAAAATCCATGATTAGTTTCAAGTTAAGTTAAATTTCATCTCAAATTTCTCCCCCTTTTGGGATTATAAAAAAGAGATCAAATAATAAGAGATCAAAACATGGACGAAAAGATAATATATTGCATTATAAAAATAATGTACAATAGATAATAAAATGTCAAGAATACAGCCCTATCAAAGATCAATCCAATCAATTATTCTCCAAAGAAGGATCTATAGGAGCCTTTCCCTTATCATAAGGAGAAATGGATGGAGGAACAATAGGTACATAAGGGGCTGCAATATAAAACTAAAGAACGAGAACTCTAGAAGGGATAAGGGTGGAAGATTTTGGGTAGAAGATGTAGGAGTAGTAAGTTCCCTATAGATTATAGGTCTTATATGACTAAGAGATTGTTATTTAGACATGGGAAATGGTTGAAGAGTTATAGTAAGAGGAGAAAAAGGATTTCTAAACGTAGTATCTTTGATCTGAGGATCAACTGATCGATAGATTCAACCTGATGGAAAACTCTCCCTCACTGGTTGAATGGGGAATGCCTTTGGTGCTACAATAGTAGTACTCTGATGATGCAGGTAAGGATTCAAAATTTTTATAAAGTCCATGATTATCTTCCAATATTTCTCCATATCATTTGTTAAATCATACTTATTCTCCATAAACATCTGAAGTGATGGAGTTAACTCTTTGAGCTGTTTGACTTGTTCTTTAAAGGCTTGGGTAAGAGGAGGTATCCTTATATTTTCAACCAAATACTTGAAATGACTATCCAGATTATTTTTAGTGTAGATCATTTTAAAGTATAAATCTAATTTCTTTGTAATTTCCAATTTAGGATTAGTTGCTGCTTTTATGTAACATATTACTATGTCATATACATGATCACTATTCTGTTGAATTTTTCTTAGGTTCTCTTTGTAACACCCGAGATTTTTATGAGTAATATTTTGTTTTTATGTTATATATATATATCATCAAAAGAATCTTTCACTACACACTAGCTTGGATTACTTTACACGCAATCACGACCTTCCTCGATAGCTTGTGTTGTACGCAATACCGAGTTTCACTAAACGACGATATGCTATCAAAATATTATTTAAAATAGCCGTTATGAATAGTAATAACCACTTTTTGAAATTTTATCTTTCAAAATGGACTTCATTTTTGGATTCGGAATACCGAAATTAGCCTAGGGTAAAATTTTGGTATTTTTCTAAAAACTTTCAATTTTTGATGAATAGTGAAACCACTAAGTGGTAGGTTAAAAACTGAATTTTGCATAAAACTTAATTTTACCGCTTCTGTGAATGGAATTTCGAAAATCTGACAGACACGGTTGATATCAGTAAGTAAAATTTGGTTCAATGAGATAAAAATAATTTTTGGGTGAATAGCAACTTTTTACTTTTTTTACCGCGGTTAATAGTAAATAGGGTAACTAAGGGTAAATATGATATTACTATTACCCTAAAACATGTCCTAATTCTATTGGATAAGTGTAATTCGACCAAAAACAACCTTATTAATATAATATTACCATTTAGGTCCACTTGGATTAGATCATGACATTTAATATTATTTTATTTAATGAATAGTTAAAATAGTTAAAATCAAAGTTTAATAAGTAAATCATTTTTAATATGGGGTTATACATAATATAAATTCGACTATAAATATTAATTATAAATCTAAAAAGATTTCCTACATAATGGTATTTTATTTGAAATTTTTAGACATTAAATAATTTAATTTATTTATGACATAATGATGATGCAGTAATTATCTTATTAATGAAATATTGACATAATTGATGTTATAAACACTAAAATAAATTTAATTTGAGACTTTTTATGAATTACACTAATTTTATAGGTTACTATGATATATTAGTGTTGATTTAATCAACTTGGTTTGAACATATAATTCTTTTATGACTTTCACAAAAATCATATATCAAATAGTGTCAAAATTGACACAAAATAGTTTTTAAATAAAATATTATATTATTTATTGTTATTTTATTCCTAAAAATCTAAGTTTTGGCCAAATGACTTAGATAAGGATATATATATTAATAATAAAAAATTTGGGGTTCGTTTGGTATGTTATAGTAAGTGTATTAACCATATAGTGTAAGAAAACAAAAAGACACGGTAAAAGTTAAATTATTTAACTTAGAGTTAAATCTAATTGATAAGGTTAAAATAATAACCTAAACTTGTCTAAATCCTATTGGTTGATAATATTTCGACCCATCCCCACTTTACCTTCGAAATAAGACCCTTTGGAACCATTATAAACCGATTTTGACTTTAATATAAAATAATATTTTGAGATATTCCTAAGGTGCCCATCTCCTCCCTTATAAAAGGGCACCTCCTCCCCCTCCTCCTCACACCAATTTGAGCACTCAAGCTCGGCCAAACCCAGAAAAAATCCCTTCTACACTTCCCTAGAATAATCCTAGAGGTCCTGGTCTTCTTCAAAGACCAATCTTAGTTCCCTAAGTGGAGGATTCAAAGAGGCGTTTCAAAGAAGAGGTAATATCCATTACCGATCTTTTCAATTTATTTCTTCTTCAACTTCTTATTATTTAGTTGTTTCATGATAAAGTAATAACATCAGTATTACTTACATACTGATATGTTATTATAAATATGAAACAACCCTAATTCACCTTCTATCCATCCTACAGAAAAATGAAATCACCACGCGTGCGTACGTATGGAATACCATCTCCACGCCGTGGTGTAATCTATTTTCCACCATCACCTTAAAAGGATGGGTATAATGGTGTAATGAGTAACTATATATGATTATTATAAAATTATATTGATACTGAAATAGTATAAATACACTTAAATACAATTCCACGATCATGGGAACAATATCATCGCTCGTGCGTACGTACGGAATACCGTCTCCACGATGTGATGCGACTCGTTCTACATGATCATCATTACATAGTAATTATATAAATAAATTGAATGAATAAATATGATATATGTTACAATAATACCATTCTGGATATAAGGTATCTATAACCTTAAAAGAAGAATAATAATTTATTCCGCAAAACATGCATAAGAACAAAAGGAAATAAAGACCCGAGTAACAAGTAAAAATGAAATATTACTAATAAGAAGCTAAGAATATGACCATATATGATATCATATCAATATGTATGATTCTGTAATAAGTCAATAACATTATTTAAACCATTATACAGGAGCTTCAGACACGTACAAAGCAAATCGGACCTAAGGTAAGGAAATATCACAATCTCATTTTTATCCGAGATTGTTTATACTTTGGAATTTACTAGGGTGTATTTTATAATCCACATCCATGTTTCCTCAATATGTACTATTATATCCATACACGTACAATTTTTTAAATCCAATTTTACCCTTCAGTGAGTTTTTAGTAAAAGATATGAAAGGAATCTTTTGTCATTTTTCGTACGAGGTACTTTTTGACTTTTCCAACAAAAGTACGAGAAGAATGTTTTTTTAACTTATACGGCAAGAATGGATTTTTAAAACATTATTTCCAAGAATATTCCTTTATAAGTTTTCAAGTTTATTTTTAATCAAAATATTTTAGTTTATAATTGTATGACATGTTAAGAAAAGAAAAGTGTTTTTGAAGTAGAAAGGATATTTTCCTCAAGAATGGAGTTCAAATGTTTTATCAAAATTATTTTCCATCTAAGATAATATAGGGTTATGTTTTTATCCCTATTATTACATTGATTTGATTATGTTGTGAGGGAATTATTTTTATGAAGTCATTTACCTTATATGATTTGTTTTATGATGTCATGATGTTTCAAGAATCCCATTTTTGTTACATGTGTTATGCGATGATGTATGATTTATGATTATGTGGAACACATAAGAAAGGATTCATTATAAGATGGGTGGGACCTATATCTCCCTCCAATGCATTGGTTAAGATTTATATCTCATGAGATAGACATGGCTGGAACAGAAGGTTATTTCGGTTCAGTGATACAGGATTGAAACGAGGAGTGAACTCGGTTCAGAAATGGACTTTGTTCGCTAAGATAGTCTTGGCAATGAGTCATGACTAACAAGAAATGATTTTTCATGATTATGTGTGCATGCCAAAAAGTTTCAAGTTTTATGTTATGATTATGGGGATCTCATTTACTTCTATGATTTATTCCATGTTAATATATTATGATCTCTTTTACAGGTTATGATTTTCAAAAAGATATGATATGATTTTTATTTCCTTTATTTGCCCTTCCTGAGCATTTGATCTCACCCTTTTTTGTATGTTTTCTTTTCCCCAGGTCAGGAAGATGGATATTAAGTAGAATATGCAAAAAGGGACTCTAGATATGATGAAATAAATGGGAGGCAAAGTAGATGCTTTATGAACCAGTTGTTTATGTTTCCCAGTTTCTAAAGACACTATACCTATACGTTCCTTTGTGGTTTTGTCATATGTTGTAATAAGTGTGCTTCAATTTTGAAGTATTAAAAATGAATGTAAAGTATGGGTCGTTATAGTTGGTATCAGAGGAAAGGTATAGTCAACCTTTGGAAACTAGGATGTGAAAGCCTTAGTAAGAACCCTAAGGATAAGTCTAAGCATAGAACACAATATTAGTGTTTTAGAAATGGACATGAATAACCTAGGATAATACCTTAAGCGTGAAAATTTTATTCTTGAATTATGTGGTTTTCCTATTATAATTAGTGTTGCTCACACTATTCTTCTTGGTTTTAGTCAATGGCTGGAACCCGAAGGAACCGTATTAATGCGGAATGCGATGGGCAATGCAATGATTGTCCCCCTGACCAACCAAACGATATGGGAGCTGGAATGAAAAATCTTGTAGCCATGCTCACACAACTTTCTCAAGCTATGAATCATGCAGGACTTCCAAACAAGAAAAGGAAGGAGCAACATTCTGTTGAATCCTTCATGAGGCAGCGTCAACCTTCTTTCAGCGGGTCTACTGATCCATTAGTTGCTGAACAATGGATTAGTACTACTAAAAAGATATTTTCAGTTCTTCAATGTTCTGAACATGATAAAGTCATCCTAGTAGTGTATCATTTGGAAGGAGATGCTGATCAATGGTGGAATCTTATTAAGAATACGAGGCAAAGGGATGAAATTGAGTCCATAGAATGGGAAGAGTTCAAGAACTTATTTTTCAATAAGTACTTCCCTCGTATTCTCCGAACAAAGATAGAGAAAGAGTTTCTTGAACTGAAGCAAAGGGATGATGAATCTGTTGGTACCTATGAAGCAAATTTTACAAGACTTGCAAGGTACGCTTCTGGTATTATTATCCAACCTGAGAGTAAGATCGATCGATTCTTTAGTGGCTTAAAACCAAGTCTTCGAAGGGCGTTAGCCATAAGGGACTTCAATAGCTATGAGGAAATCGTTCGATGTGCTCTCAAAGTCGAGATGGAGATTGGAGTAACCCATCAGTCATATGGGTTTGATAAGAAGAGGAAAATGGAATTCAAAGGAAAATCTAAAGAGCACACTGAAAAGAAGATGAGCTTTCCCTTATGCTCAAAGTGTGGAAAGAAACATGGAGAGAGTTGTCTTCAAGGGACAAGTAAATGTTTCAAATGTGGAAATGAAGGTCATCGGGCATTTGAATGCTGCGATGATGGGAAGAAGATGTCTAATGATGCAAACAAAGGAAGGGATACACAGAATGAACCTACTACACTTCAATGTTTCAAGTGCAAGGAGATGGGGCATTATGCCAATCAATGCCCAAATCCAAGGGTTGATGATGATGGTATACGTCAACAAACTCTTAAGGATAAAGACAAAGGAAAGTCACATGCAATTTCTATCAGCGATGTGGAGTACGATAACGAAGTGGTGAAAGGTACACTTACCATCCACTCAAAAGTAGCAAATGTTTTATTTGATTCTGGATCCACCCACTCTTTTATTTCTGAAGAATTTTCTAAGGGTATCACCGTATTACCTCAACAATTAGATGTTGAGTTAGCTGTGACAACACCTAATGTCACATCAATCGCATCAAAAGTTTATAATTCTTCTCCGATCGATGTTTGTGGGAAAGTGCTTCCTGCAAATCTGGTGATCCTTCCTATAGTGGAATTTGATGTGATTCTTGGCATGAATTTGATTTCTTTATACGGAGCTCATATCAATTTCCGAAGAAGGGAAGTCACATTTCATATTCCAGATCAATCTATGATCGTCTATCAATGCAAGGATGAACATAACCTTCCAGTGGAAATTTCTTCCATCTTATGGGTATTGATTCCACTAAATGAAGGTTATTTATCTCAAATGGTTGGTGAGAAACTCACGATTAAGAATATGCCCATCGTACAGAAGTTTGATGATGTCTTTCCGGAGGAATTACCGGGTCATCCACCAAATCGTGAAGTTGAGTTTTCAATAGAACTCGTACCGGGTGCTTTGCCTATTTCAAAGACACCTTATAGAATGGCCCCAATTGAGTTGCAGGAATTGAAGAAGCAACTCCAAGAGAATCTTGATAAGGGATTCATACGCCCTAGTGCGTCACCTTGGGGAGCACCTGTTCTATTTGTTAAGAATAAAGATGGATCAATGAGACTCTGCATTGATTATCGAGAACTTAACAAGATCCCTATCAAGAACAAATATCCTCTCCCATGCATTGATGACTTATTTGACCAACTATGTGGAGCTCAATACTTTTCCAAGATTGATCTTCGTTCAGGGTATCATCAATTAAGGGTCAGAAGGGAGGATATACCAAAGACGGCTTTCCGTACAAGGTATGGACACTATGAATTTATAGTGATGCCATTTGGTCTTACTAATGCCCCTGCTATCTTCATGGATCTAATGAATAGAGTCTTTAGAGACTATCTTGATAAATTTGTGGTAGTCTTTATAGACGATATTCTTTTCTATTCAAAGAGCAAGGAAGAGCATGAAGATCACTTGATAATTATATTTAAGACCCTGAGAAAGGAGAAGCTTTATGCCAAATTTACCAAGTGTGAATTTTGGCTTCAAAAAGTTTCATTTTTTGGTCACATAATCTCAAAAGAGGGGATATCTGTGGATCCAGCAAAAATAGAGGTTATCGAAAGATGGTCGAGACCAACAACAGTAACTAAGATCTGAAGTTTTCTTGGTTTGGCTGGATATTATCGACGTTTTGTGAAAGATTTTTCACGATTATCTAATACACTCACCAAGTTGACTCGTAAAGGAGTTAAGTTTGTTTGGACAAAGGAATGTGAAAAGAATTTCAAGGAGTTGAAAAGAAGGTTATCCAGTGCACCTGTGCTCACACTGCCTTGTAGTGGAGAAAGGTTTGTGATCTACAGTGATGCATCCAAGAAGGGATTGGGGTGTGTTATTATGCAAAATGATATGGTGATAGCTTATGCCTCACGACAGTTGAAAATACATGAGCAAAATTACCCAACTCATGATTTGGAGTTAGCTGCGGTAATCTTTGCATTAAAGATTTGGAGGCATTACCTATATGGTGAAAGGTGTGATATTTATACTGATCATAAAAGTTTAAAGTATATTTTCACACAAAAGGAGCTGAATATGCGTCAAAGAAGATGGCTGGAGCTGATTAAGGATTATGATTGCTCAATCCATTACCACCCTGGGAAAGAAAACAAGGTGGCAGATGCATTAAGTCGACAAGACCATGCTAGTTTATCCATGATGAGGATCACAAAAGATCCAATATTTATGGATTTACAAAGGATGGATCTTGGAATTATAATGGAAGGGGAAAAATCTTATCTTTCTCAAATGAATGTTCAACCATCTATACATGTGAAGATTAAAGAGGCACAGAAAGAAGATGTCGAGTTACAAAAGAAGGTGAGAAATGTTCCTGAATTCAACCTTGATTGTGATGGGATAATAAAGTTTAGGAATCGGGTTTGTGTTCCTCCCATCCCCGAATTAAAGAAGGAGCTGCTGGATGAGGCTCATAGTTCTTCATTCTCTATTCATCCTGGAAGCACAAAGATGTATAGGGACCCGAAAGAGTACTTCTGGTGGGATGGCATGAAAAGAGATGTTGCTGAATATGTCTCTCGATGCTTGGTTTGTCAACAAGTTAAAGCTGAGAGACAGAAGTCTAAGGGGATGTTACAACCATTACCCATACCCGAATGTAAATGGGAAAATATCACTATGGACTTTGTCACAGGACTTCCTAAAACATCCAAAGGCAATAATGCTATCTGGGTCATAGTTGATCGTCTTACAAAGTCTGCACACTTCATTTCTATTAGAGAGGATTTCTCTCTAGATCAGCTTGCAAGGATATATGTAAAGGAAGTGGTAAGATTTCATGGAGTACCACTTTCTATTATATCTGATCGGGATCCGAGATTTACCTCGAAGTTCTGGCGAAGTCTTCAGCATACTCTGGATACAGAGTTGAGTTTCAGCACTGCTTATCATCCTCAGACCGACGGTCAGTCTGAGAGAACAATTCAAACCCTAGAAGATATGTTGAGATCTTGCTCTATGGATTTCAAAGGAGGATGGGATCAACACCTACCTTAGGTGGAATTTTCTTATAATAATAGATTTCACTCCAGTATTCATATGGCTCCTTATGAAGCTCTCTATGGAAAGAAATGTAGGACTCCAACTTGCTGGGATGAAGTTGGGGAAAGAAAGCTATTAGGACCTGATCTTGTTGATGAAATGGCAGAAAAGGTAAGATCTATTCAACAACACATAAGCGAAGCTCAGAGTCGACAGAAAAGTTATGCCGACAACCGAAGAAAAGACCTAGAGTTTGAAGTGGGTGATAAAGTTTTCTTACGAATATCTCCCTCGAAGAGGGTTATGAGATTTGGAAAGAAGGGGAAGTTGAGCCCTAGATATATTGGTCCTTTCGAAATACTGGATCGTGTTGGAAAGGTAGCTTACCGATTGGTGCTTCCACCGAATCTATCTCAAGTTCACGATGTGTTCCATGTATCTCTCCTGAGAAAGTACATACCTGATCCTTCACATGTACTCAGCTCAGAAGTTGTACCATTGGAGCAAGATCTTTCTTATGAAGAACAACCGATAGAGATTCTGGATCATAGCGAAAAAGTCCTACGAAACAAGACCAATTGATTGGTGAAAGTTTTATGGAGGAACCACCAATTATAAGAAGCTACATGGGAGCTTGAGGATATGATTAGGGAGAGGTACCCTCATCTGTTTGTTACAAAGTGACGAATTTCGAGGGCGAAATTCATTTTAAGGGGGGTAGAATGTAACACCCGAGATTTTTATGAGTAATATTTTGTTTTTATGTTATATATATATATCATCAAAGGAATCTTTCACTACACACTAGCTTTCCTTACTTTACACGCAATCGCGACCTTCCTCGATAGCTTGCGTTGTACGCAATACTGAGTTTCACTAAACGACGATATGCTATTAAAATATTATTTAAAATAGCCGTTATGAATAGTAATAACCACTTTTTGAAATTTTATCATTCAAAATGGACTTCATTTTTGGATTCGGAATACCGAAATTATCCTAGGGTGAAATTTTGGTATTTTTCTGAAAACTTTCAATTTTTGATGAATAGTGAAACCACTAAGTGGTAGGTTAAAAACTGAATTTTGCATAAAACATAATTTTACCGCTTATGTGAATGGAATTTCGAAAATTTGACAGACACGGTTGATATCAGTAAGTAAAATGTGGTTCAATGAGATAAAAATAATTTTTTGGTGAATAGTAACTTTTTACTTTTTTTACCGCGGTTAATAGTAAATAGGGTAACTAAGGGTAAATATGATATTACTATTACCCTAAAACATGTCCTAATTCTATTGGATAAGTGTAATTAGACTAAAAACAACCTTATGAATATAATATGACCATTTAGGTCCACTTGGATTAGATTATGACATTTAATATTATTTTATTTAATGAATAGTTAAAATAGTTAAAATCAAAGTTTAATAAGTAAATCATTTTTAATATGGGGTTATACATAATATAAATTCGACTATAAATATTCATTAGAAATATAAAAAGATTTCCTACATAATGGTTTTTTATTTGTAATTTTTAGACATTAAATAATTTAATTTATTTATGATACAATGATGATGCAGTAATTATCTTATTAATGAAATATTGACATAATTGATGTTATAAACACCAAAATAAATGTAATTTGAGCCTTTTTATGAATTCCACTAATTTTATAGGTTACTATGATATATTAGTGTTGATTTAATCAACTTGGTTCGAACATATAATTCTGTTATGACTTTCACAAAAATCATATATCAAATAGTGTCAAAATTGACACAAAATAGTTTTTAAATCAAATATTATAATATTAATTGTTATTTTATTCCTAAAAATCTAAGGTTCGGAAAAATGACTTAGATAAGGATATATATATTAATAATAAACAATTTGGGGTTCGTTTGGCATGTTATAGTAAGTGTATTAACCATATAGTGTAAGAAAACAAAAAGACACGGTAAAAGTTAAATTATTTAACTTAGAGTTAAATCTAATTGATAAGGTTAAAATAATAACCTAAACTTGTCTAAATCCTATTGGTTGATAGGATTTCGACCCATACCCACTTTACCTTCAAAATAAGACCATTTAGAACCATTATAAACTGATTTTTACTTTAATATAAAATAATATTTTGAGATATTCTTAAGGTGCCCCTCTCCTCCCTTATAAAAGGGAACCTCCTCCCCCTCCTCCTCACACCAATTTGAGCACTCAAGCTCGACCAACCCCTGACAAAATCCCTTCTACACTTCCCTAGAATAATCCTAGAGGTCCTGGTCTTCTTCAAAGACCAATCTTAGTTCCCTAAGTGGAGGATTCAAAGAGGCGTTTCAAAGAAGAGGTAATATCCATTACCGATCTTTTCAATTTCTTTATTCTTAATCTTATTCTTATTTAGTTGTTTCATGATAAAGTAATAACATTTGTATTACTTACATACTGATATGTTATTATAAATATGAAACAACCCTAATTCACCTTCTATCCATCCTACGGAAAAATGAAATCACCGCGCGTGCGTACGTACGGAATACCGTCTCCATGCCGTGGTGTAATCTATTTTCCACCATCACCTTACAAGGATGGGTATAATGGTGTAATGAGTAACTATATATGATTATTATAAAGTAATATTGATACTTAAATAGTATAAATACACTTAAATACAATTACACGATCATGGGGACAATATCATCGCTCGTACGTACGTACGGAATACCGTCTCCACGATGTGATGCGACTCGTTCTACATGATCATAATTACATAGTAATTATATAAATGAATTGAATGAATAAATATGATATATGTTACAATAATACCATTCTGGATATAAGGTATCTATAACCTTAAAATAATAATAAGAATTTATTCGGCAAAACACGCATAAGAACAAAAGGCAATAAAGACCCGAGTAACAAGTAACAATGAAATATTAATAATAAGAAGCTAAGAATATGACCATATATGATATCATATCAATATTTCTGATTATGTAATAAGTCAATAACATTATTTAAACCATTATACAGGAGCTTCGGACACGTACAAATCAAATTGGACCTAAGGTAAGGAAATATCACAATCTCATTTTTATCCGAGATTGTTTATACTTTGGAATTTACTAGGGTGTATTTTATCATCCACATCCATGTTTCCTCAATATGTACTATTATTTCCATCCACTTATAATTGTTTAAATCCAATTTTACCCTTCGGTGAGTTTTTAGTAAAAGATATGAAAGGAATCTTTTGTCGTTTTTCGTACGAGGTACTTTTTGACTTTTCCGACAAAAGTACGAGAAGAATGTTTTTTTTAACTTATACGACAAGAATGGATTTTTAAAACATTATTTCTAAGAATCTTCCTTTATAAGTTTTCAAGTTTATTTTTAATAAACTTCTTTTAGTTTATAATTGTATGACATGTTAAGAAAAGAAAAGTGTTTTTGAAGTAGAAAGGATATTTTCCTCAAGAATGGAGTTCAAATGTTTTATCAAAATTATTTTCCATCTAAGATAATATAGGGTTCTGTTTTTATCCCTATTATTGCATTGATTTGATTATGTTGTGAGGGAATTATTTTTATGAAGTCATTTACCTTATATGATTTTTTTTATGATGTCATGATGTTTCAAGAATCCCATTTTTGTTACATGTGTTATGCGATGATGTATGATTTATGATTATGTGGCACACATAAGAAAGGATTCATTATAAGATGGGTGAGACCTATATCTCCCTCCAATTCATTGGGTAAAGATTTATATCTCGTGAGATAGACATGGATGGAACAGAAGGTTATTTCGGTTCAGTGATACAGGACTGAAACGAGGAGTGAACTCGGTTCAGAAATGGACTTTGTCCGCTAAGATAGTCTTGGAAATGAGTCATGACTAACAAGAAATGATTTTCCATGATTATGTATGCATGAAACAAAGTTTAAAGTTTTATGTTATGATTATGGGGATCTCATTTTCACTTCTATGATTTATTCCATGTTAAGATATTATGATCTCTTTTGCAGGTTATGATTTTCAAAAAGATATGATATGATTTTTATTTCCTTTATTTGCCCTTGCTGAGCATTTGAGCTCACCCTTTTTTGTATGTTTTCTTTTCCCCAGGTCAGGAAGATGGATATTAAGTAGAATATGCAAAAAGGGACTCTAGATATGATGAAATAAATGGGAGGCAAAGTAGATGATTTATGAACCAGTTGTTTATGTTTCCCAGTTTCTAAAGACACTATACCTATACGGTCCTTTGTGGTTTTGTCATATGTTGTAATAAGTGTGATTCAATTTTGAAGTATTAAAAATGTATGTAAAGTATGGGTTGTTATACTCTTGGTCTGTTCCACCCATCATGGTTTTAAGATCTTATCTAATCACTATTATGAACATTTAAACATTAGAAGACTGAATAGTAGAAGCATTTGAGGTTGCAGATTCCTTCACTTCATCTTTGAATAAGGATTTAAAATTTTCCAGATCAAGAGTTGGAGGAGGAGTAGCAATATCTTCCTCAGAAGATGTGTCCTCAAGAGTGTTTACAATATTTTCCAAGGATTATCCATACTTAGCTGACATCCCTTTCAAAACTGGAATGAGTACATCTAACTCATCACTTATACTTTTATTTTCCAATATTACACCTTGAAGTTATGAAACTAACTGAGGTTGAATTGGGGTAAGAATATTTTCTGAAATCATAACTGCATCAGATTCACTAAGGCTTGCAACAGGTGCTAGTTGAGGTTGGAAGATACCTTTAACCACAGAGTACATATATTCTTTAAATTTTTTGAAACCATTCAGATTCACATAATCTACAGGTAATGGTGGAATAGGAGAATCATAAATAGGAGTAGAAGCAGGATCTACTACTAGAATAAGTTCAATTTATAGAGTTTTTTCAACTAGAACTTGTTGAGAATGACCTACTACTTCAAACAATGATCCCTTAGGACCAGATGCCTCATCATATGAATCAGGGTAATCTAAAACCCCAAGTAACATATCCTGGAAACATTTCCTATTAATCAGATATCACATCATAAGGAATTAGAGTATCAACTTTTACCTTTTTTTTGTTTCTCCCCCTCAACAGATACTTCCTCTTTAGTAGGTGATTACCTCTAAATTGGTTCTTTGTTTCTGACATAAGCAAGTTCTTTCACTGGAGAAACTAGAAATTATTTTTCAATATGAACTTCCTCATTCATATGAACATCTGGAGCTCTTTCCTCATCCAAAAATAACTCATGAGGTTCATCAGATTTCAAAACTGATTCTTGTTCCACTAAAGCATTATCAACAGGATTTACAAGATCATCATGATCTAGATTAAGGTCAATTGGTTCTACAAAAGGACCTTGATCATCATTAGGATAGTTTGATCCACTATCATATTCACCACTCCTTCTTCTTCCTCATCATTTGCATCATTTTCATTTTCTTCACCAGATTCTTCTCCTTCATCTTTATCTTATGGTAGGAGAGGTTATTTTGTAGGAAGAGTCTTAGGAGGTCCAGATAGTCCATAGATCATCCTTTCAAGACTTCCTTCAATATCTGGGTCACCTCTATCATCAATAGAATATTCTTCTCCTTGATATGCTTCAGATTCTTCTTCTTCATCATCAGAATACTCCCCAACATCATCTGGTCCTAGACCAGGATCAACCATGTCTCTTGGACTTGATGGGTTATCAACATGATTGAATTCCTCATAAATATTATCATTACCTTAAACCCATTGTTTCTTCCAAGGATTCCAACTGATCTTAATCCTCCTAAAAATGATCTTAGTGATGCAAAACCCATCACAATTAGTTAATTATTGTTCATCCTCACTCACCATACCTTTTAATTTCAATATTGTAAAAATAAAATCTGGATAAATAAAGGAATTTGACTTGGATTGGGGTTTCATAATTTCATTCATATGAACTATTAAATACCTATACAAGTTAATCTTGAATCCTTTTTAATTAGATATAGAAAATAGACATCTTGGTATTTAATAGAGGGAAAATCCCCTTTTCTTGGATATAACTGGTGGTGGATAAATTTGAACAATATTGTACATTCACCATCAATCTTTGTTTCTATTGATATTTTAAGAGCTCCATTTCCAGTAATCTTTGTCAAAGCATCCTCAAAACTAAAAATATAACTTGTAGAAGGAGTAATGCCTTGATAATCATTAAAAATACCTTTATGAGGTACTTTCTAGCATTCAGACCACTAATTTGAAGAAAAGGAAACTCTTTCACCATTTATCCAAGACTTAATCCAAAAAATTTTAGAGCCCTCAAGATTAAATTCTAAATGAAATTAAAACTCATGAACAAGCTTAGGATAAAATGATATCATGTTGTTGGATAACCACTCCAACCACCATTGTTCTTGAAATACATTCAACAAGAGAGACTTACTTGTTAGTAACCATTTAGAATGATCTTCGTTTTCGGGAGTGATGATTCATCTTTCAAGTTTGGGATGGATATATTTTGATTTAGGTTGAATGGATTCACCTTTCTACTTATTATAAGGATGCGGCTCATCTAAATACTTCTTAGAGACATGCTTAACTTGGGACATATGTGAGATTTTAAGGTTTCTGTTCAAAAGAGAAAGGTAGGAGTTCATGATAGAAGATTGCGAGAGAAGGAGTGTGAGAGTGAGTAAGTGAGTTGGATAAATTTGAGTTTTATCATTTAGGGATTTAGAAATCATAAATCAGGAAATGTAGATTAAAATAAAATTAAATGAATAAAACAATGACATTTTAACTTCTAGACAGAAAAATAAAGAAGTACTTAACTATGTGACACAACGGTGAGTCATCAACGGTGAGACATAATGGTGAGACATCAACAGTGAGAAAAAATAGTGATTCATCAATGGTGAGACATAAATAGTGAGACACAACAGTAAGTCATCAATGGTGAGACATAAATAGTGAGACATCAACGACGAGTCATCAATAGTGAGACATCAACAATGAGTTATCAATGGTGAGACATTAACAATGAGACATCAAAGGTGAGTCATCAATGGTGAGACACTCAAAATTTATCATCCATAACTCATGTATAATGTATTTTATTCTTTCATAATGTAAAGGCTTAGTAAAAATATCAACAAGTTGATGTTCAGTTCCAATAAATTCTAGATTTATATAACCTTTTTGAAAATGATCTATCAAAAAGTGATGTCTTACATCAATATGTTTTGTTATTGATTGAGAAACTAGATTATTAGAGATATTAATAGCACTTATGTTATCATATTTTATAGGGATATGTCTAAATTGATATCCATAGTCTAGTAATATGGGTTTCATCCACAAAATTTGAGCACAAAAACTACTAGTAGCTATGTATTTAGCTTCGGTAATAGATATTGCAACAAAATTTTTCTTCATACTAGACCATGAGACTAGATATTTTCCCAAAAAATGACATGTTCTAGAGGTTATTTTTCTATCTAAATTGAAACCACCAAAGTCAGCATCAGAATAACTAACTAAGTCAAATGGTTGTCCTCTAGGATAGAACAGTCCTAAGTTGATAGTATATTTGCAGTATTTGATAATTCTTTTAACAGCAAGAAGATGTGACTCTTTAGGGTTTTCTTGAAAACGGGCATACATACACACACTTAAAATAATATCATGTTGACTAGCTATAAAGTAAAGAAGTCTTCCAATCAAACCTATGTAATTGGTTTGATCTACCGATTTTCTATTTTCATCAACATTCAATTTATAGGTGGTACTCATAGGATTATAAATACTTTTAATGCTACCCAAATTAATTTTTTAAGAAAAATATTTAGTATATCAACTTTGATTTAATATAATACCTTCCTTATTTTTAAAAATTTGAAATACAAGAAAGAATTTTAGTTCACCCATTATTCTCATTTCAAACTCATTTTGCATCATTTTTTGAAAAATCAACAAATAAATATTTTTTTTAATATTAAACATATAATATCAACAATATATATTTTAACAAATAACACATATTTAGAAATTATTTTTTATGAAAATATTAGGATCAATAATCCCTTTAGTAAATCATTTAGAAATAAGAAAAGTGTTGAGCCTATCATACCAAGATCTTGGAGCCTGTTTTAAACCATAAAATGCTTTTATTAATTTAAAAACATGATTTGGAAAATGAGGGTTTTTAAAAACATGGGGTTGTTCCACAAAACAACCTTAACTATATAACCATTTAAGAATGCACTTTTGACATCCATTTCATAAAGTTTGAAATTAAGATGTGCTATATAAGCTAGTAGTATTCCAATGGCTTAAAGTCGAGCTACAGGTGAAATGGTCTCTTCATAGTCTATTCCTTCCTCTTGAATATAACCTTTTGAAACTTTTCTACCTTTATTTCTTACTATTATACCAGCTTCATCTACTTTATTTCTAAACACCCACTTAGTGCCTATTGTCAATGTGTCTTTGGGTCTATCAACTAGTTTCTACACTTTATTTGTTTCAAACTAGTTTAAACCTTATTGCATAACCATCATCTAGAATTCATCATTTATTTCATCATTGATTTTCTTAGGTTCAAGCTGTGAAAAAAAGACTTGATGTTCAAACTAGTTTCTTAGAGAAGATCTAGTTTGGTTTCCTTTCTCTAAGTCTCTAAATACAACATCTAAAGGAGATATCTTAAGAGTTTTAACAGATCTAGAGAATGAAGGGATGATTATTTTAGTTTCATCTATAGGTTTGGGTTCCCTTTGATTATAATCAAGAGAGTTCCCAGAACTTGATTTTTCAGCTTCTTAAACAACAGAATCAGAGGCTATAGAATTTAATTCTAGATTCAACATATTGTCCTCAAGATTTTATAGGGAGGCTTTGGACTCATGTGGATCTGTTTCACCAAACATAACATTAAATAATTATTCCATACACTTGATTATCTTATTAAAAACTCTATAGGCTTTATTATATATTGAATAACCTAGTAAAATTCCTTTATCACTCTTGGAAAATTTTTTGTCTAGATTATCTTTTGTATTGATAATAAAGACTTTGCAACTGAAAATTAGAAGTAATTAACCTTGGTTTTTATATTATTCGATATACCATAGGGGTTTTCTTTAGGATATGCCTAATTAATACTCTATTGATTATATAAAAGCTCTATTCATAGCTTCTAGAAAATAATAAATAGTTTTATCATATTTATTAAGTATAGTCTAGGCTATCACTTGTAAAGTTCTATTTCTCCTTTATAAAAATCCATTATGTTGGGGTGTCCTAGGAGTAGATAAGTTATGACTATAGACATTTTGTGAGAAAAAATATTCAAATTATTGATCTTAAAACTCATGGCCATGATTACTTCCTAAATTTTTTATTATAAGTCCACTTAAGTTTTCTATAGATCTAGAATACTTAGAGAAATAAGAAAAATCTTCACTTTTGTTTAGCTAAAAATAAGGTCCAAGTATACCTAAAAAATTCCTCTATTAGAACATATATATAGTGATTCCCATTTAAACTTAAAACTCTAGAAGGTCCAAACAAATCCATGTGAACCAACCCAAGAGGTTTAGAAGTTGAAAATTCTTTCTTTGGTTTGAAGGACATTTTGTGTTGTTTTCCTTTTTGACAAGGATTACAAACTTTATCATTTGGAAACTCTAGTTTAGGTAGATCCTTGAATAATAATTTTCAAGTAATATTTCTAAGAGAGTGAATGTTCCAATTTCCTAGTCCCCTATGCTAGATCCAAGACTCTTTTTGAATGACACTTAAGCATTAAACATTTTGAGAAACTAAGGAATCCAAATTCACAGGATATACTTTTTCATTTCTAAAATAAGTAAATACTAAATCATTTTTTAGAATTTAAAACATTACCAGCATCATTTTCAAATTTAACATCAAATCCATCATCACATAGCTGTGAAATGCACAAAAGATTATACTTAAGACCATCAGAAAAAGGAACTTTATAAATTAAAACCGAGTTAGTGTTACTAACTTGGCCAATGACAATTATATTCCCTTTTTCATTGTCACCAAAGGTGACATGTACAACATAAAAATTTATAAGATTCTTGAAGAAAGATTATTCCCATTTCATGTGTTTTGAACACACACTTTTCATGTACCATAAGCTCTTATAGTAACTCTTCAAGTATCTTTACTACAAAAATAATTTAAATAAGAAAATATTTCGGCACCTATACTTTATGGGGTCCTATAATATTGGTAATTAAAGATTTAGGAACCCACATTTGTTTCATGGGTTTTCTACCAGAAGTTTGTAATGTCTTATAAAAATAAACTCTATTAGGTCCAGAAGAACTAAAAGAATTAAAAGAATCTCCAATGCCGGAATATATAGAAAAGTTTCCAGAACTGGGCATAAAAATGAATTTTCTATATTTGGATACAAAATTAGTTTTAACAAAATTTCTTTTCATAGGTTGATAAACAATTCCAGTAATATATTTAGAATCAAAATGTTTTAAAATAATTTTAAGTAAGGTATCCTTACCATTTGTAAATCATTATAAATCATTCTTTAATTTCTCATTGGAAAGTTTATGTTTTGCATTCTCATTGAGAAACTGAGCATTATTTTTCTTTTCAACAGTAAGTTCATACTTCAAAGTAGTAGAAAGAGCATGCTATTTATTGAGAGATTTATATTTATCTTTAAATTCATTACAATTATCCTCAATAATTTTACAAAATTCAAACATTTCTTCATTAGTCATATTTTTAGAGTCGGATTCAAAATAATATTCATAATAATAATAATTATGTGGAGGAGAAGATAGAGTTACCTCAGACTTGTTTTTTATAAAACACAAGTTGGATTTATCATCCTTATCATCATGTGATGATTCTGATCTACTGGATCTATCCTTAGAAGCACTCTAGGTAGTCTTCATTGACTTATTGTACAACGTATCCTTATTCTCATACTTCTTTTTGTACATTAGATTTGGACAGTCATCTTTTGCATGTCCTATTCTCTTGCACTCATAGTAGGCTATCTCATTTGCATTATCACTTATCTTCCATCCCTTCTTCCAATTACCTTTTTTATCATACTTCCCTTTGTATCTAGGATTTCTAAATAATTTATTCTTTATATAATACTTCTTAAATCTCCTGGCTAGTTGATCTATTTCTTCATCACTATCACTTGATGTATCTTCATTGCTGGAACTTTTAGCATGAAATTGAAGTTTCTTCTTTTGTTTGGAAGCAGTGGTTTTGAAATCCACAAACTTTATTTTAGGTTCATGATATTCTTCTCTGTTAACTTTCATCTCTTCTTCATACATCATCAGCTTACATATCAGCTCCTTTACAAGTAGTGAATCGATGCCACAAGATTCTCTAATTGATACTGATGTCCCTATCCATCTTTTTGGAAGACATCTCAAGATTCACATTGTAAGAACTCGGTTTTTTTCTTTGAAAGACTTAGGAATATTCTTGATGATATTCCAGAGCAGTGCCTTCTTACGTCTTGTGATTCCGAGCCCCGGTGTGGCTGGAATTGAGTTTTCAGTGCGTTCACACTGGAAACACCAAATAAATGGGATAACTCCTAAACAGTGATCCGGATCAGAGATCTGAGTTTACGGATGGGTCCGGAATGGGGTGTTTACCCTAGTAATGACATGAAACATGTCGGCGCGGGATGTTTTGACCCCTCGCTTGCTTTCGGAAGGTTAAACAGATAAATAAATAAATAAATTTATTTGTTTAATGTTGAAACTTAAGTATCTCTTAAACGGTGGCTCATATTGGGAAACTGAGGGCACCGTTGAGTTCGGAGCGTGCCTTTTACCCTAGGAGGGGTGTAAGTTTTGCGGGCGCGGGCCGTCTGTGAAAAATGGCCCCAGGGGCGTTTTCGTAATTTGGCGGCTTTGGGCATCCAGCTTTATAACATTAAAACGGAAGCTCGAAATCAAATTCTGAGACCAACGTTATGCTCTAGAGGTGGCTTTTACCCTAGGGGAGGCTTAACCACGACCCCTTCGGGCGTTTCGGGTGCGGGTCAAAATTGAGGATTAATTAATTAAAATATAATTAATTTAATTTTTCTTTTTAAACCCTAACCCCACCCCTCTCATTCCCCTTCCCCCTAGTAGCCCCTCCTCTCCCTCTCCTCCTCCACCTCCGGTGAGGTGGCTCCGGCGAGGCAGCTCCGGCAAGGTGGCGGTTCGACGACGAAGCTCCGAGAAACGCCCACGAGGTAGGATTATGCGTTTTAATTTCCAAACCCCCCTTTGAGTTTGATTATATGTTTCAAGTTGTTGTTTGATCTTCGAACAAATCCCATAGCCGCATAATATACATTTTTATCTCTCCAACGCATCTTTCGGAATTAAAATCCGAGCTCGGAGGAGGCCGGGGTTGATCGCCGAAGCTTGCGGGTTTTCAAGGTGATTCCGGCCGGTTTGGGTACTCCGGCAGTCCGAGGCGCGGCAGCGCGGGCGAAGGGCGGCGGCGGTTCCCGTGGCGCGGCAGCGGGGTGCTCGGTCAGCGTCGTGGGTGTCTAGTGGAGCGGCCAGACGAGACCGGGGCACGGAGGGCCTTCAGCAGCGGGGGAGGCCGGCGCCAGGCGGAGCGCCTTGGCGCGCCAGCGGGTCGCCAGGGAGCGGCGACCGTGGGGTCGCGGCGCGTGACCCCCGTGCGGTGACAAAGACCCGTGCTTCACGGGTCTTCACGCGGCTGCCGCGACCGGCCCTCGTGGCCGGTCTGCGCATGAACCGCGTGTCCGTGGCCGGCCCGCGCGGCTAAGCCGCGAGCCGGCCCAAGCCGGGCGGACCGGCCGGTCCAGGCCAGTCCAGCCCCAGGGGCCTTGCCCCCTCGGTGTTCGGACACCAGAATTTTCCGCTACGGGTGTCCATTTTGAGTGCCATCTGCGGCGGTGGAACCGTATCGATGAGGTGGACTGTTTGAGATGGTTTCAGGAATTTTTAAATCCCGAAACGATGGGCCGCGGAGGCGCGACGTGTCTTTAAGTGGATGAGCATTTTTCCCAAGATTCTTGTTTTGGACGGCGTGGACGCGTCCGACGTCCGTTTTGAGCGCCGTCAGCGGCGTTGCGACCCTGGCACCGAGGCAAAGGTTTCCTGGGCGGTTTCGTGCGTTGAATCCGGAGTTGAGGCGTGAACCCCACGGCCTGTCTTTTGAGCTGCGTGCAGCTTTTAGTGACTTTTTCCTCGGACGTCCATTCGGGTCGTGCGAGCAGTCGATGTTGGGTTTTTTTCCGAGGGCATCGCGTTGGCGTAGTCTGCCCGCAATAATTCCGCATGATGGTGTGGGCCCCGCGAGGGCCGTTTGGGCGTTGATGGTGATTTCACATATTTATCACCGAGTGCCCGTTTTGTACAAGTGAATAATCCATCTTGTGTGCATTTACGAGAGGATCACAACGGTGCGATCCGTTGGCAGTGCTTCGAGACCGGGGTGTGGGTCCCATGTCGTACCGCTCGTGCGCGGGGAGCCGGAACGTATCTTTTTCTCCGGATATCTGTTGCACTCATATGAGTAGTGCTTTTGACGTGTTTTCCCGAGGGGATCGCAATGGTGCAATGCGCCCAACTGTTTTCGGGGCTGGGGCTCGGGATCACGGGACGTCGTTCGGGCGTGAGGCGTTGTTGGCGATTCTTCCGTCGGATATCCGTTGGAGGAGAGTAAGTAGCCGATCTCGCATGTTTTTTCGCGAGGATTACAATGGTGCGATCCCTTTGGTTGTACGAAGCCTCTCGCGCGATCTTGTTAAATGTGACAGGTGCTCTGATGGCGGTTCTTCTCGCCGTGTTTGCAGAGAACCCTTGGCGTGTGATCGTGTGCACTCTCATGTGAGTGAAGAGATGTGGTTGGCTGTGCCTCAGCCGATGAGGTGGTAGGTTGGAGTTGTTACGTCACACCTTCGCATTGACGATGGGTGTCGTGTGCACGATAGCCTATGGGATGGAACGTGGTATACTCTGAGAGTATACGGGAGCGCTTGGAGGTACGTGTGGTTGTTTGTACCTAAGGACGTTTGTGCGCTCAGTTGGGGTTGACATGGGGCCACACGTCGTGTGGGCCCCATGTGCGTGTCGTGTTCTGCTTTGCGTACTTTGACCTCTCGTGATGTAGAGGGTCCCTCTGTGATCGTTTGTTTGACCAGCAGGGTGGAGTTTCCCCTGGCCTGGTGCTCTTTTGTCTGACCAGAAGGGTTGAGTGGTCTCCCCCTATTATTGTACTCAATGGTTTGGCCATCAGAGATAGTTTGGTTCCTCTGCTTATTCAACTGTGAGGGGTTTCAGTACCATTCCCTTTCACTGGTCTGCGGCACCATTTGCGACTATGGGTGTTCGTGCAGCGTGGGTGTTTTCCCCATTTTCTGGGATGATATGTCTCGGTCCACTTCGATAGTGACTCAGCGGATTGGAGTGGGATCGCCTTGTGAGGCCTGGGGAGTTTCTCCCATCATCCTGTGTTCCCTGGTAGAGTTCTCGTGGATTCGGTGTGACCAAAACTTTACGCAGGCACCGATCCTCTACCCAGGAGGTTGTTTCCAGCAGGACTGAGGTTGTTTCTAGCAGGGATAAGGTTGTTTCCATCAGGGCTGAGGTTGTTACCAACAGGCTGAGGTTGTTTCAAGCAGAGCTCGCCAGTGGGTTACCATCCAGCAGGGATGGCCAGTACAACGGTGTTCACCGTGTAGTACCATCCAACAGGGATGGGCAGAGCAGTTCCGGGCTTACCTCCAGCTAGGCTGGGCAGTGGTACCTGATGCCGGGCTTACCTCCAGTGGGGCTGGGTAGTGGTCCCCGATGCCAGGCTTAACTCCAGCTGGGCTGGGCAGTGGTCCCCGATGTCGGGCTTACCTCCAACTGGGCTGGGCAGTGGTCCCCGATGATGGGTTTCCTCCAGCTGGTCTAGGCAGTGGTCCCGTCGCTGACTTTAGTCGGGTCACCCTCCAGTGGATTACCCTGTTACGGGACTGGGCAGTGTGGCACCCGTCGACTTTCCGGGTCTCCCTATAGTGGGAACCCGTTGACTTCCATGGACCCTCCAGGGGGGCTGGGCAGGGGGTCGCCTGTCGACTTTGAGAAGACCTCTCGACTGCGGGGCAGTGACGAGTTGTGGTGTGGTTTGACGTTCCCCCAGAACTCTCAAGTACAAGGAGATTTTCCCCCACCGAGACGCGTCCTTGTGACGCAGCCTAAAACCGTACGGGCGAGTCACTTCCGCCCAAAGCGGATAGTATCGAGGTGTGTTGGTTTAAGACCTTGACTTGTAGTTCGGGGAAGACGTGTGGGGTGCTGGGCATCGATGGTGTTTTCTTCTGGGACTGTTGGATAATCTTTTCTTGGGCTTAGCTACGGGATGGAGATCCCCTTATGATCTTGTTTGGGATTCTTGATTGAGAATATATATCTTGTATATACCTTGTTCAAGTACCTAGTTCTTCGGTTTGGTTACTCTCCTTCCAGGAGAGGAGAAGACGCACGGGGTATGCCACGTGCTTTCTGTGTCTAGCTTCTCGTGGTTGGATGAGTCTACTCTCCTGCTATAGGTAGCAAAGACTCGACGGGAAGTTCATCTTCCCACCGTTTCTAGCTCCTTGTGTCTGGACGAGTCTACCTTCTTTCCTCTTGTTGGGTTGAGCTGGACTCTTTATTGTACTCCTTACTACCCTTTTGGTTGTAATCCTTTAATTTTCCCTGTTCTCTCTACTGCTCACCCTTCAGTACCTCCTTTGTTGCTCTCTAGAGCCTTCTGGGTATCCTTCTAAGTATTTTTATATTCACCCCTTCTTGGGCTTTTCCCGCACTTGGTGTGACCTTGCAGACGACGGACAGTTTGGTCGTGACTTCAATGGAGCTTAAGAGTTCAGGAGCTTGGACCACGTGCGGTGGTCGTGGTTAGGTCCCAGGTGGGGGACCCCTTCCGGCTGTTTTTCTTTTGTTTACATGTTGCCGGGTTGTGGCACCTTTTCTAGTTGGGCGCGTGTTTTTTCCCTTTTCTTTTTCAGTTACCTTCAGCTTGTACTTTGTACTTTCAGAGGTCGATTCACATTGTGGTTTATTTATAGCAGTTACTCTTTTACTCTGCTTGTCTTTTCTTTTACACTGCACTTTTGCATTGAGTGTACTGTGTGTGTGTGTACAGGTGCTTAGGAAAAGGCCTCCCCGAGTTGTTGTGTCTTCGGCACTGGTCACCAGCCCCTGGCCTATGGAGGCGGGCTTGGGGTAGTTGCGGCTCGAGCCCGGGTAGGGTCGGGTCGTGACACACATGATTTGTTTCTTTATAGTGATTGTATATCCTAGTGAAATCATTATATTCACAGTCTCATTGAACATGAGATACATATCAGAAATAGTTTCACCAGGCTTCATTTTAAAGTTATCATATTTAATAGTATATGTATTGATCCTGATTTTCTTAACCTTAGTGGTTCTTTCATGTGAAACAACTAGAGTATCCAAAATTTCAAAGGCTGTTTTACATGAATAAATCTTATTGAATTATTTATCACTTAGAGAATAGTATAAGGAATTAATATATTTAAAATTATTATTATAATATTCCTTAGTGACATCATCCCAAGTGTTTCTAGTAGTATAAGTAATCTTATATTCATTGACTATAGCATACCAGATTTCAAAACCCCTACTTTCTAAATTTATTTTCATTCTGAGTTTACACTGAGCATAGTTCGTGCAATTGAAGTTAGGAGGTTTGTTGTTAGCAAAACCTTCTTTTATATTTTCAATTTAAAATAAGTTTTAATGAACTAAAACTTTTGAATTGATATAAATTTATATATCTTTAAAATCATAAATAAAATCATACTTGAAAAGATATTTGAAAAATCATTTGAGCCTATGATACCAAATGTTGGACGAAGTAGGATACTAAAGAGGGGGGTGAATTGAGTTCCTATAAAAATTTCTATCTAAAATACTTATTTAAAATTTTCCCAATTTTAAATATAAAACATCCAAGTTAACAAAATTAGTAGATTTATAAAAGTTTTGGTTGTTTGAAAAATTTCTCAAAGAGTGATTAGTTCTAAATTAAAAAAATATGGATTATTATTTTAAATTTTGAAATAAATATACTAAAACAAAATTTAACATAAAAACTATCTAATATTAACTATCAGAGTAAAGTAGAGTTTTCAATGAATTAATAAAATAGTGAAAATAGAAATTTGAAAGACACAGTTGAATTTAAAAACAAGAGGTTTAGTCTCAAGATGAGACTTAGTCCTATAAACTTTGTGATCACCTTACACAATGAATTTAATATAAATAAAATTTGATCCAAAAAATGAATTGGGGTAAACAAATGTATACTCACTATCCAGTTCAACTATACATCTTATATAGTTTTCTTGGGAGTTCTAACAACAACCAAGACACGCAGGCACCTCTTCCAATGTTATTTATGGGAGTGTAAGGTGTAAAAATATAGGTTTGTGAATATATCAATGTATCTTATGATTTGGCATAGGATTAGGTGTGTTGTTATTTGAAAAAGGCACACACAATGCTCAAAAGGTAAACTAGTACACAAATAGAGAAAAATATATATATAAGAGTTTAGAAGGCTCTGTGTGTTTGTTTATGTAGTTTACGACTCCTTAAAGTTGTGTTGAAATGTAGCTTGAGTTGATTTCTTGAAATAGCTAGAAAAATAGAGTATCATGGGAGATTATGTATTCTTCTTCTAATGAGGTAATGTTGTGGAAGATTAGATCTTTTTATTTCTTAGTATGTTTCTTTAAGAAGTTATTTGGTTTTAGTTCTCAACAACTTTTCTTTTTGTATCTACAGTTTTCAGTTCTTGAGTTTTTTTAGGAACACAAGTATCTTGGTATATTTCTTTGGCCATTCTTTTCTTTTGATCTTGTCATAGCTTTATACACTACTATCAACAAGGAGCCTGTACCTCATACCTCATATTGCATTTTGAAACCCATTAAATGTTGACTATAGAAGATAGAAAAAATCATTAAAATAAATCATGGTATTAAGTTTCTCAAATTTGACTATTATAAATAAATTTAAATTTAAATGATAAAGGAAGGAATGAAAGTGTCTCAGGATCGGTAGCTCAAGAACGGTGAGTCGGGATCAGTAGGTAGCTCTGTCAGTAGGTTGACTTGATGGTGACTCAACAATAGATAGGTCATTCTGATGGTAGGTCCACTTGATGGAAGTCCAACAACCGATAGATCATTCTTAGTGAAAATTATGAACATCAGTGAGTCATTATATCGGTAGCTCGAGATGACAGTGACTCATGCCATTGGTAACTTGTCTTGAATGGTGACTCAACCTTAGTGAAAATTCTGAATTAAACTTTTAGTAGGTTGATGTATCAATGAATCAGTGCATCGGTAGCTTAATGAATCAGTGACTCATATCAGTGTATTGACCTTTTCCAGATTTCAGTATCTGTACTGATAGTGAGACATATCATCAGTAGGTCTAACAGTAAGTCCACCCTGATTAAAACTCATCCTCAATAGTGACTTATCTTCAACAATGACTTATACTTGGCTGAAATTTTATAACCTATCTTATGTTGTAAAACACTAACAAAATAGATTAATCTTATATATAAACATAATTAAAGATGAATAGACATAATTAATCATGATGAAATATGATTAGACATGATTTTTGAGCATTGAAACTAGAGGTTTCAAATAAAAATATAATTATACTAAATAAAATATAGATGTACAAGTTTATAAATTACATAATTAATTAAGTTAATTTGATTATCCAGGATGTTAAGTGCAAGTGAATAACTATTCTGAAACATAAGTTAAGTGATCTCTTTGAACCAACCTATTACTACTAACATGTAAATTTTTATTATGGGAAATAGAAAAAGTCAAGAGCGAACAAGCTAGTCACAGAGTACACATGGACTACGGAGGTCAAAAGTAGTGGAGGATGAGGTAATCCCCTCTCACTAGGTTAACCCCCTCTAGTTTCATAGTGAAAAAATTATGAAAACAGATGGGATCCGGCTCGGAAATATCAATAGAAGCAAGGTGGTTAGCGACCTTGTACCAACCTATTTTCTTTGGGTTTTACCTTCTCTATGTTTAACTAAATATTTCTCTCTAATTTTATTATTTACTTATTATATATTTTTTATATACATTCCACACATATATATCTAGTTTAATTCACCTTTATTTGGTGAGTATATACATGTTTTAAATGTTCCCTTCTCAATTTCTTTCGTTAAAAAACTCGATTAAAGGGAAATTATCGTTCTATTGCCTCATTTAAAGTACCACTCCATAAAATGTTTTAAAATATAAAATGTTTCTAAAATTTCCCATCGTATTATGGAAAAAAAATTTTGTTCTTTTTTGGTTTTATATAAATTAATATTCTCTTTCCCTTTTAAAGTCTCTTTACACTTTTCCTTAAAACCTTGCTTAAGAAGTGCTTTTCCAAAGTTATCTATCCTCTCTTTTTCACATATTTACTTCATATGAACGTCATTTTTCCTAAAACATGATTATTTTTTAATTTATAAACGTACAATATTATTTTAATCCCTAATTTCATGGCATTTTTTATAATATTCCATATGATTATATTATAAGATATGATAATAGAACCCATTTCTTTCAATTGGTAATTTTTATGTTTATACATTATGTTTGATTACTTATGTAGAACTCATATTCATGTACACATTATAATGGGTGTTCTAAAATAGTGGGCCAATTTATTGGGTAAAATGTTTGTCTCATGATACCATATATATGAGATTAGTGAGAAAACCAAATCCATGATGATAGTCTGACTACTATGGGATGTTCTCATGATAGTTAGACTTGAATTTTTCTTATTTATTGTTTTATGTTGTTTATACATTCCTATTTTCTATGATCTTATAATTGCATGTTCTTTATTTTATGATCACATATGATTATTCATGAGCCTTGTCTTCCATGATATCATGTTATGCTTTTTGACTCATATTTTATGCTTCATTATCATATTAATTACTTTACCAAGCATTGTAGATCACCCCTTTTGTTTATGTATTCCCCTAGTTACCCTATTCAGTTTTATGAGTTCAAATGGATTTAGGATCTTATTATGAAGATTAAAATAAATAATTTTTATTTTTATTTACTTCTAAAGACTCTAGGCCTATGGATTCCTCATTTGTACTTATTGGATATTTATTTTAAAAATAATGTAATAATATGTGTACAAGACTTGGGGTGTTATAGTTTTTATCAGAGGATGGTCTTGTTATTTTTAGGATTAGTACTATAATACTTTACTTAGAACTCTAGGGATAAGTCTAAGAATGGGATAACATCATGGAATTATTTTGAAGTATAGAGTAGGTGGTTTCTAAGAAATTACTTCCCAATCTGGATTCTATAAGAGAATGTGGATTTGGGACAATTTTGTACTTAATGGTAATAACCTGAAAAGTGTGGATTGAGTATTAAATATATATTCACCTAGTGTATGAAAAAATACACCTTGTTGTACACCTTGTTTAAAACTCTCTAAGGACATGCTTTGGAAAACTCGCAGAATCTTTATAAAATATTATGTAGGACTTGAACAGATTGTTTGGTTAGAAAACTTAATAGAGAAATTACCATGAATATCCATGATTAAAATGCAACACCCCATTAACTTTCCTTTAGGTATGTTTTAATATCTTCTTTTGGTTTCCATTTTTTTTGGTTGAGTTCTTCCAACATTGAATTCAGAGGATACCTGTAATGGTGAAGTCAATGATTCATTGGATTTTTATCATGAACCTGTATCTTCTACTATTTTTTGGGAAGTTACACGATATGTAATGGGATTACATGATATTTATTAGATTCCAAATACATCCAGTTAATTGAATACACAATGTGATATTTTACATGTTATGTAAGGGTTACACATCATGTAATGTAAAAATCCATTTTTTAATTTCAAAGGCAACATGTTTTTTTGGTGTAACATAAAATGAAAGGGTTTCACAACATGTTAAAAATTACACACCATGTAATCCAATGAGTGGTATCTTTTAGGATGTTTTTTGGTTGTTTATTTCTTAATTTTATTTTGTATACTTCACCTCCCATATAGAGATATTACCCTTGGCATTTTTGGGTGCCTCCCTTCTCTCCAGATCACTCCATTCAGTGATTGATCAACATAGTTAGGCACTTCATCTCTTTGGGTATGTCTTCCCTCTAGGTTTATCTATCATTTAAGGTTGATGCACAATTTTTGGTAGGTAACAATAATAATTTTTTTTCTATCAATCTTTTTTAGTCTTTTGTTGTGCCTTATCTTTAAAAGGCATATCTTGTGGTTTCCAATCCCTGTTTTCAAAGGTAGTTAGGTTTTCTATGTCCTTTAGGTAGGTGGATCTTCTCAATTATTCTAATTTCTTAAATTTCTTGTATTTCATATTATTTTCTTGTGTTTTGAAAATTAATTTCATGTGGTAAAATTGAAAGGGGCATGGGTTTATGTTTTAAAGGGGGTTTTCTTTGAAAATAGAATTTCATTGTTTTGGAAGAAAAAAATAGATTTTCAAACCATGCTAGATTGGATTGGATTTGAAATGGTTTTATAAAAATGTGATTGTGGTTTTTAAAAATATAAATTGGTAATCATTACACAATGAGAACCATGGGTGCATTGGGAAAGGGACACGAGTAGCCTTAGTGTGTGTGACACCACTAGGAGGTAAACTCTTATATATCGATGGACTGTGGCATGACTCAATATTAGCTGGATCAAATCTTATTAATTTTTAGGATTATGAGTGTCTATTACATATTTTCCCATAGGATAGATCCTGACTGGAATGTTCATTGTTGTTTTTTGTTGTTTATTTCATGATATCTAATTTCATAGATGTTGGATCATATGTAAATTCATATTTGGTATGCTTAACTACTTTTTTTATAGCTGACATGTTTTTTGGATTTTAAAAACATGATATTCATTTTGGGAAAACACAAGAATTATTTTATAGAGGATTTCAATTTGTTTTATTTTTAAAAATTATTGTAAAACTATTTTTTATTTTAAATATTAGATGTGTGCATTATTGTTATTAGAACTTGTATATATCTCTTGAGTTTATCATACTGACCTATATTTCTCACACGATACTTCTACCAATGGGTGTTTATAGAACTTATTTTTCAGGTTATAGTTAAAGATAATAGAATTCTATATCATACAGACTTCTCTTTATGTTGTTGTCTTATTTTGTGATGGTTTGGAGGAAAATTATGGTCACATGGAGACTTATTATCTAGAATTTTTTTCTTTTTTTATTTATCTTATTTGGATCAGTTGTATCTACCTTGTTTCTTCTTTGTACTCTAGTTTTTTTGTCTTATTTTTATTATATAAGATATTCATTTTGTTACCTTTGTTTACCTAACCCCATAATGGGATGACTTGGGTGACTGGTCTGTTTGGCCCATGTTGGTATGTTATAATTTGGTATCAAAGGGGTTACTCAACCTAAAGTGTGTTAGAACTACATGAGTTGTTTCTCTATCTTGGGTAGATAAGAGTATGATCATTGTAATTTGGAAAGTAGGTGAGAAAAGGGGCTTGTCCAGCTCACTCCCATGACTGAATCCAAGTTTCCATGGGTGTTCGTAAAATATTTACTAATTCCAAGACATGGTACTTAGTTTAATTTGAAAAAATTGTATGGGAAGTGTCTTTAAATTAACATATCTACAATGTCTGAGGACTTGGTGTGTGTATATTCATTTTATTAAACTAATATGGGAGTTTTTTTGATGGAAATATTCCTTTCCAATGGTGTTTCCTTTTTTTGGTAGAATTTATAAATGATTTTAATTATTATTAATTTAAGTAATTAATTTGGATTCTTGTTTTGGGTTAATTGGTTTTAGAATTTTACTATGATTTATTGGTTATTTTATTGTGTTTAACTTACAATGACTCATAGAGGAGATCTTCCAAATATGATAGGGGAAGCTGCAAGGTAGGTTCTACAACCAGGTCCTCTAGTAGAACATTCTTTGGTAGAGGAAATGATATGTACCATTCATACTATGGGGTCAGTAGGCATAGTGAACCCAAAACGAGTAGTGGATCATTTCTTGAAATTTACCAATCATCATCCACCTATTTTCCCTAGTGATAAAGGACCAAAAGATTCAGAGGAGTGGATTGAAAAAATTGAGAGGATATTCAACTTCTTAAAGACTCATGAATATTCTCAGGTGGGTTTTCCCACATATAAGATTGAGGGACTAGGATAAAGATGCTGGGAATCTATAGTGCAAGCTAAGTTTCATAAAGGTCTTACCTAAGTTTCTTTCAAGAAAATATTTAAGAAATAGTTTTATCTTAAGACTTTATATACATAAAAGACCTAAGAGTTTCTAACCTTTGAGAAAGGGGAGTGTACTATTTTGGATTACTCCATTAGTTTTGTTGAGATGGTACATTTGGCATCAGATCTACTCACCAATGATTACATAAAGTTTTAGAGGTTAGATATGGGAATGAGGGATAATTTTTTGTCGATTCTAGTTCTGTTGTTCCTTCTAACCTTTATGGAGGTAGTGGATAAAGTATCTTTGGATGCAACAGACATAGTTGGAAGGATAGGTTTGGGTGAAGCTTCAGTTGGTACAACAGTTATCTAGGGTGTTTCTTCTTGTCAGAAAAGGAAGCGTAAGAGTGGTTAGTTTTCTATATGACCAGTTTTAAGGGCTTGTTTAGGGAAATAACAGGTTATTTACTACCAGTGTGGGAGGCATGATCATACTAGGAATCATTTTACGAAGGTTCCAAGGAATTTTCATCTTTATGGGTGACCTGACTATCTGAAACATTTTTGTGATAATATGTACCAAGGCAGTAAGACTAGATCCACTTTCAAAAAGGGATCATAGGTTTAGGTTTATGCTTCCAAGGGTTGGGAGTCTCATTCTTAGGCCAAAAGGGATACCCAAATGGATAATTCCAGATGAATTTATGTGGCAAAGTGTGTACTAGAGGAATCTAAACTAGGGACAACTAATTTTAGAGGCACAATGTTTATTTCTTCTTCTATGATGCTAGATTTCTTTGATACAAGTTATACTCATTATTTCTTATCATTAAATTTAGTTGAAATTTTAGGTTTGAATTTAGAGCTTATACCATTTTTGTTGGATCTTTCCACGCCTTTAGGAAAGATATCCAAACAAGGTTTCAAGTGTCCCGTGTTTTGGGTGGTGTTAGGTTACTTTAAGGTGGTTTGGGAATTCTTAGTTCTTGATCTTGACATATTTGACTGGATTATCGACATGAATTAGATGATCAGCATGAAGTCCTAGATAGTCTGTTACCACTGTTGGGTACAATTATTATCTACTGATGGTGTCACTCATGTTTTTCAAGGTGAGTGGGACTCTAGATCAGGTCGAGCTGGGCTTATTGTTCCTTATGCTGGTAAAATATCATTTCAGTTTTCAGAAGTGTTTCTTGATGCAGTTGACCCATGCTTGGGTAGTCAACTATCGTCAGTTGTGTATGTGAACCCATAGGTATTTCTACATGATTCCTCTAGTTTATCATAATATAGATAGGATGAGTTTAATATTGAACTTCTCCCTAGAATGAATCCCATTTATATTCCATCATATCAAATGAAACCTACTGAGTTGTTATAACTTAAATTACAACTTAAGGATTTGGTGATGAATTGATTTATTTTTCCTAGCATGTCACCGCAATCTTTGCCTATACCCCTTGCTATGAAGGAATATGGAAGTCTCAAACTCTGTATTAACTATCGAAAGTTGAATCGGGTGACCATTAAGAACAAGTATCCTTAACCTAAAATTGATGATATATTTGATCAACTAAGATGGGATCTTTGTTTTTATAAGATTGGCCCGTGGTTGGGGTACCACCGGTTGTGCGTCTAAGAAAATGATATACATAAGAGTTAATTTTAGACTTGATATGGGAATTTTTAGTTTTTAGTAATTCCATTTGGGCTTACTAAAACTCCTACAATATTTATGGATTTGATGAACCAAATATTTCATTAATTCTTGGACTCTTTTATTATTGTGTCCATAGATGATATCTTGGGGTACTCCAATATAGAAGAGAATTACAAAGACTATTTGGATATCATTCTTTGAATCTTGATGGAAAATCTTATGTATGGTAAGCTTTCCAAGTGTGAGTTTTGGATCTGATAGGTAAAGCTTATAGGATATGCATTATATCATAGGGGCATCTCAGTAGATCCTGAAAATGTGTAGGTAGTTATATCCTAGTAACAACCCATAAAAGTGTTCAAGATCCATAAATTCTTGGATTTGGAAGGTTACTATAGATGGGTTATTCAAGACTTATCCAAGATCGCATCTTTAATGAAAACATTAACCAATAAGGGTGTAACGTTTTGATGGAATGATAAGTGTCAGAGATCTTTTGAGGAGATGAAGATGAGGTTGACTTCAACACTAGTTTTGATTCTTATGGAACTAGGGTTGGGTTATGATGTTTTCTCCAATACTTTCAGTATGATTTCTAGATGTGTCTTGATGTAGGGGAAATGGGTTGGGGATTATGACACTCTCCAGTTACACCCTTACGAGAGGAACTAACCTACCCATGATATTGAGATTGTAGTTGTTATGAATTGACTCAAGATGTGGAATCACTATGTATTTTGGGAACAATTTATGGTATGTTTTGATCATAAGATCATGATATATATTTTTACTCATAGAATTCTAAATATTATATAGAGACATTGGGTTGAGTATCTTCAGATCCTTGATTTTGATATCATATATATCCCCAAGAAATGAAACATGGTTTTCAATGCACTGATCAGAAAATTTTTGTCACAAGCAGTGAAGGAATTAGTTGATATGTGGTCTATGATGAGTTTATTTGCTAAGATGAGCCTGGTATTGGAGGGAGTTTATGGATAAGTGTTCTTGGCTTTGATAAATGTTGAATCATATTTTGATGATCAATTTTGACTCGAGAAGATGACAGACACCAAGAGCCGATGCTTAGGAGAAATGCTAAATGGTGGGGATACAAATATGTACCACGATTTGTGATGTCAGTATTGGTGGATAGAGATGAGGTGGTCAGTTATAGATTTTATATTGTGGAATCCCACTTATCAAAGAGTTACGGAGGAACAATAGAGACCTGCTAGTTTTTTTCATCCTTTACCCATTCCGGTGTGAAACTGGGATTAAATTTTCATGGATTTCATTATTAGTTTACCCTGGACTCCTAGTTTTAATGATGCAATTTGGGTGATTATTGACAGACTCACTAAATTAGTTAATTTCTTACCAATAAAGGAAAATAATAAATTGTAACATCTTAGGGACTTATATGTCTGAGTTATTGTGAAAATTTATGGGGTTACCGTCATAGTTGTTTCTAAAAGGGACTCAAGATTCACATAAAGATTCTGGAAAGGTTTTTAGGCAGTAATGGGTTCTCAGTTGAAATTGATCATGAATTATCATCTATAGATGGATGGATATATAGAGAGGGATATCAAAGTTCTTGGGGATATAATACAGGCTTGAGTTCTTGATTTTAGTGGATCTTGTGATAGTAATTTTACTTTGGTTAAGATTTCCTATAATAATAGTTATCAAAAACTAATCAAAATGGATCCCTTTAAGGATTTTTTTATGAGAGGCCATGTCGATCTCCCTTATGTTGGGTAGAGTTGGGAGAGCGGTCCTTGATTGGGAAGAGTGTTGTTCATGAGGTAATAGATATGGTGTAGTTGATCCAAAGACATTTATCATGTAAAAAAGTCATCATAAATCTTATACGGACCATCATAATCAGCCGATGGAGTTTGAAGTTGGTGATCTGGTCTTTCTTAGAGTTTCACCTTGCTTGGGAAATCATTGGTTGGGTAAACAGGGTAAGTTGGCACAAAGGTTTGTGGGATACTTTAAGATCACTGAAAAATTAGGGAGGGTGGTCCATCAGTTTCTTTTACCATCTAGCTTTACTTCTATACATGATGTGTTTCATGTTTCCTAATTAAGGAGGTATCCACTAGATCCTTCCCATGTGATTAGATGGGAGGATGTTGATCTTGAGATCGATACCAATTTGGTTGAGCATTAAGTTTAGATTATGTATTTCTAGGATAAGGTACTATGATTTAAAATGATCCCCTTGATCCAGGTACTGTGGAAGTGCTGATAGGATCATCATGAGACATTAGAGTGGGTGTCGTTGATGAGGCATCAATGACCTTCTCTTTTTTTGGATCTAGGATCTTAAGATATTTCCAGGGATACAAATATTTTATGGTGGTTAGATTATAACACCCCTATTAAATTTACTCTAGGTATGTTCTAATTTCTGAATTTGGTTTCCTTTTTTCATTGGCCATGTTTTTTTGACCTTGAATTGTGAGGATACCTGAAATGGTGAAGTCATGGATTTGTTGAATTTTCATCATAAAACTGTAGCTTCTGCTATTTACTAGTTAGTTACATGATGTTTAATGGGATTACACAATTTTTATTTGCTTCCAAACACATCCCATGAACTAAATACATAACATGAGATTTTACACGACATGTAAGTGTTACACGTCATGTAATGTGAAAGTACAGTTTTTGATTAAAAAGGTGATGCGTTTTTTAGTGTAACTTAAAATGAAATGGTTTCACAACATGTATAATATTAAACTCCATTTAATCCCCCAAGTTGTAGCTTTTAGGATTCAGTATGGTTGTTTGATTCTTCATTATCCTTTTTATCCCCCTCCTCTCATCCATATCTCTTTCCCTAGGAATTTTTGGGTGCCTCCCTTCCCTCTGGATCACCCCATTCAACGATTGATCAACAGGGTTAGGTTCTTCATCACTTTATGTAAGTCTTCCCTCATGGTATCTATCTCATTTGAGGATGTGGAACCATTTTCAGTAGGTATTTATAATTAATTTGTGTTTTCTATTAATCATTTTCAATATTTTGTCCTACCTTGTCTTTCAAAAGCAGATCTTGTGGTTTTCAATCCCTGTTATCAATGGTGGTTTGGTTTTATACATTATTGAGGTAGGTGGATATTTTAAATTATTCTAATTTATTTAATTGATCATATTTCATATTGTTTCCTTGTGTTTTGAAAAGTAATTCCATGTGCTTAATTTGAAAAGGTTATGGGTTTGTGTTTTTAAAGGGTTTTTGAATTGAAAATAGAATTGCCTTATTTTGGAAGAAAAAATGGATTTCCAAACCCTGAAGTAGATTGTATTATATTTTAAATGGTTTTATAAATTTATGAGAATGGTTTTTGAAAAAAGAAACTGAAAAAAATTTCATAGTAGGAACCTTTTTTTCATTGGTAAATAGAGACTAGTACCCTTAGCATGTGTGACGCCACTAGGAGGTAACCTCTTTTATATCGATGGATCATGGAAATAATCAATATTAGTTGGATCCGACCTTATTCCTTCTTAGTATTGTGACTATCTAGTATGTATTGTCCCATAGGATTGTACTCTACTGGATGATGCATTATTATTTATGGTGGTTTATTACATGATATATAGTTTCATGCATGTTGGATCACATGTGTATTGATATTCGGTATGTTTAACTACCTTGTTTTGTAATTGGAATGCTTTATGAAATTAAAAAACATGATATGAAATATTTGAAATCTCAGGGAATATTTGAAAAAGGATTTCAAAAAGTTTTATTAAAAAAATTCTTGTAAAACTACTTTTAATTTTAAATCTTGGAATTGTGCAATCATGTTATTAAAACTTGTATAGATCTAATGGTGGTATCCTACTAGGATATATTTCTCACACCCTAATTCTACCTATGGGTAGATTTAGACCCTATTTTTTAGGATACAAGTAAAGGGAAGAGCATTCTGTAGCATGCATGCTTCTCTTTATGTTCTTATTTTTCTTTAGGATGGTTTAGAGGTTATGTTTGGTCACATGGAGACTTCTTGTTGAGACTTGTTATAATTTATGTTTTAGCCTATTTGGATCAGTTGTATCTCACTTGTTTTCATTTTGTACATTGGTTATTTGACTTTTTTCCCTTATATATAAGACTTGTTTTTTCATCTTTATTTACCTCACCCGGTAATGGGCTGACTTGGGGGTCTTGTCTTGTTGGATAGGGTTGGTCTATTACATGAAACCTAGACACCCATAAGTTAGGATTTACATTTTATATATGTTATTCAATCTATGTTCATAGATTCCATTTTTATATTATTTTTAGTTTGAGTATTTTCATCCTTAATTTTATTTTTGATATAATAAATGACTCGAACCAGAATCAAATAGAGAAAGGTTCACACATTATCTATTCATGAGATTCATATTTCCTATATTATTATAGTTATACACATTATTTCCTATCTTGAATGTTTAGTATAAAAATTCAAACACTACATAAAAATATTAGGGTTGATCTATTTATGAGAAAAAAATGGGGAAATTATTACATCCCAAGTATATAACTCATCCCCAATAAATGGTTGTGGATTGAATCTCTTGAAAAAACCTTTTATACTCACTTTAGTAGAATTTTATGCTATATTGTGGATTAATTATATGTCCTTATATAAATCCAACATCAACTGTTGGGAGAGGGATATCATTATTTACATCCCAAGTCATCCTTCGATTTTTTACAAGTATAAGAAGGAAGGATTTCCTTTGGAATATTCATCTCAAATGTGGATATTATTTCTTTATAAGAAAGAATATATACCTCAAATGATTGAGATAAAGGAGTGAATCATGCTAGAATACATGACCATTGTGAGGGACTATACTAATGTATTTTCTATAGAGTATCCTGGTCCTCCTCCTAACTAAGAGGATGAGTTATCAATTAAACTTATACCTATATCTCTACCTATATCCAAGAATCTCTATAGAATATCCACCATTGAGTTATAATAACTAAGGAGGTAGATATAATAGAATATGGACAAGGGTTTTATATGGCTGAGTGCTTCATCATGTGGTGTGTCATTTCTCTTCGTCAAGAATAAATATGGGGCAATACACCTCTACATTGATTACCATGAAATAAAAAATATAATGATAAAGAGAAATTATTTTAAACCATAGATTTATTAAATTTTTGGTCAACTTATTAGGGACTATTACTTCTCTAAGGTGTACCTTCAGCCAGTATTTCACAAATTAAAGGTGTAGAAGGAATATATTCATGTGAATTCCTTTTGAAGAAGTTACCTAAACTATGAGTTCATAGTGATGACCTTCATACTGACTATTTTTCCAACAATATTCATGAACTTAATGAATGGATTCTTTAAATATTACCTTGAAAAATTTGTTCTAGTCCTTATAAATGATATTCTGATGTACTCTAAAATCAAAGAGGTTCATGAGGATCATTTTAATACTATATTGAACACTTTATTAAATTATAATCTATATTAAAATTAAAATAAATTTAAGTTATAGATAGAGGAAGTAACATTATTGGGGTATGTTGTCACTAGAAAAGGGATATATGTAGACCCTTTTAAGAAAAAGGAAATTGAAGAGTGGCATAGAATAACATCTATAATGAAGATCTATTATTTCCTTATACTAACTGGGTATTATCAATGATTTGTGAGAAACTTATCATGATTATAAAACCCTCTAAACAAACTGACTCAGAAGAGATTAAAATTTTTCTAGACTAATTACTATAATGAAAGATTCATGGAATTAAAAAAAGGCTTATCACTACCCCATTACTTAAACTACCCACATTTAGAGAACTCTTCATGGTATATAATGATGATTTAAAGAGGGTATTGTAATGTGTATTGATATATAATGATAAAGTGATAGAGTATGCCTCTAGAAAGTTTAAATTTTAAGATAAAAACTATCCAATGCATGATTTGGATTTGGAAGCAGTAATATCAGCATTGAATATTTAGAGGCATTATATCTATGGGGATAAGTTAAAAATATATATGTATCATAGTATCCTCACACATATATTTAGATATAAGAAGGTTAATGTTCACTAATGAAGATGGTTAGAGATGATCAAGGAATATGAATTCTCAATCCACTTCTATCATGTGAAATAAAATAAAGTGGAAAATGGTCTATGTAGAAAGAATCCAATGGCTTTATCAATTATGAGAATTGAGAGGGATCTAATTATCTTAAACATATAAAGGATGTATATGGGAATTATAAAGGAAGGAACACCATCATTCCTTTGTCAAATAATTACTCAACCATCACTTTTAGAAAAGATAAATGATTCTAAATGATAATGATGTGTAAATTCATAATAAGGTTGAAGTTATAAGAAAATAAAAATACCTAGAGTTAAAAAGTAATAAAGAATAAGTTGTAAGATTTGGGTCATGACTATGTGTACCATCTAATCCTGTGATAAAGATGGAGTTGTTGAATATTTCATATATCTCAGCTTTATCCATCTATACAGAGATCATGAAGATATATCAAGATCTTTGAGAACACTATTTATATGATAATATGAATAAGGAGATCATAAAATATACATCAAAGTGCCTAGTATGTCAGAAAGTAAAGGATGAAAGGAAAAAGTCTACGGGGATGATGAAACCTTTACCCATACCTATATAGAAATTATAAAACATCACCATGGATGTTTTCACTGGTCTTCCAAAGATATCCAAATAAAATAAATTTATATGGGTTATTGTGAATTGTCTTACAAATATTTCTCACTTCATTTCAATTTTAGAGGACTTATCACTAGATAAACTTTCAAGTATATGCATTATATAAGTGTCGAGGCTGCATTGAATGCCACTATCGATCATATCCAATCGAGATATGATATTTACCTCCAAGTTATGGAAGACTCTCTAACATTATCAAAACACTGAGTTGAATTTCTATACAAATTATCACCTTCGAGCAGATTTCCAATATGAGAAGTTTATATAGACACTGGAAGACATGTTGAGAGCATACTCGATGGACTTTAAAGGAGGATGAGATCAACATCTTCATCTGGTAGAGTTATCATACAATAATATATTTCACTCAAGTATCAAAATGGATCTATATAAAGATCTTTATGGAAAGATATTTAGAACACCTATGTGTTGAGATGATGTTGAGAATATAAGAATCTGGGACCTAAAATGGTTAAGGAAATGGTAGAAAAGGTTAAAACCATCCAACAACACATCAGGTCTACTCAGAGTGAACATAAAATCAATGATGATAATCATCAGTGAGAGATAAATTTTGAGGTTAGGTACAAATTGTTCCTTTACATATATCAATGGAATAGGGTCATGATATTTGAGAATAAGGGAAAACTAAGTCCAAGGTATATCGGTCCCTTTAAAATTATTGATCACATTAGAGTCATAACTTATTTATTAGCATCCCCACTAAAACTATCTCAAGTACATGATATATTCCATGTATCCCTCTTGAATAATTACCTACCAGATCCCTCATACGTATGGAATTCATAGGTTGTACAACTAGAAAATGATATCTCTTATGAGGAGAATGTAATGAAGATCTTAGACTATAAAGGTAATTTTTACACAACAAGATAACTAACCTAGTTAAAGTAATATAAAGAAACCATAAGTATGAGTATGTGACATGATAATTAGCGGAATCCATGAATTAGATGTACCCTCACTGATTTAAACCTCATAATGTAAAATGAAATTTCATGGGTGAAATTTCCTAAAGGTGGAAAAAAGTAACAACCCAAAATTTTATCAATGGAATTTCCCCAATGATTATATAATTATTTCATACTTAGTAATTTAATATCATATAAAGCACATGTACCAAATTATAGAACAAACAAAATTTTATTATATAATTATAAAATTACATTTATAAAATAAACATGGCTATAGGAATAGAAAATATTACAATTAGATAAAAAATATAAAATATAAAAATTGAAATAGGAAAATTTGGATATGCTCGATCCATTAGAATTACCACAATAACTAATGAAAATACATAAATGAAACAAAATATTATTAACACAATATTAATCTTGGTTATTAAAATATATATAAACTTGAGAAAAAATTAAAGTGAATGAAAAATTAATAAAAAATAAGGTATTTATAAGAATTAGGGAACCTATATGACCGTTAAAAATCTGACCATTGAAATAATAATATGACCATTGAAAATAGTTACATAACTATTATAATAACATCCTCACTTATGGAAGTGTAAAATAATATTTAGGTATCTTATAAAATTAAAATATGGAATACTTATATCATGATACCAGAAAATAAATGTTTTAAAAATGATAAAATAAGTGTTCATATTTTTGTACCACACATATATTTTATTTTCATTTTTATAAAAAAATTAACGATTTAAAATAAATATTATTTTCTCAAAATTATTTTATAAAGTAATAATAATTTTTAATTATAATTATAAAATAATTTTATTATAACTGGAGTAATTTTTTCTAAGGGCCCAAAAATTAATCTTAATATTAAAATGTATACTTTTAAAATAAAGAACGATCATATGTGAAAGTTAATTTATCATATTTAAAAAACTAATTTCATAAAATATACTTCATTTTTTGAATATACATGTTGAATAATTTTAATTTTAATTTTTAGTATTTTTCTAAAATAGTATAATTTTTGGTGAATAGTGAAATACACTAAAATATAGTATTTAACATTATAAGTTAAATAAATGATTAATTTCATAATGGATAATGTAAGAAAAAAATATTTAGAATTTAAATGAAAAATTTACTATATAGTTTCACAAGAATCAACACTATTGTTAGTATCGAGCTAAAATAATAAACAAATGAATATAAAATTCAAATACACCACTCTTGTCACCTTATAAGACCTTTATCATGATTAATTTCTGACCTATTCTCTTAAAAATATACCCCAATGTCCCAGTACTTCTTTTCTTATAAAAATACCAATTCCAAGTGCCTTAAATAGTTTTTCAAGAAGATGACATTCAAGAGGTAATATTTCAAACTACATATTTTAAATTTGTTTCTTATTCTACGTTATCCTCATCACCCTCATCAAAAATGCCATAATAATCCCAATATATATATATATATTATAATATTATAGTGATAATGAAATATCTACCATCCATTATCTTCTCCTCTCCTCTTATTCTAAAAATTATACCTTTATCCGTATTTTGTCGGTTCACCTCCCCCATGGATGATGAGTTTTCATTTTCCATTAATGACTTCATGTTAGGTTTAAATTTACCTATAATAGTTCAAAACGACCTAAATATGTATATTATACATTTTTTCACATTCTTTAATGAATATATGACCATAATATTAAATAAAATGAAATGAGTCCGCAATGGTCGGTAAAATCACCAAAATAAACCAACCATAAAACATCAATTTTTTATTAAATGAATCATACATATATCAGAAAAAATATTTGTATTTGAGACCATTTAAATTTATTTAAGGACATGAATATTATTTCAATTAACTTTGGGATATGTAGTCCCATTTTATAAGAATCTCCATATCTATCCTCAAGTGATCTAACCAGAGAACCATGAAACAAACGCCCTTAGAATAGTGAAATTAAACATTATATCATATCAAAGTGTTTGTAAAAATAATAATTATAGTAAATAAAATATAAATTTAAGTGGTTATTAAGTAATTAATTAATTAAATATTTTTATTATTTAGGATGTCAAGTGAAAGTGTGAAATGGGTTTGGAATATATGGTAAGGGATCTCTATGAGCCACCCTATTTTCTTTGGTTACACTTTCATTGTCTATTTTTTTCTTTACTTATTCTATATTATGTATATATTTCCCCTACATATGTACTTGGTTTAATATATATTTATTTTATGGGTATATACATATTTTAAAGGTTCCATTCTCAATATCATTTGTTAAGCAAAGCTGATCAATGAGAACTTCTCTGCCTCTGAACCAATTTCAAGTACCACTACATAAAATGTTTTTAACCATTATTTGTTTCTAAAATTTCCCATTTGATTATAGAGAACCATTTTTATTTAATATTTTTTTATATGAATTAATATGCTCTTTCCATTTTTTAAATACACTCCACCCTTTTCCCTAAAACCCCACTTAATAGGTACATTTAAAAATTTTCCTATCTACACTTTCTTATATTTTCACTTCACTTGGATATCCTCTTTCATGAACCATGATTATTTTTATCTATAAAATTACAATAATGTTTTAATACTATATTTTATATAAATTATTTTGATATTCCATCTTGTTATTCTATAATATATGATTATTCAACCCATTTCTTTCCATGGGTAATCTTTATGTTTATGTCATATGTTTGGTTTCTTATGTGTCACACATATTCATGTACACATTATTATGGGTGTATATAGATATCACTATAATGAATTGGGTAATGTTTTTGTCTCATGAGATGATATATAAGGGATTAGGGAGTAAACCTAATCCAAGTTGGGACTCTATCTATTATGTGATGTTGTCTTGGAAGTTAGCCTTGACTTGTGATTATGTAATGTTTTATATTATTTCCACATTACTATGCTTCCATGATCTTATAATTCCATTTTCTTTATGTTATGATCCTATATTATTATTCATGATCCATTTATTCCATTATATCATGTTATGCATATTAACTCATATGTTATGCTTTGTTATCATGTTTGTCCCCTTATTGGGATTTGTAGTTCACCCCTTTTTATGTATTCCACAGGTTATCCTATGTAGTTTTAGGAGCTTAAATGGATTTAGGAGATCATTATGGAGATTAAAACAAATAATTTTTATTTTAGTTTCATGTTTCTATTATATGTCCCTAGTCCCCCAAAGATGGAAGGCCTTTCGATCCTTAGTTTGTACTTATTTGATATTTATGTTAAAAATAAAGTAATAATATGTGTAAAATGATTGGGTAAATAAACATAAGATGTTATAGGATCATGATAATAGTGATAAAATAGTAAATTATCACAAATTAAAGGCATTCTATCATAATATTAGTCCAAGTATCATTACCAAGGTTTCCTAAACATAGGTCAATGATCACTGCCGAGACATCAGAAACATAATGTGCTAGTCTCACTAACTGTGTGCCATATATAGTATCTAATGAGATGAAAGCATTAAATAATTCATTATGGGGTTATATAATTTCATTCACACTTGTCACATCATTATATTTATTGTATATGTGTTCCACATAAATAATTCATACATATTTCATAAGAATAAGAAAATCCTATGAAAAGGAAATGAGTTATGTAATATTATCTAAAAACATAAAAAATGATATATTATAATGATTCCCAAGGGAATAATTAATTAAATATTTTTGGTAATTAATATTTTAATAAACATTCATAGGCCTAAAATAACAATTTCAAATGAATAAAATTCACAAAAAGGAGTGGAGAAGCAGGTATAAAATTGAACCTCTTAAGAGATGTTTTAAGGAATGGTTAAGGAACCTATGAAGAAGGTGAGAACAAAGTGTTTTAATTAATAAAAGTAATAAAATAAAATGTTTTTAAATAAAATATTTATTGTTTTTTGAAATCATGGAATCGAACTAAATTTAATGTATTGACACATGAAAAAGAATAATGAATTGAAAATTTCCCTTTTAAAAAGGTTTGTTTTACAAAGATTGAGAAGAGAACTTTAAAAACATGTATAACAACAAAAGTTAAAGGGAAAATAAATTAGGTATATATTTAATACATGAATATAAATAATATATAATAAATATATGAGAATAATAGAGATATAAATTGAGTTAAAGAGATATAATTAATAACTTAAAGAAAAAGAGGGTGGTTCAGAAGTTCCCTTACCTTAGGTCCCGACTCGCTCAATACATGAACCTAACTTCGTAATAACTAAATTAATTTTATTAAATACTTTATCCAGAAATTTTTTCATGTATATTTCATTTTATGTTCTATTTATTATAATATGGATTTCATTTATTATATAATGTTTTCTCTCATCATCCACTTAGGTTTGTTTGATAAATTTTTCCAAAATTGATTCAGTATGTTGAACATGGTCAAAGGTGTTATCAAAGAGTTTTATAATCTCAAAAATTATATATTTATAGATTATCTTCCATTATAAAAACACTAAATTATACAACTTAATATATTATCCAATATAGATTCAAATTATGAAAGATGTCTCATTATGATCGTTCTGATAAGTTAAAATCAATACAATCATTTATTGTTAATATAAAAAATATAATATAAAATTTATCTTTCCATATTATTAATCAAGTAATAAATATCATATTTTTTCATTAAATATTTTTTATAACCATCATTGTAAGATGATGATGAAAAATGAATTATGTCATCCATGGAGGCTGTGAACTAACCATAATATGTTCAACATCTTACTTTTCTAATGGATGAGAGGGTGGTAGATAATGGTTATTACATCAACATAATAACACTTAAATATTTTAATTATAATAATGTAATTAAAATAGGATGTTTATAATATATTTTTAAGAGGTATAAGAATAAAATTTAAGGGAATAGAAAAGATAAAGTGATTAGGAACACTTTCCTTACACCTTGGGGCGAATCCATTGCTAATTGGATTATGAATTTAGAAGGGTGGGTTTCAATGTTAATATAACATATATTACATAGATAATAGTTTTGGGGAATTTTTTTTATTGATTATTTGATATAAGAATCTTACAGTGCGAGTATATGTGGGATGGTGAAGGGTTGTTTGTATAAGAGGAGGAAAGAGGTTTTTTTGAATAAAATATTGATTATTTTGTTACTTGTAGAATTTTCTGAGTAATATTGATTATAATGAAATTTATTACATTATAATTAAAAAATTTAGGGTTATTTGACATCTATATCAATCCAAAACATAATGAAACCTTTGAACCACTCAATTAAATGAAAAGAACAAAAAAAAATTCATTAAAATAATATATAATTTAGGTTCCAAAATATAAAATATAGGTTTCTAAATTAAATTTTATATTTTTTAAATAATTATATTACTCTATTAAAACATTTTTTGGGTAAAAATGTTTCACAATTTTTACGATATATTTATATCATGATGATGTCATAAAATTTACTATATTTTTTAAAATTGATTTTTACTATTCACTAAGAAATCATCTTTTTTAGAAATATTCCAAAAAAACCCTAAGATAATTTTTAAATAATGAATCCAAAAATGAATCCCATATTACTAAATCCAAATTGTAAAATTTATATATTTAACATCTATATAAAATCACAAAATACATGGAAAAATAATTTATTTTGAATAAAAATGTTTCTTTTATTATAAGTGATTACATTTTTATTAGTTATTCTATCTTAATTATTACATGTGTAACAACCTGTGGATTTCTAGTCATTATGTTTTGAGTCATAATTATTATTTATCATTTATCAGTTTTTTTTAGAACTGTGACTTAGACTAAGGTTTCAAGCACTTAGATGTCCCTAAGAGATGTTTTTGGATGAGGTTTAAGGATTGGGTGGTGGGACAAGGGTTTGAGGAAGTTAAAAAGGAAGGATAAAGGTGGTCAGGGTACTGAATCTTAGCACAAAGACTGGTGAGCCACCAAAGGATGTCCAGTGTGCTAACCAGGGGGACCAGGCCCTGCCCGGGGAACTGAATTGCCGATGGAGCCACCAACTCATCTTTGAAGACGAAAAACTAGCTCGTGCGGGACATGGTTGTTTTTTTAGTGGTAGAATTTTTGTATTTTACTACTTTAGGGTTATTTGTGATTTTATGTAGTTTGGGGTTGGGAGATGATATTCTTGGCTAATTCCCCTTGACTCTCATTTGACCCCCTTTTAAGAGGGTGGCTTTTAGTTCATTTTAGCAGTTATACAAGGTAAAGCTTCATTTTTCTTCCATTATTAAACCTATCATTAATAACCTATCATTTCTCTTAGTTTTATTTAGGTATTTGGTTTTGATTCCACTTTATCATGGTAGAATCAACCAAGATGGATAGGGCTTCCATGCAACCTAGTTAGAGGATATCCTGAGATGCTCTTTGCATGCCGTAAAATGCTATATTTATTGGGTGTGTCCCTATAGTAAATTTTATAAGATTTTAGGATTAAATTAAATTAATTAAGTGAATGAATAGATTCCCATGGTCTGTAAATTTTCTTGGGTTTCTAGCAAGGGTGTACTGTGTACCCTCTAAGTGCATTGGTCAAGGTTATGGAGACACAATGGTTCTCGATGAGTTGTTTATGTATTATGACTCAGTGGTTAAAATAAAATAATGAATTATAATTGTTTATAATTAATTATTTATGTATTATGACATGATATAGGATCTCGAGTGGCGTTTCAGGCTTGAACAAGGCTTGGATGAGTTAGGCCAAAATTCAACGAAGCATAGCGAGGATGGAAACTTTTTGGTGGAGGTAGGTGGTCCCTTTAATAAAAATCTATATATGTTTTTATAAATGCATTATTTTCTACATTAATTTGAATGGGTTTGGGTAGATGGATAAGGACTAGGGATGCCTTGTGCTAACAATATGAGATAGTTTCTAACCTCTTATTCTTGAGGTAAGAGAATTGTAATACTTGGATGAATTGGGATTGCATGATGACTATATCTCTAAGGGGATTAACTGATATATGAGATAGAAAGAGACCTCTATGAGGAATCAGGGTTTGATATGTGTCTTCGGAAGCCTAGGATGAGTTCCTCATATGGCTAGTGAGTAGTAAATAAAGATATTTTTTCTTAGAACTCTGAATGAGACAGTGATACATCTCTTTAAGGTGGGGACACCCTCTTGATGTTGTAGTGGGATCCTGATGAGCATTATATATGGGAATATCCCCTTATGTTTGGATAGGATATGATAGATAGGGGTTTCCATAGGTTTTGGTCTAAGAGGTCTCCATTGGGAGATATGTGATGAGACCCAGGCATGGGTCATGGAAATGGTCTAGTGATTTTAATTTGGATTCTAATGGGGATTAGAGCATGATGGATTGGGATGATACCTGGGTAGAAATACTAGGAGTGACGGGGGTTTGTTATGTGGTTATATCAGACCTTGAGGTCTTGGTTGAGATGATTTAAGATCTATAGCACGACCGTCAGGTGATGATCATGAGGCGGTATTGTTAAGGTGAGATTGGGATAGATCTAGAGGACCTAGTGGACACCCTGATAGGTAATGTGAGACTTTCTTAAGATGAGGGGATAATTATAGAGTGAAAAGGACCCTTAGACCAGTTGGTGAGCTATGCGTCAATATATGACCCTATGTGATTATGATTGTGGGACCTTTCCATGAGGAGTCTTGGATCGAAATTTATGAGGTGACCTCCCCATAGTCTATAGGGATTGGTCAATGTGATGAAAATTCCCTGATGCTTTAGGTATTAGGTCAAGGACCTTTCCGAAAATGTCTTAGGTTAGGGTGAATGTGTATGGGAAATATACTAAGTGATAGAGTAGTGGTTGAGGAAGGGGACTTGTACTTGAGTGATAAAGCATGGAGAACCATGTACCGAGTAAGAGGGAATATGCTTATCAATACTGATAGACCTTTTATGAGTTTATTGGGTTGAAGACCACCGTAGGGGATAGGTTATAGAATGACATGATGAAACCAATGGACCCTACATAGAGTGATTAGGTAGTGGTTTGAGATATGGATGTGTGACTATGCTCAGTGTCTATAGGTAGTGGGTTAAGTTTTTGGACAATTACCTACCCTAATTATTTGGGTATGGGCTGGGAATCAGTGTAGTGGCATAATAATATGAAGAGGAAGATTATGACATTCACTAAAACATGTATGTTCAGGTGTCATGGTGTCATGGTTAGCCCATGGTGACCTAACACATAGGGTGTTGGGTGGCCTGATCTTCACCTAATGTTAATGAACTTGTGTGATTTGTTTATTTTGCATCATGAATACATTTATATGTGGTTCATTCTAGTGGAACTTGGTGATACCATACTGAGATGTGTTTATCACATTCTACATGGGAACCCCAGTGCATGTTTAGACATTATGTCTGCTTTTAGGTTCATCATAAGGCATGAAGTAGATTGGGATGGTTTAGCTCATGCATATTTTGGAGGTAGGGTGTGTGAGGGTTAAGGATAGTAGTAGGGATAGTGTTTGAGGTTCATTTTTAGTTTATTTTTTATTTGTGATCAACCCAATGAGTGATCAATGTATATATTCTTGTATGCTTCCACATGGGACATTTTTTTTTATAAAATTGTGTTTATTTTAATTATTCATACCTTGATTATGTTATGAATATTTGGTTATTTTCCACTAATTGTATGACTTATATTCAAGTTCATAGTATTTCCATTGTATGGATTAGGCCCTCACCACTAGTCAACAACCTCAGGAATACAAGGAGGCATGCTTGAGGCCACATAGCACTCTGGTCTAGGAACTACTGAGTGGCCCATCTATGGGTTGTTACAAAATCATATCAGAGACATTTTTTTAATTATTTTGGTAGTTGGTAGACAAGTTTCTAGGAATGTGTTGGAGCTTGTGATGGACTTCAGACTAGTGAGTCATGAACACCTTTCCAGTGGTGATTCCTAGTTACTAGGGGTACAAGATTATTGTACATGGTTTGTGTTTTTATGGATGAAATGATTATGAAATATGGTTCATTGATGGAGGTTGATATTTATGAATTTTTCCTCTTATCCTATTGGAAAGAGGCCTGTATACATGAATCATGATTAAGCATATACGACTCACATGACATATTTCTACTTATATATGATTCGGTTTTTTAATGACGGTTTAGTTTTTAAAGTGTAAACAACAACTTATATGAAATTTTCCCATATAACCTATTGGTGTAATTATAATTAGTTAAACCATGATATTTCTTTGAATTTAATTCAAGTAGATCCTAGTGTAGGACATTACCTTATGATGATGTAAATTCAGTCCCTTCATCAAGGGAAACATGGGGACCCTTGGTGGACTGGTGTATGAATTGTATTCCTTAGTGATCGAACCTTATTGGTATTATTATAGAAATGTGATTCATGAGTAATGATTTTTTGAGGGTAATTATTTGACTTATGGATGTGAAAACACTGAGAGGGTAGAATAATGGAATATAAAATATTCCTTGGGAATCAGTATGCAAAGTTATTGGATAATTTTTGGTAGCATAGTTGATGTATGAGGACATGATCAGTTGGATTCTTTACCTAGTTGGTCCATGGGATGCACTTTAAGTAGTGTGGTGAGAGCGTGGATAGATTCTCATGGGTTGGGAATGGCGCTTGGGTGGTGGGTGACCATGTGAAAAAACCATGGCATGTGCGATATGCATGATTTTGAAGAGGAGTGTCAAAGACGCTCTAATTGGATGAAACTAACATGTGTTCGAGTCATTTCTAGTGGGTTTGGGTTTGGGTTTTTAATGGATCACTCTTCATTGAGGAGGAGTGTGAGCATTGGTGATACTTTTGGGAATTGTATTGATGTAAGATGGCAGGTGCACATTGCAAATACATGGTGTTAGATGTGCTGTTAATCAATAGAATAGGTCTTGTACGTGTCTATTAAAGTCATTCAAGATGTCGATGAACCCAAGTGGTAGTATGGTGGTAGTGTGGTGGTGGTTTGGTTAAGGTTCACCCTCTGAGTGAGGTGACTGGGGTGTTTAGTGAGATGCTCACAGACACGACATCCCATGTTTCTAAGTGAATTATTATGATTCCCTCTACACGAGGAGGTTACATAGATGAAAAATTAGGTAGATATATTATAACCAACCTGAGAATGTGCATTAATATGAATTATCAGGGAGGTGTAGTGTTAGGGGTTGATGTGATAGAGGCGGGAATGGATTGGGAGGAGTGAAGCACTTGCAATGTTGGGACCTATTGGGGTCGATGCTCAATGAGTAGAGTAAAGAGATCCATAGTGTTGGGAGCACACCATTGGCTTTTGAACCGCATGATTCACACTGATAATGGATTTTTGAACATCGAGGATAGAGTTCTTAGTTATCCAGGAGTGGTAAACAATAATGATTGATATTGGTTCTTGGGTATGAGTGAGACAACCATGTCCAATCATTATGTTCGATAATGAAAGGAGAGTGAGTAAAGACCCGAAGCCTGACGTACATTGTCATTACATTACTTTTGCGGAATACTTAGTACATAACAAAAACACACACACAAGGATCGTAATAGTTTAGTGTCTTTGGAAACTCGGAATGTAATCTTCTAATCGTGGTAAAAGATCTTCAACATCTCCTATAAAGATCTTCCTTTTTTTTTACCTAAAACCTTTATTTACATCCTGGGGAAAAGAAAACATAAAAGGGTGAGCTCAAATGCTCAGTAAGGGTAAACAAAATAAATATCAATCACATCATATACATAAGCACATAACTTTTGGAAATCTTAACCTGCAAAAGAGATCATAATTTCATAACATGGGGTAAATCATGGCAGTGAAATGTAATCACAATAATCATAACTTAAAACATGAAACTTTGTGGCATTCACACATAATCATAGAGAATCATTTCTTGTTAGTCAAGACTCATTTCCAAGACTATCTTAGTGGACAAAGTCCCTTTCTGAATCGAGTAACCCTCGTTTCAGTCCTGTTTCACTGAACCGGTATAACCTACCGTTCCAGCCCTGTCTATCTCATGAGATATAAAATCATTACCCAATGCATTGGAGGGAGATATAGGTCCCACCCATCTTATAATGAATCCTTTCTTATGTGTGCCACATAATCATAAAACATACATCATCGCATAACACATGTAACAAAAATGGGATTCTTGAAACATCATGACATCATAAATCAATTCATATAAGATAAAGGAATTCATAAACATAATTCCATCACAACATAGTCAAATCAATGTAAAAATATGGATAGAAACAGAACCCTTTATTATCTTAGATGGAAAATAATTTTGATAAAACACTTGAATTGAATTCTTGAGGAAAATATCCTTTCTTCTTCAAAATCAATTTCTTTTCACAAAACATCATGCAATTTTAAAAGAAAGATATTTTATTGAAAATATTTATGAAATCTTTTAGATGAAGCTTCATGAAAATAAGGCTTTATAAAACAGTAGAAATCCGTTCGTGCCGTATAAGTTAAAAAAAACATTCTTCGTACTTTTGTCGGAAAAGTCAAAAAATCACCTCGTACGAAAAAGCGACAAAAGATTCCTTTCATATTCTTTACTAAAAACTCACCGAAGGGTAAAAATGGATTTAAACAATTGTAGGTGTATGGAAATAATATTACATATTGATGAAACATGGATGTGGATGGTAAAATACACCCCAGTAAATACTTACGAATAAACAATCTCGGATAAAAATGAGATTGTGATATTTCCCTTACCTTAGGTCCGACTTGCTTTGTAAGTGTCCGAACCTCCTGTATAATGATTTAAATCATGTTATTGACTTATTAAAGAATCATATTCATTGTTATGATATCATATATGGTTCACTTATGACATTATATTACCCGTTATTTTGTAAATTCCATGTTAAAGAAGCGTTTTGGGTAAAATCGTTTCATTTATCGTAGGTGTTTTGAATTGTTGTTCTTGACATCATTATTACATATATCATGATTTACTCACTTCCAGAATATAAAATATGATTTATATATCATATATATTCAGTATATATATATATATAATAGGTAGATAAATAAAATGAAAAACACTGTTCATGGAGACGGTAGTCCGTACGTACGCATGAACGCTGTTTTCCTTTCCTTATTGTCTTGAAATGGAAGTAAGTAGATGACATACATATGTATATATATAAATAAATCCAGTAGCTTTATAATGTAATATATTTCATTATTATTTCTTATATATACATTATAATCATTCTTAAATGGTTAACATGGAGAATGAATCTCATCGCGTCGTGGAGACGGTAGTCCGTACGTACGCACGAGCGATGATATCATTTCTATAAATATTGAATTGAATTGGAGTGGATTATACAATATATCAGAATCAATATGATGTTTTAATAACTATGTATAGTTATTCTTTACACCATTATACCCATCCATGTAAGGTGGTGGTGGAAAATAGATTACACCACGGCGTGGAGACGGTATTCCGTACGTACGCACGCGCGGTGATTTCTTTTTCCGTAGGATGGATAGATGGTGAAATAGGGTTGTTTAATACTTATAATAACATATCAGTATATGAGTTATACTGATGTTATTACTTCATAATGAAACAACCTAAGAAGAAGAAGTGGAAGAAGAAATAAAGATGAAAGAATTGGTAACGGTAATTACCTCTTTTTTGAAGCGGCTTTTGGAGACCTCCTATTAGGGAACTAAAATTGGTCTTTGAGGAAGACCAGAACCTCTAGGATGTTTCTAGGGAAGTGGAGAAGAGATTTTTGCAGGGGTTGGCCGAGCTTGAGTGCTCAAATTGGTGTGAGGAGGAGGGGGAGGAGGTGCCCTTTTATAAGGGAGGAGAGGGGCACCTTAGGAATATCTCAAAATATTATTTTATATTAAAGTCAAAATCGGTTTATAATGGTTCCAAAGGGTCTTATTTCGAATCTAAAGTGGGTATGGGTCGAAAGCCTATCAACCAATAGGATTTAGACAGGTTTAGGGTATTATTTTAACCTTATCAATTAGATTTAACTCTAAGTTAAATAATTTAACTTTTACCATGTCTTTTTGTTTTCTTTCACTATATGGTTAATACACTTACTATAACATGCCAAACGAACCCCAAATTGTTTATTATTAATATATATATCCTTATCTAAGTCATTTGGCCGAACCTTAGATTTTTAGGAATAAAATAACAATTAATAATATAATATTTGATTTAAAAACTATTTTGTGTCAATTTTGACACTATTTGATATATGATTTTTTTGAAAGTCATAACAGAATTATATGTTCGAACAAAGTTGATTAAATCAACACTAATATATCATAGTAACCTAGAAAATTAGTGGAATTCATAAAGAGTCTTAAATTACATTTATTTTGGTGTTTATAACATCAATTATGTCAATATTTCATTAATAAGATAATCACTGCATCATCTTTGTGTCATAAATAAATTAAATTATTTGATGTCTAAAAATTACAAATAAAATACCATTATGTAGGAAATATTTTTAGCTTTCTAATGAATATTTACAATCGAATTTATCTTATGTATAACCCTATATTAAAAATGTTTTAGTAAATAAACTTTGATTTTAACTCTTTTAACTCTTCTTTGAATTAAATAATAATAAATGTCCTAATCTAATCCAAGTGGGCCTAAATGGTCATATTTTATTCCTAAGTTTGTTTTTTGTCGAATTACACTTGTCCAATAGAATTAGGATATGTTTTAGGGTAATATTAATATCATATTTACCCTTAGTTACCCTATTTACTATTAACCGCGGTAAAAAAAAGTAAAAAGTTACTATTCACCAAAAATTATTTTTATCTCATTGAACCACATTTTACTTACTGATATCAACCGTGTCTCTCGGATTTTTGAAATTCCATTCACAGAAGAGGTAAAATTAAGTTTTATGAAAAATTCAGTTTTTAACTACCACTTAGTAGTTTCACTATTCATCAAAAAATGAAGATTTTCAGAAAAATGCCAAAATTTCATCCTAAGATATATTTCATATTCCGAATTCAAAAATGAAGTCTATTTTACCAAATTCATAACATAGAAGTTGCATTAATTAATTTTATAATTAAATCCCGCTGTTAAAACAAATAGCGTGTTTTTAAGAAACAATATCTATCAAAAGATTGACACTTGTTTATGTCTGGTTTAAATGTGCAATTACATCCAATGACCAACATTGTATTAAATTGTAAAAATATATTCTAAATATACTTTAAAACTACTCCAATTAATAATTTATCACTATTAATTATTTCGATTAAAAAAAGTTGTTTTTTAATTATAATTTAGTAATTTTCACTTTTCATCAGAATATGAAAGTTATCCAAAATGTACCAAAATTTCACCTTAGGCTAAATTCGATACTCCGAATCCAAAAATGAAGTTCATTTTGAAAAATAAGATTTACAGAGTTTTAAAAAGTGGTTATTACTATTCATAACGGCTAGTTTTAATAATATTTTAATAGCATATCGTTGTTTAGTGAAACTCGGTATTGCGTATTACACACGCTATCGAGGAAGGTTGTGATTGCGTGTAATGCAAGGCAAGTCAAGGATGCGTGTTGTGCAAGCTCCTTTTGGTGTAGCGTACAACACAAGACTTTAATAAAATTAAAAAGAATATTTTTTTATAAAATCTTGGGCTATTACATTATACCCCCCTTAAAATGAATTTCGCCCTCGAAATTCGTCGGGGTTATAAATGGTTTACTATTCGAAAAGTTTCTTTAATAGAAACCCACATCGTAAAAAGGAATATCAAAACCAATCTTTAAAAACAAAAGTATGAAACGTAACGGTTACCCAAATAAACTAATCATTGGGTTTCCACATAGGTGAAAATATGGATATGGAAGAGAAATCTAACCATCATGTTCTGATGGAGAGTGGTAGAGAACATGGCTATGGAAAAGCCAATAATCACAAATCCATAAATTTGTGACGATCTAAGGTACCATCCGATTCATCAGGTATAAGATCACTAGGACAACATTTTTGGTTTTCAAGATCATTTCCCTAAAGTTGAAAATTTGAATTGGAATAAATAATTTCTTTATTTTGGTACAATCTCACTATTGTTCGTGCCTAGAACAATTTCCACTTCATCTCTTAAATAAATGAAGTTGAATTTGTTATTCGTGAAGTGTTAGCAGATCATGTGATAGAATGACAGGTCATTCCATCTGTCTCAAACAAAAGGTTACCAAAAATTATATACATAAGTCGATCTATAGTGAGATTAATCATATATAGTTCCTAAAATGGACTTATACTTCATATATCATACTGCTTAATATAATAAAACTAGTTTCTACTAAACAGGGACTTTCTGTAGGCCAGTGGTAGGCGATAAAGGCCAGTCGCACTTCGGTTGTGGGTTCAATTCCCACAGCCTTGTCCGAAGCGATGGGCTGTCGCCCGTCCTGCAGGTTGTCCTTTTTTCTAAAACTACATTACTATAACATCCCATCAATAATATCGAAAAAAAACTTCTATCCTTAAACAATACTCACTTATGCCCAACATAATCCATTTCAATCTTTTGGCTTATCCATAATACTGCAGTCCACTCTCATAACATAGTGAAAACGATTACCAGAGATTTAATACCATCGTTGATCCCCATATATCATAAGATATGTTTTGTTGGTCATATTCAAAACATTCAAAGGCCTTAATCATGTATTCTCTTGAATACCCATTGAACCTTAGTGAAAACATGAATGCAGTTAAAAGATAACACCTTCCACATACCAAAATCCTCAAAATTATTTATACTCAAACCATGATATCACTTAGTCCTTATATCAATCATGAGCTCATGAATACAATCAAACATCTCATTATCTTCTTATCCTTTTATTATGCACTTATCATCTAATTTCCAAAAGTATCTGAATAACCTTTCATGGTTACTGGTACCATTCATCATACACTTTCAAAACTTAAGGAAAGACAACAGTGTAACAATCCTTAGATGTCTCCTTATTCCATGAGATTTCTTATACAACATTACACATGATAAACATGTAATCATTCCACTACATTCTTAGACCATTGACTGAGCATCAACATTTCTTTCATCTCACATATCATTTGTAGTTTCTTCATCATCATCAACATAAATACTTCCCATACGACCATACTGATTCTCTTCATGAGACTTTCCCTTAGGGCATTGGTTTGCATAATGCCCGTACATTCCACATTTAAAGCATTTAACCATTGTTGATGTCGTAGCAATACCATTATCCTCATCCATGGTGTTAACTGAACCTTTTCCTTTGCACTTACTTGCTTTGTGTCCTTCTTTTCCACACCCAAAGCATCTTCCAGTTCCTTTGAAACATTCCCCTTGATGCCTCTTCCCACATGATTTACAAAGGGGAAATTGAACTTTCTTTCCTCTATGATCATCATGAAACTCCATCTTTCTCTTATTATCCGAGTCAGGAAACTTACCAAATTTTACTTTATTGATCATATTATGAGATTGCTGATTCGGCATAATAATGATGTTTGGACTTCCAAATCCCATTTCATTATGAAGAATATCATTCCATTGTCCATCATATCCTCCATTATTGTGAATCATCTTGTTTCCAGCCATTTTCTAAAACCCAAAAAGAATAGTGTGAGAGGAAAAAATCATGCTAGGGAAAACAACATAATAAAGGGGAAGTACATTAAATATCTAACATATTAGGTTTAATTCTATGATCGTTAGCGTAATCCTAGTACTATAACCTATACGTATACTTAACCTTTGGGACATCCCTAGACATACCTTAGAAATAGCTCTAGGGATCTCACTAACGTTTTCGCATCTTAGTTTCCAAAGGTTGACTAAACCTTTCCTCTGATACCAACAGTAAAGACCCGAAGCCTGACGTACATTGTCATTACATTACTTTTGCGGAATACTTAGTACATAACAAAAACACACACACAAGGATCGTAATAGTTTAGTGTCTTTGGAAACTCGGAACGTAATCTTCTAATCGTGGTAAAAGATCTTCAACATCTCCTATAAAGATCTTCCTTTTTTTTTACCTAAAACCTTTATTTATATCCTGGGGAAAAGAAAACATAAAAGGGTGAGCTCAAATGCTCAGTAAGGGTAAACAAAATAAATATCAATCACATCATATACATAAGCACATAACTTTTGGAAATCTTAACCTGCAAAAGAGATCATAATTTCATAACATGGGGTAAATCATGGCAGTGAAATGTAATCACAATAATCATAACTTAAAACATGAAACTTTGTGGCATTCACACATAATCATAGAGAATCATTTCTTGTTAGTCAAGACTCATTGCCAAGACTATCTTAGTGGACAAAGTCCCTTTCTGAATCGAGTAACCCTCGTTTCAGTCCTGTTTCACTGAACCGGTATAACCTACCGTTCCAGCCCTGTCTATCTCATGAGATATAAAATCATTACCCAATGCATTGGAGGGAGATATAGGTCCCACCCATCTTATAATGAATCCTTTCTTATGTGTGCCACATAATCATAAAACATACATCATCGCATAACACATGTAACAAAAATGGGATTCTTGAAACATCATGACATCATAAATCAATTCATATAAGATAAAGGAATTCATAAACATAATTCCATCACAACATAGTCAAATCAATGTAAAAATATGGATAGAAACAGAACCCTTTATTATCTTAGATGGAAAATAATTTTGATAAAACACTTGAATTGAATTCTTGAGGAAAATATCCTTTCTTCTTCAAAATCAATTTCTTTTCACAAAACATCATGCAATTTTAAAAGAAAGAGATTTTATTGAAAATAGTCATGAAATCTTTTAGATGAAGCTTCATGAAAATAAGGCTTTATAAAACAGTAGAAATCCATTCGTGCCGTATAAGTTAAAAAAAACATTCTTCGTACTTTTGTCGGAAAAGTCAAAAAATCACCTCGTACGAAAAAGCGACAAAAGATTCCTTTCATATTCTTTACTAAAAACTCACCAAAGGGTAAAAATGGATTTAAACAATTGTAGGTGTATGGAAATAATATTACATATTGATGAAACATGTATGTGGATGGTAAAATACACCCCAGTAAATACTTACGAATAAACAATCTCGGATAAAAATGAGATTGTGATATTTCCCTTACCTTAGGTCCGACTTTCTTTGTAAGTGTCTGAACCTCCTGTATAATTATTTAAATCATGTTATTGACTTATTACAGAATCATATTCATTGTTATGATATCATATATGGTTCACTTATGACATTATATTACCCGTTATTTTGTAAATTCCATGTTAAAGAAGCGTTTTGGGTAAAATCGTTTCATTTATCGTAGGTGTTTTGACTTGTTGTTCTTGACATCATTATTAATTATATCATGATTTACTCACTTCCAGAATATAAAATATGATTTATATATCATATATATTCAGTATATATATATATATATAATAGGTAGATAAATAAAATGAAAAACACTGTTCATGGAGACGGTAGTCCGTACGTACGCATGAACGCTGTTTTCCTTTCCTTATTGTCTTGAAATGGAAGTAAGTAGATGACATACATATGTATATATATAAATAAATCCAGTAGCTTTATAATGTCATATATTTCATTATTATTTCTTATATATACATTATAATCATTCTTAAATGGTTAACATGGAGAATGAATCTCATCGCGTCGTGGAGATGGTAGTCCGTACGTACGCACGAGCGATGATATCATTTCTATAAATATTGAATTGAATTGGAGTGGATTATACAATATATCAGAATCAATATGATGTTGTAATAACTATGTATAGTTATTCTTTACACCATTATACCCATCCATGTAAGGTGGTGGTGGAAAATAGATTACACCACGGCGTGGAGACGGTATTCCGTACGTACGCACGCGCGGTGATTTCTTTTTCCGTAGGATGGATAGATGGTGAAATAGGGTTGTTTAATACTTATAATAACATATCAGTATATGAGTGATACTGATGTTATTACTTCATAATGAAACAACCTAAGAAGAAGAAGTGGAAGAAGAAATAAAGATGAAAGAATTGGTAACGGTAATTACCTCTTCTTTGAAGCGCCTTTTGGAGACCTCCTCTTAGGGAACTAAAATTGGTCTTTGAGGAAGACCAGAACCTCTAGGATGTTTCTAGGGAAGTGTAGAAGAGATTTTGGCAGGGGTTGGCCGAGCTTTAGTGCTCAAATTGGTGTGAGGAGGAGGGGGAGGAGGTGCCCTTTTATAAGGGAGGAGAGGGTCACCTTAGGAATATCTCAAAATATTATTTTATATTAAAGTCAAAATCGGTTTATAATGGTTCCAAAGGGTCTTATTTCGAATCTAAAGTGGGGATGGGTCGAAATCCTATCAACCAATAGGATTTAGACAAGTTTAGGGTATTATTTTAACCTTATCAATTAGATTTAACTCTAAGTTAAATAATTTAACTTTTACCATGTCTTTTTGTTTTCTTTCACTATATGGTTAATACACTTACTATAACATGCCAAACGAACCCCAAATTGTTTATTATTAATATATATATCCTTATCTAAGTCATTTGGCCGAACCTTAGATTTTTAGGAATAAAATAACAATTAATAATATAATATTTGATTTAAAAACTATTTTGTGTCAATTTTGACACTATTTGATATATGATTTTTTTGAAAGTCATAACAGAATTATATGTTCGAACCAAGTTGATTAAATCAACACTAATATATCATAGTAACCTAGAAAATTAGTGGAATTCATAAAAAGTCTTAAATTACATTTATTTTGGTGTTTATAACATCAATTATGTCAATATTTCATTAATAAGATAATTACTGCATCATCTTTGTGTCATAAATAAATTAAATTATTTGATGTCTAAAAATTACAAATAAAATACCATTATGTAGGAAATCTTTTTAGCTTTCTAATGAATATTTACAATAGAATTTATCTTATGTATAACCCTATATTAAAAATGTTTTAGTAAATAAACTTTGATTTTAACTCTTTTAACTCTTCTTTGAATTAAATAATAATAAATGTCCTAATCTAATCCAAGTGGGCCTAAATGGTCATATTTTATTCCTAAGTTTGTTTTTTGTCGAATTACACTTGTCCAATAGAATTAGGACATGTTTTAGGGTAATATTAATATCATATTTACCCTTAGTTACCCTATTTACTATTAACCGCGGTAAAAAAAAGTAAAAAGTTACTATTCACCAAAAATTATTTTTATCTCATTGAACCACATTTTACTTACTGATATCAACCGTGTCTCTCGGATTTTTGAAATTCCATTCACAGAAGCGGTAAAATTAAGTTTTATGAAAAATTCAGTTTTTAACTACCACTTAGTAGTTTCACTATTCATCAAAAAATGAAGGTTTTCAGAAAAATGCCAAAATTTCATCCTAAGATATATTTCATATTCCGAATTCAAAAATGAAGTCTATTTTACCAAATTCATAACATAGAAGTTGCATTAATTAATTTTATAATTAAATCCCGCTGTTAAAACAAATAGCGTGTTTTTAAGAAACAATATCTATCAAAAGATTGACACTTGTTTATGTCTGGTTTAAATGTGCAATTACATCCAATGACCAACATTGTATTAAATTGTAAAAATATATTCTAAATATACTTTAAAACTACTCCAATTAATAATTTATCACTATTAATTATTTCGATTAAAAAAAGTTGTTTTTTAATTATAATTTAGTAATTTTCACTTTTCATCAGAATATGAAAGTTATCCGAAATGTACCAAAATTTCACCTTAGGCTAAATTCGATACTCCGAATCCAAAAATGAAGTTCATTTTGAAAAATAAGATTTGCAGAGTTTTAAAAAGTGGTTATTACTATTCATAACGGCTAGTTTTAATAATATTTTAATAGCATATCGTTGTTTAGTGAAACTCGGTATTGCGTATTACACACGCTATCGAGGAAGGTCGTGATTGCGTGTAATGCAAGGAAAGTCAAGGATGTGTGTTGTGCAAGCTCCTTTTGGTGTAGCGTACAACACAAGACTTTAATAAAATTAAAAAGAATATTTTTTTATAAAATCTTGGGCTATTACAGAGTGGGTCAAGGAGGGTAGGTGTTTAGGTTCTTTGGGTGGTGATAATGACACTCCAATGGGATTTTTTAATGGTCACACGTGAATGAATCTTGTGTTGGATTAGTAATCGATGTAAATAGGTTGATCAAGGGATGATCAAGGTGACACCATGGTAATGATGTGAGGTGAGATCTGATATGATTTAGTTCATCAATAAATACTATATTCATGATATAGATTCGTTTTTAAGTGGATTAAATGCATCATTATTGGTATTAGGGTGGTTTGGTATGATCTAAGGTGAAGTAAGATCATAGGTGCACCGATAGTTGGGGTTAGAGAATTGTGGATGGAAAAGGTAGATGGTGATCCAACCATATAAATACATTTGGATTTGGGTATGGAATCCAACTATATATTTTTCATGAGTTTGGGTATGGGGAGATGGGAGACACATTGGGAGAGTTTTATGGGATATGGTTGTGGGTTAGTGGACCACCGGAGGTTCATTTCTAGTAGGTGATTCCTTTAATGGGAAGCACCATAGTTAAGAACTTTCCATTGTTAGTGGATACAAATAATGGTAAGAACCATAATATTTAGAATGATTCAAGTGAAGACTCTATGTTGTATCAGGAGAGATGGGTAAGGTTAGTTCTGTCTTGACGTTCATGTTGCCAGTGTGCGAGTGTCTAAGATTCTATTAAATAGTAAAGTTTGTGTTTATATTCATGAAACAGAAGTGATTTTGGAATTTAGAGTTGGAACACAATGAGTTCTTAGTGAAATGATGGCCAATGAAGGTTAGGAGATGTGGTTAAAGGTTTACCACACTTTATCAGGGATAAGAATCATTATAATTATAAGTTTGTAATGACCTATGGAATTATACTCATTATGTTTTGAGTTAAAATTTGAACTTCTTATTTGGTGGATGGTTCGTTTTGATAACCAAGACTTAAATAGAGGTTATGAGCACTTGGATATTTTATAAAGATGTTTTTGGATGAGGTTCAATTCCTAGGGGTTCAAGGAAGTTCTATAGGAAGTCCCCGAGTGGCCAAGGTGTTGAATCTTAGATCACAAGACATCAACTAGCCAGTGGGATAATAAAGGAAACCAAGCCCTACCCAGGCTCACCGACTAGTTGGAGAGGCTTAAAGACTATCAGGTAGGGATTGGGTTGTTTTTAAGTGGATTGTTTTGGTATTTTATAACTTTATAATTTTAAGGGGGTTGGGGGTAAGGAGAGGTTATTCTTGGAAGATTATCCCCCTTGGTTATATTTCGAATCACATTAATAGGGGTAGTTTTTACTGCTTTCTTATGGTAATACAATATAAGATCATATATTTTCTTAATTTCTGGAATCTCTCATCACCACCCTCTCATTTATATCTTTTTTATTTAGTTATTTGGTATTGATTCTATCAGATAATACATGAATCAATCTACGTGGAAGTAGATTCCATGCAACTTAGCTGAATGAAATCTAGAGATGTTGTATTCTTGATGTTTCATTTCATTTTGGTGTGTTATGTCACTATAGTATATTTTATTAGTTTTTTATATGAAATTAAATTAATTTTTTGAATGAATATGTGTCATTGGTTAGGAATTTTACTCAATTTGGTTATGATGGTGTGTTACAGACTGTACAAATGCATTGGTCGAGGTTTTAGTGATGCAGTGGTGCTCTATGAGTTGTTTAGTGACTATATCACATTGGCTAAAATTAAATAATTAATTATAATTTTTTTGATTAATTATTTATGTCATGTGACATGAGGTAAGAGATTAGGTGGTGGTATGGGCTTGGATGAGGCATGTATGGGTTAAGATGAAGTTCGATGAGGATGGTAACTACTTAGTGGGGGTAGGTGGTCCCGTTAATACATATCCATATATGTGTTTATGTATGATTTCTTTCCTGCATGCATGTTCATAGGTTTGAGTAGATGTATAGGTATAGGATATGAATTGGGGTGACAATATTGGATGATATTTGAACTTATATGCTCAAGGTAAGTTCTCTTTAGCACTAGGATGAATTGGGATTTCCCGATGAATGTGTCTCCAATGGGTGGGACCAAAACATGAGTTGGTGAGAGACCTCTATGAGGAATCAAGGTTTGAGAAATGACTTGGGTATCCTAGGATTGGTTACTTCTAAAGATAGTGAGTAGGTAATAGAGGGATTCATCCATGTGATGATGAATGAGACAATGATATGTCTTCTGTATAGTGGGGACACACTATTGAGGGAGTAGTAGGCTCTTGATGAGTGTTGTGAATGGGAAAAGTCCCTTGGGATTAGATGGGATGTGATATAGAGTAGTTTCCTCTAGGTTAATACTGAGAGGCCTCTATTAGGATACATGGGATGATACCTAAGTATGAATCATGGAAATGGGCTAAGAATTGGCATCGGTATGCCAAGGGGCCTTAGAGCATGATGGATTGGGATGGTCCCTGGGTAGTGGGAACAAGAGTGACGATGGTTTATAATGATGTTGGACCAGACCTTAAGGTATGGTTCAAGACAATATTATGTGTTGTAACATCTCCATCATGTGATGATAATTATGTATTATTGGAGAGGTGAGACTATGATGGGTCTGGAGGACCCAATTGGCACCCTGAAGGAGATACGCGACTTGTTCAAGATGATGGGCATGGTCTCGAGGGACTAGCACCCTGAGATTAGTTGGTGAACATGGTGATGAGTTAAATACCAATGTAATTTTTCTTGTGGGACCTTTAATTAATGAGAATTGGGTTTACATGATTGAGGTGGCCTCCCGAGAGTATGCAAGGATGGGTTGGTGTGATGATCGTACCTTGATGCTTCAGGTATTGAGTTGAGGAACTTGATGGATGTTGCTTGGGTAAATGTGAATGTGGATGGGCATACCATCAGTGATAGGGTAGTGGTTATTTAAGGGGCCTTATCTATGAGTGAGAAGGCTTAACTGAACACATCCTAAGCAAGAGGGAATGAGTTGACATATATTGTTGGACCTTTCCGAATAGGCATAGGCCAAGGACCACCCTAGGGTATGGGTCATGGGATGATTTTATGAGGTTAATAGACCCTTACTAGGGTGATTAGGAAGTGGGTCGATATATGGATGTGTGATTGTACCCAATGTATGTGGGTAGTGGTTTGATGTTTTGTATATTTCCCTACCCAAAGTCTTTAAGTATGGGTTGGGGATCATCATTGTCACGACTCGTCCTCGGAGCCCATGCCGTGACTACCCCAAGCCCGCCTTCCATAGGCCAGGGGCTGGCGACTAGAACCAAATGCGAAAATCCCGACAAAAAAGGGAAGACATTGCCTTTGTAAAGTAAACAAACACCACAGAGTAAGCCAGTAAAAGTAAACACTAAGTAAACTGAGTACAAGTAAGTACGGAAAAGTAAGAGGGCCATAATACAAACCCAAACTGAAAGTAAAGTACAACTGGAAAGGAAGTACATCAACTGAAAAGTAAAGAAGCAACGCCGAGCTATCCACTGGAAATCCCACCTGAAGGGTGGGTACAGATAGCCTCCTCAGCTCCTCGGGTCCTGCCGTCCGCCCCATGTATGTTCCGCTCAGTGGTCCACCTCCAGGTACCGTCTCATCGTGATATCCACCTCCAGGCACCGACTCGTCGTGAGTTCCACCTCCGGGAACTGCCCGACTCTACAAGCCTCAACCTCGATCAGTGATGTCCGTCGTCTAAAACCAAAACAACGTAGTGCGGGTGAAGCCCGTGCATGGGTGAGTATACGATACTCAGTAGGGACCCCGAAACCCCCTAAGGTCTCCCAGAATCCACAAAGGATAATCTAAAAGGAAAGATACAATCACAAAGTAACATCCAACATTGCTTAGGTATATGCCCATACATATACCTAAGTCATCAATTCTAGTACGACTCCAACATCTGAGCCCAAGTTCGATCATGTCCACACAGGATAATACAACCCAATCCACACCGGAAAGCACAACTCAATCCACATAGGAAAATAAGTCAATCATATCGAAGATAGTGATTGAAAGTCAAGACTCAGCTCACACAGTTATACTTCTTCGTAAGATGATAGAGATGATCAGATGAAGCCACTGATTCATCTAAGCTGGGACCCAGGTCGGATACAAGTAGTGTAGTCATCACCGCCGAACCCATAGAGGATTACAGTACGAAAGTCTTTATCGTCGAACCCAGGGAGGATTCCAATAAGAAAGTCTTCACCATAGAACCCATAGCTGCTGGGGAGCTCCTCCTCTATCGAGTACAGTGGGCCTGCTGCTACAACCATGAACTTCCCACTAACCTTGGACTACTACAGTACTCCACCTGTCGAGTACTATGGGCCTGCTGCTACAACCAAGCGCTACCCACCATGGGTCTACCGCTACAACCAAATGCTCCACGTTCAAGTACTGTGGGCCTGCTGCTACAACCAAATGCTTCCCACCATGGGTCTTCCGCTACAACCAAGCGCTCCCCCTCATAGTACTGTGGGCCTGCTGCTACAACCAAGTGCTTCCCACCATGTGTCTGCCGCTACAACCAGGCGCTCCCCCTCATAGCCTACATAGGTACTCCTTCTATTGAGTACCGCGGGTCTGCCGCTACAACCGATCGCTCCTCCGCCGTGGGTCTGCTGAAACAACCAAGCGCTCCCCACTAGGCTATCGAAACAATCCGAGTAGATCGATCATCAGTTGTCAAATCTCATCCATCTCTAGGGTTTCCGCACACAGCAAGCTCGTTTCGGGAGGGTCCACTCCACGAGCCAAGAGGTCAATACATCAACTGTCACGTAGTCTGGAGTTGATGTATCCCAAAGTTCTGTCTCGATAAAGGGAACTCAACATGACAGACGATACGTCAATCAGATGCCTAGTCTGAGAGTTATTGGCTTTTTCGTTCTAGGGGCCCGGTTGGTTTTTAAGTCAAAACCAACCCGACCGCACTCAAATTGTGTCCAAACCTCGAGTGAAGTAAGACAAAAGTTCTGTCTCACTAAGAGGAATCCAACAAAGTTGACGGAACGTCAATCGGACGTCCAGAGCTCAAGTTATATGCATTTCATCTCCGAGGGCCCGATTGGTTTCATGTTCGAACCAACTCAGCCATACACAAAGTTCTCGAAAACTCAAGTGTAATATACCGAAACGACCTTCTCGATCCAAGGATCCCAACTCAACTGATGATGCGTCGATCAGAGGTCTGAAACCCAAGATATGGGCAAATGAATGAAAACAGTCTGAAATGGGGGTCTGGGCCCAGTCCGGGTCGGCCCAACCCCCCTGGGTCGGCCCGGCTGGGCGCGGCCCGGCCCGGTCAGGGCGACCCGCCCCGGCTCGGCCGTGGGGTGGGGTGCACTGGCTCGTCCAGCGGTCAAGCAGGGGGGCGTGTTTCCCCCCTTGCGCCCCACGGACGTGGCAGGTGCCACGTCCTCCTCCTCCGAATCCCGTGTGGCCGCGGGATCCGGTCGCCTGCCACCGCGACTTCAGCCATGGAGGTTCCTCCTGGGGGAGCACTAGGCGCCGCCACCTCCGGGCGGCCAGCCGGTGCCGGGCGCCGCCTCCGGCCGCCGGTGCCGCCGTGCCGGTGTGGCACGCCGGCCACGTCTTCCGCGGACCACCAGACGCGCTCCGGTGGTCCGTTTTGCCCGCCGTCTGCGCCTGCGGCTCTCCCAAGACCGGTAGATTACTACGAAGGGCTCAAAATTCCTTTGCGGGCCGCTTCTTCGTCGCCCGTCAATCCTCACATCAATAAACAAACTGCGGATGGTTGTTAGGACGTGTTTGTTTGGCCCACACCCTCCGCGTTAGGTGTTATCAATTGGAAATCATAAAAACACACGCTTTTAATCATTGATGAGGGTATAATTTATTTAAAATAAATTATACAAACACCCTGAAATAAAAATAAACTCATACATGAGGAGATAATTCACATATAAACTTTATTCGAAAACCCCCTAACTCGATGAAGTCATCGAAAGTGGTTCGTCGCGGGAAAAGAACGTCGCGGAAGACGGCGTCGCGGAAGACAACGTCGCGGAAGACGACGTCGCGGAAGAAAGTGTCGCAGATCGAGGCTCCATAAGCGTCGTCGACATTCTCCCAAAGAAGGATGTGGTGCGTCGTCGCTTTCTTCGACGCGGGAAGAAGGTTCAAAGATGGTACGACATTCTTCGTCGAAGCTTCATCGTTCTTTGCGAGGAAGATGACGTTCTTCAAGACCGCGAGAGTTCTCTCCTTGATTCCTCACAATGAATCCACCCCAATTAAATAAGACCTTGTCATATTTTATTCACACACATAAGTGTCAACTTTAATTTGAAATTCTAAATGATTTCATCGAATTAATTAACGCGTGTTGCCCAATTAATTAGGTGTTTTATTGGCATGTATTTAATGTGGAAGAAAAACTGCTTGAGTTTACTTGACATTAAAACGGGGGAGAGGGTGAGTTATGAAATTAAAAATGACATGGTGATTAATGGGGAGTTAGAGAATTTAAAGGTGGGGGCTCGTGTGGGCCCCACCCCAACTCCCTCACATGGATGTTATCCACAAGGTAGAGAGAAATTAAGCTGTGACATAACTTAATTTCACTTAAACCGCTTAGTAAAGAAATAAAAAATAAAACAATTATATTTTTATTCCTCACTTTTTTTTAACATTACCACCCGAACAAACACACCTTCGAAAAAGGTGTTCCTAAGCAATTATCGGTGCTGCGGTTTCATCGGTGCGCTCAGATTTCGATTCTGAGCACCAGTTCAAAAGTTAGGAAAACCCACTCGTTCGTTCACTGAACCTACCTGAGCTAAAATTTGTAAATTGATTCCAGGCACACCTGGCCTCAGAATCAGGTGCCATCAGAAACTGTGCATTAGTAAAATCCCAAAGAAAATTAAGAAAAAATTTCCCTTGAAATTTACGGGTCTTTACATTACTGCCACCTCAGGGATTTATGTCCCTGTAAAGCTATAACACAAACTAGGGAAACAAAAGTGGGTAGTGAGCAGGTATCAGAGCCTTCTGCTCCCAAGTTCTCTTCTGGAGGTTCCCATGCTGTCATCTGATGCGCACTAGAGGAATCGACTACCCACGTAGGACCCGCTCCTGTCGATCCTCGATCTCCACCGGGACCTCCGCAAAATTCTCCCCATCTTCAAAGTCTATATCCCCATGGTCAATGATATGCATCGGGTCAAGCACGTTTCACCTCAGTTGAGATACGTGGAATTTGTTGTGCACCTGGTGCAACTGAGGTGGATGGGTCAAGCGGTGAACCAACTCACCTACCCTGTTGAGGACCTAGAAGGGTCCAATGAAGCGCGGAGATAACTTGTCGCCCCAGACAAACTCCGTAATCCACGTCGAGGTGAGACTCGCAAGAAGACGTGGTCGCCACCCTCGAACTCTAGTGGTCTCCACCTCCTGCCAGTATAAGCCTTTTGTTGGCTATGAGCTATCCCCATCCACTCCTGGATGACTTGGACCTTTTCTGGTCCTACAAGAGCTGCTAAGATTTCTTCTTTCCTGATAAGAGAAATCCGGTCTCATCCTCTGGATGAACCACATTCTTTGCCTAATAAAGTCAATCCCGACATAGATGATACCAATCCATACCATGGATGAAGTCGTAAGGCCTCGATGCTACTACCAAGAGATCCAACCGTTACTCTCTCCTCCAAGGGTTGAGTCACACTGTCAGCATCAGTGTGTGGTCACTGGGTCTCCTCCAGTAGGTATCTCAGAAGTGAGGGTCAAGTCAACTGTTTTTAAAACGGAACCTCTTAGTAACAACATAAAGAGAGTACAAAAAAGTAAACACCACAAATAAAGGTGTCTTTTATTACTGCAGCTCAAAGCACAAGACACATACAACCACAACATCAACAAAAAGAAAGCTAGAAGCACCAAAAACAAGGCCTCCATGCCTGGAACTAGTTTTTCTCCTATCTGCCATCTTCCGGAGCTCTATACTCAAAAGCCTCAGCTTCCTGAAGATGAGATCTCCCATGTCCACATGTTCTCTGCGGTCGGGGTAGACCTCCTAGTGGTGGTGCTGGAAACACCTCGAAGCGTCATCCACCTCCAACTACATGGCTAGCTCCCCTGCCTTAGTCTCCTGCTCCTTGCGATCTGCCCTGATCGAACCTCTGCCTCTGCCTGGGAGGTCCTTCATTTATCTACTGGTAATATATATGGCGGATTGGACAGTCACGTTCCATGTGACCAACCCCACTGCAGGAGTAACACTATCCGCTCCTGGTAAGTCGTTCTCCACCCCAGGTGCCTCGCACACACGATCTTGTGTCATGCGGTCGATCACTTGTAGGTCTGGTTCTCTTGGACCTCGGCGTCATATGTCTACTGCCCGCTGCAGAAGACTTGGCCGCATGCCGGCTAGTGGTGGGTCCTGTTGCTGGAGACTGCTCAGCAAGGAAACTCTCTACTAAGAGGGCTCACTCCAACACCCCTGCATGTGTCGGAATGTTGAGGGATATCATCGAAGCCCAGATCTCATGCCTCAGTACCTGCTCGAAGGTCCAGGCCCAGAAGAATGGGTCTCGTACCATGTCCGTCTAATAGCGCGAGAGATAGATAAATCTCACCGAGTACTGGGCTACCATCATTATTCCCTTCCGCAGTTGTAGTAGCTCCTGTATGCGCACCGCTCAAAGGGTGGCTGGTATAAAATCTGCCTGGAACAGGCTCTCAAAGTCTTCCCACTGAAGGGATGCCTCGTCGTGCACCTGGAGCATCAAGATCCACCATCTGCCTGCTGCCGCGTGCAGGAGGCTCGCTTCAAGGATCACCATGAGGTTAGATGGTGTCCCCATTAACCTGAAAACTCGAACTACAGCCTCCAGCCAATCCTCGGCTGCCTGAGGGTCCGTCTCCCCGTGGAACCTGGGCGGTCTATGATAATGAAACTCGTGCAGTGCGCTAAGGTGACGTGCACTCTCAGCGGCTGGGGATGGTGGCATCGGTGGCTCGACGGGTAGAGGTACTGCTGATGCCTCTGCTGAAAAAGGGCCCTGCACCGAGGCCTCATTGCTCGGTGGGCTGTCGTCTCGCACAAAGCTCTGAACCCTAGCTGGCTGCCATCATGGGGCCATCTTGAAAGGAAACAGGTGCGCCATGGTCAAAATAGTATACCTGGTGAGCTGACACAAAGTAATCACAAAGAAAACTTTTGAAACACACATGAAATCAATGTTTTTGTGCATTGAGTTGGAAATCAGAAGTTAGGGTCCTGGTGTATGGATACGTCGACCGCCTCACTAACACTGGACTCCCTGGACTGATAACCACACCCAATACCCTTAACACTATTTCTTCACATAGAAGAAAGATCAGAGTCCTGAGTTCTGCGGTAGAACTAAACTCCTCTAATACCAATTTGTCACGACCCATCCTCAGGGCCCGTGACGTGACTACCCCAAGCCCGCCTTCCATAGGCCAGGGGCTGGCGACTATCACCAAAGGTAAAAATCCCAACAAAAAAGGGAAGGAATGGCCTTTGTAAAGTAAACAAACACCACAGAGTAAGCCAATAGAAGTAAACACTAAGTAAACTGAGTACAAGTTAGTGCGGAAAAGTAAGGGGGCCATAATACAAACCCAAACTGAAAGTAAAGTACAATTGGAAAGGAAGTACAACAACTGAAAAGTAAAGCAACAACGCCGAGCTGTCTAATGGAAATCCCACCTGAAGGCTGGGTACAGATAGCCTCCTCAGCTCCTCGGGTCCTGCCGTCCACCTCGTGTACATTCTGCTCAGTGGTCCACCTCCAGGTACCGTCTCGTCATGATATCCACCTCCGGACACCGACTCGTCGTGAGTTCCACCTCTGGGAACCGCCCAGCTCTACAAGCCTCAACCTCAATTAGTGATGTCCGTCATCTGCAACCAACACAACGTAGTGCGGGTGAAGCCCATGCAGGGGTGAGTATAAAATACTCAGTAGGGACCCCGAGACCCTCGACGGTCTCCCAGAATCCACAAAGGATAATCCCCAAGGAAAGATACAATCATGAAGTAACATCCAACACTGCTTAGGTATATGCCCATACATATACCTATGTCATCAATTCTAGTACAGCTCCAACATCCGAACCCAAGTTCGATCACGTCCACACAAGATAGTATAACCCAATCCACACAGGAAAGCACAACTCAATCCACATAGGAAAACAAGTCAATCATATCTAAGATAATGATTGAAAGTCAAGACTCAACTCACACAGGTATACTTATTTGTAAGGTGATAGAGATGATCAGATGTAGCCACTGATTCATCTAAGATGGGACCCACGTAGGATACAAGTAGTGTAGTCGTCACCGCCGAACCCACGAAGGATTCCAGTATGAAAGTCTTTACCGTCGAACCCACGTAGGATTCCAATATGAAAGTCTTCACCGTCAAACCCATAGCTGCTGGGGAACTCCTCCTCTATCGAGTACAGTGGGCCTACCGCTACAACCAAGTGCTTCCCACTAACCTTGGATTGCTGCAGTACTCCACCTGTCGAGTACTGTGGGCATGCTGCTACAACCAAGCGCTTCCCACCATGGGTCTGCCGCTACAACGAAGCGCTCCCCCTTCATGTACTGTGGGCCTGCTTCTACAACCAAGCGCTTCCCACCATGGGTCTGCCGCTACAACCAAGCGCTCCCCCTCATAGTACTGTGGGCCTGCTGCTACAACCAAGTGCTTCCCACCATGGGTCTGCCGCTACAACCGAGCACTCCTCTGCCATGGGTCTGCCACTACAACCAAGCGCTCCCCACTGGGTTATCGAAACAATCCGAGTCGATCGATCAACACTCGTCAAATCTCAGCCAGCTCTAGGGTTTCCGCACACAGCATGCTCATTCCGGGAGGGTCCGCTCCATGAGCCAAGAGGTTGATACCTCAACTATCACGTAGTCTGGATTTGATGTATCCCAAATTTCCTTCTCAATAAAGGAAACTCAATGTGACAGACGGTGCGTCAATCGGATGCCCGGTCTGAGAGTTATTGGCTTTTTCGTTCCAGGGGGCCCTGTTGGTTTTTAAGTCAAAACCAACCCAACCGCACTCCAACTATGTCCAAACCACAAGAGGAGTAAGCCAAAAGGTCTGTCTCACTAAGAGGAATCCAACAAACTCGACGACACGTCAATCGGACGTCTGGAGCTCAAGTTATAAGAGTTTCCGCTCCGAGGGCCCGGTTGGTTTCGTGTTTGAACCAACCCGGCCATACCCAAAGTTCTCCGAAACCTCGAGTGTAATATACCGAAATGATTGTCTAGATCCAAGGATCTCAACACAACTAAAGGTACTTCGATCATAGGTACGAATCCCAAGATATGAGCAAATGACTGAAAACAGTCCGAAATGGGGGTCTGGGCCCGGCCCGGCCCGTTCCGCGCGACCCGCCCCGGCCCGGCCAGGGGGGTGCGCTGGCTCGACCAGTGGCCGAGCAGGGGGGACGCGCTTCCCCCCTTGTGCCCCACAGATGAAACAGGTGCCACGTTCTCCTCCTCCTGATCCCGCGCGGCCGTGAGATCTGGTCGCCTGCTGCCACGGCTTCAGCCGCGGCAGTTCCTCCTGGTGGCGCGCCAGGCGGTGCCGCCTCCGGGCGGCCGGCCGGTGTCGACCGCCATGCTGGCGTGGTGCACCGACCGTGTCTTCCGCGGACCACCGAACGCAGTCTGGTGGTCCGTTTTGCCCGCCGTCTGCGCCTGCGGCTCTCCCGGGACCAGCAGATTACTGAGAAGGGTTCAAAACGCCTTTGCGGCACTCTTCTTCGTCGCCCGTCAATCTGCACATCAATAAACAAGCTACAGAGGGTTGTCAGGCCGTGTTTGTTCGGCCCACGCCCTCCGCGTTAGGTGTTATCAATTGGAAATCATAAAAACACATGCCTTTAATCATTGGAAAGGGTATAATTTATTTCAATTAAATTATACAAACACCCTGCAATAAAAAAAACTCATTCACGAGGGGATAATTCACATATAAACTTTATTCAAAAACCCCCTACCTCGATGAATTCATCGAAAGTGGTTTGTCGCGGGAAAAGGACGTTGCGGAAGACGGCGTCGCGAAAGACGGCGTCGCAGAAGACGTCGTCGCGGAAGAGGGCGTCGCGGATCGAGGCTCCGTAAGCGTCGTCGGCATTCACCCAAATAAGGATGCAGCGCGTCGTCGCTTTCTTCGATGCAGGAAGAAGGTGAAAAGATGGTACGACGTTCTTCGTCAAAGCTTTGGCGTTCTTTGCGATGAAGTCGAAGTTCTTCAAGACCGCAAGAGTTCTCTCCTTGATTCTGCACAACGAATCCACCCCAATAAAATAAGACCTTGTATTATTTTATTCACACACATACGTGTCAACTTTAATTTGAAATTCAAAATGAATTCATCAAATTAATTAACGCGCGTTGCCCAATTAATTAGGCATTTTATTGGCATGTATTTAATGTGGAAGAAAAATTTCTTGAGTTGACTTGACATTAAAACGGGGGAGCGGGTGAGTTACGAAATTAAAATTGATAGGGTGATTAATTGGGAGTTAGAGAATTGAAAGGTGGGGGATCATTTGGGCCCCACCCCAACTCCCTCACATGGATGTTATCCACAAGGTAGAGAGAAATTAAGTTGTGACATAACTTAATTTCACTTAAACCGCTTAGTAAAGAAATAAATAATAAAACAATTATATTTTTATTCCTCAATTTTTTAAACATCACCACCCGAGAAAACGCACCTTTGGAAAATGTGTTCCTAAGCAACTATCGGCACTGTGGTTTCATTGGTACCCTCAGATTTTGATTCTAAGCACCGATTCCAAAGTTAGGAAAACCCACTCGTTCGTTCACTGAACGTACCCGAGCTAAACTTCAGAAATTGATTCCGGGCACACCTGGCCTCAGAATCAGGTGTCATCAAGAACTTTGCACTCGTAAAATCCCAAAGAAAATTAAGAAAAAATTTCCCATGAAATTTACGGGTCTTTACAATCATAATGTTACTATGAGATGACAAGGAGTATTCCATAATAACATTGAATTTGGTATGATAAGGTTTCATGTGGCTTGGTTATCACATGATGACCTGATATGCATGGGTTTAGAGTGGTCTGGTTAACACCTGATGTCTGAGGCACTTGTGTGACATGTTATTTTCCATCATGCATGCACATATATAATGGTGTATACTTGGGGAACTTGTTGAGACACTATTGAGAAATATTTTCACACCCTTCATGGGAACCCCAGTTCCCATGTAGAACTTATTTCTTCTTTTAGGTTTTTCATATGATGTGTAGTGGATTAGACTGGTGTAACTTGAGTGTATTTTAGAGATAATGTTTGTAATTCACGGGGATGATAGTAGGGCCAGTTTTTCAGAGTTACATTTTGTATTTCGGATCATCCCAGTGAGTGATCAATGTATGTATAATTGTATTATACTACATTGAGATTTTTATAGTATTTTTTCTATTTTAATTATGCATACTCTGATTTTGTGATGGATTCTTGGATATTTTCCACTAATTTTATGATTTATATTCAATGGAATAGTATCCCCAATATATGGATTATGCTCTAAACACTAATAGGAAGCCTCTAGTATATAATGAGTAATAATAGAGGCCATGTGGTGCTCTATTCCGAATCATTGATGAGTGGCTTGGGGTTGGGGCATTTCAATATCATGGATAATTAATTAATTATATATGTAAAACATTTATATTATATAAAATGTTTCTACAAATTAAGTGAAATTTAGCTTTTAAATACATAATTGAAAAAAAATTAGTGCAACAAAGTTTATATACTATTGTTGTAATGATATTTCAATTTCCATTTAATATTTCTAAAAACTACATTATTAAAATTTTATAACCATTTGTGACAAAAAACACTATATATGAGAGGAATTGCATTTTCTAATAATAATAATAATAATTTCATAGAGTTATTTTTTTAAAAACACGTTATTTAATGTGTAATTTTTTAACTAACAAAACATTTAAAAATAATATTATAACATCCATTAAAAAATTAAATGATCTATAATGTAAATTTAAAATTCCTGATAATGTATTTTTTAGTATATTTTTTTAACCATTCATCATATGTTTCATATAAAATGTTATACAATATTAATTTTAATGGTTATATGATTCAATTTTATAACTATGAAAACATGTATTGACATATTTTATCAATAATATTACAATTTTAATATCCAAATATTTTTAAATAAGACTATGCTCAATAGTGTAAACGACACACAGCACTGAGCTTTAGCGAACTGATAAATATTATTATTTAAATATATCCTTTATAACCTAACCATTAAATTAGAAGGTTTAAATAGGTTTAAATAATTTTTGAAATATATATAATGGTTTTAATAAAATAAAAATTTATTGATTAATGATTTTTAAATAACTACTAATTTTTTTTAATAGATCCATTTTCTTCTTCAAAGATATTTTTATTCATTAAATGAGTTTTTACTTTTTTTAGTGAATAATATAAATAATTTATTCAACATTTAGAAATTTTATTTGATAAAATAAATAAATTTTTTTAAATCATCACAACAAAATTATCCTATGGTGAAATTTTTAAATTTTTCTGAAAAACCTGATTTTTTCGTGAATAATGAAAATTAGTAGTTTTTATTGAAAATTATATTTTGGTTTCAGAAATTTACAGGGTTTAATTTTATTTTAAAATTTTGTAAAAGTTAAATTAGTTCTATTATATTATTAATAATAAAAATAATTTCATTTTAATCAATTTTATTGTTGAATTTAGTAAAAAAACATTTTTATACTTAAAAATGCATTTTTTCAGAAAAATATTTCGCATCACGCTTTAAAGGTTTAATTTTAAATTAAATTATTCCACTTATGTGTATTTAATTTTTAAAAATGGATTAAATATTTGGAATTATGATGTTAAAATTAATTAAATAGGCCACTTTTAGTTTTGGTCAATATGAATAACAAAATTATTAATTTATTTTACCAAGGTAAAGGGTAAATCAGTTAATTAAGGGTTAAAAATAATATGATTAGGATAAGGAAATGTTCACAAAACTTGAATTAATTTTATTTTATGAGTCTATTTTTTCCATAATATTCTAATATTTTGTTATATGTAATTTTTTCCATTTTTATGTGATTATAACCTTCATAATATTTTATTTAAAGAAAGGTAAAAAAATGTCACACTGTTATTTTTAATAAATATAATATTTTTAACATGGGAATAAATAGAGAATATGTTTAGTCATAAATATTAATTTTAACCCTGAAGTATTTATATCTATCATGGTAATTTATTTTTAATTCTTAGTAAATAAATTAGTACCTTAAATGCTTACACAACACTGATGTAGTAATTATTCAATTAATGGAATAATAAAATAAAATATATTAAAAATATTAATAGTAATATAATTTGAGATAATTAATGTGATTAAATAATTTTATAGGATAACATGATGATATATTTATTTATTATTTTTTCTTCAATTTTTTTACTATATTGATGTTATTAAAGTCAATGTAATGAATAGTTCTAAAATTTGATATTAATGATATTTTATAGTAAATAATATTTTAGTAAACGATATAAAATTCCTAAAAAACTTTGTTTTATCCAAGTTATTAGGATATGTTTTTATAATTTCATACATTTTCCATTTATTAACCTTTTGTTCATTTATAATAACTACCATGACCCTTAATGAGTATAAAACCTTATTGTCACTGTAAGATTAAAAAGGGTTAATGGGGGTTTAAAACCAAAAGATAAAGGTAAAAACATAATCAAAACATATATAATTTTTATTTTATGAGATTATTTCAAACCATACCCATATTATCTTATAAATAAATCAGTTTTTTTTCATTTTAATTGAAAATTAATTTATACTAATTTAATATTTTGAGATATTCCTAGAGTTCCCCTATCCTATCTTATAAAAGAGAATCTCTTATTCCATTTAATTAATACTTTAAAACCAATATGATTCATGAAATACCTACCCAAATAAATTCATATAATCCCTAACCTAATTTTAGAGGTATTTATTCAGGTATAATACCAACATTTGAGGGATTAATGTGTTAATCAATGGATACATTCCAAAGAAGAGTTATATTTTTTAACTTCATGTTTTAGTTTTATTTATTATTCCACCACTTTAAAATATCCTTAAACCATTATAAAATAATAATAAAATCATAATACATATACTATGATGTTATTATGTTGATATAATAACCTATATTCATCTATAATTCCATCAAGTGGGAAATAAAGACGTCATTCGTGTGTACGGAGAACTACCACCTCACGAACTGATGTGATTCGTTTTCCACACCACCTCTTATGGATGATTTTAACAATTTATTTAAAATTTATATATGATATTTATCACATATTTATCATTATAAAAATATAACATATCATTTAACTTCTTACCTTTCTATTCGTCGAAAAATAATAATATCATTCGTGTGTATGTGTGGACTACCACCTCCACGAAGCAATGTGATTCATTTTTCATCACTGCATCACATGGATGATATATATAAGTAAAATTAATGAAATAATATTTAATTTATTATATTATTATCATTATATAAAGATAAATTTATACTTACCTTCTTTCCATAATGATTATTAAAAAATTGGAAACATTAGTCATGCGTACGTACAACCTACCATCTCTATGATTGTAACATAGTTCATTTTTCATAACTATAATTCATGATTTGTTTTAAAGATATAATTTATGAATAAAAATTATAATTATTTAATTATTATTATTATATATTTAATTAAATAATAAACTTTTTGACTCTATTCAACCTACAAAAGTCATTCTGGACTTATGTATCAAATATCATTATAATGTACGAAGTGAACTTAATTGATTAATTAATTGTATATAACATGGTATTAAGAGATAAAAAAATAATGAACATGAAAAATGTTTTTAATAAATTAGATAATTAAAATAATTTTTTTATTTAGGAATATAAAGAAATTGTGTGATGAGTCGGAATCAAGTTCCGGGACTTTCTTTAAAAAAACACTATTTTAAAGTTTCCTTTTTCTAAATATTTTTCTCCCATGTAAATATTATTAAAAAAATTATGAATGTTTTTTATATGTAAATAAATATTTATAAAGTTAATTATATTTCTCTACTAAACTTATTTTAAAGGTTTTCAAATGGAATCTTTTTATGGAATGTTGTGACTTTCTTTATGAAAAGACAAAAGAATGTTCTATTTTAACATATACAATGAAAAAGGAATTCCCTTCCACAAAAACCATTATTTTATGTTTGGATTCATTTATAATATCCCATATTTTATTCAAAGAAGAAAAATATTTTCCTTTATTTTGGGAAATTTAGTTATGAAAATTTTTGTTTAAAGGAAATGAATATTTCAATATATGGAAATGTTTTCTTATGGATGAAAAGAATATTTTTATGAGTGTAATAATTAAAACGAAATATTTCATATTTTATGATTATGTTATTATTCTTGGTAACTATTTATGAGTATGGGTGGTTCTGTTATAATCCAATGATCAGTGGTAACATTATTAACCAAGGATGAGTGGTTACATGATAAACAAAGGTTGGGTGGGTCCATAATATCCCTCCAATGCGTTGGGTATGGAAGTCGACTATATAGTTTTTCCATTTTTAATGTGATTTGGAAAATAATTTCTTAAGTTACCTACATGTTTTATCTATAATTTCTAAGGGTTTTTATGTAAATATTATGATTTATGAAGGTAATATGATGATCATATGTTTAAAGGAAAATATATTCTACTTTTTTTAATGGTGAAATGTATTAATTTTTGAAATAGTTTTTATGACTTTTATTGATTTCAAAGAAACCTTTATGATTAATATTTTTTCCTTTGATATTTCTTATGGAATGTTTTATAAAAAAATTTAGGTAGAGTAACTTATTTATTGGGTATGATAAAGTTTTTTTTGATCCATATAGTTTATTTTGAAGAGGAATTATTTTAATTATTCATGGAAAGACCATTTATTTTTTTATTTTTATATCCCTTACTGATATTTTTGTGCTCATACCACATTTTAAATCGTTTTTATGGAATTAAGAATTAATAGGGACATTAATGAAGTCATTATGAAAGATACTAAGATATGTCATGTTATATCTTAAAATTATTATATTGTGGAAAATGGATTTGGGTATATGTGTTCACATTGAATGAGTTTGTACCAATTATATAAAAATATAGACCTAAAATATCCTTGGTTATATAAGTGATCCAATATTTCATTTTGATGTTGTATGTTTTTTGTGGTTAAAATTGGATCATATATTTTTGTATCAAATCAAAAAATGTAATGTTTATGTTTTACACATCAGATCTGGGAGTGTGGGTTTGGAGCCTTTACGATAATGACTTAATTACTATGATGATATTAAAATAAAACTATAAATAATTGTAATGTAGTTATCAAAAAATCTATATTTGTAAAAATAATTGTGAATACAGTAAAAAATATTTTTAAAAACCTTTTTAATAAATAAAATTCAATTTTAATTGAATTAATATTTTGAGGAAAAACTTATAAAGGAAACAATATAGGTGATCGATATATAAATTCTTGGTTAGTATCATTAAAAATAATAAAAAATAAATTAATTTAAAATTTAAATATTTAATTTAAAAATAAAAATTCTTAAAAAAATCAATCATAAAAAATATGGGATATGCAGCATAAAAAAATAAAAAAATAAAAATTTATTATACATATAATGGAAATATTTTTAAAGATTTTTTTGGTGTGTTAAATTCCCCTATCCAAATAAATCACATCTTCTCAATTTTAATTTACTCTCATATGGGATTAATAGGTGAGAGAATCATTAAAATAGGGACAAAACCATATATAAGTTTTATTGAGAATAGTGTCTTATATTCTACGTTTAGGTTTGAGAACTCATAATTTCCCTTAAAATATGTATATAATGGGTATAAATGAACATGGTAATATTTGAAGCATAAGATAAAATATATGAGTATTTATATATAATTTTTCAATTTATCTATTTTAGTCATGTTTAATATGGCATTCAACATTTCTAAGCAAAAAAAATGGAGTTAAAATACCTAACCAACATTAATATATATTTGGATATTGATGAACCCCCAATATATTGGGTATTCTAGAAATAGATTTCTGACTCCTCACCTACTCTCTCCACTGGTGACTTGATTTGTTTGTGGTTGTGATTGTGATTTAATGTGTAAATTGATGTAGAGATGGTAGTTTTATGTTTATGTTATGGTATAATGTGGTATGTTGACATGGCAAGATATGAGAGGGTGGTTATTTGAGGTTATAACATATCAGTTACTTGATCAATGGACAGGTGGGTGTAAGATATTAGGATTGTTTAAAGACTCTTTTAATGATTCCAATTCTCTATGTTCAAAAGGAGAAAGTCCAAAATATAGGATTCATAACTAAATTGATCTTGAGGTAATGAAAGACTAGTGGAGAAATGAATGGTGTAAATGATAATGTTACAAAATTAGGTATTAAGTGACTGTGTTTAGATGATGGGTGTACCAAAGTTCTAGATTGTTTAGAAATAACTATTATGGACATGCATATATAATTATTTGTGGTTTAAAAAGTCTATATAGGATTATTCAAGAGGTCTATATAAGTTTTTTTCTTAGACAACTTTAAATATTCACTATAAGATAATGGTTATGGCAGTGTAAATTACATGCAACCAGACGTGGACATGATCAATGAAGGTCTCCCCGTAAAGATCAAAAGGATGTGTCAGCAGTTTCATTAGATGGGTCCCACTATAAATGGGTGGAACAAGGTTATTTTTGAATGTAATGCATAGTTTATAAATTTTAATCCTTTCTTCTATTTAGTTTAAATAAAACAACAACATTATTCCATATAGTAGGATTAGGTCCTAACCATATAATCTCTTACTATTCCTTTAGTTATTTTATTTTTGTTTTGTGATTGTTCTGGGAGTTGTGAGTGTTTGAGTGTGATAATATAATTTTAATGGTCAGGGTATTTTGTCATCTTAGTTTCTATATATATTCTCATGGGTTTATTCCATATCTAGGAGTTTTTTCACTATGTTTTATACTTGATGTTTTGGTGGTTGCTTCCAGATTCATGGTTCTGAACCAAACTAGTGGTTTTAGATCTTGTGGTTTAAAAAGGAACGATTCACTTGGAATCATAATTTTCAATACATTTCTTTAATTTTTCATTTTTCATTTTATAAGGTGTCATCTCTTTTGGAAGGAATAGTGGTAGAAGAAGAGAGTGTCTAGATTGACATATTTGATAGGATGGAATTCATATTATGGAGGATGTAGATGGGAGATTATCTATTCCAAAATACCTTAAGTTTCCATTGAATGGATTTAAATTAGAAGTAATGGATAAATTGGAATGTGAAGGGCTTTATTGTATGAGACATGATGTGATATAGATGTTGTTGGAATGGAATGTTACTTACATCATCTAGGAGGTGAAGACAATTGTAGAATTGATGATGGATCTAACTAATATGCATGTTAATAAAACCATAAATAAAAAATTCTTATTGATGTATAGATTATTGAACATGATAATATCAAAAGGATAATTCTAGATCACGTTGATGACGTAAAAATGGTTTAGAGACAGTCAGAATCGGTATGAGTTAAGATTTGAGATCTAATGTGGGCTAATGTTTCTATTATCACTATTAAAATATTGGGAAAAAATGATTACCTCTATTATTAATTAATATAGTAAGACTAGTATAGTGTTTTATGATTTTCATGATCTCATTCTGAATGAATATATTTGGTGGAGGGAAGTCTAGGAACCTTCCAAAACCATGTTCAATACATAAGATATATGGAATTATATTTCATAGAAATATTAGAATAAAGTGGAGGAAAATATAGATATATTTAATAGTAAATAAAATGTCCCTAGAATAGTGTGTTGGATTTATGGGAAAAGGGGAACCTGAATAAGGATCATAGGTTAATTTTAGAAGGGTAACTTTTAAATGTTCTACAAATACTGATGTTGAGGAAGAAAGTAGTTTACATATAAGTGTTAATATTTAATTTGAATCATGGATCATTAATTCCAGAGTATTATTTAATTCTAAATCTAACATGGTAAGAATGAAAAATATGTTTCTATAAGTTTTAGTAAGGATCATATTTTGAATGATTAATCTATTGAGATTATAGATAAAGAAGATGTCAAAGTAAAAATGGTAGAAAAAAGTTCTCTGGAGGTATAAGAAGTTCCATATACACTCAGTTTATGAAAGAACTCAATGTCTATAGTGAAGATAGATGAATCAGGATTTTGTAAAACTTTTACATAAGTAGTCTGGAAAATTACTTATAGATCCATGAAAGTAGAAAAAGGTGTTGAAGAAAAAACATTATATCAGTAGGGAAGATATAATTGAACAACAATTGGAAGAGAATCAATGTTTTAATGTCTATAATTATAGTATTAATATATTGAGAAATTAAGTGAGAATAAAATTTAAATACCATCATCCAATGAAGTACTAATCTTAAAAACATGGATTTCAAATCATGTGAGAGTTATATTATAGGAATGTAGAGAAAAATATCATTTTTTACAAATATAATTCACCTAAGTCTTATAAGTTACATCCCATACATAAAAATGTTTTGGGGAATGATCTAGTCCTTTTTTAGGGTGGGTAATTATATTATGTTTCCTTTATTTGTGATTTAACATTGAAAGTATGATTATACTTAAGAAAAAATATATGATTTTCTGAGTGTTTATTCACTAGATAGAAATGGTGGAGAAAGAGGATATATACACACTTAAGTTCTTGAGGTCTAAAAATAAATATGAGTATGGTGGCTTGGAATCCTAGATGTTTTACTGGAGAAATGGAATCAGGTTCGAGTAGACTATACCCAGAGTTCTAGATCAAAATAACGTGGTAGAGTAGATGAATTAGACATAAAATGATAAAAAATGGAGAATGAGGTTGTGTGTAGAGAACCTAAAGTATTTTTGGTCTATATGCACCAATTTATCTCTTTATCTCATTAACAAGATTCCCTACACACCATTGGGGGAGTGATTATAGAAAAGATTTTGAAAGGAAGAACTATTTATGTGTTTCAGTTTAATGTTTTTTGATCAATAAAATACATCTATGTTGATGCTAATGATAGGTACATGCTCAAATTAAAGTCTAAAAAATATTTATTTAAAGGGTATAATGATGAAAAAATGGTTTTTTTATTTAATATAATGATAAATACATTGTTATTATAATTCAGAATGTTCTCTTCAATGATAAGATCTTATAGAATGATCAAAACATGGTGGAAGATAGATTTGAGAGAAAATAATTAGTTGAATATATCTAAGTTGATCTAAATAGCAGTATGGATGTTTCAAAAATTTCAGTGAGAATCAAAAGTTCTAAAGATACAAAAAGTCTAGAACTATAAAAAATCTTTAAGGCTACAGAAGAATAGGGAAGTGTTTTGGAAGAAGCGGTCTCTGAAGGAGTGGAACCTCAGGTGGAATTGATGAGGCTTACCTGGATTATATGATCGGTTTAATGGTTCATAATTTATATTCACTACTCTCTTATAAAAAATGTAGTATAACCCAAGAGATTAGTATAAGAAGTGTCTTTTAGAAATTCTGAAAACTGACAGTTAACTATGAAAGAGGAAATGAATTCCTTACATGAAAATAGAATCAGGGAGATGACAGGATTACCACAAAGAAATATTGTGTTACAGAATAAAGGGTTATACTGGTTGAAGGATGAATTATATGGTAGGAAATGGTATAAGGATAGGTTTTTGGTTATAAGGTTTTAATAGAAAAAGGTGTAGATTCCACTATAAATTTTATCATATTTTCATGCATACAACCATCTAAATAGTTCTAAGTCTGGTAGCTTCAGAAGTATTTGATCTTAAAAATTTAGATGTAAAATAATATTTCCTTTATGGTGGTTTTTGTAAAGACTCGTAAATTTCAAGAAATTTTTTTTCTTAATTTTCTTTGGAATTTTACAAGAACGCAGTTTCTGAAGGCACCTGATTCCGAGGCCCGGTTTGCCTGGAATCATTTTCCGAAGATTGGCTCGGGTACGTTCAGTGAACGGACGAGCGGGGTTTTCTAACTTTTGAACCGGTGCTCGGAATCGAATTTTGGGGGCACCGATGGAATCGCAGCGCCGATTTTTTCTTAGAAACGCCTCTTCCGGAGTTGCGTTTGCTTGGGTGTGGTTTTTAATTTTTGGGCTTAAAGTTAAGAAATAAAATAAATTGTTTGACAAACTTTATTTTATTTCACTTAAGCCACTTGGAAGCCACTTGAAGCCACTTAAAGCTGCTTAAGCTGAGTTGATACAGATAGGGTGCTATCCAAGAATATCCTACCCTCTTGGTAGGATATTTGTGAGGTGGGGCCTGCACGAGCCCCACCATTTCTTTTCCGCTAAGTAACGCACCCGCGAAAACCCGTCATTATGAAGTCAACTGACGCGTTTTCTTAAATTCTTAATGCACCAATTAATTGGGCGATTTCCTTTGTTGAATTAAATGGGCGGTTTATTCGTTGAAATTAATTCTATGAATTAATTTCATTCATTTCTTAACCTATTTGAAATCATTTGGCGTAATAATAAAATAAGACCAACGCACAACTTCTGGAAAAATACTCGTTGAGAGGATTTGACAGAAACCAAGAATTCTTCATCCTCCTTCGCGAAGAACGCGAAGAACGTGAAGAACGCGAAGAACGCCGAGCCCTCAGAAATCGACGACGTGACATCGTGTGCCGCGACGCCGACGTTTCCTCTCCCGCGACGTTCTTCTGTGACGTTACTTCCTCCGCAACAAAATCTCTGATCACCAACTGCTTGAGGTAAGAGATTTCGAGTTTCTTTTAAACCTCCTTTGTGGATTTTAACAACACACGGATTTTATTATTTATAATTAAATCTGTTGTTTCTTGGTCCTCGGAGTTCGTCGATGCAACGCCGAATACCGCGATGGTCTCCACCTTCCGTGACGATCAATTCCGCGAAGAACGCGTGTGCGACGACTTGACGAGGTAGGGGTTGTTGTGAAATAATTTATATTCCCGTGAACGTTTCTTTTAAAATAAAGAACCCAGTTTCATAAGAACAATTTTAATTTATTTAAATTGTTGTTTGATATGTTGATTATTTCTTCCCGGTTGTTATCACCTAACGCGGAGGGTGCGGACGAACGAACACGACCCGACAACCCTCCGTAGTTCTTCGTTGTTGTGCAGATTTGGCGGGCGACGACAAAACATGACGCAAGAGCGATTTGATGTTTCCTGAGTGAAGAAAGGAACCCAGGAGGAGCACCGGCGCAGACGGGAAGGAAAACGGACCACCAGAGCAACTCTGGTGGCCCGCGGAAGCCACCGGCGGCACGGGTCGCCAGCGCGGCGGCCACCAGAGGACCCGCAGCCGCGCGGGTCCGGCTCTCACGCACGGGACGCGACTATGCCGCGTTCGTTGACTCCAGCGCGGCCCCGTGAGGGCCGCGACATCTCCATCCCACGGGGGCAGCGCCCCGCGGCTGCCATGCTCGGCCGAGCCGAGCCGGGCCGGGCCACGCCCTGGCCGGACCGGACCGGGTCTAGCCGGGTCGGACCGGGTCGGGTCGACCCAGTTCGGCTGACCCAGGGGGGTCGGGCCGGGTCGGCCCGAGCCTAGACCCCCCGTCTTCGGACCGTTTTCGGTATTTTGCCCGTAACTTGAGCAACAGGCCTTCGAACGATGCGCCGTCAGCAGAAATGCGATCCTTGGATCGAGACGGTCGTTTCGGTATATCTCACTCAAGGTTTCAGATTACTTTGGGTTCGGTCGGGTTGGTTCGTACACGAAACCAACTGGGCCCTCGGAGAGGAAACGCTCATATCTTGAGCTTCAGAAGTCCAATCGACGTAATGTCGACTTCGTTGAATTCCTCTAAGTGAGAAGGATCTTTTGGCTCACTCCGCCTGAGGTTTGGATGCAGGTGGAGTACGGTCGGGTTGGTCTTGCCTTAAAAAAACCAACCGGGCCCCTGGGACGAAAAAGCCAATAACTCTCAGACCGGGTGTCCGATTGACACACCGTCTGCGACGTTGAGTTTTTGTTGACAATACGGAACTTTTGGATACATCAACTTCGAACTTTGTGTCAGTTGATGTATCATCCTATCGGATCGTGGACCGGACCCTCCCGTACGAGCTTGCTGTGTGCGGGAACCCTAGTGCTGGTTGCGACTTCGACAACGACGACTGTGCAGAGATCCTCAGTGGACTGCGACGATGACTGTGCAGAGATCCTCAGTGGATTGCGACGACGACTGTGCAGAGATCCTCAGTGGACTGCGATGACTACTGTACTCAGCGATCCTACGTGGATCAGCGCTACAGATCCTGTGTGGATCCGATCCTGTGTGGGTCAGCGCTCAGCGGTTCTGTGTGAGCCAGCGCATACAAGTCCTGTGTGGGCCCGATCCTGTGTGGGTCTTTGCGGGGGTTAGTTACCTATTGATCCTGTGTGGGTCCGATCCTGTGTGGGTCATTGTGGGGGTTAGTACCTTTCGATCCTTTGTGGGTCTGACGACTTAGATGGATCAGTGATCATATTTATCGTCATACAAGAAGTATACCTGTGTGAGCTGAATCATGTGTTACTATCCTTTGTGGATTGTGCTGAGCTATCCTGTGTGGATTTACTGTTTACTCTCTTTTGTGGATTGTGTTGAGGTATACTATGTGGAATACTTTTGCTCTCCTTTGTGGATTGTGTTGTGCTATCCTATGTGGGTTTACGTTTTGCTTTCCTATGTGGACTGGGTTGTGCTTGGGCTTGGATGTTGGAGCCGAACGGGAATTGATGACTTAGGTATATGTATGGGCATATACCTAAGCAGTGTCGGATGTTACTTCGTGATTGTATCTTTCCATTGTGGATTATGGGAGACCTTCAGGGGTCTCGGGGTCCCTACTGAGTAGCTTATACTCACCCCTTCACGGGCTATGCCCGCACTTCGTTGGGTTGGTTTCAGACGACGGACAACGCTGATCGTGGTGGAGGCTTGCGGAGCAGGACTGTACCTGGAGGAGGACCACTGGGCGGGATGTACTCGGAGCGGTCAGGTGGACCCGAGGAGCAGTGGAGGCTTTCTATACCCACCCTTCAGGTGGGACTTCCAGTGGACCGCTCGACGTTGCGGCTTTACTTTTCAGTTACTGTTTTTCCCTTTTAGTTGTACTTTACAGTTGGGCTTGTATTTCTGGCCCCCTTTACTTTTCTGCACTTACTGTTGTACCAGCTTTTACTTAGTGTTTACTTTTTCCTCTTGCTTACTCTGTGGTGCTTGTTTACTTTACAAAGGCAATGCCTTCCCTTTTTACCGGGATTTACACCTTGGTGCTAGTCGCCAGCCCCTGGCCTATGGAAGGCGGGCTTGGGGTAGTCACGGCACGGGCCCTGAGGAAGGGTCATGAAAAATTGGTATTAGAGGTGGTCGGTTCTACCACAAACTCTGATCTTTCCTCTATGAGAAGCAATAGTGTTTAGCGTATTGAGTGTGGTTATTAGTCCAGGGAGTCCAGTGTTGGTGCGGCGACCGACGTATCCGTACACCAGGACCCTGACTTCTGATTTCCGACTTAATGCACGAAAACATTCATTGCTTGTGTGTTTCAAGTTTTCTTTGTGATTACTTGTGTCAGCTCACCGGTTATACTGTTCTAACCGTGGCGCACTTGTTTCCTTTTCAGGATGGCCCCACGATGGCAGCCAGCTAGGGTTCCGAGATTAAGGCGTGACGACAGCCCACCGAGTGACGAGGCCTCGGTACATAGCCCGTTGACAGCAGAGGCACCGACGATACCTTTACCCGCCGAGCCCCCGATGCTTCTAGCACCGACCGCTGACGATGCACGTCACCTCAGAGCTCTGCACGAGTTCCAGCGCCAGCGACCACCTAGGTTTCATGGGGAGACGGACCCCCAAGCAGCCAAGGACTGGCTGGAGGCAGTCGTTCGAGTTTTCAGGCTAGTGAGGACACCAGCAGACCTCATGGTGATCCTTGCGGTGAGCCTACTGCACGCAGCAGCGGGCCAATGGTGGAGCTTGATGCTCCAGGTGCATGATGAGGCATCTATTCTCTGGAAGGACTTCGAGATCCTCTTCCGCTCAGAGTTCTTCCCGGCCACCCTCCGTGCGGTGCGCATCCAGGATCTTCTTCAGCTGCGGCAGGGTAGCTTGACGGTCATCCAGTACGCGGCGAGCTTTACCGATATTTCTCGCTACTCGACCGACATGGTAAGAGACCCCTTCTTTCGGGCCTGGACATTCGAGCAGGGATTGAGACACGAGATCAGGGCATCGATGATCTCCCTCAGCATCCCGACCCAGGCAGGAGTACTGGAGCGAGCCCTTCTGATCGAGAGCCTTATTGCTGAGTCTACTTTAGCAGCAAGACCTACCACAGGGCGGAATGTAGCAGAGTCTTCGTCAACAGGTAGCCGACGAATGACTCAGGGTTCCAGTCAGACCAGACCCTCTCGTAGACGACCTCAGGACACTGGCTCAGCAGTGCGGGGCACACAGCGTGGAGCCAGTCTTTCAAGAGGCAGGCAGTGCTACGCATGCGGCGGGCAGGGCCACGTGGCTCGTGACTGCCCGACCCGCCGTGCCGAGGAGCAGCAGACGGTGGAGGGACCAACCATAGAGAGGCAGAGGGTCGACCGTGGCGGTCCGCAGGGAGGAGGCAGACGAGGCAGAGGAGCTGGCCGAGCAACGGGTGGTGGGAGACGCTTTGAGGCTCTACCCCCACCACCACCAGGAGGGCCACCCCGACCACCGGGAACTGGCGGGCAGAGACAGGCACAACTCCAGGCAGCGGAGGCCTACGTCCACGACGTGCCAGAGATGATTTGAGGTACGATCTGTGTCTATTTCACCCTTGCTGCAGTTCTTATAGACACAGGAGCGAGTCACTCTTTCATAGCCGCTGCCCTTGTTTGGAGCACGGAGATTCCGACAGAGCCGTTGGCTCGATCCTTACGGCTAGAGACCCCTACGGGAGCAGACTCGACGATTACGCACTGGTGCCGGCAGTGTGAGCTTACTCTAGGAGGCGAGAGCTTCGGCTGGGATCTTCTTGTAGCGGCGTCGAGGCCTTACAACGTCATCTTGGGCATGGATTGGTTATCTACAGTCCATGCTCAGATTGACTATTTTAGGCGCAAGGTGCGATGTGTGCGCACCGACGGGAGCAGGTTCACCTTCACCGGCGAGAAGGGACCCTTTGCAGCACAGGAGGGACTCTCGCAGAGAAGAGGACAACCCATCACTCATCAATTGGCTAGCCTCATCCTTGGAGCAGTTGACATGAAGAGTCCTAGTTTTCCTGCAGTGGTGGATCAGTACGCGGACGTCTTTCCCGATGACGTTCTAGGGCTACCTCCTCGCAGAGAGGTAGACTTTTATATTGATCTGTACCCCGGGACAGCCCCGATATCCACTCCAGCGTATCGGATGGCCCCCGCTGAGCTTCTAGAGCTGCGGGTACAGTTGGAGGACTTGCAGGGCAAGGGGTTCATCCGACCCAGTGTTTCACCCTGGGCTTCCCCGATATTGTTCGCCAAGAAGGCGGACGGGAGCTTGCGACTGTGTGTCGACTATCGTCGCCTGAACCAGGTGACAGTAAGGAACAAGTATCCGCTATCGAGGATTGATGACCTCTTCGATCAGCTCAAGGGAGCGCGGTGGTTCTCGAAGATAGACCTCAGGTCACGCTATCATCAGCTCAGAGTTCGAGACGAGGATGTGCAGAAGACGTCCTTCAGGTGTCGGTATGGACACTATGAGTTCTTGGTTATGCCCTTCGGCATAACCAATGCTCCAGTAGTGTTCATGGGCCTCATGAACAGGATCTTCCAGCCATACCTCGATCAATTTGTCGTGGTCTTCATCGACGACATTTTGGTGTACTCGACCACGGAGGAGGAGCACGCCTACCACTTGCGGGTTGTACTAGACACACTCCGAGAGCACCATATTTATGGCAAGCTCTTGAAGTGCCAGTTCTAGTTACGTGAGGTCAACTTCTTGGGGCTCATCATTTCTGAGGCGGGAGTTGTAGTGGATCCCGCGAAGATCGAGGCAGTGCTAGCTTGGGATCCACCCAGGAGCGTGACAGAGGTGCGGAGTTTCTTGGGTCTAGCCGGATACTATCGGAGATTTGTTCAGGACTTCTCCAGAGTTGCGGCGCCACTCTCAGCTTTGAAAAAGAAGGGGAAACCCTTTGTATGGTCATACAGATGTCAACAGATCTTCCAAGAGCTGAGGCAGAGATTTACCAGCGCACCTATCTTGAGGTTTCCTGAGGAGGGAGTTGGATACGTAGTCTACTATGATGCATCAGGGACCAGACTCGGATGTGTCCTGATGCAGGAGCGGGCCGTGATTGGATATGGATCACGTCAGTTGAGGCCGCATGAGCAGAACTACGCCATGCATGACCTGGAGTTAGCAGTAGTGGTCTTCGCACTAAAGACATGGCGGCACTATTTGATGGGCGAGCACTTTACAGTCTTTTCTGACCACCAGAGTCTCAGGTACATCTTCTCGCAGAAGGACCTAAACCTGAGACAGCGGCGATGGCTCGAGTTCCTCTAGGACTATGACTTTGAGATAGTCTATACTTCTGGGAAGGGGAAAGTGGTAGCCGATTCCCTCAGTAGGAGGACGGGCATTCAGCTACTTGAGGAGGTGACAGAGCAGCTAGCTGCTTTGCAGATATCCTTCGTGGATAGAGATGGAGCAGACTTCCTCCAGTCTCTCACAGTCACTCCTCCGATACTGTAGCGGGTCAGAGAGGCACAACGTGAGGACACTGACTGTGAGACGCGGCGTGCACAGATATCCTCAGGACAGGCACCTGATGGCTTCTCCTTTGGAGCAGAACACGACATCCTTTTTAGAGGACGTACCTTGGTACCAGTCGCTTTACGAGAGGAGGTTCTGAGAGAGTTTCACACTTCTCCATTTGTGGTACATCCTGTAGTGGCGAAGATGTACCAGGACCTCAGATGACAGCACTGGTGGCCAGGCATGAAGAAGGCTGTGGCAGAGTTCGTTTCTCGATGCCTCACCTGCCAGCAGCTGAAGGCAGAGCATCAGGTACCAGCAGGCTTGGTACAGCACTTGGAGGTCCCAGAGTGGAAGTGGGACGGGATATCTATGGACTTCGTGACTGGACTTCCACGCACTTCCAGAGGTCACGACTCCATTTGGTTGATTGTTGACCGACTCACCAAGTCGGAACACTTCTTACCCATCTGAGAGCAGGGCTCAGTGGAGAGCTTGGGGCAACTCTACGTTCAGGAGATTGTACGTCTTCACGGTGTGTCATCGTCTATCGTCTCCGATCGGGACGCTAGCTTTACTTCCCGGCTTTGGAAGGGGTTGCAGGAGGCGTTCAGGACGCGGCTACGTCTGAGCACCGCCTTTCACCCTCAGACAGATGGTCAGACGGAGAGGACCATTCAGACTCTCGAGGACATGCTCCGCGCATGTGTCCTCGACTTTGGTCGCAGTCGGGAGGACCACATACCCTTGGTGGAGTTCGCGTACAACAACAGCTACCACTCCACCATCGGGATGGCACTATACGAGGCATTGTACGGCAGACCTTGCAGATCTCCATTGTGCTGGACAGACCCTGGGGAGTCAGCACTTGTGGGACCAGAGATGGTCTGGGCCACGACAGAGAAGGTCCAGGTCATCCAGGAGCGGATGAGGACAGCTCAGAGCCGGCAGAAGTCTTACGCTGACAGGAGGCGGAGGCCACTAGATTTCGGGGATGGCGAACACATCTTCTTGAGTGTATCACCTCAATGTGGATTACAGAGATTTGGCCGAGGCGACAAGTTGTCTCCACGCTTCATCGGACCATTCCAGGTCATCAGCAGGATTAAAGAGGTGGCTTATCGCCCGACACTACCACCTCAGTTTCACCGGGTGTACGACGTCTTCCACATATCCCAGCTGAGGAGATATGTGCACGACTCCACGCACACCATTGACCATGGGGAGCTAGACGTGGATAATGGGGCGACTTTTGCAGAGGTCCCGGTGGAGATCGAGGATCGACAGGAACGGGTTCTACGTGGACGATCGATTCCTCTTGTGCGCATCAGATGGCAGCACGGGAACCTCCAGGAGATCACTTGGGAGCGGGAGGCTCAGATGCGTGCTTAGTACCCACATTTGTTTCCCTAGTTTATGATTTATCTTTACGAGGATGTAAATCCTTGAGGTGGGAGTGATGTAAAGACCCGTAAATTTCAAGAAATTTTTTTCTTAATTTTCTTTGGAATTTTACAAGAACGCAGTTTCTGACGGCACCGGATTCCGAGGCCCGGTGTGCCCGGAATCATTTTCAGAAGATTGGCTCAGGTACGTTCAGTGAACGGACGAGCGGGTTTTTCTAACTTTTGAACCAGTGCTCGGAATCGAATTCTGAGGGCACCGATGGAATCGCAGCACCAGTTTTTTCTTAGAAACTCCTCTTCCGGAGTTGCGTTTTCTCGGGTGTGGTTTTTAATTTTTGGGCTTAAAGTTAAGAAATAAAATAAATTGTTTGAAAAACTTTATTTTATTTCACTTAAGCCACTTGAAGCCACTTAAAGCTGCTTAAGCTAAGTTGATATGGATAGGGTGCTATCCAAAAATATCCTACCCTCTTGGTAGGATATTTGTGAGGTGGGGACCGCACGAGTCCCACCGTTTATTTTCCGCTAAGTAACGCACCCGCGAAAACCCGTCATTATGAAGTCAACTGACGCATTTTCTTAAATTCTTAACACACCAATTAATTGGGCGGTTTCCTTCGTTGAATTAAATGGGCGGTTTATTCGTTGAAATTAATTCTATGAATTAATTTCATTCGTTTCTTAACCTATTTGAAATCCATTGGCGTAATAATAAAATAAGACCAACGCACAACTTCTGGAAAAATACAGGTTGAGAGGATTTTATAGAAACCAAGAATTCTTCATCCTCCTTCGCAAAGAACACGAAGAACGCGAAGAACGCGAAGAATGCCGAGCCCTCGGAAATCGACGACGCGGCGCCATGTGCCGCGACGACGATGTTTCCTCTCCCGCGACGTTCTTCTGCGACGTTCCTTCCTCCGCAAAAAAATCTCCGATCACCAACTGCTTGAGGTAAGAGATTTCGGGTTTCTTTTAAACCTCCATTGTGGCTTTTAACAACACACGGATTTTTTTATTTATAATTAAATCTGTTTTTTCTTGGTCCTCAGAGTTCGTCGACGCAACGCCGGATACCGCGACGGTCTCCACCTTCTGCGACGATCAATTCCGCGAAGAACGCGTGTGCGACGACTTGACGAGGTAGGGGTTGTTGTGAAATAATTTATATTCCCGTGAACGTTTCTTTTAAAATAAAGAACGCGGTTTCATAAGAACAATTTTAATTTAATAAAATTGTTGTTTGATATGTTGATTATTTCTTCCCGGTTGTTATCGCCTAACGTGGAGGGTGCGGGCCGAACGAACACGGCCCGACAACCCTGAGCAGTTCTTCGTTGTTATGCGGATTTGGCGGGCGATGACAAAACGTGATGCAAGAGTGATTTGATGTTTCCGCAGTGAAGAACAGAACCCGGTAGGAGCACCGGCATAGACGGGAAGGAAAACGGACCACCGGAGCAACTCCGATGGCCCCGGCGGCGGCCAGCGGACCCGCGGCCATGTGGGTCTGGCTCTCACACACAGGATGTGGCTATGCCATGTCCATTGACTCCAGCACGGCCCCTCGAGGGTCGCGGCATCTCCATCCCGCGGGGGCAGCGCCCCGCGGCTGCCACGCTCGGCCGCTCTGCCGAGCCGAGCCGGGCCGATCGGCAGGGTCGGGCCACGCCCTGGCCGGACCGGGTCGGGTCGACCCGGTTCGGCCGACCCAGGGGGGTCGGGTCGGGTCGGCCTGGGCCCAGACCCCCCGTCTTCGGACCTTTTTCGGTCTTTTTCCCGTAACATGAGCTACGGGCCTCCGAACTACGCGCCATCAGCAGAAATTCAATCCTTGGATCGAGACGGTCATTTCGGTATATCGCACTCAAGGTTTCAGATTACTTTGGGTTCAGCCAGGTTGGTTTTTACACGAAACCAACCGGGCACTCGGAGCGGAAACGCTCATATCTTGAGTTTCGGACGTCCGATCGACGTATTGTCGACTTCGTTGAATTTATCTAAGTGAGACGGATCTTTTGGCTCACTCCGCCCGAGGTTTGGATGCAGGTGGAGTACGGTCGGGTTTGTCTTGCCTTAAAAAAACCAACTGGGCCCTTAAGACGAAAAAGCCAATAACTTTCAGACCGGGTGTCCGATTGACGCGCCGTCTGCGACGTTGAGTTCCTAATGACAATACGGAACTTTTGGATACATCAACTTCGAACTTTGTGTCAGTTGATGTATCATCCTCTCGGCTCATGGAGCGGACCCTCCCGTACGAGCTTGTTGTGTGCGGGAACCCTAGTGCTGGCTGCGACTTCGACAACGACGACTCTGCAGAGATCCTCAGTGGACTGCGACGACGACTGTGCAGAGATCCTCAGTGGACTGCGACGAAGACTGTGCAGAGATCCTTAGTGGACTGCGACGACTACTACACTCAGCGATCCTACGTGGATCAGTACTACAGATCCTCTGTGGATCCAATCCTGTGTGGGTCAGCGCTCAGCGCTTCCGTGTGAACCAGCGCCTACAGGTCATGTGTGGGCCCGATCCTGTATGTGTCTTTGCGGGGGTTAGTTACCTATTGATCCTGTGTGGGTCCGATCCTGTGTGGTTCATTGCGGGGGTTAGTGCCTTTTAATCCTTTGTGGGTCCGACGACTTAGATGGATCAGTGATCATATTTATCATCATACAAGAAGTATACCTATGTGAACTGAATCCCGTGTTACTCTCCATTGTGGATTGTGCTGAGATATCCTGTGTGGATTTACTGTTTACTCTCCTTTATGGATTGGGTTGAGCTATCCTATGTGGAATACTTTTTCTCTCCTTCGTGGATTGTGTTTTGCTATCCTGTGTGGGTTTACGTTTTGCTGTCCTATGTGGACTGGGTTGTGCTTGGGCTCGGATGTTGGAGCCGAATGGGAATTGATGACTTAGGTATATGTATGGGAATATACCTAATCAGTGTCGAATGTTACTTCGTGATTGTATCTTTCCTTTTGTGTATTCTGGGAGACCTTAGGGGGTCTCGGGGTCCCTACTGAGTAGCTTATACTCACCCCTGCATGGGCTATGCCCGCACTTCGTTGTGTTGGTTGCAGACGCTGGACAGCACTGATCGTGGTGGAGGCTTGCGGAGCAGGACTGTACCTGGAGGTGGACCACTGGGTGGGACGTACTCGGAGCGGTCAGGTGGGCCTGAGGAGCAGTGGAGGCTTTCTGTACCCACCCTTCAAGTGGGACTTCCAGTGGATGACTCGACGTTGTGGCTTTACTTTTCAGTTGCTGTTTTTTTCCCTTTCAGTTGTACTTTACAGTTGGTCTTGTATTTCTGGCCCCCTTTACTTTTCCACACTTACTGTTTTTCCAGCTTTTACTTAGTGTTTACTTTTTCCGCTTTCTTACTCTGTGGTGCTTGTTTACTTTACAAAGGCAATGCCTTCCCTTTTTACCAGGATTTACGCTTTGGTGCTAGTCGCCAGCCCCTGGCCTATGGAAGGCGGGCTTGGGGTAGTCACGGCACGGGCCCTGAGGACGGGTCGTGACAGTTTTAAGGTGTAGATATTTATGAATCATTTGAATGTTTGTTTTGATAAATAAAATAAATGTTAGGTTGGAAAATTGAAGTGAATCCTGTGTGGTGTAATGCAAGCGCCAGTGGAACCAGATGTTCGATGCCTTTATTGTTAAGAAGAGTTTTTTTGATAAATGATAATCATTTAAATTATTGGAAGGTGTTTTATGATTTAATATATTAAATCCTTCACTTTTACATGAATTATATGCTCCTAAAAGGTCCGTATATATATATTTATATATATCTGATCATGGAGTTAAAGGATGATTTTTCCAAAAGATTTTAAAAGAATGATCCCAGTTAAACCATTAAATTTTTGTGGATAGGATCAAGAGGGACAAAAATTCCAATATATTGGTTCTATATCATAAGTATTGAATCCTAAATGTCATTGAAAGATTCATAATAATAAAATATAAACCTCTTACAACCCTATTGGATGGGAATTTCATGTTATTTAAAGAGAAAGCACCTAAAATATATGATGAGGCTAAATCGATTAGATTTTTTATATATGTGATTGTTTTTAGGAGGACATTCATTTATCAAGAAATGGGTTTTTTTTAGTTAGTATATTATTAATTTTGGAAAAGAGAAATGAGAGGACTTAATGTGGATTCTTTGATATATCAAAGGCATAGAAAAACTACCTATTTGTTTTAGAATGGATGATTCGTTATAGAGATATATTGATGCGGACTTTAGAGGGGATATGTAGCATTAAAGAGTACCATGGGTTTTGGGTTCACATTATGAGGGAAAACCATATGTTGTATTTCATGAAACTAGTTGTTAGTTTCACCTTAAAATAATAAATCATAGTACATGACCATTATATATATAGGGAAAGAATTGGTCAGACTGATGTGATTGTTGGGAGAAATCAAAAGGAATAAAAAAATGGGTTGTTCTCTAATAGATAGAACATAATTTATCTGGTGAAGAATATAGTATTTCATTAATGGATGAATCACATTGAGCTAAAATATTATATCATATGGAAGCTACTTGAGGATAGAATATTGATCCTATGAAAAATTAGTGGAAGTTGGAATCCGACTAACATGTTTACCATGGTATTAATCTAGAAAATTCTGAGAAAACATTATGCCTCTGTAGGACTTTGGTGACTGGTGGGTGAAAAGGAGACATTGTCTACTGTTTCAAAATTTTTTATTTTTAACATTTTCCTAAATATTTGTACTATACTTGATTCCTTTAAAGCGTTCTTTAGGTGGGATAGTGTTAGGATTGTGTAAATACTATTTTCATGATTATGATTCTCTATGTTCAGAAAGAGAATGTCCAAAACATAGGATTTTAACCAAAGGGATCTTGCGAACACGGAAGAATAGAGGAGGTAGGAATGGTATAGATTATAATTTTGTAAAATGTAGTATAAAGTGACTATTATAAGATAATGGGAGTGTGTAAGGTTATCTTACATAGGAATCAACCTGATGGACTTACATAAGGAATGATTGGAAGTTTATAAAATCTATAAATGGTTGTTCAAGAGGAATATGTAAGGTTTTTTCTTAGTCGGATTTCACTATTCAATAGAAGATAGTGGTTGAGGTGGTGTAACTTACAAGAATCCATAGTTGGTAATGATCAATGGTTCACTCCATAAAAATATCAGAAGTTAGTTGGACCATTTTCACTAGAAGGGTCCCATTATAAATTGGTGGGGTTGGGTTATTTGAGAATGTAATTTGAAGGCTATGAATTTTAATATTTATCTTTAGTTTAGTATAAAGAAAGAAATAGTTTTTTCTAATGGGTATGGACTAATTATAAACCATGTAATATCTTAATGTTTATATAGTTCTTTTATTTCGATTGTATGCTTGTTCCAAGAGTTGTGAGAGTTTGAGTGTGAGTGTATTAGTGTGGTGTCTAGGGTTCTTTGTATTCTTAGTTCTGATATATCATTTCACATGCTCTATCAGAATATATTAATTTTATACTTTTTGTTCTCTTGTATTTTTGGTGGTTGTTTCCAAATTAGTGGGTTTGAACCCAATATGGTCTACCTGCATTGTTATATTTTTTTAAGATTTATTATATATATAAATTATTAAAATATAGAACAATTATTTTCATGAGATGGTTTCATAGGTTACTTGGGAAGGTATAATATTTCATTTTCAATGTTTATTCACTAAATCATTATCATTATTCTTCCACATTAATGTGAGAGTTTATCGGGGTAAGATAACAATTTTTCTCTATAATCACTGCAACTTTTATATATTGATTTCCTAAATTTTTATGATAATTTAGTGGATAATGATGGAATTTTCTAGTTTATTACTGTGGTTATTGGAAAAAATAGAGGAGCCTCTATTGTCATTTGAAGATACTTGGTTTATTAGAAATGAATTTATAGTTTTTATTCTTTATTGAGTTGTATGACATTACAAGTATTTTATATAACATTCATGGGATGTTTGGGTTTTATTTATCGATTGTGTTTGGGTAATGATTGGTGGATTCATTATTTTCCTGGTCATAAAAAAGGAAGAACCTCATATATAATATCTTTTATAAAATTATTTCTAATTACAACTCATAGCCTATTTAGGTGGTATTTAGGGGTTACTCATAATCTCATCATTGAATTTAGAGAGGTCATAGTGGTGTTGGATCAAGAAAACATCAATTTTTTTCCTTCTATAATATCTCTTTATATTTGAATAATATTTTTCATTTTTCATTTATCCATTATATTCCAGTGAAAAAAATGAAATGGAATATAATAGGTAAAAAATAAAACATATAATCATAGTGATTTAGGAATATAATTCACTACTAATGGCAATCATAAATGTTACAATACATCTTTTGTAAAAGGTTTTTCCAAGATATTTGTAGCTTGATACTATAAAGGTACATATTACAAATTGATTTCACTAATTTCCACTTTTTATTTTTTAAAATAGAATTTAATATCAATATGTTTCAATCTGTAATGTTACATATGATTCCTAAGTAAATTAATTATGATTTGATGATCACATTCAATTATCAATAAAAATTCTTTGTACACTCTTATATCTTCTTAATAATATTTCATTGATACCATGAATGTAGTATTCTAATATTAAACTAAACATTTATCCTCACCCATACACAAATTACTAGATTTTTTTCATAGATTATTATTCTACATATCTTCCACTAATAAATAAGAAACCTCCATAAGCATATTTTTTGTCTTAAATGTCACATTCCCAAATCGTACATATATACACATATAAATGAAGTGGTTTTTCTCTATCATACTAGAGTAAATATTCATGAGTGACATTGATGCAGTGTAGAATAATTATTTCCATAATGAAATATGATTCCTTAGGAAGCTTGAAAGTGTTGTATATAAAGTCATAATATACACAATGTTTGGTTGAGATCTTATCAAATTCAATAAGCTTCCAATAAATCTACCAAACTTCTTCTAATAAATAATACATATATTATAATAACATAATATTTTAGTTACAACAATTATATATGTGACCATATAATTTTAATCTTCCTTTCAAAATCTATTTATAAATTAATGATAATTTCTCACTCATGAGAGAAAAATTTAATCTATTGAATGTGTCACCTGAAAGACCAAAAAAATCATATAACCAATTATTAACAAATGAAAGTGTATCTTTACTTGATATGTAAATTAATAATATAATTTAATTTTACATACACTATCGAAATGAGTGATATGGTATTTTTTCTTTTACATATAAATGTTTATCCTCTTTGACTCAATTAAATTTCATACTCTTCAAGAAAGTTTAAGGATTTGAATACTATGCATCTGGAGAATGTTTTAGTCCATAAAATTTCCTTTTTATATTTCATGATATTCTTTCATCATCATCAAGAATTAACCCTTTTAGTTAATATATATTTCCTCATGGAGACCCCTATTTATGAAGGTGTACTTGATATGAATTTATAATATCTTTAATGAATTTGAGAAAAACATTAAAGAAACATTCTTATTATTTTTGTTAATGAAATTTGTGAAAAGCCTCATAAAAATATAATCCATAATTTTTAGAGTATACTTTTCATACCAAATTAGTTTTATTACTTTTTTACTTCCCCTTTCTCAATGATTTCAGTTTCTAAAAAACCCTTATTTCCAATAAAATTGTTCTCATTGGGTCGATATACAAGACTCAATGCATATTTTTTCATTATTTTTTTCAAATTATAATTTATGTAAGGAACCCCAAAATTTATATTTTAATACTTATTCAATAAAGTTTAAATAATATTGAGAGAGTAATCTTTTATAAGTTGTGGGTATCAAATTCATTATTATCTAAAACCATTGGCGATGGTTCTGAACAATATTTGCAGGATCTACAAATTTTTTATACATGGAATACATCATTGAATTATTCCTAATGACCTCTTTATTTTTCAAAATATTTGAATCTATATGTTTAAAGTGACTTGTAGTACCCAAAAATGATTTAATACCTGAATTTATTGATTTTTCATCATGTTTAAAGTCAATATCGTCTTCAAATTACATTAATGATATTTAAGAAGCATCAAAATCTAAAAAATGGCATTAAATTTGATAAAAATATTCCTTATATTCTTATTATAACTCTTAAATATTCTTTTATTATTTTTATACCTAATGAAAATTTCCTCATCATATTTTTCATTTGATTTTACTATGTGTTTTAAGTGTCATGGTTTGATAGAATAATTTTTTCCATGTTAATTTTTTTTTTAATTATTTCTGTTATTAAATCCACTTTTATTGAATATATAGGGATAAATATTGATTCCTTATTTAATTATTTTAAATATATGATTCAAAATCTTTGTTTCTATAATGAAAAATATTATTAGATTAAAATTTCATGACAACATAACCTATTTAACACTCAACATGCCTTCAATAGTTTTTTAAAATTTCAAAAACCTATGATTTACTTAGAAAAATAATAATTTATCACATATGAGTAAAATTATCAACTACATCAACAAATTACTTACCTATATTTTTGATTTCTTTCTCATAACCCTATAAAAATCTTAATGAACAAGTTTTAGTGGATTTCTTGAATTAATCTCTACTGCCTTATGTATTAAATTCTCCATCATTTCATTATGGATTGATTCTTATAAATTTTATATGTATCTACTTAGTTTAGTGATTTTATCACCCCAAAAATTTATTTTAAAATAATATAGTTATTGAAATATTCTTTTACATGTAACACTAAGCTTTAAGCGAATTGTAATGTACAATAAAAATATTATTATTTAAATATGAATATTATAAACTATTTGTAGAATTGGAGGGTATTAACATGAGTAAAAAATTATTAAATTTATGTATAATGGTCCTAATCAAAACAAATTTATTGTTTAATTCATAATAAATAATCACTCAAATTTTATTGAAGTCATTTTATGCTTCAAAAATACATTTTATTCAAAAATGGTTTTTATTTCATTTTGTGTCGGAATGTTATAATTAATTAAAAAAAATAAAATTTTGTTTTATAAAAAGGATATAATTTATGAAATAATTATATCATAATTTTGTTAGGTTGATTTTTTGGTAATTTTATGAAAAAGTTGATTTTTTGTGTGAATAGTCGAAATACTGAATTTTTTAAATAAAACCATCTTTAATTTTCTAGTATTTTAAAATAAATATTTTATTAGGATTGGTTTTTAAATTTAAATACTTTATTTTATGAAAAATAATTCAATTTGAACATTTTGGATCAATATTATACATGATCTTGACATAAAAATACTTTTAAATATAAAAAGGCATTTTTCATAAAATTGTTTTTCATTACGTTTTACATTTTTAAATTAAATTAATTTTTGAAATTTATGAAGATTTAATATTTAAAAATAGATTCCATATATGAAATTATAATTTCCAAATTGATTAATGATATCAATTTCATTTTTGGTCATTATGAATAATAACTATGGTAAAAATATTACCTCCTCAATAAAAAGGGTAAAATGGGTAAATTAAGGTTAAAACTAGCGTGAAAAGGATTTAAAATATACCTAAAACCGGAATTTACCCTATTTTATAAGTTTATTACATCCATACTTATCTAAGTTTCTAATTTATGTTCACATGGATTATTTTTCCTTTGATAATGTGCTATATAATATTTTAAGTAAAGTAAATTACAAAATATCACCATCTTGTTTTTAAATTTCTCTTATATGTTCACATAGGTATAAAAAAAGTTGTGAAAAAATACTAAATTTCATTTTTATAATAATGAATTTATTTTCATGAGGATAATTTATTTATAATTTCTAGTTATTATATAATTACATTTATACAACTATGGGACAATGCTTACGTACACACTAGAAAAAATTAAAGTAAATAATTTTTAAAATATTTTATGTAAGGTATTTGGGATTAATTATTATTAAAAAATTATTTAATAGTTAATAAAATTTATTATTTGTGGTTAAATTTATTATATTAATATTCCATTATTGTCTTTATGTCATTAATGTTAAATTCTATAAATAGTTTTTAAAATGAATTTAATAGTATTTATGTTTAATAATATTTTATTAGATAATTTAAAAATCAGAAAAATCTTACAAGATGAAAATAATGATGATAAATGATCTAAGATATCATAACTTGGCCATTTATTATACAATTTTTACCTTATAAGTAAAATTATATCCCTTAAATATTGAAAAAGTTGTTATCATGGTTAAGGGTAAAATTGGTTAACAATGGGGTTAAACCAAAATATTAGGTCTGAAATACCACTCAAACCTATAAAAATTTTATTTTTTAATTTATTTCAACTATATCCTATCTTATCATTAAACTTATATACACATGGTTTAAATTTTACATGAAAAATAATTTGTTATATTTAAATATTTTTATTAATTCCATGCGTGTTCTTTCCTCCACTTATAAAAGGACACCCATCACCTATTTAATTTACACTACATTGAACCAAATATATATACCAAAAACTAAAAAATTATATTATAAAATTAAATATACATGAATTTTAGGTGTTGGTATTATTCAAATACCATTCCAAGGGTCCTTAAGAAGGGTTCTAAAGGAGGTTTACTGAAGAATAGGTAATCATTTTTATGAATCCTTCAAATTTATTTCTTATTTTACTTCCTCTAAATCTATTGAAACTATTATAAAATAAATAATCCAATATAAAAAATATATTGAGATGACATTATTATTATGGAAAAATCATTTTTCACATCTTTTTAATCCTAAATAAAGTGAAAACGTCACTCAAGCATCTGCAAGACTTATCTGCTTAATGTAGTGGTGTAATTCATTTTTCATCACCATTTTAATTGGATGGTAGAAAATATATGTAACACCCCGAGCTTCCACGATACGCTTCTCATTCAATAATACAATAGCTTGCATTGTACGCAACTTCGAGTTCTAAAACATCGCGACAAATCAAAGTAGCCGTTATGAATAGTAATAACCACTTTTTAAAAATTATATAAATTTTATATTTCAAAATGGACTTCATTTTTGTATTCCTAATATTGAAATTAGCCTATGTTGAATTTTTTGTAATTTTCTGAGAACTTCAAAATTTTTATGAATAGTGAAAAATACTTAAAACAACTTTTTTAATCAAAATAATTCATAGTGATAAATTATACTATTGAGGGGTTTTAGAGTATAATTAGAATATATTTTTACCATTTTATCCAATGGTGGTCATTAGAATTAATTTAACATTGAAATTGGACATAAACAATTGCCAATCTTTTGATATAAATTGTTTCTTAAAAACACGCTATTTGTTGTAACAGCGGGAATTAATTATAAAATTAATTAATGCAACTTATATGTTTGGAATTTTGTAAAATAGGCATCATTTTTGAATTCGGAATATCAATTATAGCTTAGGGTGAAATTTTGGCATTGTTCTGAAAAACTTCAATTTTTGATGAATAGTGAAACCACTAAGTGGTAGTTAAATAACTGATTTTTCGTTTAAATGAAATATTACCACTTCTGTGATTTGATTTTCAAAAATCAGACATACATGGTTGTCATTAAGAAGTAAAATGTGGTTCAATGAGATCAAAATAATTTTTTTGGTGAATAGTAACTTTTAAGTTCTTAATCGCGATTAGAGGTAATTAGTGTAGTTTAAGGTAAAAACAATGTTTTATTAATATGATATGAGCTTGACACTTGTCCTACTCCTATTGGATGAGTCATGGCCGACCAAGACAACCCATGGGTCAACTTGGGGACCCCATGGAGCCACTTTAGTTAGAAAATGACATAAATACCTTTTATTTAATGTTAAAGTAAAAAATGACACAAACATAAAATGTTTTACTAAAGCAATTTTTAAGTGGGGTTACACAAGTCCAAATTTTGATTATAAATATTCATTAGAAATCTAAAAAGATTTCCTACATCATAGTATTTGTTTTATAATTTTTAGACATTAAATAAATTAAATTATTTATGACATCATGATGATGTAGTGATGACCTCATTATTTAACGATTTAAATAAAATGGGAAGATAATGAAAAATCCAAGGCTTACACTTGTCCAAAGCCTATTGGATGAAGAGATTTCGAAACCTTATCACCTTAGCCTCGAATTATATAAGTGTGGGACCTTTAGAATCCGAAAAGCATTGTGAAATAATGTAACATTTCAATCTTTCCAAAAGTGCCCCTCCTCTCCACTTATAAAAGGCCCCCACCTCTCCCACCTCATTTACACTTTCAAGCCATTTGGCTCGGCCAACCTCTGCCCAAATACTCTCCCAACATTCCTCCCTTACTCCTAGAAACCTCACTTTGGGCAGAACTCTTCCCAAGGAAGCCTTTAGCTCAAATCAAAAAGAGTTACCCGATTTTGAGGTAATGTCTTTTATAATGTTGTTTTGTTTTATTTTTCTTCTCCAACCCCCTAAACTCTTTTTATTCATTTCTTTTGTAACAACACCAGTATCCTCAATATACTAGGATGTTGTTATAATAAGGATTCGAGCTACACTTACACACACCTATATCTAATGGTTAAATAACATACGGTTTCTGGGGATGGCGAATTTCTGCATCACGAAACGATGATTGTTCAACACTCATATAACACCTTCAAAGGTGGCCATTAAGATGTCACTATATTTATATATGATATATAATGTGTTTATGTTTTACTTATGCTTCTGTATTTCTCATTTATGGCTTACTTTATGATTTCCATTATGGGTAAAACGCGATAATTTCATTTTAGGAAGTGCGGACTACCGCCCCCTCAAAGTGATTTGAATCGTTAATGCCATATGTGGGATGTATAAAGGATAGAGTAAATGGTATTATACACTATATTATACTGGAATTATATTATACATTTATATCATTATGATTTAGTTCCATTAAATATGAAATTGAAATGAAAGTAGCGTTCATGCGTACGTACGGCTTACCGTCTCCATGAACGGTGCATTTCATTTCTTACCTCTAAATGTTACGTAATATTATAAATGAATGTATATACTGGATATATAAGATATATATGACATATAAATCATGAATATAATTCCGGATATAATGGATATTTCACCACATAAACAACTTGTAATTATAAGAAGCTTATTGTTGACTCAAGTACCAAAGATCGACAAAACGACCGTTATTAACTTAAATAATTACATAATGTTCATATCATTGTAATAAGTGATATAATAAGGATAATGAAGTTGAAAATGGTTCTTAATAAGGTATATATTAACTCTAGTTTATTATTCAGGAGGTTAAAGAACGGTTGAGTCAAGTCAGACACGAGGTAAGGGAACTTCTTAACCCAATTTCCATTCTTTGGGTTAATCTCCTACTTTCAAATTATGTCATGATATTATTATGTCCTATCTTGTATTTTTACTTTCTTCATGTGTACCTATAGTGAATACACATAATAGATCTATTTTATTTTAAAAATGATCTTTTTAAGGACTTCGTCTCAATCCCCTTTCATTGAGGCATATTTGGTTTTATACACAATTTTCTTTTATACGATGTATAAACCCCTTTGACTTTTACGGTTATTCAAAAGGAATCTTTTTATACAAAGAGTTTTGCTAAACGACAAAAGGGAATGTTTTTCTTTCCGTACTTATGCGGCGACAACGACTTCTCCGCCGCCGTGACCATTATTTGAGTTTCGGCTTCCTCTATAAGCCATCTTTTTTTTAATGAAAAATAAATAAAAAGTTTTAACTTTCTTTTATTTTGGTATTGAAAATGGTTTCAAAAGCGTTTTTATTATAACAATGTGTTGTATTGATATCTTGTGATTGAAATGTGGAAATGTTATGTTTCCTTTATGCATGTTTTATGTGATATGATTATGTTATGGTTTATGATATGTTTAAACCTATTCATATGAGGAATGTATTGGACTTAATAAGTGACGGGTGGAGCCCGCAATAGCTCCTCGATGCATCGGTAGGTCTCATGAGACAACTAGACGTGGAATTGGCCGAGGCCCTTTCCCAATTTGATTTATGGTTTTGGCCGAGGCCTTAATCATTTTAGACGTCTTGGCCGAGGCCTTGACAAAATGTTTCAGAATGTCCGGCATTATACATTCCCTCATTATGAAAGTGGTTATTGATATTGCATGTGATTATTCGACCAGTAGAATATCCATGTGAAGAAGTAAATGGCATTATCTCATTTTACTTTTGCCATATTATGTTGATGTTCAAGTTTAAAAAGTCTTTTGTTTTAGTTATACATTGCCTTAAATGTTTATGTTTATTTATGAAAGCTTCCGCAATATTGTTATCCTTACTGAGCATCTGAGCTCACCCCTTTCAATGTTTTAATATTTTCCAGGATGTGAAGAAGTATTTTATGAATGACCTGCAGGGATAGTCAGAAGAGGATATGAGTGTGGACTATGGAGACTTTGTTATTGTAGTTTTTCACTTTATGATGTAATGTAACGTTTACGAATGTATCTAGTGTTTCCAAGGCTACTAAACTAATCGGTCTTTCGAGACTTGATCTTTTGTGATCATGCCAATGTTACGAAGTAATGCACCGACTCTGGGTAGCTGGGGTCGGGGCGTTACAGTTGGTATCAGAGGCAGTTTAGTACTAACCTTGGAAGCTAGATTTAGATAAACTCTGATTAGAGCACATAGCCCAAAGATAGACTTTGAGGATTAGTATAGAAGAACTTCATAGAATTTTGGTATTATAGAGATGTTATGAGTTTTCCGAGAAATACATCCCTGTCTGGATACGAGCAGGTAGAGGCGGCTCTGGCACAGATGTACCTAGGGGTAAAACCCGAAAACACCGCTTTGAGCTAGACTCGAACGGGAACTGGTGCACGACAACGGGCCTTGCTGCACTCTTGGGTACGACAATCCCGGGGGATATGCTTAGGATAATTCTCATGTTATTTACAAACCACTATGAAGGGTTATGAGTACATACTTCCGCAAAGAAAACATTTCTTTTTATGATTATGGATTATATCCATAAATAGTTCAATTTATGTAAAGTGTTTAACAAGTATGGAATTATGTATTTTGATTCATAAACTAATCTAGTTTATGCCATTGTTTAGAAATGGCGCCTAGTGGAAGGAATGGAAACCGTATCAATGCACGCACTCCATGTAGGGATTGCCCTCCTGCTCAAGATAATTATAGTGAGGCTGGTGATGCAACTGGGGCCGATCAGCTAATCACCATACTGGGACAACTTACTCAGGTTATGAATAATAACCTTACCCGTATGGAGCACCCTGATCCACAGCGTGGAGGATCAATGTTAGATCGATTCATGAGGCAACAACCACCAACGTTCAATGGGAGTACAAATCCCTTAGTAGCCGAGCAATGGATAAATTCCCTAGAGAAAATATTTCAGGCTTTGGGGAGTAGTGAAAGGGAGAAGGTTGTCATGGCAGTTTACCGCCTCACTGGAGATGCCGATCAGTGGTGGTCGCTGATTCAAAACACAAAGGAAGATGATGACGTATCGAATATGGAATGGAGGGAGTTCAAAGAGCTTTTCTTAGAAAAATACTTTCCTCGTGACCATCGAGCAGATATGGAAAGGCAATTTCTGAGTCTGAGGCAGAAGGAGGATGAGAATGTCGCAAAGTATGAGGCTAACTTTACAAGGTTAGCAAGGTATGCTGCAGATTACATACGTAACCCAAGGAGTAAGATTGATCGTTTCTTTGATGGGTTAAAACCATTTCTCCGTCGAGCTTTGGTATCACAATCCTTCTCATCATATGAAGATATTGTCTCGTGTGCTATCAAGACAGAAAAGGAATTCTCTAAGTCTTATGACAACAAAGTAAAGCAAGAGAAGAAGAGAACGGTGGAACAAGAGATAGATAAAGGGAAAAAGGGAAAGAAGGATTTTCCATTATGTGATAATTGTGGGAAGAATCACCCTGGTACTTTCCTAAAAGGAATGGGAGTTTGTTATAAATGTGGAGAAAAGGGTCACCAGGCTCGTGATTGCAAGGGAAAGAAAGAGGCTGTCAAAGTTGAATGCTACAATTGTAGAGAAATGGGTCATTATGCAAATGAATGTCCTAAGCGTCAGGGAAACTTACCTCAGAAAAGGCCAAGGGATCAAGGACAATCTTATGCTGTTACTACAGTTGAAGCAGAATAACTAATGTATTGGTGCTTTTGGACTCAAGGATTATATTCTGGTTATAAGAATAATGTGATATATATATATGGATTGTACTGCAGTACTTGTTGATTTCAGTAAGGTTTTAATATGATTAAGGTAATCATATTTTTAGTATGTGACAATAAGAGAAACTTTTCTTTGTTTGGGGAATCTGATTTTGGAATTTAGAGACCTTTTAGAGAAAGTCTGGATGGAGGTATTTTGGATAACTATTAAGGTTGGAATGGATTAAGTTGAACCATGGATAGTATTGTTTAAGGTTAAAGAATTTCTGAAGATTATTTTTGGAATATTATAATACTATAGTTTTAGGAAAAAGGACAACCTGTAGGGTGGGGAATAACCCTTCGCGTCGGACAAAGCTGCAGGAATCGAACCCACAACCATAGTGCAACAAGCCTTTATTTCCTACCACTAGCCTACAGGAAGTCCCTGGTTATTACAAAATAGTTTTACTAATCTAAATGGTATGTGTTAATATTTGGAACCTTATACAATTAGGATAAAAAGAATATTTTTGAGTTCCGTTACCATTTGGAGTAAAAGATGGGTTTGTGGCAAAAATTTATTAACGAATGAAAGTATACATAACAAGTATGTAAATTCCATTACGTTCTTAGTAAATCTCCTAAATAAATTCCTCAACATAATAAAAGGTAACTTAAAACAAAAATGTTGTCGGTTAACTTTTCCAACTGGGGATTCAATGACCGTTTAACCAATCACAAGTTTGTGATTTTCTTATGGTTAAACTTTCTCCTAATCCTGTTTTCTATAACTCTCCATCAGACCTTGATGGTTTGTTTCTCCTCCATATCCATATTTTTATATAATCCTAGAATGGGCTATATCGGGTGACCTTTGTAATTATCCTGCTTTCTTTTAATGTTATATATTTATTAACCTTATTTCCGATGTGGGTTTTCCACAAAGGTATTTTCTATTTTCAACCTTTTATTATCAAAGAAAAATTTCAAATTGCGAGGACGCAATTTATTGAAGGAGGGGAGAATGTAACACCCCGAGCTTCCACGATACGCTTCTCATTCAATAATACAATAGCTTGCATTGTACGCAACTTCGAGTTCTAAAACATCGCGACAAATCAAAGTAGCCGTTATGAATAGTAATAACCACTTTTTAAAAATTATATAAATTTTATATTTCAAAATGGACTTCATTTTTGTATTCCTAATATTGAAATTAGCCTATGTTGAATTTTTTGTAATTTTCTGAGAACTTCAAAATTTTTATGAATAGTGAAAAATACTTAAAACAACTTTTTTAATCAAAATAATTCATAGTGATAAATTATACTATTGAGGGGTTTTAGAGTATAATTAGAATATATTTTTACCATTTTATCCAATGGTGGTCATTAGAATTAATTTAACATTGAAATTGGACATAAACAATTGCCAATCTTTTGATATAAATTGTTTCTTAAAAACACGCTATTTGTTGTAACAGCGGGAATTAATTATAAAATTAATTAATACAACTTATATGTTTGGAATTTTGTAAAATAGGCATAATTTTTGAATTCGGAATATCAATTATAGCTTAGGGTGAAATTTTGGCATTGTTCTGAAAAACTTCAATTTTTGATGAATAGTGAAACCACTAAGTGGTAGTTAAATAACTGATTTTTCGTTTAAATGAAATATTACCACTTCTGTGATTTGATTTTCAAAAATCCTACATACATGGTTGTCATTAAGAAGTAAAATGTGGTTCAATGAGATCAAAATAATTTTTTTGGTGAATAGTAACTTTTAAGTTCTTAATCGCGATTAGAGGTAATTAGTGTAGTTTAAGGTAAAAACAATGTTTTATTAATATGATATGAGCTTGACACTTGTCCTACTCCTATTGGATGAGTCATGGCCGACCAAGACAACCCATGGGTCAACTTGGGGACCCCATGGAGCCACTTTAGTTAGAAAATGACATAAATACCTTTTATTTAATGTTAAAGTAAAAAATGACACAAACATAAAATGTTTTACTAAAGAAATTTTTAAGTGGGGTTAAACAAGTCCAAATTTTGATTATAAATATTCATTAGAAATCTAAAAAGATTTCCTACATCATAGTATTTTTTTTATTATTTTTAGACATTAACTAAATTAAATTATTTATGACATCATGATGATGTAGTGATGACCTCATTATTTAACGATTTAAATAAAATGGGAAGATAATGCAAAATCCAAGGCTTACACTTGTCCAAAGCCTATTGGATGAAGAGATTTCGAAACCTTATCACCTTAGCCTCGAATTATATAAGTGTGGGACCTTTAGAATCCGAAAAGCATTGTGAAATAATGTAACATTTCAATCTTTCCAAAAGTGCCCCTCCTCTCCACTTATAAAAGGCCCCCACCTCTCCCACCTCATTTACACTTTCAAGCCATTTGGCTCGGCCAAACTCTGCCCAAATACTCTCCCAACATTCCTCCCTTACTCCTAGAAACCTCACTTTGGGCAGAACTCTTCCCAAGGAAGCCTTTAGCTCAAATCAAAAAGAGTTACCCGATTTTGAGGTAATGTCTTTTATAATGTTGTTTTGTTTTATTTTTCTTCTCCAACCCCCTAAACTCTTTTTATTCATTTCTTTTGTAACAACACCAGTATCCTCAATATACTAGGATGTTGTTATAAGAAGGATTCGAGCTACACTTACACACACCTACATCTAATGGTTAAAGAACATACGGTTTCTGGGGATGGCGAATTTCTGCATCACGAAACGATGATTGTTCAACACTCATATAACACCTTCAAAGGTGGCCATTAAGATGTCACTATATTTATATATGATATATAATGTGTTTATGTTTTACTTATGCTTCTGTATTTCTCATTTATGGCTTACTTTATGATTTCCATTATGGGTAAAACGCGATAATTTCATTTTAGGAAGTGCGGACTACCGCCCCCTCAAAGTGATTTGAATCGTTAATGCCATATGTGGGATGTATAAAGGATGGAGTAAATGGTATTATACACTATATTATACTGGAATTATATTATACATTTATATCATTATGATTTAGTTCCATTAAATATGAAATTGAAATGAAAGTAGCGTTCATGCGTACGTACGGCTTACCGTCTCCATGAACGGTGCATTTCATTTCTTACCTCTAAATGTTACGTAATATTATAAATGAATGTATATACTGGATATATAAGATATATATGACATATAAATCATGAATATAATTCTGGATATAATGGATATTTCACCACATAAACAACTTGTAATTATAAGAAGCTTATTGTTGACTCAAGTACCAAAGATCGACAAAATGACCGTTATTAACTTAAATAATTACATAATGTTCATATCATTGTAATAAGTGATATAATAAGGATAATGAAGTTGAAAATGGTTCTTAATAAGGTATATATTAACTCTAGTTTATTATTCAGGAGGTTAAAGAACGGTTGAGTCAAGTCAGACATGAGGTAAGGGAACTTCTTAACCCAATTTCCATTCTTTGGGTTAATCTCCTACTTTCAAATTATGTCATGATATTATTATGTCCTATCTTGTATTTTTACTTTCTTCATGTGTACCTATAGTGAATACACATAATAGATCTATTTTATTTTAAAAATGATCTTTTTAAGGACTTCGTCTCAATCCCCTTTCATTGAGGCATATTTGGTTTTATACACAATTTTCTTTTATACGGTGTATAAACCCCTTTGACTTTTACGGTTATTCAAAAGGAATATTTTTATACAAAGAGTTTTGCTAAACGACAAAAGGGAATGTTTTTCTTTCCGTACTTATGCGGCGACAATGACTTCTCCGCCGCCGTGACCATTATTTGAGTTTCGGCTTCCTCTATAAGCCATCTTTTTTTTAATGAAAAATAAATACAAAGTTTTAACTTTCTTTTATTTTGGTATTGAAAATGGTTTCGAAAGCGTTTTTATTATAACAATGTGTTGTATTGATATCTTGTGATTGAAATGTGGAAATGTTATGTTTCCTTTATGCATGTTTTATGTGATATGATTATGTTATGGTTTATGATATGTTTAAACCTATTCATATGAGGAATGTATTGGACTTAATAAGTGACGGGTGGAGCCCGCAATAGCTCCTCGATGCATCGGTAGGTCTCATGAGACAACTAGACGTGGAATTGGCCGAGGCCCTTTCCCAATTTGATTTATGGTTTTGGCCGAGGCCTTAATCATTTTAGACGTCTTGGCCGAGGCCTTGACAAAATGTTTCAGAATGTCCGGCATTATACATTCCCTCATTATGAAAGTGGTTATTGATATTGCATGTGATTATTCGACCAGTAGAATATCCATGTGAAGAAGTAAATGGCATTATCTCATTTTACTTTTGCCATATTATGTTGATGTTCAATTTTAAAAAGGCTTTTGTTTTAGTTATACATTGCCTTAAATGTTTATGTTTATTTATGAAAGCTTCCGCAATATTGTTATCCTTACTGAGCATCTGAGCTCACCCCTTTCAATGTTTTAATATTTTCCAGGATGTGAAGAAGTATTTTATGAATGACCTGCAGGGATAGTCAGAAGAGGATATGAGTGTGGACTATGGAGACTTTGTTATTGTAGTTTTTCACTTTATGATGTAATGTAACGTTTACGAATGTATCTAGTGTTTCCAAGGCTACTAAACTAATCGGTCTTTCGAGACTTGATCTTTTGTGATCATGCCAATGTTACGAAGTAATGCACCGACTCTGGGTAGCTGGGGTCGGGGCGTTACAATATATAACTAATGAATTTATATAATATTTATGAAATAATTATTATTATTTAAATATGATATATTATGTTCCTTCTTTCCCTTCCTCCCATTAAAAATGATAACATCACTCAAACATACGTTTGGATTACTATCTTCATGAAGCGATGTGATTCATTTTTATTGTATGCCATTCATGGATGATTATTAATGTGTATATAATGAATATATATAATATTTATATCATTTTTAACATTTTGAAGATTATGTAACCATGATAAATATGAAATAACTAAAACTAATAAACCAAAACTTATATGAAAAATGAAACAATTAACAGTTAGAAACATTGATTTTAATAAAGAATTATTAACAAAAAAGTATTAAAATGTTATAAGTGGATCATATATGATATTATATGTTTTTATATGGTTATAGTTTTGAATTATAATAAATTTAAATTTATTAAACAGGAGGATAAAATCATTTACAAAGAAGGTCGAACTTGAGATAAAGGTGTCTCCTCCCAATTTTGTTTCCGTGAGGCATATTCCATATTCACCACTTGTTTTTTTCATGTGGCATATATACTACCCATTTTATATGATATATAATTAATACCTTTATATTCACAATATTTAAATTTAAATTTAAATTTATTTCTTTTATGGGGTTATCATTCAAAATCTACCAAGAAATAAAGTATTTATTTTTTATTTCCATTTCAAATGGGATTATTTATGATTGATTTTCCAATGAGGAAATTATATGATAATTATCTGATAAATCCCTTTAATTTTTATTATCCACCAATTATTTATGGAATTTTTAATTTATAGTACCATTTCCTCTCTTTGGTAATTAAAATTATTGTAAAAATATTACAAAAAACTTTATTTTCTCTTTGATTAAGAATAATTTTATTCTATATTCATGTTATCTAAAATGTTTTCAAGAATATTTTTACCATTTTAAAATGATTTTTTAAAATAAATTTTACCCATGTTTGAATTTATATTAAAATGTTTGAAAATAATATTCTTTTGTTTTTTTTGAAAAGGTATATTTTACTGAATGTGTGAGAAAATATTTATTTTTAATGATTAAGAAATGAATGAAATTTTCCACTATAATGACTGCTCATTTTTTTTGAAGCTTACTTTACATGTTTTCGTAGCTCTTTTCAAAGAAAATATTTTCAATTACATTTTGAAATTTTTTTATAATTAAAATAATTGATTTCAAATTGAAAAGGGTATTTTCCCCATGAAGTGTTCCAATAATATTTTAAATGTATTTTCAACTATGACAACAACCATTTATGTTACTAGGTACATGATCTAATGATACCATATTTTTCTTCCTCTAGATTGTCTATGATGATGAAATATTTATGGTTTGTATTCTTGATTTAATATGGATAATGTTTGAATTATAAATCTTTTTGATGATGAGTTTTATATATGAGTAATTAATATGAAATCCATATTATGGGTGGGGTTAAGTGATAGATATCCCCTTAATACAATGCTAAGTCTCGTGATACAAAATTGGTGGCTATATTAGATAGTTATTTTGTTTATAACTACCCATTTTTTGAGAATGATGTCTTGGTTGAGAGTCCTTAACAATATGATTCATGATATCTTGGTTGAGAGGCCATTATCATGATATTAAGAATTCTGAATTTCCTTTAATAAGAATTTAGTTTCCATTTTCCATATTTTTTTATATTGATATTATCCATGGATTCTCATTAAACTCATGTAGTTTAATAAATGGAATGTGTTTGATTATCCACCATGCTGAGTTTATTATGCATTATTTAATCATGGTAGATTTCACTGTATATAACCCTTAATGAGCATCTAATCTCACCCATTGTTTTTTCCCATTCCCTAAGATATAAAGAAGGAATAATTGAATGAGTTTCAAGGATGAAGATTATTTATTTTTAATATGTTTTATATTTTGGTTCTAATGTAAAATGATAACCATGTCTATATCTGGTTCTGCAATAATACTAAATTGATTGATCCATTGTGATGTTATCCATTGTATATTATGAAAATTTAAAAATATAGATATTAAATTTTGGTTACACGAGTTACGTGTTTACAATCGGTATCATATAAAGTTTAGTAAAAACCTTGGGAACTAGATTTAGGAAAACATAGTTTAGTGAACGTAACCCTATGGTAGAATGTGAGGATAAGTCTAATTATAGGAGAAAATACAAAGTTATGGTAAATAATAGACTATGGTAATACTAGAAAATACACCATGTATGGATACTAGAAAGTGGATATGGATGTGATAAAGATGCACTTAGAGGTAATAACTCTGAAAGGGGTAGATTGGTTATTAACTAGACTATCATTGTTGTATTATGGGTGGGCCTAAGACTGGACACCTGGATAGAAACTCATAGGGGATATTATTGGGTAAATTCAAATTTTCTTTATAAACCATTATAAAGGATTTAGATATATAATAACCATGGAAGACCTAGGTTAAAACTAAGGTGTAATAGATTAAAAACAAGGTGTCATGACATAGACATTCTATAAATGATTTTCATGATTATATAGATTTTAACTATGATTATTGTTTCTCAAACCATACATTATATTTTTATTCAATGGATGGAACCAAGAGGAGTTGAGTTGACAGTGAATGTGATGGACAATGTAATGTTTATAATCCTAAAAAAATGAATAATATGGGATGATGAAGAATAAACCTTAATATTAATTATAATTGGAAATCATGATATATGATTAATAACATAAACATATGTGATTTTCCTATCATATTAAATAAGAGTAAAATATTATTTTATGGAAGTTTAGGTGGTAATAATCATAGAGGAAATAAAGTTGACTTTTCTTCATGTCAGGAATATGGGATGAATCACCCAAGAAAATATCTCAATAGAAGGGAAATATGTTTTATATGTGGAAATAAAGGGTATAGAGCAATGAATTGTCAAGTAATTATTTGTTTTATATATAGGAAACTTGGGAATTATCGGAGTGAAATCCCTAATCCAATAGTAAAATATTAGACCAAGGAACTATGTTATGACAATTGTTAAAGTGGAATGATTATAGGGTTTATGTATTGGGATTCAAGAATTATGTCATAGATGTGCTATATCAAAGATACTATATTTATTAAAATCATGAAACATCTAAATATTTTTGTACAGTAGTGTCAACCTCCTTGTTTTAATGATCATAAAATCATGATTATTGTGATAATTAATGAATTTCATGATTCATATTAGAATTTTATATTGTGAGACAGGTTGGAGAAATTTTCCTAAGTATTAAACATCTCCATCAAAGACTCACCACCAAAGAAGTCTCTCCATTTCATTGAGACACCACCAAGGATGAGTCACCATTAGTAATGAGTCAACACTATGATGGAAATTTGATAAAGTATAGAAAAGTCTCACTACCAGAAAAAAATATTTGATAAATGTTAGAAATAATCACCGCCAGAGTGAATTCATTGATGAAGAAACCTACCACTAGCCTGACACACCACCAAACTAAGACACCACTAGAACAACTGTCACCATTCAGAAGTCTCACTAACAGAGTTAGGCATCACCAGTAGCTCCATTAATAAGACTCACCACCACTATTTCTTTTACTTATATTTTTGAATTAAATGTGTCTAAAAGATACATTATAGAATTTATTGACATTGATTATTTTAACGAATGATTCTTAATTTCATGATAAAATGCATTGAAGTATGTGTCAGACTTTCAATACACAGAGCATAAAGGATCCAGATGATTCTCTTTACTACTACTGTTGTTAAAAGATAAAGAAGACTCCCACATGCAATAGTGTGGTGTGATAAATGGAAATAAAAACAAGTACACATGAAGTGATATGAACCTCATAGTAAGAACTAGAATATCTTGTACACTTCATCATGTTACACTCAATCGAGGAAGTGGAAGCACAAATTACATCTAGTGCCTTCCTACTGTCAAGAAAAAAGAGTCTAAGACACTTTGTTCTATAGAAGATCTCTAAAACTCGACTCAAGACTCATTTCAAATCACATTCAAGGAGTCATGAGCTGCATTACTTATCAGACAGAGAAACACCATTACTTATTCACATTTACTTGCTCTGTTTTTTCTTTTTTTCAATCACATTACGAGAAGTGTGAGTAAAATCAATTTTATAACACACACACTGTTACACCCCAAGATTCTACACATAATTTTAATATTTAATGCATGAATCACATAGTCTTTAAAAACACCACTTTGTTATAACCTTGCTAGTAAACATAATTTTCCACCATAGTGTTTTGAAATTTGAAAAAAGGATATACAAGGTTGTGTTCAGTAAGATATTTAGAGTATGATAATACAAACTTAATTTTTGATGAATATTAACATACCCTTATGAATAGTAATGTTAATCTTATGAATAGTAATTAATAGTAAATTGGCCAAAAAAATAGAAACTTCACCCATGAGTGAATAAATATAATTTAGACATCTTATATGTGAAAAAATGATCATAGTATAAGTATTCATATTTTTGTATGTCATAAATATTTTAATTAGAATTTTCTGATTAATTTAATAATTTAAAATGGAAGTTTATTTTCATAAAATTTAATCATAAATTGTTACTTTATTTTCTTATGGTTATAAGATAATTTTATGGGACCTTGATTAATTTCTTAAGCTATTATAAAACGAGTTATAGTTTTAAAGTTGTTTTTTTGAATAAATTATTATTTTATTTAAAAATTATATTAAAAATATTCAGAAAATTATTTTCAAAAAATGGAGTTAATTTTTTAATTATACATATTGAAAAATTATTAGGGTGAATTTTTGTGATTTTTCTGAAATACTTGAATTTTTGGTGAATAGTGAAATTCGATAATTTACAAAATATGCTAAATAAGTGAAATTCTACATCATGATTGAGTCATGGATGATGTAAATGAATATTGGTTCGAACTAATATGAACTTATTACTTTTTTTGGTCACAATAATCAACACTATTGGTTTTCTTCGGCAAAATAATAAAATAATGATTAAAATAATGAGAAAACCCTCATCTCCTCCACTATAACCCCCACTCCCTCTTCTCTTCACTCATCCGAATCCTTGTGACTTAACTTAATTATACCCAAATATCCTACGAAACTACTCCCCCACATATATCATCCCTTGGTATAAAAAAAGTCAAAAATATCTCCCCTAAAGAGGCTCTCAAGAAAGATTACTTCAAGAGGTAAATTCCTCTTTTCATTTCTTTTATTTTAAGTTCCTTTCATTTATTTCTCTTTCCTCATATACCTTCATCCAAATATTGTGATGAATCCATTACCTTACTTTTATTGTAATTTTTTTATGATCAAGTAATACTTATTCATCATCTCTTCTTTCCCCTACTTTTATACAAAAAATGAAAACACCATCTGAGATATGTTAATTTATTACATTCAAGGACGATGGGTTTTCAATTTCTATTACCGTATTCAATTCTGTTTGTTAATCCATTGTGATGGTTGAAAAAAATTATAATATATGTATTATAACTTATTTAAGGTTATGTAATCCTTTCTTACACATGATATTAATTTATAAATCAAAATGATTTTTTTGTGATCAAGAAAAACCAATTAACCAAAACAATTGTCATTAATGTTTTATACAATGATTAATATTCACTTCAAATAAAAAAATGTATTTTATGACCATGTAATATTATGGTTGCTTAATAATAACATAAAAATTATATTCAGGAAAACCATTCTAATTCTACATGTTTATCCATACATGAATATAAGCAAACAGATCATGAAAACCAAGGAAGAAAACACTCCCAAACAATGAAATTGAATATCTTAACCCATTAAAAATACATGAATGAAACTAATAAGGTTATAATAAATAAATTACATGTAGAATAGTTTCTGTAATCATTAATTTATGAATCTAAATTTTATTATTCATTTCATTAAGATCAAGTGAGGAACACCTTCAGACTTAAGGCAAGGGTTTTCTACCCAAACCTCCATTTTTTTCAGGTTACTCTTATTCTCTACATACCTCAATTAAATTATTATTTATTCATATTTACTCCCCATATATTCTTTTATAATGTTCTATATATGTGTACCAACCAGAATCCTACTTTAATTTATGGGGAATTATAGGTTTTAAAAGGATCTTTCAAAAATTATTTCCGAAATACAGGCCCCACTCAAGGGAATTTTTCAAATTCTTACCTATTTTAAAGGGAACTATATAATATGTTTTTGGAAACCATTATCTTTATAAAATCTATCATTTTATAATTAAAATACTATCTCATTTCACTTATGGTTTTATACAAATATTTTTTCAAAAGAACTCTTCTTTTCAAAGTAAAAGAGTATTTATCTTAAGAATTACTCATTGATTTTATAAGAGTATCTTCATCTATTTCAAAATTCATGTAGATTATTTTGTATTACTAGGATTAATTTTTTATTATATCATCTACCATATTTAATTGGATGTTTTATTATTATTTTTATTATGGATGTGCTATCTTAAAACCATTCACCAATTTACTCTGAATGGTTAGTGTTTATGATTAATTTTTTCGAAAAGTAATTTACATTTCATATATTAGTTTCAATAAGAATGAATATATTGTTTATGTTTATACCCATTAATATGAGTAATGTATTTGACTTAGTAAGTTTTTGGTGGGGCCCACTATATCCCCTCGGTGTATTGGTAGGTATCATGAGACAAACTATGGTCTTGGCATGAGGCCTTGAAAAAATGGATATTTATAGTCTCAGTACGAGGCATTAATGGTATGGTTATGATGTAACAAAGTATTCATTCTCTCATTATGAAAATAGTATTGATGGTTCATGAGGTTATTCTACTAGTAGAATACCCATGAATATGTTTTGTTATGGAATTATTTATCCAAATCTTATTCCTGCCATAATGTGTTCACATTTATTGTTAAAGGCATGTATTTTTTAGTTATTCACCATTAAAAATGTTTATGTTTATAATATATTCTACTATATTTCTTACCCTTACTGATCATTTGAGATCACCCCTTTATTATATTTCATTTTCTCAGGACATGAAGAAGTTTATTATGGATAACCTGTAGGGATAAACTTATAGTTTTGGATATTCCCAATAAAACTTATATGTTGTATTTCATTTTAAGTTGTACTGTTGAACTTATGCATGTATCTTGTTCTTTAAGCTACTAAATTACTCAGTCCTTTGGGATGCATAATCCTTTTTATATGAAATTGTAATAAAATAAGGTACTGGCTCTGAGCAACCGGGGTTAGGTCCTTATAGTTGGTATCAAATGAAGTTTAGTAGAAAACTTAGAAACTAGATTTAGAGAACATAGATCAGGGAACAAAACCCTAAGATAGTCAATGAAGAAAAAACATACAAGAACATCCTGTATTTTTTGGTAAGGAAGAGATTATGTAGATCTTTCTAGAAAATACATCTATGTTTGGATACTACAAGTAGAAGTGGTTATGTAACAGATGTACCTAGGAGTAAAAACATTGATAAGGAGTTTCGAGCTTGACCTGGGGTATCCTGGTACACAAAAATGGGCCTTACTATGCACCTAGTTTGAAACTCCTAGGAGATATGATTAGGATAATTCACATTTTCTTTACAATCCGTTATGAATGATTTGAATGTAATTTTTTCCTCAAAGAAACCATGTTTGTGGTTATTGGATTATCCATGCATAGGATTTCAATTTATGATAAGTATTTTTCTATGTTGAGAATATACATTATGATTCATAACCTAATCTAGTGTATGCCATTATCTAGAAATAGTGCCTAGTAGAAGAAATTTAAAATGCATGAACACACATATTCCATGTAGGTATTTCCCTCCGATGTAAGTAAATGATGTTGGCTATGGAGCTACAACTGGTGCTGAGCAACTTATAACAATACTGGGACAACTGACTCAGGCTATGAACAATAAACTTGATCATATAGAGCATCCTGATCCAAAATGGGGAGGATCTATGTTAGATCGATTTATGCGATAACAAACTCTATCATTCAATGGGACTACAAACCCATTTGTAGCTAAGTAGTGGATAAGTTCATTAGAGATTATTTTTCTCACTTTTGGATGTAACAAAAAAGAGAAGGTTTTCATGGTATTTTATCAACTATTAGGAGATGCGGATCAGTGGTGGTCTTTGATCCAAAACAAAAAGCAGGAGGAACAAATAGAATAGATGGAATGGAGGGATTTTAAAGAAATTTTCCTACAAAAATAATTTCCCCGAGAACAAAAAGCAGATATGGAAAGGTAATTCTTGAATTTGTGGTAGAAGGAGGATGAAAATGTTACAAAGTATGAAGCTAACTTCACAAGATTAGAAAGACATGTTGTGGACTACATATGCAATCCGAGGATCAATATTGATCAATTATTTGATGTTTTAAAACCATTCTTTTGAAGGGAAGTAGTCTCCCAAAGTTTCTTATCATATGAAGATATAGTCTCAAGTGCTATAAAGACAGAAAAGGTATTTTATAAGACATATGAATTTAAAGAAAAACAATAGAAGAATAGGGATACTGAAAACTCTATAAATGGAAATAAGGAAATGGGGAATAAGTGAAGAGTTGACCTTCCATCCTACACTAATTATGGGAAGAAACACCTTGACACTTTACTAGAGGGAATGAGTGTCTATTAAAAGTATGAAGAAAAGGGCCACCAATATCGTGATTGCAAGGGGAAGAAAGAAACAACAAATGTTCAATTCTATAGTTGTAAAGAGATGGGACATTATGAACATGGATGTCCTAAGCTTCCGGGAAACATTAACCAAAGAAGGACAAGGAAGAAAGGCTAAGATAATGCGGTCAAAACTGCTAAGGTTGAAGTTCCTAACAATGTGGTGGAGGTACTTTAATAATTTCATAGAACTTAGCCAATGATTTATTTGATTCCGGATCACCACATTATTTTATATCTTCCCAGTTTTCCAAGAAAATTAGACATGTTCAATTTTATTTGATAAAGGATTTGTCAGACAAAACTCCTAGTGGATGTATCATTGCGACAAAGATGTGTTGATCAGTACCCCTCATGACACATAAACATGATTTAATGGCTAACCTTATCATCATACCCATGATTTAATTTGATAAAATCCTTAGTATGAGTTTTATTTCACGTTATTATGTGAAGATATATTTTAAGAATATGGAAGTTATGATTTTTGAGAATGATATTGAATCCATTATCTTTATATTAGAAACTTCTCCAACTGATTCTGATCTAGATCCAACCCCAGTAGCTCTAATGAATTCAATTATTGGGGAGGAAGGGAATGCAATATCTATGGGTGAGGAAAGGAATTTTCAAATAGTGGACATACCTATTGTTCAATAATATATTGATGTGTTTCCAGAGGATTTACCTAAACATTCCCTTGAGCATAAAACTATGTTTTCCATTGACTTAATTCTAGGTTCAAGGCCTATATCAATAAATCCTTATGGAATGTCCACTATATAATTAGTATAACTGAAGAAACAACTAGAGGGATTAAGTGATAAAGGATTTATTCACCCTAGTGTCTCTCTGTGGATAGCCCTTGTTCTTTTCATTAAGAATAAAGATTGATCTATGAGGTTATGCATTGACTACTGGGAGATCAATGCTATAAAAATAAAGAACAAGTATCCTCTACCTCGAATTAATGATTTATTTGATCAAATTCATGGATCCCAATATTTTTTGAAGATTTACCTTCGATCGGGATATCATCGGTTGTCAGTAAGGAAGGAAGACATTTCAAAGACAACATTTCGAACTAGGTATGGGCATTACAAGTTTATAGTAATGCCTTTTGGGATGACTAATGCACCATCTATTTTCATAGATCTAATGAATAGAGTTTCCAAGTAATATCTTGATGACTTTGTGGTGGTATTTATTGATGATATCTTGGTATAATACAAAAATATATGAAGATCATAAAAATCACTTGGGCACTGTTCTGTAGACTCTTAGAAGAAATGAATTATGTAGGAAGTTTAGAAAGTGTGAATTTTAGCTTCAATCAGTTTCTTTTCTTGGCTACATTGTCTCTAAGGATGGAATATCTCTTGATCCTGTGAAGATAGAGAATATTCAAGAATGACATACTCCAACCAACATAACTGAGGTACATAATTTTATTGGTTTAACAGGTTATTATCATCTTCTCATTCAGAACTTCTCCCATTTTTCCAACACAATGACCAAGCTTACATGTAAAGGGGTTATGTTTGTATGGAAAAATGAATGTGAGGACTATTTTGAAGAATTAAAAATGAGATTAGTGAATTCTTCGATTCTAACCCTACCATTTGGGAATGATGGATTTTTGATATACAGTGATGCATAAATGAAAGGACTTGGTTGTGTCCGTATGTAGAATGATAGAGTTTTTTCCTATGAAACAATGCAGTTAAAAATTCATGAAAAAAACTATCCTACTAATGATCTTGAGTTAGATTCTTTGATCTTTTCTCTAAAAATATGGAGACACTATCTCTATGGTGAAAGATGTGAGATATATACGGATCACAAGAGTCTGAAGAATATTTTCTCACAGAAATAACTCAACATGAAGAAAAGGTTATGGCTTAAACTAATCTAGAAGTATTATTTTACCATACACTACCACCTAGGAAAGGAAAATAATGTAGTTGATGCATTGAGCATGAATGATCATGGAGTTATCAATAAAATATGGATTGACAAGGATCCTTTGTACATAGATCTAGTGAGGATGGATATAAGAATTATAAAAGAAGGTGAAACATCACTACTTTTTCATCTGTTTTCCCAACCATATTTATTATAAAGGATTAAAATCTCTTAGCCCAATGATGAGAACCTATAAAATAAAATTAATGTTTCTAAAGAGGGGAAGTTTGCTAACTTTGTATGTGAAGATGTGATCCTGAAATTTGGGAAGAGGCTATGTATTCGCTCTATACCAAATCAAAAAAGTGAGTTATTTAATGATTCTCATAGAAAACTTTCTCTATACACCCTGGTAGCATTAAAATGTATAGATATTTGAAGGAACATTTCTGGTGGGACAACTTAAAGTGGGAAATTTCTGATTATGTATTAAGATGTTTAGTCTGTCACTAAGTGAAGACTGAACTACAACATCCTAGAGGATTCATGAAACCTCTACCTATTACTATATAGAAATTAGATGAAATCACCATGTATTTTTTCATTATATTACCCAAAAATCTAAGAAATAATGATTCAATATGGGTAATTATTGACCGATTTATGAAATCTTCACATTTCCTTGCTATAAGGGAGGATTTGCCACTAAAAATCCTGACAAGACTCTATATCGAGGAATTTGTTAGACTTCATGGAGAACCTATATCAATTGTGTATGATCATGATCCACAATTTACATCGATATTATGTAAATTATTTAGAAGGCTTTAGATACCAAGCTTCGTTTGAGTTTTACTTACCACCCAAAAACTGATAGGCAATCAGAAAGGACGATCTAAACATTAAAAGACATGTTTATATCATGCTCACTTGATTTTCAAGGCCTGTGGGATTAGTATTTACCCTTAGTGGAGTTTTCCTACAATAATAGTTTCCATTTAAGTATTCAAATGGCTCCATATAAAGCATTGTATAGAAAGATATTTCGTACACCAACATTTTGTGATGAAGTTGGAAAAAGGAAGCTTGTCGGCCCAAAGCTTGTGGAGAAAACAACAGTGAAGGTAAAGATTAATAAATTCCATATCAAAGTAGCTCAAAGAAGAAAAAAATGATATACTAATAATAAAAGGAAGTATTTGGAATTTGAAGTGGGATATTATGTTTTCTTAAAAGTATCTCCATGGAAGGGTGTTATAAGATTTGGGAAGAAAGTGAAACTGATCCCTAGGTACATAGGCCCTTTTGAAATTATGGAGATTATTGGAGTTGTTTCATATCATTTGGATATGCCACCTATCCTATCTAAAGTACACAATGTGTTACATGTCTCATTACTGATAAAGTACATGCCATAACAAACACATATCCTCATTTCTGAAGGCATAGAATTGAAACCTAACCTATCTTAATGTGAAGAGCCTATCTAGATTCTGGACACTAAAGAAACAGTGTTTAGGAATTGAATGACTAGAATGGGAATGATACTTTGGAAAAATCATAAAATCTTAGTGGCAATATGGGAGCCTGAGGAGCTTATAACGAAGAACTACCCAAATATTTTTGTGAGGTAACATTCTGGTAATTTCGAGGACAAAACCTTTGTAAGGAGAAGATAATGTAACATCCCAAGATTAAGAAAATAAACTTAATATTGAATGCATGAAACATTGAGTCTCTACAAACCCTAATTTTTTATAACATAACCAGTAAATATAATTTTTTCGCCTATGTGTTTTGAAATTCGAAAAACTGACATACACAATAGCGTTAAGTAAGATTTTTAGAGTTTAATAAAACAAACATAATTTTTTGATGAATAGTAACATACCTTTATTAATATTAACATAACCTTATTAATTGTAATGTTACTATTATGAATAGTAATGAATAGATTAATTCAATTTAGACATCTTATAAGTGAAAAAATGATCATAGTAAAAGTATTCATATTTTTGTATGTCATAAATAGTTTAATTAGAATTTTCTAATTAATTTATTAATTTTAAACGGAAATTTATTTTCATAAAATGTAATCATAAATTGTTACCTTTTTTTATTATGGTTATAAGATAATATTTTTGGGACGTTGATTAATTTCTAAAAGGTGTTATAAAATAAATTATTATTTTAAAGTTGTTTTTTTGGAATAAATTATGATTTTATTTACAAATTAAATTAAAAATATTTAGATTTTTTTTTTAAAAAAATGGAGTTCAATTTTTAATTATAAACGTCAAAAAATTGTTATGGTGAATTTTTGGGATTTTTCTGAAATACTTGATTTTTTGGTGAATAGTGAAATTCGATAATTTACAAAATATGCTAAATAAGTGAATTTATGAATCATGCTTGAGTAATAGATGATGTAAATGACCATTGTTTCAAAATAACATGAACTTATTACTATTTTTGGTCACAATAATCATCACTATTGATTGTCTTTGGAAAAATAATAAAACAATGATTAAAAAAATGGGAAAACCCTCCTCTCCTCCACTATAACCCCCCTCACTCCCTCTTCTCTTCACTCCTCCCAAGCCTTATTCCTTGTCTAAATTCAGAAAAATCTCATCATACAATCCTCCTCCACATATATTATCCCTTGGTCTCATAAAAGGACCACAATATCTCCCCTAAAGTGTCTCTTAAGGAAAATTACTTCAAGTGGTAAATTCCTCTTTTCATTTCTTTTATTTTAAGTTCCTTTCGTTCTTTTTATTTCCTCACCTCCCATAATCAAAATATTGTGATGAATACAATAATTTACACGTACTATAATTTTTTATTATAAAGTAATAATTCTTCATCATCTCACTTTTCCCCTTCTTTTATACTAAAAAATGAAAACACCATCTAAGATGTGTTAATTTATCATATTCAAGGATGATGGGTTTTCAATTTCTATTACCGTATTCAATTATGGTCATGAAACCAATGTGATGGTTGAAATATACTATAATATTTATATATATATTATAACTTATTTATTTTTATATATTCCTTTATTACAAATGATATAAATTTATAAATCAAAATGAGTTCATTGTGATCAAGAACCGCCAATTAACCCAAACAATTGTCATTAAAGTTTTATGTAATGATTCATCTTCACTAACAACAAATAAAAAAAATTTATGACCATTTAATATTATGTTTGTTCAATAATAACATAAAACTTATATTCTATATAACGATTCTCATTATACATGTTTATCCATACATGAATATAAGTAAACCGATCATGAAAACGAAAGAAGAAAACACTCCCAAACAATGAAATTGAATCTCTTAACCCATAAAAGGCCATGAATGAATCAAATAAGGTTATAATAAATAAATTAAATGTAGAATATGGTCTATAATAATTTATTTATGAACCTAAATTTGATTATTCAGGTCATTAAGATCAAATGAGGAACACCTTCAGACTTAAGGTAAGGGTTTTCTACCCGAACCTCCATTTTCATTCGGGTTACTCTCATTATCTACATATTTCAATTAAATTATTATTTATTAATATTTAATACCCAAATAATATATGATAATGTTCTATATATGTGTATCAACCATAATCCTACTTTAATTTATGGATAGTTATATGTTTTAAAAGGATCTTTCAAAAATCGTTCTCGAAATACAAGTCTGATTCAAGGGAATTTATCAAATTATTACCTATTTTCAAGGGACCTCTATAATCTATTTTTAAAAAACAATTATTTTAATAAAATATTTTATTCTATTATAAAAATTCTATATTAATTCACTTCTGGTTTTATACAGATATTTATTTCAAAAGAACTCATCTTTTCAAAGTAAAAGAGTATTTATCTCAAGAATTACTTATTGATTTTATAAGAGTATCTTCATATATTTCAACAATCATGATGATTATTATGTATTATTGGGATTAAAATTTTATTATACCATCTACCATATTTAATTGGATGTTTTATGAATATTTTGATTTTGGATGTGCTATCTTAAAACCATTCACCAGTTTAATCGGAATGGTTAGTGTTTAAGCTTAATGTTCAAGGAAAGTTATTTACATTTCATATATTAGTTTCAATATGACTGTATATATTGTTTATGATTATCCTCATTAATATGTGGAATAAATTTGACTTAGTAAGTTTTAGGTGGGGCCTTCTATATCCCCTTATTGCATCGGTATGTCTCATGATACAAACTATGGTCTTGGCATGAGGCCTTGACAAAATGGATATTTATGGTCTTGGTACGAGGCCTCGAAGGTATGGTTATGATGTCCCTAATTATGAATTCCCTCATTATAAAAATATTATTGATGGTTAATGTGGTAATTATACTAGTATAATAACCATGATTATATTTTATTATGGCATTATTTATTCAGCTCTAATTTATGCCATAACGTGTTCAAGTTTATTGTTAAAGTCATGTGTTTCTAGTTATTCACCATGCCTAATGTTTATTTTTATGATATATTCTACTATATTTATTACCCTTACTGAGAATTCGAGCTCACCCCATTATTATGTTTAGTATTCTCAGTACATGAAGAGGTTTATTATGGATGACCTGCAGGGATAAACTTATAGTTATGGATGTTCCCAATAAAACTTATATGTTGTATTTCATTTCAAGTTGTAATGTTGAACTTATGTTTATATCTTGTTTCCAAAGATACTGAACTACTTATTCCTTTATGAGGAATATTCCTTGTTTATATGATAATGTAATAAAATAAGGCACAAACTCTGAGAAACTAGGGTCTGGTCCTTACACACACACACTATCTCTTGATTCAAACTAGAAGATAGTTAGATATATGCTCAACTCCTTTTACTAATGTTTCCTACATGTTGTGGTAGAGGTTCAGTTGTGACTTGATTTTTGTTTTCTTTTATCCCATAAAAAATGTGGAAGAGTTCATGTGTGTCTTGGTAATTTATTGAACTATTATTATACCCAATCAAAGTTTTGGATCAAAAGATTATTTTATATAAACTTCATTACATTGGGTTATTTTCAAGTAGAGGGGAATAAGCCTATAAAAACCCGAGATTTTATGAGAATTATTCTTTTTAATTTCTTTGATGTCTTTTGTTGTAAACTATACCAATATTATCTTGCGCTATACGCAACACCGTATTAGCTTGCAGTATATGCAACACTATTCTTGGATCGTGTTACACACAATTTCAAATTCGTTTGATAGTAGTTATTCTACGCAACATTGAGTGTGTATATATATATATTCAATGTATAAATGAAATATGGTTGGATTCTGTTATACGCAACAACAAAGGAGTCTTGCACTACATGCAAACCTGACTTGGCTTACATTACACGCAATTGCGACCTTCCACGATAACGTGTGTTGTACGCAATACAAAGTTTCACTAAACAATGATATGTTATTAAAATATTATATAAACTAGCCATTATGAATAGTAATACCCACTTTTTTAAATTTTATGAATTTTATCTTTCAAAATGGACTTCATTTTTAGATTCGGAATATCGAAATTAGCCTAGGGTGAATTTTTGGTATTTTTCTCAAAACTTTCAATTTTTGATGAATAGTGAAAACACTGGGTTACTATTTGAAAACCGACTTTTTTAAATAATTATTTATTTTATTTAAATAAAAATTGGTAAATAATACCTATATAAGTTCAATGTGATTCATTGGAGTCATTTTATAAAAAATTTAGATATATAAAATTGTTATTAAACTTTCCACCGTCTTTTACATACCTCATATGAGTTTTTTGCAAATTTACATAAAAATTAATTTTACCGCTTATGTGAGTGGAATTTCAAAAATATGAGAGACACGGTTAATATTAAGGAGTAAAATTTGGTTCAATAAGTTAAAAATAATTTTTGGTGAATAGTAACTTTTTACTTTTATTTACCACGGTTAAAAGTAAATAGGGTAATTAAGGGTAAAAATGATATTATTATTACCCTAAAACATGTCCTAATTCTATTGGATAAGTTTAATTCGACCAAAAACAAGCTTAGGAATAAAATATTTCTCTTTAGGTCCACTTGGATTAGATTAGGACATTTATTATTATTTTATTTAAAGAAGAGTTAAAATTGTTAAAATCAATGTTTAATAACTAAAACATTTTAATATAGTGTTATAAATAAGATAAATTCAACTATAAATTTTCATTAGAAATATAACATTATTTCCTACCTAATGGTATTTTATTTGTAATTTTTAGACATTAAATAAGTAAATTTATTTATGACACAATGATGATGGAGTAATTACCTTATTAATGAAATATTAACATAATTGATGTTATAAATACCCAAATAAATTTAATTTGAGACTTTTTACAAATTAAACTTATTTTATAGGTTAATATGACATGTTAGTATTGATTTAATTAACTTGGTTAGAAATAATCATGCTGTTATGATTTTAAGAAAAATCAATTACCAAATAGTGTCAAAATTGACATAGAATAGTTTTTTTTTAAATATTATATTATTAATTGTTATTTTATTCATAAAATTCTATGGTTCGTCCAAATGACTTAGATAAGGTTATATATATTAATAATTAACCACTTAGGGTTCTTTTGGCTTGTTATAGTATGTTTATTAACCATATAGTGTAAGAAAACAAAAAGACATAGTAAAAGTTAAATTATTTAACTTAGAGTTAAATATAAAAGATAAGGTTAAAATAGTAATAAAAACTTGTCTAAAACCTATTGGTTGAAAGGATTTCGACCCATACCTACCTTACCTTCGAAACAAATTAATTTCGAGCTATTAAAAACTGAATATGACTTTATAATAAAATAATATTTTAAGTTTTTCCAAAGGTGCCCCTCTCCTCCCTTATAAAAAGGGCACCCCTTCCCTCTTCTCTTCACAACCTTATGAGCCTTGAATCTCAGAAAACCCCTACCCATTTCTCTTATCCACTCCCCTAGAAACATTCTGGAGGTTCTGGTTTCTCAAAATACCAACTCTACTTCCTTAAGAGGAAGCTTAAAGAAGGTGCGTCGAAGAAGAGGTAATCTCTTCTTACGATTCTCTCAAGTTTATTTCTTCTTCTACTTATTCTTATTTAGTTGTCTCATTATATGGTAATAAAATCAGTATTAATTATATACTTATATGTTATTATAAATATGAAACAACCCTATTTCACCTTCTATCCATCCTACGTAAAATGAAATCACCACGCGTGCGTACGTAAGGAAAACTATCTCCACGCCGTGGTGTAATCTCTTTTCGACCACCACCTTACCTGGATGGGTATAATGGTGTAAATTAATAAGTATACATTATTATTTTAAAGTAATATTGATTCTGAAATATTATAGATACACTTTGATACATTTGTACGATCATGGGAATGATATCATCACTCGTGCGTACGTACGGACTACCGTCTCCACGACGCGATGAGATTCATTCTCCATGTTAACCATTCATGAATGATTATAAAGTATATATACGGAATAATAATGAAATATATGACATAATAATTATACTGTATTTATGTATATATTTATATATGTATGTCATCTACTTAATTCATTCAATTCAATAAGGAAACGAAAACAGCGTTCATGCGTACGTACGACCTACCGTCTCAATGAATGGTGTACTTCATTCCATTTATTGATATATCATTTATATATGTATATTATGAATATATATTATATATAAATCATTTTTACATTCTGAAATTAATTAAATCAGGATATAAGTAATAATATTAAGAACAACAAGTCGAAACAAGTACGATAAATGAAACGATTTTACCCAAAACGCTGCTTTAACATGGAATTTACAAAAGAATGGGTAATATAAATTTATAAGTGAACTATATATGATATCATAACAATTAATATGATTCTATAATAAGTAAATGAACTTTTTTAAATCATTATACAGGAGGTTCAGAAACATATGAAGCATATCAGACATAAGGTAAGGGATAACTATTCTAATCTCATTCTTATCTGAGATTGTTATTCGTAAGTATTTGCTGGGGTTATTATTATCATCCATGCCCATGTTTTCTAAAAATGTTTTCATGTATATTAAAAGTCCTTTTTACCCATTTTTTAAATTTACCACATGTTATGAAAGGAATATTACATTTGTTTACCACACGAGGAACATTTTGACTATTCAGACAAAAGTACGAGAAGAATGTTATTTTTAACTTATACAACGTGAAATGATTTTTACGGTTTTATAACGCCTCATTTTCCTGAAGTTTACTCTACAAGATTTCATGATTATTTAAAAAAAAATTCTTTTCTTTTAAAATCGCACAAAATTTTGAGAAAATAAAATGATTTTGAAGAAGAAAGGATATTTTCCTCAAGAATTCATTTCTAGTGTTTTATCAAAACTATTTTTCATCTAAGATGACATTATTTTCACATGTGTATGTTTCAAGTATAACGTATCTATGATTTTCATGGATTTACTTTTATTATGATGAAATGATATCCATTTGTTTTATATGGATTATGTTATGATGAGATGATGTTTATGAAACCCATTTTATTCTTTGGGTTATGATGAATGATTTATGTTTATGTTGTAGCACAAGTAAGAATGAGTTCATTATGAGATGGGTGGGACCTATATCTCCCTCCAATGCATTGGGTAAAGATTTATATCTCATGAGATAGACATGGCTGGAATGGTATGTTAATCCGGTTCAGTGATATAGGACTGGAACGAGGAGTGAACTCGATTTAGAAAGGGGATTTGTCCACTAAGATGGTCTTGGCAGCAATGCCTTGGATACTATGGAAATCATATCATGTGCTAAATGGTTTGACACAATTAAATGTTTTATTCCCATGATATTTTATCATGATTTATGTTCCTTTATGATATATGCCTTACGTACTTCCAAGATTTATGTCTTTTCTCAAGATTTTGATGTTTAGATTTTATGTTCAAGTTTTTTCATTCAAATGTTTATGGATTGTTTTATGTTCTATATGTTTACCCTTACTAAGAGTTTGAGATCACAATTTTTATGTTTTCTTTTCCCCAGGATATAAAGAAAGGTTTTAGGTAAGAAAATTAAAAAGGGGAAGATCATTATGGGAGATGTTGAAGATCTTTCACCATGATTAGAAGATTTCGTTCCGAGTTTCCAAAGTCTCTAAACTAATACGGTCTTTGGGCATCTGTTTTTGTCATGTATTAAGTATTACGCAAAATTAATGTAATGTCCATGTATGTCAAGATTTGGGTCTCTATAGTTGGTATCAGAGCGAAGGTTTAGTTAACCTTTGGAAACTAAGATGTGAAAACTTTAGTGAAATCCCTAGAGATATTTCTAAGGTATGTCTAGGGATGTCCCTAAGGTTAAGTATACGTATAGGTTAGAGTCCTAGAATTATGTTGACGATCATGAATAACATAGGGCGAACCTAAGGTGTCATGGATTAAAGAATTTTTGATAAGTTAGACATCCCATAAGTGACTTTTTATGATTATGTGCTTCCTCGTTATTTTAACTGTTTCTTACACTATAGTTTCTGGTCTTAGTCAATGGAGGGAATGAGAAGGAATTCAATTAACATTGATTCCAATGGACAAATTGGTGACTATGATCAACGAAATTATGTAACACCTGGAGAGAAATATATTTTGATTATGACCAATCAGTCATCTCGATATATGATTAACAAGGTGAACTATAGTTGTATTCTTAAGTCATCAAATAAGAGGAAGATGTAATTTTATGCATTTTAGCATGGTGAGGAGCATAGAGAAAGGAATATTGAGATTTCTAAATAAGGGAAGAAGAATCTTGAGGAATACCTCAAATGGAGGGGAAGATGTCATATATGTGGAGAAAAGGGTCATAGAGTGAAAGACTATTATGGAGTCCAATGCCTGATCTGCAGAGAACATGGGCATTACCCAACTCAATGCCCTGACCTAAGAAGTTACTTATAAATCAAGGAAGGACCTATTCTATTCCAATTATTTAAGAGGATGTATTGAAGGGATTATGTATTGGAATTCAATAATAATATTGTTGAGGTACTTTTATAGAATATTGAAATATCTGTGTATTGTTCCATTGTGGTTTTCTATAAGAATATGGTACCGGTAACCATGAAAAGGAATTAAAATATTTTGTAAAGCAGATGATATGCGCATAATGGAGGGATAAGGAGAAAATAAATTGTTTGATAGTATTCAGGAGATCATGATTGATATAAGGACTAAGTGATATCATGGTTTGAGTATATAGAATTTTAGGGATTTTGGTATGTGGAAAGAGTTAACTTTTGACAGCACTCATGTTTTCACTAAGGTTATATGGTAATTCATGTTTCAAAAGATTACATGATTAAGGTATTCACATGTTTGGAATGTGACCAACAAGATATATCTTATGATATATGGGGGATAAACGATGGTATCCACGTGCTTGTTATGTGACCTTTTCAGTAATTTGTTTCTTTATACGATGAGATTGGACATATGTATTTTGGATAAGCCTTAATATTGTAATGGATTATGTTAGACATCATATAGTATTTTTTAAGGATAGAACTTGTTTTTCGATATTATTTATAGAAAGTTATAATAGTATCATTTTAGAAAAAGGACAACTCATAGGACGAGTGAAAACCTGTCACGTCGGACAAGGATGTGGGAATCGAACCCACAACCGAAGTGCGATAGGCCTTTATCGCCTACCACTGGCCTACAGGAAGTCCCTGGTTAGTAGAAGCTAGTTTTATTTTATTAAGCGGTATGATAGATGAAGTATAAGTCCATTTTTTGAATCATATACATTTAACCTCACCGTAGATGGACATATGTATATAACTTTTGATAACTTTATGTTTGAGACAGATGGAATGACCTATCATTCTATCGCATGATCTGCTAACACATCATAGAATAAAAATTCATCTTCATTTCTTTAAGAGATGAAGTGGAAATTGTACAAGGCACAAACAAGAGTGAGATTGTACCAAAATAAAGTAAGTATTTCTTCTAATTCAAAATTTTCAACTTTAGGGTAATGATATTGAAAACCAAATATGTTTTCCTAGTGCTCTCATATACGATGAATCAGATGGTACCTTAGATCATAACAAATTTATGGCTTTGTGATTGTTGGCTTTTTCATAGCCATGTTTTCTACAACTCTCCATCAGAACATGATGGTTAGATTTCTCTTCTGTATCCATATTTTCACCTATGTTTTATGATGTGGAAACCCAGTGATTTGTTAATTTGGGTAACTATTACATTTCATACTTTACTTTTTAAAGTTACGTTTTGGTATTCCATTTTACGATGTGGGTTTAAATGAAAGAAAATTTCAAGTATAAAACCATTTATATCCCCGACGACTTTCGAGGGTGAAATTCATTTTAAGGGGGGTAGAATGTAACAACCCAAGATTTTATGAGAATTATTCTCTTTAATTTCTTTGATGTATTTTGATGTACGCTACACCAAGATTATCTTGCGCTATATGCAACACCGTATTAGCTTTCAGTATACGCAACACTATTCTTGGATCGTGTTACACAAAATTTCAAGTTCGTTTGATAGTAGTTATTCTACGCAACATTGAGTGTATATATATATATATGTATATTCAATGTATAAATGAAATATGGTTGGATTCTGTTATACACAACAACAAAGGAGTCTTGCACTACATGCAACCCTGACTTGGCTTACATTACACGCAATCACGACCTTCTATGATAATGTGTGTTGTACGCAATACCGAGTTTCCCTAAACAACGATATGTTGTTAAAATATTATATAAAATAGCCGTTATGAATAGTAATACCCAAATTTTGAAATTTTATGAATTTTATATTTCAAAATGGACTTCATTTTTAGATTCAGAATATCGAAATTTTCCTAGGGTGAATATTTGGTATTTTTCTGAAAACTTTCAATTTTTGATGAATAGTGAAAACACTAGGTTACTATTAAAAACCGACTTTTTTAAATAATTATTTATTTGATTTAAATAAAAATTGATACATAATACCTATATAAGTTCAATGTGATTCATTTGAGTCATTTTATAATAATTTTAGATATATAAAATTTTTATTGAACTTTCCACTGTCTTTTACCTACCTCCTAGGAGCTTTTTGCAAATTTTCATAATACTTAATTTTACTGCTTCTGTGAGTGGAATTTAGAAAATTAAAGAGACATGGTTAATATCAAGGAGTAAAATGTGGTTCAATAAGATAAAAATAATTTTTGGTGAATAATGACTTTTTACTTTTATTTACCACGGTTAAAAGTAAATAGGGTAATTAAGGGTAAAAATGACATTATTATTACCCTAACACATGTCCTAATTCCATTGAATAAGTGTAATTCGACCAAAAACAACATTAGGAATAAAATATTTCCATTTAGGTCCACTTGGATTAGATTAGGACATTTATTATTATTTTATTTAAAGAAGAGTTAAAATAGTTAAAATCAAAGTTTAATAACTAAAACATTTTTAATATCGAGTTATAAATAAGATAAATTAGACTATAAATATTAATTAAAAAGATAAAAATATTTCCTACCTAATGGTATTTTATTTTTAATTTGAATACATTAAATAAGTTAATTTATTTATGACACAATGATGATGCAATAATTACCTTATTAATAAAATATTAACATAATTGATGTTATAAATACCCAAATAATTGTAATTTGAGACTTTTTAAAAACTGAACTAATTTTATAGGTTAATATGACATGTTATTATTGATTTAATTAACTAGTTTAGAACTAATCATGCTGTTATTATTTTCACAAAAATCAATTACCAAATAGTGTCAAAATTGACATAAAATTGTTTTTTAAAAAAATATTATATTATTAATTGTTATTTTATTCCTAAAAATATAAGGTTCATCCAAAGGACATAGATAATGTTATATATATTAATAATGAACCACTTGGGGTTCGTTTGGCTTGTTATAGTAAGTTTATTAACCATATAATTTAAGAAAACAAGAAGACACGGTAAAAGTTAAATTATTTAACTTAGAGTTAAATCTAAAAGATAAGGTTGAAATAGTAACCTAAAATTGTCTAAAACCTATTGGTTGAAATTATTTAGACCCATACCCACCTTATATTAGAAATAAATCAATTTTTATCTATTAAAAACCGAATATGACTTTATAATAAAATAATATTTTAAGTTTTTCCAAAGGTGCCCTTCTCCTCCCTTTAAAAAGGGCACCCCTTCCCTCTTATCTTCACAACCTTTTGAGCCTTGATGCTCGGAAAACCCCTGACCATTTATCCTCTCCACTTCCCTAGAAACATTATTGAGGTTCTGGTCTTCTCAAAATACCAAATCTACTTCCTTAGGAGGAATCTTAAAGGAGGTGCGTCGATGAAGAGGTAATCTCTTCTTCCGATTCTATCAAGTTTATTTATTCTTCTACTTCTTCTTCTTTAGTTGTATCATTATAAAGTAATAAAATAAGTATTAAATATATACTGATATGTTATTATAAATATGAAACAACCCTATTTCACCTTCTATCCATCCTACAGAAAACAAAATCACCGCGCGCGCGTACGTATGGAATACCGTCTCCACGCCATAGTGTAATCTATTTTTTACAACCACCTTACTTGGATGGGTATAATGGTGTAAATAAATAACTATATATGATTATTATAAATTAATGTTGATTCTGAAATATTATACATACACTTCGATACAATTACACGATCATGGAAATGATTTCATCACTCGTGCGTACGTACGGACTACCATCTCCACGACGCGATGAGATTCATTCTCCATGTTAACCATTCATGAATGATTATAAAGTATATATACTGAATAATAATGAAATATATGACATAATAATGATTCTGGATTTATATATATATATATATTTATGTATGTCTTCTACTTAATTCCATTCAATTCAATAGGGAAACAAAAACAACGTTCATGCGTACGTACAACCTACCGTCTCCATGAACGGTGTATTTCATTCCATTTATCGATATATCATATATATATGTATATGATGAATATATATTATATATAAATCAGGTTTTACATTCTGTAATTATTTAAATCAGGATATAAGTAATAATATCATGAACAACAAGTCGAAACAAGTACAACAAATGAAATGATTTTACCCAAAACACTGCTTTAGCATGGAATTTACAAAAGAACGGGTAATATATAGTCATAAGTGAACCATATATGATATCATAACAATGAATATGATTATGTAATAAGACAATTAAATTATTTAAATCATTATACAGGAGGTTCGGATACATACGAAGCATATCAGACATAAGGTAAGGGATAACTATTCCAATCTCATTCTTATACGAGATTGTTATTCATAAGTATTTACTGGGGTTATTATTATCATCCATGCCCATGTTTTCTAAAAAAAAATTCATGTATTTTAAAAGTACTTTTTACCCATTTTTGAAATTTACCACATGCTATGAAAGGAATCTTACTTTTTTTTACCACACGAGAAACTTTTTGACTTTTCTGAAAAAAGTATGAGAAGAATGTTATTTTTAACTTATACGGCGTGAATGGATTTTTATGGTTTCATAAAGCCTCATTTTCATGAAGATTACTATACAATATTTCATGATTATTTTCAAAAAAAAGTTATTTCTTTTAAAATCACATGACATTTTGAGAAAAGAAAATGATTTTGAAGAAGAAAGTATATTTTCCTCAAGAATTCATTTCAAGGGTTTTATCAAAACTATTTTCCATATAAGATGACATTATTTTCACATGTGTATGTTTCAAGTATAATGTATCTATTATTTACATGGTTTCACTTTTCTTATGATGAAATGATATCCATTTGTTTTATATGGATTATGTTATGATGGGATGATGTTTATGAAACCCATTTTATTCTTGGGTTATGATGAATGATTTATGTTTATGTTGTGGCACAAGTAAGAATGATATCATTATGAGATGGGTGGGACCTATATCTCCCTCCAATTCATTGGGTAAATATTTATATCTCATGAGATAAACATGGCTGGAATGGTAAGTTAATCAGGTTCAGTAATACAGGACTGGAACGAGGAGTGAACTCGATTCAGAAAGGGACTTTGTCCACTAAGATGGTCTTGGCAGCAATGCCTTGGATACTATGGGAATCATATCATGTGATTAATGGTATTCCACAATTAAATGTTTTATTCCCATGCTATTTTATCATGATTGATGTTCCTTTTTGATATATTCCTTGTGTACTTCCAAGATTTACGTCTTTGCTCAAGATTTTTATGTTTAGATTTTATGTTCATGTTTTTGCATTCAAATGTTTATGGATTGTTTTAGGTTCTCTATGTTTACCCTTACTGAGCATTTGAGCTCACCATTTTTATGTTTTCTTTTCCGCATGATATAAAGAAAGGTTTTAGGTAAGAAAAACAAAAAGGGAAAGATCTTTATGGGAGATTTTGATGATCTTTCACCATGATTAGAAGATTTCGTTCCGAGTTTCCAAAGACACCAAACTAATACGGTCTTTGGGCATCTGTTTTTGTCATGTATTAAGTATTCTGAAAAAGTAATGTAATGTCCACGTACGTCAAGATTTGGGTCTCTACAAAGGATCTAGTTGAGACTGAACCTATTTTATTCAAATTCCACTATGTATTTTATTTGTTTTGTTTGTTTTTTGCTTCTTTTGGATTTAAAACCAAATAAAATTTTAATTTCAATAAAAACTGAAACCTTGATAGTTATTTTTAATTAGTTTTTATATAAGAAATTGATTAAAAAATTGATTTCAAAGGTTAAAGTAATACTATATATATTTTTTAACAGATACCTATTGAATTAGTGATAACTCTTTTAAAAGGTCAAGTCTTTTATCAAATCATATTTTTTAAATAACTGGGCTATTTTATTTGAATTGGTGGATTTATATAAATCCATTTTAATTTTTCTTATTGGGTACTCAATTAACCCCCTCTTGAGACACTCAACTTGACCAACATTTGGTATCAAAGGATTAATCTTTGGTATCAAAGTTTTCAAAACATTTTTAACTATGATTTTAGTTGTGCTTTAAAGATCTTAAATTTTTGTTAATTATAAATTTTATTGTTTTAATGGATAATCGACAAGAAGGTTCTCTTACCAATAGAAATCATTTTTTAAATGGAAATAATTATGTTAAATGGAAAATCAAAATGAAAATGTATATAGAGTATGGGTTTTGATATTCAGACTACCATAGAATATAAATATGTACTACCTCCAACTACTAGATTTACAAGGGATAAAGTTACCAAAACTTATTATAATAATAATTTTAAAGATATAATTCCCTTTAGTGTGATTTAGGAAATGATAAGTTCAATAAAATTTCTACCTTTAAAACTACTTTTGAGATTTGGGATACACTAGCTTTTTATCATAAGGGACAACTAATGTTAAGAAGATGAGACTAAATAAATACACTATTAAATATGATACTTTTAAGATGAATCCTAATGAATTAATTTCTTATATGTATATAAGGTTCAATAAAATAGTGAACACCATGAGCTCCTTGGGAAATCTAGTGTATGACAATGATCAAATTATGAGATTGTTAAAATGCCTTAAAAAAATATGGATAGGCACATATGTTTCAATTAGAGTGTCACGTGACATCAAAAAACTATTATTCAAGGATCTTATTGGTAAATAGATGACATATGAAGAAGAATTTAAAGTCAAATGAGTAGAGTATGATGATCCAAAAAGAAATTTAGTATCCTTTAAGTATAATTTATCCAAATAGAGAAAAAAGGGAAAATATCCAAACTGAATGTTCAAGTGAAAGTGAGTCACCTCCAGACAGTGATGAAGTGATTGCCCATCTAGCTAGAATATTTAAGAAGTTTTATAAGAAAAATAAATGTTTCAAAAATACCAGTTATAAAGGAAATTATGACACTAAAAGAAACAGGAACAAGGTTTGGAATAAGGATAATCATGAAATTACTAGATATAAATGAAAAAGGAAAGGACATATAAAAGCAGACTATCTAAAACTGAAATAAAAAAAGAGGTACGATGACAAGGAACAAAATTTCATGAAATTCATAAAAGAAACATGGAGTGCATCTGAGGATAGCTGAAGGGACTTTGACTCTACTCCTGAATAGAAGTATGATCGATTCAACATGTGTTTCATGACTAATAACTATGAGGTACCTACTATATATTTTGTACATATTTATGATAACTCTAAAAATGAAGATAATGATGATAAAATGTCTTAAGAAGAAGTTTTTTAGTATTTATAAATTCTTGAAGACACTTTTGATGAACTTAAGGATGATTATAAAGTTATTAAAAGAAAATGTACTTTATCTTCCAAAATTAAATCTGAATTATCTATTGAGAAAGAGAAAAATGCTTAGTTATTAAAAGATATAACTGAACTTAAAATAACTAATGAACAATTGATAAAAGACTTAGAAAGTTTTACAAATTTTAGAGAAAAACTTACTTAGATTCAGGGGAAAAAGTAACTCTAAAATATGTTAAAGGTCTAGTATACCAACCTAAAAAATAATAGTTAAGAGCACATCTTTACCTAAACCAAAATATGAAATCTCTACTACCAGTTATTTTTTTATAGGACCAAAAAACGTGTTTATTTCAAAAATATTACAATATATTTATAAGATACCTATTTGAAAAAGTTGTTTACCTAAATCCATGATTACTATCACTTATGGACCTACGAAAATATGGGCACTAAAATCATTTCTTTTATAAATTTTGTTTTATAGAAAAACTATTTGAAGACCTCCTATAAAAGTCTCTGGTACTTGTAAAGTGGATGTTCAAGGAATATAATGGGAGAATACTCAAGTTTCAAGAGTCTAATAAAGGTTGATGGTGTCCATTTCCCCTTTTGTGATAATTCTAAAGGGAAAATCATCGACCTTATCCAAATTGGTAAAATCAATTCAATTTTAATTTCCAATGTACTATTTTTTAGGGTTTGAAGTGTAAATTTCTTAGCATCTCACAACTATGTAATGATGGTTTTCATGTTAAATTTTAGAATAATGAATGTAATTTTTTTGATTCTAAATATTCATTAGTTTTTAATGTTTTAAGAAATGAGAATATTTATGCTATTGTTCTTAATTTTTTAAGTTCTCTAAATTTTTCCTACTTGAGTGATTTTCACAAAGAATCTTGGGTTTGGAATAGTAAACTATTCCATTTTAATATTTACCCACTTACTAAGCTTAAGAAAAAAGTTTTAGTAAAGGGTCTTTCAAAACTAGATTTCCCAAATGACAAATTCTGTAATCCCTATTAAAAAGGGAAACAACACAAGATTTATTTTAAATAAAAGAAAGAAGTTTTAACTTCTCAACCACTTATGTTGGTTGATATGTATTTATTTGGATGTTATATAGTTTATAATATAAATGGGAATCACTATGTTTATGTACTAGTAGATTAATTTTCTAGTTATACTTGGGTGTTTCTTTTAGTTCACAAAAGTGAAGCTTGTTCATATTTCACCAATTATGCTAGATCTACAGAAACTTTAAGTGGAAGTAGAATTATGACCATAATAAGGGATCATGGTTGTGATTTTGAATATCAATATCTTGAATCCATTTTCTAAAAAATGGATATATTTATCACTTCTATGCTCCTAGGACCCCTCAACAAAATGGAGTTATAGAAATAAGGAATAGAACACTTCAATAGATAACACAGACTATGATTAATGAATATGACTTACCTGTCTACTTTGGGTCAGAGGCTGTGAATATAGCATTCTATATAATAAATAGAGTTTTAATTAGAATTATATTGAGAAAGTAACCTTAAGATCTTTGGAATGGTAGAAAATATAAGGTTAATTAGATTAGAGTTTTTGGTTTGAAATTATTTATTCTTAACACTAAGGATAATCTGGAAAAATTTTCCTTCAAAAGTGATGAAGGGATTTTCTTAGGTTATTCCACCTATAGTAAAACCTACAGAGTTTTCAATAAAAGATCCAAGATTATGGAAGAGTTTATTCATATAAAAGTTGATGTGACAGATCCACATGAACCCAAGACCTCCTTAGAAAACCTTGAGGATGATTTATCAACTCTAAAATTAAATTTTAAATCTATTGATCCTGCTATTAAATAATCATAAAATTCATCCTGTTTTGAGGAATTTCCAGTACTTCCCGAACATAAACCTGTAAAATAACCGAAAGTGACCAGCCCTACTTTCTCAAGATCTTTTAGGACCCTTATGTACCATCCTTTAGATTCATTAGTCGGATACCTAGATAGAGGTAAACATACAAGAGATTCTCTAAGAAATTAGGTTGAACATAAATCATTTTTATCTCATCTTGAACCAAATAACATAAATGATGAAATCAGTGTTGAGTTCTAGGTAATGGTTATGAAAGAAAAATTAAATAAATTTGAAAGAAACAATGTATAGGAACCATTGGATAGACCCAAGGGCACCTCAATTATAGACACTAAATAGGTGTTTAGAAAAAAGGTAGATGAATTTGGAATGATAGTAAGAAACAAGGATAGACTAGTTTCACAAGGTTATGGTCAAGAAAAAGGAATATACTACGAAGAGAAATTTTCAATAGTATCCAAACTTGAATCCATTATAATAATTATTGCCTATATAGCCCATCTAGATTTCAAACTTTATCAAATGGATGTCAAGAGTGCATTCTTAAATGGATATATAGTTGAGGATGTTTTTGTTGAACAACCCCTAGTTTTCAAAACCCCCATTTTCCAAATCAAGTATTCAAATTAACTAAATATTTTTATGGTTTGAAATAGGCTCTTAGATCTTAGTATGACATAATCAACTCTTTTATTTTTCCAAGAGGATTTTAAAAAGGTATATCTAATAATACCATTTTTATAAAACAGATATCAAAATATTTTTTAGTTGTAAAAATTTATGTAGATGATATTATTTTTGGATCTTAAAGAAATTATTTATGTAATTAATTTTAAAAAATGATGTTAAATGAATTTGAAATGAGTTTAAGGGGTGAAATCGAATCCTTTCTTTGTTTTCTTATTTTTCAAATTAAAGAAGAAATTATTTTAAATCAAATTAAATATAAAAATTATATTATAAAATTCTTTAAAATGGATAACACTAAGAGTAGTGATACTCCTATGAGTACCACCTATAAATTAGATCTTGATGAAGTTAGGAAACCAGTGGATCAGACCAGTTATAGAGGTATTATTGGATGTATTTTCTACCTCAATGCTAGATGACCAAATATTATGTTTAGTGTGTTTATCTGTGCCCATTTTCAAGAAAATCCAAAAGAGTCACACTCAGTTTCTGTAAAAAAAATTCAAATACCTCAAATATACTACAAACTAAGGATTGTTATAACTAAGAGGATAATAATTTTATTTAGTTAGTCATTCTAATGAAAATTTTGGTGAATATAAGTTATAAATAAAAATCTAATTTGGAACATGTCACTTTTTAGGCAAGTCTCTAGTTTCTTGGTGTAGTGAGAAACAAAATTCTATCGCATTATCTACTGCTGAAGCTGAGTACATAGCAACAGGAAGATACTGTGCACAAATATTGTCGATAAAACACACATTAATATAAAATGGATATAAATTCCTATATGTCCCTATAAAATGTGATAACAAAAGTGCTATAAATATTTATAATAATCTTGTGTCACATTCTAGAAAAAAAATATTGATGTAAAACATCCATTTTTAAGAGATCATCTTCAAAAGGGTGATATCACTCTTGAATACATTGGTAAAAAACATCATATTTCTTATATTTTCACTAATCCTTTGAATAATGAGATAATGAATTACATCAAACATGAATTAAGAATGATCAGTTTCAGTTAAGTTTAAATTTCTAGGACTCAACATTGTGAATGTCTCACTGTTTTTGAATATCTAACTATTTTGAATGTTTCACCATTGTAAAAATCTCATCATTGATACATTTAATACTTAAGATTCCCACCATTGAATTTATAACTCTTGTAACTTCACACCATTGGTTTGTCTCATCGTTGGAATGTTTCATTCTATTGCCAATTTTTTTTTTCTATTTTATATAGTAAGTTTTAAACCACCAGTTTTTATTTTATTTGTGGTTTATTTTATGAAATAATGCAATTTTTTCCATATTTTTTATTTTTATTTTTTTGATCCATAAAAATCCCAAATGATAAATGCGATACTTTGTCTAGTTTCAATGCACACTCTTTCCTTGTGCCTTTTTCTCTCAAGCCCTATGTGATATTTTTCTCCTGAACATTCAATCTTCTATTAACCTTTAACCAATCCAACCAAGCTAACCTCCAATGAAAAAGTGATGTGACCATTAGATTCTTCTCCAAGAAAGTCACATTCTTCAAGGAAATAGAAAGGGGAACTGATTATTCCTACACTAGTGAACCCCAAACTCATGAAAAGAGTTATTATTCCTGAAAAATATGTACAATATGAATGGTTTTTATTAAGTAAATCATTAGTGATGAATGCTATACAAAACCAAGTATGAATATAATGGATCTATTCAAATAAGTTACCTTTTTTATCCTAGGTTGGTATATCAATTTTATTAGTATGTAGAGTTTTATTTTGACGAAGAAGAAGAATAATGGCTCCAATGTGGGGTTAAAGGTTATAAAATTTCTTTTTATTCAAGGTAATGTGATTATTGAATAAAAATTTCGCATGAATTTGTGTTTAAAGACTACAAAAGAATAATTATGACTGATTGTAATGATTTATTATATAAAGAATCCCTTATTGAGTTGACTAGAGATGAAAAAATTAGAAGTATGATTGATTCTATGTTTGGTGGAGAGTGTAGACTGCTCTTCAAATTTTTACAGCACTTTCTCTACCCAAGAAAGGGTTAATTTTATACCTTACGGTATCTAGATGTGTATTTTTTATGTGTTATGAAAAGATGATATAAGATAACCATTTGTAGATGTACTATGCTTTATATGATGGAAATGAACAAGAAAACCTCTAGACCAAATTATGTGATCTACGCAAAGTTGATTTCTACTATGCTTAAATCCAAAGGTTAGTTGATGAAAATGAAGAAGCTATAGTGGGATTTGGTGGCTTTTATATCACAAGAATTATTTGTATAAGGATAAAAATTAGTTGGAACCCTTGGAAAAATAAATGGGTAACTGATGGTGAAAATATTTATGAAGAGTTTAATCCATTTGACCACTCATCTAGATTGAGATACCTTGTTAAAATTAGCTTAAAACCTAATAAAATTGTTGAGTAATCTGATAGTGATAATGAAAAAAATGTTGTTTCATCTCGATAATAAGAGGAGTATGATTTTTTTATTGATAAAGGAAGTGACCCTGACCTATCTTCAAGATCTCCTGCTATCACATATGGATATCCTAGTTAACCTAAGACTCTCCACAAGAGAGATAAGTTAATAAAAATGATGAGAAATTTACTTAAGTCTCTTGAGAAGACCAATTCAAAAGTAGTTCAAAATCATATGGAGATATATGTGATGATATAGATGAAGAAGGGAATGGAAAAGGATGTGTAGATGAAAATGAGGATGCAAATGGAGATGATGATGGTCAAGGATTAGATACAGATGGTTCTAGTGGGAAAATTAAAAGAGATGATGTTGAGATTACTAAAGATCTTATAACTTCTCATAGTGGGTCTGTTTCCAGATCAGAAGAGAGGCATAGGTTTGTTGGTGAAATGGTTGTTGCTACTAGAAAATAACAAAATGCATCTGTTGAGGGGGATTAATCCCAAATTCATGATATTTATAAAGTGGAAGTTCCTATTAATGGATTTGATACTGTATATGTTTTTGATGGTAAAACAATTTCAGATTCTATTGTTGTTGAGAATATTTTAGTTATTGCAACTATAGTTGTGTATAAAATTGCTAAGCCTTCAGTGGTTAAGATTCTTAACAAATCTCTAGAAGCATGTATAGACCCTAAGTATGAAGAATGATATTTGTTTCTTAGAATTCTACCAAATAATAGTGGACCATTCATTCAAAAAGTAAGGGATCCTAAGGGATCTTTGATTGACTATATTGACTTGTCTGATGAGTTGAGGTGGTTTGATACAGTGCCAGCTATTACCCCTACTTTTTCTATCCAGCCTATTCTTATTGATGTTGTCACCAAGGGTGACTTGGATTTTTTAGAGAAAAGTTGGTTTCTAATTTTGGAGAGAATTTTATGAGTCAAGTATGACTTCTTACTAAGATAATTAAACAAGATTCTAAATACTTGTTTGGATTGGTGATCTTGCACATTCAACTAAAGATGATGCACCATATTCAAGAAGTGGAAATTTAGAATAAAATACTTTCCAGTGAACTGGAGTCTTTGAGATCTATTATAATAATCCAAGATTTTTATGGTATGTCCATTTTTTTATTTATTTTTTTGATAGCCTATGTTGCATGCAACAACGAGTTGAAGCAAACAACTAAATATAAATATTTAAATGTATCCATTATAACCTAGCCATTATATTAGTAATTATGAAGAGAATTAACTAACTTACGAAAATATATGGTTTATAAAAATACAATATAAATTCATTGGTTACCAATTAAATAGAAACAAAAATATAAATCAATTGAATATAAAGGAAATGTTTTTATTTTTATGACCGCAAATGAATTTTGTCTTAATAAAATAAATATATTATAATAAATAAATGATATTAATGAAATATATTTGTTATATATTAAATAAAATATTTTTTTATATATCCAATAGATTTTATAGGCTTAAAATAAGAACAAAACCAATTTTATGCATAAAAATATATATTATTCTAAGACAATTTTACCACCTTTTAATGAAAAACCCATATTAAATAAAATTTTGACACTTTTATATATCATATTTGAAAAAATAAACATATTATTTTAATGTTTAATATAAAAATTTACTTTGATTTAATTTTTAGTATTATTATTATGGTTTTCATGTTTTGATGAATAATGAAAATTATGAATTTTTATTTGAAAACAACTATTTTCATCAAAATAATTTATCCTGTTAAATTATATTTTTTTAATTGGTTTTAAAATATAACATGATTTTTTATTGATTCCAATTTATTCCATTGGAATAAATTTTATATTAAATTTAGTTATAAAATTGTTTCAATATTTTGCATGTTTAAACCTCAATAACACGTTTTCTCACCCCGTTAACGGGAGTAATTTTAAATTAATTACTAAAACTACTATTTTATGAATTTTTAAAAATGGATTCCATATTTTGAATCATTGGGTCCAAATTATGTAAATATGTTTCTTTTATTTTTGGGTATATGAATAGTAACTTTAATAATATTTTTTATTAGCACGTTCAATTGAAAATCAGGTAATTAAGGGTAAAAATATTATTATAAATATTACAATATTACCATAACACTTGTCCTAATTTCATTATATTTGTGGCTTTTGACCAAAATCATCATTGGGACAAAATTATAACCCTTTTTATGTCACTTGGGTAAGAGTATGATATTTACTCTATTTTATTTAACGAAGAGTTAAAGATGTCATAATCATATTTTAATGCCTATAACATTTTTAATATATGTTTATACAGAAGATAATTCAACTATAAAAATTCATTTGAAATATAAAATGTTTTTATTTATCATGTTAATTTATATTTATTTTTTGGAAATAAATAATTACTTTAAAGGCTTATACAATGATGATGTAGTGATTGTTTAATTAATGGACATATAAAACAAATGATATTAAAAATATTAAAATAAATATAATTTGGAATAATCAATGTCATAAAATATTTTTATAGATTACCTAGACATATTAGGGATTTATTAAATGGTTTTTTCGAAGTTATCATATGTATTACTATTTTTTAAAAAAGTTAAGAATTTAATAGTTTCAAAATTGACATTAACGATTCTTTAAAATAAATAATATTTTATTAAATGATATAAATTTAATAAAAAATTAAAATTCTTAAAAAATATTGGAATAATGTTTAATTTTTCATCAATGATCCATTTAGGTTTTTTTGACATTTTATAGTAACTATATTGACTCTTAAATAGTAAAAATCCAAGTTGTTATGGTAATAGTTAAAGAGTTTAACTAAGGGTTAAATCCAAAAGATATGGGTAAAAATGTGACCTAAAATTATCTAAAAATTATTGCTTGTGATAATTTATACCCATAATAATCTTATATTCTAAATAACTCACGTTTTATCCATTTTAAAGTGAAATTTAATTTATATAAATTTAATATTTTCAGAGTTCCAAAAAGTGCCCCTCACCTCAATTATAAAGGGGAACATACTCTATGAATTCCTCACACCACCTTGAGCCTTATAGATAAAAAAATACTGGCCCATTTCTAATCTCAACATCTTTATGCAAGTTATTTAGGTTTTGATCTTCTAAAAATACCAACTCTAGATCCATTGAGAAGAGATCCAAAGGAAGTTCACCAAAGAAGAGGTAATTTTTTTATCAACTCATTCAAGTTCATTTATTTTTATACTTACTCTATATGTACTATTTAATTACTAAATTAAAAACTAAAGTATCAAATATATGATGATATTTTATTACTATTATTTTATAACCATATTCCTTCTTTTATCCCTCCTAATAAAAAAAAATTGTGCGTGCCTATGTGCGACTTACTATCTCTAAACCATGGTGTAATTTGTTTTTCATCACAAATTTATTTGGATTGGTATAATGATGGATATAATGAATATAAATAATAAAAATGACATGAAATTTATTATTTATAATTAATATACCATCTAATTTTTTACCCTTTTACCATTAAGGTAATGATATCATCGCTCGTGCATACGTATGGTCTACCGTCTCCACGACACGATATGATTCATTTTCCATATTAAATATTCAAGAATGATTATAAAAATATATATAATTAGTAAATTTAATATCAATGAACTTAATATCATTATTTATATTAAATAAATATATCATATTAATAAGAAACATGACTTACAAGATAAAACATGTTTAGGAAAATGAAGCAGTTAACATCCTAAACAAGGGTAATAACAAAATATTATTAACAAAATAATATAATATGATCATATATGATATCATAAAGATTTATATGGTTGTAGTATAATTTAATAACCTATTTTAAACTATTATACATAATTTTAAAGAACATTCAACTAAAGAAAATTACAAGGTAAGTGTTATTTTACAATCTCATTGTTATTCGGGATTGTTTGTACATAAGTATCTACTAGGGAACATTTATCATCCATGTTCATGATTCTTAAAAATGATTTCAAAAATACCTTTACCATTATTTTATTAATGTTTAAGGTCCTTTTTACCTATGTTTAAATTTTTATAAAATGGTTAGAAATGTATTTTTTTCATTTTCTAAATGAGGTTCTTTTTTATTTTTTTAATAGAAAGAATGTTTTTTTATTTTATGCGGCGTAAGGGGATTTTTTCCTTCATCTTGATTACTTAATGTTTTTAAGATTCCTTTAAATGTTTATAAATTTATTTTCAAATATAATATTTTCATTTAAAATTTCACATATTTTTAAATAAATGATTTCAAATTACAAAAGGTATTTCTATGAAAAAATTTCAATGATTTTATTAGAGTTTTTTCATCTTTGTCAACATCCACTGTTGAATATTATGATTAATTGAGGTTTATCTCATATTATATCATCTATAATCTATTATTTAATTTTATATGATCAATTTGACTTTGGATGTGCTATTTATATACCATTCATTGTTTGTGGTTTAAGTATTAACATTTCGTATGCTAGTTTTTCAATACGAATGTTTATATTGTTTATGTTTAACCATTTTAATATGTGGAATGAATTGAACTTAGAAAGTGATGGGTGGGGACCGTTATATCCCCTAGATGCATCAGTAGGTCTCACGAGATGAAATAAGTTAGTGACAAACCCTTCATGTTTTTTTCCAAGAAGTTATAAGTTGTTAGGAGGATAGATCTTGACACAAATCAGACAGGTTTCTACCCACAGACTTAAAAATAGATCTAGATAGTAGCTATATTGAGGAGAGATCTTGATAGAGAATATATCCAACATATTTCATTTTTTCATTATTATTATTCCATGTGATTGTTTGATTAGTTATAATATCAATGGTTATGTTTCATAGATCATGTGATTATTTAAATGGTATTTGCATCAGTTATTTAACTTTCCATATTTTTATACCATATTTAATCATAGATTCCATTGTAAACTTACCCTTACTAAGAATTTGAGCTAACCCCTTTCATATGTTTTATTTTTTTCCCAATATTACGAGAAGTATGTTAAAACTGATATTTAGGGTTACACAGAGGTAGAATAATTGAACACTCAAGAAAATTCATTGTGTTTTTTATGTTTCAAAATTCAATGTGGATTATAAGTATATATCTACTTTACCAAGGCAACTAAACTATTTAGTAAATTGGGATGCAATTCCCTGTATCTAATTCCAATTTACTAAAGTAAGGCACTGGATCTGAGATACTAGGGTCAAGTTCATTACAATTGGTATCAGTTGAAGTTTAGTAAAAACATTAGAAACTAGATTTAGAAAACAAAGATTAGGGAGCATAACCCTAAGATATAATTTTAGGATATGCATATAAGAACATCCTATAATATTGGTAAGGTAGAGATTATTTGGGTCTTTCTAGAAATATATCCCTATCTAGATACTAAAAGTGGATGTGGTTCTAGAAAAAATGTACCTAGAAGTAATAACTCGGATAAGGTACGTCAGGCCTGATTCGGTGTAACCTGGTACATGACAATGAGCCTTACTACAGACCTTGTTTGACACTCCCAAGAGATATACTTATATTAATTAACATTTTCTTTATAAACCGTTATTAAGTATTTAAAAGTAAATATGTCCCCAAAGAAACCATGTTTATGATCTTGAGATTAGCTATGCATAAAATTTCAATTTATGTTAAGTGTTTTTCTAGTTTTAAATTACATATTTTGATTCATAACCTAATATAGTGTATGAAATTGTTTAGAAATTGTTCTTAGTGGAAGTAATGGAAACCATATTAGCACAAGTAATCCATGTAGGTATTTCCATCCTATAAAAGATAATGTTGTTAGAGTTAGAGCTACAATTGTTGTTGAGAAACTTATAACTATACTAAGACAGTTGACTCAAGTAATGAACAAAAAACCTTACCCATATGGAGCATCCTGATCCACAGTGTGGATGAACAATGTTAGACCGCTTTTTAATAAAACAACCTCCAAAATTCAATAGAAATATAGATCCATTTTTAGTTGATCAATGGATAAGTTCCTTGGAGAAGATATTTCATGCTTCAGGAAGTAATGAAAGGGAGAAGGTTTTCATGGAAGTTTATTACCTCTCGGGAGATGCAGATCAATGGTGGTCACTGATTTAAAACATGAGGGAAGAGTGAGAAATTGTAAACATGGAATAAAATGATTTTAATTAATTTTTCATTGAAAAATATTTCCCTTATGAATAGTGAGGGGATATAGCGAGACAATTCTGGAATTTGAGGAAAATAGAGAATGAGAATGTTGTTAAATATGAATCCAACATTACAAGGATAGTGATGAATTATATGTATTACATATTTAATACAAAGAGAAATATTTATAGATTATTTGATGGGTTAAAACCATTCTTCCAAACGGAATTAGTCTCCAAAAATTTATCATCATATAAAGATATAGTCTCATGTGTCCTCAAGATAGAGAATAAATTCTCCAAGTATTATGACTTAAATGGAAATAGAGAGAAGAAGAGGATGGTGGAGAAAGAAATGGATAAATGGAAGAAGGGAAAGAAGTATTTTCTCACATGTGATAATTTTGGAATGAATCACAATCAGAAGTGCTTCAAAGGATTGCATGTTTTTTACAAGTGTAGGGAAAAGTGTCAGTAGGAAAACGAATAAAAAGAGAAGAAAAAAAGACTAATATTCAGTGTTCCAACTATAGTGAAATTGGGAACTATGAAAATAAATGTCCCAATCTTCAAAAAAATATAGCTCAAAAAAAAGGGATCAAGGTCAAGCTTATGTTGTTACTATAGTCGAAGTGGAATAATTATTGTATTTGTGTTTTTGGATTCATAAATTATGTTATTATATTCGGGTTATATGAATCATGATATATATAAGGATTGTACCATAGTAGTTCTTTAAGGATTTGGAAGCAAAAACATTTTAATTAAGGGGTTAAGGTGATCAAATATTTGGTATGTATCAATAAGAGCTACATTACATTTTTTGGGGAATCTAATGTTATGATTGATTTTGGAAATTTATAGACCTTTTTGGATTGTTAATTTGAAAAGTATTTTGGATAAGTCTTATGATTGTAATAGAGTAATTTGAACATCATATATTATTGTTTAAGGTTAAATTATGATTTATTGGATACTTTGGGTTAATTTTTTTGGTTTTAGTAAACATTAAGAGGATAAAGGAAATACTTTCAGACCTCTTGATTCATCAAAAGTGCTTTAGGTGTGAAAAATTAATTTTGAACATTAATTTATAGGTGTAAGGGATGAAGTAAAAATAAATTAAAGCACAACCAAACGATGATATTATTATTATAACAGCGAAGGAAATCAATTAAGTGATTATCTGAATAATAAAATAACACTACAACCCTATGGAAAAGTTCTTAAAACCAAAAATGTTTCCCAGTACCTTCTTTTTCAATGAATAAAATGGTCCCTTAGATCATCACATATTTATAGCTTTGCGATTGTTAACTTTCTCCTGACCATGTTCTCTATCACTCTCCATATGAACATGATGCTTATATATCTCTTCAATGTCCATGTTTTCCTACATGAAACCCTAGTATGTGTTATCTCCAGTGACTTTCATACTTCCCTTTCTTTATTTTAAAGTGGATGTTTTATCGACCATTGTTCCGATGTGAGATTTCAATAAAAGTATTTTGAATAGTAAAACCTTAGTTAATGAACCTGAATTAAAAAATTGTGAGGAAGAAATTTATTGAATTAGAGGAGAATATAACACCGCGAGATTTTTATGGTACATCTATTTTTTTAAAATCTATTTTTTGATAGCTTTCGTTGCACTCAACAACGAGCTTAAAAAACAACTAATTACTATTATTTAAATGTAATCATTATAACCTAGCCATTATATTAGTAGTCTTTAATAGTATTAATTAACATATAAAATATATGCTTTATAAAACTATAATATTAATTCATTGGTTACCAATTAATTAGAAATGAAAATAGAAACCAATTTAATATAAAGGAAATATTTTTATTTTTATGATCTCAAAGGAATTTTGTATTAATAAAATAAATTAATTATAATTAATAAATGATATTAATGAAATATATTTTTTATATGTTCAATCAAATATTTTTGGTATTTATCCAATAAATTTTATAGGCATCACATAATATCAAACCCAATTTTATGCGTAAAAACTATATTATTCTAATGGAAAATTTACCCTCTTTTAATGGAGAATATATCTTAAATAATTTTTTTGAAACTTTAAATATTATATCTGAAAATAATAAACTTCTTGTTTTAAAGAGGAATATAAAAATTTACTTTGGTTGAATTTTTGATATTTTTCGGATAAGTTTTATGTTTTGATGAATAGTGAAAATATAACTTTAATTGAAAAATATTTTTTCCTAAAAATAATTCATAGTGTTAAATTATATTTTTTATTGGTTTTAAATTATAAATATTTTATTTTTTATCATCTAATCCAATTTAGATCATTGGGATCATTTTACAATAAATTTTTTTATAAAAATGTTTCAATCTTTTTCATGTTTAAGCTTTAATAAACCATTTTCTCACCCCGTTAATGAGATTAATATTAAATTAATTATTGTAAATTATATGTTTGGAATTTTGAAAAATATAATACACATTTTTAATTAGTGGGAACAAATTATGTAAATAAATATATTTTATTTTTAAAAATATGAATAGTAACATTTAATAATATTTTTTTACCACAGTCAAGGGTAAATATGGTAATTAAGGGTTAACATAATATTATTAATATTATTAATTACCATAAAACAAGTTCTAATTTCATTGTATGTGTTGGTTTCGACTGAAATCATCTTTGGAAAAAAATATATCATTTTTGAAGCCACTTGGCTGAGATTATGACATTTAGTGTATTTTATTTAAAGAAGAGTTGAAGATGTCATACTCAAATTTTAATGACTATATAATTTTTAATATTGGATTATACATAATATAAACTTGACTATAAATAGTTATTTAAAATATAATATGTTTTTATTTATTATGGTAATTTATTTTTAATTTTTAGAAAATAATTAATTAATTTAAAGTCTTATACAATGATGATGCAACAATTGTTTAATTAATGAAAATAGAAAATAAATTATATTAAAAATATTAAAATAAATATAATTATTCATAATTAATATCATCCAAGAATTTAATTGATAAACTAGACATATTAGGGATGTATTAAAGGTTTTTTAGAAGTTATCTTGTGTATTGATATTTTTTATAAAGTTAATAAATGAATAGTATCAAAATTGACATTAATGATTCTTTAAAATAAATAATATTTTATTAAATGATATAAAGTTAAAAAAGATATATAAAATTAGTCAAACTGATCATGATAAGGTTAAAGTTTTCATCAATGGTCAATTTAGGGTTAGTTTAACATTTTATAGAAACTATATTAACCCTTAAAGTGTAAAAAAGACAAAGTTGTCAGGGTAAGAGTGAAAGGGTTTAAATAAATGTTAAATATAAAAGATAAGGGTAATAATGAGACCAAAAGTTGCCTAAAAAATTATTGGTTCAGATGGTTTCAACCCATACTTATCTAATATTCTAAATAACTCTCTTTGGTGCTGTTGGACCCTTTATGATATTGTATTTTTCATAATCACAAACAATGTCAATATACAGATTCATATCCTTCATGCCAATTTTAATATGTCTATGTAAATCAAATATGTCATACAACAACATATACTTTAATAATTCAATTGCTTATAGTCATGAATAAATATGTTTACAAATGTATTTTTTGTTAACACTTCATCTTATAATGATATATGTAAGGAAGACTCTTCATAATATTTTTTGGAATCCTTGACAAACCAAAGCCAACACACCGAAACTGAAGTTCAATAGACTGAAACTGAAGTTCGACAGACTGAATTCAACACACCGAAACCAAAGTCGACACACTGAAACCGAAGCCAACACACTGAAACTGAAGTTCAACAGACCGAAACAAAAGTTTGACAGACCGAAAAATGATAGACCGAAGTCAACACACTGAAATTGAATTCAACACAACAAAACCAAAGCCAACACACCGAAACCGAAGTCGACACACTGAAGTTCGATAGACCAAAGTCGACACACCAAAGATAACACACCGAAGATGACAGACCGATGTTATCAAACCGAAGAGAACATACCGAAGATGACTCACCGAATGATATAAATAATTGTTTCCATTTTATTAATTAAAATTTATTTCTAACGGTCATATGTAGACAGATTAATGTTTCTGATATTATTTAATGTTGTTTATTGGAGTATCCGTAGACAAGTACGAGGTACATGCATGTGAAAAGATTGTTATGTCTTGAGGATCCTGGAGTATAAAAGTAGAACATCTTTTACGATAAAGAGATGGAGATAGTAGCAGTACACGTTGAGACACAGACTGTGAAAATAAGAAAAGAGAAGAACTAAGCGCTTGAGATTATAAGAAGACAGTGACAAGCTACCTTCTCCAAAAAAAGGCTTCAGTATACATCGAGACACAAAAGAGCTGAAGCTTTTCACTCCCTGAAGATGAATTATAGAAACTGCGATACTCTGTTCTATAGACAACATCGAATAAGAAGACTCAAATACCATATTCTCAACAATCATTGATTCTAGAGCCTTACCTCACAACACACAGAGAATTCTTAACTCTATTCTCATCCTTAACTCTGTTGTGTTTTATATTTTCTATTTTAGCAGTGTGTATATTTATTTGTATAACACACACTGTCTCCTGAGCATAACTGGAGGATATCAAATTATCCTCACACTCAATCACTTATTACATTTTGTTTCCCACGAATAACTATGGTATAGGTCAAGTGTGACCTGGATAGCCGGGTGTGCTGTTGTAAACCCCGATCTAGGGTGTGGATCAAAAGTTTATTTATATAAACTGCTTGGTGGCAGGTGATCAAAAAGTGGAGAGGATTAAGTCTCTGCTTGAGACTGAACCACTCAATTACATTGTTGTGCTAATCTTGAATTTATTTTTTTATCCACTACTGATATTTTCTCAAACATAAAACTATTTTTCTTACACTTTGATAGTTAGTTTTGGTTAGTGTGTGTATTTGTATACTTCAGTAGACTTGTTTTAGAAGTTGAATTAGTGTTCTACACTGATTTATCTGAGGACTAATCACCCTTTGAGAAACCTGTTGACCAATTTAACATTTACATTTCTACTGCCTTAATTAACTGGGCCGTTTTTAAAATTGGGGGTTTTCATAACCATAAAGTTTTTAAACAGAAATTTTAATTGGAACTCAATTCACCCCTCTCTTGAGTATCCAGTCCAACCAAAATTTGGTATTAGAGGGTTATTTATTTTCAATATTGTTCAATTTATTTTCAATTATGATTTTAGTTGTATCTTAAAGATCTTAAAATTTATGTAATATCTAAATTTTCAGTTCTTTAAAATATAAGAAACTATAGAAACTAGAGTTAAGGGTGATGCTACTAACATGCCACATTTCTTTAATGGTAATAACTATGCTCAGTGGAAATTAAAAATGAAAATGTATCTAGAAATTATGAGACCTGAAATATGGGACACAATTGAAGAGAAACATATACTGCCTGCTACTGTTAGGGATACATGGTCTCAGTTGACTAAAGCTACATATAATAATAACTGTAAATCAATGAATTCCTTGTACTGTTCTCTAGGTGATGATGAATTCAATAGAATATTTTCTTGTAAAACTTCATATGAAATTTGGGATACTTTAGCTATTTCTCATGAGGGAACAACTAATGTTAAAGAAATGAGACTAAATACATACACCATTATATACGACAATTTTAAAATGAAGCCTAATGAACCTATCTTTGAAATGTATCTCAGGTTCAACAAAATAGTGAACACTATGAGTCTGATTTGAAAACTAGTGGACAACAAGGACCGTATTATGAGACTGCTTTGATGCCTACCTGACAGATGGAGGGGAACTTCTGTTTCCATCCGAGAATCTTGTGACATAAGAAAGCTACTAGTGAAAGATAAAATCAGAAAAATTAGGATGTACGAAGAAGAACATAAGGTGAATAAAGAGGTATATTAGGAACCAAGGAAGAAGTTAGTAGCATTCAAGACTAATACTTCAAAGATCAAAAACAAAGAAAAAGTTCAAGTTCCTGTAGACAAATCCACTAGTGAAGAGTCAGATTCAGACAGTGACGAGGAGATGACTCATCTTGCTAGAAGGTTCAAAACGTTTTACCAAAATAATAAAATCTTTAGTAAGTCAAACTACAAGGGAAAGTACGATAGTAAAGGACAATAGAAGAAAGATAGAAAATGGAATGACAAATCAAATGAAATAATCTTCCATGAGTGAAAATGAAAAGGTCAGGTGAAGGCAGACTGTCCCAAGATAAAATTCAATAAGAAACATGAAGACAAGGTAAAAGGATATAAAAAGGCTATGTAAGCTACCTGGAGTGCTTCAGAAGATAGCTCCAGTGGATCTGATTCTTCTGACAGTGAACATAACAATCATGCCAACCTATGTTTCATGACAGAAACATCTGAGGTAACACTTAATTCTCTTATACATAATGCCTATTATTCTGAGAATAAGAGTGAGTTACATAATGATGAATATTTGAAGAAGGATGAACTATTTGAATATTGTGAAATGCTTGAGGATACCTTTAATGAGCTCAAGGAAAAGTATAAATAATTAAAGAGACAACATGCTTTAAATGCAAATTATAAGTCAATTCTGGATATTGAGAAAGAAAAATGAGTTCAGCTGTTAAAAGAAAATACCAAACTCAAATTATCAAATGAAAAATTAAAGAAAGATCTTGAAAAATTTACTACTGGTAGAGATACCCTGCCTCAGTTGTTAGGAAAACAGATTTCCCCAAAATATACAACTGGTCTAGGATATTAGCCTGGATAGAGAAGGATCATTAAAACTAAATTTATTCCAAAATCTGGACAATTCACTGCTAGTTCAAGTACTGGACCATTTCATGAAAAACAATTCTCTAAAGGACCAAAAAAAGTGTTTATGTCTCAAAATATATCTAATTATTATAGGAAATTTGTGAGACAAGTATGGGTTCCCAAAATGTTACTTGCTAACCTCACAGGACCCAAGAAAATCTGGGTACCAAAGTTACCCCATGTCTAATCTGTTTTGTAGGGATGTTGCGAAAAGAGTTAATGTAAGACCTTGTGGTACTTGGAAAGTGGATGTTCAAGACATATGATAGGAGAATACTCAAGCTTCAAGAGCCTAATCTAGGTTGATGGTGGTCACGTAACTTTTGGTAACAATGCAAAGGGAAAAATCGTCAGCTTAGGCCAGATCGGTAACCCTAATACAATATTAATTTCTAAAGTACTTTTTGTTGATGGATTAAAGTACAATTTACTTAGAATCTATCAATTGTGTGATGATGGTTTCAATGTTAAATTTTAAATTGTTTCATGTAATGTTTTTAATTCCAAAAATGATTTAATATTTACTACTCTCAGAAAAGAGAATGTGTATGCTGTTGACTTAAATTCTTTAGCTAAGAAAAATGTTTCCTTCTTAAATGATTTTCATAAGGAATCCTGGTTGTGGCATAGAAGACTACGACATTGAAATGTGCACTCTCTTAAGAAACTGACCAGGAAAGGTTTAGTTAGAGACTTACCTAAACCGGAATTCCCACTTAACAAAGTGTGCAATCCCTTTCAAAAGGGAAAGAAACACAAAGTTTCTTTCAAACCAAAGAAAGAAGTTTCTACTTCTCAACTGCTTGAGTTGGTTCACATGGATTAGTTTGGACCATCAATAGTTTCAAGTTTAAATGGGATAAACTATGTTTATGTTCTTCTAGATGATTTTTCTAGGTACACTTGGGTATACTTTCTTTCTCACAAAAGTGAATCTTGTTCTTATTTTATCAAATAATCCAAGTCTGTAGAAAATCTTAGTGGACTTAGAATTAAGACCTTAAGAAGTGATCATGGCCATGAATTTGAAAATCAAGAGTTTGAATCCTATTTATCACACAATGATTGTAGCCACAATTTCTCTTCTCCTAGTTTACCTCAACAAAATGGAGTCTTGGAATGAAGAAATAGGACCCTTCAAGAAATAGCTAGGACTATTCTTAGTGAATTTAATTTACCTATTTATTTTTGGGCTGAAGCTGTAAATACATCTTGTTATACCATTAATAGAGTCTTGATTAGATCTGTTCTAAGAAGACCCCTTATGAACTTTGGAATAATAGGAATCCTAAGGTTAACTACTTCAGAGTTTTTGGTTGCAAAGTATTTATCCTTAACACTAGAGATAATCTTGACAAATTTTCCTCTAAGAGTGATGAAGGAATTCTCCTAGGTTAATCTACAACCAATAAATACTATTGAGTATTCAATAAGAAGACCAAAGGTGTAGAAGAGTCAGTTCATCTCAAATTTGATGAGACTGATCCACATGAACCCAAAACCTCTCTTGAATATCTTGAGGAAGATATGTCAATTCGGAACCTTAATGATAATGATGGTGAATCCCCTGTAAAAGTAACCAATTCTGGGAATCTTCCAGAATCTACACCTATTGAGTCTAGACCAATAGAAAATCATGTGGAGTCTATTTAAACTCTTTCTAGAGGTATTTGAACTCTCAATAATCATCATTTAGATGCTGTAGTATGTGATTTAAATTGAGGAACACAAACAAGGGATTCTCTGAGAAACCAGGTTGAACATCAAGATTTTCTTTCACAGCTTGAACTCGAAAATATTAATGATGCTATCAATGATGAATTTTGTGTGATGGCTATGCAAGAATAATTAAATCAATTTGAAATAAAAAAAGTCTGGGAATTAGTTGAAAGACATAAAGAAACTTTTAAAATAGGCACTAAATGGGTTTTTAGAAACAAATTTGATGAGTCTGGAAATATAGTTAAAAACAAATCGAGGTTAGTTGCACAAGGATATAGTCAAGAAAAAGGAATAGACTATGAGGAGACCTTTTCACGTGTAGCTAGGTTAGAGGACATTAGGATACTACTTTCTTATGCAGCTCATCTGAATTTCAAACCTTATCAAATGGATGTCAAAAGTGCATTTCTAAATGGGTATATAGGATGTATTTGTTGAAAAACCCCCTAGTTTTACAAATCCCCATGTTTCAAATCATGTTTTTAAACTTTCTAAAGCTTTATATGGTCTAAATCAATCTCCAAGAGCCTGGTATAATAGAATTAGCTCCTTTCTTATTTCAAAAGCTTTTACTAAAGGAATAACAGATCCTACTTTGTTTATTAAAAGGATTTCCAAAGATGTTTTAACAGTACAAATTTATGTAGATGATATAATTTTTGGATCTTCTAAAAATTCTTTATGTACTGAATTTTCAAAAATAATGAAAAATGAATTTGAAATGAGTTTAATGGGAGAACTTTAATTTTTCCTTGGATTTCAAAATTTTCAAAATAAAGATGGTATTATTTTAAATCAAAGTAAATATACTAAAGAACATTTAAAACGTTTTGGTTTGGATGGTAGTAAAGGTAGTGGTACACCTATGAGTACCACTTGTAAGTTGGATGCTGATGAAGCTGAAGAATCAGTGGATCAAACCAACTACAGAGGCATGATAGGGAGTCTGCTCTACCTTAGTACTAGTAAACCTGATATCATGTTCAATGTATGCATGTGTGCTGTGTTTCAAGATAATCCCAAAGAATCTCATTTAAATGTTGTTAAAAGAATTTTAAAATATCTCAAATATACTCCCAACTTAGGACTACTTTATCCAAGAGGAAAATAATTTGATTTAATAAGATATTCAGATGCTGACTTTGCTGGTTGTAAGATAGATTTAAAAAGAACCTCTGGGACATGTCACATGTTAGGCATGTCACTAGTATCATGGTGCAGTAAAAAGTAGAATTATGTTTCATTATCAACTGTCGAGGCAGAATACATTGCTGCTGGTAGTTGTTGTGCACAAATTTTGTGGATGAAACACACTTTACTAGAATATGGATATCAATTCAAACATGTCTCCGTTAACTATGACAACACAAGTGCTATTAACATATCTAAAAATCCAATATATCATTATAGAAAAAAGCATATTGATGTAAGACACCACTTTTTGAGAGATCATTATCAAAAATGTGATATAACTGTTGAGTTAATTGGAACTAAACATCAGCTTGTTGATATATTCACTAAACCCTTAAATTCAGAGAGAATTAATTACATCAGACATGAACTAGGAATGATAAATCAGGAACTGATCTTTATAAAACCAATCTTTGTAAAACTAATCTTTATAAAATCTCTCTTTAGAAAATAGATCTTTGTAAAACTAATCTTTGTAAAAATGATCTTTTTGAAACTGATTGTTGTGAAACTGATCTTTTTGAAACCGATTGCTGTGAAACTGATCATTTTGAAACCGATTGTTGTGAAACTGATCTTTTTGAAACTGATTCTTGTGAAACTCATCTTTTTAAAACTGATTGTTGTGAAACTGATCTTTTTGAAACTGATTGTTGTGAAACCGATCTTTTTGAAACCGATTGTTGTGAAACCAATCTTCTTGGAACCGATTTTGTGACACCGATACATTTATGGGCGGTTTTGTAAATTCAATATGCTTTATGTGAAACAACGTTGTTGTTGTTTTGACTTACCACATTTAAATTTTATTTTTTCCGATTTATAATCCCTAAATGATATATTAAGTCTAATCCACCCCGACCTTTCACCTTCTCCATATCCGTAAAGCCTCATACATTTAGTCATTCTCTCTCTCGACTCTGGAACTCTTGACACAGTTAGAATCCACAGCTTCACCATGGAAAGGATTAAGCGCGTAATGGAAGAGCCTCAAAAATACCCTCCTGCTAAGCATCAAAAGGGTGAAACCAGTGGGACTGTGAAACCGAGCTTAAAAATTCTAGTTGCTACAGTTGAAAAGGAAGTGTCTACTGAGTGTCTTATGTCAATCAAATCTTATCTGCTAAAGGTACTACAATCACAAGGGTGGATCAGTTGGTTTACCAATAATGAAAGACCCTATTATCCCCAGCTAGTGTATGAGCTCTATCAGCATTTGAGTATAATATCGAATGAAGCCAAGGCAGCAAATATAAAATCTGTGGTAAAAGGAAAGGAAGTAGCTTTTTTATCTAAGGAATGGGTTGAATGCTTAGAGGTACCTCATGAATGTGTCTATGCTAACTATCCTGGTGATATTCCACCTTCATCAAATTTGTTTTCATATAAAGATGCTCTGAAGGAGCTTACTGGAAATGAAGAATATAGAAGGACTATTGAAAATGAATTTTAAGGAGAAGTGATATTGCTTTTTAGGTTCATATAGCATTAAATCTTCCCAAGGAAGGGAGATTTCTCTACTGTGAAATATCAGGATGTGTTCTTGATATTTTTGTTGAAACATGGAATAAAGGTGAATCTGTGAAAATATCTTATGGTACATATCTCTAAGTTGATTAATCCATCTATGAAGGAAACCTTCTTATACTATCTGAGAATTATTTCGGCCATGTTGAAGAAATTAGATTGTGTAGAAGATGGAGATGAAATGATAACTACATGTAGTGGTTTTTGTCTTCAGAAAGACATTTGTAAAAGGATGAAAATCTTCAGGAACCCATGGAAGAGATGTTGGGTAGGAGATGAATAAATGATATATAAGGAATTAAATATGTTGGACTATCCTTCTGGACCAAAGGACCAAGTTTATCCTGGTCACAAACCTGGAGAAGTTCCTGTCTATTCTGATGAGGAAGCTGAGGATGAAGTGCCTAGGGAAGAAGGATCTCCTTTTGATGATAGTAGTGATCCTGATATCGCTGAATGTCCCAAGAATAATACTTATGGACATTTTAGTCCACCTATGGAACAACCTTCAAGAGAAACTATTCTAGGTGACAAAGAAGAGGAAGAAACCGAAGTTATTGGAGTTGAAGGTTATGTTAGCAAATCAGATGAGGAATCTAATGATGACGATGATGATGGTGATAATAGTGATGATGGAGGAAGTTTAGAGAATGTGAGTGACTCTCTAAAAGTGGGACAACGAGTGGTTGACAGATCCAGTGAAGAATCTGTTCATGGAGATGGTGATGAAATTGAGCGTGCTGATCAACAGGCTGATGATCATAGAGATGCTAGACATGAGGATAGAATACTCTATCCCAATGTTGAAAACCAAGATATCATTTAGGAATTGAATGATATTATGGATGTTGTCCTAGAAGAAGAATATGTAGTTCCATGCCTCAAATTGAGGAAGTACCTGGTGAAATTGAAATACCTGGAGCTCAGGAAGAACCTGAAGTTCGGTTGGTTCCTGTCCCCAAACAAGGTGTTATGGCCAGAGACTAGGATGAAGAAATTAATGATATTGATGTTATTCCTGAGCCTCAGGGAAGAAGGGTAATAATTGATACCATTGAGCTAAGAGATTGGACCTGTTCTAGAGAGTGGAATAGTAATCCATGATATATTCGTTTTGGTTTAGAATATTAATCAGATGAGGAAATGGCACCTCCTCCTCCTGTTCCTCAAGTCCATGCTGAACCAGAACCTTATGCTCCTATTCCAATATTTGTATCTCCAGAAGTAGACCCAGTTTCTTAGTTAGTTCCTAGTGACTATGTCACTAAGGATGATTTGGAAAATCTTAAGAATGAGATATGTGAGTCTGTACTAGCCTCAATGGGATCCAGAACTGAAGCCTCCACCTCAATAAGTATCTCGGATGTTGATGCATCATAAATTGAAAGAATTGTGATTTAAGAGATTCAACCAAATCTTATTACTACAACTGAAACTATTATTAGACACAACACCTTACTGAGAGAGGAAGTAAGAAAGATGAGCAATGAGCTGAATTACTTAACATCTAACTTCAAGACATCCTTTAGTGGTGTTCTGGAAGTTCTCAAGAACTTGGTAACTCATCTACTCAATATAGATTTGAGAAATTTGAAAGAAGATCTTGGAAAAATGTTGACTGGCCCATCCAGTTCTAGGAGTGGAAGAAGTGTTGTTGCAGATTTAGAGTCTTTCAAGGCTGTGATGAGAGAGGAGATTCAGAAACTACAGATTTCTTCAGACAAAGAAACTCTTGAAAAATTACATTGTAATATAGATCTTGTGTACAATATGGTTAGATAATGCACCAATGAATCCTCTACAGCTCAGAATGAAATTCGGGAAAAAGTGGATAAGTATTTCACTAAGATATATACCAAGCATGATCTCATCAACAATTTCAAATTTCTGGCAGAAAATCTTCAAATTCCCCCAGTCACAAAAGATTTCAAAAAGAAATTCCTCCAGTTGAAATAGTTTACACCTTTACTGAGTAAGTTTATGGAGAATAAAGATGACTTTGAGAAGGCAATGCAATATGGGGGAGAATTCATTAATGACTTCATCAAACTGCTCAAACCTTATCTGCATGTTTAGGACAAGGCTATTGTGGTCCCTCTAACTGCTTCAATTGGTACTACCTCTCAGTCTCCTGCTCCAATGACTGTCTCTCAAGATCTTACTCAGATTCAACCAATCATTAATGAGCAGTCTTTAAGTCGTGTGTTGTAAGAGAGAAGGTCTACTATTACAACTATTGTTCCTTCATGTCTTGCTCTTCCTGGTGTTGTAATCAGATCACCTTCATCCTCTGCCACTCTTAAACCATATTCTTCTCCTTTTGATACTTCAGACAAAGGAAAATCTCCTCTGCATCCAAAGCCTTCGTGATGGATAGTTTCTTTTTGATATGGATTTGGTCTTTTTGTTTGTCTTGTACTCTTATGACTTTGAATGAAAATTCTTATGGTGTCTTTCTTTTATCTTATTTATCATTCCCACTTTTCTCTTTTTGTTAATCCCAAGAGGGGGAGAATGTAAGGCTGGAATATGATAAAGGGGGAGAAATTAAGGATGACATATGAGAAAAAAAGGGTGTCATATACTCTCCTTAATCCATTTAGTGAGGGGGAGATTTGTTTTAAATAAATTCTAGCAATGTAAAACTTTAGTTATATTGGACAAGTATATTCAGCCATATTTATTCTATATATTTTCATATATACCATAATTTGTAAATATCAAAAAGGGGGAGATTGTTGGACCCTTCATGATATTGTATTTTTCATAATCACAAATAATGTCAATATACAGATTCATATATTTCATGGCAATTTTAATATGTTTATGTATATCAAATATATAATACAACAACATATAATTTAATAAGTCAATTACTTATAGTCATGAATAAATATGTTTACAAATGTGTTTTTTATTAACACTTCATCTTGTAATGGTATATGTAAGGAGGACTCTTCATAATCTTTTTTGTATTCCCTGACAAACCTAAGACAAAACACCGAAACCAAAGTTCGACAGACCAAAGAATGACAGACCGAAGTCGACACACTGAAACCAAATTCGACACACCGAAACCGAAACCAGCACACCGAAACCGAATTTCAACAGACCAAAACCAAAGTTCGATAGACCGAAGAATGATAGACCGAAGTCGACACACCGAAACCGAAGTTGACACACCAAAATCGAAGCCAACACACTGAAATCAAAGCCGACAGACCAAAGTTCAATATAACGAAGTTGACACACCGAAGATAACACACCGAAGATGATAGACCAATGTTATCAAACCGAAGACAATAGACTGAATATGACTCACCGATTGATACAAATAACTGTTTCCATTTTATTAATTCAAATTTATTTCTAACGATCATATGTAGACAAATTAATGTTTCTGACATTATTTAATTTTGTCTGTTGGAGTATCCATAGATAAGTATGTGGTACATGCACATGTGAAGATTGTTATATCTAGAGGACCATGGAGTATAAAATTACATAATCTTTTATGATAAAGAGATGATGATAGTAAGAGTACATGCTGAGACACAGAATGTGCGAATATGAAAAGAGAATAACTAAGCGCATGAAATTACAAGAAGACTGTGACAAGATACCTTCTCCAAAAAATGGCATCAGTATACATCGAGACACAAAAGAGATGAACCTTTTCACTCCCTGAAGATGGATTATAGAAATTGCGATACTCTATTCTGAAGACAACTTCAGAGAAGAAGACTCAAATACTATATTCTCAACAATCATTAAGTCTAGAGCCTTACCTCGCAACACACAGAGAATTCATAACTCTATTATCATCCTTAACTCTTTTGTGTTTTATATTTTCTATTTTAGTAGTGTATATATTTATTTTTATAACACACACTATCTCCTGAGCATAACTAGAGGAGATCAAACTATCCTTATACTCAGTCACTTTTTACATTTTGTTTCCCATGAATAACTGTGGTAGAGGTCAAGTATGACCTGGAGAGCCGGGCGTGCTATTGTAAACCCTGATCCAGGGTGTGGAACACAAGTTTATTTATATAAACTGCTTGGTGGTAGGTGATCACCAAGTGGAGAGGATTAAGTCTCTTCTTGAGATTGAACCTCTTGTTTATATTGTTGTGCTAATCTTCAATTACTCTGTTTTGTTTTATCCACTGCTCATATTTGCTAAAACATAAAGTTGTTTTTGATTACACTTGGTAGTTAGTTTTTGTTAGTGTGTGTATTTTTATACTTCAGTAGACTTGTCTCAAAAGTTTAATTATTGTTCTACACTAATTTATCTGAGGACTAATCACCCTTTGACAAACATGTTGACCAATTAAACATTTACATTTCTACCGCCTTAATTAACTGGGCCGTTTTTAAAAATGGTGGTTTTCTTAACCATAAAGTTTTTAAACATAAATTTTAATTGGAACTCAATCCACCCCCCTCTTGAGTATCCACTATGACCAAGAGGTGCCATTTTACAATAAAAATTAATTTATATTAATTTAATATTTTGAGAGTTCCCAAAAGTGCTTCTCACCTCAATTATAAAAGGGTGCCTCCTACCTCACTTACTCACAAAAATTTGATCCTTATATCAAAAAAATAACCTGACCATTTATCCTTATCCTAGTTCTAAAGGTACTGGTCTTCAGAAATGATAAACCCTAGATCCTTTTAGAAGAGATTTGAAGAAAGTCCAGTAAAGATGAGGTAATTATTTTACTAACTCAATCATGTTCATTTCTTCTTCCACTTCTTATTTATGGTTTGTTTCCAAAATGAAGTAATAAATCAAGTATCAAATATATTCTGATATGGTATTATTATTGTGGTAAAACTATATTCCTCCTTTTTTCCACCCTATGAAAAACAAAAGCACCATGTGTGCGTACGTATGGCTTACCGTCTCTACGACATTGTGTAATTTTTTTTTCATCACCAATTTATTTGGATGGATATAATGATGGATATAATAGATATAAATAATAAATAAAAAATTAAATTGATTATTTATAATTATTATACCATCCAATTCTTTACCTTTTTACCATTAAGGGAATGATATCATTGCTCGTGCGTACATACAACCTACCATTTTAATGACTCAATGTGATTAATTTTCTATGTTAACCATTCAAGAATAATTATAAAAATTTATATAATGAGTAACTTTAATATATATGAACTTAATATCATTATTGATATAAAAAAATATCATATGCATAAGAAACATGACTTACTTGATAGAACATGCATAGGAAAATGAAGTAGTTAACACATGAAACAAGGGTAATAATGAAATATTATCAACAAAATGATATAATAAGATCATATATGACATCATAAATATGGATATGGTTCTAGTAACATTTAATAACATTTTTTAAACCATTATACATGATTTTATTGAACATTAAACTAAATTAAAGTACAAGGTAAGAGTTATTTAACAATCTCATTATTATTTTGAATTATTTTTATATAAGTATCTACTGGGGAACATTTATCATCAATGTCCATTTTTATTATAAATTTATTCAATTTTTTTTTACTATTATCCTATGAATTTTTAATGTCCTATTTTACCCATGTTTGAATTTCTATAAAATGGTTAGAAAGGAATCTTTTTGTCATTTTCCAAACAAGGAACATTGTGACTTTTTTTATGGAAGGAACGATTTTTTAACTTATGTGGCATGAGAGGAGATTACCATCATCATGAAGACATAATTTCTTGAATATTAATTTACAATATTACAAGTTTATTTTCAAATAATTTTTTTCATTTATAATTGCACGACTTTTTAAATAAATGATTTTAAAGTAAAAAAGGGTATTTCTATCAGAAAATTTCAATGATTTTATTAGAGTATTTTCATCTATATAAAAATCATCTATTTAATCTTATTCTTAATTAGGGTTGATATATTTTGATATCATTTTTCATATTTCATTGAATGGTTTATGATCTGTTTCACTATAGATGTGCTATTTTGATACCATTCATTGTTTATAGTTTAAGTATTCACATTTTGTATGCTAGTTTTTCAATAAAAATGTTTATGTTGTTTACGTTTCACCCTTTTCATACGAGGAATACATTATACTTAGTACATGAAGTTCAGGGAATTCTATATCCCATCGATGCATCGATATGTCTCATGATATGAAATCAATTGGTGACAAACCCTTAGTGTTTATTTCAAAGAAATTTTAAATTTTCAGGAGGATAGATCTTGAAACAAATCATATGGGTGTCTACCCATATACTTAAACTATCATGAAGATAGATCTTGAAAGTATCTATCTTGAGAATAAATCTTGATAGTATACTTGTCCAAAATTATGAATTCTATCATCATTATTATTCAATGTGATTATTTGATTAGTTAAAATATCTTTGGTTAAGTTTATTAGCTCATGTGATTATTTAAATAAAATTTGTATCAGTTATTTACCTTTCCATATTATTTATGCCATGTTTACTCATAACTTCCAGTGTACGCTTACCCTTACTAAGCATTTGAGCTCACCCCTTTAATATATTTCATTTTTTTCTGAGGATTATCAGAAGTATGTTATGATTGATATGTAAGGTTATACAAAGGGGGGATAATTCTAGGCTCAATGAAATTCTTTGTGTATTTTATATTTCAAAATTTAATTTGAATTATAAGTATGTATCTAGTTTACCATAACTACTAAACTATTTGGTACCCTGGGATGTGATTCCTTGTGTCTTATTCCAATGTATTAAAGTAAGGAACCAGATAAGGGCTATAGGGGTTGGAGTGGTTACTTCTATTTTAGAAGGAATATAGTTTTCCTTTGAAGATTATATGGATTCCTTTCCCAAGAGAGTTAAAAATAATAACTTAGTGGATTTTAGTTCTAATTATCCTCCACCTCTTTTTTTTTATAGCGAGTTGCTCAGGTCAGTGATTAGATAAGAGATAAGGTCTACTTCAGCTAGTGCTTCAAGTGATTCTACTACACAAGCTTAAGAATCCTTATGAAGAATAAGGTATAACAAGGATCATGTTCTCAAATTGAGTATAAAATATTATAAGGAAATGAATTTTGATTGAGAGAATAAAAACAAGGCTATAAATTATTATCTATCAAGGATATATACTAAGAATTCCATGGATTCCCATTTCATGTGTTTGGATGAGAATTTGAGGATGCATCTTGTGACCTTAGCCTTTAAGGAAAACGTTGACCAGTTGATAGTCTTGGATCCTCTGTTGAATATTTTTATAGAAGAGAAGAAAGACCTCTTCAGTGCAATGGAGTGAGGTGGACATATTATAATAGAATTCATACACCTTATGAAACCATTTTTTCATGTTCATGGTATTGCTATTGTAGCTCATAAGGCCATCCCTACTACTTCCCACCTGAATCCTCCTATAATAACCCCATAGTACTTCTAGCCTAGAGTGGTCAGAGACCCTCATGCACGTTTTCCATCTAAGTTCCAACTGTTTGGTCAAACATCTAGGTAGTAATTACAACACCTACGGCTGATCCTCATTCGATAACCTCAACATTCTTCACCTATTTCAGATGTTGCCTTAGCTATCCCTTCCATTCCCTCAACCACTCCTACAGTTACTTTAGGACATGCTACTAATCCCTCTACCCAAGCCAAGGACAAGTGAAAAGAACTGTTGGATACTTATTTTGATCTTATAAAGAAGATTTGATTAGAATTTGTGTTTTTGATGAGAATATATTTATTGAAACTTTTTATTATTCCCTCAATGAATTTTTCAATAGAAATTATTTTATTACTCTTATTTTTTTCATTTACATTCTATTTTATATTCGATTTCCTATTTTATTAATATTTTATTATTTTTTCTTGTTTTATTGTGCACTTTTTGATAATCCAAAAGGGAAAGAACTCTATTATGACATTTTTTTCTTGAATAATTTTCTTTACTTCCATACTGGAATATATGTTTCTACCTTACTTTGATACTATGCGATATATTTCCATCATTATTTTCCTTTGATACCTTACCGTTTTAAATAAAAAACTTTTCCTTTGATAATATGTGTTTTAATTTAAATTTCATGATTTAAATATGATTCCATTTTTATAAAATGACATGATTTGTGATCATAAAAAATGCGGAGATTGTTGACCTCTTTGTTTTAATTATCATCAAATCATGATTATTTTAATAATTAATGAGTTTCTTTTTTCTGTTAAATTTTATATTCTGATAAATATTGGAGAAATTTGATTAATTATGAGACACTTCCAACAAATAATCACTACCAAGGAAGTCTCACCACTTCCATGATACACCACTAAGGAAGAGTCACCATCATCAATGAGTCATCACTAAGATGGAAATTTGATAAAGTATAGAAAATTATATCTGCCAATTATGTCTCACTACTAGAATGAAATATAAGATAACTATTATAAAGAGTAACCACTAGGTTGGAGTCACCGTTGAAGCAACCTATCTCCATACTCACACATTTCCAGACTTAGACACTTCCAGAACAAGTGTCACCGTTCAGAAGAGTCACCACCAGAGTTAAACACCACCAATATCACTATTCAAAAGACTCACCACCGCTATTTGTTTTACTTATCATTTTGAATTAAATGTTTCTAATGGTTAAATTATCAAATTTAATTTCATTGATTATTTAATTGATTATTCATTAATTACTCAACAGAATGTATTGAAGTATGTGTCAGACTTCCAATACGAGGAGCATAGTGGATCCAGATGGTTCTCTTTGCTGCTGCTACTGTCAAAAGATAAAACCAGACTCTCTCATACAACAGTGTGGTGTGCTGAAAAAAAATAAAAAAAGTACACAATAAGTGATATGAACCTCATAGTAATAAATATAAGAGATTACATGCTTCATAGTTTTACACTCAACTGAGGAAGTCGAAGCACAACTTACATCTAGTTCCTTACTACAGTCAAGAACAAAGACTCTATGACACTATGTTCTAAATAATATTTATGAAACTAAACTCAATACATAGTTTAAGTCACATTAAAGGAGGCATGATATTCATTTCTTATTAGATAGATCAACACTTTTACTTATACACCTTTACTTTCTCTATTTGTTATTTTTTTCATTTACATTATGAGAAGTGTGTGTATACTTTGTTTTCTAACACCCATACTGTCTCATGATTCAAACTAGAATATACTTAGATATCTTCTCAAATAATTTTACTCATGTTTCCCACATGTCATGGTAGAGTTCTGGTTTTAACCTAATGGTTTTTTATTTTATCCCACAAAACTATAGAAGAGGTCCTGTGTGGCCTAGATAGTTGTTGTATTGTTTTTATACCCAATCCGGGTTTTGGATCCAAATTATATTTTATATAAAATGATTATCCATGGTTGATTTTCAAGTATAGATGACTAAGTATCTACTTGATATTGAAACTCTTGTATTCAAATTCCACTGCATGTTTTTTTGTTTTTTTTATTGTGTTTCTATTTTTACTTTCAAGAAAAATCACTATTTTGATAGTTAGAATTAATTAGTGTTTATATAATAACCTGATTTAGTAAATTGATTTCAAATTTTAAATCAATATTTTAATTTTTTTTAATCTAGACCTAATAAATCTTCTAGAACTCTTTTAAAAGGTCAAGTATTTTATCAAATGTATTGTTTTGACTAACTGGTCTGGTTTTTTTTAATAAAATAGGGGATTTATTTAAATCCATTTTAAACAGAATTTTTTATTAGGTACTCAATTCACCCCCTCTTGAGATACTCAATTTCACTAACAAGTAGTTTTACTTAAGGATTTACAATAATGCATTGAATGTCATCGATAAAGTATAAAGTTTATTTATAATGAAGTTTATGGCATTTTTGGATTTATGGAACATATTCGATGGTATATGTTTTTATTTTAGGAATAAAGATAAAATTTATTTTTGAATTCATATTTGTTTTTATTGAGTTTTTTGGTGATTCGGGTTATTATAATGTTTTAGGAGAATATATAATCAAGGTATTCATATGTTTGGTATGTGACATTATGAGCTAAATCTTTTTTCTAGAGGATAAATGTTAAAATTATCCTTGAAAAAAAATATGGGATCAAATATTTTGGTTTTTTGGGTTTTGTATTTTTTCAGAAAAGTTTTAGAGGATTCTAAAGGCTAACTATTTACAAAATGTATTATGTTGAACTTTGAGTGTAATTATTGAGGTTTTAGAGAATAATGTGTCATATTTTTTCATATTGGATAACTTCTACTAACCAATTTGGTTTTGGTAAATATTTAGAGATATAAAGAATGAAGTTTTATTCTTTCATGGATCGTATGATCCATTAAAATTTAATTTTAGTACTTTAGGCCTGAAACATTAATCATGAATATTCATTTCATAGTGTAATAATTGACGTATAAATTTATTGAATCACAATCAAAGGGTAAAACTATGATTATGAATTGGAATTAAATAACATATGTATATTTTATCATGTTTTCAATATCAATCGTAAAATAATAACTCAAGTTTAGTATAAATATCTTGAAATAAAAAATATATCATTTACCTTCATTTCTAATGAATTGATGGTCTTTTAATCCCGCACCAATTCATGATTTTTTGGTCATTAAATTTATCATGAACATGTACTATATCACTCTCTATTAGTATTTAAACATTATTTTTGTCCCCTATCTATATTTTAAATTACGTATAATGTTCTATTTATCTAGGAGCCCGATTATGTTTTATTTCATGTAATATTTAGGTTTCTCACTTTTTTTTAAAGAATGCTTTATTATCCATTTGAATAATGCGGGTTTTCAACAATGGTATTTTCAAATATAAAACCATTGATGAGAAAGATAAAATCATGAGGCTAAAATTTATTTAATTGGGAGAATGTAACACCTCAAAAATTTATTTTAAAAGAATAATATTCTCTATATCTTTCTTAACACATAATACCGAGATTTATGAAAATTGTGATATACTATAAAAATATTATTATTTAATTATGATTATTATAAAATAGATATTGAATTGGTGGGTATGAATATGAGTAACCACGTTATAATATACATAAATATATGTTTGTTTTACTCAATAAAAATTTACGTTATAATTTTTAGTAAATAAGCACTTAAATTTTAGTGAAGAAATTTTATGCTTCAAAAATACATTTTCTTCAAAAATGAGTTTTATTAAATTTTGTGAATGAATATTAAAAATAACTTCTACCACTTTTAGAAATTGAATTTTATAAAAATAATATCATTTTTTTAAATTATAATATCAAAATTATCTTAGGGTAATTTTTTGGAAAATTTCTGATAAAGTTTATTTTTGGGTGAATAGTGAAAATACCGTTTTGTTAAAGAAAACTTTATTTTCTTTTCTATTATTTCCAAAGTCCTAATTTTATTTGGATTTTCTTTAAAATTTAATTAGTTTTTTTTTTAAAAATAATTCAATTTATACCTTTTTACCAGCATTATACTTGATCTTGGTATAAATATACTCTAAAACTTAAAAAAGTATTTTTTAGAAAAACCTTTTCCGTTGCATTTTACATTTTCATATTAAATTATTTTTTTCCATTTCTGGTGATGTGATCTTGAAAAATGGATTCAATATTTGTAATTATAATTTCCAAATTTAGTAATAAGGTCAATTTCATTTGTGTCCATTATGAATAATAACTATGGTAAAAATATTAATACCATAGTAAAAAGTGTAAACCAAGTAAATTAATGTTAAAAATAATATGAAAAATATTTAAAATATACCATACAATTTCCTTTACCATATTGAATAATTTTAGTTTATCCATGCTTATATAAGTTTTAAATTTATGACCAGTTAGATATTTTTTCTTTGATAATGGACTATATAATATTTTACGTAATGAAAAATACAGAATGTTAGTCTCTTGCTTTTAAATTTCTCTTATATATTCACATAGGGATAATAATAATCCTTGAATAAATATTGACGTTTATTTTTAGAATAATTAAATTATTTTCATTTATTTATAATTTTTAGTGATTATATACTTACCGTAAATTCGTATACAATGTAGACGTGGTACTTGTGCAAGGAGTGGAAATATCAAAGTAAAAAATTTTAAAAATAATAAAATTAGTGTATTTTGGATAAATTATGGTTAGAAAATTTTTTATAGTTGTTAAAAATATATTATTTCTTGTGAAACGTATTTTAATAAAATTTTATTTCTATCTGAGATGAATAATTTGAGATATTCTTAACACTTGGATGGGGGGGTGAATTAGTGTTAGGAACATCTTCCATTTTACAAACATTTATACCTTTACATATTAGTTATGTTAGGATGTTGAATATCTTTTTATATTTTATTTATTGATTTAAAGTATACGAAATAAGTTAAAGACAGAACATTATATTTTTACATGGTTCACTACTAAAAAAAAAGTATATAGTCCTTGACATGGTTTGGAAACAATCTAATACCACACAACCACTATAAAACAATCATTAAAAATGGTTACAATAAGAAAGGAATATATTTTCACTTGTTTCACACTCTATTCAATTGAAAGTGGTGGTTTTATACCTCATGTATGGTTCTTTATACTGCCTCTAAAAATATTATTCACCTTCTTATTAAGGTACTTTGTAACACTAATAAAGTATTCCACCATATGAGACTTTAGTTGGATGTTATAGTGTTTATTTTTTCTTATATTTTCACTTGTTACTTACATAGGAGAGGGAAAAAAACATTCCATCTTCATAGTCGTAAAGTAAAAGATTCTCTATATTCTTCTTTATATAACTTCATTCATATTGATATGAATAAGTTATGGAATGAAACTCTCATAATTATTTATCGACTCAAATGATAATCTACAGATATCAATTCAGTCACCAAATTTTCTTCTTTTTTTATCTTTGAAAATAAATATGAGATATTAAAATTTTAGTTTGAAATTCCAAATACTCTTTTCAATAGTGTTCTCAAGAAATTATATTTATTTTCATGGATTATTCTATGGTGTAAACCATAACACATATAAATTTATTATCCTTATAATATTATCTTATTTTTAGATTTTGTCTCATGAGTTTTTTCACTGTCAGATTTTATGTAGCCTTATATGCTTTAGTATTGTTTTACACAAATGGTTGGGTTATCTTAATGAATGTGCTTGCAATTGGTGATCACATGCATGCAATACATTGGGATAATATGTGTACACTTTCTGTGTAGTTAATGTTATATAAATAAGAAAACATGAATTATCATCCTTCCTCCTCTTTATGTACTCTAGAAATTCTATGTTTAACTTCTTCATTACACACACCATAATTATTATGTAGTACTTATTCTTCATGTAAGGTTTTATATGCTGATATAGTTTATTTATGAAAACTAGAATAGTTTCACAATATATTAATTTCATAAGTTCTTCATGAACGATGAATGTATTTGAGAGTAGGGTTTAAATAATCTAAAGATAGCTACTACTTATGTATAAGGGTTCACACCTATGCAAAAGTGATTCACTATCTTTTTCTTTCACGTAGGGTGTTATATGCAGAATAACTGAGCATAACACAGTGAGAGTGAAAACTGAAGCACAAGATTGTGGAACCATTTCTTTGAAAAAATTTCGAGTATGTTATAAAATCAAGAGTGAGGTGTCACATTATCTTCAGAAAACACTTGGGTGTGTGAATTTCATATCAAGAGGTTGTGTAACTTCTTCATGGAAGCAAGGTGATTCAAGGAAATCCTTCATAAAAATAAGAGTGTATGAAAATCCCCTTCTTCATATAGCCTAGAGACTCATGGAACTCTCTGCTTCCTCATATAAGAGAATGTTTGGAGATGATATTATTATAAAAAACATGATCTCTCATAAAATTTGAGTGGAAACAAATTGTTTTAGACTTTAAGTGCTTGGTATTTATAGGCAAGGATCCACCACCTTCCTTTATTCATTAACTGATTTTAAATTTCGAGTTTTATGTCATGTAAATCAATATATTTAATGCTAGAGGATCTCGTTGAATTTTTCCTTATTTTTATTCCTACACTACATGATTCCGAGTTTTGAGGAATGTATTCTTATATAAAAATTCGGTATATGCATGTGATGATAATCACATGCTCCTCTTCATGATCAAACTCATGCATGTAGAATATGTACACAAAATATCCTCTACAACTTCATTTTAATTTGATATTAGCATTTTATTTGAATTAATAATTTCATGAAAATCATATAATTCATAAATTATGGTTTTTTTCCTCATAATCTATCAATATTGGCCTCTAAAAGATCATGGAAACCTTGGGATTGTTTATCAGAAGTTCAACCATGAGATTTAGTGAAGAATCAAACCTTAAGATGTTTAGAGGTAGAAGATGACATCCTGAGTTGATCAGACAATGTAGATGACTCTGATCAGATAGATACATTTTATTTTTATCCTTTTAGTGATGGAGCTATAATGCCACATACACCACATCCCACATCAAAATTATGTGTAGTTGAGTGGTAGCTAATAACATATTATCTTTCTACATCATCAGTGAGAAAACACTAGGTTCATCACCCAAAACACTATACAAATTCACCAGCATGGGCTATGCCACACCATTGCGTGGTCCACTTGAGACATGCATGCTTAGTACATGCCATGTGAATCCCTATTCACACTTCTATGGATACTATACACCTAAAATCCTATTCTACTATAGCTACCCATTCATGGGTTGACTCCCATGTTGTTGATTCTTGAATTTCATATGTGGTTTGATCTAGACCTCCTTGGATGGCTATTATTAGCCTTATTTTTTAATAAATTTCCATAGAAAATGATACTTAAAATATTCTATGTATATAACTTAATTTCAAGACACTAAAATTTTCCCTTCATAAATTATTTAATGGAATTAAAATAAATCCTCATACAATAGTATTTATATTACATGAACATCATCTTCTTCATCCTGAAAAATAATATTTTACATGATATTCTTTAAAATATAATTCAATTCATCTCCCACAACTTCTTTATCAAATCTAAAACCACGATTGTATGGTTCATCTTCATTCTGTATTGTTATAGACAATACGATTATACCGAACACTGTGAGTACAAGTCCATGACCTCAAAAAGAAGTTCATTATTGTAGATAATGTGTTTACACCAAACACGATGTGTAAAAGTCCTTAAAATTTAAGAGAAATTCCTCAATCAACATACTAGTTCAAAACTTATTGATTATTGTAAATAATGTTTCAGGTCAAAGAACATAGTGACACATGTTCTGGACATTAAGAATAGTGAAAAAAGAATAAGAGATGAAAATTAATGTTTTCAAAAATAAGTACTTCAATTACGTAATATCATAAGTGTAAATACCCTCACTTATCATAAATATATATCACATCTTAATAAATAAATATTCATTAAATAATATAACTATCCATCCAGAATTTTATGGGTCTAGTGACTTTGGAAACTTGGATACATAAATAACCAGTTCATAAGTGAACTACATCATTTCCAATTTATTTCTTCATAAATAACACCCTTATTTTATATATAATACATAATACTTTTCTTCACAACCCAAGGAAATTAAATATAATAAAGGGTGATCTCATATGATCAGTAAGGGTAAACAAGGGAGATGTCAATATAACATGAGCATAATGGTATGAGAATGATATTTTAAAACCATACCATATATATCATAAATCATAAACTTGAGTCAGGGAATAAATATTGGTAGCTTATGAGGCATGAATCATGAAGGAATCAGATAACACGGTCTATGGGAAGATTACATTGGCATAAGACATAAATTTTTGGAAAACACATAAGCATAGAAAAACATATTTCAAGGCTTCCAAACCAAAAAATCATAACATATTATGATTGGGATAACCACCCATGTATCTAATTCAGGATTGAGATAACCACTAGTGTAACCCTTTTTGGGCTAAGGCTAACAAACCATGTACCCTTATTTATGGGATTGGGCTAACCACCTATGTTCCCTCTTTTTTGAGCATGGGATAACCACCTGTGCCCACAGAAAATTAATCATTACCTAATACATTTGAGGGACATATATGCCTCTCCCTTCACATAAATAAAATAATACATATGTGTGAAAAATTATCTTAAAACATTCATCATATCATAATCCATTAAAATAAAAGGGTTTCATAAACATTTGTTTATAGAATAACCTATGGAAACAAGTTTCAAAAACATTTTATCATATCATCATAGAATAACCCATGGAAAAAGGAACAGGTTTCACATCTTCATCATAAAAATTGAACATTCATAGAAATATTAAGAATTGTATATTTTGATCATATCCACAGTGAAGTAGAAGTAACATCAAATGGTGTTATATTAGATGGAAAAATTATTTTAAAATATCACTAGGAACATTTCTATTATAAAATATCCTTTCCACTTTGAAAATATATTTTTCAAAATAATGATTCACCAAACATTTTAAAAATAATTTTTTAAATAACCTTATAATATTTTTAAGGAATATTTGGAAAAATGATTGGATGTGAAGGAGGAAGATTCTATTCATGATATACAAGTTAAGATAAAGATTCCTTTAACTTTTTTGGTAAAATTCAAATGATCATTGTTTAGAAAATGACTAGAAGATTCCTTTTAGACCATTTTTTAAAAGTAAAAAATTTGGTAAAAAAGTCTTTAAACAATCACTTTTAAATATTAAAAACATTTTTTAAAACATTTTTAGAAAACATAGATTTATAAAAAAGGTTTTTCGATTGAATATAAAAATATGGCTGATTTTCCTTGAATACACTCTTTTGGTGTCTTGATTATTTAAAGAGAGGAAAATGAGAGGAAACATTAATTATCTTTAAATAGATATCTGATAAGAAAATTAGGATAATTATTTAGTGGTAGATCATGAAATTTCTTCATTGGAAACTCAAAATAGACAATCTCAATAAATAATGAGATTATAAAATATATCCCTTACTGCTTTGGTATCTTTTGAATCGTAAACCCCGTGAAAGATAGATCATAAAATTTATATGTAAAGAAAAATAATTTTCATGATAATTACCAGAAAATACATTCATGGGTAGTATATATTCCACATAAAAGGAACATGTGGTGAATATGACATGTATCTCACAGATATAAAAAGTGAAATGAAAATTCCTTACAATTTTGGTATCTTTTGAATCATAATACCCATTATAGAATAAAATCAGTTGAAACATTAAATATCCTGAAAATAAGTATGTTCATGACATGACATGTTAAAGGGGTAGTGTAAATACCTGGAAATTCCATATATATATATTTTAAATTATTTGGCATTATTATGAATTTGAAAAAATTGATGGCGCTTGATTCTCAGGCCTAGTGTGCCCATAACAGAATTTTAAACTTTTTTTAAGGTATATTCAGTAAACGTGTGAACGATAATTTCTATCTTTTGAACCGGTGCTTAGAATTGATATCTGAGGGAATCGTTGAATCTACAGTGATGAGTTTCACTTAAGGGAGGATTAACTTCAATGGTAGTAGATCAGGTGAAAATTTTAGTTTTACAGATTTTGGAAGAATAATAAAATAACATAAAAATGTTATTTTATTTTTCTACCAATAGTTCAGTGGAGGTGGAAGGACCACTGGGTTGTCAATCCTTTTAATGTCTTGACTCTTCTATTTCATAACCACACCGTTGATTGTTAAGAGGTTCATTAATTAAAACTCATTAATGAACCTCATTAATTATTACGATGTGTTAATCTCCCTACCCCTCTATTTAAATGAAGATTAGGCCTGGGTTTTTGACACGGAAGTGAAGAACCTTTGACGGAGTACCACAGCGTCTTCAAAAATCGAAGAATGGAGTCTTGGACGAAAACGTTAGAGGAGTCAATTCGGAAATGACGAATGCAGGTGGCTTCTTGAAACATTGACTCTTCTTCCACAACCACGACGTTTCCTCCAAATCCGAGGTAGGGGTTGCTTATGTTTAAATACAAGATAATTTTGTTCTTTTCATGTTCTTGAAAATCATGATGAATGTGGATCACCCAAAAAGAGTTGAACCACGATTCATATGAAATTGAGGGTTTTTTAGGAGATTTGGACGAGTTTAAATTTATCTTTGTGATGGATTGTTTATTACCCACTTGATATGATGCTAACGGGGAGGGATAATGCCAAAAAAACAAGGCCCAGACCCTTTTCCACTTCGTTATTGTCGTGTTCTTCAGGGGATAGATTTTCAACTCAATGGAATCTGGAATATGGGAGCCAAACAATCACGACAGCTTCCTAGGAGGCCTGTAGGCGTAAACGGAAGGGAAAACGGACCACTGGAGCTCACCAGGTGGCCCGCAGAACTTCTATCAGTGCGGCACCAGTGACTGACATTGGCGGGCGAGGGCAGTGGCCACAGAGGAGAGGCAGCGCTTGGAGGCACCGCGACTGACAATGGGGCTGCCGACGTCAGCTGACTGTGGTGGCAGCAGGGCGGCGTGTCGTCGCACGCCGCAGATGGAGTCCGCGACTTCGAAGTCGCAGCGGAGGGGGACCCATGCCCTATGGGCCCCACAGACAATAGGGCGGCACCTCATCGCTCCAATGATTAAATAACCTAAATAGATTTTCTGTTTAGGAAGGAGGGAAGCCACCTAGCCGGCGGACCATGCTAGCCATCCGGTCGGGTCACCAGGCGGGTCGCGCCTCGCCAAGGTGGGCCAGGCCGGTCCACGACCCTGCGGGCCGAGCCCATGGACCATCCCACTCAGGACACCCCATTCAATTCGGGCTGGGATGGGTCTGACTTGGGTTAGACCCAGACTGGTTCAGGTTGGTCCAGGTCAAGGCGGGTCGGGTCGGACCAGATGCATAACCCTTTTCGGCCCAGATACGCTTAAAAGTTCGTATCTCACAAACCAGACATCCTTTTGAAAAACCATATATGGCACTTGAATCCTTGGAATGGGAAGGTCCATTTAAGATACAAAATCTATTTTTTTTGGAGAAAGTTGGAGTACGAACGGGATGGATCAAACCCAAATCCAACTGGGCCCTCAACACAAAAATACCTATAACTCAGAGACCATGCATCTAGTTGATGCACCGTTTGTCATGTTGGGACCCTTACGACATTGAGGTCCTTTGGGTTACTCATTTTTGGAACAACGTGTTAGTTTAGGCACAACCGATATCTTGAGGAGCAGAAACTATAGAACTCAAGCGCACAGAGTGCGGAGAATCCTATGGTTGGATGTCAATTGAAGAGAGAACTTGTGTGGATCAGCATCATAGCGACCTTGTGGGGATCAAAATCATAGAGAGCCTATGTGGATCACCATTATAGAGAACCTATGTGGATCATCATCATAGTGAACCTCTTTGGATCAGCATCCTAGAGACCCTGTGTGGATCATCAGTGTGCGACCCGACGAGGACCAGCCTTAGAGCGGCCTGTCGTGGATCAATGACATACTACCCATTCGAAAGTTGTTTCCACTAGCCACACTAGGACGATGCATGCTGACTGAGCGTGTTTCATAAGATCTAGTGGTAGTGGCCTCTGATATTTTGAGGTGAGATAGATCCCCAAGTAGAAGAGGACTGTCCGGAGGCTGTGGCTAGAGTTTTTCTCTTACTTGAGACACCAGCAGAGAAAATAGTGATCCTAGATGCTTGACTCTTCTAGGTCATAACATGTAGATGGTGGAGCCTGAAAATCCAGTTACGCAATGAGGAGACCCTCACCTGGATGGACTTTGAAAGCATGTTTAGGGTGGAGTTCGTTCCAGCGACACTACGCTTTGTGTGTATTCAGGAGCTCCTACACTTACAGAAGGGCATCTTGATAGTGAATCAGTACTCGGTGAGATTCACTTACCTCTCACGCTACTCCACCAACATGGTACACGACCCTTTTTTAGGGTCTAGACCTTTTATTAGGGTATCCAGTGAGAGATCAGAGTGTCAATGATATCTCTCAATATCCTGATGCAGGCTGTAGTGCTCGAGCTAGCATTATTAGTGGAGAGATTCTTAATCGAGCAAGAACCGATGATGAGAGTAGCCACTAGGTGACAGGTATCCAAGTCATCTACAGAAAGCAGATGATGCATAATTCCATGTGGGCCATACCTTTCAAAATATGACCCTCAGATGTAGGGTTGTAGGTGCGGAGCTCACGAGGTAGAGCATGCCAGTAGAGGAGAAGACTGTGCTTCATGTGCGGTGGGTAGGGCCACATGGATCAAGACTACCCAACCCGCCATACTGACGATCAACCAACATTCGAGGGACCACCAAGGAATTGGTAGAGATTCGATTGAGGAGATCAGCAGGGTGAAAGACGTGGTAGAGGAGTAGGCCATGCAGTAGGTAGTGGGCGGCGATTTGAGGTTCTCCCGCCACCACCTCTAGGTGCTCCACCCCGAGCTCAGGGAGCATGCAGACATGGATGAGCACAGTTTTAGGAAGATGATTCCTACAACCATGGTGCTATAGAGATGATTTTAGGTGTGATCGGTGTCTACTCTACCCTAGTTTTAGTACTTATAGACACATGTACCATTCACACTTTCATTTCCATGGCTCTCGTTCAGATCTCAGAGATTCCGGTAGATCCATTGACTCGATCTTTACAATTAGAGACACTTATGGGAGAGTATTAGATGATTACACACTGGTTCCGATAGTGTGAGCTTACTCTAAGAGGCGAGATATTTGGCTGGGATATCTTAGTACCAGTGTCTAGGACTTACGATGTCATCTTGGTTATGGTCTGGTTATTCACAGTCCATGCTTAGATTAAACATTTTAGACAAAAAGTGTGGTGTGTCCTCAAGGATGGTACTAGGTCTTCCTTCACTAGAGAGAAGGGAACCGTTACAGCTCAGGATGGACTTTCTCGGAGGAGGGTGTAGCTGATCACTCATCAGTTGGCTATCCTTACCCTCGGAGCAGTTTCCGTGAGGAGTCCGAGTTATCCTATAGTGGTGGAATAGTATACTGATGTCTTTCCTAATGATGTTCGGGGACTACCTCCTCTCAGGGAGGTAGAATTATACACAGTACTGTACCTAGGGACAACACTGATATCTACACCATCATATCAGATGTCTTCTGTGGAGCTTCATGAGTTGCATGTACAGTTGGAGGACTTGTAGAGGAAGGGGTTCATAAGGCACATTGTTTCTCAAAGGGCATCCCTGATTTTGTTCACTAAAAAGGTAGATGGGAGTCCGAGGATTTGCATGGACTATAAAAACCTGAACTAGGTGACCACGATGAACAAGTATCATCTATCGAGGATTGATGATCTCTTCGAACAGCTTAAGGGAGATCGATAGTTTTTGAAGATAGACCACAAATGAAGCTATCATCAGCTCTGGGTACAAGATGTGGATGTACCAAATACAACCTTCAGATGATGGTGTGGCCACTATCAGTTCTTGGTGATGCCTTTTAGCATGACCACTGCCCTAGAAATGTTTATGGGACTCATGAAGGTGATCTTCCATCCTTAACTCAATCACTTCATGGTAGTCTTCACTGAATACATCTTGATATAATCAGCATCAGAGGAGGAGAAAGCCGCACACATGTAGATAGTTCTGGATAAACTCTGAGAGAACCAACTTTATGGAAATATTTCAAGTGCTAGTTATGGATACAAGAAGTCCACTTGCTTGGGAATGTTATCTTGGAGGCTAGAGTTGCAGTGGATCCAGTGAATATAGAGGCAGTGATTTCTTGGGAGCCACCCAATAGTGTGACCATGGTGCAGAGTTTACTGGGATTTGTTGGGTACTATCAGAGATTCATACCTAACTTTTCTAGAGTTGCTACACCCTTTTCATCTTTGACAAAGAATGGACAACCCTTTGTGGGGATTGAGAGATGCCATCAAAGTTTTCAGGAGCTGAGGTAGGGACTGATGAGTGCCATATCTTGAGGCTACCAGAAGAGGGTGTTGGGTATGTAGTTTACTATGACACATTAGGGACCATAATAGGTTGTGTTCTAATGCAGGAGTGAGAAGTGATTGCCTACAGCTCACCGTAGTTGAGAAAACTTGATATGAAATATGCTACCCATGACCTAGAGTTAACAGTAGTGGTCTTCCCCTTGAAGATGTGGCGACAATACTTTATGGGTGACCGTATTACATTCTACTCTGATCACAAGAGTCTCAGGTATATCTTATCACAGAAGGTCATGAACCTGAGATAACGACGATGGATAGAGTTCCTCCGGGACTATGACTTTGAGATAGTATGTACTCCTGGGAAGGGGAACATGGTGGTAGACACACTCAGTAGGTGGTCCGGTCTACAGTTGCTGAGTGAGGAGATAGAGTAGCTAGCCACATTATAGATACCCTTCATTGATATATATGGATAATATTACCTCTAGTCTATGAAAATTACTCCCCCAATCCTTCAGTGAGTCAGGGAGGCACAACTTGAGGACGTTGACTGCAAGGCTCGACGTGCTCAAATATCCTCAGGAAAAGCTCCTGATGGATTTTATGAAGCTAGGGAGCACGTCATTCTCTTTATAGGATGCACCATGGTGCTAATGATGCTACAGGAGGAGGTTTTGAGGGATTTCCATACATCCCCTTTAGTGGTATATCCTGGAGTGGTGAAGATATACCAGGACCTCTGATGTTAGTACTGGTGGCCAGTGATGAAGAAAGCAGTGACAAAGTTTGTAACATGATGCCTCACTTGTCAGCAAGTGAAGGCCAAGCATCAGATACCGGTAGACTTATCTCATCCACTTGAGGTGCCGGAATAGAAGTGGGATGGTATGTCCATGCACTTCGTGATAGGGATACCATGTATAACTAGGGGCCATGATTCCATATGGGTGATTGCTGACCAACTCAACAAGTTGACCCACTTCCTACTCATATGAGAGTAGGGATCAGTAGAGAGCTTGGGACACCTATACATACATGAGATTGTATGACTTAACGGGGTGCCATCGACGATCATCTCAAATCACAATGTATGTTTTACATCATGATTGTGGAAGGGATTACTTGAGGCATTAGGGACTCAGCTATGTTTGAGCACCGCCTTCCATCCTCTAATAGATGGTCAGACGAAGCAGACCATTCAGACACTTGAGGACATGCTTCGTTCTTGTGCCCTTGATTTTAGCCATAGTTTAGAGGACCACCTACCACTAGTGGAGTTTAATTAAAAAAATGGTTATCACTCTACCATCAGCATGGCTCCGTTTGAGGAATTTTACGGGCGACCTTGCAGGTCACTATTATGCTAGACAGACCTAGAAGATTCAACACTTATGGGTCTAGATTTGGTATAGGCTACCACGAAGAAGGTGAAAATAATCCAGGAGAGGATGAAGACTACATAGGGCCTGTAGAATTCTTATACCAACATGAGATGGAGACCCTTGTAGTTTGAAGAGAGAGACCATGTCTTCCTATGGGTTTCACCCTGATGAGGATTACAGAGGTTTCTCTAGGGCGGAAAGCTATCTATGAGGTTCATCGGACCTTTCTAGATCCTTAAAAGAGTAGGCAAGGTGGCGTACCATCTATCTCTTCCCCCAAAGATGAATCAGGTGCATAATGTTTTCCATGTGTTGCAACTAAGTTGGTACATGCATGATCCATCATACATTATCAACTAGTGTGAGATAGACATTCACGATGGAGCAACGTTTGCAGAGTTCCCATTGGAGATAGAGAATCAAAAAGACTAGGTCCTTCAGGGGTCGACGATTCATCTATTGCAAGTTCATTGGAAGCACAAGAATCTCCATGAGAGTACATGGGACCATGAGGCTCATACGTGCTCAGTACCCCCATTTGTTCCTCTAGTTTTGTTGTACCTTTAAGGGATGTAAATCCCTAAGGGGTGGGAGATAATGTAAAGACCCAAAAATTACATATATATTTTTTAAAATTATTTGGGATTATTAAAAGTCTGCAAAAAATTAACGGTGCTTGATTCTGAGGCCCGGTGTACCCAGAATAGAATTTTGAACTTTTTTGAAGGTATGTTTAGTAAACGTGTGAGCTGTAATTTCTATCTTATGAACCGATGCTCGGAATTGAAATTTGAGGGCACCATTGAATCCACAGTGACATGTTTCTCTTAAGGAGGCTAAACTTTGACCATATTAGGTGAGGTGAAAGGGTTAGTTTTATAGCTTTTTTAAGTATAATAAAATAACATAAAAATGTTATTTTATTTTTCTACAATAGTTGAACGATGGTGGCAGGACCGCTGGGATGTCAATATGTTTAATGTCTTGACTCTTCTGTTTCATAACCACACTATTGAGAGTTTATATGTTCATTAATTAAAACTCATTAATTATTATGATGTGTTAATCTCTATACCCCTCTATTTAAATGAAGATCGGGATTGGGTTTTTGAGATGGAAGTGAGGAACCTCTGATGAAGTACCGCAACATCTTCCACCAAAGAAGAACAGAGACTTGGAAAAAAATGTTGGAGGAATGAATCCAAAAACGAAGAATGTCGAAGGCTTCTTCAAACGTGGATTATTCTTCCACAACTGCGATGTTTCCTCCGAATTCAAGGTAGGGGTTGTTTATGTTTAAATTCAAGAGAATTTTGTTCTTTCCTCATTCTTAAAAATCATGACAAACACGGATCAACCAAAACGAGTTGAACCACTATTTTTATGAAATTGCGGGTGGTTGTTGTGGGAGATTTTAATGGGTTTAAATTTATCTTTGTGATGTATTGTTTATTACCCTCTTGATATGATGCTAACGTGGAGGGTGTGGGACAAAAGAATAAGGCCCAGACCCTTCACCACTTTGTTTTTGTCACGTTCTTTAGGGGACGGATTTTCAACTAGATAGAATCTCAAATCCGGGAGCCAAACAATGATGAAAACATATCAAGAGGCCCATAGGTACAAATGGAATGGAAAACGGACCACCAAAGCTCACCCGGTGGTGCACAGAAGTTCTGTCGGTGCAGTGCCGGAGGGCGTCGGCGGTGGCCGCAAAGGAGAGGTGGTGCCCAGAGGCACTGTAGTAGACAACAAGGCAGCTGACGTCAGACAACCGTGGTGGCAGCAGGGTGGTGCACTATCGCGCACCGCGGATGGAGTCCGCGACGGAGGGGGACACGCGTCCTATGGGTCCCGAGGATAGTAGGGCGGCGCCATGTTGCATCACCGGTTAAATAACATAAACAAATTTGTTGTTCGAGAAGGAGGGTGGCCACCCGGATGGCGAACCAAACTAGCCACCAGGCCAGGTCACCTGGCCGGCCACACCCAGCTGAGGCGGGTCGGGCCGGTCCGCGGCCCTGCCGGCCGAGCCCGTGATCCATCCCACTTGGGATGGACCAGCATGTTTGGGATGGGCTGGGTCTGACTCAGGTTAGACCTAGATCGGGTCAGGTCGGCCCAGGTCAGGGCAGGGTGGGTCGGTCTGACCGGGTCAGACTGGACCCAGACCCCTTTTAGGCCGAGATACGCTTAAAAGGCCATATCTCACAAACCAGACATCGGTATGAAAAATCGTATGTGACGCTTGAATCCTTGGAATGAGATAGCCCTTTTGAGATAATCCACATGAGTTTTGGAGAAAGTTGGATTATGGTCGGGTTGGATCGAACCTGAATCCAACCAGGCCCTTGACACTAAAATGCCTATAACTCACAGACTAGGCATCCGATTGACGCATTGTCTGTTGCGTTGAGACCCTTATGACATGGAAGTTCTTTGGGTTACTTCTTTGTGGAATATACTGGAATTTATGGCACAAATGATATCTTGAGGAGCAGATACTATGAAACTCAAGCACACCGAGTTTAGAGAATCCAGTGGTTGGCTGTCAATTGAAGAGAAACCCTGTGTGGATCATCATCATAGTGACCCTGTGGGGATTTGCATCATAAAGACCTTGTGTGGATCAAAACCATAGAGACCCTATGTGTATCACTATCATAGAGACCCTCTATAGATCATCATCATAGAGACCCTGTGTGGATCAGCAGTGCACGACCTGATGAGGACCAGCCTTAGAGCGGCCCATCCTAGATCAGTGATATACGACCCTGTGTGGATTGACAATAAAACAAATTCTTCGTGGTTGAGTTGTGGAAACTTCCCAATGGAATAAAATGATATATCATAAGACTAATAATCTTTATTACTGAACTCTGAGTTGTATACCTAGTTTGAGTTGAGTCTTTTTCTTTTTTCTTTGTGATTGATATCATGTATTATGGTTTTTCCTTTGTGGAATTCAAAGAGACCTTCAGGGGTCTTTGCGTCCCTACTGGGTATTATTATACTCACTCATGCATGGGATTCTCCTAAACCTTTTTGTGTCTTGTGCAGATGATGAGAAGCTTGGCTAATACTTTAGGGACCCAAGACCAAGCTGTACACGGAGGTGACATGTTGACATGGAGAGCTGCATAGGCGAGTTGTACCTACCCTTTAGGTAGGATCCCGGGTGAATGATTTTCGGAGTTAATTTATGTTGTATTTGTATCTTTTCCATTGGGATTGTATTATGACACCTTTAAATTCATTACATACTTTAACTAATATAGTTTTACTACATGGTTTGTATCTTGTTGCATTCTTGATCTGTGTGTTTTTAGGTTTAAAGGCAATGCCTTCCCACTTTCAAATATTTGCCTTTCCGGTGATAGTCGCCAAACCCTAGCCTATGGAAAGCGGGCATGGGGTAGTCACAAAATTAGCCCTAGGGGATGGTTTTTGGTAGGTAGTATATACACCATACAAAATTCATGAGTGGGGAAAATGGCATAAATCTCTTAGTGAGACTAGAAATCCATTTCCTTAAGTTTTTTCACTTGAAAACACTATAGACTCATATATACTAAATATAAATTTAATATAAATATGTTATAAAACTATAATCATAAATATAATACCACATACTATTTACTTATACCATTTATCCCTTTTTTATTAACAATTCTTAGTTAAAATTAGTGTTTTGGGTAATAATTTCTTTGTTTTTCAAGTATGTTATCATTTGGAAATTTTGGTCCTCATAATTTTTTAATGGTTAAATAAATTTCAGAATTATAATAATGATATAAATATATTATATATTTAGTTGATAAATATTTAAAATCAATCATAAATTTTGGAGATAGATAAATGAACTCCACATTTCATAGAAATTGTAGGTCGTACGTACGCATAAATGCTACTTCCAGTTTTTAAAAGATGAAAAAATAATGGTAAAAAATAATTAACCTTTATATAAATATTAATTAATATATATCATATATTTTCATTTAATCTAACATTATTGACATCCATGTAAAATGGAAATGAAAAACACATCAAATTGGTTCACGAGGCAGTAGTACGCCATACACATGAGCAACATTATTGTTTTCAAACAAATTAGATCGTAAGAAGTTATATGTGATGTTATATTTAAATAATTATTTTTAGGTCATTTATATTACATATATTCATTAAATTTATCCTTATTATATTCCATGTAAATATTTAGTAAAAAACGAAATAAATTTCTACCCGAGGTTGTAATCACCATAAACACAAGCGATATTATCATACCACCAAGGAAATGGAAATTAGAAAATATATTTGTTATAAAATTTTAATAATTATAATTATGTTATAAATATCATATCTATACTTTAAATCCATAATTATAACATACCATGATAGGTGGTGATGTAAAACGATTTACATCAGTTTGTGAGGCGGTAGTCCGCCATACACACGAGCGATATTATTATTTCTCATTTGAGGGAAGATGAGATGAATATTGGTCATGTACATAACATAAAAAAATATCAGTATATTGAAGATAATTATGTTATTATATTATAACTTTTTAATAAAAAATTAGTGAGTTGTAAGAAAAAATAAAATTAAAATCTCAGTTATGAACATTGCCTCTTCTTCAGACAACCCCTTTAGGTTTACACCAAAAATATTTCTAGGTTTTATTTATGATAAAAAAAGGAATATAAGATATTTTAATGGAATTATGTAAGGTATTTGGGAAGGAATATTCATAACTAATGTTTTTTGGAAGTGTGAGCATGATAGGAGATGAGGTGACCATTTATAAGTGTGGGAGAGGACACACTTGGAATTTTGGAAAACAATGAATTACACCCTTGTTTTTCAAATTCAAAAGGACTAAAAAATATCCCATTATAGAGGCATGGAATATATAAGGTATAAATATAGACATAAAATAATAATTTTACAATTTTTAGTTCTTTTTAACCCTTATATTTTTATATTAACCCCCTGGTAAACCCGATATTACCTTTACAGCGGTAACTAGTTTTTACTATTTTAAATAATAATTATAGTAGAAAATATATTTAATATTATTATATAATATTAATTATAATAATTAAAAATATTAAAAATATTTTTCCAAATTCAATTTACATAAGTGGCATAATTTAATTTGAAATTAAACCCATAGACGGAGCGAAAAAACAATTTTCTAATAGAATTTTTTTCAAAAGTACAAAAAGTTTTTATATCAAATAAAAAATATAATTAATTAAAAATAACTCAATCAGAGTAATAATAATATAATTTAGCAAATTTTACTTTTAAAATATTTTTTTGTAAATTCTTTATAATAATTGACACTTTTTAATACAAATCAGTATTTTCACTATTCATCAAAAAAATAATATTTTCATATTATTCTCAAAAAATAAATCTATTATAATTCAGAAATGTTGATTTAAAAAATTAATTTCATTTTTTAAAATTATTTTTCAAAAATTGATCAAAATTATTTTTAAAATAAGTGTAAAAAATGCGACAAAAATGTTTTTTTTAGAAAAATACAGTTTTTAAGCTTAAAATTGGATTTATTCTTATATCATACCTTGAAAATACATAAGATGATTGTTAAAAAACATTATTAATTATATAATATATAAAGTATATTAAAATTATTCACCAAAATTTCTTTATTTAATTTATTTTGTTAAAACACGTTTGTGCGCATAAAAATAGTTTTTCATAAAAAGATTTTCTCTTTCATTGAAATGGTTTTTATTATCATTTATAATTAATTGGTAAACAAATAGTTAATTATATATATATGTTTAAACCATATATTTTCATAATTTACATAATCCTATTCATACACATCATTTGAATAACTAGGTGAGAATAAATATTAATATTTTAATATAATGTATCGTAGTTTGTTAAAACTCAGTGTTGTGTTTAATGAAAGCTATCAAAAAAATTTAATTTATTTGGAAGAAAATATTTCATAAAATCTCATGGTGTTACATTATATGCCCATTAAAATGAAGTTGTTCCAAAATATTTGTCTCAGTCATCATAGGTTTAACATTTGAGAATTCCCTCATAGAAACCCACATCGTATAAATGAATAATAAAACCCCTTTAAGAAGGGAATGTCAGAAACATAATGGTTACCTGAAGTAATATATAACTAGGTTTCCACAAAGGGAGAAATTTTTTAGGAAATTAAAATATTGACATGGAAGAAAAACTAATTCCATAGGACTAATATAGAGTGATAGATAACATGGTCAAAATAATTTTAATGAACAAAATACCATAAATATATTATTTGTGAAAAGACCATGAATTTTTAAAAATTGAATGTAAATGATGAAATTTTATGTTAAGATAATTTTCACTAAAGTATAGGGTTTTATTTACTGAAATTATAATTAACATGATACAATTACCTTATTTTATTTATTTCCATTTCATAAGAACAATCTCATTCTTTGGTTGCGCTAAGATTTCTTTTCCCTTCATCTCTTACTCTAAGAAATGAAGATGATTTTTTTCATTCCCAAAGCTCTAAAATTAACTTATAATGAATCATAAGACCCATAAAATTATGGAAATTCATTCATACTCTCTATATATATTTACCAAAACAAAAATCATTATAAAAGGTTATCCAATATGGATAAATCATACTTTAATATATAAATCCTTAATAATAATAAAAAAAGCTCAACTTAACCCATTCTAAAAATGGATAACCTTAAGGATCCTCCATAAATTGTTTGAAAAATATTGAAATCCAACCATTTATAATGAGGGTTATCATCTTAAAATTAATCCCCCAATAAATATAAGGTACCTATTAATTTCACATACAAAATATCTGAATACCTTTTTCATATATTTTACTGAAACATAGTAATAGCCTATATTACTATAAAACCTTAATGAAATCATGCATGATTTCAAAAAAATAACATCTCTCCTTATTCCATAAATAAACCATATATTATCAAATATATTCCATAAATTTAAAATATTTTAGACTCCATCAGATATATCATAAACCACTTTATCAACAAATCACTAATAAGTTCTAAATACATCAATACTATCTCATTTTCTTTAGCATAATCAAACGTATATTTATGTCATTATTATATCAACATCATTCACATATTAAGGGTTTTATTTACCCTAATCATTTATTATCTAAAATATCACATTACCACTAAATCACTTTTCTTGGTTCCCAATACCATTCAACACATATTTTCACTTCTTCAAAGAAAAATAATCACTAAACAACCATTTGGAGTTCCATGATTCTTATAACCATAATTCCATTGAAAAATATATTTCTAAAAAATAATGCTCAAATCCCAATATATTAATATTTTAATAATTACACTTCCTTCTTAAACCATTAATTAAGATCTTTCATCTTATTCCATAATAATTCATGTCTTTAATTTTCCATTTATTGTCTCTTTATCATCAACTGGAAAACCTTTACTCCTACAACTTTACTGATCTCCTTCTTATTATTTCCCCATAGGACATCAATTTTGATAATTACCATTCTTTCTACATTTAAAATATTTGGTCACCAATGAATCCTTAGGGAAACCATTATTCTCATCCATTTCTGTAATTTAACTTTTCATTTTTCATCAGCAATTACTTACTATATTCCATTGTTTTCCACATGACAAACTTTATCTTGTTCCTTTGATACATTCACTTGAGTGAATATTCCCACATTCTAGATTTATTAAAAAATATACCTTCTTTCCTCTATGACCTCCACCATTCTATGTCTTTTAGAACTCTATCCTTAACTTATTTGATGAGTTTGATTGTTAGTTAATATGAAAGTTATTAATCATATACATTGATAACTAATTAGGAATAATCACATTATCTTTTATTCCAATCATCATCCCATTTTAATTCTCATCAAAATATTGTACATCACATTAAATATTCACCAGTTCATTATAGTTTTAACCATTGACTAAAACCAAAGAGCATATTATGAGAAACACTAATCATAATGAAAAACCACATAATCATGAAAAATAAATTATTGGATGCCTAAATCAAGACTCATTCTCTTTAATATATGATACTGTAGGTTTATCCTAGATCATCAATGATCATCATATATTCAAATAATTCCTGATGGTTCATAAATAAAAAGTTAATTAACATAAGAACATCCATGGGTTGTGTCAAATCAAGTGCATAGTAAGGCTCATTATTGTGTAACAAGTAAAGATCAAGTCAAGCCCAATATTCCTTTTTCGAATTTATTTACCCCCCAAGTACATTTTTTTCAGAACCAAATCCACATACAGTGTCCATACCAAGATGTATTTCTAGATAAACCATATAATATCTTTCTTACCAAAACATTAGGATATTATCAAATACTTAGTCTTATCCTAAGGGTTCTCACCAGATATTTATCATTTTAGTTTATATGATTAAATAAACATTTCTATGATACCAAATATAAATACCCTCACTTATCATAGATAGATATAACATCTTAATATATTAATATTCATTGCATAAGATAACTATCCACTCCAAAATCATATGGGTCTAGTGCCTTTGGTAACTTGGATAAATAAATAAATGGTTAATAAGTGTACTATGTCATCTAACACTTAGTTATTCATAACTAGTTCCCTTCATATACATATTATACATAATTCCATTATTTATAACCTAAGGAAAGGAAACATAAGAAAGGGTGAGCTCAAATGTTGAACAAGGGTAAACTAGGGAGATGTCAACATGATATGAGCATAATGGTATGTAAATGATATTTGAAAACCAAACCCTACATATAATAAATCATAAAATTTAGTCATCGAATAAATATTAGAAGTTCATAAGTCATGAATCATAAAGTAATCAAAGAACATTATCCATGAGAACATAATATTGGCATAAGACATAGATTTTGGGAAAACACATAACCATAAAAAACCCTATGGCAAGGATACCCAAAAAGAGATTCATAACATGTTAGTCTTGGGAGAAAAAACCATGTACCTACATTAGGATTGGGATAACCACATGTGTAATTTCTTTTTTAGGCATGGGCTATCCACCAGTGTACCCTCTTTTTTGGTCTTGGGCTAACAACCCATGAACCCTATTTTCAGGATTGGGATAAACTTCTGTGTACCCTCTAAGATCATTGAAAAATAATCATTACCCAATTCATAGAAGATAGATGTACGTACCGCCCAACAAATAATAAAAATCATACCTATAAGTTCTATAAGATCATAAAATGTTCATCATAAGTGAAAAAAATGAAACAATGGGTTTGATAAACATTTCTTCATAGCATAAACTAGGGAAATGGGTTTCATAAACATTTCATAATCTCATCATAGAATAACCCATGGAAAAATAAATGTGTTTTATCTTTTCATTATAACAACAATCCATTTAGATAAATAATAATAATGGTATCCTTAGATCATTTCCCTATTTAAGCATAAGTAACATCAAATGGTATCATCTTAGATGGAAAAATTATTTTGAAAGATCACTAGGAACATTTCTTGAGTAAAATATCTTTTCCACTTTGAAAATCAATTTTTCAAAATAAAAATTCCTAAAACATTCTAAAAATAAATTTTTTGAAAATAAAATTGGAACCATATAATGGAAGCTTTAAATAAATGATTGGTCATGATGGCAGAAGATTTTGTTCATGATTTATATGTTTAGACAAATATTCTATTTATATTTTCAATAAAATTTAAAAGGTAGTTGTTTGAAAAAAGATAAGAAGATTAATTTTAAACAATTTTTAAAAAATTAATAAATGGGTAAAAATATATTTAAACAATAATATGATAATAGTAAAAAAAATTCTTTAAATGTTTTTTTATAAAACATGTATTTCTAATAAAAATATTTTTTTTATTGAAGAGAGAAATAATGTCGATTTTACTTGAAAACATTTTTTTGTATCTTGAATAATTAAAGGGAGAAAAATAAAATAAAATAGTTTTTATTAAGAAATAACCAGAGGAGAATAAAATACATGGAAATTATTGAGATTTAGAACCAGTAATTTTATCATTGGAAACTTAATCAAAGATAATCCCAATAAATAATGATATTTTAACATATATCCCTTACTGATTTGGTATATTTTGAATCATAAACCCGAATAAATTGATATCCAAAAAAGGATATGTAAATCCCCATAATTGTCATTAGTTTCATCATAAATTACATTTATATACAATATATATGCAATGTGTAATGACCCGCGTTTTGAACCGGGTTAAAAAGTGGAGAAATTCGAACTTTTCCAATTACTGAACCGGTCGTTTTTAGAACCGAGATTCGGAATGAGATTTCGAAGGTTTGATCCCTTCCTTTTTATGTTTTTGGGCATGGGCGAAGGCCCGTTACGTTTCTCGGGTGGCCCGAGGGGTTTCGGAATCACTGAACCCCAGTTTTTAAAGAGCTGTAGAGGGTGCATGGTTGACGCACAGGTTGACCAAGTCGTGAGACCTAAACCAAGTGTCCCAAATAAGGTGGGTAGTGGCTTGCACACGGGCTGTGCACAGTTTCCCAAATAGTGTGCCTAGCTGGTGCAGCGGGTGTCTTGGAGGCAGTAGACCCCTCACGGTTTGCGCACAGTTTGGCAAACCGTGCGGTTTGGGTGTGTTAGGTATTTTAATAAAATTAAAAATGAAAAGAAATAAAATAAAAACCTAAATATCTAATACCTAACCCTCTTCCCTCACTCGACGAACAACCCAAGGGGGCTCTCCCTACCACGCGCTCGACCCCCCACCTCGTACTCCCTTCGACCGATGATTCCTCCTTCGTTCTTGGTGATTCTTCTTCCGAATCTCCATGGTATGTCCTTCTCCTCCCTCTCCTCCTTGTTTCAAGCCTTTTTTCAGCATATTCGTCACCCGGTGAGATTCGGCCGAACGCCCTAGGGTTTAGGGTGATCTGACTTTTGGTTTCTCTTTATTCTAGGTTTGTGTGGAAGGCTTCTCGGGTCGTCTTTGGGTGTATTCTGGCGATCGCCGCCGAAGGTGAAGCGATTTTCCACGTTTTGGTCTTTCGTCTTGGGTTTTCGGTAGGGGTTTATTATTCTGGTTGGTTTCGCATATCCCAAATTAGTGTCTTTATGCATTTTAAGGTTTTTTGGATTAATCTTATAGTGCGTTGGATGTTTTGGCATGGTTTCGGGTCGCCAAAGTCTAATAGACTCTCCTGCGTAGGCATAGGTACGTATTTATATATACGTGGGTTCCCCTGATGTGCGTATATTCGTGCATGGCAGCGAATATACATGTACGGGGCTAGTTGTCCCCATTTCATATATAAAAGTGCATGCGCAGGTGAGCGGAGACATGATTATGTGTATAAGCATGTGTGTAAGGATCCTCTTGCGCACGCTCATGGCCAATCAGAGCGTGTGCATAGAGGCTAGGGGTACTTATACGTATGTGAAATCACATATGTCTCGTGGGGGAGCAGCAGCGGAAACTTTAGTTAGAAATCGCCAAGAGATGGAGTGGACGGATGGATCCACCTTGAGGTAGGGTCCTCTCCTTTCCCTTTAATTTAAAGTGAAGCCTTTAAAGAGTTTAACACTGCATTGCTTTAGTAAGTTAACTATGCAATTTAGTTTCAATTAAATGCTTTTGTGCAGTGAGTGTGAATTGCAGGGACAAGATTAAAATGGTTTCTTGGTCACTAAACTAACGATTTAATAATAAAACCCCTCGATCAGAGGTGCGCTATATTCAAGATAAAAGTAGGAAGTAGAATCTTATGCTTGCCTGCTAAATTCTTGTTATGCTTTGGTGATAGTTGATGATGTCATGTTTCCTTTGAATGGTACCAAATGGTTAAATCATGACAGTTGTACCATTTTTATGAAATGGTTAAACTTGAATAAAATAGACTAGGGTGGTAAGACCATGCCTTAAAATAATGGAATAAGCACGAATTATATCAATGGAATGGATCTTGTGAATGGGACTTACCTAGGAGGGGTAGTCCATAGCACCTATTTATGCTTTGTAAATCCCCACATGTCTTTGAAATTATTTAAAAGGAATGGAGAATGAATTGTGGGTTAGCCAATACCGTACATGAGTGGGTTGCCTCATATACCTTATATAAATGTGATGAATATGTTACTTTCTTGATATAGATACTTAAGTGGATTTGAATTTAAGTATATTTGTATGAATGTGATTATAACCTTTTATGTGGATATGGGATGTATGATTGTTTTTTATTGTGATATATTTCTTTGAATTCTTATGAGGTAATGCCATAAACAGTATACTATAGACATGGTTTTATTGTGAGTGCGCACATGTAGATGCCACATAATGCATGATAATAAATGTGAGTACATGTCTGGAAGGGAGGCATTCTTACCCCTTTCCAGTTGACTTCTAGTGATGTTTTACGTGTTTGGATGAGAGGCAGTTATACCCCATTCCAGTATTATAAATGTGACGAATGGGAGGCAGTTATACCCCATGATAGTATTATGAATGAACGTGATGGAAGGGAGGCATTCTTACCCCTTTCCAGTATCTTTTAGGAACGAGAGGCATTTTTACCTCATTTCCATTTTATACTAGGTATGAGAGGAATTCTTACCTCATGCTCACTATCTTCAGCTGATGGGTGGGAGGCATGCTTACCCCATGCCATCTTTTATAAATATTTACATATGTAACTATAGTGGCATGATCAGACTGAGATCCCGGCAATGAGCCGAAGCTGGTATAGCCGTCAGGTTCCCTTTGGGAAACCTGGATGGGTGTTGTTATTCTATGCTGATCAGCTTACTTATTTATGCTATACCTGCTTACTATTTAATTGAATAAAAATTGTCTGGTTTGGGTTATACACCGGTGGTTCCAGCCTACTGAGATTTATATCTCACACCCTACTCGGGCCGCCATTGCACTGGGGTAACCGAGTAGACCTTTCTTGTTTAGAGGACCTAGGTTGGTTGTTGTATTGCTTGTACTTGGGGATAGGAGAAAAGGACCGAGCGAGATCTCAGGATGCTCAGGAGAATGCCCGTCGGGCCTTGCTGCATTTTCTTTATTCTTTTATATTGTATTGTAAGCATGATGTATTGTTTCTTGTTTTCACATTGTATCATTCATCATCCCTATATCATGTAAACTGGATTTGGACACCTTTTATAAAAATGATCACTATTTGTCTTCCCCTGGTGTTTGTTCATTTTTTATCTATTACTACTTCCGCTAATTTTGTGTTTCACTCTGATAATACCACTTTGCAACTCTGATAAGAGGGTATAGTCTCCCCACTATCACCTCCTAAGACCCTCGCTGCTAGTCGGCAGCCTCTGGCGTACGGGGAGACACACTTGAGGCCATGTGGCGACTGGTCCGGCCACCAGTTGATGGTGAGCCAGGCCGCGACGTTACAAAGTGGTATCAGAGGAGTTTTCTCTTCTGATTCATTTTACTATTTGGCAACTTTAGATAGGGATAGAAAGGAACTGGAAATTGGTAATGAGTTGTGTCCAGGATTGGCCACCCCGTGCACCGGGAAAAGCCAAATCGCCTCGAATGAAATTATTATTTTAATGATTTTGATTGTTACAGTTGATTTAATTTCACCGTTGGGTGACACACATGTTTTCTATTGATACTGTTGATGCAATTTTGGGTTCTATGTCTGTTGCAACCCGATGATACAAGGGTATTCCATCTCATGCATCGTATAGGCACATTGTTATAAATCACATGCCATGCCATCTAGGATGAATTAGTAATGCCTGCTGTTGTGATAGGTAATATGGTATTTATTCTATGCTCCTGTGATATAGCATGTTCTATGTTGCTTCTTACGATAACATACTGTTTTTGATCAAAAATGAAATTGGTTGCTTTTGCTAAATTAAGTGATTGCGGTTACGACAAGAGCCAATTTTCAGTTGTAAGGTGCATGGGCACCATATAGCTGGGAAATGGTAACCTGTGTAATCGGATTTCTGAAAAAGGGCTGCTAAAGTTTTAATTGTAAAATGGAATTGGTTTTGATTAAATGGAGCCAAATGCCAAATTGTATGGTGTATGGGCGCTTTTCAGATTGGTAGGTGGCCACCCTTATGATTGGATCATTGTATTTGAGCATATTGACATTTTAAATGTCATCGATTTTGTTTAATGGGAGCCAAATTTCAATTTATGGAGTGTATGGGCACTACATGGGTTAGGAAATGGAAACCCATAAGGAATGTAATGGAAGGATGCTTTGTGTGATGTTTATATGTGTAAAAGATGTTTGATTTTGATATGAAATGTTTTGGCTTGTTGGGACCCTCGTAGGTTGCCTAGTGGTTAAAAGGAAGTTGGTTGAAACTTTCCTGTTATGCTTTGAGCTGTTTGATAAAATGATCAAGTGCCTAGTGAATTTTTGTTTGGAAATGGGTACTTGATGTGTTGAATTTAATATTTTAAAGTGATTAAATGATAAATGTGAATAAATATAAAGGGCTTGGAAAAAGGAACCTGTAGTGGTGTCCTCTGTTGAGACCCCGTGTGTGGGTAGGTTAAGTCTTTCTTGTGAGTGCCTTAGAATGGAACCTTACGCATTTTCCGTAGGCTGTTTTCTTTTAGAAATGACGTTAAATGTTAGGATTTGAGCCTGATGACTTTTGTTGGGCATGACCAAGTGCTTGGGTCGACGCTTGTTTTTCGTGAGGGGCTAGCCCGTGGTAGGTAGCGCCCTTAGAGCTTATGTGCTTGGCTTGTTCGGTGAACATTCTGAAGTTTGGTACTATTCGGGTACCATTGTGCCGTGTAGGACTTCAAGTTCTAATGACACCCTTGTTCGGATGGGTGGTCATGCTTCTTTTGATCTTATTAAGGGACTGAGCATTAGGTAATGCTCTGTATCAGTTGGTTCGACATTCCTCGGGCATGGTCAGTCGCATTTTTGGTCATTTAACCCTTTCTTTTTTGCGCAGTAATGGATGACTTGACATGTCATCGTCCAAGAGAATGATCGTATGGGGAAATACGAAATTTGGCAACATCTCTTGCGCTGCTGTGTACGGTCTCGGGTCATCTCTGTGGTAGAGTGACCTGAGCATTTGAGAATAAAGTTTTCCCAATGCTCGGGATGATTTTCGGAAGACTAGGGTGGTTGACACGCCAGTATTGTTTCTTTGGATTCCTTATACGTTTGACGTGGTGATTGTGGCTTGGAGGAGCGACAGACGTCCGTTCAGTTAATTATGAAAAAGTCTACTTATGAGCATCTTGTGTTTCTCCTTTTGATGACGCCGACCCTTCTAAGGTGGGAAGCGTCATGCCAGTTGAGTAAAGTGTGTACTTCCGAGTATAAGGAACACGCCAAGAAGGACCAACTTGTAAAATGATCAATTTTGGCTCGAATGATTTTGGATTTTGGTGGTAAGGTTGATCGACGAATGCCTCGTGTGGGAAGAGGCATCGTGGTCGGTTGAAATCTTGATGTGTCGGCAGGTGAAGCAGAGTATCCTCTTTAGAGTCAACCATGGGTGGTTCGAATGATCTCCTTTCTAGTTTTTGGGGATAAATAACTGGAATCTGTTTTCAATCTTCTTAGTGTACTCTGCTATGCGACGAGCCTGTCCGCTATCTTTCTTTCGTCCTGGATGCGCTAAGAGAGCGTCGGTCTTATGCCACGCTAAAGTTTAAAAAGCTGTTGATCTTGGTTGGTTGTTCCCTTTCGTCATTGCACACTGCATGCATGGTTTTGTTCGTGGTTTTATCTTTGAGACGTCACCAAGAGTTGGGTATGAGATTTTTGGTGAACTTCGTTGTGGTGAATGCGGGATGCCTTTGGAGAAGGCATTGTTGTTCAGCTTGTAAAGCGCCAGCCGCCTAAACCGGGCATCTTCTTGAATAGTCAGCTGGAGTGGCTTGAATATTTTTGGCTTGGGCCTCGAGGTAGATGGGGAAATCGACCGTTTTATTGATTCAAAATCATGATAGGTGCGTCGTTGGAACTCTTAGAGCGTGATTTTGAAAGACAGTTCAAAAGGTGGTGGAGCTGTGGTTTGAGTCTTTGGTGTTTAACGTGAAAAATCTAAGGTGGGAAGTACCTCTGTTTGGTTGCTTGACGAGATGATGATGTGATCACATCTCTTGTGGAATGGGCTCGGGTAAGAGCTTTCATGTTGGTTCGGTGGGAAAACGAGCGTTGGCTCGGGTGTTGTTGACTTAAGTTTTGTGTGCTTAAGTGGATGATCATGGAGTATTGAACGTTTGGAAACGTAACACGATCGTTGAACGAAGCTTCACGACCCTTATAGGTCGAATGAAGTGTGTGTTGTTCCTGAGGGCTTCTCAGGGACAATAAGTTCTAAGGTGGGATGGTTGTAATGACCCGCATTTTGAAACAGGTTAAAAATTGGAGAAATTCGAACTTTTCCAATTACTGAACCAGTCGTTTTTAGAATCGGGATTCAGAATGAGATTACGAAGGTTGGAACCCTCCCTTTTTATAGTTTTGGGCATGGGAGAAGGCCTGTTAAGTTTCTTGGGTGGCCCGAGGGGTTTTGGAAGTGCCAGACCCCAGTTTTTAGAGAGCTTCAGAGGGCGCACGGTTGGCACACAGGTTGACCAAGCCATGCGGCCTAAACCATGTGGCCCAAATCAGGTGGGCAGTGTCTTGTGCACGGGCTACGCACGGTTTCCCAAACCATGTTCCAAGCCCGTGCAGCGGGTGTCTTGGAGGAAGTAGACCCTGCACAGTTTGCGCACGGTTTGGAAAACCGTGTGGGTTAAACTGTGTGGTTTTGGTGTGTTAGGTATTTTAATTAAATTAAAAATAAAAAGAAATAAAATAAAAACCTAAATATCTAATACCTAACCCTCTCCCCTCACTCGACGAACAACCCAAAGGGGCTCCCCCTACCACACGCTCAACCCCCCACCTTGGACTCCCTTCGACCGACGATTCCTTCTTCGTTCTTGGCGATTCTTATTCCGAATCTCCATGGTAGGTCCTTCTCCTCCCTCTCCTCCTTGTTCTAAGCCGTTTTTCAGCGTATTCATCACCCGGTAAGATTCGGCCGAACGCCCTAGGGTTTAGGGTGATCTGACTGTTGGTTTCTCTTTGTTCCAGGTTCATGGAGAAGGCTTCTCGGGTCGTGTTTGGGTGTATTCTGGTGATCACCGCCGAAGGAGAAGCGATTCACCACGTTTCAGTCTGCTGACTTGGGTTTGCGGTAAGGGTTTATTATTCTGGTTGGTTTCGCATATCCCAAATTAGTTTCTTTATGCGTTTTAAGGTTTGTTGGATTAATCTCGTAGTGCGTTGGATGTTTTGGCGTGGTTTTGGGTCACCAAAGTCTAGGCGACTCGCCTGCGTAGGCATAGGTACGTATTTATATGTACATGGGTTCCCCCGATATGCGTATATTCATGCATGGCAGTGAATATACACATACGAGGCAGTTTCCCCCATTTCATATAGAAAAGTTCCTGCACAGGTGAGCAGAGACAAGCTTATGTGTATAAGCATGTGTGTAAGGATCCTCTTGTGCACACTCATGGCCATGCGGAGCATGTGAATAGAGGCTAGGTGTCCTTATACGTATGTGAAATCACATATTTCTCATGGGGGAGCAGCAGCGGTAGCTTTAGTTAGAAAGTGCCTAGAGCCAGAGTGGACAGATGGATCCACCATGAGGTAGGGTCCCTCTCCTTTCCCTTTAATTTAAAGTGAAGCCTTTAAAGAGTTTAATACTGCATTGCTTTAGTATGTTAATTATGCATGTTTTTTCCAATTAAATTCTTTTTTGCAATGAATTTGAATTACAAGGAAACGATTAAAATGGTTGCTTGGTCACTAAACTAACGATTTAATAATAAACCCCCTCGATTAGAGGTGCGCTATCTTCAAGATAAAAGTAGGAAGTAGACTCTTATGCATGCCTACTAAATTCTTGTTATGATTTGGTGATAGTTTATGATGTCATGTTTCCTTTGAATAGTACCAAATGGTTAAAGCATGACAGTTGTACCCTTTTTATGAAATGGTTAAACTTGAATAAAATGGACTAGGGTGGTAAGACCATGCCTTAAAATAATGGAATAAGCAGGGCTTATGTCAATGGAATGGATCTAGTGAATGGGACTTACCTAGGAGGGGTATTCCATAACACCTCTTTATGCTTTGTAAATCCCCATATGTCTTTGAAATGATATAAAAGGAATGGATAATGAATTGGGGGTTAGAAAATACCGTACATGAGTGGGTTGCCTCATGTACCTTATATAAATGTGATGAATATGTTAAATTCTTGATATGGATACTTAAGAGGAGTTTCATTATGTATATTTGTATGTATGTGATTATAACCTTTTACGTAGATATGGGATGTATGATTGTTTGTGATTTTGATATGATTCTTTGAATGCTTATGAGTTAATTCCATAAGCGTTATACTATAGACATGGTTGTATTGTGAGTGCGCACATGCTGATGCCACATAATGCATGATAATAAAGGTGAGTACATGTTTGTAACGGAGGCATTATTACCCCTTTCTAGTTGACTTTTGTTGATGATTACATGTATGGAAAGGAGGTATTCTTAACCCTTTCCAGTTGACTTCTAGTGATGTTTTTCGTGTCTGGATGGGAGGCAGTTATACCCCATGCCAGTATTATAAATGTGACGGATGGGAGTCAGTTATATCTCATGCCAGTATTATGAATGAATGTGATGGAAGGGAGGAATTCTTACCCCTTTCCAGTATCTTCTAGGAATGAGAGGCATTCTTACCTCGTTTCCATTATATACTAGGGACAAGAGGCATTCTTACCTCGTGCCCACTATATTCAGCTGATGGGTGGGAGGCATGCTTACCCCATGCCATCTTTTATAAATATTTACATATGTAACTGTAGTGGCATGATCAGACTGAGATCCCAACAATGAGATGAAGCAGGTATAGCCATCAGGTTCCCTTTGGGAAACCTGGACGTGTGTTGTTATTCTATGTTGATCTGCTTACTTATTTCTACTATACCTTCTTACTGTTTAATTGAATACACACTGTCTGGTTTTGGTTAGACACTGGTGGTGCCGACCTACTAAGATTTATATCTCACACCCTACTCAGGCTGCCATTGCACTGGGGTACCTGAGGAGAACTTTCTTGTTTGTAGGACCTAGGTTGGTTGCTGTGTTTCTTGTACCTGGGGATATGAGCAAAGGACCGAGAAGGAGCTCAGTTTTCTCAAGAGAATGCCCATCAGGCCTTGCTGCCTTTTCTTTATTCTTTTACATTGTATTGTAAGCATGCTGTATTGTTTCCTGTTTTCACATTGTATCATTCATCATCTCTGTATCGTGTAAACTAGATTTTTTCACCTTTTATAAAAATGATCACTATTTGTCTTCCGCTGTGGTTTTTTCATTGTTTATCTATCACTACTTCCACTACTTTTGTGTTTCACTCTGATAATACCGCTGTGCAACTCTGATAAGAGGGTATAGTCTCCCCACTATCACCTCACGAGACCCTTTCTGCTTGTCAACAACCTCTGGCATACAGGGAGACGTTCTTGAGGCCATGTAGTGATCGTTCCAACCATCGGTTGATGGTGAGCCGGGCCGGGACGTTACACAATGTAAAAGGAATAATTAATGAATATGTCTTGTATCTCACATATATAAAAAGCTAGATGAAAATACCTTACCACTTTGGTAACTTTTGAATCATAAGACCCATTAAAGAATAAAATAAAGTAAAACAATAAATATTATTAATTTAATAAGTTTAATGATATAAAATTTCAAATGTAAAGTATATACACCACAAAAAATACATGAGTGGTGAATATGGCATAAGTGTCCCATAAATAAAAGTGGTACTAGAAACCCCTTACCTAAAGTTCATCTTGCATCGAAAGAACTATATAATTCTATATAATTAATATAAATTTATTATATATATTTTCTAGGACCATAATAAAATATATCATACCACATATTATTTACTTATACCCTTTTATCACTCATTTATTAACAATTATATGTGAAATAACTATTTTGGGTAATAACAACTTTGTTTTTAATATATGTTATCATTCAATAATTTTGGTATTTGTATCTTTTTTATGGTTAAATAAATAAAATAATGATAATTATGATATAAATATAATATATTAACAATATATTAATATTTAAATTCATTCATAAAATTTGGAGATAGACAAAGTAAATGCGACGTTGATGGAGATGGTATGTCATACGTATGCATAAATGCTAATTCTATTTTTCGATGGAAAAAATAAAAGAAAGGTAAATAATAATTAACCTTTAAATAATTATTATGATGTAATATATATAATATATATTCATTCAATACGTCTTTATTATAATCCAAGTAAAATAGAAATGAAAAATACATCACATCGGTTCGCGAGGCAGTAGTCTGTTGTATACACGAGCGACATTATTATTTTCTAATAGGTTGTATGGTAACAAGTTATATGTGATATTATATTTCCATAAGTATTTTTAGGTCATTAATATCACCTATATTCATTTAAATTTTCCTTATTACCTTCTATGTAAAGTTTTAGTGAAAAATCAACCACATCGCATCGTGAGGCGGTAGTACACTATACACACGAGCAACTTTATCGTATCCCCCATGAAATGGAAATTAAAAAGGTATATGTGATATAATAATTATAGAAGTATAATTAAGTTATTAAAATCATATATATATATATATATATATATATTAAATCCACCATTATTATATTTCATAAAAGGTGGTGATGGAAAATGAATTACTTCAGTTCACAAGGTGATAGTTTGCTACACGCACGAGCGACACTATTATTTCCCATATGAGGGTAGAAGATATGGATATAGGTAATGACATTAAAATAAATGCATATTAGTATATGTAATATATTTATGTTGTTATTTTTTCATGTTTTAAAGATAATTGAATGAGGTTGAAGAATAAATAAAATAAAATGCTCGGTTAAGAACATTACCTCTTCCTCGGACAACCTCTTTAGGTTTACAAAAAAGTATTCATAGGTTGGATTTATGATAAAAAAAGGACTATAGGATGTTTTTAGGGAATTAATAAAGTCATTTTGGAAGTTAATGGAAAACAATGTGATTTTTAAGTGTGAAGAGTAGAGGATAGGATGTGTCCTTTTATAACTGGGAGAGATGACACACTTGGAATTTTTGAGAAGAATGAATTATACCCATGTTTTTCACATTCCAAAATAATATAAAATGGCCAATTATATAACTTTATAATATATAAGGTCAAAATATTTCCATAATATAATATTTTTATAAGTCTTAAATCATTTTAAACCCTAATATTTTTTTTAACCCCCTTTAACCTGATTTTACCATAACCGCAATACATAATTTTTACTATTATCACTATTTGTTTTGGTAAAAAATTATGTTTAAATTATTAGATAATATTATTTATTATGATTAAAAAAATTTAATTCTTCTTAAAAAATTTAATTCAAATTAGTGGCCTAATTTAATTTAAAATTAAACCCATAGAGGCAGCGTAAAAATGGTTTTCCAAAGGAATAGTTTTGCGAAGTATAAAAAGTTTATATATCATATTTGATTGTATAATTCATTAAAAAGACATAAAATAGACTAATTATAATATAATTTAACTAATTTTACTTTTAAACCCATTTTAAAAAATATTGGTGTGTTTTAAATGATTTAAAAGAAATGACAATTTTTTTAAAAAAATCATTATTTCTCACCATTCAAAAATAAGTAAATCTTTTCATAAAATTATTAAAAAATAATGGTAAGATAATTTATAAATCTTTATTTAAAAAATTAATTTTATTTCCAAAAATTTATTTTCTATAATTGAAAAAAATTAATTTTAAAATAAGTACACAAAATGCGAAGAAACAATTTTTTAGAAAAAATACAATTTTAAGCATAAAATTGGATTTATTCTTATCTCATTACTAGAAAATAAATAATATGAATGTTAATGTTTTTTATTAAATATATAATATATAAATTTTATTAAAAAAAATTCTCCCCAATTGATTTATTTAATTTATTGAGATAAAACATATTTGTGTACATAAATAAGTTTTGAGAAAAAGATTTCATTTTTTTCAAAAAGTTTTTATTTTCATTTCTAATTAATTGGTAACCAAAGAATTAATTATATATATATATGTGTGTGTGTGTGTGTGTTTGTGCATGCATGTTTGTGCAAACAATAAATTTTTAAAATTTATTTAAGTATACTCATATACTCAATTCCAATGGCTAGATGATAATAAATATTAATATATTAATATAATATATCACATTTCATTAAAACATGGTGTTGCATGTAATGAAATATATTGAATAAATTATATTTATTTGAAAAAAAAGTATTTCATAAAATCTTGGGGTGTAACATTCTACCCTCCTTAAAATTAAATTCACCCCTAAAATTCATCTCGATCATCAAATTTTTGACATTTGAAAATTCTATTATAGAAATTTACATCTTATAAATGAAAAACAAAAGCTAACTTAAAAAGGGGAGGTTGGAGACATAAAGATTACTAGAAGTAACATATTACTAGGTTTCTACATAGGTATAACATTGGTGGAAAATAAAAATTTGTACATGGAAAAAACTGACTCCTAAGGAATAAAAGATCAGGTTATAGAACATAGTTAAGAGAAAGTTAATGACCAAAAAACCATATATCATTGATTAGTGGAAAAACCATTGAATTTTCAGAAATGAATTTTAAGGATCACATTTTATATCATGATACTTTTCATATTGTTAAGGGATTCATTTACAAAGAATATAGAGAATAAAAAAATTATTTACTTTTTTTGTTTCCATTTTATAAGAAAAATCTCGTCCTTTGGTTATGCTTTGATAAATTTCGACTTCATCTCTTACTCTAGAAAACTAGTATGATTTTTTTCCAGGACAAAAGTACTAAAATTAAATTCTAATGGATCAAAAGACCTATAAAAGAATGAAAACTCGTTACCAATTTCTCAGTATAGTTACTAAAACTAAAATGATTGTCACATGTTATCCAATATGGATAAATCATACATTAACATTAAAATCCTTAAAAATAATACTCAAAGATCAACTTAATCCATTAAAAAATGGTTAACCATAAGGTTCCTATGAAATAAGTCTAAACAATATAGAAATAAAACCATTTATAAATAGGGTTATCAACTTAACATTAGTCCCCCAATCGACATAGGGTACCTCTTAATGTCACATATCAAATATGTGAACACCTTCATCATATATTATCCTAAAACATGGTAATAATCTGTATTATAAAATAACCTTAATGAGAAAATGAATAATTTCAATAAAATTACATCTCTTATTATTCCTTAAATAAAACCAAATATTATCAAATATATATCATAAATCTAAAATTCCATAAACTCCATCAAAGATATCGTAATTCGATTTGTCAAAAAATAACTAATAAGTCCCAAATTCATAAATAATATCCCATTTACTTTGACATGATAAAACATATATTTATATCATTATTATATCAAAATATTACACATATTAAGGTTTATTTTTTTTCTTTAATCAAGTATTCTCCAAAATATCACTTTACCAATAAATCACTTTTCTTGGTTGTTTGTACTATTCGACATATGATTTTACATCCTTAAGGAAAAACTAATTCTGAATAGTCCTTTGATTATCTATGATTATTATAAGTATAATTACATTGATAAAAATACTTCCACATCACAATTCTAAAATACCAATACATTAAAATTTCAATAGTTTAACATCCTTCTTAAACTATTAACTAGGATTCATCACCTTATTTATTAATACTTCCTTCTTTTCATATGTCATTTGTAGTCTCTTCATCATTACTAGGAAAATATACAACCTTACTGATCCTATTATTGTACTTTTTTAATATAATATATATTTTAATAATTCCCAAACTTTCCACAATTAAAACATTCAAATGTTAATAATACCTTAGGGAAACCATTATTCACATCCATTACTTTAACAAATCTTTTAATTTTTTCTCAGTAATTACTTACTATATGAAATTGTTTTCCACACATAAAACATATTCTCAGTCCTTTAATACATTACATTTAATACTTATTCTAACATTCACAAAATATAGGAAACTGAACATTCTTTTCTCCATGGTATCCACTACCTAATATCTCAATGAACTATATCTTTCTATTCTTTGGTGAATTCAAGAGTTTTTTTTTAATTTTAAAGTTGTTAATAATATATCTTGATAAGTGATTAGGCATAATCACAATATCTTATAATCTATTCAACATCCCATTTAGATGCTTATCGACACATTATAAACTGCATTTAGTGGCCACTATGTTCCTTCTTATTACATCCATTAACTAAAAAAAACAAAGCATAATGTGAGCAACACTAATCATAGGGAAAACCCACAAATTCATGAAAAATAAATTATTGTATATCTAAATAAATACACCTTCTCTTAAATATATAACACATTAGGTTTAACCTAGTTTATCCATTATCATTATCTATTGAAATCCTCTATGATGGTTCATAAAGAAAATGTGAATTAACTGAAGCATGTACCCTAGGAGTGTCAAACAAGGTGTGTAGTAAAGCCTATTACCATGTAATGGGTAACCCTCAATTCAAGCCCAATATTTACTTTTTGGAGTTATTTTCCCCTAGGAACAACCATTACAAAACCAAATCCACTCTTATTATTTATATAGGGATATATTTCTAAATAAACCACTTAATATATTACTTAAGAAAACTCTAGGTTGTTATCCTATACATAGGTTAATCCTAAGGGTTATCACTAATGTTTTATAACCCTATTTTTAAAAGGTTAACTAAACCTCACAATGAATACAACTATAAAGACCCTCAATTCTCATAAATTTACATCACATCTTAATAGATTAATATTCATTATATAACATAATGATCCATTACAGAATTGAGAAGGTCTAGTGTCTTTGTAAAATTGGATACATAAACAAATGGTTCATAAGTGAATACATCACCTAAAAATTGGTTCCTCATAACTAAAACCCTTAATAGATATATCATACACAATACCTTTATTCATATCCTAATTAAAGGAAACATAAGAAAGGGTGATCTCAAATTCTCAGTAAGGGTAAGCAATGGGGATATCAACATAACATGAGCATAATGGTTTGAGAATAATATTTTAAAACCATACCCTACATATTATAAATCATAAAATTGAGTCATATAATATATATTAGTAGTTTATAAGGCATTAATCATAAAGTAACCAAAGAACAAGATCCATGAGAACATAATATTTTCATAATACATAAATTTATGTAAAACACATAAGTATATAAAACTTTTTTTCAAGACTACCCATCAAGACATTCATAACATGTTAGGATCATTCCAGCCAACTATATACCTTCTTCGTGCTTAGGTAACCACCCATGTACACTTTTTTTAATGATTTGGATAAGCACCCATGAACCTTATTTTTCAAGCATCAGTTAACCTCTATTTTATCATATTTTTTAGGCTTGAAATAATCTTCCATATACCCTATGCGCACATATAACATTAATCATTACTCAATGAATCAGAGGGAGATAAAGGTCCCAACTATAACATAATAAAAATCATACATATGTGTGTCATAGATAATAAAACATTCATTATATCAGAAACCATGAAATGAAATGGGTTCTATAAACATTTATTCATTGAATAACCTGTGGAAATGGGTTTTATAAACATATCATCATCTCACCATATAATAAATGCAGAAAAATGAATTACATTCATATTTTCATCATAGAAATAAACCATTTAGATAAAAAATAATAATGGTATCCTTGTATCATATCCTCGGTGAAGTATAAGTAACATCAAAGGGTATCATATTATATGGAAAAATTATTTTTAAAGATCACTAGAAACATTTCTTTGGAAAATATCCTTTCAATTTTGAATATAACTTTTTCAAACTAAAAATTCATAAAAAAATTAAAAAGTTTTTTTTGAAAATAACATTGGAATATTATAAAGGTTTATTCGAAGAAATGATTGGTTATGATTTTAAAATATTTTATTCATGTTGTAAAAGTTAAAACAAATATTCATTTCACATTTTTTGTAAATAGTCAAAAGTTCCTTATTCAGAAAAAGACAAGAAGATTCATTTTAAACCAATTATTTTAAAATTCAAACATCGGTAAAAATTTATTTAAACAATAATTAGAGAATATTAAATACATTATTTAAATTTTTTTTAGAAATTGTGGATTTGGAAGAACTTTTTTCGACCGAAGAGAGAAATAAGGTCGATTTTCCTTGAAAACATTCTTTTGGTCTGTTGAGTACTTAAAAAAAGAAAAATTAATGGAAACTTGTCTTATCAAGAAATAACCCAAGTATAAGAACAAATATGAGAAATATTGAGAGATATATTATAGTATTTCATCATTTAAAACTAAATCATAGACAATCCTGATAAATAATTAGATTGTAACATATATACCTTTCCAATTTGGTATATTTTGAATTATAAACCCCATGAAAGAGAGATAGTCAAATGGATATGTCAATCAGATCAATATTCATGAGAATAATTATAAAATAAATCCTTGGGTAGTATATATACTACACAAAATTAACAAGTGGTGAATATGAAATGTATCTCATAGATATAGAAAGTGAGATGAAGATACATTACTGCTTTAGTAAATTGTAAATATTAAGACTTATTAAATAATAAAATCAAGTGGAACATTAAATATTATGAAAATAACCAGTTTTATGATATATCATTTCAACAGTGTAGTATATACACTAAACAAAATCCACGAGTGGTGAATATGGAATAATACTTTCATAAATAAAAGTGAGACTAGAAATCCCTTACCTCGATTTCATATTTACTCAAAATAACTCTCTAATCCTATTTAATAAATATGAATTTATCATAAATATATTATAGGACTATAATAATATATATAATACCTTATATGATATAATTATACCATTTTATCACTTTTTTTATTAACAATTGTTTTGTTAAAATCATTGTTTCTTATAATAACTTCTTTATTTTTCATGTATATTTTCATTCAGTAATTTTGGTACTTGTAATTTTTTCATGGTTCCATAAATTATATAATGATAATAATTATATAAATATTATATATTTACACTATGTAAATATTTAAAATAATTAATAAAAGTTTGAGATATTTAGATGAAATTCACCATTCACGGAGATGTTAGGCCGTAGGTATGCTTGAACATTGCTTTTATTTTTCAACGGATTGATAAAAACAAAGATAAATAATCAATAAAATTTATTAAATAATTATTATTTCATATATATTTTATATATTCATTTATTCCATCCTTTTTACCATCTAATAAAAATAGAAATGAAAAACACACCACATCGGTTCGCGATGTAGTAGCCTGTTGTACACATGAGTGACACTATTGTTTTCCAATGACTTGGATAGTAAAAAGTTATATGAGTTATTATATTTATAAAAGTATTTTTTTTTTGTAATAGATATCATATATATTAATTAACTTTAACCTTATTACCTTACATGTAGATCATTAGTGAAAAACAGATCACATCGCTTTGTGAGGCGGTAGTCCGCTTTACACATGAGTAACGTTGTCATATCCCCCCAAAACTATAAATTTAAAAGTTATAAGAAATATCATAATTTAAAAATTATATTATTTTATAAATATGATATATATACATTAAATACATAATTATATATCATACCATGATAAGAGGTGATGGAAAATGAATTACATCGGTTCATGAGGCGATAGTCCACTGTACACATGAGTGATGCTATTATTTCCCATTTGAGGTAAGTGAATATGGATTTAGGTCTTTATAATAAAATAAAAGCATCTTATAATATGTAATATACTACTATTATTATATGATAATGGTTTAATATGAATTTAATATGGTGGAAGAAGAAATAAAACAAAACGCTTGGTTAAGAACATTGCCTCTTCTTCAGACAACTCCTTTAGACTTACAGTAAAAGAAATCCTAGGTTGTATTTTTGATAAAAATAAATAATATATAATTTTTAGAGTTAATTAAAGAAGGTTTTGGGTAGATATTTTCTGAACCAATGGGTTTTTGAATTATTAATAGGACAGGATATGGGGTGTCCTTTTATAAGTGGGGTAGAGGACACACTTGGAATTTTTGAAAAGAATGAATTACACCCTTGTTTTTTACATGACATGAGGATAAAAAATGGACCATTATTGAAACTTAGAAGATATAAGGTCAAAATATGTACATAAAATAATAATTTGTCAAGTTTTAGGTCATTTTTATCCCTTATCATTTTAATTTAACCCCCAGTAAACCCTGTATTACCTTAGTGGTTGTAACTAATATTTATTGTTTTCACTATTCATTAAAGTAAAAAATTAATTAAAACTTCTTAGATTATATTATTGGATCATTGGAGTATAATATTTCTAAAATATGATTGGGGTGAATTTTATTCGAAAAATCTAAACTAATACAAAAAAGAAACCTCTTTTGTCAAAAATATCAGACTCAAAATTCATCTGATGATCAGAGTGTTTTGATTTGATATAGAAATAATTCAATGTATAAAAGTTTTTCTAGTTATCATAGTTAACCTGATAAAATTATTATTATAAATATTTATTAATAACCAACATTCTAATTTAAATGCACAATAGAAATTAAAATTGTAGAAATAAGTAAAAAAGATTATAACAGTAAGAATGACTTACAATCATTATAAAAGGTAATTATAATATTTAACCTTAAGAGTTAAGGAAGTTAGGAATCATGACATAAAATATCCATAGTTTTAACACCTACTTTAAAGGTTTGTATTTTCATATTATGATTATAATGCATTTATCTTCCAATCCCCTAGAAGCCCTTGATATGGTAATCAATATGTCTTTGTCTTCCTAGCCTTGGGATCCCTTGAACCGATGGATCATATTCACCCATATTCATATCCATAAAATCCATAAACCAATACAATGATTAGAGAAATAAAATGCAAAAAAAATTATAATTAATTTACAATACTCACATGGATTCCTTAGAACTATAACTCTCTAAGAAATTAAAAGGCATTAGAATGAGATGTTTAGGTAGAGAAAAATATTAAACGTGTTGAGTTTTAAATGAAGTAGTTCCAAAATCATAGAATGGCCTTATATTTATATTAATTCCTCTAATATTATTATTTATAATTTTTCTATGACAACCTTGGACAGCTTTCACTTTGACAGTTCATAAGGATCTGGATATTTTTATTAACAACTAAGCATGAACTGTAATTTATTGTCCAATATCATTTTTGGTAGCACCATCATAGTGCAATAAATAATTCCATCTAATAGAAATAATTTTTTTATATAATTATAATATGTGGTTAGTTTTATGGACTGTACTATTGTTTTTAAATTTGATGAACTTAACAAAGGTTAATTAGATGGATCATAACTATTATCAGTATGATGGTTATGGATTTGGCGAGTTTAATAGACATAACACTAATCTAACCACTAGTTTTAAAAATAGTTGGACCGATGTACCAGATGCCCTGTAGTCTAACGGTTTGGATAATAAATTTTTATATTCATTTTACATTATTACCATTTCTATGTTCGATATAAAAATATGTTTTCTAAAAAATCATAATAAAAAATTTGGATATATAAAGTAAGTAAAATTAAGTTTTAAGAAATTGATTGTGATTTCTAAAACTAATTAAAGTAAAAGTATAATGTAAAAATTTCAACTCAATAATATCCCCCTTTTTGGAAATCACAAAACACAACACTAAAAATAAAAAACATTGAAAAAAATACAAACCTTTACTTATTTTAATAATTCAATGATATACTTCATATGAAATTAATTTTCTCATCATAACTCTCCCTGAGTTAATTACATATTTTTTTCATCATTGTTGATCCAATAGAAAGTATTATGACTTTTGATTCTCCCCTCTTTATAAAATTTCCACCCCCTGAAACTATTTTACCCATAGATAAATTTCTTACTTTAGGTAAAATATCCCCCTTAAACAATTCTACCAAAATCACCCCCATTTTTTATTTACAAAAAGGTTTAGGGAAAAATTATAATATACTAAAATGTTAAAAACAAAATAATGCAAGAAAAGTGTGTCATAATTAACTATTTATCAAAGATATAAAATAAAGAAAATTTATCCAAAAAAATTAGAAAAAAATCAGACAACAAATATTTGGATAAAAATTCATTTAGACTGAAATTTCATTGAAAAGTTTAAAAAATAAATCAATAGTTCATGGAAGAATATCCTTATTTATTATATAAATTCTTTACTAACACCTTCAACTTCTTCACATTATCATTGTCCATCTCAGCTTCAAAAAAAAGGACTCGAGATTTACCATCCTATCCCCCATGACCTATAGCCTCTAATTTTCTATCTCTATACTTTTAACCTTTTCATGAATCTCTTTATTGTATTCCTTTAACCTAAGATACTCTATTATGATCCAATATTTACATATAGTTAAGTTTATTTCAAAACATGGAACACAATCTTATAACATGGTGAAATATATTCAACATCTCCCATAAAGGTCTTCCCCTTTTGCACTCTTCATAAACATACCCCAATTAATTTTTTTTCACAACTTAGGGAAATGAAGCATAGGAAAGTGTGATTTCAGATTCTCAATATGGGTAAACGAGGGATATAATTAAGAATAATTTGAGAATAAATGTATGATAATGGGATCATGATATTTTAAAAACATACCCTGCATAATAAAGATCGCAATTTTTAATCATGAAATAAATATTGGTAGTTCATGAGACATGAATCATGAGTAAATCAATGAAATTGATCCATGGGAGTATAAAATTGGCATAAGGCATAAAATCTATGGCATACAAATGATATTATAACAATGTGAACATATATAAATAGAAATGGGTCGACTCATTAAGTGGAGGACATGAAATCAGAACCTCACATTAACTTATAGACATAAAACCAAGCCCACATATAACATTATGGGAATGATAGATAGTTCTATGAATAATACTATGAACATGTAATCAAGTTTAGACATAACATTATGAACATGTAATCAAGTTCATGTATTTTATTGATCCATATAATCAGGTTCTTGTGTAACATCAAATTATTGAAGGTTCACCCCCATGACCGTCTTGGTGGACAAATTCCCTTACTGAATTGGGTTAACTCTCCATTCCATCCATTTCTATATCATGAGATGTATAAATCTTAACCAAATTCATTAGAGGGATATATAGGTCCCACTCAACACATAATGAAATCACACATATGTGTTCTATAATATAATAAACGTTCATTATATCATTAAACATGAAATGAAATGGGTATCATAAACAATTCATCATATCATAACATATGAGAACGAAACAAGTTTCATAATAATTTCATCATAGCATAACTTGTGAAAATAAGTGGGTTTCATAAGCATTTAATCATGTTATAACCCATTGAATATAAATATGTTTTATAAATAACTTTTCATATTAAATGTAAAACATTCAAATAAAGAATAATAATGAAATCCTTGGGTTATATCCTCAATAAAACATAAACTATATCAAATGTTGTGATCTTATATGGAGAATGATTTTGAAAGATCACATAAAACATTTCTTAAAAAATAACATCTCATTGAAAATTAAATTTTAAAATATAAAACATTTTCAAAATAATCTTCTTTGAAAAAAACATTCAAATTTTATAATTTATGGTTTAAAAATCATTTAAAACATTTTTTAAGGAAAATATCCTTTTTTTAGAAAAATTATTTTTAAAATATAAAACATTTTAAAACCCTTTTTCTCTGAAAATAACCATGAAAATATACAAAGGAAACTTTAAAAATAGTTTAATAAAATTTCTAAAATATGAAACATATTAAAAATCCTTTTCCTTAAAAATGATCTTAAAATTTCATTTAAAAACATTTTTGAAAACATTTTTAGAAAATTTGGGTTTTGAATAAAAAAGATTTTCAACCCAAGAGATAAATGAAGTCAAATTTTCTTAATTTTTTCTTAATTATATCAAGTACCCAAGAGTATAAAATGGTATAATTACATGAATATATCATTAATAACTAGAGTATAATAAAATTTATGAGAATTATTGAGAGTTAGATCATGTGATATCAATATTGGAGGCTTTATCATAAAAACCCTTGGCAAATGATGAGATTGTAACATAACATATTTACTACTTTGGTAACATTGAATCATAAGACCCATGAGGTAATAAAAATAAATGGAACTTAAAATATCACAAGGATGAATAAAATCATGATACTACATATAAAATTGTTTGTATATACACCTTGTGAAATAATATAGGTGCATAACACAACATATGTCTTAAAGAAATAAGATTGAGACAAAAATATTATACTGATTTGGTTAATTTTGAAACAAAAATCCCATTAAAGAGAGATAATCAAATGGATATGTAAATATGAAAAAATATAGGTAGAGGAATCATAAATTAAATTCATGGTAAGCATATACACCACATTGAAGAAAGATGTGGTGGATATAACATGTGTCTCATGAAAGTAAAAAGTGACAAAAATCCCTTACCTTTAGTCTAGAATTCCTTCAAACACATTAAAACTCATGTTTAATAAGTATAAGTTTATCATACATATATTATAGAACCATAATATTATATATAATACAATATATGAATTTATTATGACTTTTCTTTACCCATTTATTAATAATCCCTTGTTAAAGGTACATTTCGGGTAATAACTGCTTTGTTTTATCATATAAGTTTTGACTTGTTATTTCTATTCCACTTACCTTGAACAGGATTTAATCATTTAAATAATGTAAAAAAATTAAATATAATATATATTCATTATATATTTATTTATAGTTTTTTATAAAATATAGTGATAGGGAATGAAATACACGGTTCATGGAGACCCTAGGCCGTACGTACGCAAGAGCACTATTTCTATTTTCTTGTTTCTTTGAAATAATAAAGTAATATATATATATATATATTATAATTATATTATCAATATTATTTCGTATATATCACATATTTTTATTTAACTCATCCTTAATACACACCACGAAAAGGGTGAACGAATCACATCACTTTACAAGGTGGTAGTCCGCTGTACACACGAACAACATAATTGTATTCCCAAAAAATGGAAATCATGAAGTAATGTGTGATATAATAATTAAATAAGAATAATAATATCATAAATTTAAAAAATATCATATATAAATAGTACTTCCATCATTATGACCGACCTTTAGAGGTGGTAATGAAAAAATGAACGACATTTGATCACGATCTAGTAGTCCGTCGTAAACATAAATTGTGATTTCATAACCCACTTTATGGGTGTGTGTGTGTTTTTAGGTCAAAACTTTAACATAAAAAGATTTTAGTATATTTAAGATAGTGAGGTTATTATATAATCATGATATAATAATAATTTAATGAGTTAGAGGATGATATAAAATAAAAAATTCTTTTAGGAGAACATTACCAATTTTGTGGGTAACCTCCTTAGATTTTCACCAAGTCATTAAAATGATTGATTTATTCAAAAAATAAGGATTATATGATGAAGGGATGGAATTTTGGAAGTTATTTTTTTAGGTTTTTTTCAATCCAAATTTGTTGAGATGTTTTAATAAGTGGGGAGAGTGAATTCCATTTTATAATTGAAGAAGAGTGAATTTCTTATACCCCCCTGAATAGCCTGAAGGCTTTTTTTTATTATGGATAATCCCCTTTTTAAGGGATAAAGGGGAACCCTTACATGACCCGTAGTCCAAAGTCACAAGGCCTGACATGACTCAAAGGCCAATACATGACCTGAAGGCCCAGAAGAATACTATGATCATTAAATGACCCATAGGCCCAACCCACTAGAAATACCCCTCCCCAACTTCTGTATCATTGATCACCTACCTCCCCACCATACATTTCTGATCAACTTGCATTGCCCCTTACAAAGTTGCAAGGTGCCTGGTCCCGATGGTGGTTGCCATACCCTCTCATTCTTCCAATATGGTTAGCTGTTCTTCTAGTGATCGCTACTCTTTTCTCTTATCCTCTTCTGGGGACTACTTAATGTGAACTGGGATACTCCATGGACTCTGTGGCCAAAACACATGTAATGCACAAAACATTGTTTTAACCTAAATTGTGTTAATTAATTTTAACTATTTTTTATAATTATTACAGTCAAAAATTAGTTTACATTATTAGAAACTATAAATTATTCTTATTATAAATATGGAATTCATTTTTCAAATTAAAATAAAATAATTGGTATAATTTAATTTAAAATTAATCCCACAAACATTATGAGAAAGAGGGTTTTTAAAGTGAAAATGTTCAGACATTTACAAATTTATTAAATAAAATTTCAATATTAAATTAATTAAAAAGACCTTAATTGGATTAATAGATGAATAACTGAACTAATAATAATTTAAAACTAATTTAAAATATAATTTATCTATATAAATAAATTATATGATAAGGTAGTTTTCAATTAAAATTCATTATTTTTCACCATTCATAAAAAAATGAATCTTCTCAAAAAAATACCAAAAATCACCATAAGAATTTTCTTTATATTCCTATTTAAAAATTGAAGTTTATTTTTTCAAATATAATTTATTAAATTTAATTTATTTAAAATATGTGCACCGATAAAAGGCGGTAAAACTACCTTTTAGAAAAATACATCTTTTTATACGTAAAATTGGATATATTTTTATCTCTAGTCTAGAAAACATATAAGAAAAATTTGTAATAGTATATTAAATATATAATATATAAATTTTATTAAAATAATTCAACAAAACAATTTTTTTACTTTATTGAGATAAAACATCTTTGTGCATAGGAAAAATAGTTTTTCATAAAACATTTTTCTTTATTTTATAATAGTTATTAATTTCATTTCTAAATAATTTATTACCAAATAATTCATTATATACTCATTTTTAACCATATCTTCATGTTATAATTAATATTACTCATACCTTAGATTCCCACAACTTGGTGATAACTATCATATTATATTTTAATAATATGTCACGTTTTGTTTAAACTCTGTGTTGTGTGTAACACAATCTTTACTAAGTGTTGCATATAAAAAAAGCTTGAATTTCTGTATCATGCAATGAAATACATCAAGAAATTTTAATTTATTAAAAAATTATAATTCATAAAAACACCGGGTGTAACATTCCACCCCATTAAAATGAATTTCTCCATTGAAATTCATCTGGGACATCAAAGTTTTAATAACTGAAAGTTTATTTCACAGAAAATATGCATTGTCAAAATGAATAATAAACCTTCCTTTAAAAATTTATAGTTTGAAACATAAAGGTTACCTATATTTACTCATAACAGAGTTTATAAATAGGAGAAAATAGTTGTAAAGTAAAAACATGGACATTGATGGGAAAACTAACACCCAAATACTGATGGAGAGTTATAGAGAATATGTTCAGGATAAATTTAACAATATCTAAGCCATAGAACAAAGAGGATTGATAATTTCATTGATATAATAAAAAATGATGACAATAGGACAAAATTTTATTTTATTACACTATTATAAAATTTGAATAATTTTCAAGAGAAGATATACTTACTTGATTTCAATCCATTTCATAGGAAAAATCTTACCCTTTGGTTATTCCTTGATCAATTTACACTTCATATCTTAATCCAAGAAATTATGATGAATTTTTTATCCCTGAATCACTAAAGGATCATAATATCCATAGATAAAATGATAAGTCATTCCATCTATATTTAGTAATCATCAAAACAAAATGGTTAGAATATGTTATCCAATATGCATAAATATTCAAATGGTGATGTAATAAATTAATATATAAAACCTCTTACAAAGTTAAAAACATACAATTCTATAATTGGTTAACCTTATAACCCTTACAAAATTCAAAATTTAAAAGGAGAGGCACCAAATTTCTCAAAATCAGCTTAACATCGATCCCCTATACATCATGAAGTAGCTCATGATTTTCATATACGAAACATGTGAATACTTTAATCAAAAATTCTCTTGAAACTTGTTAATAACATGAATTACAATAAATCCTTATTGAAATTATACAATATTCCTCATTACTTACATAAAACATAGATTGTGGGAAATACCCCTTAAATCCAAAAATGTTATAAACTTCATCAATAATAGTATAAAACATCTTTTCAATAAATACATTAACAATTATAAGGTCATAAATACTATCCAATTTACTTTATCCATATCAGTTGTCACTTTATCCAAGATGAACACAATTTTTTAAACATTAGGAACACATTAAAGGTTACCTTACCTTAATCAAAAAATCAATTTTCCATTAAATAACTTTTTTAGTTCATCAACACCATTCAATATATTTTTTAAAATCCTCAATTAAAAAAACATACTTAATGATTCAAATAACATAATTATGGAATTATAATACATAAACACTTTATGCATCCCACTTCTTTCTAAAACCATCCACTAGGTTTCATCATCCTCTTCCTTAATAACCCATTCCTAAAATATGAAATACGAATCATGTATTAATATTCATCAAAATCAATTTAATGAAGCTTATAAACAATACTATTAGAACAACACAAACCTTTAATATGTTGTTCATGGCGTCTTCGTCATAAAAAAATCCACTACTCATACAACCTGGATAATTTCCTTAATTATATTTTCCCCTTGAAATTTATTTTCATAATTCTCATACTTTCCACACCTAAACTATTCGACTATAGATAATACCTTAAGAAGACCAATATTTTCATCCATTTTATTAATGAAACTATTAATTTTTACTTCAATAATTGCGTGCTATGTGGCATTTTAAACCACACACAATAAATTTTCTCATTCCTTTGACACATTCCCTTAAGGTCTTATTCCCACATTTTTGACATATAGGAAATTGAATCTTCATTATTCTATGGTTACCATCACCCGACCCCTTAGAGAACTCTTTCCATCCCTTCTCTGTTGAGTCATAGAGTTGGTTAAGGTACAAATTGTTAATCATGTTCCATGAAAATTGATTAGGTATAATAATATAACCCTTTACTCCCTTCATCAAACTATTTGGATTTTCTTTAGAAAATTTTCCATCACATTCAATATTAACACCATTCCTTCTAGTTCTCTCCATTTAAAAAATGAAAAAAAAACATAGTATGAGAAACACTAATCATAGCATAAAACAACCTAATCATGAGAATCCAATTATAGTTTGTATAAATCATGAAACCTTATTTAATATATGTCACATTAGGTTTATCTTAGGTCATTCATAGTCACCATCTATTTAAATCCTTCATTATGGTTCATGAAGAGTTTAGGAATTTCTAATGCATATCCCTTGAGAGTGCCAAACCCGGTGTGCAATAAGGATTATTGTAATGCACCGGTTCCCAATTGAGTCGATCTCAATGTGATGTATTCATGGTTCTTACCCATATGTACAAATTTTCTGAAGCCACATCCACTTGTAGTGTCCAAAAAATTATGTATTTTCAGGAAACCACTCCATCTAACTTACACTGAAATTCCTGGAAATTTCCCTATACTTTGAATCATACATAAAATTATCTGTAGAGATATCCCTATAAATATCCCAAGAATTATCCCTAAGGATCTCACTAACGTATTCTTATCCAAGTTTCCAAGTGTTAAATAATCCTTTCCTTTGATAACAACTATTATGACCTAGGAATTTTATATCTAGATATTACATATTTTTAGATGAATATCCAACACATTAAAAAAGTACATGCCCACTGACCTTAATAGTTTAGAGACTTTTAAAATTTGGTATACAGTCCTATAACTTGAAAAAAGGTCTTCAAAATCTCCCATAAATATATTCCCCTTTTCCAATCTTCACAAACATACCCTATATAAAACCTATCTTCACAACCTGGGGAAAGGAAACAAAAGAAAGAGAGAGCTTATATGTTGAGTAAGGGTAAACAAGGTAGATACTTAATATTAATATGAGAATAAGGTAATTAGAGCATGGGAATAACATTTTAAATTAACACCTGCATATAAAATATCATAATCTTGGATCATGACATAAATATCATAAGTTCATAATACATGAATCATAATGAAATAAAAGAACATAATCTATGGGATAATAACACTGGAATAATGCATGAAATTTGTGGCATACACATCATCTTATAACATTGTGAACATGTATAAATAGGAAGAGGCTCACTCATTAAGTAGAGAACATGAAATCAGGACCTCACATAAACTTATGGACATGCAAACAGGTCCATTTATAACATTATGGGAATGATAGACAAGTCCATGAATAATACTATGAACCTATAATCATGGTCACACATAACATTGTGAACATGTAATTAAGTTCACATATAACATTATGAATATGTAATTACGTTCATTCATAACATCATAGTAGTCAAGGTTCACTCCTAAGAAAACCTTACTAGAAAAAGTACCCTAGTTAACCAGGTTCACTTCTCATTCTATCTATATCCATGTCATGAGATATATAAATATTTATACAATTCATTAGAGTTAGATATAGGTCACACCAGTCCCATAATCAAATCATACATATGTGTGACACAAGATCATAAATATTTATTATATCATATCCGATAAAATGAAATGGGTATCATTAATATTTCAATATATAATAACCTATGAAAAATTTATAGGTTTCATAATCATTTCATCATATCATAACCCATGAAAAGGATAGGGTTTCACAAGTATTTAATTATAGTAAAATCCATGGAAGAGAAACATGTCTCATAAACAACTTTTCATAATAAAAATAAACCATTAAAAGAAATAATAATAATGGTGTACTTTCATTATATCCCAAAAAAATCATAAACTATATCAAAGTATTCTATCTTATATGGAGAACTATTTTTAAATATCACTTAGAACATTTCTTAAGGAAAATATCCTTTCTTTGAAAATAACTTTTTAAACTACAAAAAATGTTCAAAATAATTTTATTGTATTTTTTTTTAAAAATCTTATAAAGTAAGGTTTAAAAATAATTTTAAATATTTATTGAGTAAAATATCATTTACAATTTCATAAACACTTTTTAAAACATAAAACACTTCAAAAAAACTTTTTCTATGAAAATGACCTTGAAAACTTACAATAGAAGAACTAAAAATAATTTAAAATAATTTTTAAAATAGAAATAAATTTCAAAATAATTTTCCTTGAAAATAATCTTGAAATATATTTTAGAAACATTTTTTAATTTTTTTTAGAAAACTTGGTTTTTCAATAAAATAGATTTCCGAAAAAAGTGAGAAATAAAGTCAAATTTTGTAAAAAAAATATTTTCTTAGTTATGTTAAATACCAAAAAGTAGAAAATATTTATCATTAAATGAATATAAATGTATAAATATATGACAATTAAATTAATGATAATTCTTGAGAGGTAGAACTTGATATTTCAACATTGGAGACTTGATCCAAAACAACCCTAATAAATGATGTGATTTCAATATAACATCTTTACTAGTTTGGTAACATTGAATCGTAATCCCCTGAAAGAATAATATAAAATATAAATAAAAATATCATGGGTATTAATAAAATAATTATAATAAATGTAAAAGGTTATCTATATACACCTCTTGAATGAATATAGGTGCATAATACACCAAACATCTCAAAGAAGAAAAATTGAGACAAAAATATCTTACTAATTTGGTAAAATTTTAACTATATATCCAATGGAATAGATAAAATAAAATGTATATGTAAATACCCAAAAATTTATGTAGATTAATAATAATGTAAATTCATTGGCATTATATACACCACATAGAAGAAAGAGGTGGTGGATACATCGTGTGTCTCAAAAAAGTAAAAAGTGAGACATAAATCCCTTACATTAAGTATTGGATTCCTTCTTACATGATCAAACCTCCTATATAATAAATATAAGTTTATTATAAATATATTAAAGAAACATATTAATATATATCATACCATAAATGATTTTATTATTACTTTATATTACCCATTTATTAACAATCTCATGTTGAAGTTACGTTTTGGGTAATAACCGCTTCGTTTTTCGTATAGGTTTTAACATGTTATTTATGGTCCTATTGATTTGATCATGATTTAATATTTTAAGTAATGTTATAAATGATATAAATATTACATATATTTATTATTTATTTATTTATTTTAATCCATAAAATTTAGTTATAATAAATGAAATACATCGTTCAAGAAGATGATAGGTCGTACGTACGCATAAACACTCATTCCGTTTTCTTATCATATTTAAAGAAATAAATTAAATGATAAATATATATATTATCAATATTTTATAAATATTATGTCATATATATCACATATTTTTATTAAACCCATCCTTAATATATTCCATGTAAAGTGTGAATGAATAACATCACTTCGCGAGATGGTAGTCTGTCGTACACAAGGACAACATTATCGTATTCCAAAAAAATGAAATCATGAAATAATGTGTAATAAAATAATTATAGAATAATAATAATATCATATATATCATATATATAATATATAAATAGTGTTTATATCATTATTCCCAACCTTGAGAGGTGGTAATGCAAAAACGAACGACATCGGATTGCAAGGTGATAGTTCATCACACATACAAACGATGATTTCGTAACCAATTTGATGGAAGTGTGTGTGTTTTTAGGTCATAAACTTAACATAAGCATCCTATTATATGAAATATAATATTTTTATTATATAATTATTATATAATAATAATTTAAGGAGGTGGAGGAGGATATAAAATAAAAACGCTTTTAGAAGAACATTGCCTCTTCTTCAAGTATCCTCCTTAGGTTTGCTCTAAATATTTGAAAGATTTGATATATAACCAAAATAAGTATTTTAGGATGGGTTAAGGGAAATTGGGAAGTGATTTTGGAAGGTTTATGTTCAACCAAATATATTGATAGGTTTGATGAAGTGGGGAGATCAAATTCCCTCTTATAATTGAGGAGGAGAAGCATTCTTGTAAATACCCAAAATTATTCACTATTGGGAACTCTCCCTTACCTCAAGTGACTAAAAAATTAAAGAATAATGTTTGGGAGGGATTAATGTTTATATAAATACCTCCAAAACATTAAATAAATATATTTTTTATGAAGTCATTTTTTAGTATTTAAGTTTACTGAATTTTAACTTTATAGATTTTACTAAGGTAACTTGTATCTTTTTATTTACCTATGTAATTTATCCTTTAACATTATGAATAAAAAGAAACTTATTAGATAATTTATACTATATTATTCAAAATTTTAATTCCAATTAATTAAATAAATATCATATTTGTGTGTAAAATTAATTTTAATACAAACACATGTAATGCGAAAAACCATGTCTTAACCTTAATCAGGTTAATTAGTTTTAATTGTTTTCACTAATAATTATGGTAAAAATATTAATTAAATATTATTATATAATATAAATTATCCTTATTAAAAATATGGAATCATTTTTTCATATGTTTATCACAAAATTGTCAAAATTTAATTGAAAATTAATCCCACACTCACATTGAGAATGTAGGTTTTTAAAGTGAAAATGTTCAAAAGTTTAAAAATATTTATATCCAATTTCAATATGAAATGGATTAAAATTAAATTAATTGGATTTATAGATGTATATTTTAACCAATTATACTTTAAAACCAATCTAAAAGATAATTTTTCAATATAAATAAATTTTATGAAAATGAATTTTTCAATTAAAATTCAGTATTTTTCACTATTAAACAAAAAATGAAATTTTTCAGAAAAATAAAAAAAATTACCCTAAGATAATTTTGATATTATTATTTCAAAAATTAAGACTATTTTTTCAAATATAATTTTTAAAAGTTTTCAAAATTAGTTTTAAACTATGTTTTCTATTTAAAGTCGGTAAAACTACCTTTCAGAAAAATACATCTTTTTATAAATAAAATTAGAATTTTTTATTATCTATTATCTATAAAATGTATATTATGAATGATAAATATATGATTGAATATATAATATATAAATTTCACTAAAATCATTTATCATAAGTTTTTTGTTTAATTTATTAAGATAAAACATGTTTGTGCATAAAAAATAGTTTTTCAGAAAAAATGAATTTCATTATTTTCAAATAGTTCTTAATTGAATTTCTTATTAATGGTTCACCAAATAATTCATTATATAAAAAAGTGTAAATAATATTTTCATGATCTAGTTAATCCTATTTATACATTCCATTCCTTTAGCTAGGTGATAACTATTATATAATATTGTAACAATATGCCACGTTTTGTTTACACACAATGATGCATGTAATGAAATATTTACATGGTGTTACATATAAAGATATATTAACATGGTGTAACAAGAAATGAAATACATAAAATAATTTTAATTTATTCAAAAATAACAATTCATAAAAATTTGGGGGGTTACAAACTCATCTTCAAAACATCATAGCCTACTATTTTCTTCTTCATAATTTTGAACCTTTTCTTTCAAAAATTTGACTTCCTCATTTCGATTGTATACCATTTCTATAAATTGTTTAAAAATATTCACTCCATCTGATACAATGGATGAAATTTTATCAATGTAATTAGCAATTTCAAGAAAAATCTTCTCCTTATCCTCAATCTAGTCATCATGATCTTTTATGTCCTCATTAACTTTGATTGATTATTTAACCATATAATTAAATATTATTATGTGAGTCTTAGTATTACATTTTAAATTATTAATATTGGATTTATTATGAATGACTAAATCAGTTAACAAATTAAATTATTCTGTCTTTTAATTCACACTATTTTGAATTTGTTTATATCTGGATTTAATACTTTGAATAAATGATATTTAGTTAGTTAGTTATTTTAGAGTTTTTAAAATATAATCAATATTATTTTGTGCCTATATGGATAAAGAGTTTGATTACTCCAATGAAGATTCTAAAAAATGAGTCCTAGAAGGTCTCACATCTGAATTTTCTTTTGTTTCAACTCTGACATCATCTGATACTTTCACAATATCTACTTATTTTTCTATCTTAGACTTATTTTATACTTTTTTAAATGAATTTAGAGCTTCTTATACTCCTTTTGGGGATGATTTTACTTCCTTTGAAAAATCTAAAACGTGATTTTTTTTCTGATTAGGATGGTAACATATTTGATGTTGATGATGAATCTAATGAGCTATAATATTCCTTTGTTTCTTCCTCTATTTTTGTTTCATCTTCTTATTCTTCAATTTCTTACTCTTTTTCTTAAAGTTTGATTTCCCTTGATGTTCTCAAAACTCTTTTACTAACCCTTTATATTGATTTTTGGTTTTTTCTTCTCAACTATCTTATTTAAATGTATTGTAATTGATTCTATAACTATCTTTTTAACTTGATATTGGACAAAAACTTATTCTAAAATATGTTTTCCTTTTCCTTTATCTATAGGTTCTAGGATTAAGGAGGTTTCAAAAAACATTAAACCAGAATATATAATTGTTGGATCCGCATAAGGGATAGTTCTTGACCCTATAACTGGTTGTACAACTAATAAGGTAGAATTCGACAGAGGTGGATCTCTAGATTATATTTAAACTCCCTTAAATAGTCTCCCTACCATTCTTTCCATAAAAAATATTTTCTATCTTTTATTTTTATTCTTGGATTCTTTCTACTAATTTTTTATTTGAATCTTTAGATCCAGGGCCACATATTTACCTAATACAAAAACATAATCACTTGGTTTATTTTGAGTCTTAGGATCTATAAGTTTCATAAATTATTCATCTGACATGGATTTTTTTCTTTTGTACTTTAGGCAGAGAAAAATCTAATTTTATCTTCTCTTTCACAACTTCATTCTCCTTAATAGGTTCAACACCAGAAGTGGATTTTTTTTCTTTCCCACAAAAGTATTTATCTTTGAATAAAATGTCAATTTCATCTTTTATATAGTTTATTATCCAATGAGATAAATATTTTATCTCATTGCATTTGTTTTATTCTATATTTGTAAAACAACCATGAAATTCACCAAAATTTGGTTAATGAAGTAAGGAAACATCATAATTTTTGACTTTGTTGATGAATTTTTAATTGATTCAATTGAACATAAAAAATTGAAAAAATTAATTAGCCTCATATTGATAAGTAAATATAATATAAATATGTCGATAACTTCAAGGGTGTCCCTATCAACCTTCCTTGTTATTAAGTACCCCTACATACAAAGGGTAATAACTCTTGAGTCCAGAGTGAGATGCCAAACTTTTATTAATTTTTCAAACGATGTAAACAAGGATTCTTTTACCTTTTAATTGAACAGAATTTCAAGATTTTATGGAATCTTGTGACAAGGTAGATACACTTCTCCTTCTAAGGGGACATCTAATAAATTGGAAACTTACTGATTGAAAATTTTATAACTTTAACCAAACAAACTAAATATGATATATTCCTTATCCTTTTAGGAAATAAAATATACCATTATGAAAAAGTATCTTATATCTCTAGGTAATGTTTTTAAAAGTCTATATTTTTAACATAAATTATTTCCTAACATTGAAAAGTAATAAAATGTTTAATAATAGAATCATAGTTTTGATACTAATATATTTTGATGAGCATTTATCTTATGAATTATCTTTTTTTAAAGTCTCTAATAGAGGCCATCATACTAAATCTCATGCCAAAAGTCTGACTATGGAAGCCGATAAGACCAATGGAATATAAATCAAACTAAGAAAACATGTGGTGAGAGTTGAAAATGAAATCTTGAAAACCCAATGTCGAACATGGATACCCCAACCTTATATATAAGCATGAGGGTGATAGTTTAATTTCCATAAAATGAAATGGATGGGATTGAAAAACCTTTTATAATCCGATGATTGAAGTTAAATCTAAGAATGATTTAAAAATAATTTTTAAATCATAATTTTTTTTAAGAAAATTACTTGTCGGAGTACACAATATCCTGAAAAAGTTTTTAAAACTAAAAAAATATGTAACCAACATGGATAGAACAAAAGTAATGGATAACTAAAAAAATAAAGATATAGTTGAATTCCTTTCATAAAAGAAATGTTTTCTCGGTATGAGTAACTTGTTCTTCTTGGTTTTTATAAAAGATATTGATTATGAATAAAATTATAACACAAGTATTTTCTATAATAGTTTTGAAACAAAATTCGATTAAAAAAATATTTTTGTGAAAATTTTGAATCAGGAAAATTTTTATTAAAATTTTTTAGTATGAAAGCTAAAAATGTAGAAAACTAAAAAGTTTTTCGAAAGAAATAGTTTTAGAAAACTAAATATTTTTATAAAAATAAACATTTTTGAAAACCAAATCATATGTAACATTCCTTTAATAAGGAGTAAAATAATGTAAGAATATTGTTAAACATAAAGTATATCTGAATAATCATCTGATATTGATCATTCATAGATTTTTTAGATATATTAAAATCTATCGATAATAAGGGTTTTGGTAGATATATCAGTAAGTTGTTATTGAATTTTGATGAATTGTAAAATGATATCTCATTTTTGGGTGTGATATAGAAGGAAATAATGTATTATATCTATGTTCATAGATCATGAGTGATGTGTTGGGTTTTTACATAAGGAAATGAAACTATTGTTATGACAAAATAATTTAGTTTTTTGTAAAACTCATTATACTGTCAGTGAGTGTGTATTGCATCCATAAAACTTGTGCACAACAACTTCTAACTAACAAATATTTGGATTCAGTAGTGAAAATTGCTACAGAGTGTTGTTTTGTTCAAGGAAAACAAAAAAATCTTCTCATAATGAATGAAATATACCAGAAGTACTTTTCTTATACATTATACATCCCCCAAAGTAAGTATTTAAAAAAATTTCTAACTCAAAATCAGTAATGAAAGAGTAAAATAATCCAAAATCCATAGTTCCCTTTAAGATAATGGAAAATTATTTTTCTTTATGATTAGTCTATTTTGAATTTTGTTGATATATAGCACATAAGTATACATAAAAAATTAATTTCATATGACTAGATATTAAGTAAAGTAAACTTTCAATCATTTCATGAATTATATTTTGATTAATTAGTTTCTTAGATTCATCAATATATAAAGTATTTTATGTTTGGGTAAGAGTACTAACACTTTTAGTGTTGTGATACCAAAATTTATTAATAATAAATTTTATATACTTATGTTAATATATAAAAGTTTCTTCTCATTTTTGTGAAATTTGAAAACCAAATAAGTATGTTTACTCACTAATCATACATATTTAACACTCATATTTTATATGATCCACAAAGGGATCTGTAAAATTTTGTTGAGTTTATTTTAATGTTATTTTATCAATATAGATTTGTACAATGAAAATATTTATAATAAATTAATGTATAAATAGAGTTGTATCCACAAATCCATTAAAAATTGTTTTGTATAAAAAATATCGTTAACCTATCATTCTAGGATCTAAGGGATTGTGTAAGTATATATAGTGCCTTACTAAGTTTAAAAACATGTTTTGGGTGTTTTATATTTACAAAAACATGTTCTTTTTATACATAAACTTCCTACTAGACCTAACTATTAAGGAAATAACACTTCACATTCATTTGAAATAGTCCGAAATTTAAGAATGTTGCATATGATAAAAGTGTAAAAATAGCTTCAAGTCTAGATACTAGAACATATGTTTCCTCATAATCCGTGACTTCTTGTTGATTATAACCCTTATAAACAAGTCTAGATTTATTTATAACTATTATACCATTTTTATCACTTTTGTTCAAAAATCCCATTTTACTATAAGTATAAAAGTATCTTTAGGAAATTTAACGAAAGTCTAGACTTGATTTATTTCAAATTAATTGAGCCCATTTTTCATTTCTTATATATAATCTTCATCACCTAAAGACTCATCAAGAGTCTTAGGATCAAACTGAGATAAAAAATTTATATGTTCAATTTTATTTCTTAAAGAACTTCTAGTCCTAACTGGTTGATCAACATCACCAATGATATTATCACTCAAATGATTTTGAAGAAAAAATTGGTTTATTGGGGGTTTCAAAACAATATTATTCAATAATGGATTAAAAATATTCTCAAGGAATAACTTAAAAAATATATTGTTCAATTGCATTCTTATGAGAATGAATTTCCAACACAGGTTGAAAATCAGTTTTAGAAATAACATATGAAGATGTAAGTTGTTGTTTCTTGAAAACTAAAGGATCAGTTTCAAAAAATTTAACATGTTCTATTTACTCAAAAGTACTTGTGTTTTTATTAAGAATACTATATTAAAAATTAGTTGTAGAATAACCTAAAAATATCCTTTAATAATATTTTTGAGAAAATTTAATTAAGTTATATTTAGTATTCAAGATGAATACTTTTCATCTAAAAACATTGAAGTAAAAAAGTTTTAGTTTCCTTCAAATATAGAACTCATTAGATTTCTTATTAATAAAAGGTATTATTAAAACTTGATTTATCATTTAACATGTAGTACCAACTCCTTCAGTGAAAAATATTTTAGTAACTATGTATTCACTTAGCATTATTCTAGTAAGATCCTAATGAATTCTATTTTTTTCTTTTGAATACATCATTTTTATATTGAGTTTTAGGTTCCGAAAAGTTATGTATAATACACTTTTTACTATAAAATTTTTATAATTACAATTAAAAAATTCTCCACCATGATCAATTTGAATAGTTTCCAAGGATATATTTTTATCATTTTTAACTCTGGATACAAAGGTTTTAAAGAAATTAAAGGCTTCAGATTTTCTTGCTTGAAATCATCAATAAAAACATATATATATTATTTTACACTGATACTTCTCATTTTTGTAGGAACAAACAAGTACATGTGAAATAAATATAAAGCATCAAAAGTTTAGAATTAACTAATATATTTAAAACCTGACTTGTGTTTGTTACCAAATTAATAAGGATAATAGATTTCTGAAGAATCAAACCTATATTCCAGTACATACTTAACTAGCCCTTTCTTAGATAACTTAGTTAAAGTCATTAGATTACAATGTATGAATTTTCTAATCCATAACCAAAATTGGTATTCCATTCAACTAAATAAAGGTAAATCTTTGATCCTAAGATCTTATAAGTTTAAAGTATATACATTCTCATGTTGATTGGAAAAAAGAATAAAATCATCTTTAAAACTATAAATAGTACATTTTTTATTCTTGAAGTTCATAAGATAAACCTCATCCTATAATTTTATTATGCTAATAAGGTTATGATTAAGTCCTACAAAAAATAAAACATTTAAAATTAAGCATTTTCAAAGAATAACAATGTTACCTCTACCAAAAATTTCTCTATGAGAATTATCTACGAAATTGACTTTACCACATTTTAGCTTTATGATATTCTTAAAGAAATATTTTTTCTAATCATATGTGTGGATAAACCACTACCCATATACCAAACATTATAGTTTTTGATACATTCGTTATTTTACTGAAATAAAAAAAATTAATGTTTCAGAAACCAAACATTCTTATGTCTGGTATTATCAGAAAGTAAAATTTTAGATATCCACATTTTCCTAACATTACCACATTGAGATAATGTTATTTCATTTGAAAAATAGTCTTTATAAAATACTAATTTTTGAACTCGATTTAAATAGATTTTCCTTTTCATTGTCCATTTCTTTGACATATGGTGGAAAATAGAGAACTTTATAGAACACTGTAATTATTACTAAAAAAAATTTATTTTGTAAAAATCATTTTACAAATATACCATGACGTCTAATTTTATTATATATTTTATAATGTCTTTCATTTCTATTAATAAACATAGATAAAACTTTCTTATGAATAGAAATTTTAATCTTATTTATATAAATTAGTTTTTATCCTCATTAGAACTAGTATTAGTGCTAAGTTTTAGAAATTTGTTTTCAAACATTTTTCTCAAAAATAAACTTTTAAATATATTTAGATAGTTTATCTTATTAAAAATTTGTTTTATCAATTTATTTGGACATATATGTTATTTATGTAGTGAAATTAGTAATTATTGAATTTTCTTTAACGAGTTTACCTTGAGAAACTTCAAGTTTTTTAGAAACTTTATAATTTTCATTCTCAAATAATTTTGAGAACCAAGATGCATATTCATAACTAGGTAAACTATTATCCTCTTTAGATTAAGAATATTATTTATACAAAGATGTAGAATTTATCTCATCATTACTATCAAAGTATTTAAAATTTAATGTAAGATTAGTAAGAGATTAAACAATAGTTACCTTATCCATGAGAGAGTTTTTCAGCTTTGTATTTTTCCATATAAACCAATATTACTTTGTCAATAAATTTTATTGTTTAAAGAGTTTTCAAATGAAATATCTCCTCAAATTGCACTTCAATTATCTAAATATTTCATACTCTTATTTACCTTGTGATTATAATAATTTTTTTAATTCCTTTCAGAATTTATTTCCTTTTTATCCTTTCTTTTTAACATAGGAAAATCTGGTCTGATATATCCTGCCTTCTTACACTCATGAAAAATTAATTTTATAGAGTATTTATTATCAATTTTATCCTTAGGGCACTTCTTATATCTATATTGAAAGTCTTTATTGACAAAAATATTATTCATCCTTCTTTCAAGATTAGCCAAATCATTTTCATACTATTTTTATGAACTATTATATGATCCAATAGAAACTTTATTCTTATTATAAGATTTCAAAATTTTTAGCAGATTGATATTTAATAGGAAAAGTGGACATATTTACAAAAACAAACTCCTCCGTTTTTCTTTTTCATCTTCTCTGTATCTCTTTTCATTATAATTTAGTTTTTATTAAGGGTACCAATTAGATCATCTAGAGTAATATTTATAATCCTCTTTGTGTCATACAAAGTGTTCTTTTAGATTCCCCTTCATTAGGAATAATCTCTATAATTTTCCCTACTAATATTCCATCTGTTAGATCTTTCTCTCTAAGAGAATGTAAACTATTAACAATATTTATGAATATTTTTTGAATCTTAGATACTAATTTTCCAGGTAATAAATAAAAATCATGATAATTATCTCTCAAAAGAGATTATCTAGTTTCAATTACTTTCAAAGATCCAAAGTGAGTAAACTTTATCTTCTTCCAAATACTGTTTACTACTTCACATGAGGAAATTTAACTATATAATCTTCTTATAATAGAACAAAGTAGATTATTCCTTACTCTGTAATTCAGTTGATATTATTTAATAATTTATAAAATTAATTACTTTAGCCTATTGAATCTTAAAATCTCTAATTGGCATGAAAAACATATCCACACTAGTTTTGATTACAAATATATTCCTTCTATATCACTAGTATTCATAATCATTTGCATAAAAAATAGGTGGTTTACTAGGATTCATATTTTATAATATACTTACATTAAAACCTACCATATTATCAAATAGAAAGTATTTTCCACAAAACACGTTAGTGTGGCATTGTTTATAAATAAGTAGTTAAAAAATGGTAATTTGAAATTGATAAAAAAATAAAAACATAAAAATTATAAAATTAAAACCTGATTTGATACCAATTTTTAGATCATAAGATTTTACAATGTCTATAATATGGGGGTGAATATTTGTTTAAAAATTTAAACGAAGCCAAAAAACCCTATTTTTTCAAAAGGTTCACACTCGGAATTCTTCTAATGATCAGAGTGTCTAGATGAGATTCAGAAATCGTCTGATATATCAGAGTTGTTATTGATCTTAGATTTAATCTGATAGACATATTATTATAAAGATTTATCAAAAACAGACTTTATAATTTAAATGCATAGTGGAAAATTAAACTTGAAGAAACAATAAAAAAATTCTTTTAATAGTAATAATAACTTAAAAGTATTATGAAAGGTAATTATACTCTTTAACCTTAAGAGTTAATGGAGTCAAAAATATCGACTTAAGATATCCATAGTTAAACACCCACTATAAAGGTATATCTTTACTTATAATAAAATCCCTTTATTTGATGATTAAAGTGTCTATATTTTCCAATACCCTTAAATCCCTTGATATGATGATCGGTATGCCTCTATCTTTCCAGCCTCGGAATCCCTCGATCTGATGGGTCTTATTCACTTATCTTCCTATCTCCAAAATCTATTAACCAATACCACAATTAGACAAAATTAATACAAAATAAAAATATTATAATGAATTTACAATCCTCACATGGATTCCTTAGAATTATAACTCTATATAAAATTATAAAGCATTAGAACAAGAAGTTCAAGAAGAGAAAAATCTCATACATATTGAGTTGAAAATGAATCATCTACTATTTATCCAAACGACCTTATATTTATAGGTATTCCTCCAATGATCATATTAAAAATTTCTTCACAACGACATTAGATAGATTTTTATTTGGTAGATTATAATGATCTAGATCTTTTTCTTGATAGGTTTTCATGAACTGTACTTTATTGTCAGACATCATTTTTGGTATCACCATCACAGTGATAAAAATAATTTCTTCCGATAGATATAATTTCAATTACTCTGATTATAAACTTTTGATAGTTCGATGGACTATAACATTTTTTTTAAATCTAATGAACTATACAAATGTTAATATGATGGATCAAAACAATTGTCAGTCTAATGGCTACAATTTCAGTTAATCTGATAGAAACAACACTAGTCTAACCACTCATTAGAATAGTAGTTGGTCCAATATACTAGACACAATTTCATTGCAATGGATCATACAATAAAATTATATATATATTTTTACATTATAACCATTTTCATGTTTGGTATATTTCTATTTTTTCTACAAAAACTTACTAAAACACTTGGGAAATATAAAGTTAGTAAAAGAGAGTTTTAAGAAAATGTTTCTGATTTCCAAAACATAAAAAAGGAAAAGTAAAAAAGTAAAACTTTAGTCTTAAAAAATATTAATTATTCTAATTCCAAATATAGAATATATTTTAAGAAAATTAAATTCAGAGATATTTTATAATTTAATTTAAAAATAAACCCGTATACGTAATGAAAAGATGGTTTTACAAAGGAAAAGTTTTCAAAAGTATAAAAAAAATTATATAAAAATTAAAAATATAATTTATTCTAAAGAAATAAATAGTATTAATTATAATATAATTGAACCAATTTTACTTTTAAACCCCATTTAGAAAAAATTGTGTTTTTTAATTCCTTTAAAAGAAATGACAGCTTTTTATAAAAGTTAGTATTTTTACTATTCACTAAATTTTTTTTAAAAAAAATTATCAATAACGCATTCTAAGATAATTTTCACATGATGATTTAAAAAAATAAATTTTACTTTGTCAATTTTAGTTTCAAAAATTGAAAAAAATAATAAAATATGTGCACAAAATGTGTCAAAACTAATTTTTATAAAAATGTCGATTTTAAACATAAAATTGGATTTATTCTTATCTCACAACTAGAAAATACATAAGATTATTGTTCAAAAACTTTATTAAATATATATTATGTAAATTTCATTAATATCATTCACCAAAAGTGGTTTATTTAATTTATTGAATTAAAACACATTTTTTCCAATAAAAATAGTTTTTCAGAAAAAAGATTTCCTTTTTTAAATTGTTTTTATTTTCATTTATAATTAATTGGAAACCAAAAACTTCATTATATATATAATTAATTGAAACCAAAAAATTCATTATATATATATATATATTTGTGTGTGTGTGTGCTGACCATATATTTTTATAATTTTGTTAAATCTATTAATACCTACCATTCCAACAACTTGGTGGTAATAAATATTAATATATTAATATAATATATCACAGTTTGTTAAAACTTGACATTTCATTCAATGTAAGATATTAAAGAAATTAAATTTATTTTTATTTTTTAATAAAATATCAGGATATTATAGTAATACATTATTACTTACTTACTTATTCATCTATTCATCCATTCAATGTTCATATTGTTACCGATCATGGATGGTTCAACCGATCTTTTCAAAGGTTCTTTTACGTATCTTCTTCAACATATTGAAATCAATGATATATTTATATTTAATTTTCAACCAATGACATCCAATAATAACCATTTAAAAAATAAAACTCATAAACAAATTTTTAACTTTATTCTTCATCTTTGTATTTGTTAGTGATACTTTCAAAGTTCTTTCCAAATGAATATGTTAGTATGTGAACTTCTCCACTACACTTTTCCAAATTTTAATTTCACTTTATCTACCCCCTATTGACAAGAAATAAATTATTCATAAGAAATGGTTATTTTTTCTATACTTAAGAAATGATCCATCTATTATTTCATTTTAATCCTATGTGATCCATTATCAGTGTAGAAGAAAATATGATTTGATTTAGACAAAAAATATGTCCCCTATAAACTGGTCATGATACCTCATGGAATGAAAAATATTTAACTTCACATCAAGGGTTTTTTCACTTTAATTTTAATATGAAAACATTTTTAATAAAGATCAACCAGAAACTCCTACTCTCACTTCAACAAATACATCAAAAACTTTTAAGTGAAACAAGTAGTATAAGAGGCCTTAGAGCACATCCATACTTACTATTTTATTTTTTCATTTGATTAATTCGAATTTTAACCCTTTATAAACATATTTATATCTCAAGAAACCAAGGAAAATAGATTAACAAACAAAAATATTTTCTGATGACATGACATTAAATCAATTTTCAAAATAATCAGATATGTATGAAACAATATTTCTCACAGATTCATCCTCTTTCTTCATTTGGGACCCCATAAGTGGATACACTCCGAAAAATATTCATAATGGTGGATCAATTCAATAATGAATTTCTAGATATACCAATATATAGAATACATCAAAGTGGATCTTCAAGTTGTGAATTTCTATATTTGAAAACTTCCAAAACCTCACCTAGGTTGATCATATTCAATACTTGTTCTTCATGAGACCAAATATATGATCAAACCACGATGGTCTCTTATTAATCATTATTTTATATAATTTTAAAAGAAAACTCTTCAGATTCATAAAATATATCTTTCTATTATATTTTTATTTGAATATAGATTGATGAACCATTCACAGATGATGAATTATTTAGCTTTTCTGTCAAGAATTAAAATCACTCACTGGATATAAAGTTCCCCCAATAACTTTCTTTACCTTCAATTACTTATATCATAAGAAAAAATATAATACATAAAGATTAATGGGATAAAGTCAATCCTCCTTACTTTATCAATGTGAATAGAAAGGTTGAGATAGATTTTTCAACCAAGTTTCTCCATTTCTATCACTCTTTATTCTTTCACTTTTTAACCTAAATTATGATTGATAAATCATTGATCTTATCACTTATTAAATTCCTTTTGGCATGAATCTTCTTTCTTCAAGAGATTTTAATGCACTTACATCACCTTGTAAAACTTTCATCTTCTTAAATAATTATTATTATGATGGAATTATGGTTGAAAAATATTTAGGAGTGATTCCCTCCATATTTCACCTAACACCCAAAACATATACTTCTTCATGTGGAACATTTTTTTTATTTGGGAATTATCCTTTGATTTTGATTCTTTTAATTTCTTATTTCTCTCCACATAATCTGGCTAGATAACTAACATATCATTAGGAACATTGGGGGTAGGTTTGGATTTTCTACATGTCTTTTTCTGAGTTCTATCCTTTTTATTTAATATTTTAGATGCATCAATTTTATTCAACTTCATGTATTAGGAATCCATGGTATTCTCAGCTTTCTTACTTGAAATATTCTTGGGATAATTTGTGTTCACAACATTTTTCTATTTTCTTCCCAATGTTACAGGTTATTTCATATCCAACTTCTATGGTTTTCTTTTATTATTGAATTTAGATACAAGTCGAGATGAACTTGTATCAATATTGTGACAAATTCCATTTCATATATCACAAATATTTTCAATATTTTAAAATATTTTGGAAGTCTTATTTTCTTTAAAATACAGATGTTTATTATTCAACACTATATTTATCCCCCTTGAGATGGGCTTCCATTGTACTTTTTCATTCATAAAATTTCAAAAATAATCCAATTCACAATTCCTTAATATATTGCTTCACCATAATTGACCAAAATAATTTGATATTATTATTTATTTTGTATATAGTTTTAGGGTCTTCTTCATAGATTATTGGGATCTTAGTGGGGAACCAGCTTCCATATTCATTTTCCAATCCACCCTAGTAAATGTGGTAATCTAATCATCACCTTTTTCATCCATAATTATAAATATATTTTTTTTCTAACCTACACTATTCTTGAAAACATGGTTAGAAACATTATTTCAAGATTTTATGGATGGTACCTCTTTCTTATCAACTTACTGAGATGGATTATCAAAAAATTCATGATCTTATTATCACATGATGTAGGTCTTTTAACATTAGAATACTCCAGTGAGAATTTAGTTGCAACATCAAATTTCTCTTCAATTTGTAAAGACTCAATATGGATCTTCTCATGTTTTTCCAATTTATCATCCATTTATTGACATATCACATTGAGGTTTTTTTTTATTTTCAATCATAATCACATTTTCTTCACAAAACTTCTTCATTCATTGAGACTCCTCTTCTTGAAAATTAAATTAGTTTGGTAATAAAGTGTCAATTTATATATTATTCTTGTATTTTTATTCAAATTTTAAATCCTTGAAATTATTGATATATTTAACTTTTCTTTAAGTGAATAGATATATTCTGATTGAGTATTTTTTACTCCACATTTCTCTTCAACTTCTTTGATCTATTTTGAGGAACTTATTTCTATTCCCATCTTCATTGATTCAAATCATCCAAAATTTTTGGAGAGCTTCATACATTCTAGAAGTTTTTATTTTAAATAATTATATTTTATTTATAACTTCTCCACATGTTGAGTGGTCTCTTCCTGCATGCTGTCAAATATTCCTTAGGTAATAGAGACTAATTATTTGGGATAACCATGCATAATATCTTTTAATGCATCAATTAAAAATCAAATGACATGTCATCACTCACACTAGTGATTGGATTATCCTTAGAGGAAATTTTTGAAAGGAAACAAAACATACCTCTGGATCCCTTGAGGTAGAGAGACTTTCCAACTCCTTGGTGGAAACATTAGCCAAATTCTTATTACTTTCCAAGTCTGATATGTCTTTATTATTCAAAATGCACGAATATAATAATACTTCCTATTGTTTTGGAAATAGGGATAAATTATTCATTTTATTTTCCTTCTCTTTCTCCTATTGATAATATTATATGTTGATATGGTCTTTTTCTTAGACATAACTGGATATTAACCAAATATTAACTTTATTGTTAACATAAGAATAAAACTCAAATCTTCAAAAGAGAATAGTTTTAATATATAGAATATAATATAGGTAAAACAACAATATGATACCACTTGAGAGGACCAGTTTGGGATATACTTAACTCTGAGAGGGGTAGGGGGTTAATTGGTGTTAATAAAATTTTCTTTTTGCAAATTTTTATACCTTTACTACCTCTTAGAAACTGAAATATCAAATTTTATTTTTCATTGCATGAAAATATATAAAAGTATGTAAAGATAGAATAATATGTTTTTATAGGGTTAACTACTCAATAAGATTATCTAGTCCTTGGAATGGTTTGGAAAGAATATAATAACACACAACCACTAAACAATATTCCTTTAACATGGTTACAACAAGAAGGGAATATCCTTTCACTTACATTTCACTCTATTAATTGGAAAATTCATGTTTTCTAGCTCTAAGATTGTTCTTTATACTATATATAAAGATAGTATTCACCTTATTTATTAAGGTATTTTGTAATTACTTTAAACTCTTTCACCGAATGAGACTTTTGATAGATGTCACAGTTCTTGGTTTTTCTTCTCTCTTCACTTGTTACTTCCACAGTAGCGGGCATACAACTTTTCTTCTTCATAGTAGTAAACTAAAAGCTACTCAATATTCTTCTTTTTATAGATTCAATCACATTAATATGAATATATTGTAGAATCATAATCTCATAATTCTTATTTTACCCAAATGAAAATAAAAAAATATCAATTCAGTTACCAAATATTCCTCTACTTTTGATCTCCAACAAGAAATATGATACATTAAAATTCAATTTCAGATTGAAAAAAATCTTTTCAATAGTGATTTCATGAATGTATATTGATTTTATTGGATTATTTAGTTGTGTAACCCTTAACATATATCAATATTTTAACCTTATTATTTTGATGTACTTTTTAGTTTTTGTATCATGAGTTTTATCATTGTCTCACTTTATGATTCCTTATATGATTTTGTATTGTTTTATAAAATGGAATGGTTATCTCAATTCATGTGAATGAAATTGGGGATCACATGCATGAAAGGATTTAAGAAGATTTGAGTACACTATATTGGTATTTCTTTAATGTGTAAACAAGAAGACTCAAATTCTTCTCCTTCTTCCTCTTTACATGCGTTAGAAATGGAATTTGTAACTTCTTCTTCCCACACACCAAAATAACCAAAAAATACCTCTTCTTCATATAAGTATTTATATGTGTATCCATATTATTTTCACAAACTGGAATAAGTTATTGATATATTAATTTTACATGATATTCTTAACGAATGATGAATTTATATGAGGGTAGGTTTTTTGTGATATCAAGATATCCACTGCCTTTGCATAAGTGTTAACACCTACACACAAGGGATTCATTGTCTTCTTCATTTGTATAGGGTATTATATGTGGAACAACTTAGCATAACACTGTGGGAGTGATAACTTAAGAACTGGATTATGGTATCATTTCTTCATGAAAATTATGAGAATGTGATAAAATCAAGTGTTTGGTATCCAATATCTTCACAAAACACCTGAGTTCATGAATCACAAACAAGAGTCAGTGAAACATTTTTCTAGAACCTAGGTGATTCTCAGAACTCCTTCATACAACTAGGATCTTACAAAACTAAAATTCTTAACATATCCTAGAGGATCGAGGAACTATCTACTTATTTATGTAATAAAAAGTGTGAAGATTCTCTATTTATATAAAATTATATCTCTCTAAAAAATGAGTGTTAACAACACATTTTGGACTCATGTGATTTGTATTTATAGGAAAAGATCAACCACCTTCCTTTGTTCATTAACCAAGTTAGAATCCTGAGTTTTATACTGTGTCACTCAATATCTTTAATTCCCAAATGAATCATTATGGGTTTCCTTATAATTATTCCCACAATAAATGATGCTAATGAGAATATGCCTCTTTTGCATGTGATGATGATCACATGCTCATTCTCATGATTGAACTATTGCATGTACAACATATGTGTAACAAAGCCTCCAAAACTTCATTTAAATTTGAAATTATCACTTTCTTAAAATTCTTGATTGCATGAATAGTGTATAATTCATGCATTAAAGTTGATATCCTTATAATATATCAATATTGGCTTTATAATGATCATGGAAACAATGAATTTTTTTATTAGAAGTTTAGCCATTAGCTATAGTGAATAATAAAAACATCAAATATTTAGAGGTAGAAGATGATGTCATGTATTGATCAAATGATTTAGATGAATTTGATTGGATGGATATGTTTTATCTTTATTCTTTTTGTGATGGATCTACAACGACGAATACACCATGTCCCACATCAAACTTATGTGTGGTCGAGGGATGGTTAATAACCTATTCCATTACTACTTCACCATCGATATAACACTGGGGATAGAACTTAAATCACTACACACATGCCCAACATATTCCATTTTATACCATTTCATGGTATACTTAGTCAATGTTTTCTCAGCATGCGGCATGCGTATCCCTGTTCACACCCCTATGGGAATTACGCACCATATACTCCTTTACTGCTATGGATTACCATGTATATAAATTCGACCATGTGGTTAATCCAAGAATACCATAAGTGGTTTGATATGGACCTCATTTTATGGCTATGGTTAGATTTATTTTGTAATATAGGCCCACCATTGATGATACTTAGAAGTATTATAAGTATATAATTTAATATCAAGACACTGGATCTTCTTCTTGGTAAATTCATGCATGAATTTAAAATTACTCCTCAAGAATTAATATACATGTTACATAACCTTTTTCTTCTTCATAATAGAAAATATTATTTTTTCATAATAATCAAAAAAATATTCTTAAATTTATTTCCCACAACTTCTTTATCCAATATAAAACCACCATTGGATGGTTCATCTTCATTTTATATTACTGTAGAAATATTTTTACACAAAATAATATGAGAATAAGTCCTTGAAATTTAATATCATTTCATTATTATTGAAAATGTGATTACACCAAACTCTATGAGCATAAGTCCTTGAAATTTAATATCATTTCATCAATCATCACACTACATCATAACTTTTTTATTATTGTAAACAATATGCCTAGTCAAAGAACATGTCGTTACATGTTATAGAAATTAATGATATTGTATCAATCATCAGAGTTAAAAATCAAAGTCTTCAAAAAAACATAATTAAATTCCTTAAGATCATAAAAATTTAGTACTTACTTAGTTTCTTCTTCATCTATTCATTTAAGCTATATTCACATTGTTACGAAGCATGGATGGTTCAACCAATATTTTTATAATATTCATCTATGTATCTTATTCAACATATTGACATCAATGAAATCATTAAATTTCATTTAAAACCATTAAAATCCACTAAAAATCATTAAAAAATAAAACTCATACACAAAGTGGTCTCTTTACTGTCTTGATTTCATTAAAGTCAAATTACATGAATAGTTCTTAAAATTAATTTTTTTGTATATTATATTAAATAATATTTTATTAAATTATTCAAAAATAATAAAAATGTTTAAATATGAAAATAATGATGAGAAATGGTATAAAAATTAACACCTTTTCCATTTATGATCCAATTTTTACCTTATAAGTAAAATTATAACCCTTAAAGATTGAAAAGTCATTGTTGCAATTAAGGATAAAATTGGTTAACAAAGAGGTTAAACCAAAAGATAAGGTTTAAAATATCACTTAAACCTATAAAAATATTATTAGTTTAAGGGATTTATACCACATACTATAATAGATTCTAAATTCTTTCCACATGGTTCCAAATTCACATGAAAATGAATTTATTATATTTAATTGTTTTTATTAATTCATTGTGTGTCCTTTCCTCAAATTATAAAAGGAAACCCCTCCCATATATTATTTAAACCAACTTGTGCCACCTAGATTTTCCAAAACCAAGACAATTATTTTCTAAAATTCCATTACCATGAATTTTACGTTCTTTTCTTCTTAAAATATCATTCCAATGTTCCTTAATATGGGATCTAAAGGAGGTCTACCGAAGAAGAGGTTACCATTTTTACGAATCTTTAAAATTTATTTATTCTTCTAATTCCAATAAATATATTGTACCCATAAAATAATTAATAAAATATACAAAATATATTGATATGTTTTTATGATTATAGGACAACCATTTTCCACCTCTTTTCCACTATACAGAAAGTGAAAACATCGCTAATGTGTACATATGACTTACCATCTCCACATAACAGTGTAATTAATTTTAACCAAAATTTTACTTAAATGGTTATAAATATGGAACTATTTAATATATATGAAATTAATGAAATAATTATTGTTCTATAAATATAATATATCATTTACCTTTATAACCTTCCATCCATTAAAAATGTTAACATCGTTTATGCGTACGTGTGGACTACCGTCTCCAGAAAGCGATGTGATAAATTTTTCATGTTATCCTTTCATAGAAGATTATAAATATATATATATATATATTTAATGAATATATAATATATTTATATCATTATTAAAAATCTAGAGATTTTGAAACCATGAAAAATATTCAAGTACCAAAACTACCAAAGCAATACTTACATGAAAAACAAAACAATCAACACCGAGAAACAATGAATTTAATAAACAATTACTAATAATTTTTTTTTAAATGTTCCAAGTGGATCATATATGATATTATAAGTATGTATATGGTTATGGTATAAAATTATAATAATTTTTTTATATAGGTGGCTAAAATCACTTATAAAGAAAGTCAGACCTGAGGTAAGGGTTTCTCGTCTCACTTTTTATTTCCATGATACACATGCCACATTCACCATTTTTTATTTAATGTGGTGTATAAAATTAAAATTTTATATGATATATCATTAATTCCTTCATATTCATGGCATTTAAAGTTTCATTTTAAATTACTTTTTATTGGGGTTATGATTCGAAAGTTACCAAATGGTAATGGATTTATTCTTCAATTCCATTTTAATCAAGATTGTTTATACTTGATTTTTTATTGATGAAGTTATATAATTATTCTTGATAAACCTATTTAATTTATATTTTAATATGGTTATTAATGTAATTTTTAAGAGATAGTACAATTTTTCTCTCTTTGATACTTAAAATGACCAAGAAACTTTTTATAAGAAAAATAGACTTTATTTCCTCTTTTATTGGGGATATTTTTCTTCCATATCCATTTTCTATAAAATATTTTCAATAATATTTTTACAATGCTCCAATTATTGTTCAAATTTATTTTTAACCATGTTTTAATTTATATAAAAAGTTTTAAAATGACATTTTTTCATTTTTTGAAAAAGGTAAGTTTTACCAGAGTGATAAGAATCTTTAGTTTTAATGATTAAAAAATGAACAAATGTAACACCGTAATGAACACTCAATGTTTTGATGCTTATTTTTACAATTTTTAATTCTTATTTTCATATAAATTTATTAAATAATAATTTGGATATTTTTAGATTTTAAATAATTGATTTCAAAATGAAATGTGTATTTTCCTCATGAAATGTTCTAGTGATATTTTAATAGTATTGTCATCTATGATAACACACATTAATTCTACTAGAGATATGATCTAATAATGCCATATTTTTCTTTTTGTAGATGGTTTTTCATGATGAAATATTAATATTCTATATTATTAATTCAATACAAATAATTGTTTACTTATAAGTATATTTGAGAATTAATTTTATTGATCATTCATAATTTGAGGAATGAATATGATGTGCAAGTGAAGGGTGGTGCCCGATTATAAATAGATCTCCAATGCATCAAGAGGTCTCAAGAGACAAAATATATGGCCACATCATATATTTTTTTTATTTAAACCTACTGATTTATTAATATAGATGTATTTTTTAAGAGGCCATGATGGTATGATTCATGATATCTTGGTTGAGAGGCCTTGATCACGATGTTTAGAATTTTGATTTTCCTTTATTAAGAGTTTATTTTACATTATCCATATGTTTTTGTTTATATTATCCATGGATACTCATTTATATCAACTTTTTTATTGACTTGAATGTGTTTTGATTATACAACCTACCATGTTGATTATACTTTATTTACTCATGATAACTTTTATTGTATATAACCATTACTAAGTGTACGAGATCACCCTTTATTTGTTTTCTTTCTCTAGGATATGAAGAATGAATATTTTATTGAGTATAAATTATTAATATTAATTAATTTTAATATGTTTTATATTTTTCTTCCAATGTAAAATGGGAATCTTGTATGTAACTTGTAAGAATGCTGATATTCATTTCAAGTATGGATCTTTATTTCAGGTTGTTTTGAGGAAAACAGAAGAAATGATAATTTTCTAAGTAAATTCTGTGTACTTATGAGTACACACTGTGTCCCCAGGTACCACGTACAACCGTGTACTGGCCATGTAATGCTGAGTACATGGCCATGTAGGTGACCTGGAAGACTGCTTAAGGTGGGGTCTGGTTAAGGGTACTACATGGCGTTTACCTTTAATGAACATACATTGTAGTTTTATTTTTATTTGATAAATCAGAGTAGTGCCACCTATCATCCTTAGAAATGACTTATTCTTTCCTTGATTTGTACAAGAGAGCAATGGAAGGGCCGATGAACTTCGTACCCCTCCCGATTCTCCGTCTGACCTCTGATTAAGACATTGTCGGGTGCGTTGGAATCCCACTAGTGAGTTCTCAAAACCCCTAGAGCATTTCTTCATGATTATTACTCTATTGTGAGTTATTCAAGGTTGAAAACTTCCTCTTTTTTGTAGGTATACTCTATTCTAGGCTGATTCAATAGCCGACGTTCAAGAGTATTGATTGTACGATGTAAAGATAGGTGGTATGTGCCTTTCATTGATTGCCTCTAAATTATATATGATAAAAGTGTCGTATACCCATGTTTGGGGTATTGTGGGTTTGGAATTAGACCCTATTTATTACTTGTTATGGTTTGGTGTATTAGTAAATGGCAATTGTATATGCTTAAAGTTAGATACCATGGTTATGGGACACCCCATGGGTGTGTTTCCCTTGATTGAATATTTATGTCCATTTGATCTAGGTTTCCTGTTAGGATTTAGTTTTTTTCCATGACTTTCTTTATTAGGATGGATTTATTGATTATATGAGATACCTGTGATATGAATTTTGAAAGTTTGACCAAGGTGAACATTACTGTGAGGCATTCCCAAGGTAGGGTCATTTATGTAGGTTGTATTGTTATGAGACCTAGGGGTATAGACCACAAGAGCTACCGGGTGGTCGTCAACCCATGGGTTTAGACTGTGAGAGAATGATTAGGTGGTTGTTTATAATTGTTTCCTAGTATATTGGACCCTAGGTAATTGACCATGAGAGCTTCCAGATGTTCATTATGTTTTATTAATGCTATGTTGACCAAACGGTATTAACTATGTGAGCTTCCTAGGGGGGTCATTTTTAAATGAATTATTGTTATTTTAGACCGAAGGGTTTAGACCATGAGAGATACCAAGAGGGTCATTACTAAATTAATTGTTGTTATGTTAGACCGGGGGGAATATACAGTGAGAACTTTCCCAAAAGGGTCATTATTGAATAATTGAATAATGGTGACGAGTTTTCCAAGACAAAGCACAAGCTTGGACTCAGTCTTACATGATTGTTTATATGGTCTTTTGAGACATCCACTATTACTATTACATAAGGGATACCGAAATTAGGCTATATCCCAAGGTTTACATGATTCAACTGATGAGTAATAAATGTCAATGAATGTAATTGAAAACTGTACGATTGTTTACTTTTGAGTATTTCCTAGTTTATTACTTCATTTATTCACATTACCTGCTATATATATTCACTAAAAGTTAAGAACAGTTCTTTTAGTGGTTTACTACTAGGATTCATCTCAAACCCTATTTGCATTATGCTTTTGGACCCAAATAGAGTATATGTTTATAGTTATAGATAAGGGAAAGTACCCTTCAACTTCTGGTACTTGATTGTTGTTGGAGCTAGAGAGTATGGGACCAAACCGGGGCTTGTGATGCTGTTGGAGTTTACTACTTTTCTATAATTTGGTTTTCAGTATAGTATTTCCATCATTATGACTTGTTTGGATGTTTTTCTAGACACATGTGACATGCATCATTTATATATATGCTCGAGTTGTTATACAACTCAGTCTTATACTGTTTATTTTTTATGTATGGTATTACTACATCTTCTATTTGTTAATATTTGATTTTTTTTGTGTACACTCTTCCAATGAGCGCATAGTTTCCCCATTATCAAAATGTGGCCCTCACTACTAGTCTCTAGCCTCTGGAATTTGGGAAAATGTTCTTAAGGTCTTGTAACCAACCTGGTTTGGGGCACCTTTGGGCGGCCCCCAGAACCGGGACATTACAATGTGGTATCAGTGGGAGGTTCTTTTATACTTTTCCTTACTATCTGGGGCTTATAAATCAGGATAATAAGGAATAGGTAGTTTGTAATAAGTTGTTCTTGGGAGTAAATAACCTGTGTATAGGGAAAAACTGAGTTACCTCAAATATTGCAATTTTTATGGTTATTCAATTGTTACAGTTGATTTGATTTCTCCATTGGGCGATTCACTTGTTTTGTGATTTTATTATTAATATCATTGTGGTTATATTTCTATTGAAACCCGATGAGATGTGGGTATTCCATCTCATGCATCATGTAGTCACTTTCTAGATATCACACGTCATGCATTATTGTCATGCCATTTAGGATGCATTACTGATTGTCTGTTATTCTGATTGATATTGTGAAAGATATGCATGTTGTTGTGATATATGTCATGATAGAATACCAAATATTTTTTATATCGTATTGGTATATGTAAAGTTTCATTTAAACGGACACCAAGCTTTGGTCCTTGGGGTTTATGGTCCCTCTTGGATCAGAATTTGGTGGATCATGTTTGATCTTTAATTGGATTCTGTTATGATATGACATGAATAAGGATGCAAAAATTTGATTTGTGGAGAGTATTGCTCTAAAAGATCATAACATGGCATGCCTTGGTCAAATTTTAAGTCTTTAAGGGTTCCACAGAAGTTTTAGAGGCTTACTGTCCAAAAACCCAGACAACATGGTGTGTGATGTTATGAACGCACTTCATGTGTTCTTATGTTTTGGAAGAAACAAATTTTTTTAAGTGCATGTCTTGTACAATATGAACACACTATGTAGTTTTTGACCATGTTAATGACTTTGTGGGTATAGAAACGGAGTTGATAAATGTTAGGTAGAACACGTTGTGTACTGGGAGTACATGTTGTGCTGCAAAGACTGTGTGTCTGGCTATGTGACTAACAACACGGGTGGATGAAACTTTGGATGTACATGTTGTGTCTCATTTATATATGTTGTGTAGTAATAAACCATGTATCCAACCATGTGACTAACTACATAGGTGTATGGCACTTAATTAGTACACATCATGTCTAGGGTGAACATGCCGGTGTTACACCAGCAGAACCATGTGGTTCGAGTTGTGTAGAAGTACTTGGTTAGGAGGGATATTTGAGTACATGATGTGTCTCACAAGGAAGACGCCGTTTTTTTGGGGTGTTACACAACCAGGTTGGAAGAGGTACACACCCATGATAAGGATTGAAGGGAACATCATATGTGGCAGTTATACACACGGTGTAACCCTATTTGGTAAAACTTGAATGTTTTCCTTCTTCTGTTCCTTTATTTAACTTCTAAGTATCTATCCTTGATAATTTTGAACTGAGGTGCGCACTTAACCTTGAAGAGTCATGCCACCATGATTTCATCCAGTTGTACTCCATGTATAGGGTGATGATCAGACACTGGAAATGGTATATCAGGGACTACCATCAGATCCTCCCATCATGCCCATTTTGGAACCAGATGTTATACTAGATGAAGGTGACGATGAAAAGTTCTGTGAAGGCTCTTTGAGGATGATGCATAATTTTAAAGGAGCACCACATACTTCCCCAACTATGGTAGAGTTGACTAGGGTGTTAAGAATCATCATCCTTCATCTTTTTCAAGGTATGGAGGACCATAGGATGAGAAGTCTTGGTTGTAGGTCTTGCTTTCCATCTTTGAGCATCTGGAGACACCTCTGGAGAGGAGGGTGAATCTCACGACGTACATGATACATGATTCCTCCGAGAGATGGTGGGATGTGATCTCATAGGTATAACATCATCAGTATATGTCTTGGGAAGAGTTTAAGAGGACGTTCTATGGTTAATTATACCCCGAGATGTTGAGGGTTGACTGATACCAGGAGTTCATTCCTTTAGAGTAGGGAACTCTTTCAGTAATGAATTATTCTTATCACTTTACAGAGATTCAATTCTCCTCACCTATTTTCAGAGGTGATGAGTTATCTTTGGCTAGGCGATTTTAGGATGGTCTCACACATAACATCTGATCACAAGTGAATTTTTTTAGGATAACTTCAGTGACTCCAATAGTAAACTAGGTGTTGATTAACGATTGCAATATGAGGGAGTTGGGATCTTTGAGGCCGGATAGTTAAACATCCAGGACTGGTACTTTTTCAATTGATAGTAGGAAGCACTATAGGGAGATGTAATGTGATGTTTCTTCAAGTAGCTAGGTGGTATGATACCAGTGCGGGAAGTGTGGGCATATGAGACCACATTGCCTGAAGGATCCAGTCAAGTGCCGATATTACGGAATGATGGGTCATCTTCAGCATTTTTTCAAGATGTTATCCCCACCAGTGAGTGATCGAGGATTTTTTATGACTCCACATTTAGAAGGACCACCAGTTTCTCATCATTCAGGGAATTGGAGTTTTTAGGCAGTTTTGGATGAGGAGGAGGTTGTGGAAGTGGTTTACAAATGATACGTTTTCAGTGACAGTAGGGTGGATCCGCTCAGGGTAGTCAGACATGGTGTTAGGGTCGCGACATAGTTCATAATTTTGAAGTGGAGAAAACCCAAAAGGAGCCAGATCTCAGACCCTCTATTGTTAGAGGTACGATTCTAGTTTCCCCAGTTTTATCTTATTCTCTTTCTAATACAATGGATTCCGATAATTTCATATTTTTTGTCGTTGTGGATAGAATTGGACTCTTTATATTTACTTACATGGATATTATAATGCTAGACACTCTGTTGAGGATTATAACGACTAGTGTACATCAGTGTAAGGAGTTCCATCTTGAGTTTGGTGGGTGTCACTTCTTATGGGACCTCTATGTCTTAGAGATGACAGGATTCGATTTCATTCTTGTAATGGACCGGTTGGTCTCCTTTAAGCCTTTGTTTACTTCTATCTCCGCGGGGTGAGTTTCACATCACCACAGGGCGGGTCTTTTATACACAAGGGCAAATGGGATGTCCAGGCGAGTAGATTTGGACCCGAGCATCATGGGTTTGGAGGAATTACAGCCCATATTGCTAGTTTATATCTAGATGACCAGGGGACTTCTCAGATGGACTTTCCTCCAGTGGTGGATCGTTTCATAGTTGTCTTCCTAGATAAATTTCTAGGTTTACCTCTAGAAAGAGAGGTAGATTTCTCTATTAATCTTGTGCCAGGAGCAGCACCAGTGTCCATTAATCCTTATAGTATGGCTAAACTGGATTTATAGAAGCTCATGAAGTAGTTAGAGGAGTTGTAGATATAGGGTTTCATCTAGCCCAGTAAATATCCTTAGGGTTTGACTTTCCTTTTTGTGAATAAGTTGGACGATACCCTCATAATCTATATGGATTATCAAAACATGAACCAGTTGATGGTCAAGAACCGATATCCCATGCCGAGGATCAAGGATATCTTTAATCATCTTCAAGGATCCCAAGTGTTCTCAAATACTGACTTGACATCCAGTTATCATTAGTTGCACATTAGAATATCAGATATACCTCTTACAACCATTCATAGTAGATATGATCTATACGAGTATTTGGTTATGATGTTCGGTCTCAATAATGCACTTACAGTTTTCATGGAACTGATGAATCGAGTGTTCCATCCTTACATGGATTCTTTTATTATAGTCTTCGTGGATAATATCTTGGTGTTCTCTCATACTCGACATGAACATTCCACCCATCTTGATATCGTATTGAGTACACTGAGAGAACATAAATTATATGCTAATATCTAAAAATTCCACTTGTGGATGGACACGATTCACTTCTTGGGTCAGGTCATCTCAGAGAAAAGAGTATCAGTAGACCTAGAGAAAGTGAGAGAAATAGTTTCCTACGAGTAGCCGAAGAATGTCTTTGAGGTACGATGTTTTATGTGACTGGATGGTTACTACATGAATTTTATTCAGGACTTTTCATGCTTAGCAGTGCCACTGTTGGGCCTGACTAAAAAGGGCGTGAAGTACTTATGGACAGATTCCTATGATTTAGACTTTAAAGAGCTAAAAGGTTGGTTGACTTCTCCACTGATATTGACTTTGTCGGAGCTGGGAAAGAGTTACACCATTTACTGTGATGCGTTACGTATTGGGATAGGAGCAGTGCTTATTCCGGGGGAAGGAGTCATTACGTATGAGTCTCGACAGTTGAGGCCACATGAGAGGAATTACCCAATGCAAGATCTTGAGATAGTTTCAATTGTGCATGCTTTACTATGTTGGATATATTATCTTTTGGAATATCATTTTTTGGTATACACTAAACATAGAAGCCATAAGTATATATTTACTCAGTGTGACTTGAATTTGAGAAAATGAAGGTGGGTTGAGTAACTTCAGTCTTTTGACATTGAGCTTTCCTAAATTCCTGGGAAAGGAAACACAGTGGCTAATGCATTGAGCAGGAGGACTCAAATAGATTTAGTTTAGGAGGCCTGTAATGAGTGGAAGATTATGGCTATTTTCTATGAGATGTGTTTGTAGGTTCATGAAAAATAGGGGAAAACGTTTTTTCTTCCGTAGCTTTTATATCTACTCTACTGGATCAAGTGCGAAAGAGGCAGCTATCAGATTCCGAAGGCCTATTCCTAAGGAAGAGTGTGTCTGGAAAGAACCCTACTTCTATATGGACTATAGATAAGGGTGAGGTTTTGTGTTTTCATGAATTCATATGGGTGTCAACAAACATATGTGAGGAGTTGATAAGAGATTTTCATTCCACAATTTGGGAAGTTCATCAGGGTGTCACCAAGATGTATCGAGATCTACAACCTTAGTACTGGTGACCGGGAATGAAGTAGGATGATTATGGTTTTGTTATGAGATGTTACACCTTTTTGTAGGTGAAGGAAGAGAATCAGAAACTGGTAGGGATGTTACAGTAGTTACCCATTCTCATGTGGAAGTAGAATGATGCCGTGATGGATATTGTGACGGGTTTACCAAGGTCGCCTTAAGGGAATGATGTAGTTTGGGTTGTTATCGACAGGCTCAAAAAGGTTTCAAACTTCCTACTGATTTAGAAAACCTTTACTGTTGATGATCCTGGAAGGTTTTACATCTAAGATATTTTTCATTTTCATAGGGTTCCACACTATTGTTTTAGAAAGGGATTCCTGATTTACTTATCATGTCTGGAATGGACTATGGAGTGCTTTGGGTATATAGGTACTTTTGAGTACAACATACCATCCCCAGAGAGATATATAGTTTGAGCACACAATTTAGGTTTTGGAGGACATGCATTGAGCATGCGTCGTGGATTTTAGGTGTTTTTGGGAGATACATATACCCCTGGTGTAGTTTTCCTACAATAACAATTCTGCAGAAATGATTCAAATGACACCTTATGACTATGTTGGATGGAAGTAGGAGAGGTAGTTATACAGGTAACTCATCTTGTCCATGAGACCACTGATTAGGTGGAGTTGATTCAGAAGAGGATGGATACTGTACAATATCAATAGAAATATTATGTTGATCGACGGAGATGACCTTTGGAGTTTGAGGTCGGAGATCAGGTTTTCTTATATGTCACACCATGTTTAGGGAACCCGAGTATTAGGATATAGGGGAAGCTTTCACTGAGATAAGTCAGGCCATTTTCGGTTTTGAAGATATTTGGTCTGGTTTCCTATTAGTTGCAGTTACCTCATAGGTATTGGGTTATGCAGAACAACATTCATGTTTCTCAACTATGGAGTTACTTTTCAGACCTATATCTTGTTTTTCAACCTGAGGAAGTTGAGTTGGAAGTGGATGCATCCTTTGAGGAGTACCCTATTCGGATTGTGGATCATATCATGAAGGTTCTCTATGGCTGGTTTGTTCCTCTGGTATAGGTGCTATAGTAGCATGCGTTAGTACAAGACAAGACTTGGGAGAGGGAGGATGACATATGATCACATTGGCTAGATTTTTTCCCAGATTCTTCTTCACCACCCTTGGAAGGGAAATTCAAGGAAAAATTACTTTAATGGGGGGAGGTTTTAAGAAACTAGATCTTTATATCAGGTACAGATATTTATTTCAGGTTGTTTTTGAGGAAAAAGAAATGGGAATTTTCTATGTACACACTGTGTACTTATGTGTAAACACCGTTTACTTAGGAGTACATGATGTGTACTTGGGTACCTTGTACAACTGTGTACTGGTTGTGTAACGTTCGAGTACATGTCCGTGTAGGTGACTTGGTAGACATCTTTAGGCGGGGTCGGTTAAGGGTACTACGTGGTGTGTACATTTAATGAAAACACCATGTAGTTTTTTTGATAAATCTGAGTGGGGTCATGTATCATACTCATAAAGTGTTCTTATTTATTTGGTTTGTACAGGAGAGCAACGGAAGGGCCAAAGAACTCTAAACCCCTCCCGATTATCCATCTAACCTTTGATTGAGACGTCATTAGGTGCGTTGGAACCCAACTGGTGAGTTCTAAAACCCCAAAGCCTTTTTTCTTGATTCATCATCTCTTGTGAGTTATTCAAGGTTGAAAGTGTTTTATATTTTTGTAGAACTATGCCATTCTTGGATGATTCAAGGCTAACATTCAAGAGTATTGATCATATGACATCAAGGTAGGTGGTTTGTGCCTTCTGTTGATTTTCGATGTATTATATATGCTAAGTGTTGTATACCCATGTTTGGGGTATTGCATGTTTAGAATTAGACCCTGTTTATTACCTATTATGGTTTGGTGGATTGATAAAACATTGTTTCATATGAGTATGGTTAGATACCTTGGTTATGTGACACCCTATGGGTGAATTTTCCTTGATTTACTATTTATGGCTATTTGGTCTAGGTTTCCTCTTTGGATTTCCTCATTTTCCATGACTTGTTTTGTTAGGATGGAGTTATTGATTATATGAGATACCTGTGATATGCATTGTGAATGTTTGACCAAGGGGAATATGACTGTGATATCTTCCCAATGTACAATCATTTATGTATGTTGTATTGTTTTGAGACCTAGGGGTATAAATCATGAGAGATATCAGGTGGCCATCGACCCAAGGTTTTAGACTATGAGAGCATGCCTAGCTAGTTGTTTATAATTGTTTGATAGTATGTTGGAACCTATGGAATTATCCGTGAGAGATTCTAGGTGGCTGTTATATTTTATTGATGTTATATTGACCAAGGGGTATTGACTATGTGAGCTACCCATGGGGTCATTTTTTAATGAATTATTGTTATGTTAGACCAAAGGGGTAAGACCGTGAGAGCTACCTAGAAGGTTGATACTAAATGAACTGTTTTTATGTTAGAACATGGGGACTAGACTGTGATAACTTTCCCAAAAGGGTCATTATTGAACAATTGAATGATGGTGACAAGTCTCCCAAGCCAAATCATAAGCTTGGACTCGGTCTTACTTGATTGTTTAGATAGTCTTCTGAGACGTCTGTTGTAACTATTACATAGGGGATACAGAGCTTAGGCCAGATCCCAAGGTTTACATGATTCAAATATTGAGTAATAAATGTAAATGAATGTAATTGATTTTTTTGGATTTTTTACTTTTGAGTATTTCCTAGTTTATTACTTCATTTATGCCAATTACCTTCTATATATATATTCACTGACCGTTAGGCAGAAATCTTCTGGTGGTTGCCTTCTGGGATTCCTCTCACACCTTGTTTGGGTCATGATTTTGGATCCAAATCAACTACATGTTTGTAGCTATAGATAAGGGAAGTCAATATTCTTCACCGGCTACTTGATTGTTGTTGGAGCTGGAGAGAATGGGACCAAGCTGAGGCTTGCGATGCTTTTGGAGTTTATTAGTTTTTCTGAACTTTGGTTTCAGTATTGTATTTCCTGTATTGTGAATTTTTTGGCTGTTTCCTAGAAAAATTTGATATGCATCATTTATATATATGATTCATTTGTTTTATTACTTAGTCTTACACTATTTATTTTTGTTGTATGGTATTACTGCTTTCGATATTGTTTACTCTTTTCTTTCCATTGTGTACACTCTACCAATGAGGGAATAGTTTCCCCATTATCACACTATGGCCCTCGCTTCTTTTTGGTAGCCTATGGTGTTTGGGGAAATTCACATGAGGTCATGTGACCAACCGGTTTAGGGGCACCTTTGGTAGGCACCCGAAACCAGGACGTTACATAACTGGTTCTTCAGGACCACAAAACTGATCAATCCTTACTGATGTGATCCATTTTATCTTATAACAATATATTAAAATAGGCAACATATTTAGGTCATTGGAGTTAGATCTCTATATAGATATTCTAAAATACACCATAATGAACAAATATTCTTATATTTTTTAGACAATAGTGGCCAAGTATTCAATGCTATAATTAATTTTCTTCTTTCATACTAAAATGGAAGAAATCCTTCTAGTAAATTATTTTAAATAGGTTAACATTTGTCTATTTTACTCTCATTAATAAAATAACATATTTATATTTTTTAATGACTCCTTTGTTATCTCAAAATATAACGTTAACTATATTATTAAACAATAGATAAACACTGAATAGATTATGTCTCAACCCATTAAAAAGAGTATATCTTTTGAAATGAAATTATAATTACCAATATGAGTGGTTATAATTAATAGTTTTTTTAATGAACCATTATTAAAAAATGTTATATCCCATATATCATAGTTATAAATATCTTTCAATATGTTTTTATTCCCATTAATATGTGAGAAATATCCAAGATAAAAAAATCCCATGCCTCACATGATTAGATGATTTATATACAAATTCAACTACCAATAACAATTATTTTTTAATCTAACTATTCTAAAAGGATTTTTACTTTCCTCATTTCTTTTTAAAATTTTATAGAATAATAATACATTAATTTCTTTTATTCTATTATTTATTGTTTCATCAATAAGCATATTTAAGCAAGTTAAATCTATTTTTTCTATTTATCTCATATTTTTCTTATTATGTTGGATTATTTGTTGTTCTTTAAGGTTTTATTACTTGAATTTAAACCCATATTTTTTCTAGTAAAATAAATTTTGTACAAACATATATAATACTTCTATCCATCAATACCTCTACACAAACACCTTCATTCAAATGAAAATATCTTTAAATACTTTCAAAAGTGTCTAGTAGAATTTGTATGATTCTGTTTCAAATTTTTTGAACTTGTTTTATTTTTTATTAAAAACTCTTGATTAAAAGAGAATTTAATTTCAAAATAGTTTATCTTTGAATCATTATTCAACATGTAATTTTTTTAAACATCATTTTTCTTATGATTCTTAGTATGAATTTGAGATAAAAAATATTAAGTATTTTTGTTAGTGGATATAAACATGGTATTATATTATTAAGATTATCTATTTCTATTAACCTCAATATATATTATCCCTTGAGTATATATAAGGTACTTTATTTTCTAATTTTTATAATCATAAATATATTTATAAGATTCTCCCAATTCAACCATTGATTTCTAAAAAGAAAGCTAAAATTTATTCATAATTTTTTCTAATTTATGAACCTTAGCTTTAAGTGAGTGATATTATTCTTGTATCAAAATAAACTATGTTGTAATATCATAAATTATTTTATTTATCTTAATAATGGTAATATAGTGATCATAAATGTTCCTTATAATTTCTCTTAACTTTTTATAATACATTTTTTATCTTTTGAATCAATGTTTTTAATCATTCATTCATCTACTCAAGGATGGATGTCATTTTTGTATACACCAAGAGCTCAATTCTCAAAATACATCCAATTTAAATTTCTTCTTCTTAGTCATCATAATTACTATTAAATTAATCGTAAGGGGAATAATTTGAATATTTAAATTACTCCATATAATAATACTCTCCTTCATATTTGGTATTTTTTTACCAGATAAAATTTCTTCAACACAAGATGTCTAAAATTTCATAGATATAATTTTTATCCCTTTAGTAGATTTGAGGGGTCTTACTTTACCTTTAGAGAAACTTCTTCCTCAAGTTTTGTTTTTAATATTATTAATTTTCTACATGAATAGTCTTTTTTATATATCATCTACTTTTCCCTCTTGATTATTCATTGAAAAATATGTATAAAATGTTTATATTTTCCTACTATTAAAATATTTTAATATACAATTTCCTTTATAATTGACTATACCTTTATGAATACCATTTGAGAAAATTTAAATTAAATAATTTTATTTCATATCATCCTCACCATTCCAAGAATTATTATTTTGTGATTATTGTATCTCATAAATTACAAAAACATATATGTATTTAAATCAAATATCCTTATCTGATTTTCCTTTTTATTAATGATTCACCTCATATCATCTCATATATTATCGATATATTATGAAATTTTTCAATAAAGAAATCATCCAATTATTGATCCTCTATAGTTGATATATTCACATCAAAATTATTTCGAATAATTCTCCTCAGTTTCTTCAAAATAAATGTATCTATAAAATTTTATCCATGGCCATTAATTGTATAAAAAATAATTTCCCCAATTTAAGGATTTATCCTACCAATTCATCTTAATATATTCAAATATATTTAAACTAAGAAGAATGTCATTTAAAAAAATATTCATTTACTTTTATCACCTTTATAAATACTATGAATTTTATCCAATATTGATTTGGTAGTTTTACACCCCATTAATTTATTTAATTCCCTTTCAGAGAATGATAGTAGAAATGAAAAATGATCTCTTCCATCAACTTCAATATTTTTATGAGTAATCATTGAATAAGATGTATTTTATTTTTTTGGAGTAAATAATATGAGATTAATATCCAATATACCTAATCCTAGGTAAATAGTATATGTAATCATCCACTCCTTCTAATAGTGATATTCTTTTACATCAAATAATATAATTCCATTAGTTTCAAAATAATTTACATACTCTATGATAATTTTTTCCAATTAATGAAATAATAAGGATAAATGTAGACTCTTAAAATAGAACGTCCAAAGTGAACCATGCCTCTAATAAAAATTAATGTGTTTAGATATGATATGAGGTCTACCGATAAAAGAGTTAAAATTAGTGCTACAATAACATTTTCCATTTTTATTTCAAGTTATTCTTATATACTATAATTGTGTGGGATTTTCTCTCCTGCTTTTGATTCGATGTGAATGATAAATCAATGAATAAAAAGTAATATGGTATGCATATGAGTTTTTGGGCTATGATATATTGGTTGAATAATTAAATATGTTTATATATATATATATATATATATATATATAATTTTTTCATGGAAATGCGAGTGCAAAACAACGCGTTGCACGCTCTGAATGATTTTCAAATTTTCCAGACCGTTAGACCTCCAGCGAGCCTTCCGCCGGCCCCTTCGGCGCCGTCGCCCTTCATCCCCATCTCTGGTTCCGGCCCAGGGGGCTCTCCTCATCCTCTGGAGGATGGCGGGCCCCCCTCAAGTCCTTGTCGCATGCGCGAGGGTCGGTGGCAGTTTAGCCTAGCATGGTGGTTGCTGGAGGCCCACAAAGGCAAGGAAAGTCCGAAGGCGGCGGTCTGGATCAGTCTCCCTGGGCTCCCTCTGCCCTTTCAGAATGGAGCTATCCTCAAATCTATAGGTGACTCCCTTGGAGGTTTCCTATGCATGGATGAGCGCACTCGGAGTGGTGTGGATCTCTCGGCCGCCCGTTTTTGCGCAGATCTTGACCTGTCCTCTCCTATCCCGGATAAAATCTCCCTGAAAGTTCAGGGATCAGTGGTGTGGTCCCAAGACGTGGAATTCCCAGTGTTCCCTAGGTTCTGCTCCTCTTGCCTACTCCAAGGGCACTCCCTGCATATGTGCAGACGCCAGCGCCATGTTCTTCCCAGTGAATATGTTAGGCCCATCCAGGGGCGCGGTGCTCCTGCCCGAAGGTCGGCAGGACCCTCCCCCAACTCCCAGTCAGCTGTTTAGGATTTTGTTTCTCCTTTGGTTCTGGTTCATTCAGAGTGTTGTCCTTGCCCCTCCTCTTCGAAGGCTGGCACCTCGCCCTGCAAGGACCTGGCCTGTCACCCCCAGAGGGTCCCCAACGCATGGTTGGCAGGGGTGGCTAGGTGGATCCTAGACCCTCGCCAGCTGCTTTCGATGGGCGGGCTTTTGGAATCCGTAATTCGGGGTTCGTCTGGCAAGATGGCTCCCTTGGAACTGCTCTCCTCACTCCCAGAGTTGGAATTTGAAGCTATTGATTTGCTGGAATTGGGGGTCAAGCCTGCGTTCTCCTCCCCATTGTTGGAAGGGGTTGGTGTGAACAATGTGGTCATCACCACAAGGCCAGTGGAGTTAACCATCCAGTAACCACCGGAGGAAGGCCATTGTCCTCTGATGATGTCACCCCCAGTGCGGCTAGGGGGGAGGCTCTAAAGCTCAAATCTCCCCTGAATGTCTCTGCACCAAGCTTTGAGGATACCTGCTCGGGGGTGTGTGCATGGTCAAATCCATTTCTACAAAGGCCAGTGGAACTAAGCAGCCAGTCTTCGCGGGAGAAAAGAAAATGTCCTATGATGTTGTCGCCCCCCAGTGCGACTAGGGGGAAGAATCTGAAGCTCAAATCTCACCTGCATATATGTTATCCTGGCCTTGAGGATACTGGATCAGGGGTGTGCACCCGATCAAAATCTAATCTACAAAGGGATCAGTATCAGGAATTTTGCTCTTTCAAGCTTGAGACCAAGTCTCCTGGGGCCAAAGCCAGGCTGAAGGGGATATAATGTTTCCCATTCTTCGGATCGGGGAAAGAGTTAAAACAGACTTCATGTCTTCGGAGATCAAGAAGCATAAAGCTCTGGTTGCTGTGGTTCTGGAACACAAGAAAAACCCGAGTAAAATACAATAGTGTGCTAAACTGATTAAAATGTAGGGGTTCATGCAAGCTGCTCCAACTAACCAGCACATATGGATTTTATGGAAAAGTGATGCTGTCGTGGATCTCATACAGGCTGGGGACCAATATTTCACGACGAGGGTGAAGACAGTCCTGTAATATATCTTAGTTTCCTTTGATTACGGAAGCTGTGACACTTCAAGGAGAGAATATATATGGCAAGAGATGAGTGGTTTCGACCCAGGAGAGGACCCTGGGTAGTTGGGGTGGGAAATCAATACCATCACTAAACCAGATGAGAAAAAGGGACGTGGGGCGTTTCCACGTTTAGCTAGTGTAGATTTTTTCCAGTTCATGGAAATCAAGGGTCTTATGGATATGGGGTACTCCGGGGATCCCTTCACATGGTGCAATAATCATAGAGGCAATAGGCATTGTTGGAGCCGGATTGATAGATGCCTAGCGAACTTACATGCCATCGATGCATTTCCAAACGCCAAGGTGATCCATCTAGTCTGAGGTATATCTGATCACTCTCCATTGCTTTTATCTTTGAACCACAAGCTGGTCTCCCCGGAAAGGTTCGTATCTTATGACAACTGGACACGCCATCTCGAGTTCCTCAACCTTGTAAGGACCTCATGGAGGGAACCAATGCAAGGGCTCCACTCGGTGGGCATTCATAATAAACTCAGATGCCTAAAATAGGGGCTTAAATCATGGGCAAGAGCCCTCCCCCTATCGACCAAGAGATGTATGATCTTAAGCGTCTGATTGAGCGTCTAGAAGGTGAGCTGAAGGAAGATTGGAACGATGTTCTTTTTGAAGACCTTTCAGTAAAGAAGGACCGTACGGCAGAGTTACTTCTTAAACATGAGCGTATGGCCCATGGAAGATCATGGATAAAGTAGCTACATGATGGAGACAAGAACACGACATTCTTCCATGCATGAATCAGGGAGAAACGTCGACCGATCATCCCCAACATCAGGATGGAAGATGGCACATAATCAGATGATAGTAAAATAGTGGGTGGGATGGAATCCTCCTGCTTTGAAGACCTTCTTTCTGGCCGGAACCTGAGGATGGATGGCGGGTACTCGAGCAGGGGTGCTAATCTGTGGGATGTCATTCCCAACCGAGTCTCTAATGAGGAAAATGACTACTTGGAAAGAACTCCAAACGAGCCAGAGGTTCATTTGGCAATGCTGAATCTTGACCTGGGTAGCGCTCCGGGGATGGACTGCTTCCCTGGATCATTCTTCAGAGCTTTGTGGGATGTTGTCAAGGAGGATATCGTTTCAGCTGTCTAAGATTTTTTTCGAGGAGGTGCTCTACCTCGGGTGGCTAGCTCAACGACCCTGGTTCTTATCTCGAAGGTGAAGGCTCCTACCTCCTTACTCTAGTACCGTCCAGTGAGCATGTGTAATTTCACCTATAATATTCTTGCGAGTATAATCAACCTGAGAATGGCCAAGTGTTTGCCTTAGTGGGTATCCATTGAACATCACGGCTTTGTAAGGGGGAGGTCAATACAGCTGGTGATTACTCTGGCCCAAGAGATGTTTAAGGACCAGAATAACAAGGCCCATGGTTCGAATATGGTCATGAAACTAGACATGAGAAAGGCGTTCGACAGAGTAGAATGGGGATTTATTAATACGGTCTTCACATGCATGGGTATATCTCCCATGGCCTCGGACATTCTCTTTAGATGCTTCAACTCACCGTGGATGACTGTGTCCTTTAAGGGGAAAACACGTGGTTTCTTCAAGGCTTCCCAAGGCTTACGGAAAGGTGATCCGATTTCTCTGAATATTTTAATTCTTATGTAGGAAACTGTTAGCAGGCTTCTTAATAGATGAATTTCCAAAGGAAGTATTACTCCTTTTCGGAGGAAAGGGAACCAGCCTCACACATTGCACCTGATGTTTCTGGACGACACAATTATTTTCTCGAATGCTGGGAGGAGGTATGTGTAGGCCATCGGCATGATTCTGGAAGAGTACTACCACTGGAGTGGGTAGTTGATTAACCATGACAAAAGAAACTTGTACATCTCCAAAAAAATGCATGACAAGGCAGGCTGATGACCTGCGTAGGAAGATGGACATGCAGGTGGGTTCTCTTCCAATGGAATATCTAGGCTCTCCAATTTATTCAGGAAGAATGCGAGTACGTGACTATGATAAGTTGGTGACCAGGATCACTAGTCGGGTTCTAAATTGGAAAATCCACTTTCTTTCTTTTAGGAGACGCATCTTCCTCATCAACGACGTTCTCATGTCCAAACCAGTGCATGCTTTGGCTTCCTCTTCAGTTCCAAAAGGGGTTCTTAGAGCTATTGATAAGGTACTGGAAGGGTTCCTTTGGGATTTAGCTGGGGAAGGGAAGAGGCACTGGGTCTCATGGGGGAGAATGGATCAACTGATACAGGAAGGGGGCATCAACGTAAGGAGTGTCGAGGGCATGGTGCACTGCATGCATGACAAGCTGGTTTGAGAGATTATGGAAAATCAGATCCTCTAGGGGAGGATCATGCGCCACAACTACATCAAATATACAGAAAGCAGAAGTGTCCATGGATCCTCCTTATGGAAGATGATTTGTCCTTTGGTCTTGAACCTTCAACAACATTCTCGTTGGATTGTGGGAGATGGTAGTATCCCTTTCTTGAGCAGCAACTGGGCAGGATCCGAACTTGGCTTCCCGGGATGCCTGATTCCCTCAATCACCTTCAAGGAGGATAGATTGTTCTTGAGTTTCGTCAAAGCCGTTCTGGACAAGGATTAGAAAAAAAATTCTATCCTATCCACATCATCTCAGAGCCATAAAAATGCGTGTTTACTCCTTCATTCTCAGGGAAGTTCACCGCAAAGGACTTAGGTAGGATCTCAACTCCCTAGGCTCAGCTCGACAACTGGTTGGAACGAATGTGGTGAAAATACATACCATCCAAATACAACTTTCTTGTCTGGAGAGTGAGGAACTCGGAGATCCCTTCTGATGAGTGCATCAGGAAAATGGGCATCTGCCTCGCCTCTTGGTGCCAGTGCTGTAGCAACAAAAGTGAGGAGACCACCAACCACATTTTTTTTGAAGGTGAATGGGCTAAGGCTGTCTAGCATTATTTTGGTGTTTATACAGCAGAACCCCACATGACGCTCAGAGGGTTCGCGATCCTTGAGAGATGGTTCCAGGGGTCCCTGGACAAAGGACCAAAGCGGGTAGCGCGTTCGGCTGTTTTCTGTGCTATTTGTTGGTGTCTCTGGCAGGCGCGGAGCATAGCAAGATACGAGGAGCAGAGCTCTTCAAGGCGGTCCATCATCATGTGATCTAAATTCCTGCTTCTGGATATGGTTCCCTTTCTCGAGGGATGGCGTGAAGCTTCCTGTCTTCGAAATCTGTAGGCTTTCCCTGAGCAGGTTATCCCCATGGTGGGTCTGCAAGGATAGTGGGTAAAATGGAACCCCCAGCTGAAGGTCTCAGACTTAACACCGATGGCTCATGCAACTTAGGAATAATGCGAGGAGGAGGAGTGGTCCGTAATTCGGAAGGATGTTTACTCCTCGCTTTCACGACGCACTTTGGTAACTGATGCACACTTCAAGAGGAGACCAAAGCTCTCCTCATGGGGCTCAACCTGTGTAACCAGAAAACTATAGACATATCCCATGTGTAAACCGACTTGAAGATCATCCACGACTCATTGCTGGATAGAGGATCCACTCTGTGGTCAGTAATGTATATCATTAGGAGATGTAAGGACCTTCTAAAGATCAACATGCAAGTTACACATACATGGAGAGAGGGGAATAAAGTCGCAGATTATATGGCCTCCCTTGCCATCCATGGTTCTGATGTCACCTGCCTATTCAATTCCATCTCCTTGAAGCCAGAGGGGGTGAATTTAATTCGCAACAATTCCCTAGGTCTTCATTATTTTAGACCCCCCTAGGCCGGTGTTGCATGACCTCAATCTCTTGGCCTCAATCTTTTGTTCTATTGTATTATCTCTTGAATAAATATATAACAATGATGATGATGAATAAAAAGTACAAAACAACAAAAAAAATCATGGTTCATTGACTCCTTCAAGTGGATAACCCTTTTTGAGGAGTTTTTGGTATCCCATTTTAGAAACCACCCTATTTGGAACCCCTCTTGGGAATGTATTAATGGAAAGAGTGGCCCTTTATGCCTGTCTCTTATAGGGACTGGGTTGATGACCAACACCAAGGTTATAAAAACACACATACAAGAGGAATTACCCTCACAAATCATAGTAATATAAGGAAATTTCCACAGATAATGTACATCGCTAAAATAATAAATAACCCATAATCTAAAAATGAATGTGAAAGTAATACAAAAACAAAGGTTTCTAAAATAAAGTACCATGGTTAAACTTCTATGGAAGAAACACCAACACCATTATTGATCTCCATGATCTATTATGGTCCATCTTGATCATAAAACCCTCATTAATATATATATATATATATATATATATATATATATATGGGTGAGTATACAAGTATATTCAATAGGATCTTCACGCCGACCTAAATCACTAGATTTGGGATGGAATGCCATATAATCTCATTCACACATCCTCATACATAATAGTTTTCTTAATTTAAGTGAGGGGAAAGATGAGCCTCATGGGGATAATATTCCCTCATTATCCAGTACTCGTCAAATAATACGATTGATGAAATTAAAAATAAATCAAAAAATAAAGAATAAAAAAATCATCAGAGTATGAGTATACACAACAAGTACCAACCCATGAAATAATAGTATAGAGGACCAGCTACAAAACACAAAACTAAGAAAATCGGATGCAAAAAAGTGTTAGATCAATGTATAAAGTAAAATTAATTAAGAAATAATAGAACACTTCAAATCACAAGGTCCATCCTATAATGCCCACGCCCTCTTGCACAACCTGCTTAGCCGCCCACTGGAGGGCCCTTTCCCTTCATTGAATCCCTATACATAAAATCAGCACGTGCAAGGAGATTACTGAGTAGGGTGTGAGTAAAAATACCAATAAGATACCACCAATAGTCCTTTACACAATTTGATAATATATATTGGTTCATTCCATGAAATTAAATAGAGAACAGATAATAAATAAGTATATTAGATAGATACAACATATATACTGGGCCCTTAGAGACCATCTCTACCAAATTTTTCTCCATGTTGAATGAAATGTCAATGATACATTGTACACACTCTACTCAATGGGATAGTACCAAAAAAATCTGTTACATCCCTCTTGAAGGGATAACTCATGTACATGTCAACCAAACATATGACACATACCCCTTGGTGGACAGTTCATATAGCTAAACCTGCATGTTCAACTGCAAGATAGAGTAACTACACACTCAATACATAGATATAGGATGGAAAATCAATATCACGTAATATAAATAAAGAGTCATAACCATCACAATCAACATATGTGAATACATCAAGCAAAGGTCAGATATGGCAACACATACAAACCTCATGTGACAAAGCATTAAAAATAGGTCTCACTGCTTATTTTTCCTAATTTTTCTTGATCTTTTAATATAGAATTTCAAACTTTTTTAATTTTTTACTCAATTAATTAGTGTTTTATTAAAATGTGGGTAATTTATATTTTAATAATTAATTTTGTGTAAGTAGATATGAAAATGTTGGATTTGGAAGTTAGATTTTTCTTATAAAACTTTGGTTGAAATTTTTTTTACCATTACATATTGTCAATCACTTAGGTAAAGGTAATATGTTTTCTACCTATAAGTAAGAGAGTTAATAATGTTCTATGTAAGGGTAATCCATTGATTTCAAGTGCTATTTATCGGTAAGTGATATTCCTCATGCACTGCATAAGAGTAACACCACATTTCTAAAGATTGGATAATGGTAAGATAAGGGTTGTGTAAGGGCAAGAAAATTGTTGCGTAAAGGTAAGACAATTGTTGCATAAGGGAAAATTTTAGTTTTAATGCATTTTATAAGGGTAATAAATATTCCATGTAAAGTTAAGGAAAACACTATATAAAGGTATCCCTAGGTTTTCAAGAGATTCCTAAAGTAAACATTATTTTTATTAAGGATATGCAAGGGTAATATTATATCCATATAAGGGTCTCCTAGCCCATACATGAGTATAAATCAAAGATAAATATGACCATGTAAGGTTCACAAAACCACCATAATAAGACATCAACATCATCTATTTTTAACATAGCTCAAGATTGATCTCATCTCCAATAACCACCTTGAGGCTTAAAAACTCGATGGATGAGACTTAGAAGCTCAAATGATAACCATAGATGACAAAACAAAGAAGATAAAGCCACAAAAACCATATTCTACCAAATTTATACCATTAGTGAATCTTGGTATCATCAATATAATTATGTTCACTCCTACCACCACCGTCGAGCTCTACAACCACTACCTAATAATGATACCCACAACTGCTACCACCATCCCAACCACTTACTATTGCTACCTAGTTCTACTAATACCACCGCCAAGTCATACTACCACTTCCCTATTCTTCTAAAGTAGGCTAATAATTCCACCACCTCCATCCTTTTCTACTTATTCTACCGGTCCTACCACCACCACCACATCACCTTGCTATCACTGCCAGATAAGCTAGCCAATAAGTCTACTACTTCAATTGCAAGATATTCATTCTGAATCTATTTCCCCACTACAAACATGGACCACAACCATAGTACAGAAAGGGTTGTTTAATCCAAAAAAGGGATTACTAGGGGCTATGTTCACCTCGTAAGCCATTCCCAAAGCCATGTTTATATACACGGTCAACATGCATGCATGAATATGGGAAGATATGCCTAATAATGAATCTTGGTATTCTAAATCATGACCTATAGGGAATATGAGTCATTTGGTTTATATTCTAGGAATAAAATCTCAATAATTCCAAAATTTTCAGCACCCTTTAGGAAAATAATCTAGTTGATTGAGAATTAGAGTTTGGGAAAATAACCTAAGATCAAGTGGATACCCCAATCTTGAGACTAGTTGGGTGGATTGAGTGGATTCATGAAATGAAACATTTTAGCATATAAATTTAAAGATATATTGAAGTGAATTCATGAATCAAAGTATACCATGATTGAAATTGGGATAAGATGGCTATTTACATGAGCTCGGGTTTTCACACTGAGAGACAAACTTGGGACAAGATATCCTCACCATGAAAATGCATGCACATGTGTTATAATGAAGTGCCAAGTTATATGACACATAGAATATAAAATTTATTCTAAAAGGAGGATGAAATTAGATTTAATCTAGATATAGCTGGATTTGAAGATGCATAAACATGTTTAATTCAATGTTTTATACTCTCTCTTTGTTTGATAAATGGATTTAAAAAGATATCTTCGTGTGGAATTAAAAGTTGAATAATTTGAAAAATTAAAAGGGTAATTTTTTTGAATGTTTGAAGAAATATTTTGGAGATTCAAATAGTTAAGACCTTGGGATTCTAATATATATAAATTCTTAATTTTGTCTTTTACGAAGGGGGTAAGCTGCTTTACTGAGAAATTAGGCTTCCACTGTTTTATTTTCTAATGTAGTTTTAATTTTATTTCTTCTTTTCCATTTATACTTACATGACTATTTTAATTCAAGTGTTCCTTAATAATATTTCTTTTATTAATTATATATATATATATATCTAATATGATTTATTGTATTCATAATGACAAGCAACTGACCTGAGGTATATCCTAGGGAGAAAATCTTGTGTTGAACCTAATTACATTTTTAATTTATGATTTAGATTAATATAAAGATGATATACAATAGGTGAAATACTCATTGTGGATACATAATTATTAAATTATTATTTTAAAACCATTCTCCCTCAATTGAGGAGGTGGGTGTGTAGTGTACTTGGAAATTATTAAGTATAAGAAATATTCACAAATGACGAAGAAGGATGTTTTGAAACATATTATGGAGTATTTGGAATAAGTATATTTAAAATAGAATTATGAAGGTTCTCTATGGATGAATATCTTAGGAAAATATAATTTTTTTCTATAACATATTTCATTTTTTAACAAAATAAGAAAAAAACCAAAAAGAAAATAAGTGAACTCGGAATCAGGGAATGATTGATTGGGAAAGTCCACATGTGAGATGATGATAGTCAAATACTATTTTTTACTTTGAATTAAATTGTAGATTTTTCACCCCCCTATGATAGGAATTTCCAAACATGGCTCCTTTCCTAGGGAGCCAATAAGAATTTCATTCATTAATCATTTTCACATTTTATAAACAATTTTCTTTTTTTTGCATAAAAAATATCTAAAAAAAACTTTTCCCATGATCTATTGAAAATTATATTATTATATATAGGTTTATTAATTATATGTTTTAAGAAAAGTGGTTACAAACGATAAAGATGCTCTCTTATAAAGGAATGATGAACACATAGTCTTTACCATGCATCTATTGAATGTCCAAGAGACAGGTATCTAATTTCAAGAACTATTAGACAAGCTTAATCAATCCAAAGATTATTATCAAAGATTTAAGGATAAGGATGAAGTACTATTAGATAAGGAACAAAAGTAATTAATATTTTCCCTCCCAATTTTTATAAATAAGTTCTAGAGTATGAGGCCCAACTTGAAGTATATTCATAACCTAACCATCATGAGATTGAGATCGAAACCTACCATGAAGAGCTATAAATTGATGATAAAGACTCATGTGGAAACATACATATAAGAGATGAATAATATTTATATTAATTTTTTAGTACATGAGGAATATTGAAATACAACATGATATGTCCGTCTTTATAGCAGAAGAATATGTACATTAGTACCTATATGTAGCCTTAGAAGAAGAATAATCCACCTTAGTAGTGGAGTTTGAATAAATAATGGAGGATCCAGACTACCTACCTCCATATACTCCACCCCAAGAGACACTTACCACTGAAGAATAAATTAAATACAAACAAAATCAAAGATATGATCTTATCTTAAACTAGTTATCATCAAATTTTATTGAAACATAATTTAGTATCACCTATCATTATTTTGAATTTTTAGATTTGACAAGTTTTAAATTTTCCTGGGTGTAAGATGATGAACATGAAGATAAACATGTTGATTAAATCAAGGTTCTCCCTAGAAACATTGATCATTTATTGGAGGTAGTAAATGATGAGATCCAAGTGGATCTTCCTAATGAAACAATGACACATGTTGCTTAAACTGAAAGGAAAGAATTTTATATTTATTCTTCATGTTTAATTTTTTTTCAAGTAAAATTACAATAGAACTTTTCCATTTATTATTACATTGATTAAAAATACATTAAGAAAGAACTATAAAATGAATAGAAGGTTTCTAATGATTCAACTAAGAAGGATGAGGACTCATATTTTCTCTTACGACCACTATACAAGCCATATCTCTTTTCCATGGGGGTAGATTTAGTGTAATTGATCCATGGTGTCATTAGTAAAGAGGATGAAGGAATTTAATATAGATGAAATAGGTATTAATGATTCAAATCAAATAAACTTCACCCACCATCTACCTTTGGATGACAACTGGTAATTCCTTTCTTAGGGTGGTCAAAACCCAGTACTTACTTGGGGGATTAAACCGAGACATATATATATATATATATATATATATTTATTTACTTTATAGGACGTTGGTTTTCTTTATTATAAATTATTTTTAGGAATATATTTGGATGTAACCCAATTTACCCAATTTATTTTAGGTTTAATGACATGGTGTTTACACTTTGAAGAGTGGTTTTCTTTTATAGGTATCTGATGATGATGGCAGAGGGTAGCCCCCCCTAAAACGACAAGATATAGGGATATAGCTTCATTTAAAAGGGTGATAAATTTTATGTTCTTAATATTTAAACACCTTATATTTTATTTTTGAAAATATATTTATAATTTGAAATATAATTTTCATTCCCACAGTTATACTTTTTGATTTACTTTACTAATCTTAGAGACATGTGTTTATTAGGAATCCTATGATCGAATTTTTTAGATATTAGTAATAATGATATTGAATGATTAATATGAAGAATTGAATTATTAGAGTGAAGCATATATGTTAATTTTATGAACTATGATTTGAGGGAATTAGTTGATTTGTGTAGATAAAATTTCCCTACTATTTTATGATGTGAATTTAAGAATTTAATGTGGATTTATTTATTATTAGTTTACATTCCATGAGTAATTGTACAAAATTTTATGTTCTATTTTTCAGAGGACTTCTAGATCCAATATTTTCCATTCTCTGTTATCCATATTTCTTGAGTGATCTTGGGGCATTCCAACTACTAGAAATTTCATTGGAACATGTCGAAAATATGAATGAACAAAGTCACATTTAATGCGATTAAGGAATTTTTATTTATTTAGATGTTATCCTTGAGGCTAAATTTTACATTGAACCTTATCAATCTTATTGAATCCATGAATGACCTTGTTAGGAATGATCCCCATTACAAACCAATATTTTTCATTCCCACCTCCTCTTAGTGTTTTTCATGATATTTTAAAGTTGATGTATGGGGCTGAGGGAAGTCATGGTGGAAGGAATGCACTATATTATAAGGAAAAAAGTGTGGGTTTTCTATTTTAGGTATTGGGAAAGGTTCATGTTCAATATTGTATTTCATTTCTACCAATCTTGAGAAAAAAGTTAGAAAAAGAAAAAAGGGTTATGAATTGGGGGAATAAAAAATAACCATTATTAAAATGATGATATTATCGTATGGGGTTAGGCAGTGGATGTGAGATTCATTCCAAGCATAAATTTTGAAGAAGTAAAAGAAATTCTGAAAAAAATTATTTTGAAAAAGGAAAAAAACGAAAAATTAGAGAATCTTCAAGGGGGTTTATATCATTTATTGTGTTTACACTGATCATGCCTTTAATTTGATCTTGGGAATAGGTTGTTGTATCTATATTAATGAGATATTTTAATTTGACTTTTATTTGGATATCATGCAATACACTTTAGATTTAACCTCCTTTTTGAGCCTTAAAGTTTTTAACATCAATCAATACCAACCATAAGATGTAGATTCATTAGAACCTTAATTACAAAGTCCCCTTGATTCCATGTGATTTATTGTCTTTACAAAGTAGATAATATAGATCATTTTCAAGCTTATAGAAATATGCATGTATTTAAGGTATGAGAATAACTGTATTTCAATTTGTTACCTTGAGTGATGGGAAAAATAAATTAAGGGGAGGTTGATCATGACTAGGCATGATTGATAATAATCGATTATGATATTTGAATGAATTAAAAGAGAAGATCTACCAATTTATAATGGAAAAAAGAAAAATACTTGGGTTGATTTTTCTTTTTCAAAAAAATGTGATGTTGAATTTCTGTTCAATATAGACTTGAATGTTTAGTTTAGAATTAATAGATATTTGATTTAATTAGTTTTAAATTTAAATATTGATAACATTTTGTTATTATTTAATTTATTATTAATATTCAATTATTTAGGAAAAAAATAATTCAAGTGTGGGGGTATTCGATTCCCTTATTATTCAATTTTTTTTTGACTTTTGATAAGAAAAATTAAATGTTAAAAATAAATTCCCATGTAATTAGTGTTTTATTAAAATGTGGGTAATTTATATTTTCATAATTAATTTGTATTTAAAAAATATGAAAATGATAAACTTAGAACTTTTTTTTATTATAATTTTTTTGTTGAAATATTTCATACCATTATTTATGGCCTTGGGCTTTTGTAGAGGTATTATATTTTCTACCTATATGTATGAGAGTTTTTCAAGTGTTGCATAAGAGTAACCCATTGTTTTCATGCATTGTTTAGGGGTAATTTCTCTACCTTATGCGCTACATGATGGTAAAATCACATTACTAAAGGCTATATAAAGGTAAGGAAAGGAATGTGTAAAGGTAAGATATCCACTATGTAAAGGTAAGGTTGTCGATGCATAAGGGTAACCAATAGTTTTCATGTGCCATGTAGGGGTAAGAAATGTGTTTTATAAAGGTAATAAAACCACTATGTAAAGGTATCCTTGGGTTTTCAAGAGTTTTATAAAGGTAAATTTTATTTTACTTAAAGATACATAAGGGAAAGATAGTTGATACATGAGGATCTTTTAGCCCATACGTTAGGGAAACTCAGATATTCCTAAGGCTACGTAAGGGTTGATGGACCAACACAATAAGACACCACATTATCCTATTTACAACATAGATCAAGCTCCATATCACCTCATAGAACCACCCTAAGGATTTCAAACTGAATGGATGAGACCAATAATCTCAGATGATTGCCGTGGATGAAAAAAATAGATAAAGCCACTATGACCTTCTTCCGCTGAATTAATACTTCCGGTGGAGCTTTCTACCGTAGATATAATTCTATTTGTTGTTACCATCATTGATTATATCCACTACTACTAAATAATACCACTTCACACTTCCACATACTACAACCACTATCACCACCCCAACCACTTACTACCACCACCCACTTCTTCTTCCGCCACTAGAAAGTCACGATACCACTTCCCAGTTCTGCTACCAGTAGGCAATGCATCCACAACCTCCAGCCTTGTCTACTTATGCTACCACTCCTACCACTAAAATTGCATCTCCTTATTACCATATCCATACAAGATGAAAAAGAAATATACCTATACTACTGTAAGATCTTTATCCCATATTTATTTCCCTACTATAAACTCTGACCACCACCATGGTTCTTAGAGGGATCTCGAAGAAAAAATGGGGTTGGCCACGGGTTCAGATTGTGTTGTAAATCATGTACTAAAACATTTTTATATCCAAGGTTGACATGAATTCATGAATAAAGGATGATATTCCTGACCATATTTTATGGTAATATAAACCATGACCTATAGGTAAGATGAGGTAGGTGGTTCATTTTATATAGAGAGAATCATGAAAACTTAAAATGTTGAATCACCCTCCATGATAATAAGTGTATCTTGAATTAGAGATTGGTTGAATCACATAATCTCAAGTGGTTAACCCAATATTGAGACTAGTATGGTATATTGAGTGTCTTCATGAAATGGGGAATTTAATCATAAAATGCTCGAGATTGATTGAAGGGAATTTATAAATTTAATTATACTGTGGATGAAAATGTGATGAGAGGGCTGTTTACATGAGCTAGGTTTGTCACACTAAGATTCAAGATTGGGATGAGATATCCTCACCATGCATGTGTGTGGACAAGAATTTAAATAGTGACAAGCTAGAGGCCATGTGTAATATAAAATTTACTCTAAAAAAAGATGAATAAAAAGTTGATCTAGATAAATACAAAGTTGAAGATGTGAAAACATGGGTAATTAAAATTCACATACTCTCTATCTACCACTTCAATAGACGAATTTAAAAAGATACATTAACATATAAATAAATGAGAATAATTTAAAAAAATTCAAAGGGGAGAAATATTTGATGATTTTAATAATGATTTATAGATTCACAATTATCAGAACATGGGATGGTAAGGACTATAAATTTTAAGTCTATTCTTCTGTAAAGGGGATCAACCACTTCACTGAGAAATTAGGTTTCTACTACTATTTTATTTTTTTGTTTAGTTTTTAGTTATATTACTTATTTCCCATGTAACCTTGAATGAATATGTAATGAATTATATTTTTCCATGATTTTTTTGGGAATATTTTATTGATTATTTTTAGAGTTAAGTGAGAAGACAACATGGGATTTTGAGGTTCAGTGTTCCCAAAATTGATTTTTGAGAGATATTAAATTCATACACACACAATTTTCTTGAAAAAATGGAATAAATTATAAATGGAGGATGAAATCAGAAATATGAGGTCACTACTGAGTTTAAAGAGTGATTTTACTCTAGGCATGATATAAACTTCATCGACATTAGGAGTTTTCATAAAGTTCCATTGTAAGAGAATTAATAAAATAAATAAATAAATTATTTATGTTTTGACGTGACACAAATTCCTAACATCCATCTATAAATACTCTTATATGGATAATTTTTAGGTTTATCCATATAATATTACAAATTGATAGAATCAATTAGAGAGAGTTAGAGGAGGTCTTGTCAGGCGATGAAAGACCAAATCTTGGATCATCTATTGGTGTTCATTGAGATTCTAGGATCATACCAATGACAACAATAAAAATTCATTATTCATTGTTGATCGATCCATATCAAGTTAGGAAGATTTTTTATTTGTATTCTTACCCCATTGTTTATTTCTATGATAAATGTGAATCAATCAACCCAAACATTGATTTACGGATTAGTCATATTGTGGGTATGAGATTTATCTTTAGGGATTATTGTGATAATTTTTTATTTTGTTGTTTGGATATTCATTTTTAATTATAAAAAATGCATTGATTCCATCTAAACAAAGATGAGGTACATTACTCTTTTAGGCATTTCTTGTATTTCTTCCACTCTTCTTCGTTCATCGTACACATTTTCAGTGGCCTGCGGTTTGATAAATACCTGATAATCAATCATTGTGAACCTGTTTCTTGGCACAATAGATTGATACCAAATATTCGGGTTTGGATTGATGATAGTTTGTGGTATTATGATGGTGATTATGGATCAAGTTCAAATTGGATGTGTTCGTGCATGGGTTTTGAGTAACGACAGAGGCATGGCTTCGAGTAGCATCACCCGGAAAATTGGAACCCAAATCGAGCCGAACGATGATGATATCAGACAATCGACCATGGATCTATGATCCTTGGTGACACTAGTGGTGGAAATGGTGAAAATAGCAGTGTGAAATATGTAGAAGAATAACCATGGGTTCTAGAACATCCCACAGTACACGACATGTATTGTGGAGTTACATGCTTTGTGGGACCCCCTAGTGGGGCACTAGGGTTTCCAAGAAAAGTTAAATATCACATGGAATGTGAAACCTATCACCTAACATGTGGATCAAATTGGCCTCTAGATGTGTCCCTCAAAGAGTACATGGACATGAACAGGTGTACATGGGAATGGACATGCCATGTACTCCTACGCGGACATGGCTAGGCCAGTTGTACATGGGTAGAGTCGTGTACTTGGACACGGTCATAAATACATGGGAATAGAAACACCATGTACTCTAACACAGATATAGACACGGGAACTGGCCATGATACATAGGTAATACTTGGTGCCAAAGGGACATGTCGTGTACTACATGTACATGTTGTGTACCCCTTCAAAGAAGGCTTAGAGCCCTTTTCCTCTTCATCATGGATAAGCTTACCTAAGGAACATTCCATAGATATATTCCCTATGAGTTAGTATGGAATAATACCCTACACATAGAATGGTAGTCCCTATAGTAAGAATTATTTGATAGAATTGTAAGAATTATTCTGTGAGGACCAAAGTGAGACCCTCTATCATCATCTTTATCTAGGTGGAGTTATTGGCATCATCTTGATAAACACTACATGGGAATTAATCCCCTACTTAGCATGTTATTCAAAATTTAGTTATTGATATACCCCATGAGCTTGGGTGTGATCCTAATATATGTATCATTATCTTTAGACATACAACATATAATTCTAATAGAAATACCCAATGAGTAGTATATATTAGATAAACACCATTAGTTCTATCTGACTCGCAGAGCATGTTCTCCCAAATGAGTGTAATGTGGTGGAACCTTCAAGATTAATTCCTAGTCTAGAATTATGGTTGTGAATTTACTTTATATAATGTTTATTTATGGATTATATCTAGATATTATTGTTATATGTTATATAAACACATACCTATGATTAGATGACTTTTATTCTTGTTGTTATAAGCTTAGTGATTTTAGTGTATCCTACATGGTATTGTTATAGTCACCCCTGCATGAGATTTTCCCACATGTGTCATATCTTATGTTGATGATTGAACTTTTTATGGTTTCATAGAGGGACCAGGACCAGGAAAATCTTAATGAGATAGACTAATCGAGGTGTGTTCTGGTGGTTACCTAGATATCAGTTCCCTTTTGTACATCTAGGTTGAACTTGTTTCCAGTTTCTCTTTGGTGGGCTTGTATTTGGACCTTTTTCTATTTAGTAATTGTAGTCATACTCTAAGAGTGGTATTTAGATGTATTCATGTAAGTTTTATCATTTTTTTTACATTTCAGTATTGCATGAGCCTGGAGATGTGTGTGTGTGCATGTGTTCCCTAGGTTAAGGCCTCTAATATGAGTAATATGACTTATCAGTTCTAGTCACCTACCCCTGGCCTATTGGAGGCATTCTTGGGGTAGTCATGGAATGGGCCACATTGGGATGGGTTGTGAAAGAGTGGTATCAGAGAAGTTAGTTCTACCTTAGGACTAGATTCTGTGATATTAGTTCAAGGAAACAATGTTAAGTGTATTGAGTTCGGCTTTCAGGAGAGTGAATCTAGTTTTAGTGCAGTGGCCGACGTATTTGTACACCAGTACATTGATTACCCACCATTCGAATTGGTACTTTTATACAATGGTTATAGGGAAAACATTGGTACTTGAATCATATAAGAATGAGTTGTGGTTTCCATGTCATTCTTGGGTTATCTCTCTAGATATGCACATTGACCATGGTATATATTGTCTATTTCAAGATGCCTCCATGATATATTCTTACTAGGATTTAGCATTAAGATCTCAAGAATTATCCTCTATATAATGAGGCATCGATATGAGGACCTATTCTATGGGTGTTACCTCTAGGTAGTGCACCATTTATACCATCGCCTATCAAGTAGTAGATGGTAACCACAGTACCAACAGATGCGGTGCATAGAACGAGTGTGCTTCATGAGTTTTTGTAATAACGACCACTCATGATTCAAGGAAAGACCAAATAAAAAGTGGACGAGGACTAGATTGAGGTAGTTAAATGATTTTTCTATCTTCTCGGGATATGGGAAGATCATATGGTGGTCCTGGAAGCAAGCGTTATCCTTGGATCTATAGGATGATGGTGGGGTTTAGTAACCCAATTGTATGATGAAGTGAATATATCTTGGTCATAGTTTAAGAGAATTCTTAGATAGTATTTGTATCCAGATACATTTAGGTATGTGCATATCTAAGAAGTTCTATAGCTTCAGTAAGGAAATATGATAATGGCTTAGTATTCATCATAGTTCACCAACCTCTCTAGGCACTCGATAGATATGGTTCATGATCAGTTATTTCAAGATCAAACCTTAGAGAGATGGATGCATAGAGACATATAAGAAAAAATCACACCTCTATTAATTCCTTCCTATGCTGGGGTTCTAGAGCGTGCCTTTGTGGTTGACACTTTCCTGGTTGAGAATACATAGACAATTATTGTTAGCAGTGGGAACACAAGAGTAGAGACTTTAGTAGCCGTAAGCTGACATCAATCTCAGGGACCTAGATGTGTGAGAAATTTCAGGAGGCTATCCTAGGATATATGGTCTGTGGGATACATTTAAGGCCTTCGGGCCACCTAGGCCTTTGGGTCAGTAAGGCCTTCGGGCCACCTCAAGGCCTTCAGGCCACCTTAAGTGCAGATGCAAACCCGACGACCTACGGGGAACAAGCACTACAAGGAGGATGATCAAGGAGAATTCACCAAAGAAAAATCTTAACGTATTTCAAGAATGAGAGGGTATGACACCTTCCATCGGGAAAATCCTGTTCATGCACAAGAATGCCTAGCCAAACAACCATGCAAAGGTGGAGAGCTGATTTGACGATGAAGATGCTGGGGAGGATTAGTTCCAAGTAGTTAGTCAGGGTTGTATGTAATGTTTGAAGCCTATGGGAAAATGAATTCTTCTAAGGCCTATAATCCATGTAATACTTACACCTACGGGCCTTGTAAGGGTTCCACCTCACCCCTTGAAAGGTGGATTAACAAAAATCAATAAAAAATGAAGGCCTTCGGGCCATTGGATGGATGGGTCTATGGGTCATGGTTCACATGATGGGTTTAGTCATCCCAATGAGAGACAATGCTACTATTGTGATGAAAGGGGTCATCTTGAAGGATATTATCCAACCCTCAATGAGGATACTAGAGAGATAGTGGATGGGCCACATAGGTAGTGGAAAAAACTAGAGAAGTTAGTTTCGTAGGTAATAAGACATGGTAGAGAAGCTGGGAGAGCATCTGAAGGTGGCAGAAATTTTGACTTATTACCACCATCACTCCCAGGTGGCCCATTCTAGGAGTAAGGAGTTGGGGAACTGAGGAAAGGGAAGAAGTAGGAGGTAAAGGCATATGACCTAGAGGCTTTAGAGATAATACAAGGTACAATATTTAACTTTTATACCTAAAATTATGAACAAGTTCAAGTCAATCCTTTATTTTCACTGATCTTTTTAGAGACATAGTGATTCTAATTGACCCCTTGGATCAACCCTTATTCTTTGAGTCTCTGAGATGAATCAGTGATTACACAATTGTTCTAATAGTGTAACCTAACTCTTGGGGGAGAAATATTCACTTGTGATCTATTTTTAGTATTGGTGAGGCCTTACAACTTCATATTAGTTATGGATTGGTTATATATATTTCGTGCCTAGATAGAATAATTTAGGCTGAGGATGTGGTGTTTCTGTAGTGATGGGACTAGGTTTTCCTTTGTGGGTGAAAAGAAAACCTAGTCAATGTCGGATGGAATCATACATATAAGGGTAAAACTGATTACACATCAATCGACTAGCATGACCCTTAGTGTAGTAGATGCTACGAGTTTTTAGTTCCCTATCATGGTCATAGATTATGAGGAAATCTTTCCTAATGAAATTATAGGATTTACTCCCCACCAGGATATATATTTTTACATTGATAGACACCATAGGATGACCCCAATATCTATTCCAGTATATCATATGGCTCCCACCGATTTTTGTGAGTTGAGGGTTCAGTTAGAGGACTTATATAAAAAGGTCTTTGTTAGACCTAGTGTTTTACCCTTGGAAGCCCTAGTATTGTTCACCCAAAAGGTAGTCTAGAGATTGAGGTTATGTATATACAATCATTTACAAAACCAAGTGAATGTAAAGAACAAGGATCCACTACCTATGATCGATGACCTCTTTGATCAGTTGAGAGTGTCATGATGGTTCTCAAAGATTGACCTTAGATCAGGTTATCACTAGTTGATAGTATGAGGTGAGTATATACCGTATAAGGCATTCATATATCTCTATGGTCACTATGAGTACTTGATGATTCCCTTTTGCATGATCAATCCACTACAAGTGTTCATGGGGCTCATGAATCGAATATTTCATCCTTTCTCATATTCGTTCATATTAGTTTTTATTGAAAATATCCTTGTGTACTCGGCATTTGGGGAGGATCATGTAAGACACTTGGGGATGGTTTTGGATATATTCTTGGAGCACCATATTTATGTTAATATCTCAAAGTTCTAGTCATAGATCCCGGAGGTTCACTTTTTGAGACACGTTATCTCAACCGATGGTGTGTTAGTGGGCTCAATGAAGTTCGAGGCAGTATTAGCTTGGGAACTACCAAAGAGCATGATGGAGGTATAGAGATTCCTTGTATTGGTAGGCTACTATCATAGATTCATAATTGAATTCTCCAAGATACTAGATACCTAGACATATTTGACCCAAAAGGGGAATCCTTTTTGTGTGGACGGATTGGTGGCAATGTGATTTGTTGGAGTTGAGGTAGACATTGATGAGCTCTCCCATATTTATATTTCTAGAGGAGGTTGTCGAGTATGTAGTGTTCTTCAATGGATCAGGGGCTGGGATTGGATTTATTCTAATGTAAAGGTAGGAAGTGATTCCCTAAGTTTTACATCTATTGAGACCACATGAGAAAAACTATGTGACCTAGGATATTATGTTAGCAGTGGTAGTTTTCATACTAAATATGTGGAAAAACTACCTTATGGGTGAGTGATTTATCATCTATTTTGACCACAAGAGTCTCAACTATATCTTATCTCCTAAGGATATTAACTTTAGATAGAGACAATGGATATAATTTCTCTAGTATTATGACTTCGAGATTGTCTATACATCTAGAAAGGAGAAAGTGGTAGAAAATTATCTCAATAAGAGATCTTGTTCATAGTTACTGAGTTAGGAATCAGTGAATTTTACCTAATTGAAGCTATTATTTGGGGATGGATATAGAGAATCTTAATTCCATTTTATGTTTGTTACCCATCCACTTATACAATGAGTTTGGGAGGCACATCTTGTGGAAACCAACTATGAGACCCTACATACTCAAATATCCATCGAGCATGCTCCTAATGGATTTTATGAAGGCGGGGAGCATGTCTTTATTTTCATAGGACACATGAATGTACAAATTACATTAAGGGATGAAGTTCTTAGAGAATCTCATACATCTAATTTGGTAGTGCATATAGGTATTGAAAAGATGTACCAGGATCTAGGATGTCAATTTTAGTGATCAAGGATAAAGAAGGGAGTTATAGAGCCTATCTCTTGATGTCTTAATTTTCAGTAAGAAACATATGAACACCAGGTTCCAGTAAGTTTAAATCAACCCCTTGAGGTATCATAGTGGAATTGGGATGATATATTCAAGAACTTATTGATGGGGTTACACATTATTTCTAGGGGACATGATGTCATCTTTGTGATCATAGACAAACTCACCAAGTCTACCCTCTTTCTAGCTATCTGAGAGCAGTGTTCAATAGAGAACATGGGATAAATCTACATATAAGAGATAGTCTGACTCCATGGATTTCCCTATATGACCATTTCAGAATGTGATACTTGCGTCACATCTCAGTTATGAAAGGGATTAGAGGTGTATTTTATGATGCAACAGTGTTTGAGCATGAATTTTCACCCATAAACTAATGATCAGACTGAGTAGACCATTAAGGTAATGTAATAAATTATATGGAATTTCATTTTTGACTTTTTCCATAGTTGGGATGATCAACTACCATTTTTTGAGTTTTTATACAATAATAGCTACCATTCCACCAATGGTATGACACAATTGGAGGCCTTGTATGGGTGACCCTTTAGGTCACCCCTTTGTTGGACTGATCCAAGTGATTCAGCACTTATGGGCCCAGAGTTTGTGTGAGCCCCTATAGAGAAGGTTCAGATCATCCAGGAGTGTTTGAGGACTACAAAGATCCATCATAAGTCTTATTCAGATTGATGAAGGAAGTCGTTGGAGTTTGAGGATAGAGACCATGTGTTCCTACAGGTTTAACCTCAACATGGATTGCATAGATTTAACCAGGAAATAAAGTTGTATCTGAGGTTCATTACCCTTTCTAGATACTATGTAGATTTTTGAGGTGTCGTACCACTTAGCTCTACCGCTTTAGTTAGAATGGGTGCACAACATCTTCCATGTGTCATAGCTGAGGAGTTATGTTCATGATCCATCACATGTTATCGACTGGGGAGAGCTAGACATCAAATATGGATCTACCATTTCAAAGTAATAATTTTATACTTAGGATCGATAGGAGAAGATCCTTCATTGGTGATCAATTCCCCAAGTTCATGTCCAGTGGTAGCATGAGAATCATTAGAAGAGAATTTGGGAGTGGGAGACTCAGATGCTTGTTCAATACCCACATCTAATTGTGTATCATTTTAATTTTGGATTTATGGGATGAAAAACCCCAAGGTGGGGATATTATAACAACTTTTATTTTTATATGTATTGTTTTAGAATATCGTATGAATTATTTTCAGAGTTAGGTGCAGAGACATCATGAGATTTTGATTCTTGGTGTGCCTAGGATTAATTTTTTGAAATATATTAAATATATTTAATATAGGTGCATGAAGATTTCATAAAAAATTTGAATAATTTATAAATGGTGGCTTGTATTAGAAATATAATTCCACTATTGAGTTAAGAGCATGTGTTTTTCCCTATGTGCGATATAACCTTTGTTAGCTTCAGGAGTTTTCATAAAGTTTCGTAGTAGGAGAATTAACAAAATAAATAAATTAAATTACTTATTTTATTTTATGCAATGAATCAACCTAATATCCTTCTATAAATACCCATCTATGACTAATTTTCAGGGTTAGCCACATATCCCTTCAAATTGAGAGAAGTCATTGTCGATTGTTGGAGGAGATCTGGTCAAATGATGCCTGACTAGATTGTGGGTCATCGATTAGCGTGCAAAGAGATTCAAGGATCACTCCAATTACAAAGAGAATGATTTTTCATTCATTAGTGATCAAACCATATCGAGGTAGGATGATGTTTTATTTGGATTCATTCCCCATTGCTTATTTCTATGATGAACGTGAATAAATTGACTAAAAGATTGATTCATGGACTAGTCGTATTGTGGGTATGGGATTTATTTGTGGGGATTATTAAGAGAATTGATTTTTTGGGGATATTTGTTTTCATTATAATGGAAAAGATCAAGGCCAATCAAACATGGCTGAGTTTTTCTACTCTTTATGCATTTCTTGGATTTCTCCCACCATTCTTCATTTGTCTCGAGAATTTTCTTTGGACTACAATTTGATGAATACCTAGTAATCAATCATTATTCACCCATTTCTTGGTGAAATTGATTGGAACCATAGATCTAGGTATGGATTTATGATATACTGAGCTATGAAGATGGTGATGATGGATCTTGTTTGAATATGATGTGTTTGTACATGTGTTTTGACGAACGATAGAGAAGTGGATTTGGGTTACATTTCTCGAAGAATAAAAACCTAGAATTCTGCCAATCAACAATAGCTTTGGATGGTGAAACATGAATATATGATCCATGGTAGTAGAAATGGAGACAAGGATGGTGCAACTTATGAGGAAGATGAACCGTGAGTTATGAAAAATCTAAAATTACATGGAATTTATTACCAATCTATATGCCATGTGGGACCCCCTAGTGTACCACTAGAGTCTCCATGGAATGTTAAATATCACATATTGTGTGACCCCTATAACATTATGTGTGACTTAATCTATAAGTTCAGCATGTACCTCAGAGGCTACACAAGTATGGCCAAGACTACATGGGCATTGATACACCATATATTCTAACATAGACATGGACAGACTTGGTGTACATGGGAAGATCCATGTACTTGGACACAGTTAGAAGTACATGGGCTCAAATATGCCATATACTCTGACACATACACAGACACATGCATGATCCATGATACACGAGTAAGACCCATTGCTAAAGTGACATGTCGTGTACTACTAATACAAGCTATGTACCCATTCAGAGAAGACTTTAATCCATTTTCCTCTTCATCTTCATCAAGTTTAGTTAAGAATAATTCCCTAAATCCATTATTTAGGTGTTATTATGGAATCAAGTCCCACACATAGGATGGTTATCCATTCAGTGGGAGTCCTTATATAGAATTGTTAGAATCCTTCCATTAGGACAAAAGTGAGATCCTCTATCATCATCTTTCCCTAGGTGGATTTCCTGGCATCATCATGACCAACACTCTGAATGTGTTAATCCTATACTTTATAGGTTATTCTAGATTGAGTTGTTGTTATACCCCATGGCCTTGGGTGTGATCCTCGTATATATATAATTATCTTTATAATTCTAGCGTGTACTTTTAATGGTGATACTTAATGAGTAGTACATCTCAGATGGACACCATTAGTGCTATCTGAATCGTGGAGTGTGTTATCTCATACAATTGTTATGTGGAACCTTCAATCAAGATTCCTAGGCTTGAATTATGGTTGTGATTTACTTGATAAAGTGATTCGTTATTTATTATTTCTATATATTATTTTTATGTGTGTTGTATACATATACATTTGATGAGAAGACTATTATTCATGTTGTTATATGATTAGTGATTTTGGGGTGTCCTACTTGGTATCGTTATATTCACCCCTATATGGGATGTTCCCACACATGTCATATCTTTTGCAGATGATTTACCTTTTGATGTAGTCCTAAATGGACCAGGACTAGGTAGAGATTAATGATCTAGATAGACCAAGGTGCGTTATGGTGGTTACCTTGATATCATTCCTCTTCTATACTTTAATTTTGTACTTGTTTCCAGTTAATTTATTGTGGGGTTGTATTTGGACCTTTTTTCTTTCTAGTATTTTTTTTTTATACTCTAATACTAGGATTTATATGTTTGAATGCATGGTTTATTAGTAGTTTTAAATTTTAGTATTTTATGGTCTTAAAGATGTGTGTGTGTGTTCAAGTACCTTAGTCTAAGGCCTGCCATGCAAGTTATATGCCTTCTCAGTGATGGTCATCGTCTCCTGGCCTATTGGAGGTGAGATTGTGGTAGTCATGGTATGAGGCCCATTGGGATGGGTCATGAAAAACTATTTTAATCTACATGTTCTTATATATTTTTTTTATTTGCATCTCTCTCTCTCTATATATATATATATATATCCACCATGATCTCTTGTACTCCCAATGATGAGTAATTTACTTGAAGAATATTTTAGTGGATAAATCCAATGTTGAACCAAATTCAATTTTTAAATTCTTCTTTTGGTTAATCTAAAAATTATCTACAATGGGTGTAATCCTTATAGTGGTTATCTAAGGATTAAATTCTTATTCAATAACAATTCTCCCTCAATTAAGGAGGAGGGTTTTAAATGTACTTGGGGATTATTAAGTACACTATATATTAAAAACTAGAGAATAAGGTGATGTTGACAACTACAATGGAGTGTGTGCATTAAATATATTTAGAATAAGATAATGAAGGTTCTTTATATATGGATATCTTGGGAGAATTTACTTTTTATTATAACATATTTCTTTTTTTTGCAAGGAAAATTCATTTTAGGTTTAGTATTTCATTTAATTATTTTCCTCCATAATTTCCTTTATTTTCACAAAACAAGAAACACCAAAAAGACAATAAGTGTAAAAGAATCAATTAGTGATTAACTATGAAGCTCTTCAAGTGAGATGAAACTAGTTAGTTACTGTAATACAATAGGAAATAAATTGTATATTTTTTTACCACCTAATGATAGGAGTTCCTATACACACACATCAAAAATAAAACTGAGAACTCATATAAATATTAATTAATGATAAGGACCACCTACCATAGATGTAATGATGTCCTAACAAAAAGGTTCACTCTCCGAGTTTGATTACACCACTACAAATCCTATAAGTATACTTGATACATCATGATTAGAATGTTAAGATCAACGTTGAAGAGGTTTGATACACAAGAAGTTTGGAATAGATCACATATACAGAAGAAGACCCATTGATGACAAAGATATATGTCCAAATGATGTATAGATTCCAAATACCATAATTAAATTGCTGATTCTATCAATGAACAAAATTTACTTGTTAGACCATCAAAAAATTCATTAGATCTGATCAATACATCAAGAATATAATTTTATTTGACCAAGGAGAAGAGAATAGAATTGATATCGATTAAGATAGAACTCCATAGATTGGAAGAATGAGATATAACTAGTGTTTGAGTGATGAAGGAAGAAGATGAAAAGAGTGAAGAATACCAAAAATCTCTAAGAGAGAGATCATAGGAGGAGGGGGTCATGAGAGGTCTAAAGGTATGATAAAAGAGGAGAGGGACTGATATTTTAATAAAAAACTTATAACCTGCTAGACATACTGTTCCCCAAAAGGTGTTATTGGCTATTAAGTGGGAATTGAGAGAAGCTTCTTTTACCAAAGAACCAAACCATCTAGGTGGTGGTTTCTCGAGGTTATGGATCCTATAGACTCTACTGGCTAGTAGGTGGAGGCCACCAACTTGTGGATGAATCCCATCAGCATGTTGATGAAGCCTACCAGTATGCCAATTGTAACATCCCTGGATCGGGAACTCTCTAACATGGTAAAAAAGGGTTAGTTTTGAGACCTCAAGCACACCACCCCATATAATAGAAGTTATTGACTAATAGTGGGGGTGTGAATAGTATATTGGGGAGACTATACCCCCTAGTATGAAGTTTAATAACAGTATAAACAATTCATAAATAAATGGAAATAATTAGAGTAAATATATGGTGGAATAAAACAATAAAGACCAACTGAATAATCCAAAAAATAGATAAGGAACAATGTAAGTATGTAATGGAATGTAACTAAATAATATGCTATAACAATACAAGAAAAGACTAGTAGAATCAAATAAAAGAATCAACATCTCGGGTCCAGAACCCCATGTTGGTTCCATATCCAAACTCTATCTCAACACCAAAAAATAAATCAAAATAAAGGTCATTTTCCCCTGTCCAAACCTTCATCCACATAATATGCTTGGGTTCCAAATAGTGACCCAAATAGGATGTGATTATTACTCATTAGTTTGACAAAAATGTTCCTAAACAAAACCAGTCTAATAAGAAGTGTACACAATAAAGTGATAAATAGGTGTATAAATCAATTAAGAAATTAAATTGATGAAACAATCTGCTTAAGCTCCTTGATGGAATATCTCTAAGCATCTCTGACAACCATGCCAACCAGAATCATATAACCAACATAGGATAACTTTTTTTGGAGTCATTCTAGAATATCTCTGAGCATTTCTTATGACCATTCCAACCACCATCATATAACTAAGGTAAGATAACCTACTCCGGCGCCATTTTTAAATATCTCTGAGAATAACTTACAACCATGCCAACCACCACCATATAACCACGATATAGTCAAAAAATCATTCTCGGTCAAATCCCTATAAGCATTACAACATTTCTAGTTCAAGGTCCTATAATCATTACAACATGGGACTATGCATAGCCCACTCTCTATAAGTATTACAACATGGACTTATCCAATCCCACTCAATACTAGTATTATAACATATAAGTTCCAAGGCCAAGGTTGATATATAAGAATTACAGCATGGAACACAATTCTTGTCATACTAAAAGGATATCACAGTATCATATCATATATCTGAATGGTCAATTAATCTAATTACCATTATTCTTTCATATTCCACTTGAAATTCTATTCAAAATTGATTAAAAATTATATCAATAAGAAATAAGCCGCAATTTAGGGATTATAAAACAATAAACCACCCAAGGTTACATGTCATGATAAACACACTTTAATCCATTGTTCAATTACAAATCCATTTAAAACCAAATGAAATCAAGGAATAATTTCATGCAATTATTTAATTAATTTTTAAACATTCAATGATGTCACAAACACAATATTGCATAAACATTGCAATTATAAAACCATAGAGTTAAGATTTAGACCCCCTACCTTTAACTGATGATCCAACAATTCTTCCAATGGCCAACTACCATGTTGAAGAAGGTGAAGATGATTAAAAATAGGTTCCCAGATCAAAATTTATCAAGATCAAAACTAATAATTCAATCAGCCAAATGATTTCATTGCAATGACTGGATAACCAAAGGGAAGAAATAAGAAACCTAACCAAAGGAACTTACTAGGGATTGAAGAAACAAACAGAACATCCAAAAGGGATTTTGGCACTCCAACATCATCTAGATATTCCCTAGGTTTGATAAGAGAGGATCTAAAGTGAAATTGAATGAATTTCATCTTCATAGCATGTTTAAAACTATATGAAGGGAATTTACACAACATATAATGTGCTTACAAGTAGTGAAAATGTTTTAAATGTAATTATTTGAAAAACCCATCAAATCGTATTTATTTTATTAAAACCCTAAAACAATTACATGATACGTAATCCCTTTACACAACTTATAAATGTTCTTCGATTGATTTTTCATCCTATTTCCTTCTAAATAACCCAAACCCCCTTTAAAGATTCTTAATATACAAAGAAACCATATTAACACTTATTCCCAATTATTCATGGACTCCATTAACTAAAATGAGTATACATCCCAGAACTTTGGGTCATTTTATATGAAATAACACCTTTTATTACATTAAAATTTCATTTACATGGTACAAATAAAGGATCTTTTAATGTTTAGTATCTTGGAAAAAAGTTACATAATACATGTAAAAATAAAATATTCTTATATTATACACGAAAAGATTCAAAAAACGTTTATCCTTAGTACATTTACTACATCTCCTAACCTAGGGACATACATCAATGGAAAGGGTGAGCAAAAGGACTAGTAAGAGAAATCAAGGTAAATAGTGTACATGTGACCATGAGAAATATCAATAAGAACATGAAGAATATCATAAAGGCTTGAAAAAAAAGGAAAAAAGGGAATATAATAATGAGAACAACAAAAATAATAACATTTAAATGAGGATAAAACATTTAAATAAGATATTAATAAGAATATCACCAAGGTTTTTCACTGAGGTGTCATAAAAAAATTACCAAGTTTATTCACCAAGGTATCGCAAAACATGTCATCTTTAGAGATTAGATTCTTTACCCAATGAATTGGATCACTATGAGGGTTTACCCTTTTTATGTATTAATTTTCATGTGATATATATTTAATAATAAGTTATTTCATAAGTAACCCATGGAGAATAAAAGAAAATGAGTTTTATATCAATATCATGGCATTTCAAAAGTTCTTTAAAAACATGATCATTCTATCATTAATTACCCACAAAGAATGTGGGGTTTTTGTGTCAATAATAGAATAAAATAAATAATTTTTACATCTTCGTTAGTATCCATAGAAAATAAAGAGTTTTGTGTATTCACAATATGATAATAAAAGTTACTTTATTGAGGAGATGAGAGAAATTTTGAAAAGTAAAATTAACAACAAATCAGGTATAAAACGTGGTTTTAGAAAAGAGTAAAAAGATAGGGGACAAGAGTATACCATTGGTAAAACATAATGTTTTAGTAATGGTATTAATAAAAAGGAAATAATAAATATTTACCATAACATTCATAATACATGTACAAAAATAGGTTCTTGAAACGAAGAGAAAAGATGAATATTTCCCTTACATTGAAGAGTTGTTCCTATAACTTGAGGATTGGGACCTTGGTAGGACTAATTGGTAGGTGAAACTACCATATATTCCAATATTATGTATTTTTAGTGAATGTAAATAGATAAATGGGTTAGTATTTGTCGTAAATGTGGATGATTTGTTTATTAATTTCCATGTATAGGCCTTAGAAATCTAGGTTGTGGAAAATGAAAAACCATGGGATTTACGATGGTATTTTCCCATGGTATTAAATTATTGGGATAAATTTTATGTTATTTTAATCCAAAAGAGACATAAATAATTTTATATTACTTATTTTGGAATGTAAATGTAAAGCTTCTTCAAAATAAATTTATCGAAGTTCAAGTTACCATTTTAGAATTTGAAAAGTAAATTATAGATTTAGAAATTGACTTACATCTATTAAAATAATTTATATTAATAAAATAAAATATTTTAGTGCATTTTTTTCATTAGTTACTACATTATTATAACATAACTATAAAGTCATTAAACATACTGAAAAATTCAAAATGTATTTTATCTATTCACGAAAAGATAAACTATTTTAGATTATTATCATAAATTCACCCTAAAATAATTTTGATGTGCCAATTTCAAAAATAATATTTATTTTATCATAATAATTCTCCATATATACTAAATTTTAATTTTAAATTTAAAAAACAATATTTATTAAAAATAATATCAGATTGAAAATGTGTAGTAAAATTTCCGACACTTGAAAAAATATAAAATTATTTTATCATTTATATTTAAATAAACTATTTTTTATCATACTATTTAATTAAAATAAGTATTATTTATAACATCTTAGTTTATTATAAATATTTATATCTTTTATAGAAAGTAAAATTTCTATCTGAAAAATTAATTTATCAAATTCCATCTCAATTGTATTAAGAAAAACTATTCATAAAATGTAATTGAAGGAGTAATAAATTTATTTATACAATGGAATTATAATTTAAGTAACTAGGGACTTTACACATAACCCCTTATAACACCTTCATAATACCTAAGGGTAAGGCGTGCAATGGTGATAGATTCATGGGGTGGCTTGATTAACATCAATCGACTGGTAATTTCCACATACTTAAACATCTCCTGTAGGTGATTTCATTCAAGACTCACTTATTGAATCTCAACTTGATCTTGGTCAAGAGAGAACCCCAAAGATGCTACCTCCTTCCCAAGTTTTGACAAATGGGATTTGTACAGAATGAATTTATAGTTTAATTCCATCATTTCATCTTTTTTCATTAATTATCCTTTGTCATTTCTACTTATAAAAACTAATTATAATGTTAAAATTATTATTAAGAGTGTAGTTTCCAACAGTCATATTGACCAATGGTCATAATTGATCAATATTCATACAATGATCAAAACCCAATGGATACATTTTAAACAATATTAACTTTATTAATATGAAGTATTTTTTAGTATAAAATAACACAACACACATTTTCTCATGAAACAAATATCATTTTAAAAACCTAGGACGTTACATTCTTCCCCCTCTAATAAATTTCGTCACAAAAATTTCAAATCATTCACTTAGTAAAAAAAAGTTGTGGGTACTTCTGCCTCATTTTTTCCTCTGGTTCTCTCATCAGTTATTCATATTTATGGTTCCTCCACAACACTTTATTGAGGTGGGTAGTCTTATTGCATAGATCCTTGTTTCTAAAATCCAAGATCTCCACCAGTTACTCATCATAGGAGAGGTCATCTTATATTTGTAATATCTCCGTATTTGTTACATGTGAAGGGTCGGGTATGCACTTCTTCAAGAGAGATACACAGAATACATCATGAACATGAGATAGATTTTGTGGAAGTGTTATTCGATAGGCCACTACAACTATACAATAAAGGATTTCATAGGATCCAATGTACCTGGGGATAAGCATCCATTTCTTCCCAAACCATACCACTCTCTTCCAAGGTAAAATTATAAAGAATACTTTTTCACCAACATCAAACTCCAAATCCCTTCAACAATTGTCAACATAGATCGTATGATGACTCAGAATAGCCTTTATGTTATGTTGGATGGCATGGAACTTTTTTGTAATCTCTTGTATAATATCAAGACCAAGAATCATTCTCTCACCAACATCATCCCATTAGTAGTAGTTATATATCGACTTACATATAGAGGTTCATAGGGTGCCATTTGAATACTTAAATGAAAGTTGTTATTGTATGAGAACTCAACTAATAGGTGATGTTGATCCCATCTATCATTAAATTCCATAGATCATGCCATCAACATGTCCTTGAGTGTCTGAATTGTACTTTCAGATTAGATATCTCTTTGTGGGTGATAGGCCTTACTGAAATTCAATTCAGTATTCAGGCCATGTTGAAGACTTATCCAGAATTTTGACATGAACCTTGGATCGCAATCAGAAATGATAGAAATTGGTACCCCATGAAGCCCCAACAAATACTTTATGTAATTCATGGAAAGTTGTTCAAGAGATAAATCATCCCAAATAGTGACGAAATGGGCATTATTAGTGAGATGATCCACTATAAACCATATCCCACTATTTCCTTTGGACGTTCTTGGGAGACCAATGACAATGTTCATAGTTATATTTTCCAACTTCCATGTTGGTATGGGTAGTGGTTGTAACAACCCATTAGGAATTTGTCACTCTGCCTTCACTTATTGACACAATAGAAAAATTGTAGTGTAGTCAACAATATCCCTTTTCATGTTATCCTACCAATAATGATCACAAAGGTCCCTATACAATTTAGTTCTTCTAGTATGTATAAAGAATGTATAAATGTGAGCTTCATCCCTCATTTTTTTATTTATCTCAATAATAGATGGAACACATAGTCTTGTATAAAATTTTAGTACACCTTCATGACCAATATTAAACTCAGGAAACTTCCCATTCTTCATAGCCTCCATTTTATTATGTAACAAAGGATATTACCTTTTATATTTATTGATCTTGTCTAGTAATTATGGTTGTGGAATCATTTGGGATAGGGTTGATGATATATCTCCCTTCATGATTCCCATGTCCAAACATATTATGTCCCTGATCAACAGGTCTCTATGAATCCTCATCATTTCCAAAAAATAGGGTCTTTGCTACTTAATGCATACACAACTTTGTTTACTCATTCAAGATGATAATTAATTTAATAGTCACGATATTTAAGAAGTTCCAACCACCTCCTTAGTCTCATGTTCAATTCCTTGATCATGAAAATATACTTCAAATATTGATGGTCTATGTATATATCACATTTATCCCCATAAATATAGTGCCTCCATATTTTAAGAGGAAAATAACCATTGATAGCTCCAAATCATACATATGATAATTCTACTCACGATCCTTCAACTATTGAGATACATAAGCAGTCACATTTTCATTTTTCATGAGGATTTACCCAATCCCTTTCAATTATTCATCTCTAAAAATAATGAATCCTTATCCGATAGAGGGATGACATAACACAAGTGAAGTAACAAATATCTTCTTCATCTCTTGGGAACATTCTTCACACTCATTTTAAAGATGAACTTGGCCCCTTTTTGAGTTAAATTGGATAGTGAATTAGAAATTCATGAAATATTTTTTAAAAACCTTCTATAATATCCTACTAAACCTAGAAAACTATGAATATTAGTTACTATTGTAGGATGTGGCCATTCCTCTGCAACCTTTGTATTCACTGGGTCCACTGAGATTATTTTATTGGTAACAATGTTCCCCATTAATGAAAATTGTTGTAACCAAAATCCCAATTTATTTAACTATCCATGCAGCCTATACTTTCTTAGAGTTTTCAATATAATCCTTAGATGATCCTCACGATCCTCATGAATTTTGGAATATATCATAATATCTTCATAAAAAGTACACAAAAGTTTTCAAGTTATTCCTTAGAAACTATATTCATCAAATCCATAAAATAGTAGGAGAATTAGTCAAACCTAAGGGGATAACAAAAAACTCATTATAAGGATCGATTTTTTTTCTAAAATGTAATATTAAGTAGAAATTTGAATTTTTTTAGATACTTGTAAAGGGGTAAAATGGTTCTTTTCCCCTAGCATAATATCTTAGATAATTTTTATGACCACTTCACTGGTCTTGGAATAGGGTGTTTACCCCATGATAAGAGTTTTGTGGATTTCAGATCCATCTGAATTTTAGTGGAAAAATTAATATTTATTATTTTTAAAATTCAATAATATATTATCCTCATAGGTTCATTCTGTTGTGTATTTTTTAATGTAGTGTTAGATTGAGATTTTTTCTCGGCTATTGAGTTCATAATGGGGAGTTTTCCCTAAGTGAGCCATAAAATTGACTTAGGCACTAAGGCCGGCCCGAGCCCCTTTTAATATTTTCTTTATTTTCTTTATTTTCCTTTTCTTTTATTTCTATCATTCCTTATAATATATACACATTTTGGATCCTCCTTTTCCATGACCTAAGAGTGAATGGAAGAGGTAGAGAGAAATATAGAGAGAGAGGTACCACTGTGAATCCCTCAACGCGCTAGATCGACGTGTGGCATCCGTGGACTATGAAATCGAACGAAGCTTCGACGGTTTCCACCAAAAGGTAGTAAAGTTTAAGTTTTTTACTTTCAATACCCCTTAGATTTATAGTTTTATAAATTTAAAGTCTTATTATGCTTTCTTGTGGCCCTTAGTGGACAGATCTATTATTTCGGGGATGAAAACAGGGGATTCGGGTGATCTAGAGGGTTTCTATTCGGGAAAACCCGATAACACGGTGTGTATTCTAGGGTAACATGTTGTGTGTTCTTCCCATTTGGGGTAGATGAAGTTTGAGGTGTACACACTATGTACTAGGGTGTACATGTCGTGTGCTGGTACTTAGCTGTGTAGCTGAGTACCCAACCAAGGTAACCCCTGTGGGGGTATATGGCTGCGTATAGTACACGTCCAAACTCCGTGTTGGGTAGCATGCAATGTATGAGTACACTTTCTGGCATAGTATCCTGCTGGTCTAGATAAGGGACATGGGTAGGTACCCCATGTAGGGCACACATTGTTTTCCCTCCTTCTATGTCATGCACTTGGGGAGTTTACATACAAAAACTAGTAGATGTACATGCCCATGTGGGCCTTTGGGAGTACACTTTATGTACCAAGGGTGACATGCCATGTATTGCCCCTTTTCTACCTTTTGAGGGTTTTTTGTGTTTTTTTCACAAGAGTCAGAATTGGACCTTTGAGTAGTCCATTCTGATTATTTTTCCACATAGCTCACAATGGTGAAACCCATGGAGTGTTCTGAGTACTCCTAATGGGTGTTTTGAGGATTCTATCTAAATAGATAGGTTCTTCCTCTAGTAATTGAATTCAGTCATCTACTCAAAGAGATGGACTAATTTGAATGATCTGTTGGGTATTCAGACCAACCTAGTTGAGAAAATAATATGATATGGTATATGATCCATCTCTCATGAGTGACGCCTTAGTGGATTATCCTTTGAGGATGTCTCCCTATAAAGATGTTCCCTTCTAAACTAAGAGGCCAAGAGACTAGTTTTTTCTAATGATCCCACATAGTATTCCTTCAATTGAGTATTTACCTGGAGGATACTGAGGATGATGCCTCTTAGTGTTTGACATAGGGAAGCAATGGGTGCACCATTGTTTGACCGAAACTGAGTTGTATATTGGTTTGGGTAGAGAGAGTGTTTGGGTGTCACCTTAAAACCCATTCTGATCTAGTAAGCCCTTGGGGATGTGAAATTAGTTTTGGTTTGGGAGTTTGGGTCACCATCACTCATTTATTTATTTCTTTTCCATGGTTATTACTAATGCAACTATGTTTTCTGGAGGTGCTTTTTTTTTTGGTACATGTTGAGCCAAACACAAGGAATCTTTCTTTCTTTTGGTATGCCTGAATATTCTTCATGGGATCCGTATTTCTTATTGGGACGCCCAAATAAGATTTTCTGTGATCCAACTTTTGAGCCATGTTATTTTTGATATTTAATATATACCAATACGTATTACCTGATATTTGGATGTAGATCTTGGATGTATATATATATTGTGATATATATTATTGGGGATGTCAAGAGGTGTTTCCCAGAATCCAACTATTGAGCCTTACATGATGTATATAGGATGTCGTGGACATTTACAGCTCCTTGGATCCTGATGACTTATATAACCTGAGTAAAAATTGGAATCCCATTGTAGAGATTAATTGGATGTACTCAGTGGGATGATGAGTTATACTCCTTGAGTGATACTTGGATTCCCTAATGTATAAATTCCATGTAAGGACTTATGGGATGGTTGATTCTATAGATGCCTTGGATGTTTCTCCTTATATCTTGATCTGGTAGTGGACACTTTGGATTGAGTATTCTCATTGGGTCTTGATTCTATGGGATTTGTTGGCCCTTATTACCCCTTGGATTTGGCTTTCTAGTACTCACATAAGACATGTTTTGTAGACATGCTCCTAGGACTCTGACCAGTGTCTTTTCTGACATTCCATCTAGATACTACCAGTACTCGATGAGGATTCCTTCTTCATTATACCTTGTATACAAACCTTCATGGTTTGAAACTTAATTATATGACTTGGCCACTATGATTTTTTTACCAGTAATTATATGGTGTAGGATGATGTGGATGCCTTGGATGAGTTCCTTGGATCCGGCCCTTGGGGCCTAACCTGTGATTACTCAATATAGGTCATAGTTTGTTGTAGTGACCATTTTTAGGATTGAAACTCAATATATGATATCATTTTTTATAGGATTTATCATTGGTATATGGTATCCTTCTTTACATGATTGTCCATCGGTATACATTGTCCTTTTTAGTGATTGGAGGTGAGTATTTGTGAACCCAGTTGTAGGATGAGTATCCCCCTATAATGAAGTATCTTGCTCAAAGATATAATTATGGCATTGGCCAAAGTAGGAATATATTGATTGGGATTATGGACCCAGAGATCGAATTAATGACATACAACTTGAGTGGCATGACATCTAACTCACATCCCTTTTAAAGGATGTCCATGCGATTGGGATTACAGACCAAAGGACAATTTTCTATTGGTTTTTTGGTGATTTCATTCACTTACTCATGAATATTCATATTTATGTATATATGTATAGGTGTGGGAGTATAAATGTATACACAAATATATATAGACATCCATGTTGGCACCTGCCTTATTAGACGAGATTATGGAATTGAGGTTTGACTATGGTTTCACATATATTATTTTACTTTTATTTTGTTGTGTGTCAACTAGGTTGAACACATTTATTTTTCATACACATATAACAGCACATTTATAAGTTTCTTTTTGGGATGGCCTACTACATTTCATTCTCACCCATGCACGTGCATCTTAGTGTATGTGTAGACCTTATGTCTGCTTTTCTAGTTGAGCACTAATTTTAATTGTGGATAGGGATGAGGCTTAGAATTGCATGTTCAAGTGGAGCTTCTTGTGTGGTTATTCTGATCGGGATACTGCAGTTTGGTAGTGTCTCGAGACTAGGTATGTGTTCTATCTTAGAGTTAGTAATAGATCCTTGTACTTTTACTTCTAGTTTCATTTGTACTCCTATATTTATATGGTCGACCCAATGAGTGACCAATGTTGTTTTGTATTAAATATCTATTCAGGCTTCCAAAAAATTTCATTTATTATTAAATAATGTTATATTTTAGTTTATTTACTACTTTCGCACTCTATTTTTTTCTATTGTGTATGATAGTTAGCTATTTAAACCATTTTCTACTCCGATATAAGGGAATAGTATCCCAACTATCACACCAAAGGCCCTTGATTCTAGTAAAAATCCTCTAAAATATGGGGAGGCACGCTTGAGGCCTCATAACCCCCCAGATTGGAGCACCCATTTAGCGGAATCCTGGTCGGGATGTTACAAAGTGGTATCAGAGCTTTTTTTTCATGTATTTACTATTTGGTATATGATAGATAGAAGCATTAGGAATGTATTGGAACCTATGATGGATATTGTACTGGTGTTTCGAGAACACTTGTTCTGATAGGATGCCTTGGTTTATAGGGGTATGGGATTGTTTTTTGATTTGACATATTAAATTTGTATATTATTTTCACCGTAATCGATGCACATGTTGTGAGGATATAATGGTTTACTATGGATCTTTAGATTTTGGCCATTTGTAAGTGGTCAAAGATGGGTTTTTACTCTTGGTTGTAAAAGGTAAGAGGCATCTCATGCATCATATTTGTCACATAGTATTCCAATCATATAGGCCTATTTGTCTATGATTTTATTGATGATTGAGGCCTATTCAATTAGGCCTGCTTACATATATATATACATCATTTAGATGGCATGTTATGTGGATCTATGTTGAGGTGTTTTGTTGTGAGTATGATGAATCATTCGTCATTCATGGGAGATACATTGACCATAATAGATCGATATGGCACATGATGCCTTTCTATTGTACCCCTTTTAGGGTGTTGTTTATATTTATCAGGTCATGGTTATCTATTCGGAATGCTGAGTACGATGTCGATGGATAACTGAAATTTTCTTGTGAACTAGACCTCTAGGGGTATTTTTTTATACATATTCTCGATGAGTATCTATTAAATTTCTCTTCTATATTGGTTTTGTGACCTATTGGGAGTAGTTCCTTCTGAGGATCCTCATTGAGGATCATACCCTTATAGGTAGTGCATTCAGTTTTGAACCTTGTTGTTCATTGTGATATTTACCTTCCTATGAGAGGTTTTAACATTTGGGATAGGTGGTAAGACCTTGTGACCCAATTATGTGGTTTTTCCTATAGGGATAGGTGGGATGCCTATAGACCCATGGTTTTGAGTCAGAACCTTTTAGGTTGATATTTGTTTTGTTATAGGGAAAACTACATGATAGGTTGGACCCTTTTTTAGATGATGTTTTGACCAGTGGTATTTTTTACACTTGTTTTTATATCGAGGCACAACTGGTTCTTAAGTGTTTCATTATAGACATGTTGATGCCTTCATCATTCAATGGAGCACCTTGGGTTATTTTTTTTTCAAGACTATCGTTGTTGGTCAAGACTATTTGGGTGTATGTATTAGTTGACTAGTGTTTCCACTATTTTTAATGTAGTTGGAGCGTGGTTAGACACTCGAGACTGGAATGATGCCAAGTGTCAGGAAGTCTTGGAATAAATCATGGCATTGTTGAGGTGATCAATTTTGAAGAGGGGTTCAAAGGGAGCTTCTAGCTTAATAAAACTGATGTACCATGTAGCACATTTAGCTTATCCTTGTGTTGGATGACTCATTAGAGTAGGAGTTAGGTGATTAAGGTACATGATAGTGTGTGTGTGGTATCGTTTGAATCAAAATCGGTGAATGGCCAGGTGCAATTCAAGGACCAATGGTTTCTAGACTTGTCGTGGCAGGGTTGCACATGAGTTGTAGTTAAATGAAGAATGTAACACCATAGTAGAGGATGATTCATGTTTGATCTTGGAAACACCTTGTCATAGGATGTAGTGTTAGGTGTTAGTAATGGAATTTTATCCTATTTTTTTGTGGACGTGGCTCGAATGATGATTTACATGCCTTTAGTGGAATCTTAGTTTACTCCTAATAGAGAAAATCATTCTCTATCTCTATTCATATAGAGTATGTTGAGAGAGCGTCAGCCCTTCTCTTAGATCCTTTTATTTTTAAATGTATTTTTTTTTTGGTTTGGAAGAGGAACCTATTGTGGTTGTGCTCGAGGAGTGGTGTAAGGTAATCCATATGGTGGAGAGTACACCATTGGTCATTTGAGGGTGGGACCCCTCATTTTTAGTTGAACTTCAGTATTTTCTTGAGAAATTGTTCTTGGAGTTTGGAGATGGAGATAAGGGTATTCATATGGTGGGGTGTACCATATCATTCATAGTTAAACATCTTCTATATAGAATATGGTTGTTGATTCCATGAGGTTTTTCATTGGAAAGTATAGATAGATTGGTTGTATATATTCTTAGGTTGAGAGAATGTCTCCTTGTCCATTCATCGTGCTTCTTGGGGATAAGAAGGTTTATAGTGGGGAGTTTGTAAGGAACCGGGTTTTTTCAGACTACAATTTTGAGTATAAATTTTAATTATTACATTCAGAAGATTTTAAAGGGGTAAATGGGGGTTTACCCAATTATATGATATCAAATTATTTTTATGACCACACTGTTGGTCCCAGAATATGGTTTTTACCCTAATATATGAGTTTAGTGGATTTACGAGTTGTTCAAATTTTAGCAGAATAATTAATAATCAATATTTATTAAATTAAATATTAAATTATTCATGTAGGTTTTCTCAGTCATATATTTTGAATGGAGTGTTAGATTGAGATCATGTCTCCATATTTGAGTCTATAATTGGGAGTATTTCCTAGGTGAGGCATAAACTTGAGCTGTTGTAGGGGCCACCTCGGGCCCCATTTTATTTTTATTTTATTTTCTTTTTTTCATTATTTTCCTTTTCTTTTATTTCATTCGTTCCTTCTCACAGATTCCTCCTATGTTGATCCTCCTACTCAAAAAACAAATAGAGAATGGAGATGGAGATCAAAAGATACTGAGGTAGAATGAGAGGTACCACCGCGAATCCCTCAACATGCAAGATTGACGTGAAACAGCAGTGGACTATGAAATTGATTGAAGCTTTGGCGGTTTCCACCCAAAGGTAGGCTTATTTATATTTTCATTATAAACCCCCTTATATTCATTTTTTTCTAAATTTAAAGCGCTATTATGCTTGGTGTGGCCCATAGAGGCCACACGTGTTGTTTTGGGGATGAAAATAGGGGATTTGGTTGATCTGGAGGTTTTTTATTTGGGAAAACCTGACAACATGGGGTGTAGTCTAGGGTGACACGCTATGTGTTCTTCCCATTCATGAAAGATGATGTTTATGGAGTACACATCATGTATAGGGGTGTACTTTCCATTTATTGGTACTTATCCATGTAGCCAAGTACCCAACTAGGGTAACCTGTGTAGGGGTAGATGGCTGTATATGGTACATGACTAGACCTCATGTTGGGTAGCATGTAATGTATGAGTACACGACATAGCCAAGTATCCGACCATGCTAAATGAGGGATACGAGTAGGTACCCCATGTTGGGTGCATGTCATATTCCCTTCTTAAACACCATATACCTAGGGAATTTACATGCCTAGGTCGATGAAAGTACACACCCATGTGTTCCTTAGGGAGTATACACCATGTACTGAGGGTGACACACAGTGTACTGCCACTTTTCAACCCTTTGAGGGAATTTTGTGTTTTCTTACCCCAGAGTCAGAATTGGACCCATGAGTAATCCATTATAAGTAGTTTTCCATGTAGCTCATGACAGTGAAACCCATGAGTGCTCTGAGGAATCCTAATGGGTGTTTTTTGGATTCTATCTAAATGGAGAGGTTCTTCCTCTAGTAATTGAATTCAGTTGTCTTTGAAGAGAGATACTTGAATGTGAATGATAGATTGGGTGTTTTCACCAACCTAGTTGATATCCTAATATGATATGGGCTATGATCCATCTCTCGGGACTGATTCCATAGTGTATTATCCTTTGAGAATTCCTCCCTTGCTATATGTTCCCTTATAGCCAAAGAGGATAAGAGACTAGTTGTTTCTGAGGGTCCCACATAGGATGTATCTGCTTGAGAGTTTCCTTGGAGGATCCCAAGTAAGATTCCTCTCAGTGTTTGACATGATGGACCTAGTGGGTACCCTATTATTTGATCATCCCTAAGTTGTACATCAGATTTGGGTAGAGAAGGTATTCATGTGTCACCTAAGAAACAATACCGAAATTGTAATCCCTTAGGGTATAAAATTAGTGTTGGGTTGGGAGTTTGGGTCACCCTTACTACTTTTTTTATATCTTTGACATGTTTATTATAGATGTAGTGATTTTTACCAAAGGTGCTTCCTAGTTAGGGATTGTTGATCCTGATGTAAGGAATATTTTTTTTGGATGCTTATACATTCTTCCTGAGATCCGTATTTCTTGTTGGGATTCCGAGACATAATTTCCTATGATTTAGATTCTAATCTATGTTATTTATAATATTTACTGTATACCCAAAGGTAATACTTGGGAATTAACTATTGAACTTGTATGTGTGTATATATATATATATATTGTGGTATATATTATTGGGATGTATAGAGGTATTTCCTAGAATCCGACTATTGAGCCTTACATGATGTATATAAGATTATTTGGGCATTTCTAGCTCCATGGATCTTGATTAATTGTACTCCATGACTGATAATTGGATTCTTGTTATTGGAATTTCATGTAAGGACTTATTTGTCCGATTAATTTTATTCCATGAGTGACACTTGGATTCCCTATTATAGGAATTCCTTGTAAAAACTAATAGGATGGGATGGGCCCGTAAGGGGCTCTGAGCGGTGAGGGTTCCCTCAGTTGCTGCCTCTCTTCCTCCGTGAAGGAAGGATTTGTTTTAACTCTTTGACTCGCCTCTACGGCTAGGTTTCTGGTTTGGGCTCCCTTTCTTGGTTCCGGGTTCCTGCATCACTGTCGGATCTGGATACACGAGCGGAAGACCGGGTTGTGACGAGGTTGCTAGAAGTTCCGTCATGTGCCAAGGGCGGGTTTGTGGGTTCGATCTGGTCCTGGTGTTGTGGAGTCGGTCCTGGGTCGAGTTTTCTCAGCTGTTTGGGGGTTGTAGCTTCGATCTGCGGTTGATTTGAGTGCCTTGGGGGTTTTCGGGGTCTTCTCTAATGAGGCTGAAGGTGGTGACATGCTTCGAAGTTGAATTTATTTTCTTTGTGATTTGAGCTTGTTTTGACGGAGTTGCGCATGGAAGGCTGTTTGAGTGATGTTTATTCCCATTTGGTTTTTTATCAGTTTGATTTCCCTTTTTTATGATGTTTTTTGGATGGTATGGTGGCAGAGGGTCTGTTGGCGACTCTGGTTTCCTGTGAGCGTGTTGGTAAAGATGAAGCTGGCTTGGTTGCTGATGATGGTTGTCCAATGTTGGGGTTTACATTTTATTTTTCCTGCTATGATGGATTGTTGATGGTGATACGTTGGAGGTGGCGACGTTGTAGGCTACCTGTGGCGGTGGGCGACGAAGCAGGGTGTCCGCAGGTGAGCTGCTTTGGGTTCCCGACTCGAGGCGGATGTGCGACCCTGAGGAGTCGCGTGGCGTGCGGCGTTGCGTGGACTGAGGCGTGGAAAAGATTTTGCTTGATATTTGTGATTTGAAAATTTTTAATATTGGATTAGACTTCTCGGGTACCGCGACGCAATGTGCGATTTTTGTGTTCTCCTACCTGCTTGTTCAGTTACCGGTAAGCCTTAAACCTGATTTTTAGAAAATGGAAAAAATGGCTTTCAGTCAGTCAATGGGATGGTTAATTCTATAGATTCCATGGATGTTTTTTCATGGATCTTGAAGTGGTAGTGGATGCATTGTATTGATTATGCTCCTTGGGTCTTGATTTTGTGGGATTACTTGGACCTTTATACCCCTTGTATCCAACTTTCTTGGACTTTGATAGTAAATGATCTGTATACATGATCCTAGGACTCCAACCAGGGCCTTTACTAAGTTTCCATTGAGATTATCTAGGGACTCGATAAGGATGACTTGGTCGTCATACCTTGGATCTGGCCATTTTTGTTCTGAAACTATATTATACATCATGATTGTGATGAATGTTATACTTGTAATTACCGAGAGAAGGGTGATTTGGATGCATTAGATGAGTCCCTTAGTTCCACCCCTTGGGGTATGACACGTGATTACTCAACATAGGCTGTAGTTGGTTGTAGTGATCATTTATAGGATTGATCGTCAATATATGGTATCCTTATTTACAAGATTTACCATCATTATATAGTATCCTTATTTATAGGATTGGCTGTCGATATACACTGCCCTTTTCAGTGATTGGAGGTATGGGTGAACCCAGGTGTAGGATTAGTATCCCCCTATGGAGACCTAGCCTAGTCAAAGATATAATTTGGGCATTAGTCAAAGTAGGTATATGTTGATTGAGATTATGAACCAAAATATCGACTTAATGATACATGGTGTGATTAGCACGCCATCTTTCTCTTTTACCATGCACATGATGTTCTAGTGATCGGGATTATGAACCCAAGGATCGATAGCAGTTGGTTTTTATAAAGTTTCATTTACTTACACATGAATATTCATATTTATTTATATATGTATAGGTATGAGACTATAAATGTATAAACACACACACATATATATATTTATATAGACATATATGGTGGTACTTTCTTAATTGGATTAGATTATGGACCCGAGGTTTGGCTGTAGTTTCACATTGCTGGTTTTACTTGTCTTTTGTTGTGTTTTAGCTAGGATGAACACATTTATTTTTCATAAACATATAACAAAACATTTATAGGTTGCTTTTTGGGGTGGCCTAATGAGATTATTTCTCACCCATGCACGTTCACCTTAGTGTATGTGTAGACCTTGTGTTTGCTTTTCAGGTTGAGCACAAAGTTGCATGGTGGATAGGGATGAGACCTAGAGTTGATTGCTTGAGTGGAGATCCTCGTGTGGTTATTCTGACCAGGCTACTCCAATATGACAATGTCTAGATACCATGTATGCAGTCGGGCGTAGAGTTAGTAGTAGAGCCCTATAATTTTACTTTCAGTTTCTTTTTTACCCCTTCTGTCTGCATGGTTGGCCCAATGGGTGACCAGTGTTGTATTTTATGACATAACTATTCAGGATTCTACATCATTTAATTTATTATTACATCATGTTTTATTTTAGTTTATTTATTGCTTATATACTCTAGTTTTTACTTCTATGTATGATACTTATCTATTTATGATATTTTCTTACTTTGATATGAGGTCATAGTCTCCCCACTATAACACCCAAGGCTGCCACTGCTAGTTGGCAGGCTCTGTCGTACGGAGAGGCGTGCTTGATATCTCATAACCCACTAGCTCATAGCTCATATTTAGGGACATCTGAGTCAGTATATTACCCTCATAATGTCCATATCTTAATTAGAAGGAAGTCTTTAGAATATCTTCTTTCATCACCCTCAATTGTTGATAACCATATCAAAGATCAATCTTGGTGAAGAATTGAACCCCACAAAGACAGTAAAATAAATCATCAACCCTTGGAAGAGGGTACTTGTTCTTCACTGTGATCCCATTAAGTTATCTATAATCAATTCATATCCTCATTGATCCATCATTCTTCTTCAAAAGCAGAAAAGTTTCTCCCCATGGATACACACTTGGTCGGATAAACCCCTTCCACAAAAGATCTTGGATTTGTTTCTTTAATTCCTCCATCTCTAAATTTTTTATTTTATATGGGGTATTTGATATCATATTAGATCCAGGTCTGAGTGAAATTGAGAACTCTACCTCTCTTTCTGTGGGAGGTCTAGGTAACTCCATAAGAAATACATCAATGTATTCTTAAATGATGGGGGCATTTTCTCTTTGTATACATTCATTTCCTTCTTCATCTTCACCAAAAATTTCTATAAATAAGGCTATGGAAGGTTTTTTAGACAAATCTCAAGTTGAGATATCTCTACTTTGAAAAGAAATTTTTGATTTTCCATTCAATACTACTGATATTTCCTTGATTATGTTGTTGATCTGAGTATTATATCTTGCGATCTAGTCCATCCCTAGAGTAGTGTTGAATTCAAGAACGGGAATGAATACTAGATTTTCTATGAGATTATTCTTTCCAAAGAGAATAATATAATTTCTATAAAATGTTGATTCTTTGATAATACCTCTAGAAGTATGGGCTGATAGCTCTAATTTCAGTAGTTTAGGTATTGATTATATATTCTTTGTAAACTTGGAGAAAATAGAGGAGTGCGTAGAACTATATCCAAACAATGTACCGGCAAGATTTGAGAGAATAATGAGAGTACCTAATACCACATCATTTAGAGCTTCATCTTTAGTTATAATGATAGAAAAAAAACAACCTTCTTCTCTTAACATATGATGAAGTTGATATTGATTCCACTACACTATCTTTGGATTTGTATTGTGATTGGAAAATTTCCAATGTTGTCCATACTTATAGCATTAGACATCGAGTTGGGCCTACACTATATTCCCTTTTTCCTTAGTGTTGAGAAGCTTAGTATTCACCTCACTATGGATATTCCAAACAATATGTCCATCTCTTCCACACTTCTAACATTTTCCACTCCCAAGAAAGCAGTCCCCCAAATGCTTCTTCCCATAATTTTTTTTTCATGTGGGAAGTTGTGATTTCTTTCCTCTTCTGTGATCAAATTTCATCCCTAAGATTAGTTCCATTGATATCTTCTTTTCATTCTATATATGGGACCATTAAATCTCTCTGATCTCTAGTTCAACCTTCAAATCACTTCTCACTATCGCCTCATAGATGTCATAGTGTTGATTGGGAAGATTCTTTCGTACAAGTAGTATTAGTCCACCAAATAATCTATCAATATTTCCATTAGGATACATGACAAAGAAATAGGTATAATGAGAAAGTGTTGTAATTTTCATCTCATAGCTTCAAAAAGATTCATTTTCCTTCTTCTATAGATCTAGGAATTCCTTCTCCATTTTCATTAACATAGAACAAGGAAAATATTTTTTGAAAAAGGTTACCCTAAACTCTTCCCACTCCAAAGCTTCAATATCCATTCTTGGCTTTGTTTTTTTAATAAATTTCCACCACTGATCAGCTTATCCCTTTAAACATTACACAAATAGGGTGAGTTTCTCTTTTTCATAAAAATGTAGTATAGAAAAGATCTTATATATAGAGATTATACATTTTTCATCAATAAATGGGTCAATAGATACATTAAAATAAGGTGGTTGTTGACAGATAAAGGACTCAATAGAAAGTTGTGACCTTCGAGGTGAATCCAGTCTCTCAGCTTGATTCAATTTACTGATCATAACTCGAGTTTGTTGATTCATCGTTCTCATGATGTTTTCCATTCTGGATTCCCTTAGAGGTCCATCAGTGCGTGGTCCATTATGCTCACTATTTACATGATTCCTCCTATTTCATACCATTTTTAAAAAGAAAAAAACATAGTGAGAATCATGTTTTTATATAATATTATAATTATAAAAAAAATTATATCATGAAACATCATGATTAAATATTTTATTCATTAACAATAATTACATTTTCTAAAAATCATTCATAATGGTTCATAAAAAGATTTTGATTAACCAAACCCATCCTATGGGAGTGTCAAACTTGGAGCACAAAAAGACTTATTTTCATGCACCAGTTCTTGTTCGAGTCTAGATCAAAGCCATGTTTTAGGTTTTACACCTAGATACATCTGTACTAGAGCCACATCCACTTGTTCGTATCTAGATAGAGATTTGTTTTCTCAAAAACCACCTACATAATACTTTACAAAAATACCAAGATGTTTTCCAATATTTTAATTTGTCTCTAAGGTTCTTCATAATGTTTTCAAATCCTAATTTCTGCAAATAAATAAACCATAATTTGATACCCACAATGGTATCCCACATTTTAATATATAAACTATTCATTTACATGGTACGTACATTGGTTCTTTTAAAGTTTAGTTTCTTGAAAAAAAGATATATAATACATGAAATAATAAAACATTCATCTAATACACATGAAATTATTCTTAAATATTTCATCATAAGTACATTTAATTCATCACATAACCTGTAAATATACATCAAAGTAATGGGTTAGTAAAAGGCCCAGTAAAGGGAAGCAAGGTAAATAGATTACATGTGACCATGAGAAATATCAATAAGAATTTGATGAATATCATGAAGGCATGAGAAAAGGAAAAATGGGCATACAATAATAAAAAAGAACATGTATAATAAAATTGAAATGTGACTACAACATTTAAATGAGACATTCATAGGCATATCACTAATGTTTTTCATTGAGGTGTTATAAACAAATTACCCAGGTTATTCACCAAGGTATCAAAAAACATGTCATCTTTAGAGATTAGATTAATTACACAAGAAATTAGAATTCTATTAGAGAACACCCTTAATGTTTCTTAATTTTCATATTATCCACATAGATCATAATGAATCATTTCATAAATAACCCATGGAGAATAAAATAAAAGGTGTTTTATATCAAAATCATTGCGTCTCAAAAAGTGATTTAAAAAGATGATCATTATTTCACTTATAACCCACAGAAAGGGAATAAAGGTTTTATGTATGTTAATAATAGAATAAAATAAATAATTTTTACATCTTGGAAAATAAACCTATAAAATAATGAAGTTTTGGTATTCACTTAAAAAACTAAAGTGGAATTTCTTGAGGGGAAGAGATAAATTTTTAGAAGAAAAATCGACAACATAATGGGTATAAAATGTGGTTCTAGAAATGAGAAAAAAAATATGGGACAAGGGTATCACATTGATAAAAAAATAATTTGAAAGTAAGTGAATGGATAAAAAATAAATAATAGAGAGTTACCATAATATTCAGAAGGTATATAAAAAAATTGGTTCTTGAAACGAAGAGAAAATAAATATATTTCCCTTACATTGAAGAGTTGTTCTGAAAACTTTTGGATTTGGACCTTAGGGATTCATAAAACCATGTGAAGACTCATTGAGAGGTAAACAGTCTGGATATTTGTGAAGGATGTATTGTGAGTGAAAGGAAATGGAGAAATGGGTGGGTATTTATAGTATAAGTGGAGGAGTTTTTTTTTATTAATTTCCATGTACATACCTTGAAAACATAGGTTGTGGAAAATAAAAAACCATGGGCTTGTATAAAGAATTTTACAATGGTATTATACACTTGGGACACATTTGATGTTATTTTAATCCACAAGGGTCAACAATCATTTTATATTACTTATTTTTATAAGGAAAAGTAAATTTTCCACAAAATAAAATTTTTAAAGTTGAAGTTTACATTGTAGAAATTGGAAAGTAAATTATAGATTTGGAAATTGATTTAAATGTATTAAAATAATTGATAATAATTAAATAGCATATTTTAGGTCGTTCATTGTGTTTAATTAGTTACTAAATAATTATGATATAATTAGGAAGTCATTAAACATACCAAAAAAATCAAACTGTTTTTTTACTACTCATGAAAAAATATATTATTTTAGAAAATCATTATAAATTCACCCTATAATAATTTTGGCATGATTATTTCAAAAATTATATTTATTTTATCAAAATAATTCTATAAATATGACAATTTTAACTTTTAAATATAAATATCTTTATTTATTAAAAATAATAACAAATTGAAAATGCATAGAAATTTTTTTGACACTTGAATAAATATAAAATTATTTCATCATTTATATTTAAATAAGTGTGTTTTCATCATAATATTTCATTAAAATCATTATTATTCCTGACATATTAGTTTATTATAAATATTTATATCTTTTATGGAAGGTACAATATCTGTCTGAAAAATCAATTTATTAAATTCCATCTCAATTTTATGAAGCAGTAATATTATTAAAAGAGAATTAATGGAATAAAAATTTTATTTATACAATGGAATCAAACTTGAAGTGACTAGGTACACAAGACATAACCGGTCACGCCTGGTTTTTCATATCTTGGTCTTGATCTGGTTTGTTGGAAATCCCAATCCTTTTCTTGGGGTTTAGGTGAAATTAATGTTGAATTTTGAAGTTCCATATATTTATAATCATCTTACCATGGGCTCCCCTATCTTTTTTGGATTTTTTTGGAGAAAAATGTTGTAACTTCAAGACTTGGGTCAAACCGTGAGCCCATTTCCAGATTTAAAAACAAAATTTGTTTCCTTTATAAAACCTTTGTTTCTTCAACAATTTTCACCCATTCAACTTCCCAATTATACTAACATGACCTATTCAATCCACCATATCAATTTTTACCCCTTATGAATTCATAAAAATGGTGGGTCTGGGTTATTTATTCGGGTATTGGGCCATCCCGTGAGCCTATATCAATTTTTTTAAAACATATTTTGTTTCTTTTATATATAATTCATTTTTTTATATTTTTCAATTATTACACCTAAAAAAAAGATGAAAAACTATTTGATATCAGCTATAGTCACCTACCTCTTCGTTCTCCTTCGTTTTAGGCCTCTTTTTGGGCGATTTCTGACCAAAGGTTAGCAGTTCTTCATCAAATATTTATTTTTTTTCTCTCCCCTCTTCCTTTTTATTTAATTTTTTATTGGATTTATCATCTCCTATGGTCATTATATTGCAAGGGTTATTTTTTACCACCATTTATATGGCTTTTTTTGTTTATGGATGGTCTTCATAGATCTAGGGTTTTTTTGAACCTGCGGTGTGTGTTTTCAGGCGTGCGCCTCTATTTTGCCATGTTTTTAAGGTTGGTTCTTCAAATAACTTGACATTGTTATTTAAGCTTCGTAATTTTATTGCTATTATCACCTTATATACATTTTTATTATTTCTATTCAACCTTTTTACAATATATTTGGTGTGCAAAATGGTTATTCATGCCTTGTTTTGTGTAAAATGGAGTTGTTTCGTTATAAAAGTGAAGACTGCTTGTTCAAATAAATTTTCCACAAGTTTTCACATATATATTGTGATTTTTATGAACTATTTTAACTACTTTAATAAATATTTGGAATGAAAATTTTGGTTTTTACCCCTTTGGGTGTTAAATAGAAGTTGTTTTACTAAATATTGTCTGCCTAGTTTTTAGAAAAGTGTCTAGTTGGATTTTGTGTGCTAAATGTGATATAAAATGACTTGTTTGAATTTATTAAAGTATGGTCGGCATTAAAATTAATATTTTGGGTCCCTTATATGTCTGTAAAAGGTGTTTTTGGTTTTATAAAGATATGGGTGTTGGTTTTTGAAACGTTTTGGCACGAGTTATCGGTAAGTGGCCCGTTCAGAAATTTTATGAAAATGGTTGAGCATTCAAAGTGTAACTTAAATGCTTTAAAGGGGTTTTGTAAAATTTTTCCTAATTATAATTTTGTTTTTAAACCTATTTATTAATGTTTAAATTTTCACCTTTGTTATATGTTGGTTTTGTAAAATGCATAAAGACTCATTTGGAATTTTTCTTAAGAAAATGGTTCTCATGTGTGTTCTATGTTGCACCATGAGGGGTCTTTTTATGATTAATTTGATTTATTTTTTAAATGGTAAAGGTTCTTCCAAATCTGGTTTTATATGTTATTGGTGGGTGTTTATCCATAAATGATCATTTTTAATGAATTTTATGTGCAAAGCCTTGTTATACTTCTTGAAACTGTTTTATGAAAATTTTAAGTGGTTTATTGATCCCTAAAAGAAATGTGAAACAATTTTGCATTATGTTTGGTGTGTGTATTATTTAGAAAAGGGATTTTTAAGTGAAAAACTATATTTGATAACATGTGTAACTTGATTGATTAGAAAGAGGGAAACCCAGGTATCTTGGTGGGTGGAGAAGTACTATTATGCTAGTTATACGAAGTGGTTTTGTCCCTGTTTCATGTAGAAAATTTGATGATGAAAACTCTAACTAAACTAGGATGATAATGTTGGGGACCACTAAATTATGGGTATTTTTCCCTACTAGTGACTCTTTCATGAGAACATATATTTTTTATGGTCACTTTTCACTGAGATACAAGGTACCTAGGGCCCACAATGAACTAGTTCCTAGGGGTGTTCCTGTGACTAGTGCTCATTAAATATATTGTATTCACCATCGATATATGTTTTATTTGGCTGTAAAATTTAGTGGCATGTGTCATTTTTTTAAAATTATACATTATTTAAATCATACTTCTTGAAAATTGTTTTCATTTTGAAGTTTCATATCTTTGGAAATTGTTCTAGCATTCTGGTGTCTAAAACTTGCAAGCTTTTGTCTGATAACTTCCATAGCATGGAAACTTGTTTGGAAAAAATAATTTTATATATTGCATTTCAAACATGAAATTTATGTTTTTATTATTTTAATTATAAGTGCATTAGGAATAGAATATCAGGCTAACCTACCGTGTTTTAATACTCAAGCATATAGTTTTCTTCCGTTTTTATCCCTTGTGAAGGTTTCATATTGAGTTCAGTTGCCTTGAAAGACATGGGATCATTATGTTGGAGAGTGAACAGAGAGGTCACATGGAGTTAGTTGGTCATTAGGTCTGGTCATTTTTGTTGTATCGTTTAGTTGTACTTTCAGTTTTTTCATATAAATTCAGTTCAAGTTTCATATAAATATGTATTGGGCTGTCCATTTGTTCCACTATTTAACTTATTTTTTATATTTGGGTGAAATTGTTTCCTTGTAAACTCTATTTATGCTTCCGGTGCTTGTCACCATTTGAGGAGGATCTAGAACACCTTTCGGGACATGTTGCGGAGTATCCCAATTGACCTGTTCAGGGTCGACTCAGGCTGGTTTGTGAAAAAATGGTATCAGAGGAGGTCAGATCTTAGAGGACCTTGCTTTTTAGAGCTCCCTTGTTATTTAGGGGATTTCAATGTAGATAGAGTTGGATTGTCAGAACTTGAGGGGTAGGTTCGGGAAGAGTGTCGTAAACTCTTGCTCATTCGGATCCTCAAGTGTCCATGGGAAGTCCAGTTTTATTAGTTTCTTTGGTTCTTAAGGATTATTGGGTGATTGGGATACAACAAGGGGAATTGGAATAATGGCCTCTGTGAGATCATAGGGCCTAGAAAGCCATATGGAGCCAATGCATGTTCCTCAGAAGTATCTTTATATCGGTGGTGTGTTTTCCATATGGCCACCAACCATATGGACAAGTCACCCACCAAAATTAGTTCCCTTTTTTGGATCTCTTAGACCTTTCTTGAATTATGAATTTTGTTTTGAAAATTCTTTTGTGAGAATTACGGAAGTGGGTTTTCAATGCTTAATATAAGATAGTTTTTGTGAATGTTGGGTTTTTGTGAATTTTTTTTGGGGAGAAAGTGTAATGATTTTACGGGATCGAATTTCATTAATCTAAACATATGGTTTATTGAAATAAAATTTTTGCAAAGAATGAATTGATTTAATATGATTATGTAAATTTGTTTAAAATGGGACGTTTCATTCTGTTGAGGAGTTTTTTAATATGATAAATTGATTTTTGGAATTGTTTTTGAGAAGTTGGTGTTTTTATAAAAAGGGTTTTGGCCTTTATGGCTATCAGATTAAGAAAGGAGACCATGATGAATTTTTTAAAATGGGAAAGGGATGTTTGAATGGCATGCTTGTTTGGGTAGTTGTTTTAAAATAAATTAAATTAGTTCTAAATCAAAGGGTTCTTAAAGAGGTTTGGTTTTTTGAGATGCATAAAATGTTTTGAATAATGGGAGAGGATTTTGATGGAGACCTATGGGGTTTATTTTTCATGCTGGATAAAGTGGTTTGTTTTGAGGAAATATGAAAATGGTTTTTGACTTGGTAGTTAGTGTGCCTATAGAAGGTACATGATTTTTGAAATGGGATTTTTTTTGTATTGTAAAATGAGGGTGTTTGTTTTTTCCTTTGGTGTTTTCATATGTGATCAGATGCATGGTTTTGTATAAATATGATGATGGATTCCTAATATGGAATAGTGGTTGGGTTCCCAGGGTGGCATGGGAATGTGCATGTGAGTGCGACTTGATGAAACAGTATTGGTGAATGTGAAAATACACCAAGTTAGTTTGTTTTTCAAAAGTGTTTTAAACTGATTTTTTTTGTCTTTTTGTAAACCGGTGTTTATGTGGGTTTCTTTTTTCATGTTTTAGAATTGTGGTTTGTTTGGTATTCTTCCACATGATCTGGAAGTGATACTCTTGGTGTTTCTTAAGATGGTATATTGTTGGTTTCTTGGTTTTGGAGCAATGTTCAGTGGGTTTCTAAGGATATTTTGGATGTTGTGATGTTGTCGTGGATGGTTCTCTGTTGGAAATAATTCTAGTTTATCAGCCAAAGGATTCGTTTCAAACAATAAATCCACCTCTTCGGATGATGCCTCTACTCGTTTGATAGAATAGAGAGGTGTTTGGGATTTATTTGATTTGTTTCCTTATTGTGATAATTCTTTTGGATATAGTAGTAGTTTTCGGTGACCTTGATGTGTTTTTTCATATTCCTTGTCCATTATTCTCCTTGTTCTAAGTGAGAGATAATGGTGCTATATATCTATGAGTTTCTTTCTAGATGAAGGTGTGTTTTTGAGAAAGTTAGTTTTATTGGGTGTTGTGATCCTTAGCTCCTAACTGTGGTACAAAAGATGCTTCAAACATCAGGGCTCTATCCATAGGCCTCAGAGTGAAGCTCTTCACGCAGTCAGGAAATCTACAGAGGTGTGGGGAGCTCAACTAAGATCATGCCTTCATCGATGTGGTAAAGTAGTTTATATGTTTCTATTATGGTTTCTCATTACTGTGATTTTAATTTTTTTCAAAGTGCATGTTGGACTTACCCCTCACACAGTGTCTATGGTTACACCTTCTAGGATGTGGGTTTCTAATCAATGTCCCTATGTGGACCGCCAATGTGAATCAGCTATAGTATTGGTTTTACTTATTTGTAGGTGGAGAGTGTGGGGTGGTTCCTCGATTTATTTTGTGGTTTCAATGGACTAATGATTGGGTCCCCTTCCCTCCCCACCCCAAGTGGTGGGGGTTTTGTTTTATGCTAAAAGTGTTGGCCCAGTTTTTCTCCCCTCCGTTCGGGAGTGGGTGGTTTAAATGTTCATGTTGTAACCCTCTTAACATGGGTTTTTAGGTTGTTTGGGAGAGTTTTGGTGGGCCTGTGTGGGTGAGGTCTCATTATAGTTCATGTTTAATTCTTGGTTGTTAATTTCTATTTTTTCTCTAATGGTGGAGAGACCCACTGTGGGTCTTGAAGATCTTTCCTTTAAGAATGTGTCAGATTGTAGTTGTGATTTAATGGTGGGGAGACCATTCTGGCTTCACCCCCCTAGTCATTGGATTTTGTGAGTTCACTTTGGTTGGGTGATCATTGGGTTTATTGCAAGAAGGCCCATCAATATGGTTCTTGGATTGGTTGTGGAGGTGGTGGCTCGATATTTCTATAGATTTTTAGGAAGTGGTTGTGAGTTAGAGTTTTTTTGGGAAAGAAGATTAAGTTCCATTGATTGTGGATGATATTTCCTTGGATTTATAGGCTGAACCGTGTTGATAATGAATCCTTATGTGTGATATTTTATCTAGAATGTGATATGTATTTCCGTGGGAGGGAAGCTTTAATAGTGGGGAGAATGGTCACAACCATGTTTTTCATATCTTGGTTTTGATCTGGTTCATTGGAAATCCCAATTGTTTTCACAGGATTGTGGTGGAATGAATGTTGAGTTTTGAAGTTCCAGCTATTTCTAATCATCCTAACATGGGAGGCCCTAGATTGTTTGGGAGTTTTTGGAGTAAAAAGTGGCTACTTTATGATTTGGGCCAAACTGTGAGCCCATTTCCAGATTTAAAAACAAAATTTGTTTCTTTTATAAATCATTCGTTTTCAACATTTTCACCCATTTTACTTACCAATTAGCCTACCCTGACCTACTAAAACCACCATATCCATTTGGATCCCTCATGAATTCATAACCATGGTGGATTTTGGTTATTTATTCAGGTATTGGGGAATCCCGTGAGCCCATTTCCAATTAAAAAAATATATTTTTTCTTTTATATCTTATTCATTTATTAATATTGTTCGGTGATTCCACATCCCAAACAGATCCCTAACTATTGGATAGAAACTAGAGGTGCCTATCCCATATTTTTCCTTCATTTAGTCCCCATTTTGGGTGATTTTGTACCAATGATTAGTGGTTCTTAATTTCTTCATCAAATCTTTCTCCTTTATCTTCTCCCTTCCTTATTCATTCATTTTTATTGGATTTCTCTTCTCTCCTAGTCATGATATACCTATGGTTATTTTTTTCATAATGATTTTTGGGTTTTTTGTTTTTTAGGGATGGCACTTATAGATCTAGGGTTTTGAAACCCGTGATAGGTTTTTTTGGGTCTACGTCTCCATTTCGCCATGGTTTTGATGTAGGTTCTCCCAAGAACAAGACTTAATTATTTAAGTATCATTTTTATTGATTTTATCACCTTATATACATGTTTATTACTACTTTTAAAACTTTTTATGATCTATTTGTTGTGAAAAAATGGTAATTTTTGTCTGTTTTGTGTAAAATAGAGTTGTTTCATTATAAAAGTGCACACCCCTTGTTTAAATAAATTTTCTAGTTTTTTGATATGGATTGTGATGTTTATGACTCATTTTAACTACTTTAATAAATAATTGGAATGAAAATTTGGGTTTGTACCCCATTGGGTGTTAAATAGAAGTTGTTTTGCTAAATGTTGGATATCGTGTTTTTGGAAAAGTGTCTGGTTGTCTTTTGTGTGCTAAATGTTATATAAAATGACATGTTTGAATTAATTAAAGTATAAAAAGAAAGAAAATTGATATTTTGGGGTTCTAATATGGCTGTAAAAAGTGGTTTTGGTTTCATAAAAGTATGGGTATTGGTTCTTGACACGTTTTGGCACAGGTTTCCAGTAAGTGGCCAGTTTGGCATTTTAGTTAAAATGATTGAGATTTGAATGTGTAACATAAATTTTTTAAATGGTTTATGTAAATGTTTTTCTACTGATAATTGTGTGTGTACACCTATTTATGAATTTTGAAATTTGAGCCTTTGTTATATGTTGGTTTGGTAAAATTCTTAACGGCTCGTTTGTCATTTTTCTTAAGAAAAGGGGTTTCATGTGTGTTCTATGTTGCACCATGTGGGGTCATTTTATGATTCTTTAAATTGACTTATTAAATGGTTTTGGGGATGTAAAATCTATTTTTATATGGTATTGGTGGGATTTTTGGCTTAAAAGATCATTTCTGAATGGTTTTATGTGAAAAGCTTTGTTATACTTCATGAATTGTTTTTATGAAAATTTTAGGCGGTTTATTGATCTGTGAAAGAAATGTGAAACATGTTTTCGGGATGTTTGGTGTGTGTATGATTTATAAAAATGACTTTTCATGTGAAAAGTGTATTTTATAACATTTGGAACTTTATTGAGTAGAAAGAGGGAAAACCGGGTATCTTGGTGGGTGGATGTGTACTAGTGGCTCATGCACGAGATACAAGGTACCTAGGCACAAAAAAACTAGTGACTAGGTATGTTCTAGTGAATAGTGATCATTTGATATATTGTATTCACCATCATCATATTGTTTATTTGACTGTAAAATATAGTGTCGTGTGTCTTTTATTTAAATGGGTACTTTCTTTAAAGCATCCCTCTTGAAAATTGTTTTCATTTTGAAGTTGCATATATTTGGAAATTGTTCTTGAATTCTTGTGTATAACACATTCAAGATTTTGTCTGATAAATTTCATAGCATGAAAATATATTTGTAAAAAAAAATTTATATACTGTATTTCAAACATGAAATTGATGTTTCTTTTATTTTAAGTGGAAGTCCATTGGGAATATAATATAAGGATAACCTACTATGTTTTAATACTCACACTTATAGTTTTCTTCTTTTTTATCCCCTGTGAAGGTTTTATCTTGAGTTAAGTATCCTTGAGGGACATGGGATCATTGTGTTGGAGAGTGACCATAGAGGTCACATGAAGTTAGTTGGTCATCAGTTCTGGTCGTTTTAGTTGTATTGTTTAGTTTTACTTTCAGTTTTTTCATATAAATGATGTCAGTTCAAGTTTCATATAAATGTGTATTGGGTTGTACATTAATTCTGATGTTTTAATTATTGTTTATATTTGGGAAAATCATTCCCTTGTATACTCTATTGATTAACTCAGTGCTTGTTTCCATCCCGAGAGGATCGGGAACACCTTTCAAGACTTGTCGCAGAGTGGCCCGAGTGATCGGTTCAGGGCCGAATCAAGTGGGTTCATGAAATAACCCCTTATAACACTCAAATATGACCTAAGGGTAAGGTGTGTGATGATGATAGATTCATGGGGTGGCTTGGCTATTATCGTTCGAGTGGTAATTTCCACTAACTTGAACTTCTACTGTTTGAAATTTTGTTCAAACATCACTTGTTAAATATTGTCTTGGGTTTGGTGAAGAGTGAAACCTAAAGATTCTACCTACCTCCCAAGTTCCAAAAAATGAGTGTCATAAGACATGGATCTACTGGTTTATTCCATCATTTCTCCTTTGTGAATTAACTATATTTCTCATTTATAATTATAAATAGTAATTATAATGTTAAAATATATTATTAAGAGTGTAGTTTTCAACTATCATATTGACCAATGGTCATAATTGACCAAAAATCATATAACAGTTGAAACCCGATGGTCACATTTCAAATTATACTCACATAATTATTATATAGTTTTTTTAGTACAAAATAATACAACACAAATTTTCCCTGGAAACAAATATCATTTAAAAAGGTTGGGTCATTACATTTTCTCCAACAAAGGTTCTCCATCTCTAAACAAGACCCAACCACCAAGGTTAAAATAAAAAACTCAGAGAGAGACATACCTAAAAAGGAGGGATATTAAAACCTCCCCACCTTATAATAAATCATCTCCATGTTGCTCCAATAATCACTATGAGGTCTTAGTGAACATTTATATCCAATATGTTCATATATCAGACACCCTCTCCTAGATCTCCTCCAGGACTCTCCCATACGAACCATGTAGTCGAACCAATGGTATATTCCGACCCTGAAGATATTTCTCACTACGATCCACAACCTGTATTAGATGATTCTCAAAGTACACATCAGAAAATTTCTCAACATCTACTACTTATGTCACATGGGAAGGGTCTGGTTGATATATTCATAGTTACGACACATGAAACACATCATGCATGGCACTGTAGCACTGTGGAAAGTCTAGATGCTACGCCACTAGACTGACCCTTTCCACAATTTCAAACGGCTTGAAAAACCTAGGCATTAGCTATCCCTATTTCCTGACATGGTGATGCCCCAACCTAGGTGAAACTCTAAGTAAAACATGTTTACCAACCTCAAATTATAGACGACATCTTCGACGGTCAATATATGATTTCATCCAACTTTGAATAGCAACCAACCACTGTCTGATCGTTTGAACCTATCAAGACATATTATGTATGAGACTAGGCAAAAAAGTGCTAACTCACCTGCCTCCAGCCAACAGATAGGTGAATTACATGACCTTCCATGAAAATCCTCAAAAGGATCCATTTGAATCAATGCTTGGAAGCTATTATGATATGAAAAAACCATTAGATCCATATGTTGGTACCATAAACCACCAAAATAAAAAACACAGGCTTATAATATATCTTCAAGAACCTGAATAGTCCTATTAGATTGAAAATAAGTTTTTGGATGATCAGTTGTGCTTAAAATAACTCACAATCCAAGGGTTTTCTAAAGACCCTTATAGAAACATGATGTAAAACGAGGATCTATGTCTGAAATGATACTCCTCCGAACACCAAGTAACTGAACCACCTCATGCACGTAAAAGTTTTTCATATATTCAATTGTAATGGTTTCCCTAATAAGTAATAAATGATCTAACTTAGTCAATAAATCCATAAAAACACATACAACATCATTCTTAAGGGTCTTCCTGGGTAGTCATGTCACAAAATCTATCATGACATCATCCCATTTCCACTTATGGATGGGTAAACGCTACAGAATCCTAACTGGCCTTTGATTATCATCTTTAACTAGATGACAAGTCTAGCATCTAACCATAAATATTTACACCTCATTATTTATTCCCAACAACTAGTACTGTCAATAGAGATCATGATATATATTTTTTAAACAAGGATTTAACACCCATCTAGAAGAATGAAACTCCCTAATCAGCTTCTCATGTAAGCTCGTAGAAACCCATACTTAACCATGAAAAATAATAGAATTTCCACTACAGAGCGACCATCCTAATGGAATATTCCCACCATATAATTTGTTTCTTAGAACCGATCCCTCTAGATTAGAAAATGTTTTGGTCTTAATATGGTCCAAAATAACAGGTATAACTGATGTCAAAGTCATAACTACTTTCCCCTAAGATTCTTGAACATCTAGATAAATGTCTATAAAATGTGACATTATCCCAACTTATCACAAGACTCCCATACTACCTATTTTTGTGTATTCCATCTCAATGCATTGGCAATGATGTTTCCCTTTACAAGTGTATAATCTAATTCAAAGTTGAATGACTACATATACTAAATCCACCTCCTCTTTCAAAGGATAAGGTCTCAGTGAGAAAATATTCACTCGATGATCTTATAATCCATGTATAACACAAACCTCTCACCCATGAGATAATGTCTCCATCGTCTAAGGGAATATACCACTTCTGCTAACTCCAGATACTGAGTAGGATGATTCCTCTCATGTGGTCTCATATGCATGGATCCCTAAGAAACCAAATGATCCTTCTAAATTATAAATTCTCTGAGTCCAACTCTGGATGTTTCATAGTACACGGTATACGATTTAACCAACATAGGTAAGGTGAGGATAGGTGTTGATGTTATCATGCCTTTCAGATCATTAAAATGTATCTCACAACCATTAGACCAAGCAACATTCACCCCTTTCTTGGTCACCCCAGACATTGGTGATTCCCAACAGGAGAAATACGAGATAAAACTTAGGTAATAACATGCTAATCCCAGACAGATCCAAATTTTGAATATGTTCTTAGGATATTCCCAAAATATCAAAGCAGTGACTTTTTCTGGGCCCACTGGCACTCCTGACTCTGAGACAACATAACCAAAAAAGTGAACTTTATTTACCCATAAAATACATTTAGGAATCATGGTGTAAATACAATGCTCTCTCAATGTACTTAGGAATATGTTAAGATGTTTTGTATGATAATATATTGATTGGAAGTATAATAAGATACCATCTAGAAAAACAACCACAAAATGATCCAGGGAAGGATGAAAGATCGTATTAATTAGGTCTATGAATACCGTATACACGTTAGTCTACCCAAACAACATCACTATGAATTAATAAAAACTATAACAGATACTAAAAGTAGTTAGATGTATGTCTGATAGTCTCACCCTTAATATATGATATCATGATCCCAAATAATATTTTAGAATATCTTGGAACCTCTCAATAGATAAAAAATACCATCAATGCATAGAAGAGGATACCATTCCATGACTGTCATCTGGTTCAACCTTCGATAATCCACACATAAGTGAAAATATCCATTATCATTTTTTGTGAAGAGAATTGGAGAACCCCAAGGAGATATACTAGGATATATAAATCCTTTATATTCTATATCTTCCAACTAAACCTTCAACCCCCAAATCTCTACTAGTTCCATTTGGTAAGGTGGGATAGAAACTGGCTCTTCTCCCGAAACTAACTCAATCATGAGCATGATCTATTACTTAGGTGGTAATCCATAGAACTCATTGGGGAAATACTCCCAAAAAAGTCTATCATTTAATTAAATGAATCCCACCACATTCTGACATTATCTAGATCAAGACTGGAGATTTGAGTAGTGAGACAATCCAATCTGTACCGAATTGGTCCCACACAACCATCCTAAAGATCCAACTCACCCTAGGGATAATTGATGATTCCTTATACATATTAGAAGGTAAATATATTCTTTTAATAGTTGATATGAGCCTAATATAGAACTAAAAAGTCCACCCCAAGAATAAAGTCGAAGCCTGTGATTTCTAACCCAAACAGTTACAAAAATAAATGGTAACTACCAATCTCAAGAGAACACTCCCTGGAACATTTGAAATTCTCTAACCACACTCCCAATAGTGTGTTAATGGTTAAAAACCATCTAATATTTACACATCCTAGTCAAAACTGTTTTCAAAAAGCATAAATAGAAAATAATGTGATGCCCTGGTACCAAACAAAACCTAAGCTAAGGTAGATGATATAAGAATATTACCTCTAACATTAGACTTTATTAAATCCACATTATCAAGAATAGTATGCATAAAATGAAACTGACTTGTCCCTATTACTTAAGCTCATTTTTAAGTACCCTGAGATACATCCCTTTCTCTGTACTGTTGGTCATTCATTGGGGTACCACATCCCACGCCTAAGCCTAAACGGCTTGTGGAACTCCAACTAAGAGCTTGTTGAGGGGTAGCAGACCCCTTTCACAAATCTAGTTATTTTTTTAATCCTTTTACAATGGTATAAGACATAAATTTTACACAAAACCTATGAATGTAGCCCAGTATTCCACATATATGACAATCAACTATGGGTTATGGACACTATGGGTGCCTGTGACCAAAATTTCAACATTGATAGTAATGGAACAAAATGTGTTCTTGAGATGGTAGAATACTACCTCGACTGATATACTCACTATTACTTTGGTAGAGAACATCATAAAAACACATCTTACCACTCAAATAATAACTTCAATATCGCCCTACTGAAATAGTTTGACCGCTACTCAGGGCCTCTTTCAGATTCCATTCTATAATGAGTGACTAGTTCACCACATCTTCAAAGCTACTTAAATAGAAAATGTTTACCTATAACATAATATCATAATGAATACTGTCTTGGAAACATCACTCCCTAGAGATCTAATAAGATACCAAGGATGGTGAAAATTATTGCAGGTTGGTAAAACATCCAGAATAGTCCATCACTGACAAAACCTCTTGTGTCAGATGCATGAACTCATGTGCCTTTTAATACCTCAATGTTTCAGCATAGAAAGGGATTGATAAATTAGTCTCTAAGTCCATTCAAGATAGATCATCCTACATCCTAGATTCCTACAGAATATCCCACAAACACTTTGAAGGTCCATGAATCATATAAACAACATGATTCACCCTTTTACCCACGGGTGTCTCAGGATGCTTGAATATTGTTTGGTCTGACTCAATCTAGAAATCAGCTTCCTAGGGTACCCTTCCCCAGTAAACACAGGCAGATACTAAAGTTTAAACTCTCTTATTAGCTTAGATATTGAATTAATTGTATAAAAAATATCAATTTTCATCGATCGCATGACCCTCAAGAATTTTTCACAAAGCTGAACATCTATTTTATCTTCTAAAACAACAAGAAGTTCTAGTTCAATTGCGTTAGGAGAATACTAATTTCAACTCTCATGGAATTCAAGTCTAAGATAAAGAGGAGGAATTTTCTTTACAAGACAAAAACCCACCTTATAGGACTAGCTAGAAACAAGTTCAACCACATAGGTGACTACAATAGTGAACCACTAAGTCATGGTCTCTCTAGACATGGAATACAAGTATTTTATAAAGACATGAAAACTCATTTCATTTATCCTATAAAACATATATCTCATGTAACAATTTAACAGAAAGGTATACATCATATGGAAAAAATAGATAGGCCCCTATTATTAAAAAATTCATGTAAATATATCCCTATATGCCAATTATGATTCACGTATTCTTATCTCATGACATATTGGGTCATGATTATAATATGAAGAAATAATAATATCATAAAACAATATCCTTACACAACATGTGAATCACCCAAGGTGAAATAACATAAAATATAACAATCACACAACACAAACATCAATACCATTCCTGGGTACTTGTATTTTTCCATATACATGGTTTAGCTACTCTCATATCCAAGCTCATTACCAAGCCCCGACACATCCTAGTCTCCATTATATATTTACCCAAATAGTAAGGCATAATAAAATAAAGCCTTCTCTTTTGATAAAACTTTTAAACTTCCCCCAATCTATCACTCCCTCATGTGGTTAAAATGGGTTGGTTACAAGACCTCAAGCATACCTCCCTATATTCTAGAGGCTACCAAATAATAGTGGAGGTGTTAATAGTATATTGGGGTGACTATACCCCATTTCATGAAGTTTCAAAGTAGTAGAAACAATTTATAAATAAATAGAAATAATTATATTAAATACATTGCAGAAGATAATAATAAAATCCAACCGAATAATCCAATAAATTGACAAGGAACAATGTAATGAAATGTTTAAATGTAACAAAATGATGTGCTATAAAAAGTAAAGGAAATACTGACAGACTCAAATAAAGACTCAATGTCTGAGGTCCTGAACTCACATCAATCCCATCTCCAAAATCCAGCCAAAAAGCAAAAAATAATCAATATCATTATCTTTTTCCCTTGTCCAAACCTACATCCACATAATCCTCTTGGGTGACAAACAAAGGCTTGAATAGGGTGTGATTATAACCCAGTAGGTTGACACCACCGTGTATAAATTAAATAGTTCGATAAGAAGTGCATGTAGTAAAGCGATAAACTTGTGTATTAATCAATTCAATGATTAAATAGATACAACAATTGGATTTGTATCCATGATGGAATATATATGTACATGTCTTACAACCATGACAACCATAATAATATAACCATGGTAAGATAAATTTCTTCAGTTCCATTCCTGAATATCTATGTTCATGTATTACAAACATGGCAACCATAATCATATAAACAAGGCAAGATAACATGATTCAGCACCATACCAGAATATCTCTGAGCATGTCTTATGACAATGCCAACCATCACTATATAACCATGGTATAGTCACAAAAATAAATCAGCGTTAAAGCCCTATTAACATTACAATAGTTCTGGGTCAAATCCCTATAATAATTACAACATGGGACTAGGTATATCCCACTCTCTATAATAATTACAACACAGGATAGACCGATCCTACTCAATATCAGAATTACAACATATAAGTGTGAGAGTGCTAGGGCTGAGCCCGATATATAAGTATTACAACATAGAACACAATTACTGTCAAATAGTATGTATATTACAATACCACATCATATATCCCAACGGTTAATTTTTCAAATTACCATTATTATTTCATATTCCACTTACAATTCAATTTAAAATTTATTAACAATTAAACCAATAAGCAATAATACACAATTTAGGGATTCAATAACAAGAAATCACCCTAGGTAACATGTCATGCTAAACTAAATTTAAGAAATGATCCAATTACAATTCCATTTGAAACCAAAGGAAATCAAAGAATCATCTCATTCAATTATTCAATTAATTTGGGTGCACACAACAATGGGATAATCATGATATTATATAAACTTGACAATTATCAAACCATAGGGTTAAGATTTAGACCCCCTACATTTATCTAATGATCCAAAAACACTTTCAATGGTGAAAACCCACACAGAAAAAGGTGCAAATGATTGTAAAGAATAACCTATTTCAAAATAGATCAAGATCAAAACCGAAAACGTAATCAACCAAAGGATTTAACGATAACGGTTGGAGAACCAATGAGAATAAAGGATATAAATAACCAAAGAAACTTACTAGGGATTGAAGACACAAAAAAACACCCACAAGGGAGGTTGGCACTCTAAAATCACCTAGAGAATTCCCTAGGGTTGAGAGGGGAGGAGCTTCAGCTAAATAGAATGAATTTCATCCAAATAATAGGTTTAAAACTACATGTTAGGCATTTATATGGTGTGTAATGTGGTTAAATGTCATGTAAATGTTTCTCATGGAATTCTTCAAAAACCCATCGCCTTATATTTATTTTATTAAAACACTCAAACAATTACAAGATGTGTAATACCTTTACATGATGTGTAAATGTTAGATAGTTAATTTTTAATCCTATCTACCTTTTAAACAATTTGAACCACATTAAATATTCTAAACTTACGAAGAAATCATATTAAAACTTAGTATCATTTATACATGGACTCCATTAACTCTAACAAGAATACATCCTAGAACATTTGGTCATTTTCTCTAATAAAGGATATCCATCTTCGAACAAGACTGGACCACCAAGGTCCTAACAAAAAACTCAAAGAGAGAGGTACACCTGGAAAAGATAGTATCTTACACTGATAGAGATTTTTGTTGATGTTCCTTTCCGTCACAGAGGGTCACCCTTTGAAGAAAATCAAAAAAATTGATGAAAGCAAGGACTTGGAGCCCATTTCGAGGGAGGCGCGCAAGTCACTTGCGCATTGCGCAAGTCACTTGTATGCCACCTATGGGTCGCGCAGCTCACTTGAGCACCCAATTTGGTTTTTCAACCAAGGTATTAGGTGTCATATAACTATCCCTTGTGGGACCCCATTTCAAGGATGGATTTTCAAAAAGTCAAATTCAGGCTCTAGTCACCCTAGTCTTCAACTCAACTCTTCTAAAAGCTTCTAAGGTAACTTTGTACCTAGAATGGAAGACTTGACGGAGTAGAATAAGGCCTAAGTGTTTATAATTCATCAACACTTGCACGCCTAAGTGTCCATACGTCCTTAAAAAATGGAAACACTTGTGCGCCACCCTACCCTTTCGATGAAACTTGTGCGCCACCCTTTTGGAAACATCTTAGGATAATACTAAAGGCTTGAGTTAAGTCTCACCCAAGTATTACCCTATAGATTCTTCGTCTCCCAGGTGAACCCATGCCGCGCAAGTACACTTGTGTGATGAAGACTTTCGTGCCAACTTCATTTGTGTGCTTCTCTCCTATTCACCTCTCCTCTTCATGATATTAGACCTCGAACCCCTTTTCAAATCCATTTATGGCATGGTTCCTTTGTTGGATTTTTTATTAGAAAGGAATTCTATGAGAACCTCTCCCAAAACCACATGACATAAAAGCTTTATGTCACCACGATTAGAGGTTTCCTCCATGTAACCTCATCCTTTAAGATGAGAAGATCTTTTGATTTAGGGAATCCTCCTCAGGAGTAAGCCCCAAATTCCCTTAGTTCGATCCTCCTTTTACAGAATAAGCCCCAATCATAATTCCTTTAATTAGGGAATCCTCCTCAAGAGTAAGCCCCAAGTCCCCTTAACCTGGGCCTCCTTCTCAGGAGTAAGCCTCCGTCATAATTTCCTTTAACATTGGGTCTCCTTATCAGGAGTAAACCCCAAGTTATAAGTCCCCTTTAATTTGGGCATCCTCCTTAGGAGTAAGCCCTGAGATAAAACTCCAAATCTCTATAAAGTACAAATACCTTTATGTACCATACTCCTGGTCTTCTTTACTGATTTACGTCCTGGTCTTCATCTACTTGGGTAGTCATAAATACGTAATCCCCACATCATTTCTTGTGACTGCATCTTTCGTGGCACAATCATCAGGTTTACTGATACCTCTTGTTTCTCACACTGAGCATAACTCACATGATCTTAGAGTGTAAAAGTAATCATGACCTCTCTTTTTGGGCAATTAACCATGCATAAGCCCCACATTTCTTCACCCTAACTACGTGAACTTTGATCTCTTCCTTAAAAGTAGAGTAAACATGAAGCCTTTCGAAGGTTCAAGCCGATCATTCATTAATTGATTTCCCGTCCCATATGATGTTAAACTATATTCTTCTTATCGAACTACGTGGGTTCTGATTCTTTTTTAACGAGGATACGCAGGTAGCCCATCTGTGGGTATGATCCCAACTCAGAAATAATCCATGTATTTCTGAATGACAATAAACTTCAAGTGACCCACTGAGTGGCTTTAAAACCAATATGGTCATCATAATGACCAAGAGATTTCTATATAATGTATTGAAGGATACCATTGACTAAGAATCTCTAATACATATGGATGATTATCCATCGATGAAGAACCTGAAATACATATAAAAGATTCTCTAAATCCCATACATATCAATCATCGATTGCCAAATCTAAAGGAAAAATCATTTTCATGCTGGGTGAATTAATACGGATTCATGAACATAACTTAAATCTATAAGAGAGTCCCAGAGTAGGCAATAATCCCCCCAAAAAAGGTGTTATGAACTTGACCTACCATCCTCTCGACCAATGAAAATTCTAAATCCTCATAGGTCCACAACTAATGAGCACCTACCTTTGGAAAGTAGGTCTAAATGGATATAGAATCATTGGGTGTTTCCGGTTCTACGAATAAACCCGTTAGAAACCGATTGGAAAGTTTGAACCTTAAACAAACATGGCCATCTCCATTTACAGATGAAACAAAAAATGTTGAACCCGACCTGAATCCTTAAACAAATTAAATGATGTTTTACTTATTTGTTAGGCCCTTACTAAACTCAATATGAGGGCCAACAAAGTAATCAATATATTATGTGTTTATCCAAAAGATGTAGTCTGGTCAGACTTATCTTGATTATGTCTGCTATATCAAACATGCACTCTTTTCCAAGATATCTCTATAATAAAAAATGGATTCTTTAAGGTTCACACCTCTGAATGCCTCGACCGCTACTCCTTCTAGATCCTCGTCCGCTCTGAGGACAACATCACCTATTCAGCGTCTTCAACGCTTGGTCTCTAATGAATTGGTGAGGGAATAACATCAACATGGTACCATCCCGACTCTGGAGGATACTCGTAAAGCCCTCCACGTTAACAACTCACCCTGGTTGTCCAGACAACGATGACCAGTAGTCAAGAAGCAGGTGGTGCCAACCACCATCTCCAACCGTTTCAGGTCTTTATCCCCATAACACAACAACCAGTCCCTCCCATATTACAGGGAGGTGGATCAAGAGGTAACTCAAGGCCTCAGTTCAATAATAAAGGAGTCCTTCCTGAGGACTCCCACCAACAATTTCCGCTAGGCTCGTGCGGTAGTGCACCCTCAACATGATGGGGGTATCGCCTCTAGGCATTCTGCTCAGGTTCCTCAGACCCGAGAACGCAAGAAGAACCGTCAGAGGTAAAATTAGACTAACAGGGTGAAAGTTCTTACCTATGCCCCCTCCGGAGAAGTCCATCAACCTAACTTGATGGAAAACAATGAGCGGGCATATACAACCATCTGTCCTAATTTCACTGCCCAGCAGACTCATCTGGCAGTTACACACCAATCCCACCAGGAAATTCTGGCAGAGTACTATAGGCAGGCACATACACATATATATAAATCATCATCCAGTCAGCAGACTCGTCTGACTGCATCCATAGAAGCCCGCCAACCAAATGTGGTGACCACATGTAAACAGGCACATACACCTTCTTACACTCATCAATTCTGCCAGTAGTCTCGTCTGACAATATTGAAGGATCTTCATCAATCATATTCGGTGGAGAAAAATCAGCAGGCACATACACCTGAAATTCATCAAGCTAACCAACAGTCTCATTTGGTAGCACCTGGAGATGTCAATTGGAAAGCTCCAATGATAAACAGGAGGCAAACACAACTTTCTGCCCCCACACATGAGTACTGTCAGAATTTAATGATAGTAAAAGGAGTACAAGAGTAGGAACACACACATAATCCAAACATGTAATGGATGTATATTACCGTTCCAGAAGCTGAAGTCACTAATCACATTCTGACAATGGTGAAAGAGCAGAAGGAAATACCTGTCCATATTCTGGATACCTGTTAGAATATTATTACAAATTCAATGACATCACAGGGAAAGAAACATAAATCTATCCCTATCAGTGGAGTCACTCATCAACATGTCTCCCTAGAGTAGATACACACCTCTTTTTCAGTCGAGGATGGTATTTGGGCATACTCCCCCATGTCATATGGATAATCAAGTCAGGCACATACACCCGATTTAAATGGAGATAGTTTGCCTAACCTGACCATTTCTCTTGAGAAGGCACATACACCTGCCCATAATAACCAATTTCAACAACAAGTGGTTTCCAAAGTGAGTAAGATGACGTCTAAGAAAAAGATACATCCAACACAGTTAAAAATCAAGAGCCAATCTGCAATAAGGCCTTGGTCAATGCTGGAGTTCTTGAATCCCTCAGACAATTATCAATTGCAACTCAGGATTCTACTCTCTCATTTCCAAATTATAGAAATAACAACAATAATTTTGAAGGTCTTCATCAGACACTTCCTCATAAAGTCTTGCTTCATGAAAATTCAGTCAATCTCTAAGCATCATCTTTAAATGAGAGCCACGATAACCCTCTGCGTGGCCAGAAGACCAAAGAACAAAAGGTTTCATCTTTTGTTGTAACCCACCATGGTGGTCCTCCCCATGATGATGAATTTAGCTACAAAATTCCTCTTCATAGTAGTAATTCGAATTTCCTGGAAAATTCTTCAATGGACAATGCATTAATGAGAAATCCATCTTATCTTGAGGCACTTGAAAATGTGAAGCCAGTCATGTCTGATGGCTTACCCCTATCAGGTGAAATACTTTCTCAATCCAAAGATAGCCCGGAGTGTAGGTCATTCTCCGAACCACCCTTGGGTCATTCATATTCTAATTTGACAAATGAATTCTCTACCAATATTGTTGAATCTGATGAAGCAACAAAGAAGCACCAGCTTTGGTCCAATCAAGTAAAAGAATATTCATCAAATGAAAAATATGAAGTGATGAATATGAGAAAACAATTAGCGAAAGGTGAAATAACCATCATGTTTTGGACTTTGGATGACTCTCAGTATGATATTCCAGAAACATTGATAGAAGATTGTATTCACGATATTCATCTCAACATATGGAAAAATCATTGTAACTTAAAAGAGAAAATATTACCATATGATTAATATCAAAATCATGTTAAGGTAATAGAAGGATTGCAATGCCAAATTGACTTAGCATCTCTCTCAGTTTCCTGACATCCAAAGGTTGAAAAGCAGAAGAGACCCCTTCAACATACATGCCTTAGCGCATTAAAAATGTTGCTTCAGTTAATTACCAATGCCCCATCTGGTATTCATATCAGGGGATGGGGTGTTCATGGAGAATTTCATTTCAATGTGCTCTCCAGTCAACAATTCCAGCCAAAAGTGGTCTCATGCAATGTAATTGCCCATGGATGGCCACAACTAACTGATTTTATGTGTAATCAAAGGCTTTCTCAAGAACATGCCTCAACTAGTTCTTCCCAATGGCAGGCATATAAAGAAAAAATATCAAATTACTCTTGCATCAAGAAAATGATAATATCGAACATGCTTCTTGTTTAGAGCATGCACATCATCAGGTGATAGAGGTGTCAGAAATAATCCAATGGTCATATGATCCAGGTGATTTGAGTGGATGTCAGATGATGCATCCGGCCAATTTTTGGACTAAAATCCACAAAATCAGGAGAGTTATAAATGAAGTTTCAGATGTATCATCTCAAGAGCCACCTCATCTTTCCAGGCTGGGGACTCTTTTAATCTAACCCTCAGGATCAATAGACAGGATTCAAGTAGTTGAGCAGGAAAAAAAGGAACAACCCCAGTTCACCGGACTTGGGACTTTTAAAATTCCTAATCTCTTCCTCAACGAAAGTCATTCGTCTCTCGATTAGGGAAGAAGCCACAAGAGGAATGCAGAGCCGAATTATCAGGAAACTCCCTCCAAATTACAGTTCATCAAGAAGTTCCTGAGGGATCAACCAAACAAAATGCAATGTCTCATAAAGGACATGGAAGATGAAAGTATCACAAAAACGCTGACAGAAGGAATGCAATGCATTATGCATCGATAAATGTCATCAATAACGTTGTCACTGATCCCCCAAAACACGAGCCTCACTCAGAGGAATTAGATGAAGAAATTCCTATTCAAGAGGCTATATACACAAAAAAAAATGAAGGAGGTGTGCGTACCAGAAGCCAGAGTTTCCCAAAGGTAAGACATTCATTCGGGTAATACCCTTCCATACTCCAAAAAGGCACATGCCAAGGAAAAGGGTAAAAGTCCAGTTACATCTCACCCTACCTTTGGAAAAATCCAATCACTCTCATTAGAGGAAAGGTTTTCACAACAAGAAGAAGAAATGAAGGAGTTACGGAGGTTAAATGCAGAACTACTTCAAGGTAGTCTTTCTCTTAATCATGCTGGAGTTAATAAATCAAGGGAATTTGTTGCAGTTATTGGGATGGATCAAGAATATCCCCCTTTACATGTACACCCTCACAGGTCCAATCCTATGGGTCATACGCGACAATAACCGGCAATAATATCATCATTGGCAGTATCGGTCTCCACAGCCATCCAAAATCCAGTTATTGCACATGCCCAAGTCCAAGCTAAACCATATATTTCCCAAGCATTAAAGACTACCATAGAGTCATTAACAGCTCAGTTGGAAGATATGGGAGGACGACATGCACCAATGCAACTAGAGAAGATGGTTTACCCTGAATGGGTAGATCCAATTCCTACTCCTTCAAATTTTTCAAATGTCACATTCCCCATTTTTAATGGTTCCGGAGATCCAAAGCAGCATTTGAGACATTTTTTCTCTCGATGTAATCCTATGATGGGAACTCCTCAACAACAAGAAGCAGTAAAACTCAGATGTTTTGTACAATCATTGAAAGGACTAGCCTTTGTTTGATATACAAGTTTTCAATCCTGAACAATTATTGGATGGGAAGATCTTTGTCAGAAACTCCTTTTTCAGTTTAGCTCAACGCTGCAGAAAACAACAATTTTTGATCTCAAAAATTGAAAAAAAGGGAGAATGAAAGAGTTTCAGACTTCATTGCTTGGAGGAAAGGATTAACATTTTCCTTGAATATACTACTCCCTCAAGAGGAGTTGCTACCCATTTGCATGGAAAATCTCCATGATGAATTGTGTACACCATTGATCCCTGTGAAATACATAGGAAGGTTTCAGAAACTTGCTTCAATTTCACAACAAGTTGAAAATTCCATTGCAAAAAGAAGTGATAAGTCCCATGTAATTCCATCATCTTCGGGAAGGAGAATAGGGAAAGAAGTGATTTCTACGGTTACACTTAAACAAGAACATGTTCCTGCTTTTACTTAAAAACCTTCATCATATCGAAGGGCTCAATCTCCTGAGCGCCAACAACAATGGCTGCCTCGTCAATATGATCAAAGAGATCAAAGGCAGAAACAATTTGAGGATTTAAAGAACAAAGTTTATTCTTTCCAGAATGAACATGTTCCTGGTTGCTTCATCTCAGCTTTGGAAAACAATCTGGTTCAGTTTCCAAGGACCAAAAGGCCGAACAAGGAAGGATATGAAGACCTCCCCAACTATTGCTCATTTCATCAGATGTTTGGGAATCCCATTCAGGAGTGTTTTTTCTTCAAAGACCTCCTGTAAATGGTGGTGGACTCTGGAAAAGTAAAACTGAAAGGTTCTTCATCCCAGGTAGCATGTGTTACTACTACTGATCTAGAGGAAGAAGGCGAGTGGCACAAAATTGGATGGTCAGGAAAATGATCAACTGAACTCATGGAATTTTATAAACACAATTGAATCAACAAATTGTGTCTTCTTCTATTTCTACAATAGAAAAATTCCTTCATCAGAAGGAAAATACTCAAAGAAGAGGCACAATTTAAAGAAAAAGAGCAGTCAGAAGAAGATGAGCTCATGTCAAAGCCTAAGTTGTCTTTGACTCAGGCAGATTTTATGCCATATACCTCAAAAGCACAGGCACCGCCCAACCAAACAGCACAACCTGAACTAGTTCATCAGGAAGAATCTTCATCAGATGAAGAATTGATCTTTGGTTCTGTTAACATGATTCATTTAATGGATCCCTATGCCAATGAAAGTTTCGATCATGATGAGCCTAAGTTACCTATATCTAATAGAGGAATTAGAGGAAGAAACAAAGATCTAGGATATATAGGAAGACGTGGATATTCCAGAAACCACTATTTCAATCCTACCCCTGCTAGAACTGTATATGCAGTATAAACTCTTGGAAAAGACCTTCAGCAGGCTCAACAAGAACAAGAAAGTTCTTCCACACATGGTAGATTGAGTCCCGACACAAAAAATTTAGAGGACCAGTTAGAGTTTACACCTTATTCCTCTCATCAAATAGATATACCTAGTTGTTCTAATCTACCAATTCTAGGAGTGTTTCCAATTCCTGCCCCGATACGGGATGCATCTACTGCCAAAGAATCAACTTCCAAGGCACCTGAAAAACCACATTTTCATGCTAGGAAACACAGACCTTTGGACCAAAAGTATGATGTCTTGAAACATTTGGCCCAAGTACCGGCCGAGTTATCAATTTTGGATACCTTGAATGTATCAAAAGATCTTCAGGAGGCGCTTATTGAGGCTTTTTCAAGTCCTCAAGAATTTGAAACTGAAATTGTTATGGATTAGGTCTACCGTATAGAGAATGATCCTGTAGAATGCCATGCATTGATATCTTTTACAAATAATGATGAATATGATTTTGTACATGGACATATCAAGCATTTGTATTTATCTAGAAAATTCAATTATATAGATATCCGGTGAGATTTCATTGATAATGGATGAGGAGTCAACCTCATTCCTATTCGTACACTTAGTCGATTGGGCCTCACCGAATATGATTTATCTCATTCTACTTTGATGTTGAAAGGATATGATAAGAATGAACAAGAATCTCTGGTCGATATTACACTCAAAATTCAATTTAGAGACCTTGTGTCTAATTCAGATTTCATGGTTATTCATTAGGACACAACCTTCAAAAATTTTCATGGAAGACCTTGGCTACATCCACATGTGGTCATACCTTCGTCATACCATCAATGTTTTAAATATTGTTTCAATGGTCAAATTGGGATATTGTGTAGTGACAAGGCCCCATTCAGAACGTGTGAATCTGAATACATTGAGGCATAATTTTATCACATGGAGGGAAATGAAAAATCCATGACAAAGGAGGTCACAAAAATTAAAGCTCCAAATGGTTTGGAAAGGATTCCAGTAAACCCATTCAGATATGTGAGTATAGATTATGTGTTTCCTATTAGTCAAATTGACAGGATAGACCTAAATCAAAACACTCTTATGGAAACTTCCATAATGTCAATTACGGTAACCAAGCCAGACATCATGGGAGAAATTGTTGATTCGCCAAGCAGTGATGAAAGCTTAAATAGAGATGTCTTCATTTCATACACTAAAATCCAGAAATTTTATACTTCATCAACAAGTCCAGAAGAAGTTATAACAATACAAGAGGGAAAAAATGATGTCGATTCTCAATCCATCATCTCCTCTCTATCACCCTGGGAAGACCCTTCATCATCAATAGGGTCAGAAATGGCAGCCTCTTCTTCAATATGTTCAAATTTTAACTTCTCCCTTGACCATGAAAATTCTACTTCATCATCTACTATGCAAGTGGAAATAGAAGAAGTAACACATATTGAAGAAGAAGAAGAGGAAGATCTCAGGGATTATCCTCCATCATTTGAAGAGGGTATCTCTACCACTATCGATGAACTCAGAGAAATAAATCTGGGTACAAAAGAAGATCCACGCCCCAATTTAATTAGTGCAACCAAGGATCTTGAAGAGCAAGAAATGTATACTTCATTTCTAAAGAAAAATCGAGATTTATTTTCTTGGAATTATACAGAAATTCCTGGTCTTAATCCCGATGTTTCCACTCATCATTTGGGTTTTCCAGAATAACATCGAGGATTCATGCAAGTAGTAAGAAGAACACACCCAACTTATACCTCCAAAATTGAAGCTTAAGTTGATAATCTTATCAAGGATAAATTCATCAGCGAAGTTCAATATCCCAAATGGATGGTTAATATTGTCCCTGTGAAAAAGAAGAATGGAAAAATTAGAGTTTTCATTGAATTTAGAGATCTTAATCAGCATTGTCCCAAGGATGATTTTCTAGTTCCGATCATAGAACTCTTCATTGATGCAACAACTAGCTATGAAGCTCTTTCCTTCATGGAATGTTACTCTGAGTACAATAAAATATGAATGGCCCTAGAAGATGAGGAGTCTATAGTCTTCAAAGCTCCTCAAGGTGTGTTTTTCTATCAAGCAATGCCCTTTGGACTGATGAATGTCGGTGCAACGTATCAACGTACCATGCACCATATCTTCAAACCATTTTAGGGGAATTTGTTGAATGTTGTGTGGATTATTCGGTGGTTAAATCCAAACAATGTTTTTATCACTTGGTCGATATGGAAATCATATTCAACAAACTACGATGACACAATTTTAAGATGAACCCCTTGAAATGTGCTTTCAGGGTAACCTTGGGAAAATTTCTTGGATTCTTTGTACGCCATTGTGGTATAGAAGTTGACCCTGAGAAGACAAAATCAATCCTTGACATGTCACCTCCTAGAAATTTTAAGTAATTAAGAGGAATTCAAGGACACTTGGCCTATATTCAGTGTTTCATTTCCAATTTGGTAGGAAAGTGTTTACCCTTCACCAGATTAATGAAGAAGGGAGTCACCTACCAGTGGACTAAATAATGTCAATAAGAATTCTATATCCTCAAGAAATATCTCTTGAGTCCACTGGTATTAGTACCACCTGTTGAAGGAAAACCACTTATTCTCTATGTGATAGCTTTTGAGCGATCATTGGGTGCCTTCCTTGCCCAAAAGAATGATGCTGGGAATGAAAATAGCCTTTATTATCTCAGTCGGACTATGATTGAGGCAGAAAATCGATATTAAAATATTGAAAAGTGCTTCCTAGCATTAATCTTTGCAGTTTAGAAATTGAGACACTACCTGCAAAATCATGAGGTCTAATTGGTATCTCACAATAACCCGCTCAAATTTATCCTCTGTCGTCCAATGCTTACAGGACGTCTGGCAAGGTGGGAAGTTATTTTGAAGCAGTTTGATATCCAGTATGTGTCTCAAAAGGAAATAAAGGGCCAATATTTTTGCCGATTTCATTGCTGAACACCCATCTGTAGATGATACATATTTAAATATTGAACTTCCAGGTGAGGAAGTCTTCTCTATTCAAGATAATCCTCAACATGGGAAATGTAATTTGATGGTTCCTCCAAAAGTCCAATAGGGAAGATAATGGAACATCCAAAATTCAACAAATTTGGGTTAAGAATCATTCTTATTTCCCCAGAAAAGGAAGTGATACCCTATTCCTTCTTATTTTCGGAAGGTGGTACAAATAATGAAGCAGAATATCAATCTCTCAATACATGCTTGGAATTGGGGCTTCAGGCACAGGTGAATCACTTGAATGTAAAAGGTGATTCATATTTGGTAATAAAACAAATCAATGGGGATTATTCCATCAGAAAGGAAGTGTTAATCGCTTTGTGTGATTATGTCAGAGAGTTAATGGCGGAATTTCTCTCGGAACCAACATTTTCTTATGTCCGGCGATCACAAAATTCCCAAGCTGATGCACTGGCTAATATAGCCATAGCCCTGTCAGATCCAAATCGGGACGAAACAATCATCAGTATTCCCCACCGTCATATAGTTTCACTTTTTTTTCAAATAAGAACATAATAAATCCATGAAATAAGTCCTATTTTTGAACCATATGGTCATACTATAGGATGGATGACACCAATCAGGGAATACATTCAAAATGGGTCACTCCCACCTGATAGAGCTGGGAAAGAACAAGTCTGGTGACATGTTGTCAATTTTACTCTTTATGATAGTCCATATCACCCAAAAATTCTCTACAAGTGAGGTTTTGATAGAATTATATGCAGATGTATTGATGGTGAAGAGATAATTGCTAACATGAATGAAGTACATGCAAGAGTTTGTGGTGCCCACCAGTCTGGACTTAGAATTTCTGGTCAAATTCGAAGGCTTGGATACTTCTAGACATTAATGATGCAAGATTGTGTTGATTTCACTAATAAGTTTGATTATTTCCATGTATGTGCCAACTTCATTCATCAAACCCCAGAGTTTCTTCGTACGACTAAATACTTCTGGCCATTTTCTACATGGGGAATGGATGTAGTAGGACCTTATCCTCCAGCTATAGCTAAGTGGTTTAAGTATATTCTTACTGCTACTGACTTCTTTTCCAAATGGGCAGAGGCAATACCTCTCAAAGAAGTCGGTGCTAAAAGCATTGTTAGCTTTGTCAAGTCCAACATCATTACCAGATTTGGTGTTTCTCATACCATATTGACAGATAATGCCACCAACTTTTGTTCATACAAGGTAAGAAAATTGTATCAAGAATACAATATTATATCCCACCATTCATCTCGGTATCATGCTGTGGCCAATGGTCAAGTAGAGGCTTTCAATAAGACTCTTTCAAACATACTTCAAAAGATGGTGGATAAAGATAAGAATTCATAGCCTGATAAACTTCTTCATGCTCTATGGGCTTATCAGACTACCACCCACACTACTACATGATCAACTACATATTCATTGGTATATGGAATGGAAGAAATATTTCCTATAGAAGTCCAATTACCTTTTCTTAGAGTCTCCATTTGTGATCAGTTATCTACATATGAACAATCTCAAAAGCGAATCGATAAATTAGAACAACTAGATGAAAAAATATTGCGCACACTGCACCATTTAGAAGTCTATCAGAATCAAATAACACAAGCTTTCAATAAAAACGTTTGTCTTCATTCATTCATTCAAGGAGAACTGGTATTGGTCCTCATAACCCCAATGATAATGGGAAAGAAGCCTCCAAACCTTGATCCAAAGTGGGAAGGACCTTACTCAATACATTAGGTCTTCTCCAATCGAGCATATTCTTTAATCTCAATGGATGGATAACTCATTACAACTCCAACCAATGCAATATTCTTGAAGAAGTATTTTGTGCAACAAAAATACAACCTTTTTTCCTTACTACAAGACATTAAACTTAATAGACCCCTCTATCTTACAATATGGTGTTAAACTATGTCCCCCTATCGTCCAACATGACGTTAAATTGTGCATCGTCCATGATACAGGACGTTAAACTGCCAATCACCCCATGTCTTTGACACATGACATTAAACTATGATCACCGTATGCACAATTGTGTTTTAAACTCCATTTCCATGCGTGCCCTGGGAAGCTAACCATGCATAAGCCCCACACCATCCTTCTTGGTCACATCTTTCGCGACACGATTGTCAGGTCTATTGCTGCCTCTTGTTTCTCACACCGAGCATGTCTCACATGAGATTAGAGTAAGCTTTGACCATGACATCTTCTCTAGGATTCTAACTACGCTTACGTCCCAACATCATCTTTAGTTCGTTGTCCTCAAGTACACCCTGATCGCTGAATCCCTATCAATTGAACTACACGGACTTTTATCCTTGCCTCCTAGGCTGGGTACGTAGGCATCCTCTTGAGGTTCAAGCCCAAAACCACTTTCTTCACATCAATTCACCTCCATCCCATACGATGTTGATCCGTGAAGCCCCTGTCAACCGTCTGATTCATATCTATTCAGTTTCTTCCTTCATGAAGTTAAAATGTGTATGTCCCATCATCCTATATATATGACATTAAACTATATAGTCCCCCATTATCCATGCTACATGACATTAAACTGGATAGCACTGGTCCATGCATATGACCTTAAAATATTTTCACTTTTGTCCTATATGACAATGAACTGCAACAATCCTCAATACCGTCACTTGTGAGGAATCGTCTTTGACATGTTCTCCAACCATGTCGTATTTCAAGAACTATGTATGGATTGATTCTCATCCTTATGAGATACGTAGTGACAACCAATACTTTAATATTGGGTCCAACCGTAATTTAAATAAAGTCTTATTTACCCCTCATATGTATGAACCAAATCTGTACAAAGGGTATTTCAAGAACTACATGCAGCTTGATTCCCATCCTCATGGGATATGTAGGAACGCTTGAGCATTCCTCGAGTCTAGCCATAAGCCTTTGGTCCTAACCCCAAACTCTACTTTTGGTCCCTTGGCTGAAAAGTCCCCCTGGGAGCACTTGGTGGGATATGGAACACCATGGTTTTTATTCACATCAGTTTTATAACAAATGCACGATGTGTCTCCCTCACGATGGTCTGAGCTCTATGACCCTATCCTAAGATCTTCCATGCTCTCATCCTGCATGATGTTAAACTATATTTCAAGAACTATGCGTGGCTTGATTCTCATCCTAATGAGATACGTAGTGACATCCAGAATCTCAATTTAGGACCCATATACAACATTATACAAATAATATTCATGGTCTCCATAACCCTTTTATTGACTTCTGGTCACAAAATGTCTGCTACAAGAGAGTTCTTTTGCTTGACTATGTAGCGCGTTCCCTTAGGTGGTCTTGCATAAGTTGTCTACATAACGGACCTATCATCCAAAAGATGCTACTATTTTACTATGCAGCTTATGACCCAGTTGGTGCTGCATAATAAAACCTCCATAATGGGTTTTTCAAGTAATGGTAACTTCATTCTTAATAGAAGCCTCTTTTGTCCCTATTGGTCTTAACAGCGATATGTAGGGATCTACAAAGAAACTGCCATCCTTAACATAGTTGTTCCAAAGTCCTTTTCATGATGTGAAAGTTTTCAAGCCTATGGTTTAAATTTTCCTCCTTCTCCATATGTTCATAGAAATATTAAATGACCTTTTACCACTTGACCATATGTCTTATAATGTTTCTATCTCCGGTTTTAGTCATATGATTTAAAACCACAGATACCTTTTTTCCAACGTTTGGGTCAGACCTTCATAGAAGTCAAATTCCCCCAATTCTTTGACAATTATGATTAGAAATATCCTCTCCATATTCAAGAACCTTTCTCCATAAAGAAGACTCTATGATTTGGAAAATTTGAATCTCCATAAAACATTCTTTGGCTTTTAGAAATAAAAAGTCAAAATTTTGAGAGTTCTTTTGACCGACTATGTAGCACGTGCCCTTAGGTGTCCTTGCTTAAGTTGTCTACATAACATAACTTTCAGCCAAATGATACTACTATTTGACTATGTAGCATATGCCCTAGTTGGCCCTGCATAATTCAGCCCCCATAACAGGTTTGTCAATTAGTGGTAACTTCATTCTTAGAAAAGACTTCCTCTAATGCATTTTAGCTATTTTCCCATGTCATTCCTCAGATTCAAAATTTCTCAAGTCACAGATTATAATTTTTCCCCTCCATACATGAATATGGTAGTATGTTTCCAAAAAAATTATCAACAATTGAGTCAATATCATCCATTTGGTCAATGCTATTAGGCCTAAAATATTATCCTTTTTATAGTCCAACATGCATGAATTTAAACTGCCAATAACCAAAGACATGGTACTCATTAAATTGTGAACCTATAAAGGGTACTCTAAATAAAAGTGGAGTCCCAGCTCGCTAAACGTACATTTTGTAGGATTTAAGAAATATTGAGCAATTAAAAGATAATGTTTGTGGGGTTGTTTATATAACCCTAGTAAAAATCAAACTATGTTTACTAGGACTTTTGGCTTAGGTAAAAATAAGAGCAATTATCAAGAAAATGAAGGTACAAATGATTGAAGATGAAGTATTTTTCATTGATGAACAAGATTAGAAGAGCATCTACATACTGTAGTCTCTTCTCTTTTTTCAGAAATTACAGAAGTCTATCAACATGATTTATCATCTATTTCATAGCATCCTAGGCTTCATCAGCAGCCACTTGAAGTTCATTTACTTGACCAACTTCACTCTCTTCATCTTGACGAAGTGCTTCTGTGGCATCTATGATGGATTTTATACCATCCACTTGGACTTCTTCCAATGAATTATAAAGTTGGTCAAGCTCCCCAGTTACAACATCTAGCTCTTGATGAAGGTGAAAATGCTGGAAAATTTTCTCCTTGATCTTCTGCTTCAGTTCCTTCAGCTTTGCAGCATGATCAGCCTCAGCTTGGGACACTGCAGCCTGAAATTCACTGATATTGGTCAGCAATCTAGCTCTGATTAGGTCTTAATGACACCTTTTCTCTTTCTCTCTCCTTCAAATGACTTGTTTCACTGCGACATGGATTTCTTGATATACAAAACTGCCATGTCCCAGCATGATGAACAAGGATGAAAGTCTTGTAATTTTAGAAGGCATCTCTTAAAGAGGAACCTTAGATATTATCTTCCATATATTTTTCCATTCTTACGACATGAGAATTTGAGTGACTTTTTCACCTCTAGGTCTGATTCGGCATTGCTATCACAGGGAGGAACATAGTTTGGGATTAATGCATTTAAAGAAGTGCCTTGTTCTACTCCTTCCCTGACCCTAGTTTCTTCACCTTATGCAACTATTTGGGCTGAGGCTAAGGATTCACCTCCATATCTAGCCATTGAAGTTGAAAGCCTTGTTTGGTCAATTGAAAGTATGGTTAGTTTCAAAGGAAAGTAAAAGTTGATGGATTTCCTTGCAGGTTAATTAAGCCAAAAATATCATAATCGTTTACCTAACAGTAGATCAGAAACTTGTGAAGACTCCTCCCCATCTTTCCTAGCTTTAATAGGATTTTCAGTATGGGTTTCAAGAGGGTATTCCGTGCAAAGTTCCACCTGAGCCACTGTTTCTGCAATAACAGTGTTGTCATCAATGTCTACACCCTTTTCAAGCATTGTTGGTTCAACAGTTTCTTCAGATAGAACTGTACATTTTTTAACAAATTATGGTTAGAAGTGTAATCATGAGAAGATTAACATGGCAAATGATGAAACTCACATCTAGTTGATTCTATAACTAGATCTCCAAAATCTTCTAAATCACGTAGTAATTTAACATGTTCTAAAATTTCTTCAAAGGACATTCCAAGATTAATCATTTTATCTATTGATTTCCTAGATCCTAAGTCAGTCTCACTAGTCGGAGCACTCGACATGTCTTCTTTGTGTCTTTCATCTAGCAATCTCTGACCCCGGATATCTTCTTCAAATACAGTTGTGGGGTCAGCTTCAGTGGTTGCCAAATGTTCTGGTACATGTGTTGAACCTAAAACATCACAGAATGGAAGTCAATTTTTGAATCATTTGAGGTTCTATAATGTATTGTTAATTTACCAAAATTCTCTTCTCTCCTGGCATCAGAAATAGGAGTGGTGCTGGGAACAGACATCGGCTCATCTTCTCTCAGTATTTCTTCAGGAACAACCGTTTTAGTAGGAACTTGTGGCTGTTCTACAACACCCTCTGTTGTACTCTGAGGATGGTCATTCCTTTCCCTTAAAGTAGAAACTGAAGAATCCCCTACAATCCTGAGAAGTTTGAGAACTTTTTCATAAGTTAAGATTATTGACTACCAGAAAGAGTTACCACTACTGATAAAGCATTTGGACGTGGTCTTCTTTCTTCGATGCCTTTGCTTCTTGGCCTTTTTCGGTGGACTGGAATCATCATCTCTGAAAAAAGGTATCGAAGACAATAACACCCTTTCATACTCCTCATCCATGACTTGATGGCCTGAAGATACTCCGTCCAGCTCACGAGGAGATTCAGTGGCTCCAAGAGCGGTGCCATCAGGGCTATACCATAGCGAAGGGATATCAGTGGTTCTTTCCTTTACAAGCTGGAGGATGAAGAAGATTATTTCCTTTAATAACAAATCTTTGGCTAAATTAAAATTTAAAATCAAATAGAAATATGAGAAAAAGGAAACTTACATCTTCAGGAGCCACATAATCACACCACTCTTCGTCTAACGAAGGACCAATCATCTCAATGGTACCACGTTCCATCATTTCCTTCACTCGCTTGGTGACAAGAACTGACTCATCAACGAAATATATGAGCATTGACAACTCTTTGATGTAGGCCCTCACTTCATTAGGTTTGTACTCAAAACAGATGTCAGAGGAAGCCCAAAGATTCCCCACGCTAGGGATATGCAGCCCTTCACATAAGCTCATCCAGGCAGTTTCAGCATCACAATATAAACTCCACCATGTATGGATAACCTCTAGTTGTAAATATTCAGAATGTGCACTAGAAGGCCGTGAGGAGGGTCCTAGAATCGGGGAATTCAACTTCTTTCCAGCTCCTGTAATCACAGATAATGGATAAGAAAATGAAACATGTTTCTCTTTAAAATAATGGCGACTAAATTTCCTCAATGATGTAACTCACCAGGAGGATTTGATGGAGTAGGTCTCTTGAATCTGACATGCGGATTATATCTGGCATGAGGATGCATTGATGCATTTCAAGCCTCATCATCCCCATCCTGGGAATCTGGTGAATCATCTCCGGGTGAGGAAGAGTCACCTTCCAAATGAAGAGCTTCTTTCCTAATGGTTCTCTTCTTTATCACCACCTGAGGGACCGGCTGATTCAGTACCCCTTCAGGGTATGATGCTACCCATCTCTCAGCATACCATGTAGTCAATCGACTTGCTGCTTCAATAGCTGGTAGATCAAATACCACCCCAGTCTTCTCCATAGATGTCAGTAACCATAGTTGACTGGCAACCATCGGATGCTACCCTAACCTAATATGCACCGGAGGGGATATGGTAATTTCTTGCAGACATTTGAATTTACGTGTGAATCTATATGGAGAATAGGCCTCACATATAATTTCTCCTTCAATCCTCATGGCCAATGTACCATCTCTACATGCCAACATATATGCCCTTAACTCCAGGCTGGCTGTTCCATCATCAACAAATCACCCTATTGGCGGATTTCTATAAGGAAAGAAGTGAAACTCCTTGAACATGCTCAGCCTTATTTTGATATCATGATCATTGAGGGATAAGGGATAAATTCTAGAAAAGGACTAAAAAGATGACTGGAAAGAACTTCCAAGAACCTGTACCCCACTTTGTACAACATATTTCTTGAAGTGGGTGGCAATCCATCCCCATAAAACATGGAATGGTCCCACTATTCTTAGAGGAGACTTACCCATATAAACATGAAGTAATCTCATATGAATCTTTTCCAAAACTTGGGTGGCCAACACAACCATCTTCCTTTCATCCATCTTTGATGTAATGAAAAAGGTCCTCAACCTCACACCTCCTTTAGAATCCCAAACTGGTAAAAGGTAAACACTGAGCCACAAGGCCAAAAAGCATGCCAGACGGGTCTTTGCTAGAATTTTCTAGTTCACTTCATACCCCAACCTATCAAACTCTCCTGCTTCTAGAGTTGGCAAAAATGTGCCCGAAGCACCCCTCTTTGATACTCTAGGGAAACTAGTAGGATGAGTGTGGGAAGGTTCCCCCCCTCTCTTCTTAATCAGAAACAAGTCCATCCAATCCTCTGGATGGATATATTTTCTAGAGTGGGTTTTCATGGTGGTGGTATTCTTAAGCTTGTAGAAAATTTTCATTTACTCTTGAGCCAAAGCCAGAGTCTTCTCCGAATCATTCCAGGTCACCTTGGGTGGGATGGATTCATTGTACATATCTCCCAAAATTAGAGCCCCTAAAATCTTATAGACTTCCCACAAACTGATTCCTACTTCTCCATGAGTCAGATAGAAAGAATTCATTTCCGGTCTCCAATGAATGATTAACTCTGTCACAAAATCATCATTCCTGAAGACATATGTATTCCTAGACCAGAAAGATTCATATATTGCAGCTCCCTTCAGATCATCGACATACTCTGCACAGGTTTCTCGCACCCAATATTCCCACATCCAAGTCAGCTTCACACCTCCTCTAGGACGGAAATCTCAACCTTCATCCAACCCTTAGATTGGTCCATCTGAGAATTTTGGAAAATAGAGGGATAGAAATGAAACTGTAGCTCAGGCGTGTAATGCTTCAGATCTAGAGAACATAGGCTATGATTCATTATGTATGCCTTCTCCACTATCCTAGCATTGAAAAATGATCCTACAACTGAGACATTTGATGAAGAGAAGTTCGTGTAGGTTTGAAATTAGGAATGAGGGATATAATTCTTTACCTCTGGAATGTTGAATCCTTGTAGATGACCATGGCCATACAAAGGAAAGTTGATGCTTTTTGGGAAATTGTCTTGATATTTCTTTAATTACTTAGCCAAATCCGGGAGAGTGCTGTCACAGATAACATAATAGTCATGGCCGATGACGTTCATCATGTCATCTATTCTCTTGCTGGCCAACTCATCGGATGATCCAATTCTTCTGGGAGCCATTGAATCTGCACAAAGATCAAACAATCAACTTTTAAGTAAGTTTGTTTTGTGAAATTTTCATGAAGGAAATAAAAAAAGGCAAAGGAAATAAGGAACGAAAGTCCCAACATGGCGTGCAATTCAAACCAGTCACGCACGTTTTTCCAACCTAGTCAATACGCGCAAGTAAAATACCTTCTGCAGAAGCACGAAAAAATCTTGAAGGGTGATTTTATGAAGACAGAAGCACATGCGCGATGAGAGATCATGTTTCTAGAAGCCGAGTGAGTTTTCATGGGAGTGAGCCTGTATATATAGGCGATAAAGACCACCTGCATGCCATACCTGCGTGCCCCAACATCTGCGCGCCAAACATGCATGCCATAGACCCCTGATTTCTCCGGCTTTACCTCAGAGTCAGATCCTCTTTATTTTTCGGATCTAACTCTGAGGGGGGGGACTTTATTTGATGATCCTTTCCATCATAGAGTCCAAAAAATGGAAAATGGGAATACCTTAATCACAATGAGGGTCTCCCTTTGAAGAATATAAAAAAAATTAATGAAGGCATGGACTAGAAGCCCATTTGGAGTGAGGCGTGCAAGTTACTTGCGCGCCACGCAAGTCACTTGTGTGCCATCTATGGGTCACACCGCTCACTTGCGCGCCCTATTTGGGTTTTCTCCAAAGGTGAAAGGTATCCTATAATAGCCCATGTGGGCCCCTCTTTGAAGGACAGATTTTCCAAAAGTCAAATTCAAGCTCCGGTCGCCCTAGTATTCAACTCAACTCTTCTGAAAGCTTCTAAGGTAACTTTTCACCTAGAATGGAAGACCTGAAGGAGTAGAATAAGGCCTAAGTGTTTATAATCCATCAAGACTTGCGCACCTAAGTTTCTAGACATCCTTAAAAATGGAATCACTTACACGCTGACCTACCCTTTCGATGAAACTTGCACGCCGCCCTTTTGGAAACATCTTAGGATAATACTAAAGGCTTGAGTTAAGTCTCACCCATGTATTACTATACATATTCTTCGTCGCCTAGGTGAACCCATGTCGTGAAAGGACACTTGCGTGGCCAAGTCTTGAACGCCAACATCATTTGTGTGCTTCTCTCCCGTTCACCTCTCCTCTTCAGGATATTAGCCCCCAAACCCCTTTTCAAAGCCATTTATGGCATGATTCCTTTGTTGGATACCTTATCTGAAAGGAATTCTATGAGAACATCTTCCAAAACCTCGAGACTTGCAATCTTTATGTCACCACGGTTAGAGGTTTTTTCCATGTAACCTCATCCTTTAAGATGAGAAGATCTTTTGATTTAGGGCATCCTCCTCAGGAGTAAGCCCCAAGTTCCCTTAGTTCGGGCCTCCTCCTCAAGAGTAAGCCCCAAGTTCCCTTAGCCTGGGCCTCCTTATCAGGAGTAAGCCCTAATCATAATTTCCTTTAACATTGGGCCTCCTTCTCAGGAGTAAGCCCCAAGTTATAAGTCCCCTTTAATTTGGTAATCTTCTTTAAGAGTAAGCCCTAGGTTAGAACTCCAAATCTCCATAAAGTACAAATACCTTTATGGACCCTGCTCCTGGGCTTCTTTCCTGAAGTAGGTCACAGTTTTCATCTACTTGGGCAGTAATATATACATAAGCCCCACATCATTTCTTGTGATTGCATATTTTGTGGCACAATAGTCAGGTTTAGTGATACCTCTTGTTTCTCAGATTGAGCATGACTCATGTGAGCTTAGAGTGTAAAAGTAATCACGACATCTCTTTTTGGGTCATTAACCATGCATAAGCCCCACATTTCTTCACCCAAAATACATGAAATTTGATCTCTTCATTAAAAGTAGAGTACGTTGGAAGCATTTATAAGGTTCAATCCCATCATTTATTAATTCATTTCACATCCCATATGACGATAAACTATATCCTTCTTATCAAACTTTGTGAGTTTTGATTCCTTTTTAACGAGGATACGTAGGTAGCCTATCTGCGGGTACGATACCAACTCTGAAATAATACCTATCTTTCTAAATGAATATAAACTTTATGTGCCCCACTAAGTGGCTTTAAAAACATTATGGTCATCATAATGACCAAGAGATTTCTATATAATGTATTGAAGGATACCATTGACTAAGAATTTCTAATACATACGGATGATTCTCCATCAATGAAGAACCTCAAATACATATAAAAGATTCTCTAAATCCCATACATATCAATCATCAATTTCAAAATATAAAGGAAAACTCATTTTCCTGCTTGGTGAATAAATAAGGATTTCAGAACATAACTTAAATCTAGAATAGAGTCCCAGAGTAGGCAATAATTCCCCCCAAAAAAGGTGTGATGAACCTAACCTCTCTTACTCTCGACAAATGCAAATTCTTAAGACTCATAGGTCCACAACTAATGAGCACACACCTTTGGAAAGTATGTCCAAATGGATATAGAATCATTGGGTATTTCCGATTCTATGAATAAACCCATAAAAAACCAATTGGAATGTTTGAACCTTAAATAAACAAGGTCATCCACATTTCCAGACGAAACAATTTTATAGCTTTTTTCAAGCTACACTATGCCCACCGGTCAGGTCCCTTTTATTTTATGTCCTCTTGAACACCTCTATCAAACCTCAAATCACTTTAACACATATGAAAATATCTATGTACTAGATGAAATGTAATATAATACTAAATGAATATATTATAAGTAACCCTACAACCGCTAACCCAATAATTTATTTTCTCTCATTCTTTGAATCCATATTTCTTATCTTCCATTATATAAACACAGTCTTAACATGACATAAATAATATATTAATCATATGATTTAAATAATACATCTCACAATAGTTTCTCAAACTAAGGACCGAAAGGTTTAGTGTATTCGAGCTTATCTAAAAAAATATATTATTTATGAAATTTGGAAAAAAAATTTCTATAATAATTCTATTCTAGAACATTTTCTAGATATCTTACATGATATAATATTCTTCATAACCTTGGGACATGAAAACATAAGAAAGTGGTGCGCTCAAATTCCCAGTAAGGAAAACAATATCATAATAATAGGGAAAACACGAGGAAGATATAAATATCATAATATATGATAAAAAACCTTATATTATAATCATAAAACATGTTATAGTAACATAATATGTTAAAAATATCATTAATTAATCATAAAATATATGTCTTGGTAAAAAACACATTTCAATAGTCATATAACATGTGAGAACGACATAAAAGTGCCAGATACTTTCAGAAATCCAGGAACAATCTTAAAAAAGAGGAATTTATGGAAATTAAAGGAATCATTAAAACTTATAATAACTTGAAAAACAATTTTTAAGTGAAACACAATAAGAATAATAGGAAAACCTACGTGAGAAAACTCATTATTTCTACTCTTATGGGAATAAACTCATTATGTCCATACATAAAAAATGTAATTAAACCTATCAAGACCATGTATATGTGAAAATATCATCATGTCCACACCTAAATATCTCATGAGATATAAAATTAAACAAATTAATTAGAGGGTGATATCAGACCTTAATCATAACGATCCATACATATGTGTCCCACTTAAAATCAATCATTATTATATCTTAAATAACCCATGATAAAATGGCCCTCTTAAATTTATCTCATAACATGAACATGAGTAATCTTTTGATATTAAAATATAATTTTTAATAAGTATTCATAACATAATAACATATAAATGATGAAAACAATATCACTTCATGGAAGATATTTCATATGAGGACAATGAAAACCAAATCATGAAAAAAAAATTTGGAAAATATTTTGCAGTTATTTTTATGAGTAAATTTTCAAAAAGTATACTTGGTTTCTAAAAATGTAAATAATTCCTTTCATGAGAATTAATATGTTTAAAAAAATATCACCACAAAAATAATTATAGTATGTAAATAAAAATGGAATTTCTTGAAAATTTTGATTTTAATAATAAATCGTATAACTCAAAGAAATTATTTTGAGTTACTAAGTCCCTTAACATTGCCATTGATTTCCAAAAAAGTGATTTATCATCCAGTATCATAAAGATAAAAATATTAAAAACATATTTATGAAACTCATATATATATATATAATATTTTTTAACAATAATTATCTTTATGTATAAGATTTTTATAATCTTTTGATAAGCATCGAGTGTTAATATCTTCAACCATCTGCACACACTTTATAAAGCTGACATCATCACCCATTATTTTATAAAAAGTTAATAATTAGTATATATTTTTATTATATAAAATAAATTTATTTTTAAGTCTTTTATACCATTCTGTAATTGTTTTAGTTCTGCTATGTTAAAATGGAATCAAGGTTGGCTTATTTCAATGATTTTAGCGAACAAAAAGGATACTTTAATAATAAGATATATTCTTAATATAATATTCCCATAACAATATAAAATAATTATTTTCTTATTATATTATAATAATATTAGTATTTATGTTCCTATATTCATACATCATAGGGTTTTGTAACATCATTCATGTAGGTGATTAAATCGACCCAAACATGAACACACTCTAACATGATTGGTGAGTATGGTTAATGAGGTGTTTATTTTGACATAGTGTCATTATAAAAGAATAATATTGACATTATGTTGATTTTTTATGATTTTTAATAATATTTTTATATTTTTATATAAATAATTAAAATCTAGAATAAAAATGAAAAAAAATTCTTCATATAGGCGGTTGTCCGCGCACACACTTGATTAATGTTCATTTGTTTTAATATATGGATGAAAATTAATAAATAAGGGTTGTACCATAAATATAACATAATATCATTATACTAATGATATTTTAGTGATAATATTGTTGTGGAAGCAATATAATTTTAAGAGTAATATCATGAAGAAAAAAATAAGAAGAAGATAATACTTACATTGGAGACGTGATCTCTCATTGGACGTATCCATGAAATTGAAGGGATTAGGATAATTATTAGTTACTAGAGACTTATTTTGTTATGATGTGGGTATAGGGAAAATAAAATTTAAGGTTTTAAAAGAGTTATATGTAGGTTAATTTTATCATTGAATGGTTTAATTGGTACCCTTTTATAAGAGGAGAAAAGGGGTACTTTTGGAGACACTCATCATTTTTAAATAAAGTTGTGACACTATTCAAGGGTAAATGTATTAATAATGGAATAAAGAAGAGTATGGGGTATATTTGGATCTATAAATAATCAACCAGGTGTTTCTAATCTTGTTTTAAACACACTGAAAACTATTTACTCATAATTGGTTTTTTTACTTTTATATTTTTTTTTGGTTTTTATCGAGATAACTAAATTTCACCTGGGTAATTTAATTTTAATCCTTAAAAAATGAGTATTATAAGATAAATTAATCCACCTGATTTTAAATATTAAATCATTTTTTTCAAATAAAAATTGTATATTTATGCAAATTAATTTTAACATAATCACATGTAACTTGAAAAAACCAATTTTTTTAAAAATATTAATTTTTAAGAAAAAATATTTATTATTATGATATAATTATAAATTAAATTGATTCCAATAAGTTTATAATAATTTTTATCATTAAAATATTATTTATTTAACAATAAAATAAATAAAACAATCCATTTCATCATGTTATGATTAATTAAAAATATACTATGAAAATAGTTTTCATTAAAATGCAACATAAATTGTCAAAATGTTGAGAATGTGTTTATAAATTCAATCAGGGTATTATGGAATGTTTTATCCCACTTTATAATATATAATTTTATGGGAAATTTTTTAAAAATATTTCAATGTATAATAAATGTTTTCATAAAAGTGACAACATTAATAAATTCAATGTTTTCACTATTCACCCAGAAATTAATTATTTCTAAAAAATACAAAAAAATCATCATAAGTGAACTTGACAATGATAAATTAAAAAATAAATTTATTTTTTTCAAATATACATCCTAAAATTTAGAGTTTTTATTTTTATTTAAATATATATAATGTAGTGAAAACTACTTTCTTTTTATAGGAAAGTGACCAATTAAACTACTGTTAATCTTTTATTCATCTAAAAATATAACATGCTTGAAAATAAGTTTGTTTTCGAAGAGATATTTCATTAGTTTTTTAGCTACATAGATGAGTTTATATTTAAAGTGAACTCTATTTTGTTTGAAAATATAAATATTTATTTTTATAATTATGTTATCATCATTTGTACTTACTAATTACATTCCTACAATACAACAATCTATATTTTTTTGGTTTTGGTGTTTCATGTGGATAATGATATCAAACACAATATTTAACTAAGGGGGAAAATAATGGGTTTTTATATTCTACCCCCCATAAAAAAAAATTTCATTGAAATCTTATTACATGGAAGAAAATAGATGATGGATCTTTTCTTTCATCACATCCTCTGGTTTCCATATTGACTCCCAAAACTTATGATTTCACTATAGAACCTTGACCAGATAAGTGTTATTCTTCCAAAAAACCTTATCTCTTTGATCCAAAGCTTCCAAAAATTGTTCCATATATGAGAGATCATGTTTTATTTTCACAGCTTCCAAGCCTAGCACATGTGAAGGGCCTGATATGTACTTTATCAAAAGTGATACATTGAATTCATCGTGTACTTGGGAGTGGTGTGGAGGGAGTAATATATAATTTTCTATTAACCTATCATGATATAGGATCTCTAAGGTCCCATTGTATCTAGGGTTAACTTCCCTTTCTTCCTAAATCTCATAACTTTATCACAAGGATACATTCTAAGGAACACCTTATCACAAACTTCAAACTCCAGATATCATCAACAAATAACTTTATAAATATTCTATCAAATTTTTACCCTATCATGTGATGATAAGTGTTTTAAAACTTCCCCATCATTTTATGTAAAAGCTCAATACCTATTAACTTACTCTCTCTAACCTCATTCTAGTATGTTTTTGTCCCACATTTCTTCTCATATAGATCCTCATATAGTGCCATTTGAATACTCTAATGGAAAAGTTTGTTATATGAGAACTATACTAAGTGGAGGTGTTTATCCCAACATACATGAAAATACATTGAACAAGATATTTAAATATACTCTAGAGTTTTAATTGTCCTCTCATATAGGTCATCTATCTAAGAATGATATGCAATGCTAAAGCCCATCCCTATCTTGGGAGGTTTTTGAATACTTATACGGAATCTTGAGGTAAACCTTGGATCCTAGCCAGATAAAAAGGATAGTGGTACTCCATGTAGCCTCACCACATCCATTTTTTATATATTGGTGATTTTTTCATGTAATAATTATTCATTTATAGCAATAAAATGCGCTAACTTTGTAAGGAAATCTACTAGAACCAAAATATGATTATAGACATAAATATTTTGGGGATTCCTATAATGTAGTCCATGGTGATGTTTTCCCATTTCTATACTGGTATGGGTAATTTTGTTAATATACCATTTTATGTTTTTCATTTAAACTTAAATTTCTTTCATACTAAGAATCAAGATACTTATTCTATAATACCTCTATTCATAATATCCAACCATAATCTTTGTTTTAGATCACTATAAATCTTCATAATTCATGGATGTATAGGAAAGGATGAGCTATGTGAATCATCCAAAATATCCTTTTTCAAATCTTACATTTATGGGACACATATCTTGGTTCTAAACCTTACAACTGTATATTTTTCAAATTTTAACTCCATAATATTCTCTACCCTTTTCTAAATATATACTTCATCTTTGTGGAATTATTTGATCTTTATGTGAATGGAAGGTTGAGAAATTAGTTAGGAAATATAATATTTACCTATTATTATTATGAATTTGAGACACATACTCTAGAAATCCATTAGTATTAGGTCCTTTTCAACCCTCCTAATGGATAGATTTTCAAGGGATTTCATTCTCAGAGTATTAACCACTTTATTTTCCTCCTTGGGTGATAAAATATTGACAACTAATAATCTTTTATCAAATCCAATCATATCCTTTAGTTAAAATTTAGTTCCTTACATGATAATACACATTTAAAGTTCTCATAATAAATATATATACATATATCACACATTTATCTATAGAGATAATTTCACCAAATCTTCAATGAAAATATCACTATCGCCAACTCCAAATCACACATTAGGTAATTTTTCTCATGAGTATTTAATTTGAATGGATCATTAGAAATTACTTTAGCATTCTACATGAGGATAAAACCCCATCCATTTTTCAATGAATAATTGTATTTTAAAAACCATTACTTAATACAGGATAATATAAGTAGAGGTATATGGACCACCCTCTTATTTAGTTCCATAAATATTTCATTACATTACTCTATCCAAAGGAACATTATTCCTTTTAATGTCAACTTGGTTTGTATATTTTATAGCCTAGAAAAATTTCCCAAAAAACATTGGTTATATACCGCTAACCCAAGATAACTATGGATTTCAATTACAGTGGTTGGTCCGGGCCATTCCTTGATAACTTATGACTTTGATGGATCTACTGATATGCCATTTATTGTGATTACATGACCTAAGAATGATATATTTTATTACCAAAATTCACATTCTATAAATTTTTCATATAACTTATCATTTCTTAAGGTCTTTAACACAATTTACAATTAATATTCATTATCTTACTCACTCTATGAATATATAAGAATATCATTTATAAAGACAAACAAAAATAAATCAAGGTAGTCTCTAAAGACTCTATTCATTATATATACAAAGATAATAGGGGAATTCCCAATTACAAAGGGTATCATTATAAATTCACAGTTTCTATACATCATACACAAAGTTTTCTTGGAAATATGATTTTTGACCCTTAAACTAATGGTATCCAGATTGAAGTTCAATCTTTAAGAAGTATTGAGATCCTCAAAGTTGATCAAATAGATCATTTATATGAGGTTTAAGATAATTTTTTGATCAATATTTTGTTAATATCATGATAATCAATGAAAAGACACATCTATCCATCCTAATTTTTGAAAAAGAGGATTGGTGCACCCCATAATGAAATATCGGGGCATAAAAAACCCTTATCCAATTTATCTCACAATTTATTTTTCAACTCCTATAATTCAATGTGATCTATTCTATATAAAATCATTGAGGTAGGAATAGATCTAGGTATAAGTTTAATTTAGAACTCAACGTTGTGATATGGGGTAATACCACCTGGTTTATCTAAAATTTATATCTGTATATTCTTGTAGGATAGGAATGTCATCAATTTTGACTTCCTACTTGATCATTTAAGCCAAGAGTACCACATTTTTTGGTACCATAACCCACAATATATATTTTTTTCATTGGGTTTTAATAATCATCGTTACATTGATACATGATAATCATGTGATTTGGTATATGAAAAAAGTCATCCTTATCTTAAAAGTTGACATGTGATTTGTGCAGGGAAATCCAATCCATAAACAATATTATGTGAAATTAAACGAAAGTAATACAAATTATATTGTCATGATGTTTCCTCTCATAAATATCAATAAAAGAAGATTTATAAATTTTATATGTGATCATTATGACACAATGGGTTTTCCCCAATAGTTTAATATCAATTTTTCTGGGAGGTTATTCCACATTCTTCCAAAAAACGTGTGATAGAATAGAATATGATAAACCAGAATCAAATAAGGAATTTGTAGTTATAGAAGAGAGATTACATGTACCTTGCATCCCTTCATTATATTGATCTACTTTAGTGGTAGTGGTTGCAAATTCCCTTCCTTGCCCCCCTGATTTTGGAGGTTATTAAGGCCTATTTTATTCATTATCCCGGTGGTTGTAGAATTGATTTACATAGTGTCTGAACTCCTTTAACCTGATGAATTATAGTGTTGGTGGATCATTTCCAATTACTATATTACATTCTGTTGAATTAATATACCTCTTAGTCTCGGTTCGATAGTTTTGGGCCTAGTGTCCTAGATTACCACACTTAAAAAAATCCATGATCCCTTTAGAAAATTACTTAGGTTCTTTATCCCACATTTATTGCATGTTGGAAATTGAGATTTTTTACCACCATGTTTCTTATCATCGATGCTTACATGATACTCCACTTTCCTTTTTTATTTTCCTTGGAAAATTGATAGGTTCTAGTTTCCATCTCAAGAGAATAATGAAAAATATCTTTATAGAGTCTAAAGTATATTATGGATAACTTATTTAATATAATAGGATTTATTATAGTAAATAAATAATTAATTTTAATCTTAGTATCTAAGAAAAAACCATAATCATACCTCGAAAGTCTTGTTAAATTTTCTTCAAATCACCCAATAGAATTGTAGGAACCTGGTTCTTCTTATAAGGTACTATTTCTTCGTTTTCCTTTTCCATTGTGTTGTTTTTGAGAAAATAAGGAAATTAGGAAAAATGATATGTTTAGTAGAACACGCCGTGTACTCCTATAAAAACTCATTGTAATATGGTCATGTATGATGAGAAGACATGGTGTGTGATGTTGTTGTCATGGGAGAGAAGAAAAAGCCACTACACACCGTGTACTTCTAAGTATACGCCATGTAGTCATGTTGGCAAGGTCGATGTGAGACTTGTAAAGTATGTTTGCGAAGTTATGAATAGTAAAGTGATATACTCAGCATGGATATGGATTTACACACCATGTACTACTAAATTTTGGATTAAAACAGGTAGTATCATCGTTTTCTCTTCTTCTGGATAGAGGAGCTGTCGAGTGAAGAACCAGGAGCCACATAAACAAATCCTTCTCCCATTTCATCGTTCAGAACCCGGTTCAAGTGACATAGATATTGTAGGATTCCTCTCAGTAAGAGCTTTATTCTCCCTGATTCATTCTTGATGATTTATGTTCTTGAGGAAGTTATTCAAGGTTGAATATTTTACCTTCTTTCTTATATCTATGATGTTCTAAAACGATTCAAGGACTGAAATCTATTTATATCGCTCATGTGACATTGAGGTTGGTGGCCCATGCCTCACATTAATTTTATAGATGTTTATATGCACCGTTGTGTCACACACCCATTTTAGGGTGTTTCCTGGAAATGAAATCGATCCTTATTATAATCAAATGTTGCTGCGATAATGAGTTCAATGAATTGAATCTTGTTTAGAATCGTTGATTGGTTAAGGGCCACCCCATGGGTGTGTTTCCCTTAGTTTTGTCTTTGGTCGTTTCTCCCAAGGATGTCGATGGGAATGCTTTAATTTTCTCGTTTTGGGTTGTTTAAAAAATGAACTTGATTATTATCTGAAATTTCAATTGTGTTAGAATTGTGAGTATTTGATTATGGCTCCGAGTTTGTGTTTTCCCCTTTTTTCAGGCAGTGTTTTTTCTTGTTAAGAAGGTTGGAATGTTATATTAAATTTTAATGGATAAATGGTAAATAGAATTGGGTGATACATGGTTTTAGATTTGAACGTTGCGAACAGACATGCTTGACTATTGTACCTTGCACCTTGGGTGATACAAGGGTTCAAATTAGAATGCCATGGACAGACTCAAGAGGTATTTGTTTATATTTCATTAGTGGAACATGGGCTCCCTAGTAGGACCATCATGTACTAAAAATATTTAAATAAACTTATTTTCAAATTGAGTGATACTTTGGGGCTCCCTAGTAGGACCACTGAGGATGAACTCACTTGAACTTATAACAACATTAGGATTGATACTCGGGTCCCTAGTTGGACTACTGAGAATGTACTAATGGGATGTCGGTAAAATTAAACCTATAGTGATACTTGAATTACAACATAAGAATCTCAAGAAAGGACTCATGTTATACTTAAATTAGGAAATGGAAGGAATTGTGACACGTCTACCAAGCCAAAGCACAAGCTTGAGTTCAAACTTTACATACTTGTTAGGAAGTATTCTGATACTTCTATTGTTCTTACCTTGCTACGGGGAATTCCAGGCTTAGGATGGATTATGAAATTTAAATTCTTCAAGTAAATGAACTACTAATGAATATAGTAAACTCTATAAATGAATAATAGTATTTTTAGGGTTTTTTTACTTTTGAGTTCATACTACTTACTGCATTTATTTACTATAGAAAACTTCTGCATATACTCACTGAAAGATTGGCATATAACTTGGGTGGTTTCCTTCTGGGATTCATTTCAAACACCCTATTTGGGTCAAGCTTTTGGGCCCAAATAGACTATATTGTTGTAGGTGTTGATAGGGGGAAAGCTCTTTTTTCGGGTACTTGATTTTTACTTAGGAGTAGGAGAGCATTGGACCAAGCCTTGGATTGAGATGCTGCTGACTCTCATATTGTTTTACTATACTTTGGTATTTTATTGTACTTGATTATAGTGTATCCTGTTTTTGTTGTTTTTTAGAACAAGTAACATGCTGCATTTTAATTTGTGTGGTTGAGACTCAGATATTTATCTATTATACTTTCTCTGTTTATTTTCATATGCATGTTTTTATGAATTCTGCTATTTTTTACTATTTATTCTGTTGTGTTACACTCTGCCAATGAGGGCATAATTTCCCCACCACTACTGGAAGAGAAGGATATACCAACGGTCATAAACCGTTGGTATAGGCTGGAAAACCATTGGTATATCCTATACCAACAGTTTTCCAAACCGTTGGCTAGTAAGCCGTGATGAAATCCTTATACCAACGGTTTGATCTAAACCGTTGGTATATTGGTTATATAAATTTCACCCAATGTATGCCAACATTTATAAACCATTGGTACTACATTTTAGGAAGTATTATACCAACGGTTTTAAACCGTTGGTAATGTGGTTTTCAGAAAAACTTATACCAATGGTTTAGAACCGTTGGTATTGTATTTTATAGAAACACCTATACCAACGGTGTATAACCGTTGGTATTGGTTTTGCAGAAATCCAGACACCTATACCAATGGTTTTAAACCGTTGGTACAAGTTTTTCCAGAAATCCACAACACCTATACCAATGGTTTAAAACCGTTGGTATAATGTTTTTCCAGAATTCCACCACCCTTATACCAACGGTTTTGAACCGTTGGTATTGAGTTTTTCCAGAACTGCAACCCAGCAGCCCCCCTCCCTCCAGTAGCCCCTCCACTATACACCTGCATAAATAAAATCACAAAAACCACATAAAGACTTGAAACCGTATAAAAAACACCTAAAAAAGAACAAAAAAACACATAAAATCATCAAACTCTTCCAACCATGTCATGTAGAACAATTCCTTATTTCAATATTCATAAGACAACAATCATCCAGTAGTAATTCACCTCACCCCTGCACAACCCCCCAACCAACATAGCCCCCAACTCCCCATCAAATTCTAGTAGGTAGAATAGTATGAGAAATACCTATTAGAGTTGAATAATAGTTTGAAATTGGATCATATCCCATTTTTTATGATCCTAGATTTGGGTATGTAATGATTTGTGATGAGTTTTGCATTGAACTTGTATTGTTTATAATATATGGTGAAAAGGTATTTTCTTAGGAGTCTCGTCACTTATGAACCCATGAGTGAAACTACCCAACTCATGAAAGAGTTTGCGACTATCGTTGATAAGTGTAAATTTCAGTTGTATTCACTTAAAATGATGTCCTTTTCAAACACAAGAAAGACACTTTTAGTGGTACCGGCCACACCAGCCCTCAGATTGAGGCAGGGTTGACTCGTACACGTCACAAATGACCCATGGATCATTTTCCTAAAGTTTTAACAGAATCAGAATGAGTTTGGTCAGTTTTCCGTATGCTGGTAGTTGTTTTCACTAAAAATCCTGTCCATTTCAAATAAAAGTGATACAGTTTGAGTGTTAACAGCCACAATGTGCCTCATATTGAGGCGGGGTTGACTCGTACACTACAAAAATGACCCATGGATAATTTTCCTAAAGTATCAACAGAATCCGAATGCGTTTGATTCGTTTCCTGTATGTCAGTTATTGTTTTTACGTAAACTGTTGTCCATTTCAAAGAAAAGTGAGACACTTTGAGTGGTTCCGGCCACACCGTGCCTCATATTGAGGAGGGGTTGACTCGTACAAGTCACAAATGACCCATGGATAGTTTTACTAAAGTATCAACACAATCCGAATGCGTTTGGTCGGTTTTACGTATGTTGTTTATTTCAATTAAAAGCGCATCCATTTTAAACAAAAGAAAGACACTTTTAGTGGTACCAGCCACACCGGCCCTCGAATTGAGGCGGGGTTGAATTTTACACGTCACAAATGACCCATGGATTGTTTTCCTAAAGTTTCAACAGAATCCGAATGCGTTTGGTCGGTTTTCCGTATGCTGGTAGTTGTTTTCACCTAAAATCCTGTCCATTTCAAATAAAAGTGAGACAGTTTGAGTGGTACCGGCCACACTGTGTCTCATATTGAGGCGGGGGTGACTTTTAAATGACAAAAATGACCAATGGATACTTTTACTAAAGTATCAACTGAGTCTGAATGCGTTTGGTCCGTTTTCCGTATGTCAGTTGTTGTTTTTACTTAAACTGTTGTCCATTTCAAAGAAAAGTGAGACACTTTGAGTGGTGCCAGCCACACCGCGCCTCATATTGAGGGGGGGGGGGGGGTTGAATCGTACACGTCACAAATGACCCATGGATCGTTTTCCTAAAGTATCAACACAATCTGAATGCGTTTGGTCGGTTTTCCATATGTCGTTTATTTTAATTAAAAGCACATCCATTTTAAACAGAAGAAAGAAACTTTTAGTGGTATCATCCACACCGGCCCTCGGATTGAGATAGGGTTTACTCGTACACGTCAAAAATGACCCATGGATCGTTTTCCTAAAGTTTCAACAGAATCCGAATGCGTTTGGTCAGTTTTCCGTATGCCAGTAGTTGTTTTCACTTAAAATCCTGTCCATTTCAAATAAAAGTGAGATAGTTTGAGTGGTACCGGCCACACCGTGCCTCAGATTGAGGCGGGGTTGACTTGTACACGACAAAAATGACCCATGGATACTTTTCCAAAACTTTCAATAGAATCCGAATGCGTTTGTTCTGTTTCCCGTATGTCAGTTGTTGTTTTTACTTAAACTGTTGTCCATTTCAAAGAAAAGTGAGACACTTTGAGTGGTGCCGGCCACACCGCGCCTCAGATTGAGGCGGGGTTGAGTCGTACATGTCACAAAAGACTCATGGATCGTTTTCCTAAAGTATCAACACAATCCGAATGCGTTTGGTCAGTTTTTCGTAAGTCGTTTATTTTAATTAAAAGCATATCCATTTTAAATAGAAGAAAGACACTATTAGTGGTACCGGCCACACCAGCCCTCAGATTGAGGTAGGGTTGAGTCATACACGTCACAAATGACCCATGGATAGTTTTCCTAAAGTTTCAACAGAATCCTAATGCGTTTGGTCGGTTTTCCGTATGCCGGTAGTTGTTTTCACTTAAAATCATGTCCATTTCAAATAAAAGTGAGACAGTTTGAGTGGTACCGGCCACACCGTGCCTCAGATTGAGGCAAGTTTGACTCGTACATAAATAAAATGACCCATGGATACTTTTCCTAAAGTATCAATAGAATCCGAATGCGTTTGGTCCATTTCCCGTATGTCAGTTGTCGTTTTTACTTAAACTGTTGTCCATTTTAAAGAAAAGTGAGACACTTTGAGTGGTGCCGGCCACACCGCGCCTCAGATTGAGGTGGGGTTGACTCGTACATGTCAAAAATGACCCATGGATCGTTTTTCTAAAGTATCAACATAATCCGAATGCATTTGGTCAGTTTTCCGTATGTCGCTTATTTTAATTAAAAGCGCATCCATTTTTAACACAAGAAAGACACTTTTAGTGGTACCGGCCACACCGGCCCTCAGATTGAGGCGAGGTTGACCTGTACACGTAAAAAATGACCCATGGATCGTTTTCCTAAAGTTTCAACAGAATTCTAATGTGTTTGGTCAGTTTTCCGTATGCTGGTAGTTGTTTTCACTTAACATCTTGTCCATTTCAAATAAAAGTGAGACAGTTTGAGTGGTACCGGCCACACCGTGCCTTAGATTGAGGCAGGGTTGACTCATACACGAAAAAAATGACCCATGGATACTTTTCCTAAAGTATCAATAGAATCTGAATGCATTTGGTCCATTTCCCGTATGTCAGTTGTTGTTTTTACTTAAACTGTTGTCCATTTCAAAGAAAAGTGAGACACTTTGAGTGGTGCTGGCCACACCGCGCCTCGGATTGAGGCGGGGTTGACTCGTACATGTCACAAATGAACCATGGATCTTTTTCCTACAGTATCAACACAATCCAAATGTGTTTGGTCAGTTTTCTATATGTTTATTTTAATTAAAAGCGCATCCATTTTTAACACAAGAAAGACACTTTTAGTGGTACCAGCCATAAAAGCCCTCGGATTGAGGTGGGGTTGACTCTTACATGTCACAAATGACCCATGGATCGTTTTCCTAAAGTTTCAACAGAATACGAATGTGTTTGGTCAGTTGTCCGTATGCCGGTAGTTGTTTTCACTTAAAATTATGTCCATTTCAAATAAAAGTGAGACAGTTTGAGTGGTACCAGCCACACCGTGCCTTAGATTGAGGTAGGGTTGACTCCTACACGACACAAATCACCCATGGATACTTGTCCTAAAGTATCAACAGAATCCGAATGTGTTTGGTCCGTTTCCCGTATGTCAGTTGTTGTTTTTACTTAAACTGTTGTCCATTTCAAAGAAAAGTTAGACACTTTGAGTGGTGTCGGCCACACCACACCTCAGATTGAGGCGGGGTTGACTCGTACATGTCAAAAATGACCCATGGATCGTTTTCCTAAAGTATCAACACAATCCGAATGCGTTTGGTCAGTTTTTCGTATGTCATTTACTTTAATTAAAAGCGCATCCATTTGAAACAGAAGAAAGAAACTTTTAGTGGTACCGGTCACACCGTCCCTCAGATTGAGGCGGGGTTGACCCATACACATCAAAAATGACCCATGGATCGTTTTCATATATTTTTAACAGAATCCGAATGCATTTGGTCAGTTTTCCGTATGCCGGTAGTTGTTTTCACTTAAAATCCTATCCATTTCAAATAAAAGTGAGACATTTTGAGTGGTACTGGCCACACTGTGCCTCATATGGAGGTGGGGTTGACTCGTACATGACAAAAATGACCCATGGATACTTGTCCTAAAGTATCAATAGAATCCGAATGCGTTTGGTCCGTTTCCCGTATGTCAGTTGTTGTTTTTACTTAAACTATTGTCCATTTCAAAGAAAAGTGAGACACTTTGAGTGGTGCCGGCCACACCGTGTCTCAGATTGAGGCGGAGTTGACTCGTACACATCAAAAATGACCTATGGATCATTTTCCTAAAGTATAAACACAATACGAATGTGTTTGGTCAGTTTTCCGTATGTCGTTTATTTTAATTAAAAGCACATCCATTTTTAACACAAGAAAGACACTTTTAGAGGTACTGGACACAACGGCCCTCAGATTGAGGTGGGGTTGACTCATACACGTCACAAATGACCCATGGATCGTTTTCCTAAAGATTAAACAGAATCCGAATGCGTTTGGTCCATTTTCTGTATGCCGGTAGTTGTTTTCACTTAAAATCCTGTCCATTTCAAATAAAAGTGAGAAAGTTTGAGTGGTACCGGCCACACCGTGCCTCAGATTGAGGCAGGGTTGACTCGTACATGACAAAAATGACCCATTAACACTTTTTCGAAAGTATCAATAGAGTCCGAATGCATTTGGTCCATTTCCCGTATGTCAGTTGTTGTTTTTACTTAAACTGTTGTCCATTTCAAAGAAAAGTGAGACACTTTGAGTGGTGCCGGCCACACCCGGCCTCGGATTGAGGTGGGGTTGACTCATACACATCAAAAATGACCCATGGATCATTTTCCAAAAGTTTCAATAGAATCCGAATCCATTTTTAGTGCACTCTAAGCCACCAACCATAAACTAAAAGTGATGTCAATAATTGATATTAAGGGTGAAATATAAACTCTTCATATTTTTCATATTATATATGCAAAATTTGTAAATAATACAATATAAAAATTTCTCAAAATTACTCAATTTAATACATATAAATATTATAAGTAATTGGATATTTTTTGTTTGTAAATTATATTCCCAATCAATGAAAATATATAAAATAGAGAATAAAAATGTTAAAAATAAATTTTTTAACCAAAGAAATTAACCAATATTTAATTATCATTGAAATCCATTTATCAAAATCAAAAAGTCACACACTTATTTATATTTTTCAACCAAAGTAATTCATCACCTAATAAATCATTTTCCACCTCAAAACCCTCATTTTATTATTTTTAAAATGAACCCCCAATATTACCCATGGATCTAAAACACAAAATTTTTCATGTCATGTACTTAGGCCCTAAATCTTACTTATGGATGACCGTATGTCCTTAGGCCCTAGAACACCCATGACCCGACCCGACCCGACCCATGGACACCCCTAATTTCGAGTGATTGTTTTTGAATATTAAGATGACCATATTAACTTATCAAACCAGATATCATACAGGGAATCACAGTACCAAGGAATACTAAATGTCTAGGTAGTAGACTAATCATACAATAAGAATCAAGTGCAGAAAAGAGATCTGATAACAACATCCCTATGAAGTAGAGGAAAACCCCAGAGTGGAAAACCAGGTTCAAAAATAAAGAGTTATACAGAATTCAAAAATGAAATGGATCAATCTGCCCCTGATCACCATCACCATCACCACTATCATCATCGGCCTCATCCTCACCGCCGTCTCTATCCTCGTCGTCATCCTCGTCATCATCCCCATGCTCATCTTCGGCCTCATCCTCGTCCTCAGCCCCATCCTCACCCTCGGCCCCATCCTCGCCCTCGGCCCCATCCTCACCCTCGTCCTCATCCTCATCCTCACCCTCGTCCTCTTAGGAATCCTCGTCATCACCAAGAACTTCATGATCTCGATCGCCAATAGGGATGTCGCCTGGTGCATTAGATAATGCACCCATCGATGACATAAATGTCTGAAAATCCATGCTAGCCTCTGGTGGAAGTGATGAAGATAAAGCTTTCATCAGTTTCATAAATTCTTTGTCCCTCGTTTGAACTTGTACTTAAAAAAATGTGACCCTTTTATCAGATTTTATTTCTTTCTTCTTGACCTGTTGCAACTCAGTAATACTAGAATGGATACCTGGAGAGAACCAATACCTCGTCAGGACTATATTCTTACCAGGTCGGCAGCGTACTCGACCAGAGTGCTCCTCTCCCAAAACCTGATATAAATGATCGTGTGGCCCAAAATTGTCAGGATCCTGGGAATCAAGAGCCTATAAAGAAGCCTGTTAAAAATATTAATAGATTAATAAATTTCGAAATAGATATTAAACTTTGAAATAAACAAATTAAAACTTACAATCTTTTCTTGGGTTGATTCATTTACCGCAGTTCCATCTTTTTTTCTTCTACTCGAGAAAATCAATTTTGCTCGAGGGATACGTCCTTCAATATTAAATTTGTGCTTCTGTAATGACATTTAAACAATATAAAGTGCAAGTATAATCATATATTCAAAATTCAATAAATCACATAATTTAAGTAGAAAATAATAAAAAGGGAACGTCCTAAAGAAAAATTATAAACAACTATATCGTACTAGCTACCTATCATGATCTGATATAGTTGTGCGCCCCAAAGTGTAGAGGTATTGCTTTGAATCAATGTTTTTTTATTTTTCAGAATATTCCTAAATAATTTTTAATAATAAATAAGATTATATTAATTCAAAATATTAAAACTCTGATTTAAATACCTCAAATGAGATTAATACCTAAAATTTGGCAGTCGCCCAATGGGTAATCATTTGGCGATATTGCTCTATCGGGAAGTCATCCACGATAGGTAATGTCTCTAAATCCGTGCCCACCCTATCACACCAGCCAACATACAGGTCATACTTATAAGCTCTCCAAAGCTCTCCCAACTCTTTTAAATGCACTGGTCGTGCACCTTCACCATCATGGAAGTTAAACCGAAGCTGAAACCCAATAGATTAGTTCATATAAATACAAAAATAATACTACATTAAATCCAATAGATTTTTTACCCATATTTGTGCCCAGACGTTATCTTTGACTTCATGTGGCAGTTGTCTCCAAGAGAGAGGGCTGACCGGAATGATATCAGAGTATTTGGCTATCGTCGCCAAAACCCCCCGACATTCCTGCCCATATTTCTCAATCATTTGTACATCAACATTATATTCAACCATCAACTGTGTCTAGAGGTTCTATACCGCATGCAAGTGAGTACGCCCCCTCCCCCACCTCTTATCTGTAGATGAATCTGTTATTAAATAAAAATAATATCAGTACAAGTTATAATAAAATAAATTTTGGTATAAAAATTTGATAGAGTCAGATAAATATACCTATGGTAGTCGGATCAATGGGCGTCACTGGATGTGCAGAAGTAGAAGGAATATCCTATATAGGTGGAGTGTCCCATAGTGTACACTCCTCAGCCGCATACTATGTTGCATCAGGAGTCGAAGAAGGTGGAATATAATAGCTCAAAGATAATGAACCAAAAGCAAAAGATGATGGTATAGACACCTGACCAACTGGTAGTGTAAACATCGGAGGTCTAAATATCCCGTGTGTCCCTGGAGACACACCAGGATCAAAATGGGGTGAAGAAGATACGTCTGTGGCAGTGGATCGTCTAACTCTCACCCCATGAGCCCTCGTACCACCGACCTCAGTACCGGGCCCACTAGATGATCGTCCATCTCTGACACCACCCCCCTCCTACAACCAGCCACTCTACTGGGAGAAATATTAGGCTCCTCGTCAGATATCTCTCATCTATGGGGTCGATCCTGAAAAAAAGTTTAACACATAAGTAAACACATGATATTATAAGTTATTGAAATATTTGTATTTTAAATAAAATACTCACAACAGGGATGAGTGGAGGAACACCCATATGTATCATGCGACGATTATTATCTGTCATCTTTTCCCATCGCCTCTCTTCAATGGGTGTCATTTCCTGCAATGAAAAAAAAATGGAAGTAATTAAAAACATATAACTAATGTGTAACCCAAAAAAAATATAGGAAAACCATTCTGATAAAAAACATAAAGTAAAAGAATATTTATGGTGGTTTGAAGGTAAGTACTAGGATACTCACTCTGAATGATGTAGGTGAAACATGTAGGTGAGAACACGACTGTATGATTCTATATATTTCCCACCACAACTTCAAGTTCACAATCAACTCTAACAATTGAGCTATTGGCGTCATCATGAGTAATAAATAGATTTCTTCTAATTGTAGTAGGGATAGTTTCAACATCATCATCACCATCATCAAAAACATGTCTGGGATTTACTTCAATAATTAAACCGAATTTAGGATGACGATGATCTTTGACATAAAAAACTTGTTTCACCATTGATGCCAATACATATGGTTCATCGGTGTCAAGAGTGCGAGTCATGTCAATAAATCAAAATCCAAAATCATCAATAAAGGTGCCTTGACTCGTCATTGAATCAAACCATTGACATTTCATCATCGTGACTCGACCATGTGAGTAATAATCCAAAATTATTATTTTCTCCATGAGTCCATAATAAGCAACATTTTCAGAATGAGGTCTAGTATCCGATGAACTAGCATAACAGTCTGTTGTGGAAGTTAGCATAACACCATTATGATGTGTTCTCATGTTTCTTGCTCGTTTAGTGATAATAAATTTGTATCCATTGATCACAAGTGATTTACAAGCAAGAACCATGGTATTAGGACCAAAAGCCAAAGCTCTGGTTTCTTCAGAAACAGAGTCTGCAGGCAAACTTGATACCGGAAATATAAACAAATAGTAAACTTAATTAAATATTATTTTTATTTAGTTATTACAGAAATATTTTTACCTTCAATTTCAACCAAGCAGAAAACCCTTTTCTATACAAAGTCTCTTTCCTTCTCAAAGATAAAGAACGATGCTTTCTATATATCAATTCTTTATGTTCTCTGTAGAAAAATAATAATAGTTTAACGAATATTTAAAATTACAAGAGATAAGATAAGAGATACATGTACAATTTACTTACTTGATATACTCATCAAACAAATCACAATTGAACAAAACTGTGCGATGTGCCATCTCTCGCTCTTCAAGGCTTAATGTCGTCAATGTATATGATCCCGGATTTCCTCATGTCTGAGGAAGTGATGGAAAACTGGGTTCAATTTTCCCATACTGTTCTTCTTCATTTCTCATTGGTCTGTTTATTCTCGTAGTAAGATCAGACAAATACATTGCACAGAAATCCATACATTCTTGAGCCAAGTAACCGTTCATAATAGAACATTCAAGATAATTCCTGTTTCAAACATATGATTTCAATGTGCACATGTTTCTTTCATTTGGATACATCCAATGGAAAGAAACAGGTCCTCCAAGAAGTATTTCTATCGGAAGATGTATAGTCAGATGCAACATGCATGTAAAAAACGATGGAGGGAATATTTTCTCTAACTCGCACAAAATTAATGGTGTCTCTGCCAACAGTTTTTGCAAGAAGGATTTGGATAGCCTCTTAGCACAAAGATCTCTAAACAAATATCAAAACCGAATAACTGAGACTCTAACATTATTGGACAAGAGATGACGGATTGCTGTTGGAATCAACTCATGAAAAAGGACGTGATAATCATGAGTCTTCAAAGATTTCAGCTTCAACTATTTTCTGTTGACCCGTTTTGATATATTTCTTGAATAGAAATCAAGAAACTTTAATAGTCTCTAGAACTTCTAAAAATTGATTTTTTTCAGTATGTGTCATCACATAAGAAGCACATGGAACTTTCCATTTATTTTCACTGATACAGAAATAATGCAATTCTGGTCTGATCCCCCAATCTACCAAGTCACACCGAGATCGTAAATCATCTTTTTCCTTCCCCTTGACATTTAGAAGAATCGAAAGCAACATTTCACATATATTCTTTTCAATGCGCATTACGTCTAAGCATTGACGTAACAAGATGGATGACCAATACGGAAACTCAAAGAATATTCTTTTCTTCTTCCAATTGTAACAGGTATCATTGGAAACATTTTTCCTCTTTATATATTTCATTACACCCTTCCCAAATGAATAACTGAAATCTTTCAATTCATTAAGCACATCAGTTCCAGACATACGCTGAGGTGGAGCATCATTATCCATGGTATTGTCAAATCTTCAACGATTGTTTCTATATGGATGGTTCTTTGGAAAGTATCGTCGATGTCCCATAAAACTAAAACTACGATGATATTTCAGTCTTCTCGATCGAGTATTCTTCATAAAAACAGGACATGACAATTTTCCTTTAGTGCTCCATCCAGACATCATTGCATAAGCAGGAAAATCATTGATCGTCCACATAAGCGCAGCACACATCTGAAATATATCTTTCAAACATGCATCGTATGTGGGCACACCCACGTCCCAAAGAAGTTTCAACTCTTTTATTAAAGGTTGCATGTATACATCTATATCATTGCCGGGATCAGAAGGGCCATATATCAGTATACTCAAGAATGTGTAAGGATTTTTCATAAACAACCAAGGGGGAAGGTTATAAATGTGTATGAAAACCGGCCATGTGCTGTGCGAAGTAAGAATCTACCCAAATGGATTAAAACCGTCACATGAAAGACCCAGTCTCACATTATGCACGTCGGCTGCAAATTCAGGATATCGAGCATCAAATCTCTGCCATGAAAATCCATCTATAGGGTGAACCAACTCTTCATTATTTTTTTTCTCTCGGTGTCATGCCATCACATTTTTACGGATATTTCATCAGACATGAAAAGGTTCTGTAATCTGGGTATCAATGGAAAGTGCCACATTACTTTTTGTGGCTAATGAGATGGTGATCCATCATATTTTGGATTCCATCAGGAGGTTCCACATTTGATACAATCATTTCTTTCAGCAGTTTCCTCCCAAAATAAGCTGCAATCATTCGAGCAAGCATGAATTTTTTTTGAGAATCCAAGTTCATCAACTAACTTCCATGCCATATAGTGGTTTGAGGGAATATCTGCATCATCTGGAAGTAAGTCCTTCAAGAAGGTAAGAATGTAATAAATTGTAGTATTTAAAATCCCATACATAGTTTTCCCATGAAACAATCGGATTAAAAATTCCAACCTTTTCATTTTACCACATTGCCGATATACTGGAGTCGTTGCAACATCATTCAATTTTTTGACCCTATCAACATCATCATTTTCATTGGACACATCATGTGTGCTTGTATCGAAATATTGTTGGCTGGACATCCTTTCCTTCTCATGATGCCGAATAAATGGAAACTGATCATATATCAAACTCTCCAATTCAGTCTTATCATTTGGATCATCAACATTTTGAGATTCCATTTTCTCTCCATTGTGATACCACATATAATAGTTTGTTTGGAAACCATATTTGGTTATATGATAGCTAACTACATCACGACTCAACCAAGGTCTTCCAACATAATTAAAACATGGGAAGTGTATGCGACCACTATCTGAAGCCTTGTCAAATGCAAAATCTAGAAAGCTGTTCAAATTATTTTGAAAATCGGTTGAAATCCGATCAGTTTCGTACATCCAACTTCTGTCCATTCTGTAAAAAAATTGCAATAATTCATTTCAAATCAATTAAATAATATTGAAGTTTAATCAAAAAAATATTTAGGTAAATGAAAATTGTTTACTTTATATAAAATCATAACTGACACATTACTCTATATGAGAATCATATTAAGAAATACAACAAAATATAGTGTATATAAGAAAATAAGATACATAATTTCTAATGCCTATATTCAAGGATTGCCCAGTAAGATATTGAAACTGGATCAAGGAATACATAATCCTTAAGGATCTTGTTGGGAGTACATGAGTTTTATACTTTAACTTCTTCAGGGAGATCAGGATGAGGAGTAGGATAAGGATCAGGGGAGTGGCGGGACTGTCCAAGGGGGGTGTGGGGTGTCTAAGGGGGCGCGGGGTGTCTAGGGGGGTGGGTCCATCTAGGGGGTCGGAGGTGTGCAGGGGGTCGGGCGGTGTCTAGGGGGGTCGGGGTGTCCAGGTGGGCGGGCTATCCGTGGGGGTGGTCAGGCTGTCCAATGGGGTAGGGGGAGTCCAGCGGGGTGGGTGGGCTGTCCAAGGAGGTGAGCGGGATGTCCAGGGGGTGGGTGGGGCTGTCTGGGGGGGGGGGGGCGTACAGGGTGTCCAGGGGTGGGCTGCCCAAGGAGGTGAGCGGGCTGTCTTGGGGGGGGGGTACAGGGTGTCCAAGGGGGGTGTGGGGTGTCCATGGGGGTGGGAGGGCTGTCCAAGGAGGTGAGCGGGGTGTACAGGGGGTGGGTGTGGCTGTCCCAAGGGGGGGGGGTACAGGGTGTCCAGGGGGTGGGCTGTCCAAGGAGGTGAGCGGGCTGTCCGGGGGTGATATAGGGTGTCCAAGGGGGGTGCAGGGTGTCCAGGGGGTGCGTGGTGTCTAGGGGATGGTGGGGCCGTCCGGGGGTCGGAGGTGTCCATGGGGTCGGGGGTGTCTAGGGCATCGGGGTGTCCAGGTGGGCGGGCTGTCCGTGGGGGTTTTCCACCCGAAAAAACAAGTACGGGCAAATCATGTGCAGGGTTGACTATAACAACACCTATTCAAAACCCGTCAGTGTTCATATCAGATCGATGTAAGAAGATGAATAATTGGTAGATGAGGATGAAGAAAAAGAGAGAGATCACTGGTGTCATTCCATTACACCCATCAGTGTTCATATCCAAGCTCGTATAGAGCCATGTTGGTCTACTAAAGATCCATCTCAATCAGCTACTCTCAGACAATCAAGGATTATATAAAGGGAGAATCATAAATGAGTTATGATTCTACCTCTTCCATTTATTAAAAAAAATTACAAATAGAGTATATCAGGATTACTCATCCTGTATATTCCTTTAATGGGGCCACATTAAGAGGCCCTCAACATCATCCTACACAACATCTACACAACATCTACACAATATGGACATTACCATTATGCGGCCTTATATTAGAGACAAGGCACATGGCGTGTAATTCCAAAGTACACAACATATACTTCCAAAAATGTAATATTTTCCATTTTTCCTCAAAATCAACCCAAACAAAAATACACACCTAAAAAAACATTTGGGGAACAGAAAAACATTAAATTTATCCATATGTTAGAACACATGGACAAATGTTGTGTCCTAGGAAATGTTCTTAGTACAACATAAATTATTTCCATGTGGTGGAAATATGGGTGAGATTTGATAAGACCAGAACAAAAATCCATGAATCATTTCACTCTAAAAAATAAGGTACCAGTTAATAAGGTACCTTAAACACATCAAAACAAAAACAAAAACATCAAAACATCAAAATCAAAAACATAGAAACAAAATCATATAGGATGGGTCTAAATCAAAAAACATATAGGTTAAATCAAAAAAGAAACAAAAACATAAACACATCAAAATCAAATCTAAAAATAGAAATATTAGATAAATTTCAATAAAAATATGGTTCCATTAAATAAAATACCTAATTTAGGATGGGTCTTATAAGATTTAGAAGTAGATTCAACACCTTGGATGGGATGGAGGAAGAGAAAGATGAAGGAGCTCGAAGATTTCCAAACTGGTCCGGACGAAGGAGCTCCAAAATAGCCTGCTGCTCCCGTTTAGGGTTCTGTATCGCGAATGCGAGAGAGGAAGGGCTGCTGGAAATTTGGGGGAAAGTTGTGCCAACGGTTTTTAAAAATCGTTGGTATATACCTTCATGACACACCTATACAAACGGTTCTTTAGAACGGTTGGAAAAAACCTCCCCCAACCACACCTATACCAACGGTTCTTTTGAACCGTTGGTAAAAACCTCCCCCAACAACACCTATACCAACGATTCTTTAGAACCGTTGGAAAAAACCTCCCCCAACCACACTTATACCAATGGTCCAATAAGAACCGTTGGTAATACTCCCCTAAACACATCAATACCAACGGTTCACTAGAACCGTTGGTAAAAGCTTCCCTAAACCATCCTTTACCAATGGTTTTATGAAACCGTTGGTATGTAAGTGTGGGAAAAAAACCACATTCTAGTAGTGAACTATCACACCCTAGGCCCTCTCTACTAGTTGGCACCCTCTAGCATTTGGGGAAATGTCCTAGAGGCCATGTGGCCAACTAGTCTTGCTACCAGTTTAGTGGTAAGCTTGGTCAGGATGTTACAAAGAGGTATCAGAGTGTTTCTTTCTTCTTTAACTTACAATTTGGAGCCAATATACTAGATATGAAGGAATGGGGATTTGGTAAATAGTTGTTCTCAGTAGTAGCTACCCCACGTATAGGGAAAATCCAAATTGCCTTAAATTGACTTGTGATTTTTAGATTATGATATATTAAAGTTCATTAAATTTCACCACTGTGTGACGAACTTGATTTCTTCTATTATCATTGATTAAATTGTGGTTTCTATTTTAGTTGAAACCTGATGAAATGAGGGTATTCCATTTCATTCATCATATAGGCACTTGTTAGAATCACATTCCATACATTATGTCAAGCCATATATAATACACTAGTTTTCACATGCTATTGTGATAGATGATATGATAGAAATGCCTGCTATTGTGATAGGTGTATTGATACATGCTATGGTTTTGATGGAATTGACACAAAACATTGGTTCCTAAGGTGTATGGGCCCTCTTAGATCAGAATTTGGCCGATCATGGTTTAGTTTTTATCTATACTTGTATTGTGATATGTTCTTATTGGGTTCCAAACTTTGATTCTTGGGGAGTATGGGCCCTCATGGATTAGAATTTGGCATCCCACTGGTTGGTTTTTCTACAGAGTAGGGTTTTCTTGGAAATATATAGTTTTTCCTTGAAAACCCAGTATACACGATTTTTAGTCTAGCCTAACATGCTGTGTGTTCTTCCTGTTCAGAAATAATGTGTTCTATATTTTAATAAGAACATGTTGTGTACTTCTGTATACATGTAGTGTAATGTTTGACCATGTAACCTACCGTGTTAGGAGGGAACACGGGTTTTCTAGATTTTACTAGAACATGCTGTGTACCTTGAGTACACGCCGTGTAAAAGATGATCGTGTATCCAGCCGCATGACTAATGACATAGGTGGATAAAAACATAGTTGTACACACCGTTTCTGGGGTGAACACGCCATATAGTCTTACACTGGTAGAACCATGTAGTTCTCGCCATGTAAAAGGACTTCGGTGGGAAGGAAACTCAAGTACACACCGTGTATCTTGGGAAACACGCTATATACATGGGGTGTTACATGAACATGTTGGGAATAAGTAAATTCCCATGTAGAGGCCTAGGAGAAAACCTTGTGTAAGGAGTTATACATGCCATATACTCTTATTTTGAAAATCTTGATAGTTTTTCCTTCTCTGTTCTGCTTTTCACATATGAGTTGCAGTTTTCCCTTTGTAAAACATGTGTTGAGGTGTATGTGATGGGATTTATAGATCAATTCAACCGCTAAGTCCTCGAAAAGTGCATCGGGAGAGTGGCTACGAGTATACATCAGAGTTGGTGGAACATGGGCTACCAATGGATCCTCCAGTTTTGCTAACTGCAGCACCATAAATTATACTAGACACGGGTGCAAACGCCTAGTTCTGATAAGGTTTTGTGAGTTTCATTCAAACCTTCTTAGGAGAATCACAGGCTACCACATATATGGCAGAACTAACATGTATATTCAAGTACCAACATCTTTCTACCTTTTTAGTGAATGGTGGACTATAGGCTATGTAATCGTGGCTGGAGTCAGTGCTGACTATCTTCGAGCATCTAAAGATGCCTCTTGAGAGGAGGGTCAAGCTTGCGACATATATGTTTCATGATTATTCCAAGATATGGTGGGATGTTATCACTGAGATCATGTGTCATTGGGATATGACATGAGAAGAATTTAAGATGTCCTTCTATTATTATTACTTTCCCGAGATGATGAGGGCCGACCGAGCCCGAGAGTTCATGCACCTAGAGTAGGGCACACTGTCAGTTATGGATTATTTTACCCAATTTACCGAGCTTCAGCAATTCACACCTATTCTGAAGAGTGATGACGCAAAAAATCTAGATTATTTGAGGATGGTCTTAGGTATGACATCTATTCATAGGTGAATTTATTTAGGATTCCTTCTATTTATACTATTGTGAATTAGGTGCTAATTACTAAGCACATCCTATGGGAATTTGGAGGTGCGATCCAGGGTAGTTCAGTACCAAGATATGGTACTATTTCTATTTGAAGCAATAAGCATCATTTGTAGTTTTCTCATAGGGATACGAGCAGCCTGAACTTTTCTTCTGGTATCTAGGTAAGGTTCTACCAGTGTAGTAGGTCGGGACATTTGAGGCTACAGTGTCTGAAGGGACCAATTGAGTGTCGAACTTGTGACACGATGGGCCATATCTAGTTCTTCTGTATGAAGTTTCTACTAGTGTATAGTGAGAGAGGTTCATTATATAATCCACATACAGGAGCAGAGTTAGTAGCTTCTCACCAGTTTGGAAGCTGGAATACATCGAGGCATGCAGGCCAAGGCGGTGGGTGTGGTCGTGGTAGCTAGACCGTAGGATCTCAGCGACAGTAGGGCAAGTTAGCTCAGGGTAGCTAGGTTGTGTCGTAAAGTCCTAGTACAGGTAAGAAACATTCATTGCAATAGACACAATTTGAGCATGATCCCAATCCTTCTACTGTCATAGGTGCTATTCTAGTCACCTCTGTTTTGTCTTCTGCACTTTTTGATAATGGTTCAACACATAATTTTATATCTGTTGCTGATGTGGAATGACTTAGGCTCAGTGTTTCTACTACTTATGATTTTATGACACTAGAAACTCTATTAGGGATTAAAACACCAGGTGTTCATCTTTACAAGGAGTCCCCCCCTGAGATTGGTGGGTGTCACTTTCTATGGAACCACTATGTTATAGAGATTATGGGATTTTATTTCCTTCTCGTAATGGACTGGTTGGTTTTTAATCATTCTTTTTTTGACTACTATCAGTGCAAGATGAGTTTTACATCACCATAGGGTGGGCATTTTTTATAAAAGGGCATGTGGGACATCCAAGACTAACGATCTATACCCGAGCATCATGGGCTGGGTGGGATGATAGCCCAAAATGTGAGTTTATATTTGGATGATCAGGGAACATGTTTGGCATATTTTCCTCTAGTGGATGATCATTTCAGGGGTGTTTTCCCGAATGATTTCGCAGTCTTACCTCCAGTTAGAGAGGAGGAGTTCACTATTGAGATAATGCTAAGAGTTGCACTGGTATCCATTCCTCCTTACAGGATGGATACAATGGAGTTTCAAGAGATCAAGAGGAAGTTTGAAGATCTAGTAGCTAAGGGTTTTATCTGACCCAGTACTTCACCTTGGGGTTCACCGGTGATTTTTGCAAACAAAGTTAGGCTATATTATTACCCTATGCATGGAATATCGAAAACTGAACCAGTTTACTATTAAAAACCAATATCCCTTACCCCGGGATGATGAACTGTTTTATCGGATTTTAGGATATCGAGTGTTATCAAAGATTTAATTGAGTTTAGTAAATCACTAGTTATGTGTTCGATCAGAATACATACCTCATACAACCTTTTGTAGCAGGTATGGTCTTTATAAGTACTTTGTTATGCGGGTTGGTCTCACGAATGCACCAACAGTTTTCATGGTGCTGATCAACAATGTTTTCCACCCTTACCTATATTCTTTTGCGGTGGTTTCCATAGAATATATTTTGGTGTATTATGAAAATTTAAACAACCATGCCAAAAATCTTGATATTATTTTGAATACATTGAGATAGAATCAGTTATATGTTAAGCTCGTAAAATGGAACTTCTTGATGGATCAGATTCACTTCCTGGGTCACATCATCTCAAGACTAGCGTATCAGTGGACACAGAAAAGGTGAGAGTTGTATTTACCTAAGATCAACACAAGAATTTTTTTGAGGTGAGATGTTTCATGGGGATAAATGGTTACTGAAATCATTTTATACATGACTTATCATACTTAGCAGCACCGATAACGGGGTTGACTAAGAAGGATGTGATGTTTGAATGGTCAGATTCTTGTGACACAAACTTTCATGATTTGAAGGGACGTTTGAATTCAGCACCAATACTGATATTTCCAGATCCAGGAAAGAGTTACATTATTTACTATGATTCATCAAGTATTGGGCTGGGAGCAGTACTTATGCAGGTAAATCAAGTAGTTGCGTATAAATCTTAGAATTTGAGGCCACATGAGAGAATTTACATGACAAATGATCTTATGTTGGCTATATTTGTTCATGACTAGTGTTGTGGAAGACATTATTTATTGGGAGAGTGATTTGCAGTGTACATGGACCAAAAAAGCCTCAAATACAAAATCACTCAGTGTGAATTGAATCTGAGGTAGGGATGGTGGGTGGAATACCTTAAGTCATTCGATATTGAACTTGCCTATATGCCAGGAAATGGAAATGCAGTTGATGATGCACTGAGTAGGAGAACTCAGATATAGGCAGTGTAGAAGACCAGTGGTAAGTGGCAGCTAATGGCCTTGTTCTCTGAGATGCATTTTGAGGTGAAAAATAGTCATGGAAAGGCTTACCTTCATCTTCAACTGTTACCTCTACCCTACTGGACAAAGTGTGGATGAATAAGATATCATATTTAGAAGGCCTTGTTCTTCAGGAGAGTGTGGAAGGTGAGAACCCTCCTCTTGGATAAATGATAGGTGGGGATGAAGTTCTGTGTGTCCATGATGTGCGTGGGTTTCGGGGGATATACGCAAGGAGTTGATGTGGGAGTTTCGTGATTCAACTTGGGCAGTGTATCCTGAAGTCACCAAGATGTAATGGGATTTGTTCTGTCAGTAATGGTGGCTGGGGATGAAGTGAGAAGTAGTTGGATTTGTTATGAGGTCTTCTACCTATTAGCAGGTGAAGGCGGGACATCAGCGAAAATGGGACATTTACAGCAGCTATCCATTCCTGAGTGGAAATGGGATGATGTCGTGATGGATTTCATGATGGGGTTACAAAGTTCGCCTAGAGTCAATGATGTTATGTGGGTTGTATTTGATAGGCTCACGAAGGTCGCTCACTTTTTACCGATCAAGGAGACCTTTGGTGTTTTTGAGCTCTGAAAACTATGTATTCAAGATGTGGTATGACTTCATGGGGTTCCTCTTTCTATTATATTAGATTGGGTTGACCACTTTACATCTCATTTATGGAAGAGTTTTTAGAGGGCGCTGGGTACACAAGTGCTTCTGAGAACAACTTACAACCCTTAGAAATATGCTTAGTCAGATCACACGATTTATGTGTTGGAATAAAGGTTTCATGCATGTGTCCTAGAATTTGAGGGATCTTAGAAGAAACATATACCCTTGGTTGAGTTTTCCTATAATAATATCTTCCATGTTACTATTCAGATGGTTCCATATGAGGCTTTGTATGGTAGGCCATGTCGGTCACTCTTGTGTTGGCTGGAGGCAGCAAAGACAGCTATGCTGGGACCTCATCTTGTCCAGGAGACTACTGAGTAGTTTTAGTTGATTCAGAGATAGATGGCTATTGTGTAGTTTCATCATAAATCTTATGTGGATTTCTGTAAATGACCTTTGGAGTTAGAGGTTGGGGATAAAGATTTCCAACGTGTCGCACCGAGATTGTGACACAAAAGGACTAGGAGATAGGGAAAGATTTAACTGTTATATTTCAGACCGTTTGAGATTATGGAACAAGTCAGGCCAGTTTCCTATCAGTTACAGTTGCTTCATAGGTACCAAGCCTTGCATGACATCTTCCACATATCTTAGACACACCACTATCACTCAGAACCATCTCACATTTTTCAGTCGAAAGAGGTTGAAGTTCAAGTTGATGCATCCTTTGAGGACCATCCGAGTTGTTTAGTTGACAAGAGCACAAAGGTTCTCCGAGGCCGGTCAGTTCCTCTTGTATGGGTGCCATGAAAACACCGCTGAGTACATGATGAGACTTGGGAGAGGGAGGAAGATGTACATGCTCTGTGGAAAGAGTTATTATCTGATATCCCTTAAACACCCTTGGAAGGGAAATTCGAGGACAAATTTATTTAAGGGATGGAATTTTTAAGAACCCGCTTCTTTATATGAGGTATTGTTTCTTCATTTTTCTTTTCCTTTGTGTTATTTTTGAAAAAACAAGGAAATTTGGAAAAATATTATGTTTTGTAGAACACTCTGTGTACTTGTATGTACACATCGTGTAATATGGTCATGTAATATGGGACGAAATAGAGTGTGATGTTGTTGGCCTGGGAGAGAAGAAAAGGACACTACACGCTGTGTACTTCTAAGTATAAGCCATGTAGTCATGTCGGAAAGATCAGTGCAGGTTGTGTAAATTAATTTTGAAAGGTTGTAAACAATAAAGTGATATAAAAGCTATGTATATGGATTTACATGATTTGTACTACTAAATTTCGGCTTAAAACGGTCAGTAGCCTCGTTTTCTCTTCTTATGGATAGATGAGATATCAAGTGAAGAACCTGGAGCTACAGAAACAAATCCTTCTCCCATTTCATCATCCGGAACCCGATTCAAGTACCTTGGGTCTTGTAGTATTCCTCTCTATAAGATATTTATTCTCCTTGATCCGTTATTGATGATTTATTTTCTTTAGAAAGTTATTCAAGGTTGAATCTTTACCTTATTTCTTATATCTATTCCGTTCTAGGCCAATTCAAGGGTCAACGTCAGTTTATATCGCTTGTGCGACATTGAGGTAAGTGGTCTCATGCCTCTTTTTAATTGTTAATATTTTTTATATGCGTCGTTGTGTCGTGAACCTATGTTTAGGGTGTTTCCTTGAAAGTAAATATACCCTTCTTATTATCAAATGAAGTTGTGATAATGAATTCAATGAATTGAATCTTATTTTGCATTGTTGGTTGGTTAAGGGATAGCCCTCGGTTGTGTTTCCCTTAGTATTGGGTTTGATCATTTCTCCCAAGGTTATCGATAGGCATGATTTCATTTTTTCTTTTTGAGTTGTTTAAAAAAATGAACTTGATTATTATCTCAAATTTCAATTGTGTTTGAATTTCGAGTATTTAATTATGACTATGGGTTTCTTTTTGCCCATTTTGTGATATAGTGTTTTTTCTTGTTATGTAGATTGGAATGTGATATTAACTTTTCAATGGATAGATAATAAATAGCATTTGGTGATACATGAGTTCAACTTAGAACATAGTGAACAAACTCACTTCACTATTGTACCTTTCACATTGTGTGATACATGGGTTCATCTTAGAATTCCATGGACTGAATCAAGAGGAATTTGTTTATATGTCATTAATGACACCTGGGATCCCTAGTAGGACCGCCAAGGAAAAAATAAATTGACATTAACTTATTTTCAAATAGAGTGATACCTTGGGGCTCCATAGTAGGACCACTGAGGATGGATTCGCTTGAACTTATACCAACATCAGGAGTGATACTCAGTCTCCCTAGTAAGACCACTTAGAACAAACTCGTGGGATGTCGGTAGAATTACACCTATAGTGATACTTGAATTCCGACTTAGGAATATCAAGAACAGACTTAGGTTATACTTAAATAATGAAATGGAAGTAAATGTGACACGTTTTCCAAGCCAAAGCTCAAGATTGAGTTCAGACTTTACATACTTGTTAGAAAGTATTCTGAGATGTATGTTGTTCTTACCTTGCTTGGGGGAATGTCAAACATAGTCTGGATTTTGGAATTTAAATGCTTCAAGTAAATGAACTAATAATGAATATAGTAAACTCTATAAATTAATACTAGTATTTGTAATGTTGTTTACTTTTGAGTGCATATTACTTACTGCATTTCATTAGTATACACAACCATTGTATGTACTCACTAAAATATTGGAACAAACCATTGGTGGTTCCCTACTAGGATTAATTTCTCACACCCTATTTGGGTCATGTTTTTGGGCCCAAACAGACTATATTGTTTCCGGTGTCGATAGGGGAAAGTCTTTTTTTTTTCAGGTACTTGATTGTTTCTTAGGAGGAGGAGGGCATGGGACCCAACCTTAGCATGCGATGCTGTTGAGTCTCATTTTGTTTTACTGTACTTTGTTATTATATTGTACTTTATTTTAGTGTATCCTATTTTTGATATTTTAATAGAACACATAACATGCTTCATTATCATTTTTGTGGTTGAGACTTGGATATTTATCTATCAGACTTCCTCTATTTAGTTTCAGTTGCATGTTGTTTATAGTATCCTCAATTTGTTACTATTTATTAAACTATGTTACACTCTTCCAATGAGGTCATAGTTTCCCCACTATCACACCCTTGGCCCTCACTATTAGTCAACATCCTTTGGAATTTGGGGAAATGCACTTGAGGCCATGTGGCCAACCAGTCTGGCTATCGGTTTAGTAGTAAGCTGGGTCGGGACATTACAAGAATCATCATTGTTGTTTCTTCAATTATAATAATTGTTTCTCTATTATTATGATAAGAGTCCATGGAAAATACTTCGAAAAAAATTTCTTCTTGACCTTTCCCATTATATAGAGTACATTTCCTCCTTTTTAAGGTTTTATTAAGGAGAATCCACCACTGGTGAATATCACCATATAAATGATAAAATAATAAAAAATATTCTTGTGGTTTGATAACTAGAGAATAAAAAATATCAATTACATTTCATTGAAACACCACTCAAAAAAATAGTTTTAGAATACTCTCTAAAAGAGGGTAAACTTTTCCTTATAAACGAATCGATAGAGAGTTGATCTATCCTTGGTAAACTTGGGAGATTCTCATGGTTTGAGTTATTTCTCACAACTTGAGATAGTTGGGTGGTATTTTCATGTGGTTTTATATTTAAACAGCTACCTCATTAGGTTTTATGCTGGGACAATCTCTACATTTTCCATTCAACCCATTGTTAACTCATCTCTTTTGGGTTCCATCTATTACCCTAACTAAATGAAAATTGGGAATGTGGATAAATAAATAAATTATTATACTAAAAAATAAACTATAAACTTTGAAAAAGTATTTCATAAATAGAACAAACACATTATAATATGAATATATAGGTTTTAATATAGGTAATCCATGATTGGCCTTCAAACTGAACTAGTTATATTTGTTCAAAACATTTGTAATGATTCAACAAGATAATGTCACAAACCAAAGCATATCCATTGGGATTATCAAACTAGGTTCCCATTAAGGTACCTTTAACCATGTACCGTGATGATGAATGATATATACTAGACCAACTCATTTCAATTTTATTACACCTAGATGCATCTATTCCCAAACCACATCCACTTTTATTATCTAAAAACGAATATATTTCTATGAAGAGAATATAATATATATTTTAGCAAACATAAAGATGTTATCTTTAACTTATCCTTAGTTTATTTATAATATTCATCCAGCTAATCTCCAAAAAAATGCCAACTTTTATATCATTTATAGTGACCCAAGCTTAATATTACATAGATAATACATTAATCTCATGGTTTAAATAATAAATCTCACAACAATCACTAAAACTAATGACTGAAGGGTTTTGTGTCTTGGAGATTAATTATATAAAAAATTATATTATTACATTTATAGACATTAATCCATAATAATACTTCTATTTAACCTTTTTTATATATCTCACATGATATAATTGTTTTCATAACCCATATATTTGAAAATATAAGAAATCGATGTGATCAAATGCTCAATAAGGGAAATATATCATAACATGAAGAACAACTTGAGGATGGAATAAATATAAGAATAAATGATAAAAAACTTAGTTTATTAACTTAAAATATGTTAGAGTAATAGAAGAACCTAAAAAGATCATCAAGTAAGCAAAAAAGATATGTCCTGTTCTAAAACACATATCAGTAGTCATATAATATGTGATCATGACATAATAATGTGTAATACATTAAGAAAAGAATGAATAATCATGAAAAACTGAAATTTAATAAAAATAAAATGAATCTTGATAATTTAGCATGACTTTATGAAACATTTGGAAGTGTAGAACAATAATAAGGATGGGAAAACCTCTGTGATCCGACTCATATTGCCTATTCTTATGTGAACAAACTCGTTATGCACATGCCCAGAAATGTTAGCATACTCATAATGACTACGCCTATGTGAAAAAACTCATCATGTCCATGCTGGAATATCTCATGAGATATATAGTTAAACCATTTCATTGGAGGGTGATATTGGACTTTGACCATCATCATCCACACATATTTGTACCACTTAAAATCAATATTCATTACATCATAAATAACCAATGAAAAAAGATATCTTAAAATTATCACATAAGAAGATCTTTAGAAATCATAGGATATCAAAATATAATTTTCCAAAAAGATACATAACATAATAAAGTATAAATTAATATCAAAACATTACTTCATAAGAGATAGATCATTTTAGGATAATGAAAACCAAATCATGAATATTTTTTTTTGAAAACATTATGTCATCATAGTTACGAGTCCCTTCTAAAAAGTATTAGTTTTTACTAAAAATGAAAATAATACCTTTCATGAAAATGAATTTGTTTCAAAAAATATTTTCTCTGATAAATATGGAGGTAAAATGAATAAAAATGGGATGTTTTGAAAAAACAATGTTTAATAAGAAATTATATTACTCGAAGAAAGGTTTTTTAGTTACCAAGTCTTTTACATTAACCATTTATTTCCCCAAAAGTGATATAACAACTAGTATCATAATATAAAAATATTAATTGCCTTTTTAGTACTTTATTATTATATATATACATTTATACCCTTCATTAATAACAATTCTCTTCTTATATAAGATAATTGAAATCATTTTATTACATCTTGTGTTAATATTTCAATTATTTTCCAATGCTTTATAAAGTTGAAATCATTACCCTTTATTTGATAAAAAATTATTAATTAATATAAAATTTTAATATATCACTTTTATTTATTTTCTAATCTCTCACACCATTCCATTATTGTTTTTGGGACACTTTGTGAAGATGGAATCGATGTTGGCTTATTTTAGTGATTTTAGGGAATGAAAAACATAATTTCTTATTATGTTAAATACCTAATATAATATTTAAATAACCACATAAGAATTATTATTTTATTATTATATTATAATAATATTATTATTTATGTTCTCATAGTCATCCATAATAGGTTTTTATATTATCTTTAATGTATTTGGTTAAACCAAACCAAACACGAACACACATTAACTCGATTGGTGAGTATGGTTAAAGAGGTATTTATTTTGACATAATATCATTATAAAAGAATCATAATGATATTATTTTGATGTTTTTATTATGGAAAAAAATATTTTAAGATTTTTTGACAAATAATAAAATTCTAGATGAAAATAAAAAATGTTTCTCCATAGAGGCGGTAGTCCATGTACACCCATGATTTTCGTTCCTTTTTTTATATGTGGTTGGATGTAAATAAAAAATAATTTTTATACTATAATAAAAACATATAAGTATAATAATTATACCAAATTAAACATATTATTATGGTTTTAGGATATTTGGAAGAGTAATATAAAAAATAAAAACTTAAAAAGTAGTTAATAGTTTCATTGAAGACTTGATCTTTCCTTGTAAGTCTCCTTAAAATTGAGGGGATTATGCTAAAAATGGGTGTCTAGAGACTTATGTTAGTGGAATAGGGTTATAGTTAGATTAAAATGGAAGGTGTTGAAAGAGTTATTTAAAGTTTAAGTTTATATTTTAAGGGTGTAATTGGTACCCTTTTATATGTGGATAAAATGGGTACTTTTGTAAACACTCATCATTTTTCAGAAATTCAATGACACTATTCATAGGTAAATGTCTCAAAATAGAAAAAGTGGATTTTAGGGTATTTTTTTTCCTGATAAATGCCCAACCAAGTGTTTAAAATCATGTTTTAATCATTTTGGAAGTAATTTTCTCTTAATTTGTTTTCTTTTTCATTTTTTTTAGTTTTACTAAGGTAACTAATTTTTACCTAAGCAATTTAATTCTAAACCCTAAAAGTAAAATGATTATTATTAGGTAATTTATACACAAATATTATAAATATTAAATTCATTCGATCAAAATAAAAATCCTAAGAGTATAAAAATTAATTTCAACACAAGCGACGTGAAAAAACTAGTTTTTTTCAAAAATGTATATTTTTTAAGAAAAAAGATTTAAGATTGTGGTTTAATTATAAATGAAATTGATTATAATGAATTTATAATTATTATTATAATGAAAATATTATTTATTTAACAATAAAATAAATCATAAATTTCATTTCAACATGTTATAATTAATTTAAAAAATAGTCAGAAAACAGTTTTAATTAAAATGCCACATAAATGTTCAAAATGTTGAGCATGGGTTTATAAATTAAATCACATGTTTTTGAATTACTTTATTTTACTTTTTAATATATAATTTTATGAGAAATGGTTTAAAAAACATTTAAGTTATAATAAAAAAATTCATAAAAGTTATAACATTAAAATTTTTGGTATTTTCTCTATTCAGTCAAAATTTAATTTTTTTTAAAAAAATTCAAAAAAAAAAACATTTTAAGATTATATGACCATGAAATATTAAGAAATGAATTTAATTTTATCTAATTAACATCTTAAAATTTATAAATTTTATTTTTAATTAATAATATAAAATATAGTGAAAATTATTTTCATTTTAAAAGAATGTGACCAATTAAACTACTATTAATCCTTTATTAATATAAAAATATACTATGCTTGAAAAGAAATAAATTTTAGAATATGGATTTTAGTAGTTTCATATTTTCCCTAGCTGAGTTGATATTTAAAGTTAAATTTATTTTACATATATTTATAATTCCTTTAGCCCCATTTATTCCTAAAATTCTACAACTACCTTACAACAATTCATATTTTTTTGGTTTTGGTGTTGCGTGTGGAGAAAGCCATCAAACAGAGTATTAAATTATTGAGGAAACCATCTGGACATTAAATCCATACCTTTACTATTTTTATAACTGTACCATATCTATAACCACATAATCATAACATATGTTTTAACAATTCCTTCTACCATATAACCAAATTACTTCCACAAAATTTCATCATAAATACAATAATGTAACAAAATCATGAAGTGCATTAACCCTATATGCCCATTTTCACATATATATCCCCCAAAATATATCCATATTACTACCACAAAAAAATTCCATCTAGTATATTTATAATATAACATTTAACCATTACAGATCACACACACACACACACCTAAGACTTCAACCGTTACAACATGTGCTACATCTGAAGGGAGAGTAGGGAATAGGGAGTAGTTAACCATCCATTGGAAATTAGATTTTAGGGAAGACACCTGAAACTAGTGACCCCATATAGAAATTGGTATGGGTACCCAACTTAGGTGGTTTGGTAGGAGAAATAATAGAAAATACAAAGGAAATATAATATACCACACTAGACAAAACTATATTCTTGAATAAAAAATTAGTTTTCATTTATTACTATGAACTAATATAGCCACATAAACTCTACTACTTTGAATAAAAACTTCTTCCCAAACTAGTCACAACATAACCAGACCAGACCACCACAACACAACTATCCCATAATAACCATAGCTTTATATTTTACCACATAATTACGAGCATACAGATTTATATTTATTGAACACATTATATTTCTTTAGTAACATTTTTTCCTACCACCATTTTTCATTAATAATATTTATTCCAACCGTTATGATTTTCCTCTTTCTATATTTCATTAGTCAACCACCACTCATCATATATAATCCATTACCCATTTATAATTTAATTTATTTAAACAAAATTCCATGATACTAAGAAACTATGAGATAACAAAATCAACTTACTCCTCAAACTACAACCACTATGATAAAAACCTATCAAAAAACCATAATAAAAAGCCACCATATCTACAATATCATCTGCATTTAATAATACAGAACCATATCACCACCATAATGGTAACCTCACATCATCAAATAAAATCCTATTCAAAACAATAGACTAAAATCAATATAATATAAAAAATGATGACTCAAAAAACAAAAACAAACAAACAAAACTCAGAAATGAACAACATAAAATAATATTCATTAATTACACTTCAAAATTAATTTTTTATACTTCCATATTAATCTAACAAATCAATCATAAATAGATTCAATATAAATTATATATTTACATACCACCCCTTTTCATGACCATATTTAAGTGTTTAACTAATTATGGATAATGATATGGTATATCAAAATCGGCAACAAAATCTCCATAACATAAAATACCAAATTATCATAAGAAATCACACTAGAAAAATCATAGTAATTATATAAAACCAATGAAATTACCTATTCCCTTAAAAATTATTTAATCATATTAACTATGTTTATTAGGTTGATCCAAACTATATACCCATTGAAAACATAGTAATAATAATTCCACGTCACAAAAAATAATAGGTGATAAATTTATAATCCCCAAACTCAATTGATGTTTTGAATAACATAATGCAGAAATGAAGAATAAATTGAGAATATATTTCTACTAAATTAGAATGGATACACCATAACACCTAATAAAATCAACCCTTATGAAAACCATGATGCAAAATTATAAAAAATAAAATCCAGGACACTAAGATAACCACTAAGAAAATGTAAAAACAAGAGGTAACATAAAATAAGGGGAATAAGGGAGATAATAGATCGCATGAAATTGATATCTTGGATCTAAGGGATAAACCCACCAAAGGATGACCAAAATTTTTCAAACATAAACCACTGGGGGATGAGGTTCTAGAAAGGTTGAAGTAAGTGATGGTAGTTCATGCAGGAACTCAAATATATATAAAAATCATGAAAAATATGATCATTATGTCATATTTATAGTCACATAACTATGGTTTCTTGATTTGAAAATTAGGATGTAACCCTCCCCAAATCCCAGGGAGTCAATCATTTGAAATTTGATATAAATTTTGAAGGTCATTATGTAATGGGTTACTTCATGCCACAATATTTAAATCTCTAAGGTTTACAATGTAATTCTCAACCTAAACATCAAACCAGACAATCCACTGATCCAATATCATAATTAAATACAAACACCATGACACAACAATCCCAAAAATTAAAAAACAAAATATTCTTACAATTGATGCATCCATAGTGTTATTACCATCACTACAGTGCAATGATCCTAATATAGGACTAAACAAGAAGAAGTGAACAAATATCGATGACTCAACCATAAATAATCACAACACAACTACCAAATCCTAGAAAACTAAAATAACACAAAAATATCAAGGAACATATCAATAAATGTTCCCATGACACAACATTACTGGCCATAGTGAAATGCACTCAACTGTAAAAAAAATATTATTCTCTTGGAGACATATCATGGTAAAATAAACCTTCTCATGGTGTGATCCATGTCATCTATCAAAATTTAAGTTGTAAAATCTACTCCTCCACTAGTGCTCACCTAAAAACCTCATCAATACATCCCCATATCTTGGAAAATTCAAATTAATGTAATGGGAATATCTAGGATTTTATATCCCATATCTCATGATCATTTTCCTATATTCAACATGAACCTGGTAGGAAATGATATAATTTGTAAACCCTTACAAAATATGTCACTTTATAATCATAATGTTATTTATATATAATTAAATATGATAATAATTACCTACATCATGATGAAGATCAAAAATAAACATTGATATCATATAAAATGTTCCTCTTCTTTCTTCCGCATGTTCTTAATATTATCTAATGAAGTGTGATCTTATTTTTACTCAAAGGCACTATATTATTCACTATATATTTACCTATATTATTTTTTTATGAATCACAAATAAATTTCACTTGAAATAATTTTATCTAATTTTATTTATATATGATATATAAAATTTCACTACATTGTTATTTCCTTTAATCAATGTAGTTTCTAAATACATGATGTGAAATCTCTTCATCTATAAATAATTTACAAGCCATTTTCCAATAATATAAAAGATTCCAAAATTTTAACACTTAGTGGTCTATAAAAAATATGATGTGTTTTTATTGTGTCTAATATCAATCATAGTCACTATGAAAAAATTTATTATAGGCCATGACAAGATTTATCTGTATTCCCATTCTATCCAATGAATTTTCACAAATCATATTCCTTAAAATAAATTCAACCACAAATATTTTCATATGTTTTATATGTTTTAGGAAGTGATTTATGAAAAGGGTATATCCACAATATATAGATCCATCATGTGGTGTTTCTATCAATTCCATTTTAGATAGTGACTTTACTAAGCCTCCTCCATCCATGACAGTAACTATGTTATAAATTTACCTTCTCCCCACTTTTGATAGGCACCGACAAAAAATATTTCCCTATCATAGTATGAAAAAGTTGTAGTTCCTATAATAATTATATTTTTTGTAGTGGATTCACTAATCTTGTCATTAAAACAATAATTAACACCTTTTCTATTTTCTCATACACTTCACCATGATGTTGTTAGTTCTAATCATTACTTGGTTTTCTCTACATTTTATTTATTAAATTACATGAATTATTTTTCTTGTTAAATTAATAATAATAAATTTTATTAACATATTAATACTAAAAACAAGACTATTTTTTTGAGATTATCTGCTTACATCCCAGGAAATAATTCCTTGGTATTATCTCAATGATAGAATCTAAACACCACCCAACTGAATAAAGAAAATTTTGTGAGAGAAATCCATAACATAGTATAAAGAACAATTATACCACTATAAAATACACAATCAACATTATTGATGATTTATTAATACTCCCTCAAGAGTATCACAGTACTCCTATATGGATGTTTAAAATTATATCCACTTTTAACCACAACTATTCTCATTTTACTCTCTAGAATAAAAATTTATTCTTCATTCTCTTATATTTTTGTCTTAAAATATATTATGATAAATTAATTTTAAAATTATTTTTTATATCACATTAAAGTATTTATTTATAGATATAAAATTTCCCAATTTATAAAAAAAATTAAAGAATTTATTTTAATATAATAAAAAGTCATTAAATTTTTTTGAGGGTCAATGATAAATCTAGATACTCAAATTGGTATCCTTGTGAATTTTTCCTTAGAAGACCATATAAATTAATCAGTTTTCTTTATTCTTAAAAAATATTTTCTATATTTTTATATAGATATTATAATAAAAATATTATTTTAATTTTTATTAATTGCTTCCACTCCATTGTGACAATTTTATACTATGAATTCATGTTCCTAATAATTTTAAACCACTGATCTATCTCAACTTCAAAACGATAGATGACCAAGGTGACATATTCTTGATGAGAACATTGGATCATAGAAATTATCTTCTTATTTGAATACATCCATTAATTTCCCACTAATGGAGTTAAACATACAATTGATTATGGAGGTTATTAAAACATGAATCTCTCAATTGAAAGTTGTTTATTTTATTGTAGAAGTTGTGCACTTCATGTGATTCAAATTATTTTTAATGAATTGATTTGGTTAGAATAGACAATTTTTTTTCTAAAGGTCTCAAGATTTTAAAAATCACATTGGGATAATCATTTATTTTTCGATTTTTTTAGCTAATTATTATTCTTTCCAGAAATTTACTAAAACCTATAAACGCAGTGACAAAAAATTATCATTCAATAAAATAAAAATAAACAAACTTATTCATTTTGATTAATTAATTACTAAATATATAATATGAAATAACATATAATACATTCAATTAAACCTAGGTGTTTTGAAATTATTTTATCATGTATTCTGTCAATTAATCCCCAAAATTTACTAATCATTCCCTTTCATAGAAACTATGAAGACCCACAATTATGTTACAAATATTTTACATCATTTTATCATGAATATAGATAAAAATTTAGTTTTAAAATAATCTACTAACCCAAAGGATTATGGTATTATATGATTATCTATATATTACAAATTTTAAACAATACTTTATATTTATATGATTTTGACTTTAAAATTTTTTCAAAAACATTATATAGTAAATTAAACACAATTTATATCCACTAAAACTCATTTATTCTAAAAACGCATTTATAAAACTTATTCTATGAACCCATCATAGAAATATCACTTCTTAAAATAAATTTTTGATATAAATAAAGAATGGAACATGTGAGATAATAACTGAATAAAGAGAAAACATATTCATATCAAGAGTTTTATGAGATACCTTGTGGTACGTTATAAGGGGATGAAGAGATGAGAAACATGTAATATGCACAAATATGCATACAACCTAGAATAATAATGTGTAATTTAATATTAATGTGAAACATTTGTAACAATAGGTCATCATAATCAAACTTCAAGCCACTTTTTCTAGACATCATAACATAACAATTAGGCTCATTACCATGTCCCCTGAAAAAAATCTATTAGGATATAATAATTTCTTAATGAATTGAAAGAATATATAGTTTTGTATGTAAGAACTAATAAATGTGCATTTCACTTCGATGTGAAGACCAAGATATTGTCCTCACTTGGGTGGTATGAGTCGATTTTGAGATGAAATAATATCTCACTCTATAAAAAAGATGAAAATAAGATATCTATACCCCACATTATTTTTGAACAATTGATAAATGAAGATTCTTAATAATAATTTCCCAATATGGTTAGGTGGTGGTGAGAACCAACTATTGGGAATTGGCCATGGATCCAATCTATTGACTTTAGATAGATTTTCAAAGGCATTTTATACCATGAATTGTATTTTCTAAAATAAATTTAATGGTAAAATCAGTCATTGGGAGGGGGGGGGGGTAAATCATTCCATTAGCTTCAATTTGAATTATTATAAATCTAAAATGGACTCCAAATCAAAATTTATGGTCATTTGAATTTTTTTATGAATAATGTTATCACCTTCTAGAGGCTAAGTGTGTAGAATACTCAAGAATGAGAATTATCTATACTGAAGGATGATCATGTATTGATATGAAGGATAGGTGTGTAACATGACCAGTGTTGTGTGTATGAAAATTGGGCTAATCATGTTCCATATTGAATATGGGTGTAAAGAATATGCCTAGGTTGACCCGACCTATCACCCAATCCAATTATCCACAAAGAAAAAATATTTGTTCTCAATCACCAAAGGCTGAAAAATAGTAGAACTAATATAGTGGTAGTAGTGTATCAAACCTAAGGGAAAGATGCGCACTAGAAATTTTCAAAACTAAACCATTGTAAACAAAGGGGGAAATTATTTTTGAAATTTTTTGATATATTTTTTATTTCTATATTAGTGAGGATATACAAGAGATGAGATAGTTTTCTACCCTTGGAGATGTCCAACAGTGACTAATGACCTACCATTAGATGATTTCAAATGGAGGCTAATGACATACAATATGAGGATGTCCAATGTTTGAATACCAAAAACAAAAATAAATCAATGTAAATAGAGGTTAGAATTAATTCATGTTTTTTATTTAATATAGAAAAAATCGAAAATGAAGAACTAATTTTTGGATAGCTAAGCAACTATAATAGATGATGAAAACATAAATGAAGAAATAATATAAGAGACACAGATTGATAAAGAGTGATCAAGTCATATGGACAAGGGATTTAAAAAAAATGGGTTAATTGGGTTTCTTATCCACATAAATGTTAATTGATTTTTCATCCTTTGAAAATGGTTGGTTTAATTTCCCTCTCTAAGAGATCAAATATTCAATTTGATGATTCTTGGAGTTTGTCAATCCAAGAAACATAAAAATTAATGGAATTTGAAGTAATGTCGTTGAAATAATTGTCTCCAAATTATTCTATCTATTTTAAAATTAACATGTTATAAATTAATCCATGATAAATATCACTAAATGATCATGATGTTTTTAATCCAATAGCAAGAAGCACAATATAACTATAATTGAATTAAGCATCAATCTTGTTGAACGATTCTGATTCAGTGGAAAAAATAATGTGAAGAATTAATTTCGAATAAACCCAATTGTTTTTAAACCTTGACCAAAGAAAATCACCCAAGATTATATAAAATATCAAGATAAAAGGAACAATTTCTATTAAAGATTAAGGAAAGAAATAAGGGAGAATAATTCCTTATTTAGAATAGTTTTTGTGATGAAGAATGTAACTCTAATCATCCTTGTCTCTATCTCTGATGTTATGTTTCAATCTCCTAGTCTTCAGATTTATGAAAATAAAAAATATGAATGTCATAATGTGTTTCTTCCTCCAAATTTTAACCCCCATTCATTTTCTAGTTGGCCACCGGCTGTATGCATTGAATTTTCTCAGTCTTTTTTATGTCACTAAATCTGTGGCCTTGTCTTCTGCACTCTCCATCAGGTTAGAAAAATCTCCTCTAACTGTAAAAAACCAACAATTTCAATATGGATTTCTTTCTGGTTGATTATGCATATGAATAGTAAAGAAAAATAATTAATAAAACCTTAATTATAAAAATAAATATAATATAAAAAAATTAATTAATGTATTAAATTAGAATTAATATAATTATAAAAATATAATTAAACCTGTTATTAATTAAAATTATTTAAATATATTTAAATACAAATTTATTATAATTGTTATTTTTATTAAAATAAATAAATATTTTAAAAATTAAAATTATTATTATATAAATATATTTAAATATAATATTATAATTAATGATATAGTTGTGAATATATATAAATTTACAGAAATATAAAAATTACCATAATTATTTTTATTACATTAAAATATAATTTATAAAACAATAGATTTCAAGAGGAAATGAAATGATTTATTCAATTAGAATCATGGTGTAACATAGTTATAATTTTTCAAATTGGCAAAAAAATATTCAAAATTAAGAAAAAAATTGACTCGCTAAATGTGGCTATAAAAACATGAAAATAAGCAATTTAAAAAAAATAGATCGATTTTATGGGTACACCATCCAACATTAAAATTTTTATTCATAAAAGGTGTCCCCCAAAAGGAACCAATAGGGAGAAGGCAACCTATATTATGGGGGTTGAAAGTAATGGATGCCAAGGGCATCACCCTAAATAAGATTCACCCCTATGGTTTAAGTTGGGACACAATTGAAATACACGACACCCGAGTGTTATGAGCCATAAGAGAGGCCATGTAATCTTCCACTTTGTTCCCCTCACGCCATGTATGAGAAATTATAATGTTTTTGTTGAGGTGTGTCATGCACAATATAACTATATAGGTGATTGACTAGTGAGTGTTTCCTTTCCCATGAAGAGCATCATGAATAATCATAGAATCCGTTTCCAGGTGGTTGATGGAAATTCACTTTTGGCCGCATAAGGATAGGCATGTATGCACCGCCATCGCTTCTACCCGGATAGAGGATACGTAACCATAATGAGTAGTGAATGCCAACACAAGACTCCCTTTGAAGTCCCAGATAACTCCTCCTCCTCCATGTCACCCAACACACAGGAGCCATCGATATTGATCTTGCGCCCATCTCTAGGAGGAATCCAATAAATCCACCTCCCCTGCCCCCCCTCACCATTCTGGGTGACCCTCCTCAGGGAATCATGTAGCACACAAAGAGATGGAATCTCCCTCCTGATGCGCACAGTTTTGATCAAGTCCATTAGGATACATCGGGTAATTGCCACCCCTGATCTTCCTGTGGGGATGATCCCCTCATACTTGGCTCGGTCCTTGGATTTCCATGAGCACCAACATGCCGCACTGAAGATGAAAAATCACACCTTTGACTCCTCCATAGACTTGTTGGCCTCCTTGAACTAGTTCTCCATAAACATATCAGAGTTAATCCCTTGGGAAAGAAATCTCGTGGGCACTCTAAAAAAACTCCAGACATGCCGAGCCCATTCTCCGTCAAAGAATATGTGATTCATGATCTCTTCGCTTTTATTCCTACAGCATTGGAAATAGGATGCTAGACCAATTCCAATCTGTTTAATGTGATCATCAGAGGGGATAACCTTGTTAAAGATCCTCCATGTTAGGAAATTGAATTTAGCCAGAATCTTATTACACGAGGCCATACTATTCAACCTAGCATGTTTCCCCTAAAAAACATTCTTCCTGGAGAAATATTTTGAGTTAAACCTACCCGAGTTGGAAGGTGTATAGAAGCATCTGTCGTTCTTGGAGCTAATAACCACAAAGTCAAAAAATTATTGTTGGGGAGCGTCTTGGACAATCTTGAAAAATAAGGGATACGATCTTGCCTCCCTGAAAGAGATAGTGGGGCCCAAACATCCTGGATAGCCCAGCACCCTACCCACCAAATTGTGATACCAGAAGAGGATGCTCCCTTCCCCGATAATCCTTTGAGAGAATTGTAGAAGAGTTGTGATAATGTTAGAGACCGAGGACCATAACTTCGACCCCCCGGCTGAACCATAAGCCACATCATCCCTATATCTTCGAGACATATGCTTCCCCCACAAGGAGTGTTCCTATAAGGTCTCCTATTCAAGTTTCACATGCATGAAATGGATCGTGTCCTCCAGACTCCTTACACTAATTCCCCCTTCACAGATGGGACGAGCCATCTTGCCCCACGACACCCACAGTTTCTTCCCCTTTCCTGACACATCCCAAATGAAGAACCCAATAATCCTATCAATGAACCTTATAACACCCTTCGACACACAGGTAGAGGTCAAAGTATGCACTGGGATTGCTGAGAGCACACTATTCACTAGGGTGATCCATCCTCCAAAGGAAAGAAAGTGATTTTTCCAATTCAAAATACGATTCGAAATCATGTTCACCCACTTTTAGAAGTCCCTGTTCTGCATCCTTCTGAGAGAAATAGGGGCGTCGAGGTACTCCATGGGTGACACTGATGGGTGATATTGAAGTTCAAAAAATATTTTTTCCACTAAAAACATTTTCTAAAAAATTACAATGCATTATAATTAAGCCTCAATGATACGAATTTTTTACATAAGTTGAAACAATGGAATTTTTAATATTGACCACACAATGGAATTGGGTGTAGAATGTTTAAAAATTGATTTAGTTAAATTTTCAGTAGAATGGAAAATGTTATTTTAAACAATAAACAATGAAACATTTGATCACATTAAAGTAGAAAATAAGGGTATTACTCCCCCAAACTTTATTTCACAAAGTTAATAGATTTAAAATCACTAAGGTACAACTTCTAAAGTATCATGGTAAAAAATTAGGAATAGATAAGAGAAATAACTAGATATAGAAATAAAAACCCCATTGTTTAATGAAAATTTCTCATTTAAGTGAGGATCCAACATGAAGCTTCTTTTGAATTAAGAAATAATGTGAACTCCCTTACTAGTTTCACAACAACATCAACAATATTTAAAAACAAAAAAGACCATGCACATAACACCATCATAAAATGAAAAAAAGACAGCTCAACAAAAAATCAAAAATAATAAATATAGAAAGAACATAGGTTGACTCCCATGAATCACTAAATTTAATGTCTTCAGTTAAACTTCATTGAAAATTATTTTTCAAGCATGAATATGGAATTCACTACCTTTGTATTCCATTCAAAATAAAGTTTTATTTTTTGATCATTTACCAGCATTGGTCTATTTTCTTCACCAAAAATTTCAACAGCTCAAATTTTCAACACTATTAGGAAAATAAAGGGTCTAGAAAACTGATATTTCAATTTACCAAGAAAAATATTAACTCTAGAATTAAAGAGAAGGACCATATATAAAACTTTAAAGTCTCAGTTTTGAATGAAAAAATTGTGAAAAATTTTAGATGTATCTTTTTAAATCCTAGAATTTTCATAAGAATCTCTTATATTGTCATCTAACTCACTAAGTTCTAGTATCTTCCTATCTCCAACAGTCTTAAAATAAAAGTTTAAAGACTTTAATATCCAATATGACTTTTGTTTAAACTCTATAGGTAAATTAAAACATTTTCCAAATAACATAATATAAGGAGACATACCAGTTTGGGTTTTGAAGGTAGTTCTATAAGACCATAATGACTTATCTAATTTCAAAGACCAATCATTCCTAGAGTTTGGGACATTTTTCTATAAAATATATTTGATCTCCCTGTTTGATATTTCTACCTTTACACTAGTTTTTGGATGGTAGGAAGTCCTAGTTCTATGGGAACAACCATATTCCTCCATCAAATCATTAAATTTTTAATTATTAAAATGGGTTCCCTTATCAGTAATAAAAGACCGAGGCACCCCAAACATAGACAAAATGTTAGTTTTTATAAATTTTGTGACACTCTTGAATTTATTGTTGGGTATTTATACTACCTTAACCCACTTGGATACATAATCAACAAAAACTAAAATATAATCATTCCATTGAGATGACAAGAATGTTCCCTTAAAATCTAATCCCAAAAAATCAAATATCTCAACTTCAAGAATACCTTTCTAAGGTAGTTCTTATTTCCTTCCAACATTCCCTATCCCTTGGAATCTATGAAATCCCTCTACAAAACTCCCTATAACCTTGAATAAATTGGGACATGAAAATCTAGCTTGGAGGACTTTTCATGTTGTCCTCTCTCCTACATGATGTCCTCCCCAAGGTGAGGAGTTCCAACTATATAGTATTGAAGACATTTCCTCTTCGAGCACACACTTAAGATCCCATCAACATATCTCTTAATAAAAAGGGTAACCCCAAATAAATTACTTAATATTTTAAATGAGTTTATTTACCTGGGTATTAGAAAATACTTAGGAATGAAACTTACTACGAGAAAGTTAGAAAAGTCTACAAACTAGGAAGACTACTTAATAGAGATAGTGAGAAACTTCTCATAGAGAAAGGAATAACTAATATCCCTTGTATATTCACACTGGGTATTAGAAACCCTAGAAATATGTCCAACATGTAAATTGTTATCTCCTTATTTTTCTATAATCTCAATATAAAAAACATGTTATAATATAATTAAACTAACAATTCTAGCTTTTTATCCTTCTTCGAAAGTAGATAATTTAATGAAGAATGGTCGATGAAGATTATGACTTTGGATCCTAAAATGTACTACCTAAATTTCACAAAATCAAGAACCACAACTATCCACTCCATCTCAGTAGAGGTCTAATTACTTTTTATTTATATTGTTTTCCGTTAGCATAATAAACCACATGAAACCTCTAATATCTTTTAATTCCTTAGACAACTCCAACATCATTGTAACTTTCATCACATTTAAATTCAATGGGTAATTTTCAATCAGGTGTAGTTAAGATAATTGATTAAGTGATTTTTTCTTTATATAATTTTTTTGATTCCATGAGATTTTTATCAAATAAAAATGGTGAATATTTAACCAGTAAGGAACAGAAGGGATTTTTTATTTTTAAAAAATCATTGATAAACCTATTATAAATACTGAAATATCCTATGAATATTCTAACACCTTTAACATTTTCAGGAGGCTTCCATTTTTGAATAAATTAAATATTGGAAGTATATACCATTAAAACACTCTTGTACACCTTATTTACCAAAGCTAAACCTTTAGTGACCATAAACTATCATTTCAACTAGTTTAGAACTAATTTCATCTCTAAGAATATATTTAAATCCAATTCCAAATTTCTTAAATAGGTACCAATTATTCTACAAACAATCGATATGTCATCCATGAAAACCTCAATGAACCTCTCAATAATGTCTGAAATGATATCCATTATACATCTCTTAAAGGTAGTGGGTTCACCAGATAATCCAAAGGGAATCTTCTAGAAGAAAATTTTCCTAGAGGGCCCTGTAAATGTAATTTTCTATTAATCCTATAGGGCTGTAGGGATCTGGTTGTAACCATTATAGTTATCTAGAGAAAACAATAACTCATTGTAATTAATCCTTTCAATAATTTAATATATGAATTATATTGTAAAATGATCCTTTATAGTGGCTGGATTGAGTTATCTTGTATCAATACAAACTGTCCATTTGGTTTCTTTTATTACCTATTTTTTCATTTTTTTCATTGGTTAACACAACGAAACCTCTTTTTTTTGGGACAATTTGGACCAGACTAACCTAATAACTATCATATAAGAGATATATAATACCATTATTTAGTATCTTGATAACCTTCTCTCACACAAGTGCTTTCAAATTTGCATTTAATCTCTTTTGAAACTATACTCTCAGTTTTTGGTCTGGTTATATAGGGATCATATTTATGAAGAAAGAAGGGATAATGAATTTTATATAAACTATGGACCATCTTATTAATTTTTTTTAATTTCTTAAGAAAAACCCACAATTTTTCTTCTTGATAATTTTTTAGTTCATCAGAAATTATGACTGAAAGTGTTAAATTTTCACCTAAGAATGAGTGTTCTATGTGTAATGGGGATGATTATAGCTCCAAATGGGGTTATTCTATATTTTAAGGAAGAATAATATGCTTGGGAGAGCCGAGATATTCATCATTTCTCTTATAAGGAGTTTCAAAATCCAAATTTTTTTCAATTTTGATAACCATTTTGAATATTTTCCTCACTATTTCCCAAAGTGGACTACCCACTCTCATAAGTCTCCAAATTAGAATTTAGAGTATTGATCAAAGAAAAATATTCCAATTGTTTAAAAAACAATCCATCAACCATTTCAAATTTCTCATAAGTTTTTGTATAACTAGATTTATCTTTTAGTTCCCTCAATAATTCATTAAGTTCAAAAACATAGGATTTGTCTCCATCAATAATAGGAATAGGACTGTTGTCCAATTCTGGGAATGTTTCCATATTTTTACATTGAAAAAATTTAACATAATGTGGAACTCCACTTTCAAATTCCAAATTAATTTCTTCTGAACAAGATTATTTTTTATATTCTTCCCAATTTTCAATTGAATTTTCAGCTTCTATGGACTTAATCATAGAACAATTTTTATATAATGTTAGTTGTTAAACATTTCTAAACACATTGAATCCTGCCTATTGTTTCCCAAACATAAATATTATTTGAACATTAGGAACATCTATAACAGATCCTCTAGTGACAAAGAAGGGACAACCTATAATGATGGACACCACCTGGTCACACTCTATGTCTTGCACTAGAAAGTCAGCTGGTAGAAACAATTTTTCAACTCCAACCAATAAATCATCTCCAATATTTACTGGATGTGTGGATGAAAATTCAGCCACTTATTGGAAACAATTGGTGGGATGAAGGTCACCAAATCATAACTATTGAAACAATAATAAAGGGAGGATATTAATACTAGCACCTAAGTCATAGAGATAGTTCAATTGATCACTATTCCATAATTTCAAGGGGATGAAAAATATACCGCGGACTTTGAGATTGAGAGTGATTTTGTTTTGAAGAAAAACACTACACTGGGCATATATAGAAAATTAATTAAGTGTATTTTTGTTTGAAACAATTTTCTAATGATATTTCAAATAAGAATGAATTTTAATCAAGGCTTGGGCGAATGGGATATTCACTTGGAAGTTGGTCAGAAGCCTTAGAAAATGAAGAAGTTCAACCTTATTATTACTCTTAGGTTTTAAATTTTCTTGGAGAGGAATGGATGGGAATAGTAAATTAGAATCGAATTAATTTCCCCTATTTCTATAACAACTTTCTCTTTTCCATTATTCTTAATAGGTTTAGAAAAATTTTCATATTGTTTTTATAGTGAAAAATAATATTTTTTTTTCATTTTAAATAATCTTTTCCACAATTATAGATTATGTGTTCTATAATTTTTTTTCTAGATTCAAACTATTTATAATATTAGGAACTCCTAAGGTCTTTTATAGCTTTTATTTTATAATTCAATCCATTTCTTGTGACAATAACTATGACATTATCCATAGGGTTAATTTCATTTGTGTTAGGAATGTTTTAACTATCCTTAGATTTAATTTCTATAGATAATTATTCCATTATTATAACATTAGCTTCTGCTTTATCATATTCAGGTTGTTATTTTTAAGAATCAACCTTTTCCTCTTGAGAGTCGAATATTTTAATCATTTGATTTATTCTATTCAGAAATTCCCCCTAAAAAATTACCTTGGGAATTTGATGGATCACTCCTTTTTTGATTTTGTAATTGTTTTATAGGTTAGTTTTGGTAGCTAGGGGAAGCAGGATTTCCAATCACACCTTGTTCTTTCCATGATAATTTTGTATGGTTACTATAGACTTGTTTGTAATTATTCGAAATGGTATCTTTCTTGATAGGAATTCTAGGACTATAATTTTCAAAATGAAATTCTCTTTTTGAGATTGTATATCATCATTTTAAAAAATTCCAATGTTTCCAAAAATCCTATACTAAGAACACTAATCTCTGAGATATTGTTAATAGTTTTTACTTCTTACTCGGTTAACATTTTGTTTGTAATTTTGGTTCATTAAATATTTATGTTGATCTTTAATTTCAGAAATTTGTGAATGTTTATCTACTTCTAATCCATCGTTATTTCCAATTTTGTTCATTATCTTCGTCCTTTAATTTTTTGTTGAGAATTTAAAGTAAGGTTGAAATTTTTTCTCAATTACTCATCTATATTATCATTGTAATTTCTCCCAATAGATTGGTCAACAAGATTCTGACTAGAAGAGGTAAATCCTTTATAGAATGTGTACACGAGAACATGGTATGTGATCTGATGATGGGGACATCGCCTAAGAAGGTCCCAAAATCTATCCCAAGGCTCATTAAATGATTCCCCATCATATGGATGGAAACATGTTATTTTGGTTCTAAATTCACCTTTAGGTTTTTGGGGATAAAATTTCAATATAAAGGAATTATACACTTTCTCCCAGTTTTCAAAGACATTTTCAACTAGAATCTGAAATCAGTTTCTTGAATTCCATTTAAGGTAAAAGGGAAACACTCACATTCTTAGTTCATTATAAGTGAGTATTAGTAGTGATATATGTATACATGTGTTGTATAAGTATCTAATGAAGGATAATGAGTCTTTATTAGATACTACATTAAAATCAAAAAAAATTAAAGGTGAGACAGTTTTAACACAGATGTTCAGTCTCTAGGTGAACGTCTGATAAAAGTTGGGTTTATTGACACATGAGGGACCTAAAAATCTCTCATAATAAGCCTCTCGTTAAATAAATTATTTAATTATAGTTTAAAATTTTGTTTATTACTTTTAGGGAATCCTTAACATATGTTTTCCAATCCAAATTTGTCTTTCTTTTTAAGAGAACTGAAATGTTTATCAATTTTATGGTTGTAAGAATACCACCTATCTGTTGAAGATCTAGTTCTCATGAAGTAGACAGTAAAAATATATAATTTAGAAAAGAACACGTAAAAATATTTGAAGGAAGTAATTATAGTAATCAATAATAGCATATTGAAATAAATTTTTTTAAAAACGTTTTTCAGTATTTTTTTGAAAATTTGTATATGAATTTTATCTAAAATTATTTTATTTTCAAAAATGGTCGCATTAATCCTACCCCAAAAATCGATGCCAAAATGTTGAAATGCATGTCATTAATATGTTCCTAGTTTAATTATTTATAAAATCCTACTATAACTATTATAGTGGTAGTAGGGTATTGAACCCAACGGAAGGATGTGTACCAAAAGTTTTCAAAACTAAACCACTATATATAGTGGGTGAAAATATTTTTCAATTTTTCAACTGTTTTTTCTATACTAGTGAGGATCTAGTATAGAGGAGATAGTTTTATAGAATTTGAGATGACCAATAGTGATGGGTGACCTGTCATTGGATGAAGTCCAATGGTGGCTAATGACCAACCGCTAGATTAAGTCCAATGATGAAAGGCCAAAAACAAGATAAGAACATTATAAATAGTAATCAGAATTACATTATTTTACATTATTTTTTATTGAAAAAAATATTAAATGAAGTAATAATTTATTAAGAAATATATGAGAAGGATAGTTGATGATAACAAAAAGGAAGAACTAATATAAGATACAGGGTTTGAGAGAAAGTGATCAAGATAGATGCATGGGGAATTTAATCTAGCTGGGTTAAATGGGCTTCTTATTCTCATAAATTTTAATTAATTTTGAAACATTTGAAAATCGTTGGTTTAATTTACCTCTCTAGGAGATCAAACATGTATTTTGATGATTCTTGGATTTCACCACTCTAAGAAACATAAAAAATCAAGGAAATTTCAAGTAATTTCATTAGAATAAATCTTGTTGAATTATTCCATCATTTTTGAAATTAATGTTTAAGAAATGAGTCCATGAACATTCTCACTGAATGATCATGGAGATTTTAAATCAATAAAAAGAGGTGTGAAACAAATTTAATTTAATTAAGCACCAATCTCACTGATTAATTCGAATTCATTGGAAAAAATGACATGAATAATTGACTATAAATAAACCTAGTTGTTTTTAAACCCTGAGTAAAGAAAATTACCCAAGGTTCATTGAAAAATCGAGATAAAATAATTCTAATACATATTAAGGAAATAAATAATGGAGAATAATTCTCCCTTTAGAATATTCCTCATGACAAAGAATGTTTCTCTTCTCCTCCTGGTCTCTATCTCCAAAGTTAGGTCTAGATCTCCTAGTATCTAGATTCAATAAAATGAAAATGATGAATGATTCAATCTTTTCTTCATTCAAATTTTAATCTTTTATCATTCTCTAGTTGGTCACTGACGACATTCACCGACTCACCATGGTCTCTTTCAAGACATTGAAAGTGTGGTTTTGACGTATGGACTCCTTATCAAGTCTAAAAAGTCATCTAATCGGAAAGGATCAACAATTTCAATCTCGATACCTTTCTGATTGATTATGCATCTTCATAGTAAGGAGAAAAACATTAATAAAACATTAATTATAAAATAATATAATACAAGAATGAATTAATATTTAAAATTAGAATTAATATAATTATAAATATATATTTTAAATTGTTAGTAATTAATATTATAAAATAAATTTACATAAAAATTAATTATAAATTTTTATTAAAATAATTTATATTTTAAAAAATATAATTATTTTATATTAATATATTTAAATATTATCTTATTATTAATGGAATAATTTTTAATATAAATAAATTTTAAAAAATATAAACAATATAAACGTTAATGTTATTAGATTAAAATATAATTTAAAAAATCATGTTTATTTATTTTAAAATGGTTTTTTGGATATTATTATTATTTTACTTTTTTATTGATTTATTTTTTATTAATTATTATTATTATATTTGTTATCATTTTTTAATTCATTCTATTCTTTTTTTAACCCTCCTTCTGTGGGGGTGTTTCTTCTCCCATGAAGGAAGTTCAACTACATAGGGATCTTCTTAACTTCGACTGTAGCAATTCCAGTAATGGTGGTCAGTGAGGTTTGAATGAGGGGTGGATCATCAAGTGGTTGTTCGAGAGTAGATATTGGCTGGTTGATTTGGGTTGAATTGGGTAGGGTAGAGTGTGGCCTTCATTGGCGTCGACAATTGAATATTCACACCCAAACGACTGTAGTAGAAGCTTGAGCATGACATCGATAGGCATAATGGGATTCAAATTTATTAAAGTACCTGATGCATCTTTTGGCGGTACTTGTTAAACATTGGGCTTCTTTAGATATCGTTGCATATATGATTTGTTTTTGGTTCATCTAGCCATAATGGTGGTAGGCATATGTCTGGTTGTTTGTGGTTTTGTTTTGTTTCAAATAGGGATGACTAACCATGGATATGCCAGCAGTGGGTTGGTTGGCTGTGGGACTACGCTTTGTAGTGGTGACTGGTTACTTACTAGATGTGAGTCAAGCTTGTAAAAGGAAATGAAAATTGAAGGAGGAAGGTAGTAGTGGATGATTTTGGGCTTGGTATAGGTACCACTAAAATAGGGGAGGCGCTGGCGGGGCCTCAAGCTGGGGGTGAATCATGAGAACAGAGGAGTGGTGATTCATGGGAATAGAGGAGCGGTAATTAATTTGTGATGGTGGGTAAAATTTAGTGGATTCACCACTGAAATAGGTTAATGAAAGGTGGTGAGTCGAGTTGTGGTGGTACTAGCGGCATGAGGAGGCTAGCGATTACTCCATTGGCGGAAGAAGCTTCCAATACCTCATCCAGAGGAGGCTCATCTTAGTGGGGGCTGGTCAACTGGAGGAGAAGCTAGAGGAGACTTGTAGGCTAACCGTGATATATTTTTTTGATGCTCACGGTGGGTCACTTAATGATGGGTTGTCTGGTAGTGCCTCACTTGATGATGGACCATTTTTTTCTTTGTCCCAATAGTGGCTCATGATATAATTTCCTAACAGTGGGTCAATATCAACATATTTAAAAACAAATAACATTAATAAAAATATTAAAATTATAATTTATTAATGAATGAAAAATCCTAAAAATAACTCAGTAAATTAAATTAATAAAACACAAAAGAGAAATTAAATTAATAAAAATTTAATTCTATTAAATAATAAAATAAATTAAAAAACAGATTACTTAAAATTAAAAACAAAACATTAATTAGGACTAAGATTAAAATAAAAATAAAATAATTAATTATTAAAAACATTAATTAAAGTTGAATAAAAAATTAAATTCCGAATGATTAAAATTATAATTAAAGTGTGATTATTTATTTAATATTATAAAATAAAGAATAAAAAATATTAAAAGAAATAAATAAGTGATTTAAAATTAAATTAAAGTTCGATTAATTAGTTGAATATATAATTGATAAAATATTTAAAAAGAAATTGAAAAACATAAAATTAATATTTTAAAAGAAAAATATAAATATTAATAAAATAAAAAAGATTAAATAAATAGAAAAGATATTTAAAAAAATAATACTTAATTAAGAGTTGAAAATATGAATTAATAAATTCATCTACTAAATTAATAAATAAGATTTAATTAAAGAATAAGGATAAATATTATAATAAATTTAACGAAATAACAATTAAATGTTTTGGAAAATCAATTGATTTAAAGTCTCCATCACCCGGGTAGACTTGACTTGTCACCCAAGCCAATTCACCATAAGGGCTAAAGCATGTTCTTGATCCCCATATGATGGAAACTAGTAAAGAGGAATCAAAATATATAATAAGTCAGATTGATTTCACTCTTCAATAATTATAAATTACTATAAACTATTGAGAATCCTACATTTTATATCCATACATTGGATTTTCATGCATATCAAATAAATAGATACAAATAAATAAAAAATCCAACCATAGAAGAAACCAAGAAACATAAAATGAGGCATAATCAAAAAATATTATTACTTTCATCCAATAAAATACACAATCATAACTATCCAAAATAATTTTATAACATAAAAAGAATGAAAAAATGTGGATTCAAATATAGAATACACTGAGACAAGTTGACCAATAATTTTTCCCCAATAATAAAAGAACAACATGAACCATTGCATGAACTCCTCACATGACTCGTGGTCACTCAACATATCTCAAAATGTCAATCTATGAACATAATGAGAACTTTCTAACTAAGATCACAAACTAGGTTGTTAAAAAAATATAGGGTCTAGACACACAAAAACATCGAAGTGTATGTAGGGTTTGAGCTAATCAAGCCTATCTAGATTACAGCAAAGAGTCTATGCAATTAATTTTATTAAAAAATCATTAATTATAGTTTGATATAAAGTTTAAAATATATGTTTCACATGAAAGCATAAATAAAACAAATCACATGCTTTACCCTTTTAAAATAAATATCCTCATCTTTTCACTAAATGAAGGTGGAGCCATTAATTATAGTATAAAATCATTCAAAACTAGAAATGAAGATATTTAAGTTTGAAAAAAATACTAATCATTTCAAAACAATTTTTTCAAACCCCTTTTCAAACCCTTGATGCAAATTTTTTTTGAAAAAAAAACACTTTCACATTTAAATTATTTATTTGAAAACCATTTTTAAAAATAATTTTAAAGTAAACAATATCATAAAATAAAGGCTTCATGAAAAATGGGTACCATTATATCCTGGAATCATAATATAAATAAACAAAAAAATATAAGTGGTTCCATGAAACCAATAAGATCATGGGGATACAATACAAGTATGATGTAGGGATCCATTAATAGAATCATTAACTAGTCATTATGGGAAACTCCTCTATATTGAAATTAATAAAATCATAGTATCTCCAAACACTAAGTCAGCTATGTGAACATGTATATCATATCTCAATATTTCAATAACTAGTTGGGCCACATAATCCACTCATGTTGGGATGCATAATCTATCCCAATTTTCCTTCGAAAAAAACAAGGATAAAAACCCCTTTCAAGAACACAATCTAAAATGGGGTAACACTCATCTAGATTTTCTACAAACTAGGTTTCCCACGATATAACTCATTGGTGGTGAGAAAAAAAATAATAAAGTCATAAGCATGAATAATAAAACATAACTAATTAATCATATATCACCTCTAACACCCTCAAAATAAACACACCCATTTTATAACATAAAATAATTGAATAAAAATCACCAATTAACATCCCATAAATGGAGTGTAATTTTATTCAAGACATATAACCAATGGGATCAAAAATAGGGTGCACCATCATTTAAAACTACTTTTTATAATGTTCTTACTGATCATTTAAGTCCAATATGGTTAACCATATTATGAAACATCCTTTGGAAACACACAACGATCCATCACTTTAAACAATATTCAATACTTTAAAACAAATGTTTTTCTCCCTTAAGAGTCAATTAAAAACTAAAAAATATTTCAGATGAAACCAAATTTTATTAACATGGGTGGTGTTCTTTGGAAATAAAATATGGCCCAAAAACCATCATTTATCATCAAAACCATTTCAAAAGTGGCTCATAGGAAATTTTAAAAACACATGGCATATAGAATATTTTAATTAAAAATTAATACCAAACATATATTTAAAATAGTTTCCTATAAATATATAAAAATTTGGAAAAATTTCACACACTCTTCAAGGGTATTATATATTCACATTAATTCATAAGAAATAATTTAAAAAATGCGCAATCATTTCATAACATATTGAATAAAGTAATTTTACAAAAACACTTATCTCTTATAATAAGAAAACACTCTCCTTCAATGGAAAATGCCCAACCAAGTAAGATAAAATAATTTTAAAGAACCAATTAACTAGATCCACGTGATTAGAACCATCCAGATCCTTAAATTTGACCCACACAACTATTAAAGTTTGAGAGATAAAATAAAATAATGGGGAAATGGAATAAGGGAGAAGAAAAGATAAAAGAGGAATTAATTCGAAGAACCACTTTAAATTGAAGGAGTCTAAATTCAAAGAAAAATAGAGGATGACCCCCTTCATCTCTCTTATACATCAACCAAATGATAGGGGATGAAAAGAGGGCCAAACCCACTTAAAATCGAATAGGGGTAGTAATGGATAATAAAAAAACAAGGAACAAGTGTATCATGAAATGAAATTCCCTATCAGGGAATGATAAGCCTAACCCAAAGGTGAAAAAAATATGATACCATTACCCATGATCATGTCATAATATGGATTCTCTAATAATGATGTGAATAATCCTCCCATATGATTGATAGAATCAAGGTCAGTATACTAGAGTCGCGTCATGGAGTGACTTTACTGATTACAACATGACCTATATCCTCCCTTGAAGATCCTAAACACCTAAAAAATTGATGAAATTCCATAAAACTATGTTTTAGAGGGAACCATTATGGATATAAATGTAGATCATCTTAGATAAATTATCATGGTGTGACCTGATCTCATTATCTAGAATGTCAAATTAGATGTTTAGTTTTACTAGGATTTCTATAGTATATTTGGAACCCTAGGTCATCTCTTGATGGAGCCTCCGATCATTAATTTAAGAAAAAATCTTTTATTATCAAAATAAAAGGAAAATGAGATTTTGAAAACATGGGGTTTGATGATTTAAGAAGAAAATAGAAAAAGGAAAGTAATAAAACAAAGCAGAAATGAATAGAATTAATTAAGCATGATTAACCCAAGAAAATATCATGATTATCATCCTTCATTGATTTATGAGATAGGTTTATGATATTTTAATACCTTATCTATTAAACCTATAACTAGTATTTGACTTATTTTACACTGGGACACCTCCTAGGTTTCAGTCGAAAAAACAAAATGATTCACCAGATACCTCTGATGTTTTTGTAAATTATGTTCAAATTCAGAACAAAAAATCACCAATGAAACACTCAATGAACTTGATGAGGTATCCAAGTTTGAATGATATTTATTTTTGATACCATGAAATAATTGTACATGGACCTGAAAGTGTTTATGAGAGTTCAGCTGAGCAACATGAAATACACAAACACCGCAATTGAAAGGGGGGAAAAGAAGTGGTGAATGGTGTGTGAAACATCACACGAACGGGTACCCCCAAACATGATCATATGATTTGAGAATGACATACCATTACATAATTAAATTAAATAATAATATAAGATGATGAAAAACTAACATATTAAAATGGAATTGAAAATACCATTCGAATATTACAAACATAAAGGTTGGGATTTACATTATGTCCCCCTAGGTGATCACATGACGTTTAGAACTCCATGGGAGGAGAGAAAGAAAATGATGATGAATTAGAATCTGAAATGTCCAATAGAACTTCTAGGATTGATTATAATATTCCTTTGGGACTTAAAAATGGTAGAATCTTACCACATGGTCGAACCTATTAATGGGGTTCCCAAGGTTCCAATTTATAGGAAATGTGGGAGGTGGTTTTGGGTACCGTGATTTCAAGAAAATACATGGACCATAGTTTTGGGTTGCTAAAAAGTCTTAAATAAATTTTGAAAAAACTAAAAAGTTTTTTAAACACATATATAATATCTTTGCATAATGTTTTACATCATTTAGAGGTCTATAGGTCGAGATATTGATGAAAAAACACACACCACTTTTGAAATCATCATGATTCAGTGTTTTTGAAAGTTCAGTTCACTTGGGCCACTTAATCGCTGAATTGGGATTCGGTTTCTTCATAAGAGTTGTAAAATATTTAATTTTTGACTATCACACAAAATATTAGGCCATTTATATGAACTTATTTCTTGTAACTTGAAAAACAGTGGACAGTTCCTCATGGGATTCCACGCAATTTGGTCTGTTTTTCATCAACTTCATCCTGGGCACTCCAAATCACCTCCACATACAATGAAATTATACAAACAAGTGAAAGTACCCTTTTTAAAAGTTAATTTAAAAAATAATTGATTCAAACATTGATTATTTTTTTTAATTATAATTTACAATACAAAATCAATTTAATTCAGTGCTGTAAAGGGTGGACATGAATAGTGAATCATGGTGCGATCAAATCCCCATACCTAAACATTTTCACTCTTAGTTTAAGTCACATTTACAAAATTATTCATGTATATATTCCAAAATTCATGAATATTTAACATTAAATGAAAATTTTATTCATTAAATTAATGTGATCAAAGGAAAAACACACTGAAGAGTTATTCTCAATGATCATGGAAAAAAGGTGTCTCATAAATTGTATCAGAATAAAATTAAAAGAGATGCATGATACCATTATGAGTACAGAATTAAAAATTCAATAATTCCTATAAATCTCCATGTATTTTTTTGGAAACCATTCCATACTATTCTTTCCACTTTCTATCTGGTAAATATAGGTTATTTTAACATTCTTCTTCTTAAGTGATTTTTTCAACCGAACCTACGCTATATCTTTTGAAATCAAATTTCAGAACCCAATCACTTAATAATTCCTCAAAGTCAAAACTTAATCTCCCAACTTAGAAACCCCGATATGTTTAAAATTTCTTCACACCCTTCATTTATTTCTTTTTTTTTCAAAAGTTCAATTTGGAATAAATCTCACACTAATCACTCAACCTTTTTTTGATATCCTCATGAAAATAATTGTAATAGTTATAACAAGATCAAAGGTTGAGGAAGGTTGGTTTTTGACATACCCAAGAAACAACCTGTATTTCTGTGTTGTTGGTTTTTATTTATTTATTTTTTATTTTTGTGTTTTAAGAGCGTACAACAGTCAGATAACAGGGACACATGCATAGGTCAATCTGATAGAGTAATGAAACTGACTGGATAAGGAAAGAATGTATGGAAAAATCATTTTATAAAGATGATAAATATTAACCTAACTCATATTTACATTCTATAAATTAAAAAATTATCACAATTCATGGTTAGGTAAAAAATATGTGTGGAGATATTATGTGACACAATTTCACATAAACTACTCACACAAAGGGTACCACTCTTCTCAGCGGTTTCAAAGAGATACAACTGTTTATATCATAAAAAAATAACCCGTATACTTAAAATAACAACCCAATTTAAAATTCATGCTAAAACAAAAATTCCATCATTGAAACAAAACTTTTTGAATTTTGAAACAATATGAAATATAAAAATTCCTCATGCATTTTAAATAAATTTCATTATTAAGAGGGTATCATTTTCCATGAAAAAGTGGGCATCAAAAATTTATATTCCAGTATAAATGTTTGTTGGGGGGGGAGGGAAAATTGAAAATACCATTCAGTAATATAAAAAGAGAAAAATAATAAATACAAGTAAAATCACTAACTAACCCATGAATATAAACATCCCGACACACCTAATGGGTGCAATGCCCTCACTAAAATAATAGAAAATGTGGGAAGGATAAAACATGGTGGTATTTACTAGTATATTGATTCTTTAAGGTGGATTTACTCCACCAAATTATTTTGGAAAATCCTCATAAATGTGTTTAAGTATATTCTCATTAATGATAACAATTCGGCCACTCTGCTTATGAAAAAACTGTATTGCATGAAAAGGGTAAGCATTAGTAATAATACAAGGACCAATCCATCGGGAACGAAGATTACCTCAACCGAGCTTTATCTTATAATTGTACATGAGGACCTTCTCACCAATATTAAACATCCTCTGATGACTCATGTCATCATGGATATCCTTTTTCTTCTCTTTATAGAGTTAGGAGTTCTCATATACATCACACTGAATTTCATCCAAATCTTGAATCTTCAACTTTCTATGCTCACCAGCATCTGAGAGATTCACATTACATTGTTTAGCAACACAATATGCATGGTTCTCTACCTCCACTAGGAGGTGAAAATCCTTTCTAAAGAAAAATATTATATGGGGAAATTCTGATCGAGGTTTTAAAAGCTTTATGGTAGGCCCAAATTACATCATCCAAGTGAAAACTCCAATCTTTCATATTGAGTTGTAAATTTTTTTCCAAGATTATCTTATCTTATCGATTTGAGATTTCTACTTGGCCATTAGTTTGGGGGTGATATTAAATAGAGATTTATGAACAACCCTATACATATAGAGAAATATTTTCATGTTACAATTTCAAAAATGTAAACCCCATTCACTAATGATGAATCTATGCAAGCCAAACCTACTGAAAATCTAGGACCTCACAAAATAAACAACTACTTGAGAGTCATCGGTCCTTGTGACCTTTTCTTGCACCAATTTAGAGATATAGTCTATAGCTAATAAGATGTACCCAAATCCAAATTAATTTGGGAAATTATCCATGAAGCCAATGCCCAATGCATCGATGATTTCAGAAAAATAACATGGGTTGTTGGAGAGTATCATTACTCTTGGAGATATTCATGATGAAATGACATTGAGTACCTTACTTACAAAACTAATGTGAATTTCTATATAATGTAAACCAATAATGTCTTGAGTCATGGACCTTTCGAGATATATGTTGATATCCAATGTTTCCCCCATAAGTAAAAGTGCGACAGAATGTCAAAGTAGAGGTGAACACATGGTCAAGAACACACCAATGAACAACTGGGTCACTACAAATTCTCTAAAAATATAGGTCCTCCCAAATGTACCATTGAGAATCATACTTCAGTATATGGGATTGTGAGGTGCTGAAATCAGTGGGGACCCTATATGTTTCTAGAAAGTTTACAATGTCTGCATACTAAGGGTTAAGGTCCACAACATCACAAAGTTTCTAATGAGGGAATAATTCTACAATGGGGAGGGGTGAGTCAGCATGATGGTCCAGTGGTGGGAATATCTTACTAATGTGGTCATCTACGAAATTTTATACGCCTCTATTATTACGAATCCAACATTCAAACTCCTTAAGGAGGAACATCCACCATATGAGGCATGGATTAGCTTTCGGTTTCTTTAAGATAAAATGACGGGAATCATGATCAGAAAAGACAACGATTTTTGAACCAATATGATTTTGAAAAAAAATTCCATGGAAAAAACAATATAAAGAAGTAAATTTTCAGTGGTTCTGTAGTATTTTTGTGTAGGGTCAAGGGTATGTGAGGCATACACGATGACATGTGGAGACTTTTCAACCATTTATAATAAAACTTCACCAATTTAATAGTTAAAATCATCACACATAAGTTTGAAGGTGATATCACAACATGGTGGATGGATTATGGGTGGTGATGTGAGACTCCCTTTTAGTGAATTGAAAGAAACCTCACAAATTTTATCAAAAACAAAATTCACAATCCTTTTAAAAAAATTAAAATAGAAGAAGTACGATATTATGAAATTTTTTAATGAATCAGCGGAATAAACCAGCATGCCCCAAGAAGGATCAAACATCACAAACAGATTTTGGATATAGAATGCATGAAATTAATTCTATTATTGATTGATCCCCTTGAGTTCCCTAATTTTAAATAAAATTACCAGTAACTATCTCATTCTCAACCATGAAATGGAATTTCTCATAATTTAATATTAGATCTTTTTCAATGCAATGGCGTAGGACAGATCCTAGATGTGCCAAACAATCATCAAAGGAAGTTCCATTAACAATGAAATCATCCATAAAAACAGCAATGAAATTTTCAAGGTATTGAGAAAATATACTCAACATACAATGATGAATAGTACCAGGATCATTACATACACCAAAAGGCATCCTTCTGTATGAAAATGTGCCAAATAGATAGGTAAATGTGGTCTTTTCTTGATACTCAGGGGTTGTGTGGATTTGAAAATAACCCGAATAACCATCAAGGAAACAATAATGGGACTTACTAGCTAGTCTTTCCAACATTTGGTCAATGAAAGGTAGAGTAATGTCCTTTTTCATGGCTTGATTTAGTCGACAGTAGTCAATATAGGATCTCAAACTATTTTTCACATGTGTTGGAATAAATTCATTCATTTCATTTGAAACTACTATTATTCTATTTTTAGGCACAATTGGAAATGGGATAATGCATTTACTATCATATTTAGGATAAATGATCATATAAGTGAGTAATTTACAAGCTTCCAATTTTATCACTTCATGGAGAGTTAGATTCAATCAGCGTTGATCCAACCTTATGAGATTAGCCTAATTGTCTAAAAATATATGGTGCATACAAATAGATGGAATAATATTTTGAATATCATCTGTTGTCCATACTATCACATTTTTACCCTCTCTTAAGAGGTAGAGAAAATTTGATTCCTACTATGGAGAATTTTTTTTGGAAATAATGACAAGAAATTGGTTAATACCCTCAAGATAGGCATATTTTAAATTAGAAGGAAGTGGTTTTAGATCCAACATCAGTGGTTTTTGGATTGAGGGATGGGATGTCGTAGGATTTACGTCCATGAAACTATATATCTACTCATGTTTATTCTCTAAGGAAATAGAATCAATGGAAATGAGATATGCAGAATCATCGACAGTCATGGACACCTCAGAATGAACACACTCACAAATTAAATAAAAAAATTTACACTTTTTTGAACCCACACAACACTCAAAACATGAATCAAAACTCAAATAATCCAAGGGTGAAGAATAGAAAAATTAATCTGAGTATGGGTTGAGGAGAGAATGTTTATGTGCTTATGTTGTTAGAGAGAACTTCCATCGAATAGATAGGAAGAGTGGATTTCTCTTCAACAGGGTGTTTCATGGTGTTAAGAATTTTTAATCTTACCTTTTCTCCACTGAACTCCATAGAAAGTGTACCATACCCTTGAGGCTTGGTTCATATCTGGGAGGAGGAAGATTGTTATGAAAAGTTGAAGGATAAAAATGTATCATACCTTGGCCTTGTTAATATAAATTCTCCGTGGGGTACATTGAGTTTCCTCCTTCTCAGTATTGTGGTTGTGATTACCACCCAGGGTTTGGATTTGGCCTGAATGTTTCTTTCTTGTAAGGTGGTTATTGTTGGAATGGATTCCCAAGGAACAATACTGCACAGGAATCAGATGAATACTAAATTTGTGGGAACTAGTCAACAAAATGAGTGTTATCAAAACAAATACCACAATGTAATGGAACAAGGGGAGAGTTTGAATTACCTTATTCTTGAGATAATTTCCTTAAAAGGTTATGCATATCAAAAAGTTTATTATCATCAAGTGGCGGATCATCTGGCTTTGATTGAGTTTCCTGGAAATGCCCAAGTTTGGGTGCATGATATCACTTCTCTGAAGGCAGAAGGGGTTAATCTGATTAGAGGGGATGCCCTCGGCCTTCATCATTTCAGGCCTCCCTAGGCTTTTTGTTCTATTGTTGGAGGTTGTGGGTTAATGGTTGTTGGTTTGGGGTTCTGGCCTCTTTATTTTTAATAAAAAAAGTAACTTTGGATGGAACGACTTACCTCTTGAAATCCTCAGGTGGCTGAAATTTCTCGTGTACCAAATTGTTGTGCATTTTGAGCCATAATGCACTATGGGAAAAGGGTTATTTGCCACAGACCTTTTGCAATGGGAATAAATCTCACCTCAAAAGGTCCGTCCAAGAGGTTATTTGCGACGGGGGTAACATCCCGTCATAAATAACCAATTATTTGCGACGAGATTTCGTCTCCTGTCGCAACAAGTTTAGCACGGGTTGCGCGCCAAACCACGTGAAGGTTATTTGCGATGGTGGGATCCCTCCGTCGCAAATAGTTAAGTATTTGCGACGGACCCCATCGCAAATACCCGGTGGCGGTTAATAGTTTTTTTGCAACGGGATGTCGTCCCGTCGCAAAAGGTGTGCTGACATGGACTATTTGTGACGGGACCCGTCGCAAATACCTACGCCCGCATTAATTACTGTCAGCAGTTAAAAAGTATTTGCGACGGGCCCTGTCGTAAATACCCGGTGGCGATTAATAGCTTTTTATGAAACGATGTCGTCCCTTCGCAAAAGGTGTGTCAGAAGGGACTATTTGTGATGGGACCCATCACAAATAACTTTTTAACTACCGATAGTACTTAACGCGGGCGTAGGTATTTGCGACGGGTCCCGTCGCAAAAGATACTATTTGCGATGGGATACCCGTCGCAAATTATCCCGTCGTAAATAATCTAACCTATATATACCCACATCCGTTTTTCCTCTCATTCCTCTAAATTCTTAGATCCTGTTTCTCTCTAAACTCTGCTTTTAGAGGGAAAAATTTTCTAAGTTAATTTTTTGAGTCATGAAGAAGTTGTGAAGCCGTCTACATCAATAGAAAATCAGACTTTAAGCTATGTATGCTTTATTTAATTTATTATTTATTTCATCATTTATGTTAATTTTTATTATTGTTGATTAGTTGTAATTAAATTAAATTTAAATTGTTTTGTCACTAGTACTTATTTGTACTAATAAATTGAAATTTTTAGTACTAATTTTTAATAATTATTAGTAATTAATAATTATTAGTGATAACTAGTAATGTATATAATTAATTTGTAGTAATTAATAATAATTGGTAATAAATAGTAATAAATACTAATAATTAGTAATAAATAATAATAATAATTAATAAATATTAATAATGAGTAATAAATTGTAATAAATTTTCATAAATAGTAATAAATTTTAATAATTAGTAATAAATTATAATAATTTGTAATAAATTGTAATAATTTGTAATAAATTGTAATAATTAGTTATAAATTGTAATAATTAGTAATAAATTGTAATAATTAGTAATAAATACTAATAAATACTAATAATTACTAATAAATACTAATAATTAGAAATAATTAGGAATAATTAGTAATAATTAGAATTAATTAGCAATAATTAACAAATAATAGGAATAATTAGTAATAATTAGTAATAATTAGCAATAATTAGAAATAATTAGTAATAATTAGCAATAATTAGTAATAATTAGCAATAATAAGCAATAACTAGTAATAAATAGCAATAATTAGTAATAAATGAAAATAATTAGCAATAAATAGCAATAATTAGAAATAATTAGTAATAAATAGCAATAATTAGTAATAATTAGGAATAATTAGTAATAATTAGTAATAATTAGGAATAATTAGTAATAATTAGGAATAATTAGAAATAATTAGGAATAATTAGGAAGAATTACTAATAAATAGGAGTAAATTGTAATAATTAGTAATAAATTGTAATAATTAGTAATAATTAGTAATAATTGGTAATAATTAGTAATAATTAGTATTAATTAGTAATAATTAGTAATAATTAATAATAATTAGTAATAATTAGTAATAATTAGTAATAATTAGTAATAATTAGTTATAATTAGTAATAAATAGGAATAAATAGGAATAAATAGGAACAAATAGGAATAATTAGTAATAGTTAGAAATTAATAGGATTAGTTAGGAATAAATAAGAATACTTAGTAATAAATATGAATAATTAATAATAATTAGGAATAAATTGGAATAATTGATAATAATTAGTAATAAATTGTAATAATGAGTAATAAATTGTAATAATTAGTAATAAATTGTAATAATTATTAATAAATACTAATTATTACTAATTATTACTAATAATTAGCAATAATTAGAAATAATTATGAATAATTAGAAATAATTAGCAATAATTAGAAATAAATAGAAATAATTAGTAATAATTTGGAATAATTAGAAATAATTATTAATAATTAGCTATAATTAGGAATAATTAGAAATAATTAGCCATAATTAGTAATAAATAGAAATAATTAGTAATAAATAGAAATAATTAGCAATAATTAGGAATGATTAGTAATAATTAGTAATAATTAAGCATAATTAGTAATAAATAGGAGTAAATTGTAATAATTAGAACTAAATTGTAATAATTAGTAATAATTAGTAATAATTAGTAATAACTAGTAATAATTAGTAATAATTAGTAATAATTAGTAATAATTCGTAATTATTAGTAATAATTAGTATTAATTAGTAATAAATAGAAATAAATAGGAATAATAAGTAATAGTCAGTAAAAATTAGGAATAATTGGTAATAAATAATAATAGTTAGTAATAAATAAGAATATTTAGTAATAAATTAGAATAATTAGTAATAAATAGGAATAATAATAATAAATTGGAATAATTAGTAATAAATATGAATAATTAGTAATAAATATTAATAGTTAGTAATAAGTAGCAATCTTTGGTAATAAATAGTAATAGTTAGTAATAAATAGTAATAGTTAGTAATAAATAGGAATAGTTAGTAATAAATATGAATAATTAGTAATAAATAGGAATAATTAGTAATAAATAAGAATAATTAGTAATAAACTAGGAATAATTAGTAATAAATAGTAATAAATAGTAATAAATAGTAAGAATTAGTTAGGAACAGTTAGAAAGAAATTGTTTTAAATTTTAATAAATTTTAAGAACTTGGCACAATTTCTAGTGGATTGATTACATTCCTTTTGCTCGATGACTTTTCTCCTTTCAACTCTCATCGACTCAAAACATTATGAAAAATGTGCTGCTATATAGGAATATTCAATCTCGTGCATATGAGATTGGATATGCATTCATAGGATCATATTTTTTTATAATGTTTTTAGGTGGTGACAGTTGGAAGAAGACGATTCATCGATGAAAAGGGGGCTCTTTTGTCCGAAGGCTAATTTACTTGCATCTTTCTCACACTAAAATCACAATGAAGAATCTGCTTGGAGATACGCATATTCATTACCATACATACGAGAATGAATATGCGTACCTCCAACCAGATTTTTCATTGTGATTTCAGTGTGAGAAAGATGCAAGTAAATGAGCCGTCGGACAAAATATTAGCCGTAAATCCCCTGGAAATTGTGTCACCCTTAATTAATGGTAATTATTAAGAAGTATTAGTAATTTTTTTTTTCAGATCGTGTTTTTATAATTTCAAATTATTCAAAAATAGTGATGATTTTATATTTTGTATAAAAATATGGAACAAGGAAGTCGACGTCAGTCATTATTAGAGGACCACGCTTGGATAAATCAGTACAGAAATCCAAATGGTTCTGGTTTAAATCCTGTATATATTGAGGGTGTTGAAGCTTTATTAGAATTTTCATAATCAAAAATAGAATATGTTTTAGAAGGCGCAATTAAGTGTCCTTGTAAAAAATGTGCTCTGAGAACATTTGACACATTTGACAAGGTTGGGGGACATCTCTTGCGGTTTGGTTTTCTACTAGATTATGTTTTTTGGTATCAACACGGTGAACGTAGTTCCAGAGAAGATACTAATAACTTGATTCTGGATCCATCACAGTTCCAAAATTTAGTGCATGATGTTGCAGGTCCATATATTCAACAAAATGAAACTCACGATGATATTGATTTAACTCTTGAGTTAGCACCATCCGAATTTTATGAGTTGTTGAGGTCTAATGAGGATGCATTATATCCTGGTTGCAAGATAAGAAAATTAGAAGTGGTTGAAAAATTTATGGCTATTAAATCAGAAAATACAATGTCAAACAACTGTTTTGATTAGATATTTTCTTTGATTAAAACACTGTTACCTGACATAAATGTGTTTTCCGCAAATTACTATGAGAGTAAGAGGTTGGTGTGTAATCTAGGACTTATTTATCAGAAGATTCATGCATGTGAAAATGAAAACATCTTATATTCTGGTGAAAATGAGTCGTTAGATAGTTGTCCCACATGTGGAGAATCGAGGTATAAAGAATCTCAACCAAGGATGTCTGGATCGATTCCTATAAAACAGTTGAGATATTTCCCCCTTACACCCAGGCTACAACGTTTATTTATGTCTCATAACACAGCGTCTATGATTTCATGGCACAAAACCAATATTTCAACTGGTAAAAGCTTGAATCATCCATCTGATAGTGATTCATGGAAACATTTTGATCGCCTGCATCCATCTTTTTCTTTAGAAGCCCGAAACGCGTGATTGGGTCTTTCTACTGACGGTTTTTTTCTGTTTGGTTATTATGGTAGTCAGTATTCATGTTGGCCTGTCCTTATAAAATCGTACAATCTACCTCCATGGATGTTGATGAAGGAGCCCTGTATCTTTTTGACCTTATTAATCCCAGAACATCTGAAAAAGAATATTGATGGTTATTTGAAACCATTGATTGATGAGTTAAATTCATTAGGGAGTAATGGTGTTCGTACATATGATGTTGTTGCGAAACAAAATTTCACATTAAAAGATGCATTTATGTGGACGATTAATGACTTTTTGGCATATGGAATGTTATCTAGCTGAAGTACACATGGTTCGAAATCATGTACTTACTGTATGAAAGACAACAAAGATTTTATGCTCGTCAATGGAAAAGTACCTTGCTATTTTGAATGGAATTGCATATTTCTTCCAACCGATCATCATTTTTGAATGAACAAATATCATTTCAGAAAATGAAAAATTGAAAGGGATGAATATACAAATATAATCTCAGATATAGAGTTAAAATCAGTTGTATTTTCATTACCTCCCATCACATTTGGGCCAACAATAAACCAAAATAAAATTCATGGCTTCGGGAAAGAACATAATTGGATAAAACGTAGCATTTTTTGGGATCTCCCATATTGGTCTAATTTGTTGGTCCACCACATGTTGGATGTCATGCATATTGAGAAGAAATATTTTGATAATTTATTTCATACAGTTTTAGATACACCAGGTAAGACCAAAGATACTATATAAGCACTATTAGATGTTGCCCAAATTTGCAGGCGACCAGAACTTGAACTATTTAAAAATGTCAGATCACATAGGTTAATGAATCCAAAAGTAGCTTATACACTGTCCAAAGAGAGTTTCTTATTATTTTGTCATTGGATTACAGATTTGAGACTTTCAGATGGCTATGCTTCCAATTTGGGGAGATGTGTTAAGAATGGTCACATTATAGGATTAAAAAGCCATGATTGTCATGTTATAATGGAAATAATTATGCCGATTGGATTCAGAGGTTTGTTGAATTATATGATTTGGGATTCAATAACAGACATATCATATTTTTTTCGAGACATTTGTGCAGCATCAACAGACTACGATGCACTAATCAAGCTGTAAGAAGATGTTGCTGTAATTATATGTAAACTGGAAGAAATATTTCTGCCTGCTTTCTTTGACTCAATAAAACATCTGATATTACATTTTCCACATGAAGCTAAATGTGGAGGTCCAGTACAGTTTCGATTGATTTTTCTATTCGAGAGATACATGCAGAAATTGAAGAAAAAAGTACGTAACAAAGAATCAGTTGAAGGCTCAATTGTTGAAACTTATTTACAAGAGGACATTTCTTTTTTCTGCTCTCACTATTTTGAATCTGAATATCCCTAAAAAAACCACATGGGATAGAACGAGGGAAATGTTAATGATGAAATGTACAATCATTTATCAGTTTTTAATCATCTAAATATTGGCTTTGGTGGAGTTCAAGAACGATGGATTTCAAACGATGAACATCACAGAGCTCATACATATGTTCTGCTCAACTGTAAAGAAATGACAACATTTTTACCGTGAGTGATTCTATCACTTATTCTATAATTTCTGTTACAGTATGTAAACTTATTTTATTTTTAGGTTATATGATAATAATATCAAGAAACAACTTCCACAAATTACAGCAGCTGCTCTTGAAGAACACAAACAAAAAATTTTTCTCAATGGTTTCAAAAACTGGTAACATAAATTATTGATACTTTAATATAAATTCAGTTTACTATTTATTATATTGATTATTGTTTTCCAAATTTTCAGGTGTCTCAACATGCTGATAAAATTGATAAGCGACTGTGTATATTGAGTAACCCACCACCGAAAATGGTTAAATCTTATAATGCATATGCGATGAATGGTTTTCGATTTCATACACGTGTATATGGGGAATAGAAAAAACAATGAACAATGGAGTTTTTTTGAGAGGATCACACCATAGAGAAAATGAAGTTGACTTTTATGGCATTCTAGATGAAATTATTGAGCTATGTCATCATGGAAAAAATTACATAACATTTTTTAAATGTCGGTGGTTAGATACTGAGAGAGTATTGCGTGTTCATCCGACACATGGAATCGTCGATATTAAATATAAAAGTCTTCTTGCAGTAAATGAACCATTTTTACTAGATCAACATGCACATCAAATTTTTGACGCAAAGTACTGTGCTAATTCAAGAGACCTGAGTGATTGGTAGAGCATAATAAAAATGAAATCTCGGGAAAATAAATTTACTCAAACTGAATGTGGTTCCTCTAAAGTGGAAGGAATTCAAATTTTTAAAGAGACTAATCAAAATCCATATTTTTCACAAAGAAACGTGAATATCAATGATGAAATCCCACAATTAAGGGTCAATGGTGACAGAGATGTTAATGATGTTACAAATGAATTTGAAATGAAAAGGGATGGTGAAAGTGAAACTCATATAGATATTGATGATGCCGAGGAGGAGTATGAAGACATTGACATCGTCAGATATGAAGATAATGATGAAGGTGAACATTGTCATAGTTAAATGCTGGTTATGATCATAACAAATATATATATATATATATATAATAGTTATTCTAAACTATCTGATAACAAAAATCATTTTGTGTTTCAGATGGACTCTGATCTATTGCGTGAGTTAGAGGAGGCTGAGGCACCATGGGATTAGGGGGATGTGGGATCATCTGACCCTCAGCCTACTGGTGGTTCAGGAGGTACGTAGAGGGGCCGCGGTCTTGCACAACTGATGATTCCTGACCCTATCCCCGAGTGACGTCCATATATTGGCTTCGATCCACTCACACGAAGGTATGGTAACCTGTATATTTTTGTTAGATTTCACTAATTTATTTATATATATACTAATTGTTTGATTATTTATTCTTTTTCACAGTTTTTCGCATGTAGCTGTTGGACAGGGGAGCGCTATCTTGCGTAATTAATTTTCTCATCCATGGACCACATGGGTACATTTTCTCGTTGATGTGAAGCTTGACATATACAATCATTGGCTGGTACGTAAATAAATAATATTTATTTTGAAATTTATTTTGAAATTTATTTTATTAATAACATGATATTATAAATTATTTGTAGGGTTTATGCTATCCCATCGATGATATCATGCGTGAAGATATCCATGCAGCATGGGAGGTGGCTATGAGTGAGTGTTTGCATATGGTTTTTCACAATTTGAGAAAGATGACCATTAAGAAAGTATGAGCGAAAATATTTGATGAGTCATGTAGAGCCCACCGACCAGAGTACATTTCATCTTAGGTTTGGGATGGATTATGTGACCACTGGTTGGGTGGTGGATTTTAGAGGAGGTCTTCATTGGGTCGGCAGAACCGGGGGAGACATGAGGTGACACATCGAGCTGGTAGCCGTACATTCAATACGCATAGAGAGCATCTGATAAGTATTTTGTAAATATTTTATATAACTTCAAATATAAACAGTTTATTTTATATTCTAATAGGCAGTTGAGCATCCCGATATTATAGAGTACGATGTTTATCAGAGGATGTACAGTGATCTAGCCACTAGAGAGATTTGAGGTGATCGCCCACGTCAGATTGTGGTTAGTCTTAATCTGTTTTTCATTTTGACAATTAACTGCATATAATAATTTCCCAATTTTAATTTCAAATTAGAATTGAAGGACTCATATGAGGCTGTGACTTCTCCGACACAGGATGAGGGTCAAGATGTGGTGACTGATCAGACCAGTGCCCACTATTTCGACGAGGCAACATGGATGCAGGCAACTCAGTATGGCTTTGAGAGGGGCTGAGTAGTTGTTATCGACTCTCATGTGACTCCTGGTACTTATTATGGTACTACTGCGATGTCGGCATCCAGCTCGAGAGGATCTCATGGAGAGGCATCATCTCCTACCTTACAGTATCAGGAGCAGTTCCGAGCTCAGAATGACCTTATAGAGAGTTTGTCGAAGCAGCAAGAAGAGATTTGTCAGCAGCAGCAACAACGCGAGGAGGAGATGCATCGATGACAGTTGTAGCATCACAAGTAGATGGAGTACATGCGTCGTCTGACTCGTAGTTTATGGATGAAGTTTCCTCCACCAGCTCTTTCAGCTCCTCCACCTCCTCCAGAAGACGACCCGAGTGATTTTTTATATAAAAAACATTTGAATTTAACATTTTTTAATATTAACTATTTACAGTTTCTATCTTTGATATCGGTTTGAATGTTACATAATTTAATTTTTAATATTTTATGATTTTTTTGTGAATATTGAGAAATTTAATTATTTTTTATTTTTTTATTATTTTAATAATATTAATATTATTGTTTCATTAATCACAATTTTATTAAATATATATATTCATTGTTATGATTTTTAATGTATGTTTATTTTACTAATAATAATAATTATAATAATAATATTATTTTATGAATTTTTTTTTTATTTTTTTTGTGAATATTGAGAATTTTAATATTTTTAATATTTTTTATAATTTTAATAACAGTAAAATTAATTTTTCAATAATCATAATAATATTTTATGATATATTTTTTTTTGAATATTGATAATTTTAATATTTTTTATTTTTTTATTATTTTAATAATATTAAAATAAATTTTTCAATAATAATAAATTTTTTAATTTTTTTTAAATTTATTTGTTATTTGTGACGGGATCTATTGCGACGGATTCCCGTCACAAATATCCTAAATATTTTTTTAATAAAAGGTATTTGTGATGGGATTACAGGCCAATCGCAAATAGTATTTGCGACGGGCCTGTCGCAAATAGTCTAAATAAATATTTTCAAAAAAGTATTTATGACTGGCCCATTGCAAAAAATTATATACATATATATATAAAGTATAAAATCGGAGACTTATTTGTGACGGTGAAGTTTCCCATCGCAAATAATATTTTTTGCGACGCCGTTTTCTACAAATAGCTATTTACAATGGGACCCCGTCGCTAATGCTAATTTACGACGGGATCCCGTCGCAAATAACCCATCAAAAATACCTAGAATTCTAGTAGTAGTGGCCATTAAGTCACAAGCAGTGTAAGGAGTTTTATCAACTAAGGCACCACTAGCTACAATATCGATCATACCAAGTTCTATGGGAAAAATTCCCTCACAGAAGTATTGAATTAGAAAATTTTCACAATTTTAGTGGTGGGGGACACATGAGAAAAGTCTTTTTAATATCTCCCAATATTCATGGAGGGTATATCCTTGTGATTGATTAATTCCATAATTTTTTTATTGATTCAGTTCGGGAGGCTGGGAAGAACTTATCTAGAAAAAGTCTTTTCAGGTCATTATATCCCCCAATTGTGGTAGGAAGACAATATAATAATTATTTGTCTACACCATCAAGGGATAAAGTGGAGACCCTAAACGTAATGAGGTCCTCAAATATATTTTGGGGTTTCAGGGGGGAGAACACTATATGAAACTGCTTAACAAGTTTGTGAGGGTCCTCACCAGGAAAACTATGGAATTTAGGAAAAAAAAGTCAATGAGGCCTGATATTATATTAAATTTGGATGCTTTATTAGAATATTGTATGTACACAGGTAGGTGTTCCATATCTAGGGTTGTCAGTTCATTTAAATTTCAGTTATTTATGGCAATGTTTTCATGGGTTTTATTTTGTTCAATTTTTGATTGGTTTAGGACCACTTGAGGTTCCACAAGGGGTTCTTCATTGTTACTTTAATTTTATACTCTAGATGACCTAATTTTAGAGTGAAGTGACTTTTCAATTTTAGGGTAAAATTCTAGTAGTGTTTCTTTTACAGATCTTGTCATGCAATAATGACGTCCAATATAAATATTTGTTTGTTTGATTTTATGTTATTTTTTTATTTTTTCATGGGAGATGAATAAAATGAAAAAACTTAATAATAATTAACATAGATAAGAAAAGACAATTTTATACTATATAATTAGATAGAAAGGGCGAGAAGAAGAGATATAGAGAGAAACTCAAACAAAAAATTAAAACAAAGACAACAAAAAGGGAGGGGGATATTGAAAAGAGTACTAATAAATAAGTTAAATAAATAAATAAAATGAAATAAAAAAGTGATGTTGGTTCCCTGTTAATATCTACAAAATATGATTGTGTTGTTGAGCATATCAAGTTAGATGCTTAGTTTAACTAGAATTTCTGTAATTTATCAGGAACCCTTGGTCATCTCTCGATGGAGAATCATAACATTAATTTAAGAAAAAGGTTTTGATTATGAAAATTAAAAGGACATGGGACTTTGAAAACATGTGGTTTTATGATTTAAGAAGACAATATAAAAATGAAATAAATAAAACAAAGCAAAAATGAATAAAATTCATTAAGTGTGATCAACCTAGAAAAATATCGTGATTCTCATCCTTCATCGCTTCAAGAGACAGTGTTATAGTATTTTAATACCTGGTTTGTAAAAACTATAAATACGATAGTACTATGTTTACAGTAGGATACCTTCTAGAGTTGATTCAAAAACACAAAATTATTCACCGAATACCAATGATGATTTGGTAAATTGTGTTCAAATTTATAGCTGAAACTCACTAAGTAAGCACTCAATGAACTCGATGTTCTATCCAGGTTTGTTTTATATTAATTTGTGATTCCATAAAATTAATGTACATGTACTCGATATTATTTATGAGAGTTCAATTGACCAATATGAACCACACAAACACCTCAATTTGAAAGGGGGAAGAATAAGTGGTGAACGGTGTGTGGAATACAACATGAATAGGCACCCCCAATATGATCATATGAGTTGATAATTACATACTAACACAAAAATCAATTAAATAATAAGATAGGATGATTAAAAATATCATAAAGACCAGAAATTAAAAATATCATTCAAATATTACAGTCATGAATCTTGGGATTTACATCACATTCCCCCGGGTGATCAAAATGAATTTATAACTCCATGGGAGGAGAGAAATAAAATGATGATGAAGTAGAACCTCCCATAGACTCTAAATTATAGGATTGAGTAGAATAATCATTTAGGACCGAAAACAGAAGCACCTTACCTTCTGGTCAATCCTACAAATGGGGTGGCCAAGGTTCTAATTAATAACAATGTGTAGGTGGTTTTGGGCACCCTGATTTTGAGAAACCACGTAGCATATGGTTTTTGGTGACCAGAAAGACATAAATAACTTTTGAAAAAACTAAAAAATTGTTTCCCCACATCATGACTATCTCCACATAATGTTTTGAATCATTTGGAGGATGAAATATCTATATATGGAATAAACACAACACACCACTTTTTTACTTCATGAAGATTCAGTTTCATGGATAGATCAGTTAGGTTGGTCCACTTAATATCATAATATGGTTTGGTTATCTTCATAATAGTTGTAACCCATTCATTGTTGGACTGGAACACAAAATATCAGCCCATTTGGAAGCAAGGGTTTCGCGGAACATGAAAAACAATGGACATGTGTTCATGGGCTCTCATGAAATTTGGTCCATTTTTCTTCAACTTTATCCTGAGCCCTCCAAATCACCTCCAATTACTATTAAATTATGTAGAAAAGTAATATTAACATTTTTATAGTGGTTATCAAAATAATTGATTCAAAAATAGAGTTAAATTTGATATAATAACTTGAATTAACAATGCAAAAAAAGTTTAATTCAGTAATAGTGAATCATGATGTGATCAAAACCCACTACAGATTTAGTGTGACCTACTATAGTATAAAAAAAGAACTTTAAAACACTATAAATTCTTAAAATTTTCAAATAAATAAAAAATTAAATAATATCACATACCACAATAACATGGGGGAGTCACAATTCTCTCCATAATTCCACTTTATATCACAAAAAATTCATGATTAAATGTGTAAGAAATGAAAAATAAAAACTTCAATTCCTAAAATTAGTGGTGGTAGGGTTTTGGAAAAACTCAAAAAAAATTAGTGATTAAAGGTCACTAGGAAATGAAAAATTCCTAAAAAGTAATCGAAATAAATCTTTAATATCACCAAACATCTCTAAGAAAAATTCAAAACATTATCCATGAGACACACAACTCAAAGTTCAATAAGGGCTGAAATATTTCTCCCCATAGTGAAAAATTCATTTAAAATAGTTAGATAGGAGATAAATTCTTTCATATGAAACATATCACCACAACAAGAATGTTTACCCAAATTTATTCACTAGAAAAGATAATCCTACATCAACTAAAAATAACCATCCAAGAAAGGAAACCCATCTTAAAGGAATACCTAAAAATCTACGCCAACCAATCCACCAACATCCCATAACATAAAGAAGAGAAATATACATCCATACAAACATGCCTAAATAATGAACAACCTAGGATATAACCTATATGCATGAAAATAACTTGAAAATACCGCATAAATTTCACTCACAAAACCCTTATAAAATTTTAAACTGATGTAATACAAATGGGAATATTCTTAAACAAGGTAGCATTTAGAGAACAATCCAGACCATTATAACACCCATCCAATTAACCCAGTCATGTACCTAGGAATTCCCATGAGAAAATAATAAAAATCCAAGTCTCATTCCATAGACAACATTGAATAAAAACCTCAAAATACATAAAAAATAAATGAGGCATGACCATTAATTTAAATAATCAACACCTCTCTAAATAATGGTGGAGAAAAAACACAAATAATGTTTGAAAACAATATTACCTAAAATCTCAACCTACTCTAAACTCAACGAGTTTAATTCTAAAATTAATGATCACCCATGTCCCGACTATGTCTAAGAATCCCTCTTAATTACTTCCTACCATGATATGAGTCAAATCTTAGCATAGCTGATCTGATATTGAAATGAAGACCTCTATAAAAGAAATAATCTTTTTAAAATTCACCAGTGACTAGTTTGTGAGAAAATAACATCAAATTCATAAAATGATTGAAATATACCTTTACTTATTACTCAACATTTTCAATGCTCATAAAATAATAGCCTTCACATCTAAGGTTCAAAGGTTTTCAAATGAATTGATGTTTTACTAAATCTCTCTAACCAATCTATCATCTCAAGTAGACCTTGATCATTGAATAAAATAGATGAGTGATTATTCCTGATGGCCATGAACACTAGAGTAATCAAGTATACCACACTATTTTATGTCTTGGTAGAGTCAATAGTTGGAAAATATACACTTAAATGACTAGGAGAGTCACCTTATGTATCATCTCTTAATATAGAATTCCAAATTACATTGAGATCATTCTGGGAGGATGACATAGTCTATAAATTCATTATATTTTCTTCATATTCCATTCATTTTTTTCTATTATAATTATTCATTAACTAAGTTTCAATGAGTTTTGGAATTAAAGTGCCATGTAGTCTATTTAAGAGAATATTTTTTAAACTTTCCAAATTCGGAATTTGATTCACTTAATTAGTTTTTGGAAAAATTGGAATGAATGGATACTTATTATCCTTTATTTTATATTTTTAATGACTTGGGACATTGACGTGACATTGGATATCATGATTGATAATAAAAATACTAAATAAAGTGGTTATTATTGCAGGATTGTTATGGATTCATCTTCCCCATGAATTAATGAGAAATTTTCAATGGAATAAGTGTGTATGATTCATTTGGATCTATGTAAGTGCCATTTTTTGATTGCTTATGGGTCATATACTCTTAAATATGATTCATTTCCTTTGCATATATGTAAATATTCTCTATATAAGTGTCATATATAACCTCAAAATCAGTCATCCTACACTGAAAATGTGTCTTCTTTCACTTACATATAAGTTATTATTGGCCATGTATGTGTTATTTTCTAATGTGTATGTGTTATGCATTTTTTAAAATTAGTCAAAAGATAATCCCAAAAAAGGATTAAAAACAAGGAAAGATATAATAAAACATTTTATTAGATACTTTTGTAACATTACAATTTACCCCTGAGAAAAAATGATCTAGAACTTGTCGTAGAGGTGGTCATGATGTCTCATGAAGATATATATCATGATTTGAAGGATGAAGATTGAAACAGAGAGGACCATTCCATGGTATATTCATGACAACTATTTTGAGATTCCATTGATGATGGAAGTTGTCTGATATCCACTACAAATTGCTCCACATCATAGAACACACCATAGTGTTGTTGTTTTTCATGCATAAATGGAATGTGAATTAGAATCTTTTTAGAGAATTTAAATAGAGAAGAAGAAAAATTCAAATATCAAATGTATGAAATAATTCTGAGTCATCTGATGGATCTATAGGAAGAGTTTGAATAAAAGAAAGACCAAGGAAAATAAATTTTAATGTATAGATTTTTTGAACATGAATTTAGAAAATAATGGAAATTAAAAAACCATATTAACATGATGATAAGAATTTATATTCTATGAATAAGAAAAAAGAGGGGATCTGGTAGGGATTTCTGTGAGGAGGCAAGGGCTCAGATATTATTTCTATTCTTTTTTACCATTGATTTATTTTATTATTATTTTTCACTTGTACTATATTATTTTATTATTTTCCTCTCGTCATTATTACCCTTCATATAATGGTATAATCCTCATATGATTTGTTATGGGAAGGTCCTCATTTTGTAATGCTTGATATTTCACACTTTAATTAATAAAAATATATCTTTCTTGTTAACTTGTTTAAATATTTAGTATTTGTTCTTAATAGTAGATTTGATTATGTTTTATTTAATTATATTTATTATTATTTTTTTGATGATGATCCATAATCTCTATCTATTAATTCCTCCCAAATATATGATGAAATATTCAAGGGCTGAGTAATGACGTGATCAATGATTATATATACATGTGAAAGGGTAGTGGATACTCTTAGACTATTTAGGAAGAAAAAGAACTAATTTTGCAGTGCCTAAGTCAACCGAGAGAGATTTACTATAACAATTTCATACATAGTAAAGAGGGTGGAAAGAGTTGATATTTTATATATGTATATCCTCACTAGAACCATTTCTACATGGGTGAGAGGTGAAGCAATTTTGGATCCACTAACATACCAATTGATAAGAAGACGATTTATATAATTGAGAGAGTGGGATAATAATACATTTGGAAAACCAAACCTAACCCTATTAACCTTTCATCATCATCATTTTCAATTTTTTTTTGTATTGGATTAATTTCTATTCAAAACCACAATAATTTAGAAACAACCCTTTTATAATAAAAAGTGGATCATGATTTTATGCACTCATATCTAGAGAACCATAGGGTTACCCTTTATAAATATATATAACCAAGAAAATTATTTCTCTTACAACACCCCATGATAAGTGTGCATTAGAGGTACACCTAAATAACCTAAAACATTAGATCAAACCATTATTTCAACCTAAATCCACTAAAACAATCCTTACATAACTGAAGGATTAAACCCAAAAACAAAAATAACCAAGGAACAAATACACTACCATAATTACATTTCGTTAAAATCATCAACATCTAGTTAAAAATTTGAAAACTCATTTCAAAAAGGAAATAAATGATGTAAAAACATGCCAAATCATTTTAAAAACTAAATAAAATACATTTCACAAATATATAAGGAGATAAAACACTAAATCCCATACCGAGGAGTCTAAAAAATTTATACAAAACCCACTTTCATTTAAAAATGTTTTTATAAGAATCCCCACCCTTTTCAAAAATACTGTAAAAATTCCATAATAAATCCTAATGATTTTCCAATCAATTCATGAAAGGAAAAAAATCGTTTTCAAATAATGAAAAAAATATAGTATTAACATCAAAACATTTCATTACATTTATTTAAAAAAATGTATTTCAAAGTCAAAGATAAACAACATTCACACAAGAAAAACCTTTTAACCATAAGTTTGAACAACACAAAAACATCATAAAACCCTATTTGATCTATCTAAAACAAATGGAATTCACCTTAGGATCTATTATAAATCAATATAGGTATAAATAATTACTAGAGGGTGGGGGGGGGGGGTAGAAGTAGGTTAAATCTAGCCACATGGTTTTGCCGACCATGTGAAAAATGTGTGATGGATTTGGAAAAGTTTCCAAGACAACATGATTAATATACTATGTGAGCTAACTATGAAACATTGTATCATTTATAATACCACCCAAAAACCTAAGGAAAATACAAAAATTATCTGATATAACTCAACAGTGATCAAAGTATCATAAAAATAGTCTAAATATTCAAATTTAGGACTAACATCCTAAATAACCATGGTAACTCATGTTTTTTAATGAAAGGCAGTGATCAAAAACCTACTCATATGAGAAAAATTGAATTCCAATAGTCCATTATTTATACTAAAAGACTTAAAAAAACAGAAGAGGGCTACAAAATAACATAATCATTTCAAAAACCTAGTCTTTGATAGAATTTTATAACCAATCATCCCTAGGTTGACTTGACCCGTCACCCAAACCAATCCTCTACAAGGCTTGAGGTTCCTTCACGGTCTCTACAGGATGGAAACAAGTGTATGAGCATCAAATGATACTACCTATGGGAATTTTTTCAACCCTGAATAACAATAAAATATAAAAAATACCAAAAATATAGCATGTTAAATCTATACATTGATCTTCCTTTCATATCAAATAAACATATATGAATAAATAAATAATTCAACTATGACATAATCTAAGGAAAATACAATAAGATATAATCAATGAAATAAATTACTCTTATGTAGGAATATAAACAACTATAACCAACCAACATAATTTTATAAATTACAAAAAAAAATGAGGATATAAATATAGAATATAGTTTTCCAAATTGGCCGATTCACAAATATCCCGAAAATTAATTAAAAACCTATTCCATCACACAAAAATATCTACAAAACCCATATCTATTCCCCAAATCTTACCAAATCCATCAAAAATCCAATATGAACATCCCAACTGAGATAAAAAACTAGGACCTTGAAATTAAACACAAGGCCACATGCATACAAACACTTGTGTGTATACAGGGCATGATCTAATCAAGACCAAAAAATTTCACTGAGGAGTCTATACAGTTCGTTTTATGAAACATGACAATTATCTTCAATGTTAGTTCCACTACCATTTAAATAATTTAATTTATATTTCCGGGTCAATTTCGTCCCAAATATCATAATGTTGAACCACATATTCAATCTAGTTATTCTACTCCCTAGACCTTTACTAATACTTACCCAGTAAAAGACCCTATTCAGTAGGACCAAACAATTATTGGGTGTTCCCTTGGTTTTATATTTTTCCTACCTATATAAATGTTTGTAATCTCAACCTCAAACCTCCTACAACTTTATTTTACCTAGTAATATGGAAATACTCAATAACAACTCATTACCCTCATTAAAAGGATTTGTTTTTTTCTTTTGAGGACCATCAACAACATCAGACCTATACTCTTGAATAATGAATGAATCTTATTCTTGAGAGGATTTTATTTCAATATGTGTTTCTACAACTTGAGAAATATTTTCCAAATTAGGATTCTCAGTATTATCAATTACATTCCCTTGAACATGAGATCTTTCAACCTGAGTTCATAGTGTAGTAGCCTTAGACTTTTCCACAAATGTAGTACACTTTTAATATTCCTGAATAAGAATGAAAAACCTACCTCATTATACATGGTTTTATAAGCAACATTACCTCTCACATTACCTTTAAAATGAGTTTCTTCATCCTAAGTTCCTTTTTTTCATATAAATTTCCTCAAATATATCAAAATTTTAAATTAGGGTGCTTCCTTATGTAGCTACAACTTCTTAAAAACCTGTATATTTTGATCATAAGTAGCAGTTTCTATATTAATATGAACAATTTCCTTGTGCATTACATTAAAAACATTCTTTATATTTTCATGAAATAGTTTAGTTCACTACCCATTAGAGAGAAAAAGGAATAAATTAACTTAATATGTTAATTTTCTTGGAGTGGTAAATAATTTTTCAAACCAATAAAAAAAAGTAGTTTATCAAATAAAATATTCATAAAAATATACCATCAATAGTTTAAAGAATAAAATTATCTATAAAATTTGATCTAATGTAAATTTTAACTAGAACCCTAGAATAATGTCCTAAGTGAGCATATTTTTTCTCCTTGTCCATTCATAGTGGAATTCTAACCAATAAATCTGTATCAAATTGAATATTTAGATACCCTAAAATCCAGATGAGCCTAGAAATTCGAGCAAAAACCTAGACCTAGTTATCACTGAAAATAAATGAATTAAATATATAATCCCATTCTTTATTATATAGGGTTCCTATCTTCAATGGAATAGATTCATATCCCCAAGCACTCAATTTGTGATAATCAGTGGGGGAAAATGTTAAAAATTCCTCTACCCATAGTTTTTTTTTCCAATTTGTGAGTCCCCAAGAAGTAGAAAGTTAACTTACCAAATCTACCATTATATATGGGTTGATCCTTTAACAAACCCCTCATAATGATAAAATGTAGACATAACTTGAGAATTTTTTCAAGCCCCTATTAAACTTTCTAGAATGGGATTTTTATCCATTTCTAATAATCCTATTAGGAATGGTTTCTTGAAATGAGAATAAGATATATTTAAGAATAATTATATTTTCATGGGTTTCCCCATTATTGTTCTAATGCATATTTAGATTACTTTAGAGTACAAACACTCCCATTAGGACCAATAAATCGTCATCAATCCAATAGGCCTTCAACCTCTTATCTAATGTGTCAAGGAAAGGCCATCAAAGCATACAATCCCTAGTCGCCATAGAATCATCTCAATCTCCAATCTTCCCAAATCTCCATCACCCCAAACTATATATAAATTATAACTATAAATTACAAATATATAAGAAATTTATATATTATTCCATACATAATTTTCTAAAGAATATTTACTAAGAAAATATTATTTAAATGAGGGAAATATACTATGAAGAAAGTAATTTTCAAACTCTATAAGGAATAAATTGAGAATTAATAATTGAAAAGGTCATGAATAATTTTTTAAATAATCATAGATAAAAAAATTAAATATAGATGAAGTAGAATTAGAAATATATAAAAATATTCAAAATTAAAATTAAAATTAAGGATAAAACAGTAGTAAAATACAATATAATTCTCCCTAAAACATCATATTAAATAACTAAGAGAATTATGAAAGGGTATTAAAATACCATGGAATAAGTAGACAATATTGTAAGTGTCATACAATTGGTATAAAATATATTTCATAAAATAAGATAGATAAAGAAGAAACAATTAAAATCATTATAGAGAATATTGAGGAAGATTCACCTTACAATATCATATTCACTCAAGGATAGTATTGTGAATGTGCATATAAATACCAATATAATAAGGAAATAGTATAAACGAATATATTAAAATTTTAGAATAAATATCACATAACGAAATATTAATGAAGGAGAGATAATTGACTTCAAAAAAGGGAATATCAAGAAAGATTCCTTGTACAATATCATGGTCAATCAAAGAGTAAATAGTGTAAGGGAATGTACATACATTTAAAAAATATCACAATAAAATAATTTTCATTAAAATTGAATAATATAGAATTCTTAAATTTGCAGAGATACAGATTATACAATTTAAATCTAAAAAGGGGGATCGAGGAAGATTACCCTTACACTATCCCAGTCAACAAAAGTCAGAACAGAGAAAGAGATTAAATAAAAATAAATGAAGATAAATATAAATAATATATATATAGGTATTTATATTAAAAAATATAGATGAATAATTGTGAATTGAAACTAATAAAGTGATCATTAAGGATGATTTTGGTTACATCCAGTCCAAAATATCTTAAATGTTTATCGATCATACCATGTAACAAAGTTTCATTTATTATATATGTGATATAGAAACTTATTTTAATTTATTTCCAATTAATTTTATTCATTAATATTAATAAAATATTTATTTATTACTTATTTATATATGATACGAGTTACTTAAATTAACTCATTCTATATTTCTCATGATCACAGTAATGTTAGACTTGTTTTTTAGTTAAATTTCATGAGATATTAACCTCTATAATAGTGAATTAAAATTTTCCATAAAAATCCAATGAGTTATTATGTACCAAAGGAATCAAATTAAAGAAATAATTCAATCTATCTTGATCAACATTTCATGGTTTGTTTATTTAGAAAGGTTTTATTAATAATGATGTTTTGTTTTAATCATTATTTTCAATTAAAATATAATACTCCATACCAATAAATATAAAATAAATTAGTCAAAATAAAAAAATAAATTTACTCATTAACTAATTTTTATTAATTTTCAATGATAATAATGATGATCACATGGGATAATCACCCATGTAGGTTGTTAAACCAACAAAAAAATCGAAATATTATAAAGTAGAATTTAAAATAAGGAAAAATCATTATATTATGGAATAAATATTATATATATATATTTTTTAAAATTATCTTTTTTATATGATTATTAGTTATAATAAAGAAAAATTCTAATAGAAGAGTAAAGAGAAGAGTTTTGGTTAGATCGATTACCACTTAGAATATAATTGCCCTTCACTTGTACTTATATTACTTGAATCTTTAAAAAAATTTTACAAAAATATTCTCATCAAAAATTATATTGATTTAATAGAGATATTTTTTTTCATATTATATAGTGGATTTTTAATTTTATGTGCCATTTGAAAAGGGTGAAATAGATGTCCTTTTTATAAATGAATGTATGTGTTTTTTTTAAATAATCATTACTTGATGGTTATGAAATGAAATTTTATATGGATAGTTACCTAAACTAGAATAAATTGAAGTAAATTTATTAATTAATAAATTATAATGATATATATTTTAATTTTTATGCATTTAGTTTCACATTTTACATATACCATATTTTACCTTATTCACTATTTATTGTAATATTTCTGTATTTACTTTGGTAATATATTTTTTAAAAAATAATTTTTTCTATATTACTTAATTTACCTGTCTCGATTCAAAAAATTCCATCTATCTTATTAAAATAAATATATGTATGTAATAGTTTTAATTAACAAGTAAAAGATTATAATCCCTCCAAAAAACATGTTCAATTTTAAAAAATTCTTTTTTTATGAATAATAAAATCTAATATGTTTCCATTTTCATCTATTATTCAGAAATTATATATATTCATATTTGTCAAAAATGTTATTTTTAATGATTATTATATATTTTAAAGCTTTTCATAGGGATTATATATCAGTTATAACAACTATATTTTATTCATTTACTATATATACACATAATGATTATATATATACCCAAAAACTATGTATTGGTCACTTTACTCTCATATATTCTTATATATTTCTTCATAAAACTTCTTAATTTTTTTTCACATTTCTTTATTTATTTTTAAAAAATTTATATCGCATTTCTGGAATTTTTTCTTTATATAATGATTCTTGCAGGTATAATACGTTTTGAAGACAACAAACCATTGGATTTATATCTCGTAGTTTTGAATTTATTTTACTTACTGCCAATTATAATTTCTTATATTTATTAAAAAATATATATTTAAAAGGAACAATTAAAATAATAATATAATAAAATAAATTTTTTATTTGTTTTACATTTTGGTTCAATCATTATGATGCTAAAAATAAAATTGCTTTATTTAATCATGAATAAAACATCAATTCATTACACCATTAATGTTTAGACAATATTGTGGAAATATATTACCATTATCCTACTCACCCTAAAAAAAACAACACATAAGAAAATTACTTTAGAGTGAACCAATGAATTTTAATGATTTAGGTCTTGATGAGTGCTAGATTCCATAAGGAATATAACACTTATTTTCTTTGATGGTTCTATAAATATCCATATAATTATTTAATATTAATTTAAAACATTTTCCATTATATCATAGGAAATTAATAATTTTTTTGTGCTTATAGAGTCTCAATTTATGTGTCCCATGCACATTAAACAAATTCAAAACATAAAAGCACATAATATATATCAAAATCGTAATCAATAATTTCCATTATTCACTTTTGATAAAATAATTACATATAATATTTTAAAATATAGAAAAAATATTTCAAATTAAAATAGTCCATAAATATCTATTAATGGCATGGACTAAAAACATAAGATAAAAATTCAAATATTAAGTATGGAGAAACTAATGGACATCCTATATGTTTTTAATATAGAATAAGTTCCCTTTCCAATTGGAAGTTAAAAAATTTAAAAAATATATAGAAAAGATATTGAGAGAGATTACTATTTTAGTTTTGATATTAAATATATATATATATAATAAAAAATAATAAAAAATTGATTAGAAATTAAAAAAAACTTCACTGAAATAGTGGTTTCCATATTTATACTCTAAGCCATTATCTTTGTTTGAAAATATGTTTGAGGATGGATTACTGTACTCATACAAACTCAATGTAAAATTCACACTGCATTAATTTTCATATACATGTATTTAATCACGAATCATGATCATATAAAATAGTTTCTGTCACTATATAAAACAACACCACTTCCTTAACATATAGTCTAAATAAATATTACAAAAAGATCTATGAATTGATCGATAAAGAAAGATCAAACTTCATTAATCGATTAATAAATTAATAATAATAAAACCTATATAATCATGAGGTAATACTATTACGAAGTTCATTGACATATCTTCTAATTTGTAATTCAAAATATGTAATATAAGTAAGTAAAAAACAGGTTCTTGATGCTCAAAATTTTCCTTCCCATTGGGAAAGAAAAATGTATATACATTTATTTAAACATGTTTTTATATAGGATACCAAACCCCCCTTAAATATATGATTCATGTTTTATAAACCAGGATTTATAAATAATGAAGAGCTATGAAACTCATGAAAAAAAATCCTCTCATATATACTTAGGAACTTATAATAATTTATAAAATATAATATGATGAATTTCCCTTCTATTTAACTGCATGGGTAATCTTTATAAATAATAATCTCTCTATAACTCTGTTTAGGATTTCCAAGATGAGACTTAACCTATCTCAATGATAAAGATAATTCACCTTTCATCTAATATAGGAAACATTTACAATCAACTTTTGAGTCAATGAATTAGTTGTTCTATTTTTTCTAGAAATAACAATACACTCATATGAACATGATTTAACTTAAATTTTAAATTTAGTTATTATTTATGTGTAAAATTAAATTTTGGTCATTTAAATACAAAAAAAATTATGGGTTTTGAAAATCACATAGTCTAAATTTTCCCGATAGATTACATTCACTGTATTCAAGTGCACTATAGTGATGGAAAATTAACTCATCAGTAGATGAAGCGACACTCTTAGTTCATTGGTATATGAGAAATTTATCTCTGATTCTATTAAAACCAACTCATATATTTTAAGAATATGACTATATAAATTTGTTACAATGATTTCTATAAATAGTTATTGAACATCAAGTGTTAAAAGAACAAAAAAATAGATGAAGACAACTTGAGAAAAATTAAAATAAATTTATTTCTTCAACAACATATTGACTAAGTGAAAATATGATTATTTTACTTTTTGAGTGTTTACTAAGAAACTATTCTTGTGAATATTTTTAATAAATTACATAGTATTTCTCTAATTATTGATATTTTACTAATCTTTCATGATCGAGGGCTTATTGGGATAGGATGGCACAGTCTTTATTGATCCTGTGTGATCAGGGGATTACATGGATAGGGATAAAAATAGTTTGGGGATTGAATAGTCTACCTAAAAATAGGTTAAGTTGAAGGTTTCAATGGATAAGAAGATATGATACCTTTTGGTTTGTTAAATATCATGGAGACCTGTAGTCATGTTTATTGATTACATTACTGTTGTGGTTAAAACACATGGTTTTAACAATAAATTTTAAAGAGTATTTTTTTTTGTAAAATAATAATCTATGCATTATTTTAAATTACCACAATATTCATTTTTGAATTATTTTTATAATATGTTTTATTTTTCACTTCTTTAGATTATTTTTTTTTATTTTTCTAAACTTTAAAATAAATTATTTTTACTATGATAAATATATTTCATATAGTTTATATTTTCACTATATATGTTAATTTAACTCTTATCTTTTATTTTATTGGTATTTCATAAATTCGATCAATTTAATACCCAAAGGTTGGAAAATTGTATTTTCTTTAAAAAAATTAAAATTCACCCCCTCTTGTAGCTTAATTACATTAAATCCTTAGGAAATATTTGTACATCCTATCATGGATTTACTAGGTTCTTAGATTGAATTGATTTATTTTTGACCGACACTATCATTAAATATCAAACTATTCTACATTTTTTTTAAAATTTCTAAATTTTCATCAAATTTTCATCTTGGTTTCTATGTAACAACTATGTTGATAAAGGAATGATTTATTTTTCATGGTTTGTTTTTTGATAGGAACATTATAAAATTAAAATATAACATGACCACCTAATTTTTTATGAATCATATTATAATTATTGGTGTGATCGTATGAATAATTTAATAGTTAACACCATAATTGAAAACCTTATTATGTGTATTGGGTGTTATAAAGTTTTAGAGAAATAAACATTAACTTTTTATCATGTGGAATATAGAGACCCTAGACTTTTACATATAATATTACATGATTTTAAGCATAATTATACATCAGAGTACAAGCCAAGGATCGTATATTCTAGTATCATGGAATACTAGGTACATAAAACTAAAAACATGGGACTAAATAAAACATTTTTTTATTTAGACTTCAAATTGAGCTCTTAACTTCCATTTTCTTCAACAATATTCATAGGGTACCTTGGGGAACACATGAACAAAGGGATGAGATAAATAACCCAGTATGGGAATAACTATAATAATAAAGAGTTAGCACATGGGATAGAAGGCATGACATGATGATATAAAAATGCATGTAACATATGGAATCATAACATATAAACATGGAAACATATATACATGGAGTCATAGTAAAGTGCAAGTAACATGAAAAAATAATTTTTTCATGAGTCAAGGCTAACTACCAAGACTATTGAACATGGTAGCACAAGCCATTGTTAACCGCCAAGACCGTCGCACATTGTAGCACAAGATAAGGCTAACCGCCAAAGCAAACCACCAAGACCATCAGACATAACGTTTCATGAGACTCAAATTTACCCAATTCATTGGAGTGATATCAAGGATCACCCATCTTATCATGTTCATGAATATTCATTTTACATATAAATTCATACATAAACAATCATAAACATAAGGGCACCCATGAGAAAAAAGGGTGTCATAATTATGTAATAAAGCATAATTAATGGGCATATCATACAAGTGTCCCTGGAAAAAAATAATTAAAACATACATGTACATTGATAAGTTAAAATAATCCTATAACGTGGTAATTGATGTCAAACATGAAAGAAGAGTATTTGAAGAATTTTAGCCTTAAAACATTTTAGTGGGGTCTTAAAGAAAGTTCTAACAAGAATTTAAAATAGAAAATGGAATGAAATTTTATTTAAAACAAGAAGTGAAACAAGAAATGTTTAATAATAATAAATTTTATTTTATAAACACAAATGTGTCTTAAAATATAAGGTACAATGCACTTGAAATTGGTTACAAATTTGGGAAGTTCCCTTAAAATAGATTTTCTTATCGGAAAGTATTGAGGGGGGAATCATTTAAAAACATGTTTCTTCTTGAAAGATAGTGATGAATGGATATTGATACCGGCGTTTTGAGAGAATAAACATCATTTATAATTTGTACATAAAAAGATAAGATAACTTAATTTGGTATATGGAAGTTAAGGCAACCTGAAGGAACAAATGAGGTTCATGTAGAATCCCTTACGGATTATTGGCAACGTATCAGGTTAACTTAAGAGGGATTAATGAGAGAGAAAGGGGTTTATCACAAGTTATAAATCATGAGGGATGTATTTGGGAGGTGATAAATTATACCCCATCATTAGTGATTACACATAAAATGTCATAACATAAAGGACATTCTTGAATAAAAGTGAAATAGAGAGGATCCCTTACCTTAAGTCTGATGGTGTTATCCACTTAATATTAATGACCTGAATAATAAAATATGGTTCATTAATTAATAATTATAGATCCTATTCTATAAGTAAAATATTTATTATAATTTTTTTAAGTTCATTCATGACCTTTTTGATGGGTTAATTGGTTCAATTTCATTGTTCAGGTCCGTTTGTTTTCTTTTTTTTTTGACGACCAGTTTACTTATTTTCATGAATAGAGAATCATGTAAAATGGGGATTTTTGTCCAGAATTGGAGTTATATTTTATTATTGATCATAAATAAGGTGAAATGTCTTGTAAATTTAATTTGATTACTTGGAGTGAGGTTCAATCATTACAGAAAACATTAACGATAAACACTTGGAATTATTTTGGTTATTTTTCTAATAATTAACTAGTTTTGAATTATTATTTTATATCATGTGTTAAAAAGGATTCCAGAATATATCATAAAATAAAATACATTTTTAGTAGTCTGGTTCAACCATAAAAATGCTTCCATGACCAGAATCGAATATGTTAAAAGAAATTGAAAAACCATCGTCCTTGAATGTGGTAAATTAATACGTCTCAGATTGTGTCTTTACAACTAGTATAAATGAAGTGTAAAGTAGAGATGATAATAACTTATCAAATTATCATAAAAACATTCCATTACATGTAAGGTACTAGAGTTTTCATAAAATTTTGATGAGGAGAGGTGAGGATAGAAATGAAAACAAATGAACTTGAAAAGAAAGTAAATGAAATGAAAGGAGGAATTTACCTCTTGAATCAATATTCGTTAAGAGACTCTCAGGGGAGGGGATTTAGTATTTTTAGGAAACCGAGGGCAGATGTATGTGAGGGAGAATCATGGGAAAATATTTGAGCAGAATTTAGGGAAGGAACAAGGCTTGAGAGGAGTGAATATAAGAGGGGAGTGTGGGTGGTTTTAATAGTGGAGAAGAGCAGGGGTTTCATAATATTTAATTCCTTAGTTTATTAATTTTTCTAAAGACCGTAAATAGTGATGATTCCATGAAAAAAATATTATTATGTTCATGTGAGTTTGAACCAATTGGGTTTACATCAGCAGAACATCATCCTTGACCCTATAAATCATGTATTTGGATTTATTTTCAAATTATTGTATTTTACTATTCATAAAAATTCATGTATTTTAGAAAAAGACCAAAGAAATCACTCTAACCATTTTTTTGTGTGTATAATAAATAAATGAAATCCAATTTTGAAAAATAGTTTTCTAAATATGATTAATTTATTTTTTAATTAAAATCATATTTTACTTGAAAATATAGATTTTAAAAGTATAAGTGACTTTATAATGATTTCAAAAATTACATAAGATATTATAAAATTATTTTAAAACCAGATGAAATAAAAAATTTAATTTAAGAACACCTTTTAGGAAAATAATTTTTCTTGTTAATTAATTAATTAATTATAATTAAATATTTATGACTTACAAAAATACCAATACATTTACTATGGTCATATTATCACTTATAAGATGCCTAAATTTTATTTATACATCCATGGGTGAGGTTACTATTATTTTAGACAATTTACTATCTATAAGGGTCATATTACTTTTCATAAGGGATGATTGCTATTCATAAGGGTAGGTTTCTATTCAACAAAAATTATGTTTGTTCCATTAGACTAGAAACATCTTACTGATCGCAACCATGGATGTTAGATTTTTGATATTAAAATCACAGAGGTGAAAGTATTATTTTTAAAGGTCACATAGCACTTAATAGTTCCTTGTGTTGTAATTTCATGTGATTATATGACATAATTATAAGAATAGAATTTCCATTGATAAAACATTGGGTCATTACATTATTCTCCCCTTATGAAATTTCTCCCTCAAATTTTTTTTTACACTCTAAGACAGAAATAAGTGTGGGTACTTTTCCTTCATTTACTCCTCTAGTTCCCATGTTACCTCTTTGTACTTATGGATCCACCATAGTACTTTGACCAGGTGAGTAGTCTTATTACATAGAACTTTATCTCCACAATCCATGATCTTCATTGGATGCTCCTCGTAAGAAAGATCATCCTACAACTATACCACCTCTGAAGAGAGTACATGTGAAGGATCTGACATGTACATCCTTAAGATGGATACATGAAATACATCATGTACTTTGGACATAAAAGGTGTAAGTGCTCGTCGATAGGCCACAGCCCCGATACGATCAAGAATCTCAAAGGGGTCGATGTACCTGGGACTTAGATTTCCTTTCTTAGAAAATATCATGACCTTAATCCATGGAGATATGCATAGGGAAACCATGTATCCAACTTTTAACTCAAGGTCTCATCAAAAATTATTTCCATAACTTGTTTTTCAACTTTGGGTCACCTTGATGTGCTACAGAATGGTTTTCTTATTCTCCACTATTTCTTTGACCATTTCATGACATATTAGCTTACGCTCATTGACTTCATCCCAACAAACCGGTGTTCTGTCCCTTTTCCCATACATGGATTTTTATGGTTCCATTCAGACGCTTTAGTGGGAAATGTTGTTATATGAGAATTAGACCAGTGGAAGATTTTGGTCCCATCCTCCTTTGAATTCCATAGAACATTCTCTCAACATATCTTCTAGTGCTTGACTAGTCCTCTCAGATTGGCCATCATTTTGAGGATGATAGGCCATACTAAAGTTCAGTTTAGTGCTTAGAGCATGTTGGATACTTTCCCAAAACCTCAAGGGGAATATCAGATCTCGATCAGATAAAATAGATAGTGGTACTCAATTAAGCATTACCACCTCTCTGATATATATCTATGCAATTTTATCCAATGATAAGTCCTCTCAAATCATGATAAAGTTAGAAGTCTTTGTAAGACAATCCACAATGACCCATATAGTAATGTTTCTTATCAATGTCCTTTGAAGTCCTGTAACAAAGTCCATGATTATATTCTCCCACTTCCATGTGGGTATGGGTATTGGTTGCATAATCCCCTTAGAATTTTATTTTTCAGCCTTTAATTTTTGACACACCAGGAACTTTGATGTATATTCAAGAGTCTTCTTCTTCATATTGTCCCACCAAAAGTTCTCTCAGAGATCTGGACACATCTTTGTGCTCCCTAGGTGAATAGAGAAGGTTGAGCTATGTGCATCATTAAAAAGATCCTTCTTTATCTTAGGAATGGATGGTACACATAATCTTGACCCAAATTTTACAACTCCTTCCTCCTCAATCTTGAACTCCGAGGATTTTCCATTTCTAACAGCCTCCAACCATGTTATGATTTCCTCATCTGTTCTTTGAGTATCCATTATTTTCTCCGTGAGGGATGGTCGATTGATCATTTGAGGAAGTATTGATGATGTTACTCCCTTAATTATCCCCATTTCCATCCTCTAAAAATATAATAATATTTTACCCTTTTCAATTCTCATCATTGATAAATTTTCCGGATCCTTTCTACTTAGAGCATCCACAACCTTATTTGCCTTACCGGGATGTTAGTGGATTGAGAAGTCATAATCCTTGATGAGCTCTAACCATCTTCATTGGAACATATTAAGTGATTTTTGTGTGAATATATATTTTAGACTCTTTTGATCTGTATATATCTCACACTTCTCCCCATAGATATATTGCTGCCATATTTTTAATGCAAAGATCACAAACGCCAACTCCAAATCACACACAAGATAGTTTTTCTCATTGATTTTCAATTGCCTTGAGTAGTAGGATATCACTTTATCATTTTTCATCAGAACACAACCTAATACCTTCTTTGAAGAATTACTGTACACCACCCAGAGTTCTACAATTATTAGGAGTGTGAGTATTGGTGTAGTGATAAGCCTCTTTTCCAACTCCTTAAAAAATCATCAAATTCTTGAGTCTAGACAAACATTACTCCATTACATGTCAGATTTTTCATTGGGTTTGACAATAATGAAAGGTTCTTCCCAAATCGTCGATAATACCTAGCTAGACCCAGAAAGTTATAGATCTTCATTACAGATGTTTTCCTGAGCCACTCTTCAATTTCCTTCGTCATTGAATGCTCTACAGACATACCTTTGCTGGTGATAACATGCCCCAAGAATGATACTTCCTACATCTAGAACTCACATTTAATATACTTTTCATAAAAATTATCCCTTCTCAAAGTCTTCACCAAAGTATTCAAATGCTCCTCATGTTACTCCTTTCTCTTGGAGTATATCTGAATAGCATCGATAAAGACAACCAAAAATTTGTCCAGGTAATCTATAAAGACTCTATTTATTAAATCCATGATTTTTTTTGGAGAATTAGGTACTCCGAAGGGCACCACTATGAACTCATAGTGTCCATACCTCGTTCGAAAGGCAGTCTTGGGAATATCTTCCTTCCTCACCTTTAATTAGTGACATCCCAACTGAAGGTCCAACTAAGAGAAATAACTAGCCCCACAAAGATGATTGAACAATTTGTCTATCCATGGAAGGGGATACTTGTTCTTTATCATTATTTTACTGAGCTCATGATAATAAATGCAGAGGCACATTGGTCCATCCTTATTCTTGATGAATAGGACATGAACACCCCATAGAGAAGCACCCAGGTGTATAAAACCCTTCTCCAGATTCTACTGTAACTACTTATTCATCTCTTCTAGATATATAGTTTTCAATCAGTAATGTGTCTTTGATATTGGTAGAGATCTAGGAATAAGTTCAATTAATAAATCTACCTCTCTATCAGGAGGAAGACTAGGAAACACTTCCAAGAATATATCAGTGTAATCCCTCAGGATGGGCATGTCTTCAAGTGATATTCTCTCTTTCATCTCAATCATCTTATCTAGACATTAATTCTTATAAGTAATCAATATCCTACATGAGAAAATTATTTTAAATAAGATTCATTTTTATAATTCCACTTGTAAATAATTGGATGATTATTCGGGATTTGAAGAGTGATCTCCCTCTCCAAATAGTTGATGCTAGATTTGTATAAAGATAGGAAATCCATATCCAAGAGAGAATAGAACTCCACAAAATAAGTGTGATGATATTTTTTTGGAGGTTAATTCCAAAAAATGTTAACCAGGGAGGATTTATAAACCAAAGACTCAATAATTTTCCCATTCACTATTCCCACAGATAACTTATGCTCTAAATTTTGAGGTGGTGTTTGAATAGTTATACTATAGTTTCATGATATGAAATAATATGTAGAACCATAACAAAATACTAAATTTTATATTATTGAATAAATAACTAGAATACCTTTCACCACATCATTTTCTTACTCCACCTTAGCAGTAATGATAGCATAATCAATTCCTTTTTTCCTTGGAGGATGTTGTTGATTGCCTCTGAAAACCCTTAGCTTAGGGAATTTTTTTTCATTATGCCCATGATCCTTGAAGTTGTAACACTGCAATACAGGATGACTGTTGATGTGAAACTTCCTTTATACTTCCAAAATAACATGATTGTTTATATCCCATCAGCAGTTTTAAGCCATATGTCCTAACATTCCATATTAGAAGCAATTCATGGTTCCCTTTAGATAGTTTCCAAGATTCTTCTTCCCATAATTTTAACATGTGGGATGGTAAGGCTTCATTCCATCACAAATTTTATTTTTGGAACCGACCACATTAGATTCCATTTTCCTCGTTTTGTCATTCGTCCCACAATACCACTGAGAGTCTCCGATCTCCATTTCAACCTTAAGGGTACAACAAACAATCTACTCATTACTGTCAAAGTTTCGAATCACCATATATTTTTGTATACATGGATTTAGTCCACTAATGAACTGATCCACCATGCTTTTGGTGTTCATAACAAAGCCAGAGGCATACCTTGCAACCCTTGTGAGGTGTTCCTCATACACCTTGATAGATTCATCTTCTTTATGCAAGAGTCTGAGGAACTCTATTTTCATCTTGAGATGGTGGGTTTAGGGGAAATATTTATTGACACCATTTAATTTAATTCCTCCCATTCCATCAAATCAATTTTCTCTTAGGACATTATATTATTGATCAGTGTCTATGATTGATCAGATTCTCCATAAAAATAATAGACTACCAGTACAACTTTCTCTTCTTCTAAGAACTAGAGGATAGAGAATATCATTTCAATATAGTTAATCCATAGTTCCATGAGGAGGGGATCATAAGAACCACTAAACATGGGATGCCTTTTCTTCACGAAGGATTATACAACAATTTACTCTTTCCTTGGAGGTGGAGAGAATTCCACATGATTCAAGTTATTATTCATAACATGATCCATCTCTTCAAGTACTGTCATGAATTTTTGATCACCCATTCCCATTATATCAGGCATATCATTAGGGAAGTAATCACATTCCCAATCACAATGATTTTTGGAACACATTATTTTATTTGTATCCATTAACTAAGAAAAATAACATACAATTAGAGGGGTTGAATAATTATCTACTGAGCATAAAAAGGAAAGATTTAACATAAATGGATAAACTTGTAAAGGATAAGTATATCCTAACCCATTATTCCCTAGGTTTAAATCTTGGTTATCCTTGATAAATTTCAAAACTTATATTCTTATGAGATTTTTTTTCATTCCCTTAATAATTGATTTTACCAAGATCATGAATTTACCAAAGCATATCCCCCGGAAGTGTCAAACCAAGAGTATAACAAGGCCCATTGTCATACACTAGTTCCCATTTGAGTCTAGATCAATGTAGTGTTTTCAAGTTTTATCCCTATATACATTTGTTCTAGAGCCACCTCTACCTATTTTATCCATACATGGATGTATTTTTTTGATAAACCACTTACTCTATATTTACCAAAATATAGTGATGTTTTCTTATATTTAGTATCATCCATAATGTTATTACTAGATTGATCTATTCATAATATCCAAAAAAACTATACCATCATCTGATACCAACTATAGTTACGCTATCCTTTTACATATAAAATTACACAATTTTAAGAATAATTATACAATAGAGTACATGCCAAGGATCATAAAATCTAGTGTCTTGGAAGACTAGGTACATAAAACTGAAAACATGGAACTAAATAAGACATTTATTTATTTAATATTCAAATTAAGATCCTAACTTCCACAGTGTTCAAACATCTACATAGGGTACCCTAGCAAACACATGAAAATAGGGATGAGGTAAATAGTCTAGTAGGGGAATAACCATCCAAACAAATCATTAGCACATGGGATATATGGCATGAAATGATGATATAAAAAGGAATGTAACATATGGAATCATAACATATAAACATGGAATAATTGAAACATGTAGTCATAGTAATGTGGAATAAACATAAAACATTACTTTATCATGATTCAAGGCTAAGTGCTAATACCGTTTCACATGGTAGCACAATCCAACGCTAACCTCCAAGACCGTCACACATAATAGCACATGCCAAGTCTAACCGCTAAGACCTTCGCACATAATGTCTCTTGAGACTCAAATTTACCCAATGCATTGGAGTGTTATCTTATTACACCCATCTTAACATGTTCATGAATATTCTTCCCACATATAAAATCATACATAAACTATCATAAACATAAGGGCACCTAAGGAAAGAAATGGGTGTCATAATCATGTAATAAAGAATAATAAATGAGAGAATCATACAAGTGTCCATGAAGGAAAGGAATTAAAAAATACATGTACACTTATAATGTTATATAATAATATAACTTGGTATGTGATTTCAAAAATTAATGAAGATTATTAAAATAATTTCATCATTAAAACATTTTAGTGAGGTTTTAAGAAAAATTCAAATGAGCATTTAAAATAGAAAAGGGAACGATAATTTATATTAAAACAAAAGTAATACAATAAGGTGTTCATAATAAGAACATTGGTTTTGTAAGAAAATGTGTCTTAAAACATATGGTAGAGTGCACTTGAAATTAGTTATGCATTTAGGAAGTTCCCTTAAAACGAGGTTACTTATCAGAAAGTATTAAGGAGTGAATCATTAAAAGAAATGTATATCCTTGAAAGAGAATGATGAATGGATATTGATACATGAGTTTGGAGAGTATAAACAGAATTTATAATATGTACATAACAATATAAGATAAATTAATTTTAGTAAAAGTAAGATAAGGCAACCCGAAGGAAGAATGGAGGTTTAGGTAGAATCCCTTACGGATTATCAGCATGGTATCAGGTGTACATAAGAAAAATTAATGAGAGATAAAGGGGTTTATAATCACTTATAAATCACGAGGGAAGTATGGGGAGGTGTAAAGTCATACCCAATAATTAGGGATTACACATAAAATGACATAACATTGAAGACATTATTGAATAAAAGTGAAATAGAGAGGATCCCTTACCCCATGTCCGATGGTGTTCTCCACTTGATATAAATTACTTGAATAATAAAATTAGGTTCATTAATTAATAAATTAAGAACATATTATATATGAAAATATTTATTATAACCTTTTAATTTTCATTTATAACCTTTTGGATGAGTTAGGTTATTTAATTTCATTGTTTGGGTCCATTTTTTTTCTTGTTTTTTACGATCGGTTTACGTATTTTCATGAACGGAGAATCATGTTAAATGGGGATGGTTTTCTAGAATTAGATTTATATTTTATTATTGAACATACATAATCTTACAAGGGTTTAAATTTAATTTGGTTACCTGGACTGAAGTTGAATCATTACATAAAAAATTAATGATAACGCTTGGATTAATTTGGTGATTTTTGTCATAACTAAGTTGTTTTGTATTATTGTTTTACATAATGTGTGAGAAAGGGTAAAAAAACATTAAATAAGATAAAATAAATATTTAATAGTCTGGTTCAACCATAAAAATGGTTTCATGACCATAATTGAAGATGGTAAGATAAATTTAAAACTCATCATCCTTGAATGTGGTAAATTAACACATCTCGGATGGTGTCTTTAATTCTAGTCTAAAAGAAGAGTAAATGAGAGATTATAATAAATTATTACATTTTCATAAAAAATCCCAGTAAATGTAAGGTAATGGAGTTCTCATAACATTTGGATGAGGATAGGTAAGGATGGAAAAGAAAACAAATGAACTTGAAAAGAAAGTAAAAGAATAAAAAAGTGGAATTTACCTCTTGAATTAATCTTCCATGAGAGCCACTTAAGAGGAAAGGATTTGGCCTTTTGAGGAGAAAAAGGGATGAAGGGAAATGAGGGAGATGATTGGGGAGAGATTTTTGAAGAATTTAGGGAATGAAAAAGGCTTTAGAGGAGTGAAAAAAAGCAGGGAGTGTGGGTTTTTTATAGTGGTGAAGAGGAGGGTTTTCATAATATTTAATTCCTTAGTTTATTAATTTCCACCAAGACCAGAAATAGTGATGATTCCATGACCAAAAATAGTAATAAGTGAATGTGAGTTTGAAACAATTGGGCTTAAATTAGTAGAAATTCATCCATGACCTTATAAATAATGTATTTAACTTAATTTGAAAATTATTGTTTTTTACTATTCATAAAAAAATTCAAGTATTTTAGAAAAAACAAACAATACACCTTAAACATTTTTTGACGTGTTGAATCCAAAAATGATCTATATTTTTCAAAAAAAAATTATAAAAATTATAAATTTAATTTTTAATTTAAATCATAATTTACTTTAAAAAATATATATTTTAAAACTATAACTGATTTTATAATGCTTTCAAAATTTAAAAAAGGTCTTATAAAATTATCTTAAAACCATAAGACATAAAATTTTTAATTTGTGAAAAAAAATTGGAATTTTTTTTATTTTAAATTAATTAATTAATTGTAAGTAATATTTTATTACATACAAAAATACTAATACTTTTACTATGGTTATATTATCACTTATAAGATGCCTAAATTTTATTTACACAGTCATGGGTGGAGTTACTATTCTTTTGGAAATTTTACTATCCATAAGGTTAATATTATTATTCATAAGGGTATGTTACTATTTATAATGGAAGGTTACTATTCACCAAAAATTATGTTTGTTCCATTGGACTCCAAACATCTTACTGATTGCAACCGTGCATGTCAGATTTTAGAAATTTAAATCACATAGGTGATGATATTTTATTTAAAGGACACCTAGAACTTAATAGTTAATTGTGTTGTAATTTCATGTGATTATATGAAATAATTATAAGAAGGGAATTTACATTGACAAAACATTGGGTCGTTAAATGGAAAAGTTTAAATATCAGGTAAACTATATTGTTTTTAATAGTTTTTTATGTTTTAAGATAATTAATATCTATAGTTTGTTATAATCTTGTGAAAAAACAAATATAATTTATAAAAAAAATTATAAATTGCTCATTTTTTAACTTCCATGGTTTTGGAAACATGTATAGTAATGTTAAGAGTGAGTTACAAAGCCTTTTATTTTCTAGTTGGTTATATAATTACACAAATAAATAAATGTTTTATTACTATTGTAAATAGATCCCAATATTTGGAAGGGAAAGAGATATTAAAATATCTGTTAATTGAAAATATTATTGATGTAATGTTGAAAGAATGGGAGTGAAAGATGATTTACATAGATGGAACTAATAATTTGACTATGTCTGGATGACTTAATTGTTATATTAATACAATATAAAAATAGAACAAGGGATGATGAAAAAGAGAAAAGAAAAATACCGTATTTTTTCTTTGGGTCTTCTAATCCTACTTCTAGTAATTTAATTTCTTATGAAAATAATTGAAAATATCTTGTTTCAATGAATAAATTAAAACATTCTTATTGAAGTATTTCATATAATAGTGAACATGAGATTTTAAAACTTTCTAGGTGGATGAATAAACTTGTCAGTAATAATAATTTTATTTAAATTCATCAGAAATACAGAGGGAAATATGATAAAAGGAATATTTAGATGTTATATAATATAAATGTAAGATGACAGGTCATATCATACCTTATTTTCCTAATCCGAAGAGGAAAGATAGATAGTTGAAAACATATTCAAAATGTAAAAGAAATAAATTCTTGAAATATATGGATACCTAAAGTGCAAGTGTTTGTGATACATCTTATGATTTCTCATAGAATGATAGTGGAAATAAAATTTAAGAAATTGTTTTTTTATTTGAATATTTTCAAAAGGATGAAAAAGTCCTCATGGAAAAGTTAAATTCTAAGTCTCTCATAAGTCTATATCTTGATTCAAAAATTACTTTTACTTATGAGGATGATTGTTCATGTTCATTGGATAAAGAAAAAGAAAATCAATATGATGAAAAGAAATTTAATTCATAATATGATGAGGGTGCATTACATAATTTTTATGAAATATATAGATATTTTATCATTATTGAAAAACATAATAATAAATTGAATAATAATTATGATTTTTTGGAAAATAGGATTATTAAATATGATAAGAGAATTTCAAAGTTAACTTCTTAAATTTCAAAACATTCTTTGGAATTAGTCTTTAAATATAATATAGATTCAAATATATATTATCTGAATCTTTTTAGTTTATCTTAAATTTTAATTTAGTAGTTTGAATAATCTTTTATCTAATTTTGATATTGATAAAAACATGTTTTGATAAAATTTATAAAAAAATTCATCCATCCATAACTTCTAAATGAAGTTAGTTTTACATTCAATAAATCTTATTTCCAATAATATTATTTTATACCTAAGAGCGCAACCTTTTTCACTAAATTTCAATGGGGAGGCCATTGGAATAAATATTAATAATTAAATAGTGTCCAATATTTTGGTTTTCAAAAAACAATAATTTCCAAGGAACTAGTACCTATTCAAGAAAAAATAGTTGGCTAGATAAGGGTTCTTTAAATTATATTTTCTATTATAACTAAACCCAAAAATTTTGGGGTACCGAGAATAAAGTTTTATTTTTAGGAAGATAGGTTAAGTATGAGTAATTGAACTAAATAGTGTATGTATGGTGGTTATTCTTGACACATGATATGAGATAAGTTTAAATTTAGAAATATGAAAAATATAAATAGAGGATGAGTTCCTTTTTGAGATAAGGAACATGGTAAAATCATCCAAATTAGTGATGTATCTTTTCTTCAAAATCATTAATTTTGAATGTTTTCTTTGTTTTAGGTCTCAATAACAACCTTATCAGCATTAGTCAAATATGTGATTATTGTTATCTTTCTAACATTAGGAAAGATACATGAACTATTTTATGTTCATAAGATACTTTTATTCTTTCAGATGATAGGTAGAGAATGTATACACATTTAAATTAAAATACCTAATTCATAATAGTTTACCTTGTTTTAGTACAAATGAATATCTATCTTTATTGTGGAATATAACATTAGGTCACTATAACATTAATACTTTATCCAAATATTCTTTGAAAGGATATTTTATGGATATAACAAAACATAAATTTAATTCATGTAGGGGTTTTGATCCTTGTAAATTTGGTAAGGAATATAAGTATAGTTTTAAATATAATAGTGAATTGTCAAATTCCAAAGTATTAAATTTAATGCAGATGGATGTATTTTTTCCTGCAATGACTGAAATTGTTGGGGTAAAACACGATGTATATTTCTTGGTTGATGATTACCAAAGATTTACTTGGGTTTATTTTCTCACATTAAAATCATAATCTCTTAATCATTTTCCGATTTTTTTAGTTCTATTAAATACGAGAAGAACCAAACATTGATTACCAGAGTGATCAGGGTGGAAAGTTTGTGAACTCTTATTTTTAAACTTTTTATAGAGAAAAGGAATTACTCTTATTTTTTTTCAGCACTAAGAATAATACAAAGAAAATTATATAGTTAAACAATGAAATATAATTATTTAAGAAATTACTAGAATATTTACAATTGATAATTATATTGATAGAAATTTTTGGGCCAAGTATTTAAGTACATCCAATTATGATATAAATGATGTTATACTCGGAACTTTCCTTAATAAAAGTCCTTATGAGTCATGGACTGAAAAAATAAAAAACCTTATTACTTCATAGTCTTTTGATGTAAACTATTTATCTTTAATTCTAAATAAAAATACCTAAATTTGATCCTAAATGTGATGACTGAATATTTATTGGTTATTGTATGATTATTAAGGGTTATATTGTTTTTAATAAAAGGAAAAATATTATTTAAGAAATATTTTGTGTAAATTTTGATGAATATGATCTTCTTATTTTAAAAAATCATCCAGAAGTACATACTATAGATGATTTTTTTGAAATAAATAATTTAATCTTATCATAAGTTATTTCACAACTACTGATAATAAATCCCAGAAAGTAAAATCATTCGATTTTCAATATTTGGAATCAACTTTAATGAAAGATATACATCTGATAGTGGATAATCAACATAAAACGTTACCTAAAAACCAATTGATCTTAATAAATCATCCTTCCAATAAATTATTGGTGATATAATTCAACCAGTTAAAAATATAAATTCTTTAAGAAATAAATGTGAGACCAACACATTTTTATCACAATTCAAACCTAAAACAACTAATGATATCTTGGGTGATAAAATTTGGATAAGTGATATATAATAAGAGACCAATCAATTTGAAAGGAATAATGTTTGATCATTAGTTGAACAACATAATGATCTACTAGTAATTGGAGTAAATTTTTTTTCAAGGGAAAAAGTGACGAAAAATGAATAATTTTTAGAAATAAGGTAATATGTTTTTTCTACGGGACATTTTCAAGAAGAATTCATAGATTATGTTGAAAACTTATCACCATAGTAAGATTAGAATTTATCAAAATCTTACTATACTTCATAGAACATCTAAATTTTACGTTATTTCAAATGGAATTAAAAAGTTATTTTCCTAATAGATATGTTTAGGTGGAATTTTATGTTAAACAACCTATTGGTTCTGAAGACACTATATTCATATAAAATGTATTAAATATTACTGAAGAATTTAATGGAAATAAATGACCCCCCTGAGAATGGTATGATAAACTTACAAAATATATAAATAATTTTGTTAATGGATATTCTAATCAAACCATTTTTATAGAGATATTTTTTAAGACACCATCATCGTTCGATTTTTTGATGAAATAATTTTTGGACTAACACAAAAATCCTTTTATGATAGTCTTTATGAACTTATTAAAAATGTGTTTTGAATGGCTGATATTATCTTTTTACATGGTTTTAAAAAAATTCAAAAACTAGAAGGAAATATTTTAACCTAAAATAAAAATATTAATGATTTACCTAAAAGTTATGGTTTTGATAATATATCATGTATAAATTTTATTGTAGTAACTTCTATTAAACTTGATTTTGATGAATTCAGTAAATGAAAATATAAAAAACATTAAAGAAGTATGAGATAAAATTTATTATATATTATAGAAAGTTTACCAAAAATTACGTTTTTAGTATGTTTATATTTGATATTTGAACAATATTTGGAGGATTCTAATTTAAAAGTGGTATAATTAATTATACATTACCTTAAAATAACTTTAAAAATTGGATTATTTTATTCTTCTTGAAATTATTTAAGTCATAATAGTAACTTAGATATTGATTTTAGAGGATGTAGTTTAGATAGAAAATGCACTTTTGAAACATTTTATTTATTAGGAGAATCATTAGTCTCATGATCTAGAAAGAAAAAGCATTATGTAGAACTTCCATTGTTAAAGCATAATATGCAGTAGTGATAAGTTGTTATGATCATGTTTTGTGGATACAACACACACACATTGATTTTGGGTTAAGTTTCACCCGAACACTAATACTTTGTGAAAATGCTTGTGTTATATCATTTTATATGAAATCAACACATTATTTATGAACAAAGAAAATAAATATAAGAAACCATTTTATTAGGGACCACAAAAACTAGATATAATTCTCAACTTTATCATAATTGGAAATTATCGAGCTGATATTTTTATAAAACCATTAAATTTTGATAGATTAAAATATATTAAAAAGAATCTAGGAATGATCAATATAAAGAGTAATTTAATTAATTTACTATTCAACTTATATATTTACATTGAAAACTTCATGAATTAGGGGGATAAAATTTTTATTTCTTTGATTTTACAATTTTATTTAATCGATAATTCATTTTTATTTAATTGGTTTGACAATTTTTTATTTCATCGAGTTTTTTATTTTTATTTGATATTTTTTTATTTTTATTTCATTAGTATTTTTATTTACATTAGATTTAAATATTTTTATCCTTACATAAATTTTTTATTAGTCTAATTTTTCATTATTGTGAAGATAAATAACCACAAATAAACTTTTCCTTGAACCATCATTGAAAGGGGAAGATCTACCACTATTATTAGAAGATAAATTTCAGGGAAATTATATTTTATAACTATGTCTTTTATTAATTTTTTCTTCCCATAATATATTTTTTTAAAAGGGGGAGATGTGTGAAACTCATGGGAGGTAATATTTACTATTTTTTTATTCTTTTGAAAAAATAATTTTTATAGGTGGAGTGTTTATCATTATATTCATTTTTCATTTTAAATTTTATCGAAAGGTAATAAATATTTTTTAATTAAGAAATAGTAAATTTAATTCTTAAAATGAATTCATATGAAATATGTTTCAAATCCAAGTCCATTTTTTTATTTTTAAAATTCATTTTATGGTTTGGTGGTAACATCACATTTTACTGATAAAAATAAAATCTCTTAAATTTTCAACATTCAAATGAAGGAGCTGAAAATTCAAAAACCACACCCCAAATTTGAAATTTAAAATTATCCACCCATCAACATCAAACCACTATGGGTGAAAAGATCTCAATAAGTGTGCCACCTAGAACCACACCCCTAGATAGAAGTACTCACCATAATTGACACCACTATGCTGGTGAGACCCACCATCCATTTTTTTCTATAGATTCAAACCACTATTACAGAGCGATCTCAGCACATCAAAGAGTGAAAATCAGAAAAACAACACCTCCTTGAAGAACATCGATGACCACCACTATAACAAGAAATTATCAATAGCAAAGCCAGCGTCAAAAATTGAAACCCTCCTTGAAAATCATTTAAAAGATCAATCGTACTTTGAAATAAAAAAACAAACATTTACCACTAGATTGGGGAGAGAACACAAAAAAAATCCATAAAATAAGATACATACCTATTTTCAATGATGCTTCCCCCTCATAATGTCACCAAAGTTGAAGAGGAATAGAACTGTATCATCTTTAGAGGAAAATACAACTCCAATCATGCAAGGAACACGATCTAATACAAAATATCACATCCAGAAACCAATTTTTTACCACTGCTATAGATTCGACTAGGAGAGGAGTAGAGTAAATTAATGATAGAGTTGGGATTTGAGATGATGAGGGCTCTTGGAATTGATGAGAATGAAAATAATATCTAAAACTAGTGTTAGATGTCATGAAGGATCCTGAAAAAACCATCAACCATCGAACCAAAAATCCCAAAACCACTTTGTTACCCCCACTCCAGATCTGACATGGAGTGGCATGGAGTAAATTGAGGTTAGAGAAAGTTAGAGTGGCTAGAGGATCCAACAATAAACAATCACGAAGGGATAATTGAAACAAACCTGTGGAATTTTCATCAAGAAGAACAAAATCACCATGAAGGATATCATCGATCCAATCCACAGAGTAGAATGTTTTACTTTCAAAAATATCCAAACCATTAAATCTATCCAATGTACTCCCATGGATTTTTTGTAAATTAGGAGAAGTGAAATGTTAGATATTGAAATAATATATATTATATTAAAAGGAATTTTTTGATAAGATTCAAAATACTAATGGATAAGATTTATTTTAATATAGGAACTCATCACAAGAAGATATTTTTTAATAGGAAATAAAGGTTGAAACAATTTTTTTGAAAAAATTGTTTACAAAAAATATGATAAAATGATTTATTGAAGATCCAAAGAGCTATCAATGTTTCAAAGGTAACTAAAATATTTGACCATACAATTCATGTGAGAACTAAATTTATAATTTTTATTAAATTTTCCCTTCCATTTTATTCCTTATTTTTAGTTCATCCATCCATTCTTTATTTTTTTGGAAATATCAAGCAGAGAGAAATTTCTGATTTTTTTAATGTTAACAATGGGGGAGAAAATTATGAAAATTTTAGGTTGCCTAAAATTTTATCTTATATTTTCTTTATAAATTCTAATTTTATTCTAATATTTTTTTAAATATAATAAGGACTTCTTATTTCTAGTATACCTTTTTTAGTCTATACACAAACTCAATGGGAGATTTATTTTAAAAATAAGTTTAAAAATTCAAATTTTCATTTAAATTTTATTCTTTACAAAAAGGGTAACTCTATAAATTCAATGAAAAAACTTTTATATTTGTTTTGGATATCACAATTCATTTTATATGAGATTTATTTAACCTAAATTTTATTTCACTTTTTTGTATGTGAAAAATGTATGCCCGATAACTAAAATATTATAAAACTTGTTAAGGTTTGTGAAAATATTTTTGTTTGAACTTTATTGATATATTAAATTCACCAAATTCAAGAGAACTATGTATTTATTAAATTAATAATTGCATAGATGAATAAAAATGTTGAGTTCATCAATATATGAAAAAGTTTCCATCGATTCTATTAAAATTAACTCCAATACTTATAGAATATTACAGTTGAAATATATTACAACATTATAAATAAATAGACCTGAAACCTTAAGTGTTATAATAATAGAGGAACATAGTAACAAACCTCTAGAAATCAAACAATAACATGAAGTATTGAACAAGTTTTTGACTGTGTGAACTTTTGATTGTTTTTTTGAGTGTTTTCTAAGAGCTATGACTTGTGAGGATTTACTTTAAAGATATTAGTATTTATTTTGTAATTATTGTTTTAATGATATTATGTGATCAACATATTATGGGTATATGAATAAATAGGATTTACCAATCATGCATTATTGAGGTATTCCATGGCTAAGAAGGATAAGGTGCTCAGTTCTGGAACACTATACCAACTGAAAGGTTAATTGATGGATTTTGGGGATATGAAGGCGGGATGAATTTTGATAGGTTGAAAATTGAGGAAGTATAAATTCATATATACATACTTTGTTATCACAAAGGATAACATGTGTGGTTTTAATAATATTCATTTTAAGAAGTATTTGGTTTGTAAACCAATACTCTATTTTTTTTAAAATTTATTCTATATTAATTTTTGAATTAACACTGGATTTAATTTTCTATTTCCATTACCTATATTACTTTTATCATATTTTTATAAACCTATGAATTTTTTTTTCTTATATTCTAAATATATTTAATATTGTATATATTTTCACTACATGAATTATTTTAAGATTTATCATTGTATTGATCAATATTATTTTAAATATTATCAAATACAACCGGAGGGTTAGAAAATTTTATGTTTTAAAAAATAAACTAAAATTCCCCCATCTTGAAGATTAACATAATTATATCCTCAAGACAACATCAACTACTTATACATCTAATTGTAAAGATTAAAATTATTCCATCATATTCCATTAATTATTTTAATCTTAAGAAATATCTCAAAAATAATTTTGAATCAATGAATCAATAAATATTTTACCATTTCAGATGTGTATGTGATATCAAAGTAATGGAATTAGTGGAATTATACCCATGTTAGTTTTCATACAATTAAAATATTTCTATGATAAAATATACTTCAATCTCTCGTAATCTATATATACAAAGACATGATCTAAAAGTAAATAATTTCCACAAAAACATTAAAGAAAATACAAATGTTTCATGTTATAGATCATGGATATAATGGTTATATTCATAAGAATGTAATTGACTAGATCCATATGCATTAATTATTTCTCTTATATTATCACACATATTAAACCTTGATGAGACGTATAACAATAGAACATAGATGATGTAAAATCTTATGGAAACTAAATAATAGGTTCATTGGTTAATTTAGAATTTTGACTTAGAAAACTATTCATTCCACTAAAAAGTGTGTCCCTTTTTTATCAAATGTATTTAAATATTTTTAACTTAGGAAAATTAAGGAACAAACTGATAGAAATATCCAACCAAGCCTAAGAATTTACAAAATTCATATATTTTCAATATTTTCTTCCATGATACTTACACCTCAATATTAGCTAGATAAACTCTAGTAACATATTTTTAGAGACTTAAATTGATTACATAAAATTTAAATTGTTAGAAATAATAATTTTACATCTTTATATATATCTAATTTTGTTGAAGCAATTTGAAAACTGTCATTAATTTCTTTGAATAAACATCATTCAAATTCAAATATATAAATATATTTTCAATTAATAATAATAAATAATTATGAATATATAACTAAGTAAACCAATATATGAATCCCATTAATAAAACATATTAATTTCTTACTCTGAATAAAATTATAAAAAAAATCAAATTTTTTAATAAAACCAAAAAGGAAAATTTGGAATATCTTCATATATTATTATCATATAGTGATATCTTGATTATTATTCAAACATTAGTAACAAAATTTCTACTCTTGAAAAATAAAAAAAAATCCCCACAATTTGTGAAATGATATTAGTTATTCCTTATGATATAATCTAACCATTAATATCCAATTCATAATCATAATGTATAATTTTTATTCTTAGATAAGAATACTAGTGCATCCCATGGGGAAATATAATCTTGGTTAAAGAATATTCGTAATATATTATCATTCTTAATCTATAATTATATATTATTTGAAGGTTTCACATAGCATATTCCCATCAAAATATGAATTACACTTGGGTATATTTCTATAGAAAATTTAATCTCTCATTATGAAGTAAATCAAGTCAATTAAATTAAAAAAACATCAAAAAACTATTTCACCACTCAAGGAAATGCTTTCAATCTCAACTAAAATGAAAACACCTCATATCTAATTGGTTTTATTTAATACATTACATTAAAATATGTTTATGATCCAAATGAGGTTCTCATTCTCTAATGACTATTTCAGAACCCCTTTTTAGTTTAAAAAACACTCTAATGATTAAAAAACTCAAATTCATATATATAATATAACAAATATATGCAAATAATGTAATCATATGGTTATATATTAAGAAATAATAAATCATAGGAAAAATGCTCAAACCTCATAACTATCTCACATTTATGATATACATCCATGGTTTTACACCTACTGAAGTAGATTAATCCTGTGGTCTATGAATTATTTCTAAAAAATATACAACTATTGAAATATATAATATGATATAAAGGAATGATAAAAAATGGTTTAAATCAATATATTGAAATGAGTGGAAAGGTTAAAACTACATACTTGAACAATCTATGATCCCTCAACTTCATCAACATCTATATCCTGAAGCTATAAATTTATACAATTTACCTTCTCAATATGCATCATTTTCATTTACATAATCCTCTTCCAATATAATATTATTATCCTTAAGGGCATTTAATATCACCCTTTTAATCCCTATCAACAAGATCCTATATTTTCTATCCATATTTTCTATGATCCTTCTATAAAAAATATTGGGGTGTTATTTGAAACTGTTGAAGAGGTCCATCCATTATCATAAATCATGTGGGTCTCTATAAAGTACAATTATAAGGGAACATAGCTTATTAATGTTTTATAGCACTAAAAAGATATAATACGTGTCTATAGAGTATTATTGGTGGTTAAAAAATAATCTAATATAATTATTATGTTCACTATATAAATTTTCTAAGTACTCATTGTGATGTAGAATATAAATATGAGTGGAACCTTTTAGTCCAATCTCTATAGCTAGTAATTCTGCTACCTTTCATATTCATCTCCCATCAAAAATGATTTTGAGATAATATAAATTAATAAACTTTTTTATTACTACTAACTATGAATAAATCCCAAATTTATTAGAATTCATTTGATTCTGAATCTTTACTAACAAATATTACACTAAATTTAAATATCAAAAATACTTGTATATAGTAATATTAGGTATGAATTTTATAAGGCTTGTGAAATAACTTGAAAACAATCAAAAATATAAATTCCATTAGTGTATGAAAAATATTTCCAACCGATGATCTACCTTAAAAGTATTTCATAAAACTGTCACATTGAATGAATTAAAATGTTTCCCATTTAATTAAAAATTATTCTCCATATCTAACATAAATTCACCACCAATTCCTGGTTTATTTATCATATAAAGTTCTCAGATATAGAAATATGGTATCTATTGGTATTTTATAAAAGTTTAAAACAAGGTAAATATCATTGATATGTAGTCTTGTCTATGAATCAAAAAAAATCTCAAACATTGATATACTTTTCCACTAGAATTAGTATAATGTTTTATCCCAAGCATCATCCCCCATTGAGTATATTCTATGTTCAATATCATACACCTAATTCATATTTTTTCTTATCAAGATTCACAAATTGTTTAAATCCTATAGTATTATCTAGAATATAATAATAAGTTCAATGTTATCAAAATATTTATATGGTTATATAAGAAATAATATATTTTCCATGGTTTATCCCAAGAATACCATTATCCTATAAACATCCAAGAAAACCATCATACTCTTAATAATACATGATGTATTAACCTATACCCATCATCCTACCTATCAAGTAACATGAAAAATATATTGAATTATTTATAATGGATTTGGGTCCATGAAAAAGATCCAAAAGTCCCCATACATCCGTAGTTTAATTCCCTACCCAATTTTTTTGATTAGATTTCATAAATATTAATCAGTCACTAAACTAATACAAGTCATACTGGTGACTACTTAAAAATATTTCTTTTATCAACATTCTAATATCATTTTATCATGACCCAACCCAACTAAGTCTCTAGATAGAGTTCACCATAAGAGACCATAAATTCCCTATAACTGAATAAGAAATAAATTCTAGTTTGATATACACTAACTAAAAATAAGGGTTTTATCTTTTGTTTGAAAAAAACTCACTATCTCTTTTCTAAAGTATATTTAATTTTGAATTCAAAAATTACTTTTAAAATAATAATAAATTTAATTTGAAAACCCCTTTAAAAACATTCTTAAACAACCCCCTTGTTAAATCTATTTCTAAAATCCCTCGAAATAAATAAGAATGTAAACAAATAAACACTAATAACATAAATAAGAAACAAAAAAAATGAATAAAAAGTTAACAAAAAAAGTAAGGAACTAACCCTATTTTAAAATAAAATAAAGAAACATTAATAAAAGGACCAAGAATAAAATTTAACCATAACCATGACATAAAAGTATGATAGGAGACATCCAAATAATAAAGAAACAATAAGAGTCAAACTAAAATTGAATCATAATGTAAATATAGTTGGAAGGTATCTTAATAAAATATAGGAAATAATTGGAAACATCATGAAATCTAGTGCAAAAATCCAAGATATACCATATAAGAACCATCTTCCGACATATTGATGAAGTTACTAAATGATTCCCACATGAATTTATATACCTAGACTCACTAGTAGATATCCCCCAAGTATGGATTTAAACACATATCCAAAGGATTAAATTTAAATTTTCCCCATGAATATCATAACAATCATTTATAAATATCATACAAAGATGAATAGGATACACATGATACTAGTAGGTAAGGGTGGGGAATGATGTGTGACATATAAGTCAGACATTGTAAAGACCCGTAAATTTCAAGGAAATTTTTTTCTTAATTTTCTTTGGAATTTTACAAGAATGCAGTTTCTGACGGCACCTGATTCCGAGGCCCGGTGTGCCCAGAATCATTTTCCAAAGTTTGGCTCGGGTACGTTCAATGAACGGACGAGCGGGTTTTTCTAACTTTTGAACCGGTGCTTGGAATCAAATTCCGAGGGCACCGATGGAATCGTAGTGCTGGTAATTGCTTAGAAATGCCTCTTCCGGAGTTGCGTTTTCTCGGGTGTGGTTTCTAATTTTCGGGCTTAAAGTTAAGAAATAAAATAATTGTACGACAAACTTTATTTTATTTCACTTAAGCCACTTGGATGACACTTTAAGCCACTTAAAGTGGCTTAAGCTAAGTTGATATAGATAGGGTGCTATCCAAAAATATCCTACCCCCTTGGTAGGATATTTGTGGGGTGGGGCCCGCACGAGGCCCTCCGTTTCTTTTCTGCTAAGTAACGCACCCGCGAAAACCCGTCATTATGAAAGTCAACTGACGCGTTTTCTTAATTTCTTAACGCACCATTTAATTGGGCAGTTTTGTTCATAAATTAAATGAGCAGTTTCTTTCGTTAAATTAATTCTACGAATTAATGGGTCGTTACTTACCTTATATTCATTTGTTGGTGTAATAATAAAATAAGACCAACACCGACTTTTGGAGGATTACACGTTGAGAGACTTTTGACAGAAGTTCTTGTGCCTTCACCCTTCTTCGCGAAGAACGCGAAGAATGCGAAGAAAGCGAAGAACGCGAAGAATGCGAAGAACGCGAAGAATGCTGACCTCCGACGAAGAACACTGAAACCGTGGAAATCGACGACACGACGCCGTGTGCCACGACGCCGACGTTTCCTCTTCCGCGACGTTCTTCTGTGACGTTCCTTCTTCTGCAATGAAATCTTCGAATCATCTGTTTGAGGTAAGAGTTTCAGGATTCTTTTAAAACTTCTTTGTGGTTTATAACAACACACGAATTTAATTATTTATAATTAAATCTATTTGTATCTTGGTCCTCGGAGTCCGTCGACGCGGCGCCAGATACCGCGACGATCTCCTCCTTCCGCGACGAACCCCTCCTTCTGCGACGATCAAATCCGCGAAGAACCCGCGCGTGCGACTTGACGAGGTAGGGATTTTATTTTGGAAATACCTTTTTCCTGTGATTGTTTCTTTTAAATTAAGAACCTGGATTCTTATGAACAATTTTATTTTATTAAAAATTGTTTTTGGATATGTTGTTTTATTCTCCCATTGTCATTTATCTAACGCGGAGGGTGCGGGCCAAACGAACATGGCCCGACAACCCTACGCCGTTCTTCGTGGTTGTGCGGATATGGAGGGCGATGGTAAATCGTGAGGCAAGGCCGATTTGATGATCCCGCAGTGAAGAACGGAACCCGGGAGGAACAACGGCGCAGACGGGAAGGAAAACGGACCACCAGAGCAACTCCGGGGGCCCGCGGAAGCGGTCGGCGGCACCGGCAGCCGGAGGGGGCGGCGCCTCGGCGCGCCGCCAGACAGAACCACCGCAGATTCAGCCGCGGCAGCGGCGGCCAGCGGACCCACGACCGCGCGGGTCCGGCTCTCCCGCACGGGACGCGGCAGAAGCCGCATCCGCTTGATCCAGCGCGGCCCCACGCGGGGACGCGACACCTTCAATCTGCGGGGCAGCGCCCCGCGGCGTCCAGCTGCTCGGCTGAGCCGAGCCAGGACGGTCCTCCCGGCCGGGCCGCGCCCTGGCCGGACCGGACCGGGTCGGGTCGACTCGGTTCAGCCGACCCAGGGGGGGTCGGGCCGGGTCGGCCCGGGCCCGGACCCCCCATCTTCGGACCATTTTCGGTATTTTTCCTGTAACTTGAGCTACGGGCCTCCGAACGACGCGCCGTCAGCGGAAACGCGATCCTTGGTTAGAGACGGTCGTTTCGGTATATCTAACTCAAGGTTTCGGAATACTTTGGGCTCGGCTGGGTTGGTTCGTACACGAAACCAACCGGGCCCTCGGAGCGGAAACACTCATATCTTGAGCTATGGACGTCCGATTGACGTGCCGTCGACTTCGTTGAATTACTCTAAGTGAGACGGATCTTTAGGCTCACTCCTCCCGAGGTTTGGATGCAGGTGGAGTACTGTCGGGTTGGTTTTGCCTTAAAAACCAACCGGGCCCCTGGGACGAAAAAGCCAATAACTCTCAGACCGTGCGTCCGATTGACACGCCGTCTGCGACGTTGAGTTCCTGTTGACGATACAGAACTTTGGATACATCAACTTCGGAATTTGTGTCAGTTGATGTATCAGCCTCTCGGCTCATGGAGCGGACCCACCCGAATGAGCTTGCTGTGTGCGGGAACCCTAGAGCTGGCTGTGACTGCTACTGCGATGACGACCGTGCAGAGATCCTCAGTCGACTGCGGCGACGACTGTGCAGAGATCCTCAGTGGACTTTGACGATGACTGTGCAGAGATCCTCAGTGGACTGCGACGACTACAACACTCAGCAATCCCTTGTGGGTCAGTGCTACAGGTCCTGTGTGGGCCCGATCCTGTGTGGGTCCGATCTTGTGTTGGTCAGCGCTCAGTGGTTCTGTGTGATCCAGCGCCTACAGGTCCTGTGTGGGCCCGATCATGTGTGGGTCATTGCGGGGGTTAGTACCTATCGATCCTTTGTGGGTCCGACGACTTAGATGGATCAGTGATCCTCTTTATCGTCATTCGAAGAAGTATACCTGGGTGAGCTGAATCCTGTGTTACTCTCCTTTGTGGATTGTGTTGAGCTATCCTGTGTGGATTTACTGTTTACTCTCCTTTGTGGATTGTATTGAGCTATCCTATGTGGATTACTGTTTACTCTCCTTTGTGGATTGTGTTGTGCAATCCTGTGTGGGTATACGTTTGCTTTCCTGTGTGGACTGGGTTGTGCTTGGGCTCGGACTTTGGAGCCGAACGGGAATCGATGACTTAGGTATATGTATGGGGATATGCCTAATCCATGTCGGATATTACTTTGTGATTGTATCTTTCCTTTGTGGATTCTGGGAGACCTTAGGGGTCTCAGGTTCCCTACTGAGTAGCTTATACTCACCCCTGCACGGGCTTTGCCCGCACTTCGTTGTGTTGGTTGCAGACGACGGACATCACTGATCGTGGAGGAGGCATGCGGAGCAGGACGGTACCTGGAGGTGGACCACTGGGCGGGACATACTCAGAGCGGGCAGGTGGACCCAAGGAGTAGTGGAGGCTATCTGTACCCACCCTTCTGGTGGGACTTCTAGAGGATGGCTCGACGCTGCGGCTTTTCTTTTCAATTTCTGTTTTTCTCTTTCAGTTGTACTTTACAGTTGGGCTTGTATTTCCGGCCCCTTTTACTTTTAGCACAGCTTGTTACAGTTTTTACTTAGTGTTACTTTTCCACTTGCTTACTCTGTGGTGCTTGTTTACTTTTAAAAGGAAATGCCTTCCCTTTTTTTGGGATTTATGCCTTGGTGCTAGTCGCCAGCCCCTGGCCTATGGAAGGCGGGCTTGGGGTAGTCACAGCACGGGCCCCGAGGACGGGTCGTGACAAATTGGTATCAGAGGTGGTCGGTTCTACCCCAGACTCTGATCTTTCTTCTATGTGAAGCAATAGTGTTTAGCGTATTGAGTGTAGTTATCAGTCCAGGGAGTCCAGTGTTGGTGCGGCGGCCGACGTATCCGTACACCGAGACCCTGACTTCTGATTTCCGACTTTATGCACAAAAACATTGATTGCATGTGTGTTTCAAGTTTTCATTGTGATTACTTATGTCAGCTCACCAGGTATACTGTTCTGACCGTGGCACACTTGTTTCCTTTTCAGGATGGCCCCACGATGGCAGCCAACTAGGGTTTCGAGAGTAGAGCGCGACGACAGCTTGCCGAGCGACGAGGCCTCAGTACAGGGCCCGTTGACAGCAGAGGCACCGGCGGTACCTTTACCCGCCGAGCCCCCGATGCTTCCAGCACCGACCGCTGACGATGCACGTCACCTCGGAGCTTTGCATGAGTTCCAGCACCAGCGACCACCCAGGTTTCGTGGGGAGACGGAGCCCCAGGAAGCCGAGGATTGGCTGGAGGCGGTCGTACGAGTTTTCAGGCTAGTGAGGACACCCGCAGACCTCATGGCGATCCTCGCGGCGAGCCTACTGCACGCAGCAGCAGGACGATGGTGGAGCTTGATGCTCCAGGTGCACGATGAGTCCTCTCTCATCTTGAAGGACTTCGAGAGCCTCTTCTGCTCAGAGTTCGTCCCGGCCACCCTCCGTGCAGTGCGCATTCAGGAGCTTCTTCAGTTGCGGCAGGGCAGCTTGACGGTCGCCCAGTACGCGGCCCTTTCTCGCTACTTGACAGACATGGTACGAGACCCCTTCTTCCGGGCCCGGACCATTGACCAGGGTTTGAGACACGAGATCAGGGCATCACTGATCTCCCTTAGCATCCTGACCCAGGAAAGAGTGCTAGAGCGAGCCCTTCTGATCGAGAGCTTTCTGGCTGAGTCCACAGCGAGACCTACCGCAGGGCGGCAGGTAGTAGAGTCTTCTGAAGCAGGTAGCCGACGGATGACTCAGGGTTCCAGGCAGACCAGACCTTCTGGCAGATGACCTCGGGACACTGGCTCAGCAGTGCGGGGCACACAGCGCAGAGCCAGTCTTCCGAGAGGCAGGCAATGCTACGCCTGCGGCGGGCAGCGCCACATGGCTCGTGACTGCCTGACCCGCCGTACTGAGGAGCAGCGGACGGTGGAGGGGCCACCTAGGCAGAGGCAGAGGGTCGACCGTGGCGGTCTGCAAGGAGGAGGCGGACGAGGCAGAGGAGCTGGCCGAGCAGCAGGTGGTGGGTGACGCTTTGAGGCTATGGCACCACCACCATCAGGAGGTCCGCCCCGACCACAGGGAGCTGGCGGGCAGAGACAGGTACAACTCCAGGTAGCGGAGGCCTACGACCACGGCGCACCAGAGATGATTCGAGGTACGATCTGTGTCTATTCCACCCTTGCTGCAGTTCTTATAGACATAGGAGCGAGTTACTCTTTCATAGCCGCTGCCCTTGTTCGGAGCTCGGAGATTCCGACAGAGCTGTTGGCTCGATCCTTACGGCTAGAGACCCCTACAGGAGAAAACTCGACGATTACGCACTGGTGCCAGTAGTGTGAGATTACTCTAGGAGGAGAGAGCTTCGTCTAGGATCTTCTTGTAGCGGCGTCGAGGCCTTACGACTTCATCTTGGTCATGGATTGGTTATCTACAGTCCATGCTCAGATTGAATGTTTTAGGCGCAAGGTGCAATGTGTACGCACTGACAGGAGAAGGTTCACCTTCACCGGCGAGAAGGGAGCCTTTGCAGAACAGGAGGGACTCTCGCAGAGGAGGGGACAACCCATCACTCATCATTTGGCTAGCCTAATCCTTGGAGCAGTTGACGTGCAGAGTCCTAGTTTTCCTGCAGCGGTGGATCAGTATGCAGACGTCTTCCCTGACGACGTTCCAGGGATACCTCCTCGTAGAGAGGTAGACTTTTATATTGATCTGTACCCCGGGACAGCCCCGATATCCACTCCAGCGTATCGTATGGCCCCCACTGATCTTTGAGAGCTGTGGGTACAGTTGGAGGACTTGTAGGGCAAGGGGTTCATCCGACCCAGTGTTTCACCCTGGGCTTCCCCGATATTGTTTTCCAAGAAGGCAGAAGGGAGCTTGCGACTATGTGTTGACTATTGTCTCCTGAACCAGGTGACAGTGAGGAACAAGTATCCGCTACCGAGGATTGATGACCTCCTCGATCAGCTCAAGGGAGCACGGTGGTTCTCGAAGATAGACCTCAGGTCAGGATATCATCAGCTCAGAGTTCGAGATGAGGACGTGCAGAAGTCGGCCTTCAGGTGTCGGTATGGCCACTATGAGTTCTTGGTTATGACTTTCGGCGTAACCAATGCTCCAGCAGTGTTCATGATCCTCATGAACAGGATCTTCCAGCCATACCTCGATCGATTTGTCATGGTCTTCATCGACAACATTTTGGTGTACTCGACCATGGAGGAGGAGCACGCCTACCACTTGCGGGTTGTACTAGACACACTCCGAGAGCACCAGCTTTATGTAAACCTCTCGAAGTTCCAGTCCTGGTTATGTGAGGTCCACTTCTTGGGGCACGTTATTTCTGAGGCGGGAGTTGCAGTGGATCCTACGAAGATCGAGGCAGTGCTAGCTTGGGAGCCACCCAGGAGCGTGACGGAGGTGCGGAGTTTCTTGGGCCTAGCTGGATACTATCGGAGATTTGTGCCGGACTTCTCTAGAGTTGCGGCGCCACTCTCAGATTTGAAAAAGAAGGGGAAACCCTTTGTGTGGTCAGACAGTTGTCAGCAGAGCTTTCAGGAGCTGAGACAGAGATTGACCAGCGCACCTATCTTGAGGTTGCCTGAGGAGGGAGTTGGATACGTAGTCTACTGCGATGCATCAGGGACCGGACTCGGATGTGTCCTGATGCTGGAGCGGGCCATGATTGCCTATGGATCACTTCAGTTGAGGCCGCATGAGAAGAACTACGCTACCCATGACCTGGAGTTAGCAGCAGTGGTCTTCGCTCTGAAGACATGGCGGCACTATCTGATGGGAGAGCGCTTTACAGTCTTTTCTGACCACCAGAGTCTCAGGTACATCTTCTCTCAGAAGGATCTGAACCTGAGACAGCGGATATGGCTCGAGTTCCTCCAGGACTATGACTTTGAGATAGTCTATACTCCTGGGAAGGGGAACGTGGTAGCCGATGCCCTCAGCAGGAGGACGGGCATCCAGCTACTTGAGGAGGCGACAGAGCAGCTAGCTGCTTTGCAGATATCCTTCGTGGATAGAGATGATGCATCCTTCCTTCATTCTCTCATAGTCACCCCTCCACTACTACAGCGGGTCAGAGAGGCACAGCGTGAGGACGCCGACTGTGAGACGCAGCGTGCACATTTATCCTCAGGACAGGCACCTGATGGTTTCTCCCATGGAGCAGAGCACGACGTCCTTTTCAAGGGACGTACCTTGGTACCAGTCGCTTTACGAGAGGAGGTGCTGAGAGAGTTTCACACTTCTCCTCTGGTGGTACATCCTGGAGTGGCGAAGATGTACCAGGACCTCAGATGACAGCACTGGTGGCCGGGCATGAAGAAGGCTATGGCAGAGTTCGTTTCTCGATGCCTCACCTGCCAGCAGGTGAAGGCAGAGCATCAGGTACCCACAGGCTTGGTACAACCCTTGGAGGTCCCGAAGTGGAAGTGGGATGGGATATCTATGGACTTCGTGATTGGACTTCCACACACTTCTAGAGGTCACGACTCCATTTGGGTGATTGTTGACCGACTCACCAAGTCGGCACACTTCTTACCCATCAGAGAGCAGGGCTCAGTGGAGAGCTTGGGGCGTCTCTACGTTCAGGAGATTTTACGGCTTCACGGTGTGCCATCGTCTATCGTCTCCGATCGGGACGCTATCTTTACTTCCCGGCTTTGGAAGGGGTTTCAGGAGGCGTTCGGGACGCGGCTACGTCTGAGCACCGCCTTTCACCCTCAGACGGATGGTCAGACGGAGAGAACCATTCATACTCTCGAGGACATGCTCCGCGCATGTGTCCTCGACTTTGGTCGCAGCTGGGAGGATCACTTACCCTTGGTGGAGTTCGCGTACAACAACAGCTACCACTCCACCATCAGGATGGCACCATATGAGGCGTTGTACGTCAGACCTTGCAGATCTCCTTTGTGCTGGACAGACCCTGGGGAGTCAGCACTTGTGGGACCAGAGATGGTCCGGGCCACGAAAGAGAAGGTCCAGGTCATCTAGGAGCGGATGAGGATAGCTCAGAGCCGGAAAAAGTCTTATGCTGACAGGAGGTGGAGGCCACTAGATTTCGATGATGGCAACCACGTTTTCTTGCATGTCTCACCTCGGCGTGGATTACAGAGATTTGGCCGAGGCGGAAAGTTGTCTCCACGCTTCATCGGACCTTTCTAGGTCCTCAGCAGGATTGGCGAGGTGGCTTATCACCTGGCTCTACCACCTCAGTTGCACCGGGTGCACGACGTCATCCACGTATCTCAGCTGAGGAGATATGTGCACGACCCGACGCACATAATTGACTATGTGGAGCTAGACGTGGATGATGGGGCGACTTTTAAGGAGGTCCAGGTGGAGATAGAGGATCGACAGGAGTGGGTCCTACGTGGGTGATTGATTCCTCTTGTGCACATCAGATGGAAGCACGGGAACCTCCAGGAGAGCACATGGGAGCGGGAGGCTCAGATGCGTGCTCAGTACCCACATTTGTTTCCCTAGTTTATGATGTATCTTTACGGGGACGTAAAGCCCTGAGGTTGGAGTAATGTAAAGACTCGTAAATTTCAAGGAAATTTTTTTCCTAATTTTCTTTGGAATTTTAAAAGAACGCAGTTTCCGACGGCACCTGATTCCGAGGCCCGGTGTGCCCGGAATCATTTTCTGAAGTTTGGCTCGGGTACGTTCAGTGAACGGACGAGCGGGTTTTTCAAACTTTTGAACCAGTGATCGGAATCAAATTCCGAGGGCACCGATGGAATCACAGCGCTGGTAATTGCTTAGAAACGCCTCTTTCGGAGTTGCGTTTTCTCGGGTGTGGTTTCTAATTTTCGGGCTTAAAGTTAAGAAATAAAATAATTGTACGAAAAACTTTATTTTATTTCACTTAAGCCACTTGGAAGCCACTTGAAGGCACTTAAAGCGGCTTAAGCTGAGTTGATACAGATAGGGTGCTATCCAAAAATATCCTACCCCCTTGGTAGCATATTTGTGGGGTGGGGCCCGCACGAGCCCCGTCGTTTCTTTTCCGCTAAGTAAAGCACCCGCGAAAACCCGTCAGTATGAAAGTCAACTGACGTGTTTTCTTAATTTCTTAACGCACCATTTAATTGGGCAGTTTTGTTCGTAAATTAAATGGGCAGTTTCTTTAGTTAAATTAATTCTACGAATTAATGGGTCGTTACTTACCTCTTATTCGTTTGTTGGCGTAATAAAAAAATAAGACCAACACCGACTTTTGGAGGATTACACGTTGAGAGACTTTTGACAGAAGTTCTTGTGCCTTCACCCTTCTTCGCGAAGAACGCGAAGAACGCGAAGACCGCGAAGAACGCCGGCCTCCGATGAAGAATGCCGAAACCGTGGAAATCGACGACACGACGCCGTGTGCCACGGCGCCGACGTTTCCTCTTCCGCGACGTTCTTCTACGACATTTCTTCTTCCGCAACGAAATCTTCAAATCATCTGTTTGAGATAAGAGTTTCAGGTTTCTTTTAAAACTTCTTTGTGGTTTATAACAACACACGAATATAATTATTTATAATTAAATCTGTTATTTCTTGGTCTTCGGAGTTCGTCGACGCGGCGCCGGATACCGCGACAATCTCCTCCTTCTGCGACGAACCCCTCCTTCCGTGACAATCAAATCTGCGAAGAACCCGCGCGTGCGACTTGACGAGGTAGGGATTTTATTTTGGAAATACATTTTTCTCGTGATCGTTTATTTTAAATAAAGAACCCGGATTCTTATGAACAATTTTATTTTATTAAAAATTGTTTTTGGATATGTTGTTTTATTCTCCCATTGTCATTTATCTAACACGGAGGGTGCGGTCCAAACGAACACGGCCCGACAACCCTCCGCCGTTCTTCATGGTTGTGCGGATTTGGAGGGTGACGGTAAATAATGACGCAAGGACGATTTGATGATCCCGCAGTGAAGAACAGAACCCGGGAGGAACAACGGCACAGACGGGAAGGAAAACGGACCACCGGAGCAACTCTGGTGGCCTGCGGAAGTGGCCGACGGCGCCCCGGCGCGCCGCTGGACAGAGACGCCGCGGCTAAAGCCGCGGCGGCGGCGGCCAGCGGACCCGCGGCTGCGCGGGTCCTGCTCGCCCGCACGGGATGCGGCAGAAGCCGCGTCCGCTTGATCCAGCGCGGCCCCACGCGGGGCCGCAACACCTCCAATCCGCGGGGCAGCGCCCCACTGCGTCCAGCTGCTCGGCCGCTCCGCCGAGCCGTGCCAGGCCGGTCCGACCGGCCGGGCCGCGGCCTGGCCGGACCGGACCGGGTCCAGATGGGTTGTACTGGGTCGGGTCGACCCGGTTCGGCCGACCCAAGGGGGGTCGGGCCGGGTCGGCCCGGGCCCGGACCCCTGTCTTCCGACCATTTTCGGTCTTTTGTCCGTAACTTGAGCTACGGGCCTCCGAACGATGCGCCGTCAGTGGCAACACGATCCTTGGATCGAGACGGTCATTTAGATATATTTCACTCAAGGTTTCGGAATAATTTGGGCTCGGCCGGGTTTGTTCGTACATGAAACGAACCGGGCCCTCGGAGCGGAAACGCTCATATCTTGAGCTACGGACGTCCGATTGACATGCCGTCGACTTCGTTGAATTCCTCTAAGTGAGAAGGATCTTTAGGCTCACTCCGACCGAGGTTAGAATGCAGGTGGAGTATGGTCGGGTTGGTTTTGCCTTAAAAACCAACCGGGCCCCTAGGACGAAAAAGCCAATAACTCTCCGACCGGGCGTCCGATTGACGCGCCGTCTGCGACGTTGAGTTCCTATTGATGATACAGAACTTTTGGATACATCAACTTTGGAGTTTTTGTCAGTTGATGTATCAACCTCTGGGCTCGTGGAGCGGACCCTCCCGAACGAGCTTGCTGTGTGCAGGAACCCTAGAGCTGGCTGCGACTGCTACTGCGACAACGACCGTGCAGAGATCCTCAGTGGACTGCGGTGACGACTGTGCAGAGATCCTCAGTGGACTGCGGCGATGACTGTGCAGAGATCCTCAGTGGACTGTGACGACTACAGCACTCAACGATCCCTTGTGGGTCAGTGCTACAGGTCCTGTGTGGGCCCGATCCTGTGTGGTTCCGATCCTGTGTGGGTCCGCGCTCAGCGGTTCTGTGTGAGCTAGCGCCTACAGGTCCTGTGTGGGCTCGATCCTGTGTGGGTCATTGCGGGGTTTAGTACCTATTGATCCTTTGTGGGTCCGACGACTTAGATGGATCAGTGATCATCATTATCGTCATTCGAAGAAGTATACCTGTGTGAGCTAAATCCTATGTTACTCTCCTTTGTGGATTGTGTTGAGCTATCCTGTGTGGATTTACTGTTTACTCTCCTTTGTGGATTTTGTTGAGCTATCCTATGTGGATTACTGTTTACTCTCCTTTGTGGATTGTGTTGTGCTATCCTGTGTGGGTATACGTTTGCTTTCCTGTGTGGACTGGGTTGTGCTTGGGATCGGACGTTGGAGCCGAACGGGAATCGATGACTTAGGTATATGTATGGGAATATGCCTAAGCCGTGTCGGATGTTACTTCGTGATTGTATCTTTACTTTGTGGATTCTGGGAGACCTTCGGGATATCGGGGTCCCTACTGAGTAGCTTATACTCACCCCTGCATGGGCTTTTCCCGCACTTCATTGTGTTGGTAGCAGACGATGGACAACGCTGATCGTGGAGGAGGCGTGCGGAGCAGGACGGTACCTAGAGGTGGACCACTGGGCGGGACGTACTCGGAGTGGTCAGGTGGACCCGAGGAGTAGTGGAGGCTATCTGTACCCACCCTTCAGGTGGGACTTCCAGAGGATGGCTCGACGCTGCATCTGTTCTTTTCAGTTGCTGTTTTTCCCTTTCAGTTGTACTTTACAGTTGGGCTTGTATTTCTGGCCCCTTTTAGTTTCAGCACAGCTTGTTACTGTTTTTACTTAGTGTTTACTTTTCCGCTTGCTTACTCTGTGGTGCTTTTTTACTTTTCAAAGGCAATGCCTTCCCTTTTTTTGGGATTTACTCCTTGGTGCTAGTCGCCAGCCCCTGGCCTATGGAAGGAGGGCTTGGGGTAGTCACAGCACGGGCCCCGAGGACGGGTCGTGACAGACATTGGTAACAAACTCTAATGAATAATAAGCCAATATCATAACTCAAACCACCCCTATACACCCTTCAAATTTAATCCTCTTATATAATTTACATAAAATACATTAATAACCAAATAATATCAAACTCAATTATACGGGGATTAAATTAAGGGTGAAGCTAAATTATAAAAAACCTTTATTTAATGTTTCAAAGAGGCATTTGATATTAACAAACAATATGATTTTCCATATTCGCTTTGAAATTGTTTCCAAAAGAATAATATCACTTAAAATCCATTATTTAATATACCAAACATGATTTTAGTTTTAAAGGTTAGTAGTCACATTGAAGTACCCCATGGATTCATTTGTGGGTTGTATTTGTTTCCAAATGATCTTGAGAATCAATATGAGATGTTGATGTGTTAAATATTTTTTCAGAATTTTTTTTGAAGTAATTTGAATAGCCTGAGATTGAGTTGATACATTGATGCAGCTTTTATGACTTTTTCTACAGGGCAAATGAGTTTTCATTAGTGTGTATGACTTTTTGACTAAGCATTGGTCTTTGATGTTTCTAATGTCCAACTTTATGAAAATGAGTATGAATTTATGTCTATGTGTAAGAATTTTTGTTTCAGTGTCAGAACTTATTGATTTGCATAAAATTTAATCCTAATATGCATATTATACTTTGAGTTGATCCTATATGACTTTGAAGCACTGTATGACGCATTACCTTTCAAAATGTTGTGAATTCTACTATATGGAAAAATGTGTTTATATAATTTAATATTCAAAAAGAAATGAAATCAGTTGATGATTGAACTGATTTTAAAAAAAGTAAATATCACAAAAACATTATTATTTAATATTAATGATGATATTTGGAGTTTCATTCAATATAGAAATATATTAGATCATGAATTCAACTACAAGAAGATTGATAGAAGCATGAATAATTCTTTTTGAGTTAAAAATTCAATAACATATATCATAAAATTTATTATAATGATGTTGTGTGGGTTTTAGTTAAAATACTAACTTTAAACTGATAATGTAGTGGGTTTCAATGGGTTTTATGGTGTCTTAAGGTTCAATTATTTCAGTTATTTTTTTCTTGATATAGTACATCATGTCCTGAGCTTACTAAAGAAGATGATAACTGAAGAAGGTTGAATGAAATGAGAAAGATGGATATTTATAGAATTAAAAAATTACTTTTTTGTGAAATATTTTCTGAAGAAATAATTTGATGATGTTTGTTGAGCCTTTTTATTTCCATTTTATTAAGAGTAATGAAATGAAGGTTAATTTTGTAAATGTTCTTGAGACATAAAATTATTTTAATGAAAAAATATTCATGATCCTAGTGCATTTGTTTTGAGCCTACCCAAATGAGGAAATGAAAAAGATTATGTTATATGATCTCATTGAGTGATTTCTGAAGAATGTTAAGCAACAAAAGAATTTTGGGAATTAAAATTTAATAATTAGTTTTTTCATTTTTCTAAAAAAGTAGAGTATTCAAGTGAGAGTTTGTGTGTGTGGGTGTTTGTGAATAACCAAGTGTGCAAGAAATATGAGAAATAGAGTACTAAATAGAGTTTTGTTCCTAAAGTTTAGATATTATCATTTTAATCTATTTGAGATTGGGTATTCAATGAATCAATTATTATGTTGAGTCTTGTGAATCAAATATAAAATATATTTTATATTCTATGAGAATGCTGTAATTTATTATCTTAAAGGATCATGGATAAGGATCAATATGTATTTTCTCTGAGGAAATCATAAATTTGTAGAGATCTTTCTCATTATTTTTTATATCATTCTATCATAAAGGTGAAGATTCATAGTCTTGTGTGATCCTAGAATAGAATAGTATGATTCTATTCATGTTCATGTTGGATTGTATTAACTTGTGATTATAGTTAAGAGTCTATGAATAGGGAGACTAACCAATCATTGAAAGTAATAGGCATTCTGAGAATTATTCAAGCCTTTTAAAAATTCTATGTTATTTAATCTTTAATATTATACATGTGTGGGTGAGGCAGTGTAATTAAATATGAGTGGACTGGATAATAATAGTTCCCAATTTTTTTTAATATTAAAGAACTCATAAAATAGTTTTCTACTAATTCACCCCCTCTAAATGGATTTACACCTATCTAGGCACTTAAAATGGTATCATAGAATGATCCCTCAATTTTATTTAATTAGGTGTTGATAATAGATAATCTAAATTCTACTAATAATAGCGGAGTTCCCATATTTTAAAGAAATAACTATCATAGTAATAAGAATATGATATTTCTTTATCTTCTTTCTCATCACCTAGAAGTGAGTTATGAAATTGTTATGGAATGTATAATCATTTAAAAGTAGGATTTAATGTCTTTTAATAATAAACGAAATATTGATGTTGATGGTAGTTCTCATAATTTTATTCTTATACATTTGTCAAAAAAGGCTTATACTAATGTCATGGAACTATATACTGCCAATGAAATATGGGTTAATTTAAAATTATACATGAAGGAAATGTGAAAGTCATGGTGGATAAATTATAAATTTAGAGAAACTTTTTTTAAAGAAATCAAATTGTATAAGGACCAAAATATTGATGATTAATTTACATGAGTAAATGAAATTTTTAGTAAAATTTTAGGGTTTGGTGAAAATTTGGATGATTTTAAAATTATTAAAAATCTTATGAGGAAATTTTCAAACATGTTTCATTAAAATATATTATATCTAGGTTAAAAATAAGACCTTTCCCTCAATTAATTACATAGTATTATCATTGCTTATGAAATGAGAAAAATCCCACCCTTTAAAAAGAAGATAAAAGATGAAATTATTTTTAAGACCATAAGAAAGATGAAAATAAAATATATTGACGATGTCATAATTGTACTTGAATTTTGGAATAAATAATAATATGAATATTTTCAAAGAATTATTTCTCTTAATAAAAATAATTTTAATCCGGGAAAGAAAAAGTGCGAAGGTAAAGTTCCACTAAAATGTTACAAATGAAATGAAAGTAGAATTTTTTCAATAAACTATACAAATAATAAGAAGAATATTTTGAATATGAATACATTGATAAATCACAATTAAATAATTTGGGTAAAATATCAAATAAAGCATCCCAAGATGAAGGAAGTAAGAAGAGTTTTTTTGGATAGAAGAGAAGAAATCTAATGAGTATAGAAGAGGAAGTTACTCATTCTTCTAGAAGTGAATCAAAAAATTTAATCTAATGAGGAATTTACCAAATTCAAGGCCAATGTTGAAAAAGTATTTGATACCTCATTTTGATAGGAAGAATAATTATAACCAACTTATATAAATAAACGAATAAAGATGAATTATAATCTTCTATTGAATAAAGTAAAAAATATAAAGAAATAAAATAAATAGTTGATGAAAAGAATAACATTTGAACTGAGATTAAAAATGAGTTTGTTAATAAATAAGTATCCTACACTGATGAAATCAATAAGTTGAAATTAATAGAATATGGACATGAAAATATTGTGAAGAATATTAAAGTTAGACTTTATTTGAATGAATACGAAGTGTATAAGATTTAATAAATTTTTTTTATAGCTGATAAGGAGTTAAAGAATATTTAAATACTTTTTTGAAGTTATGGATGAGTCTTCTATAGAAGATAATGAATGCTTCAAAAAAATCAGGTTAAACCTACAACTTATAAAAATACTTATAATACTATTTTTAAAAATAATAAAAGGTTAATTTTTCAAATATAATCAACTTTATACCAAGAAAAATGTGGATAAGTAATCTCCACTAATAGTAAAACAAATGAGATACTACGTAATCTCCTCAACTCCCAAATAAAAGTAAATTTATACTGAACTCATATAGTAGAATACAAATATTGAATACATTTCATGAATAATTTTTATGATTCTAAAAGATTTAGAATCCAAGGGTTTAATTCTTGGTATGGAATGTTTGATAATAAGTCCTAACCGTGTTAGTATAATATGTTACTACTTGGAAAGAGGAATAAAGTTTGGGGGAATTATTTACAAAATATTAAGGAAAATTCTTAGAAAAAGAAAACCATTGAAGAGATATATATAATATTTACCAACTAAAAATAGATTTTAGAATCTTGAATAAATATATATAATGTGTAAATAGTAGTTTGAATATGAAAAATTACATGAAAATATTTCTAGGGAGGATTACCTATGCTGAGAATGGAAAGAAAATCTAGAAGACCAAGAACAAGAAAACATGTCTAAATGAGCTTTAATTTATGTCCATCAGAAGAAAAAGGTCATGGATTCTTGATAATGGGTGATCTTATCATGTTATAGGTGACATATTAGATTTTAAGAATATTTAGAATCATGAATGAGGATAAATATATTTTTGAAATGATTTTTCCCTAAAAAACAATAAAGTTTTCCTAATTAAAATTGATGCATGAGATATAAAATCAAATTATATTTTGTATATTGAAGGACTGAAGCAAAATATTTTTTTTATAGTATGCTCTATAATGATGGGAATGATGTTTTTTTTCAATAAATATATATGTATCATTAAAATCATAAATCATATAAGGATTATATCTCCAGGAAAAAGGATAAACGTTAATTTGTTTTTAATTAGTGATCCTAAAAATTTAAATTACATGAGTGAAAAAGATGATAGAATAATGTGGAATATAAGGATTGTTCATCATGGACAAAGAATCATAATTAAAATTTAGGTGTATGATGTAGTTATAAATCATACAACATAGAAGAAAATAAAATGAGAATGTTTTTGGGACTTGTAAAAATTGTAATATGACTCAAAAATATCACCAAAGTATGATATTCTTTCTACCAGACCACTAGAACTCATTTACACTGAGTTGTGTGGTCCCATGAGGCAAAACTCCATAATAGGATATTTATATTTAATCTCCTTTATTTATTATTCCAATAAAATTCCCAATAAAATTCCTATGAAGAACAATAATGAAATTGTGGAGATTTTTAATATTTTTAAATGACATGTTAAAACATTGTTAGAGATTTGTATCAAGAAATCAAGATGTGATCATAGAATGGAATATAAAGGTGATACATTTGAGAGTTGTCTTGATAAAAATGAAATCAAACATTAATTAAACACACCATATAATCTCTAAAAAATAGAATTATTGAGAATAATAATATAAGTATTGTTGACATGGGTAGGACATTACTAATTGAAAAAAATATGAAAATAATTTTTGAGATAAGTTGTGTGTATTACTATAAAAAAATAAAAACATTTATTTTGAGACCTATGACACATTTGACTATTTATGAAATGTGGTACAACCAGAATCCAACTATTAGATGATAAAATATATTTGTAAGTCCATGTATAATAATGAGAAAAACCAAAAAATCTCATAAAGTATAAAAATAAAGTCAATGAAAGAGCGTTCATGGTTTATGTATCAAATAGTAGTGACCAAAATTGTTACAAAAATATATATAAAATCTATATGAAGGTTTTTATGTTAAAAAAATTGAATATCAACATAAATAAGAGATGTTTAATGAGGTTGAAGAAGAAATAATAGAATTTGGCCGTAATCAAGATTCTAAAAAGCTGATAATATAACAAGATTAATTTGACTAGAATAGAGTTGATATGGACTCTGATAAATATTATGATGAATATGATACTATAAATCAGAAATTTGGACATCAAAGGCTGTAAAATTCTATTGATACAAATAATATAATTGATACTAGAAGGATCCATTCCACACTATTATAATACTAATAATTGATAATCAAATAATCATATTTCACAAGTTGAACTACAAATAATATACAAAAGTGTCGAAAAAATGAATTTAAATATGATATGAATGATGAGATAAATCAAATTGAGAAAAAATATAATTGGGATATTGATCCAAGGCCTGAAAATAAAAATGTAATTAACACAAAGTGGGTCATTAAAAACAAGCTAAATAAGAATGGTGAAGTTATAAGAAACAACGATAGACTAGTTTTCAAGGGATATTCTCAAATGGACGGTATTTATTTTCAATAAATATTTTATTTGATAGATAGTTTAGAAACCAATGATCCTACGATCAAGTTTCTCTACTAAGAAGAGGTGGGAGATGAATCAATAGAGGACATTTTTTAAAATTTCATCCAAATAGAATCAACATCTAAAATATGTTAATTTTTTATCCACTCAAAAAAGAATTCTCATCCTCACTCATCCATGAAAATAATGAAAGAGAAAAGACTATATGAATTTTTAAATGATTAGGACCCTTTGAGGGAAACCTATTCCTTGATATAGTTGGTTAGTATCCTTGTCGAGAGATTCCTCACTATAAGAACAAGTGATTATAAAAGTACATAGATGATAATTTCCTCATATTATGTTGATTCATAGTCACAATGGGCTATTCATTTTCAAACTACAAAAAAAGATGTATAATTTTAATGGGAAATATTTATTAAGAGATTTAGTTTATTCAATAATAATAGATACAATCTTCCTCCACTATTCCTTAAGATAGTCAAAAACAACATAACTAATCCATATAGAAACTAATATAGATATCCTCTTAAATCTTGAACAGAAATTTGATTCATTTATTTCTTGAGCTCAAATAGATGTAGATGATCTCTTTATAACTTCAGCTTCAATCTCTCTACTTATTATCTCAATATTTTAATACTCAATTATCCACACTTCCCAGAAATTAAACCTTCTATATATTTTATAAATCCTCATATTCAGAAATTTTGGAATTCTATAATATTATTTAATTCCAAGAATTAATTTTCATATAATCCTTCTTAAGTATTCACTCAAAAAATAGTACTATGTGATAATGTTATCTTCTTTATTCAGTTTGGTTGTAAAACCTCTACTACACTAACAAAAAATTTCTCTCATTAAATTAACTACATGCCTATAGTAAAATATAAAACCTTAACCATCATATTTCCTTTAAAATTATATCTGAATAAATAATGATTCAAGAAAAATATCATGGTTTATAAAATCAAAAAATAAATAAAAAATAAAGAATTTTTGAATTCCAAGAATACCCATATTCTTTATTTCAATAAAATAGCTTCAACCAATATCTACATTAGTTGGGTTATGTCATGAAATACAACATCACATGTTAGTACCATATGTGTAGTGGAATCTTGAAAGAATGTGAAATTAAAATTTTCACCACGATTAATGATAGAGTGTATTAATGATGAAGAAACACTTGATATCCAACCCAAAGATCACATGAAAATTAATTAATAATGAAAAAAAACAAAACTGTACCTCATTGTATTTTTTTTCAAATGCATGTTCTACACATTTTCCATGATCGTTTTGCAATGGAACCTAGGATGAATCACTTAAGATCAATCACAATCACTTTAAAAAACTTCCAGCACATCAATGTTTGGTCTTCTGATAGTAGTAAAGAGAAATGATGGAACTTTCAATATCCTTGTGAATTCTAGAGCACCATTTATGGCATCCCGCCTTTTTATTACAAAACATTTCATTTCATTTTACAGGAAGATGGTCTTTAAATTTTAGTGTCTTGGAAATATGGTACAGAATACATGAAAAAATAGGGCATTATTATAATCTAATTGTAATTATTAATTATAGGTTCATCCTATGTACAATTACTACATCTCATAAACTGGGGAAATAAATAAAAGGAAAGGGTGAGACGAAGGCCCAGTAAGGATAAACAAGGGAAACTGTTTACCTATGATATCAATAGTATAACACCCCAAACATTTTATGGTATGTTTCTCCTTAATAACATCAAATAATTAGATAGCCTATGTTGCATGAAGAACTGAGTATATGTGAAACAACACTTAGTTATTTATAAGATAATGTCATAACCTAGCAATTAAACTTAAATTTTCCACTTTTGTGTTTGAAATTTCAAAAAATGGTCATCTATAGTTGTGATTAGTATGTTATTTGAAGTCTGATAGAACCAACTTGTTTTTTGTGAATAGTAACACACCCTTATAAACAATTATATGAATAGTCATATGACCCTTCTGAATAGTAAAATATATTATTATTTAATTTTCATTAGATTATAAGGTAATGAGATATTGATTAATTTTTCAAGGTGTTAAAAAATGAGTTATAGATTTGAAATTTTTATTTTTGAATAAATTAGGATTTTATTGAAAAAATAAATTAGTAATATTTAGAAAATTAGTTTAAAAAAATGGATTACATTTTTTAATTATACATGTTGAATAATAGTAAGGGTGCTTTTTTGGGATTTTTATGAAATTCATGAATTTTTGATGAATAGTGAAATAGGATAAATTATAATAAATGCTAAATATTTGTTTTACTGCATCATAGGTGATGCAAGGTTGATGAAATCCCACTTAGTTTGAACTCAAAAAAATTATTGCTATTTAGTGTCACATGAATAAAAAATATTCATAGTCTTGAACTGGAATATTAATAGAATTATTAAAATAATGTAAAATCCCTCCTCTCCTCCACTGTAAATACCAACCTCATTCTCCTCTTCCTCCCACACCACCCAAGCATTGAGACTTACCTATGTTTTTCCAAATACACTTCTCAATCCCTCCCCCTCATCCCAGACCTACTGGTCTCACCAAAAGGCAAAAAACAGCCTTAATGAGATTCTCAAGCTGTACTCAAGAGGTGAACATCTCTTCCATTTTCATTCAACTTCTTTTACAAGTTCCATTCCTTTGGGTCTCTCTCATCACCTCCCATAATCAAAATTCTATGATAATTCTAGTACCTTATATAAACTATAATTTAATTATTTTAATGTAATATTTCATCATCATCTTTCCTTTTCCCCTCTTATACTAAAAATGAAAATACCATTTGAGATGTGTTAATTTATCACATTCTTGGACGAATGGTTTTCAATTTCTATTACTATCTTCAATAATGGTCTTGAAACTTTTTAAATGTTGAACCATCTCATAATATATTTATTTTATCTTATTCATGGTTTTGGAATTATTATACACTCATAATATAAAATAATAATACAATACCAGTTCATTGTGCACAAAACCACAGAGTTAATCCAAGAATTTATCATTTACATTTATCTAATAGGTCATCCTCATGGTATATAACCAAAAACATTATATGATTTTTTATATCTATTAAATTTTATTAATAATATATATTAACAATTCTGTATGTTTAACAAAATTTCAAAAAAAATTTCATTCATGAATATATGTAAACTGATCATGAACACCATGGAAGAAAATGCTTCGAAAACAATAAAATTGAACCTCTTAAGCCCATAAAAAATGAAATGAATGAACATAAAAAGGTTATAATAAATAAGAAAAATGTATAGGAGGTTCTATAATTATTAATTAATGAATCTAATTTTTATTATTCTATTCATTAAGATAAATCAAAGAACACTTTCAGACATAAGGTAAGAGGTTTCTCATCTGATATTCAATTCTCTGAGATTTCCATTGCTCTCCACTTATTTATTGTATGTGGTATATGTATACTTAAATTTGAAATATAATATCATTATTCTATTTATATTCATGGTATTATGTGATTCATTTGGTGATTATTTATTTTTGGACGTATGATTCAATTGATTACATTGTGGTAAGGGACTTTGTCTCAATTTCCATTTCATTGAGACCTACTTGGTATTGTGCACCAAATATTTCTTATTTTTTATATCCACTACCCATTTGAGATAATTTTTTCATTTTAAATTGTGAATAAATTATATATCAATATTCTTTTTTTCATGGATACTATTGTTTTCTTAATCCATATACCCTTTACAAACAATGTTTATTTGGAATGTTGTTTTAACATTGGAAATATTGATGAATCTGTATCCTCTACTCTATACAGATATTGAGAAGGAATATTTTATTTGTATTAAATCTATGTATAAATAATTATTTGGACTTTAAGTGATAGGAGGGTCCCTCTATATCCCCTCAATGCATTGACATGTCTCATGAGATAAACTAGTTGGCGACAAACCCTTTGAGTTTGTTTCAAAAAATCAGACGAGTTTCTACCCATAGATATAAACCATTTTGATGGTATAGTGGTATCATTTGCTAGATACATGTCATCCAATTAATAAGAATTCTCATTATTCATTTTCTATTATCACTATCCATGAGGTTTTGATAATCACACAATCTGTGGATGCAGTTTCATTCTCAATTTCTTAATGGCATGTGTTTTTCATTTATTCATCACGCCATATTGACCGTAATTTTTTTTGTGATTAAATTATTTTTAATTCATGATTATGCAATTTTTAATCCTTCATGATCAATTTATCTCACCCCTTTCATTTGTTTACCTTCAACAGTTTATGAGGAGGTGACCTTTTATTGAGTTATTGTGGATGTAGTTTATTATTTTTTGTTATGTATTATATTTTGTTACATTCCCCAATGTAATATGAGTTTCATGTGTGTATATAGTTTCTTCATGACTAATAAACTGATCATTCCTTCAAAATGTCTTAACTTTTAACCATGCCAATGTAATAAGTAATTCATCGGATCTGAGCTTCTGGGGTCGGGGCGTTATAGTTGGAATCAAAGGAGGATTAATAGAAATCATGGAAACAAGATCAGAAAATATAGATTAGAGAAAAAATTCCTAAGGCATTATTTAATGATAAACATATAATAACATTCTAGAGTTTTTGTAAGGAATATATTTTGTGGATATTTATAGAAAATACATCCCTGTATGGATACAAACAAATAGAGGAGTCTCTGGCATAGATGTATCTAGGGGTAAAACCTGAAAACACTGCTTTGATATAGAATCGAATGGGAACAGGTGCATGAAAACTAGCCTTGTAATACTCTTGGTTTGACACTCTTGAGGGATATGCTTATGATAATTCACATTTTCTTTATAATCCATTATGAAGGATTTTAATGTAAATTTTTCCTCAGAGAAACCATGATTATGAGATTAGCTGGGAATTGAATTTCAAATTATGAAAAGTAATTTTCTAATTGGGATTAAAATTCTGATTCATAATATAATATAGTATATTCATTATTTTGAAATAGAACCTAATGAAATAAGGGGAATCAATACTCATGGACAATGTAGGGATTTCCCCACTGAGCAAGTAAACATAGTCAATGTTGGAACAGATCAGATCATGACCATATTAAGACAACATACTCAGGATGTGAAAAATAACCATGATACACCTATGTTGGATCTTTTCATGTAGTAGAAGCCCCCATATTTTTGTGGGAATACTAATCTAGTGGTAGCCGAGAAGTGGATCAAGTCCATTGAAAAGATATTCATGGTGTTGATATGCAATGAAAATGAAAAGGTAATTTTGGAAGTATAATGTCTCAAGGGCGATGCTAATCAATGGTGGTTCTTGATCTAGAGTAGCATGGAGGAAGAAGAAATATAAGATATGGAATGGAGGACTTTTAATGAAAAAATGGATTTCTTTCCCCAACAACAGATTTTAATGGATTATTTATTTTGGAACCGTCAGGTCATTGTGAGCCCTGACACTTCTTCTGTTCTTAAAAGATTTATTTTTACTCATAAGCCTATGATTTTTTCTATTGTTGAACCAAAAATCAACTTTTCCTTGAATTTTAGACACCTATCATTTTATGGTTATAATTATCTAGGTTCCTGTAAAACTGGGTATGCAGTTGAATCTCTCTGGGTCTTTTATCATGATTTTTTACAGAATGTTGTTGTTTTCAATTCCTCTGAACAATTTTTTAGATATTATTTTTATTTTGATAGAAGGCATAACTTTTGTACTATGATATATGATAAGAGTAGATATCAGGATCGAAGGACCCTTTGGCAGGATCTTTATTCTTTATCCAACATCATTCATGACCCTTGGTTTGTGTTAGGTGATTTCAATGCTATTTTTACCTCTAGTGAGAAAATTAGACCATCCTACGCTTCCATTTTCTCGAGATAATTTAGAGAATATATTAAAGATTGTAACCTTTTAGAGATTAATCTCACTAGTGCCATGTGTACATGGTATATAAGTCTCCACAATAGGGTATTTTCCATCAAACTGGACAGGGATTTCACTAATATCCTAGCTCTAGATAATTGGGACACCATTCCTAGCACTACTTTCCCCAAACTTATTTTTGACCATCACCCCATTCTTTTTAGTCTTATCTCTAAAAAACCGAAATCGAACCCCCTTTCAGATTTAATAATGCCTAGTCTTCTGATTTGGAATGTACTAACATCATTAAAAATTGATTTGTGTCCATGAACCATCACAAATATGCCTTTTCATGTATTACTAAGTTAAAGAACCTCAAATAGTGTCTTAAGGGATGGTCCAGTGCCAAATACTAACAAATTGACAGGGAAATCTCCAACCATGAGAATAAAATTTCCCAGATTCAAAACACCACCACTAGCGCTGACTTATCTTCGGATCCTCAAGATGAAATAAACATCTCCTTGAAATTAAATACACTTATTTTCCTTAAAGAAAACATTTGTAAGAAAATAGTCAAAGAAAAATGGCTCTCATATTGCGATAGAGACACTAAGTTTTATATCTCTCTTCAAAGAATAAGGAATGTTTTTCATCCTCTATCCTTCCTTAGGGACAATGAAAGTCTCCTTAACTATGAGGAATCTATTGTGATTCATGTGGTCACCAATTTTGATAATATATTTAATGTCCCAGCTATCAATAAATGCATTCTCTCTAAGGTAATTTCAGTTTTGGTGAATGAGGAAGATAATATTTCTCTTTTAAGTATCCCTCTTGAACATCAATTCAATGAAATAGTCTTCATCCTTAATCCTGATAGTGCCCCATGACTTTTTTGGTTTTAACAATGGGTTTTTTCAACATTATTGGTAGATCATACACATAAATGTTTGTAAACTTTTCAAATCCTTTTTTTCTATTGGGGTTCTCCCTCATGGAATTAATGCTCAATTCCTTACGTTCATTCCCAAAGTGGGAAATTCTTCTAAAATTCATCTCTTTCAGCCCATTTCTCTTATTAAATATTTTTATAAAATCATCAAAAAAATTATTACCTATAGACTTTCTAACCCATGTCAATTTTTTTTTCATGGAATCAATTTGGATTTATCAGAGGAAGGTATATACAAGATTTTATTTGCCTTGCCTAGAAATGAACCAACACTCTAAACAAAGGTAAAAGGTGAGGTAATGTTTCAATTAAGCTTGAAATTAAGAAGGCATTTGATACCATTTACTGGAGATTCATTTTCAAGGATCAGCAGGCCTTTTATTTCAATGATATTTTTCCAGTAGGATGAATTCCTTATTCAAATCTGCCTCTATCTCCATTCACGTAAATGGCACCCCTAAGGGTTATTTTAAATACACCAAGGGTGTCCAGAAGGGCGATCCCCCATCTTCCATTTTATTTTCCATTGTGGAGGATTACCTTAGAAGGATCCTAACTTCTCTTGTTTCTCAAAACAAACTTAAACCCATTTAGGCAACTAGAAACTAAGTGCACCTACATATCTTTTTTATGCCGATGATATCATCCTATTTTTACAAGGCGATAAAAGAAATATTCAAAAAAATAATGATTCCTTGTCTCATTATGAATAAATCTCTAATCAATCTATAAGCTGAATCAAATCTTCTGTTTTATTTGTAATATTGTTTTCTCCTAGAAAAAGTGATATCATCAAAAGTCTTGGTATCAAAGAAGGATCTTTTCCTTTCACCTACCTAGAAGACCCCATTTTTTGGGAAAGACCTAAATCCTTGTTCTTTTCCACTATTTTTGACAAGGTCATCAATCAACTCTCCTCCTAGAAGGGTAAATCTCTCTCCATGGATGACATGATCTGTCTGGTGAAATCAAATATTGTGTCTAAATTGGTCTATTTGCTGATGATTTATAAATGGCATACTGCTCTCCATAAGTAAGTTAATTTTTACCTCAAGAATTTTGTTTGGACTGACAGAATTCTTGAATTAAAGCTTGTGACCATACCCTAGGATACTTGTTGAAACCCCTTAGATAATAATGGTCTTGGTATTAGAAACCTTCTACCCTTTAATGATGCCCTTCAAGCTATACTTACTTGGCGATTGATTAATAATAAAACTTCCCCATTGATTTTTTTAGGTAATGATTCCTTGAGAATCTCAAAAAAGGAAATTTGATCTATATCAACTCTTCCATATGGCCCTCCATTAGAAAACATTTTGAAAACATTATGGTTAATTCTATATGGATGGTTAGTGCTGATTCTTCCATGAATTTTTGGCTGGATAACTAGACTAGTGCCCCTCTAATTTAAATGTTACCTCCCAACTCCTCCCCAAAAAACACTAAATACACTATAAAGGATATCATTCAATCTCATAACCTCAACATTCTTGACAACATAATCCATATTATTGATAATTATTCCTATTCTAATGTTGATGATTTTCTTATTTGGGAGCCTACTCACAATGGGGCTCTTGACTCAAAAATCTTTTACAGTCACAACCTCTGAACTCATGATCTCAACTTTGGTTGGTTAAAATCCTTTGAAAATCCCTGGATTAAACCCTCATGACTATATCTTGTTTAGCGTATTGATCACAACTTTGTTCCTACTGAGGTCTGTCTTCAATCTTTTGGAATACAACTTTTCTCTAAGTGACACTTTTTTCACAAACAAAGAGAAGATTCTGACCATCTATTTTTGTCTTGTGCTATGGATTTATCCCTTTGGAAATATATTACTGAATTTTTTTGGATGTAGATGGTTACTACATAACTCTATTATCATACAATTAAAACATTATGTGGAGCTTAATTCTTCACTGCAAATCAAGAACCTCTTCTTAGAGGCAATTACAGAGCTTGTCCACATGATTTGGTATGATATAAATTCCATTATCCACAAAAAATACTCATTCATTCTTAATGGAGGTCAGAAGCGAATTCTAATTTCCATTAATGATGTCACTTAAATTAAGAAAGCTCATTGTGACAACTCTATTGGTGATTTCGAGATCCTTCATCGACTTAGAATTGATGGTCTCTATAGGCAATCGAGGCACACCTTTGAGGTGTTCTGGATCTCCAACATCCAGGATGGATTAAAGTAAATGTTGATGGATCTTACAAAAGAAATATGAGTCATGCGGGTTGTGGTGATACCTTCAAGGATTTTATTGGACAATACCATGGATGCTTCTTTTCCAGTTGTGGTACTACCTCATCTTTGGAGGTTGAAATGATGGGTGTGATTCATAATGTGGATTTCGTCAAGAAAAAGGGTTGGAACAACATATGGATTGAGAGTGACTCAACCACCATTTTCTAAGGAATTTGGAATGGTGTGGCTCATCTCGCTTGGCCTCTTACAAACCATTGGATGAGATGCCTGACTTCACTTCTGGAGATCAACTACATTGTCTCACATACCTTTCATGAAATGAATAGGGTTTCTGATGGTATTTCTAACATGGGAATCAACCAAGGCAATACTTGGATGAATGATCTTCTAGATGAGCTACTCCCTCTTAATGAACATGATTGTAATAAGATTCCTTAATTTAAAATCATGTAGTTACCTTCTTTATTCAAATAATTTATGTCTTGGACTTTGACTAAGGCACCACCTTTTGAAAAAAAGGGAATGAATTTTATAGATCAAATTTGATCAAGGGAAATCAAGATAAGAAGAGGCATTCTAATAACCATGGAAAAGCTTAAGCGCCAATAAAGAATAAGGGAATGAAGAAATTTCTACTGTGCGAGAACTATGGAAAGAATCATTCTGGGAAATGCTTGAAAGGAATGAGAGATTTATATAATTGTGGAGAAAATGGTAATCAATATAAGGAATGAAAGGGGGAAAGATAAGTCAATGATGTTTAATGCTACAATTGAAGAAAGATAGTACACTATAAAAATGGGTGTCCTAATCATGAAGGAAAACTTCCTCAAAAAAGGCCACAAGAGAATGGGAAAGATTATGCAATTACAACTACAGAAGTTGAAGTTCCTAGTGATGTGGTGTCAAGTACTTTTGTTGTTTCCTCAATCTTAGATAATTATTTACTTGATTCCGGATCATCACATTCATTTATATCATCTGATTTTTACAAAAAAATTATACATGTCAAATTTGAGTTTATAAAGGAGTTGTCATTCAAAACTCCTACTGGATGCATCATTTCAACAAAGATGTGTCGACCAATCCCCATCCTAAAACATAAAATATCTTCAGTACCTAACTTTATACTCATAACAATTATTTACTTTGATATAATTCTTAGTATAAATTGGCTATCAAATTATGATATGATGATCTATTTCAATAAGAAGGAAGTTATAATTTTTTAGAATGGTATAGAATCCCTTATCTTTAGAGTTGAAACATTTCCATCAAATTTGTATCTTGATCCACCCCAAATAGCTCAACTAAATGAAATTCATGGAGAGGAATAAAGTAAAATATCTATGGGTGAGGAAAGAAATATTCAAATTTAAGGCATACCTATTGTGCAAAAATACATTGATGTATTTCTAGATGATTTACCTAGACATCCTTTAGAGTAGGTAGTTTGGTTCTCTATTGATTTAATTCCTGGTTCCAGTCCTATATCAAAGACTCCATATATATGGATACTGTGGAATTAGTGGATATAATGAAACAACTAGTGGAATTGAGTTAAAATAGATTTATTCAACCTAGTGTTTCTCTATGTAGAACACTTGTCCTATTTGTCAAGAAGAAAGATGGATCCATGCGGCTATGCATTTACTACAGGGAAACCAATGCTATTAAAATATAGAACAAGTATCATCTTCCACAAATTAATGATTTTTTTGATCAACTTCATTGAGACCAATATTTTTCTATGATTGAACTTTAATCTAGATACCATCTGCTATGTTTGTGGAAGGAAGATATTTGAAAGCCAACATGTCAAATGATGTATAGGCATTACGAGTTTACAGCAATTCCTTTTGGACTATCTAGTGCACCCTCTTTTTTCATGGATATAATGAATATAGTTTTCAAGGAATATCTTGATGATTTTTTGTGGTATTTATCGATGATATCCTAGTATACTCCTAAATCTACAAAGTCCATAATAATCACTTGTTGATTATTCTAAAAACACTTAGAAGAAGTGAATTATATGGGACCTTTAGCAAGTGTGAATTTTGGATTCAATAAGTTTCATTTCTTGGCCATACTGTCTCTAGGGATGTAATATTAGTTGATCCAATGAATACCAAAGAAACCCAAGAATTTCCCACGCCAACGAAGATAACCGAGGTATGTAGTTTTATTAGCTTAGCAGGGTACTATTAGTGTTTTGTTCAGAATTTTGGCCGACTAGCTATCATGCTAACCAAGATCACATGGAAAGGTGTTATGTTCATATGGAAGAAATAATGTAAAAAATTATTTGATGAATTGAAAATAAGATCAGTCGATGATCCAATTTGGACTCTTCCATCCAGAAATAATGGATTTGTGATATACAGTGATTCATCAATGAATGGACTGGGCTGCGTCCTTATGAAAAATGAAAAAGTTATTTCTTATGCATCAAGAAATTTGAAGAGTAATGAGAAAAATTATCCAACTCATGATCATGATTTAGCAACTATAATCTTTTCTCTAAAAATATGGAGACATTATCTGTACAGTAAAATATGGGAGATATATACGAATCACAAGAGTTTGAAATACATTTTTACACAAAAGGAAATCAACATGAGGAAAATGAGATGGATTGAGTTACTCAAAGACTATGATTATTCAATACACTACCACCTAGGAAAGGAAAATAATGTGTCATATGCATTAAGTAGGAAATATCCTAGACTTCTGACCCAAATGAGGATTGAGAGAGATCATATATTGATGGATCTACTAAATATGGATATGGAAATCGTCATTGAAGGGGAAAAATCTTTCCCCTTTAATATGATTGATAAAAAATATTTACTAGAGAAGATAATAAGCTACCCATATAATGATGAGAATCTACAAAAGAAAGTTAAAGCTGTTAAGGATGAAATATTGGCGATCTTTGTGTATGTGGATAGAGTTATGAAATTTGGGAAGAGGTTATGCATTCCATCGACACCTGAGCTAAATCGGAAAATATTAGAGGATTATCATAGTAAAAATTTATATATATATCCTAGTAGCACTAAGATGTATAACGATCTGAAGGAAATGTTTTTGTGGGATAACATGAAGCATGAAATTGATGGCTACATGTCAAGGTATCTAGTTTTTCAGTAAGTGAAGGCTGAGAGACAACATCCTAGTGGGGTCATGCAACCTCAACCTATTCCTATATGGATGTGGAACTACGTTATGATGGATTTTTTCACTGTACTATAGAGAACACCTAGAAGAAATGATGAAATATGTGTAATTGTTGATCGTCTCACAAAATCATCACATTTACTCACTATAAGAGAGGATTTACCACTTGAGCACCTAGAAGGAATTTATATTAATGATTCTTTAAGACTTCATGGTGAACCTCTATCAATTGTGTCTGATAAATATCCCTAGTTCAAATCAGAATTCTGGAAAATTCTCTAGAAGGATTTGGATACTGAGATTCATATGAGTACTGCTTATCACCATGAAACTAACGAAAATTTTGAAAGTACTATTCAAACACTGGAAGACATATTGAGATCATGCTCTCTTGACTTTAAATGTATGTGGGATCAATAATTTCCTATGGTGGAACTTTCCTACAAAATTGTTTATATTCTTGCATTCAAATTGAACCATATGAAGCATTATATGGTAAGAGGTGTCGAACTCCAACTTGTTGGGATGAAGTTGGTGAGGGAAAACTTATAGTCCCAAAACTTATCAAAGAGACTACTACAAAGGTAATGAAAATTTATGCCCATATTAAAGAAACCTAAAGTAGGAAAAAGAGATAGGCTGAAAACTGGAGAAATGATTTGGAATTTAATGTAGGATATCATATATTTCTAAAAGTATCTCTGTGGAAGGATGTCTTATGGATTGGTAAAAAAGGGAGACTGATCCCTAGGTACATCAGATCGTTCAAAATTATGGAATGAATTAGAGTTGAAGAATACCATTTAGCAATGCCACCAAGACTCCCCAAAGTATATAATGTGTTACATGTGTCATTGTTGAATAAATACATGCTAGACCCAATGCATGTACTCACATAGGATGAAATAGATCTAGAACCTAATTTGTCATACCGTGAAGAGCATATTGAGATTCTTGACATAAGGGAGAAGGTATTGATAAATCAAACAATTCATTTAGTAAAGGTTATTTGAAGAAACCATAAAATTTATGAAGCAACATGGGAACATGAGGATGTTATGAAGAAGAACCACCCACATCTTTTTTAAGGACTTTATATATTAAAAATTTCAAGGGTGTAATTTCCAAAGGTGGGAATAATATAACCCCCAAACATTATATGGTATGTTTCTCATAAATACATTTAATTAATTAGATAGCCTACATTTCCTGAATCAATGAGTCTCTATGAAACAAAAAATAGTTATTTATGGGAGAAATTCATAACCTAGATGTTAAACATAAATTTTTCACTTACGTGTTTTTAATTTAAAAAAAAGGCCATCTAAAGTTGTGATCAGTATGTTATTTAGGGTCTGATAGAACCAACATGTTTTTTTGGTGAATAGTAACCAATACTTATGAATAGTATTATGAACCATATGAATTTTAAATCATATTATTATTTTATTTTTGTAAGGTTATATTCTAATGAGATGTTGATTAATTTTTCAAGGTGTTAAAAATGAGTTATAAATTTAAAATTGTTATTTTTGAATAAATTATTATTTTATTGAAAAATTAAATTAATAATATTTATAAAATTATTTTCAGAAAATAGAGTTCATTTTTTAATTCCACACGTTGAAAAATAGTTAGGGTGAATTTTTTGAATTTTTCTAAAATTCTTGAATTTTTTATGAATAGTAAAATATAGTAAATTATGATAAATGCTAAATACTTTTTTACTACATCATAGGTGATGCAAGGATAATATAAGCCCAATTAGTTCAAAATCACATGAAATTATTACTATTTGGGGTAAAATTAATCAATACTATTCATAGCCTTTAGAAAAAATATTAATATAATAATTAAAATAATGTAAAATCCCTCCTTTCCTCCACTATAAATACCAACCTCATTCCCATCTTCCTACCACAACACCCAATATTTGATCCTTACCTAATTTCTAAAAAACAAAATTCCCAAGCCCCTCCCCCCATGTACAAGACCTGATGGTATCACCAAAAGCCCAAAAAAGGCCTTTTGGAGATTCTCAAGGAGTACCCAAGAGGTAAACATCTCTTGCTTTTTCTTTCAAGTTTTTTTACAAGTTACATTATTTTGTTTCTCTAACCTCACCTCCCCTAATTCAAATTCTATGATAATTACAATAACTTACATGAAGTATAATTTTATTATGCTAATGGAATATTTCATCATCATCTCTCTTCCCCCCCCCCCTCTTATACTAAAAATGAAAATACAATCTGAGATGTGTTAATTTATCACATACAAAGACGAAAGGTTTCAAATTTCTATTACTATATTAAAGACTAGACATGAAACAATATTAATGGTTGAAATAGATCCTAATATATGTATTTTATCTTTTTCAATGTTTTGGAATCATTACACACTCATAATATAAAATGATAATACAAATCAAGATTATTGTACAGAAAACCACCATGTTAATCCAAGAATTTAACATTAACTTTTATCTTATGGGTCATCCTCATGGTATATACCCAAAATAATTACAAAATCATTTATATATATTAAATTTAACTAATAATATATATTAATAATTTTTTATGTTTAACCATATTTCAAACGAACTTTCATTCATGAATACAAGTAAATTGATCATGAACACCAAGTAATAAAATGCTTCCCAATTAATAAAATTGAACCTCTTAAGACCATAAAAGGGAAAAGAATAAAACTAATAAGGTTATAATAAATAAAATATATTTATATTAGGTTATGTAATTATTAATTAATGAAGATAAATTTTATTATTTAGGTCATTAAGATCAATCAAAGAACAGTTTCAGACATAAGTTAAGAGGTTTCTCATCTCACTTTCAATTCCGTAAAATTTCCATTGGATGCCAATTATTTATTATATATGGTATATTTGTACTGAAATTTGATATATATTATAATTATTCTCATTATATTCATCATGTTCTGTGATTCATTTGGTGATTATTTATTTTTGGTCATACGATTTAATTGATGAAAATGTGGTAAGGATCTTTGTCTCAATTTCCAGTTCTCTAAGACCTACTTGGTATTGTGCAGCTAATATTTATCATATGGTGTCTCCACATCCCATTTGAGATATTTTTTCATTTGAAATTTTAAATATATTATATATCCATATACTGGTTTCATGGATATGATTTTTTTCTTAAGTTGTATACCCTTTTACATACGATGTTTATTAAAAATATTGTTTTAACTATGGAAATATTGATGAATCTATATCCTCTACTCTATATGGATATTGAGAAGGAATATTGTACTTTTATTAAATCTATGTATAAATAATTATTTGTACTTTCAATGATGGTCAAGGCCCGCTATAACCCCTCTATGAATCGACAAGTCTAATGATAAATTTAGGTGGTGATAAACTCTTCGGGTTTGTTTCCAAAAATCAAACAGGTTTCAACCCATATAATTAAACCGTTTCGATAGTATAGTGGTATCATGTTAAATATATATGACTTCTAATTAATAATAATTCTCTTTATTTATTTTTATTCATTACTATCCACGATATTTTCACCATGAAAAAATATGTGGATGAAATTTCATTCCCAGTTTATTAATCGTGTGTGTTTTTCATTTATTCACCACGCCATATTTACTGTGCCACTTGGTTTATGATTCAATTATTTTTTATTAATTAATCCAATATTTTCAATCCTTAATAATAATTTTATCTCACACCTTTCATTTGTTTTCCTTTAACAGGTTATGAGGAGGATACCTTTTTTTGAGTTCTCATGGATGCAGTTTATTAGTTTTTGTTATGTATTGTATTTTCTTACCATTCACAATGTAATATGAGTTTCATGTGGGTATTTAGTTTCTTAAAGGCAGAAAAAATTATCATTACATTGGTATTTATTTACTTTTAACCATGCCAATGTAATAAGTAATGCATGGGCTTCGGGCATCTCGGGTTAAAGCTTTACAAATAAGAACTTGATGAAATACATAAAGACATGAGCAATGGAAAAAAGGTGTATCATAGTAAAAATAACGTGAATATTAACATGAAAATTTGGCTACAAAATTTAATTTATACATTCATAATTATTTCAACAAGGTCTATTCCCAAGGTGTCATAAAAATTACAAAGGCTATTCATCAAGGTATCATAAAAATTGTCATTTCTAGAGATTAATTTCATTACCCAATGCATTGGAGTGATATCAAGGAGAACCCTTAATATGTATTTAATTTAATTAGAGTCACATAGATCATAATCAAACATTTCATAAATAACCCAAAGTGGATAAAATAAATGGGGTTTATATCGAAATTGTGACGTTTTAAGATGTGTTTAAAAACATGATCATTATATCATTTATAACACATGGAAAGGGAATGAGGATTTTTTATATCTCAATTATAGAATAAAATATCTAATTTTTTATTTCTTTATGAATAAACATGGAAATGAAAAAGGTTTTGGTATTCACATAAATAAAATAAGATAATTTCTTGAGAAAAAGAGACAGATTTTGAGACGAAAAGTATACAACATAATGACTATGCAACACAGTTTTATAAATCATTAAAAAAAGGGGAAAGGGGTAACCCATTAATAAATGACTCATAATATAGTATAGAGTTATAATAAAATGTAAATAAGAACATGGTATGAAAACCTAAAAGGCATATCACATAGATGATAATTTGAATGGAAAAAAGAGAAGTTGAGAAACCCCTTACCTTGTACAGTTACTTCTAAAACTATAAGATCAGGACCTTGGGGGATTTAGGTAACCTTGGGATGAATCCATGTGAGGTGAAACAATCATAAATTTGTTGAGAATAATTTTTTAAGGAAAGTAAATGAAGTAATGGGTGGTTGTTTATAGTAAAAGTTAGGGAATATTTTATTAATTTCAAACGACACCTCATTAGTGGTATTTAAAAAACCATGGGCTTGTACATGGTATTTTCCCATGGTATTAGAAATTTGGGACACCTAATATTATATTTTAATCCATAAGAGTTGAACATAATCTTATCAAACTCATTACATCATTATGACATAGTTATGATGTCATTAAACATACCGAAAACCCAAAACATCATTTTTCTATTCATAAAAATTCAATTATTTCAGAAAAATCCCAAACATTCACCCTAACCATTTTTCAACATGAAGAATTAAAAATTGAACTCCATTTAATAAATAATAATTTTATTTTAAATTAAATTTATTCAATAAAATACTAATACATAATTAAATTTTTTTATAACATTTATTTACTTATAATATGATATAATTATATTATGTTACCATATTAGATGACTAATACATATTTATACTTCCTTAGGTGAGGTGAATATTCCATTGGTCAAATTACCATCCATAATGGTAAAATTAATATTCCAAAAAGAAAAGTTACAATTCACCAAAAAATGTATTTTGATCTTATTGAACCACATTTTTACATTGATTACAAGCATGTTTGTCCAATTTTTGAAAATCATTTCACTGAAAAAGTTATTTAATAATAAAATATTTTTTTTACTATTAATCAAAAACACTATTCATAAAATACCTTTCATAAAAAACAATATTCATCAAATACTAAAAAAATTAAAACTTATTAGAAAACTTCTAAAAATTCTGCCCATATTAATTTTGACATTTGAAATTCAAAAATGATGTTAACATTACCATAATAATTCTCTTTTTATGAGAAATCTCTAAGAAGTACAAATTTTTACCTCTAAAATAAATTTATCAAAGTTGTCTTAATTAAGTATATTCTTTATTAAGAAAATCCATTCTTAAAATAGGCGTGATAACATAAAATTTTATTTATACCAAGGTATTACACAAAGTATCTAGGGCCTCATTACATAAATCCTTATAAAACCTGCATATGACCTAATATTAAAGTTTGAAATGATGATAGATTCTTGGGGTGGCTCAGAAAACATTTCCAAAAGTGGTGATTTCTCCCAACTTGAACTTCTCCTATAAGAAAATCCGTTCAAGCTTAATGTGTTGAAGTTTAGGTTGGGCTTGGTCCAGAGCGAAGCCAAGCAACACCACCTTCTTCCTAAGCTCGAAAAATATGGGCTTTGTATGGCCTGAGTCTACTAGATGAGGCCATAGACTCTTCTTTATAAAATAATATCCATTATTATTTCTATTTATAATAACTAATATTAACATTAAGAGTATATTTTTCAATGATCATATTGATTGATGATCATATAATAGTGAAAACTCAATGGTCTCATTTCAATTATACTCACTTCATTAATAAATAGATATAGTTTTATTGAGTACAAAAAATATAACATACATTTTCAAGAAAACATTATTATTCAAAAAGTTCAGGTCTTTACATTATTTCCCCTTAATAAATTTCATCCTTGAAATTTCAAATCTTACCCTCAAAAGAAAAAGGTGTGGGTACTTCTGCCTCATAGTCTCCTCGGGTTCCCATTTGGATTCTTCATATTTGTGGTTCCTCCACAATACTTTAACAAGGTGGGTAGTATTGTTGTGTAGAAATTTGTCTCTACAATCCATGAACTCCACTAGATATTTTTTATAAGAGGTTTCGTGTTCTAATAGTACCACCTTTGGATTCAGTACATATGAAGGGTCATGTATGTACTTACTCAAGAGGGATACATGGAATACATCATGAAATTGATCTTGATTTGGAGTAAGTACAAGACGATAGGCCACTGAACCTACATGATCAAGGATTTCATAGGGGAAAATATACCTAGGGAGGAGCTTCCATTTCTTCACAAAAATCATTACTATCTTCCGTGGATAAATTTTAAGGAAGACCTTATCACAAACATCAAACTACTAGTCACTTCAATGGTTGTCAACATAGATCTTATGCCGACTCTGAGAAACATTAATGTGTTATTGGATGGAATGAATCTTTTCTTTCATCTCTGGCATAAGATTAGTCCTAAGAATCTTTCTCTCACCTGCTTCATCCCAATAATCAAGAGTTATACATCGATTTCTATATAGAGATTCATAGGGTTCCATTTGAATGCCCTAGTGGGAGCTGTTGTGGTAGGAGAACTCAACTAATGGGAGACGTTGATCCCATTCACCTTTAAATTACATTGATCATGTTCTCATCATGTAATCAAGTGTTTTAATAGTACTTTCAAATTATCCATCAGTTTAGGGATGATAGGCCGTACTAAAATTTAATTCAGTACACAGAGCATGTTTAGGACTTCTATAGAATTTTGATGTAAACCTTAGGTCATTAATAGATATGATGGAGAGTGGTGCCCCATGAAACATTACCACTTCCCTCATGTAAATCCAAGAAAGTTCATCGAGAGAGAAATCTTCCCGAATAGAGATAAAATGGGCAGTCTTGGTGAGACTTTCCACTATAACCAATAATGAATTTTTTTCTTCTGGAAGTTTCTTGGGAGACTAGTGACAAAGTCAATAATGATATTTTCCCACTTTCGGGTTGGCATGGGTAGTGGTTGTAATACCCCTTAAGAAGTTTTCACTCTTCCTTCACTTTCTGAAACACCAGGCACCTTGAAGTGTTTTTGGAAATCTCCATTTTCATTTTACCCCACTAATAATGATCATGAAGGCCCCTATACATTTTCATGCTTCCAAGATGTATAAATAATTCAGATATATGAGCTTCATCCATCAACTCCTTCAAAATTTCCAGAATATATGGAACACATAGTCTTGTATGGAATTATAGTATATCTTATTGATTAATATTTAACATAAGATACTAACCGTTCTTCATAACCTCAAACTTATTTTGTAATAAAGGATATTCATTTTGATATTTCTTGATCTTATATAGTAATGATGATTGAGAAATCATTTGGGATAGGGTTGATGATGTTCATTCCTTTATAATTCCCATTTCTAGTTTCACTAGGTCTTTGATCAAGGGTTCTCATAGGATCCTCATCATTTCTAGAACAATATGGTCTTTTCTACTTAAATCACCAGTGACATGGTTTTATCTTCCAAGATGATAATGAATTGAAAAATCATAGTCTTTATGTAGTTCCAACCATCTCCTCCATCTCATGTTTAATTCCTTTTGTGTAAAAATATACTTCAATCCTTGATGGTCTGTGTATATATCACACTTCTCCCCCATAAATATAGTGCCTCGATATCTTTAGAAAAAAAAACCACAACCATATCTAGATCATGCGTAGGATAGTTCTAATCATGAGTCTTTAACTATTGAGATGCACAATCAATCACCTTGTCATTTTGCATGAGAACACACCCAAGAACTTCTTGAGATAAATCGCTATAAATAAAAAATAGTTCTCTGATTGAGGGAGAAGTTAACATGGGTGCATTAACCAATATCTTCTTCAGATCATGGAATCTTTCCTCACACTCATTTTCCATATTATCTAAACCCCCTTTTGAGTTAACCTGGATAGTTGATTAGAACGTTGTGAAAGTTTTTTCACACAACCTCTTTTAATATCCTGCTAATCGAAGGAAACTATGAATCTCAGTTATTGATGTAGGCTGAGGCCACCCCTCTACAGCCATTGTCTTGCCAGAGTCTAATGAGATTCCATCATTTGTTACAATGTTCCGTAAGAAAGATACTCGTTGTAACCAAAATTTACATTTAATGAACTTTCCAAAAACCCTCTCCTTCCACAGAGATTGAAAAATAACCCTTAGATGATCATCATGCCCCTCAAAACCTTTTTAACATATCATAAAATCATCAAAAAAATACCAAATAGTAATCAAGGTAGTCCCAAAATATTCTGTTCATCAAATCCATAAAAATAGAATGAGAATTAGTAAAACTGAAGGTTATAACAACAAACTCATAATGCCCATATCTTGATCAGAAATATGTTTTTGGAATATATTATTTCTTCACCCTCAATTGATGATAACCAGACTGAAGATAAATCTTGGAGAAGAGTTTATCCCTGCGAAGTTGGTAAAATAAGTCTTCAATTAGTGGAAAATGGTACTTGTTCTTCACTATTATCCCATTCAGTTTTGTATAATCAATGCATAACCACATCGATCCATCCTTCTTCACGAAGAGAACATTTGTTCCCTAGGAAGACACACTTGTTTGGACAAAACAATTATCCAAAATATCTTGGAGTTGTTTCATTAATTCCCCCGGCTCCATATTTTCCATTCTATATAGGGTTTTTGATATCAGATGGGATCTAGGTATGAGTTCAATGGAGAACTCTACCTCTCTTTCAAGTGGAGGTCCAAGTAACTCTTCAGGAAATACGTTAATGCATTCCTGAATGATGTGGACGTTTCCTATCTTTATACTCTCATTTCCTTCTTTTTATTCATTTTTAAACTCCATAAATAATGATATAGGAGATTCTTATAGACAAAGATCAGGTTGAGATATCTCTCATTGGATTATAACTGTAAGTTTTCTATTCAAGACTATTGATATTTCCTTACTTCTACATTTGATCTTAAAATTATACTTTGAGAGATAGAATATCCCTAGTACGATGCCAAATTCCAACATGGGAATGACTGCTATATTTTCAATAATATTGTTCTCACTAAAGTAAATACTAGAGTTTCTAAATACTATTGATGCATGGATAATCCTTCTAGGAATCTTTGACAGATTACTCTACTTTTATAAATTATGGGATTGATTATATATTATTTGAAAAGTTGAAAGAAATAAAGGAATTTATATAACTATTATCAAAAAAATTACTTAATAGATTTAAGAGGAAACCAGAGTACCTACAACCACATCATTTGGAGCTTCAACTTCAACCGTTGTGATATCAAACACATGACCTTTCTCCCTTGGCATATGATGATGCTGATGATAATTCCCCTTCACTACCCTCAAATTGAGATAGTGATTGGAAAAGTTCCCAAGTTGTCCACACTTGAAGCATTGGATGTTAGGTAAGGCTTGCACCATATTACCTTTTTCATTAGTGTTGAAATGTTCAGACTTCACCTCACTATGAAAATTTCGATCAAGATGGCCTTCTCTTCAACACTTATAACACTTCCCGCTCCTAATCAGGCAGTTCCTTGAATGCTTCTTCTCACATTTATTACACATGGGAAGTTGCACAATCTTTACATGTCATCCCTGATGAAAGGTCCTCTCTATGATTGGATCCTTTGATCTCTTCTTTTCAATGGATTTGTGAGACCACTTCATCTCACCAAACACTAGTTAAACTTTCATAGCACTCTACACGATCTCCTCATAGCTATTATAGTCTTTGTTGGAAACATTCTTCTATAGATGAGGTCTTAGTCCCCTAAAGAATCTATTAACCTTCCCATTAGGATCTAGGAATAATCTAGAGGTGTAAAATGAAATCCCTGTGAAGTTCATCTCAGAACTTCCCACATATTCATTTTCATTCAACTTCTGCTCGAGAAATTCCATCTCCCTATTTATTCTCATAAAACGAGGGAAATACTTATTGAAGAAGATCCCCATGAACTGTTACCACTCTATAACTTCAATCTCCCATATTATCCTCATGTTTTTAATCAGTTCCCATCACTTATCAGATTCTCCCTCTATGCAATAAACAAGAAAGGTGAATTTCTGTTGTTCAGAACTACGGAGTACAGAAATGATTTTCTCTATAGATCTTATCCACTGTTCTGCAATCAATTGGTTGGTAGATCCACTAAACATTGGAGGTCATTGACATATAATGGACTCAACGGAATGTTGTTCCCTTCTGGGTGAAATATGTCTCTTAGATCGATTCAAGTTATTTCATGTAACTGTGGTCATTTGATTCATCATTCTCATGAATGTTTCCATTACGGCTTCCAACAGAGGGCCATCATTGCATGGTCCATTGTAGTCACCATTTTCATGTTTCCTCCTATTCCCCAATATTTTCTAAAAGAATAAAACCTTAGTGATAATATTATTTCATTTAATAATCTTATAACTCTAAAAGATTTTTACATCTTAGAATATTATGCTTAAACATGCTATTCAAAATCAACAACTATATTTCCTAAAAATCCTTCGTAATGATTGATAAAAAGCTTGTGATTAATAGAAAATATCCCCTAGTAGTGTAAAATAAGGAGTTCATCAAGACTCATTGTCAGGCACTTGTTCCTGTTTGATTCTAGATCAGTGTGGTGTTTTCAGGTTTTACCTCTAGATACATCTGTGCAAGATCCACATCCACTTATTCATGTCCAAACAAGGATTTATTTGTTCAGAAACCACTTAATTAATATTTCACTAAAATACCATGACGTTTTCCTATATTTACAATTTTATATAAGGTTATTCCTAAATTTTCATTTATAATTTCCACAAATAAATAAACTATATTTTGATACCAGCTATGGAATCCCACCTTTGTATTACATAAATTTTCATTCAATTTTACAATCATAGGATCTTTAATGTTTAGAGTCTTGGAAATAAGGAATAAAATTCCTAAAAACATAAGGAATTATTATAATCCACTTTTAAGGCTTCATCATAGGTCCATCCTATGTATAATTACTATATATCATAACTTGGGTACACACATCATTGGAACGGGTGAGCATAAGGCCTAGTAAGGGTAAACAAGGGAAACAATTTACTTGTGATATCAATAAAAACTTAATGAAACACATAAAGACATGAGGAATGAAAAAAGAGGCCTATCATAATAAAAATAACATGAATCATAACATGAAAATATGTCTACAACATTTAATTTAGACATTCATAATCATATCACTAAGTTCCATCCCTAGGGTGTCATAAAAATTACTATGGTTATTCGCCAAGGCATCGTAAAACTTGGCATCTCTAGAGATTAATTTCTTTAACCAATGCATTGGAGCTCTATTAGGGAGCACCCTTACTATGTATTTATTTTCACGCGATCCATATATATCATAACCAAACATTTCATAAATAAACCAAAGTTAATAAAAGAAATGGGTTTCATATCAAAATCGTGATATTTTAAGAAATACTTAAAAACAAGATCATTATGTCAGTTATAACCCACAAAAAGGAATGTGGGTTTTAGGTATGTCAATTCTAGAATAAAATATATCCTTTTTTATTTCTCAATGAACACACCTAGAAATAAAACAGGTTTTGTTATTCAATTAAATAATATAAGAGAACTTACTGAGAAAAAAGGAGATATTTTAAGACAAAAATTCTGTAACATACACAACTAGAAAAATACCCTATACCGGCGGTTTGGAGAACCATTGGCTAGTAAGCCATGGGGATATGTCTATACCAAAGGTTTTCAAAACCATTGGTATATGTAATATGAAAAATCTATAACAACGATTCCATAAAACCGTTGGTATATGTATTTCAAAAAAGAAGCAGTCTGTTGGTTTTGATCCCAATACATCCATTTTATGATTGAACGACCTAACCACTAACATAACTTGAATTTTTTGAACATAATTACATAAATATATATATATATATTATCATAAATATTTTAAATTTTGATTTATTTAATGTTCTCTATAAGAATATTCCCTAAAAAATACATGTAACTATACCAATGGTTCTCAAAATCATTGGTATAGACCTATACCAACAATTTTGAAAACCATTGGTATAGATTCTTTGATTTTGGGACCTATAACAAAGGATTTGGACAAACCGTTGGTATAGGGGTGACCTATGCCAATGGTTTGTCAAAAAACATTGGTATTGGGTCTCTATTATGGACCTATACTAATGGTTTGGCCAAAGCCATTGGTATACATCCAGAATAGAGACCCTATAGCAATGGTTTTGGAAAAAACATTGGTATAGGTCCATATAACTGACATATACCAACGGTTTCTCCAAACCGTTGGTATAGGTCCCCCCTATACCAACGGTTTTTGGAAAACCATTGGTATATGTACAAATTAGTGACCTATACCAACAGTTTTGGCCAAATTGTTGGTATAGGTCCATATAAGTGAACTATACCAATGGTTTGCCAAAAACTATTGGTATAGATCTTATTTCTAGTAGTGATAAAAACTTTGAAACATGGTTTTAGAAAACATTAAAAAGAATGGGGATATGGGTAAAACATTCGTAAATGACTCATAATATATTATATGTATAGAATAAAATGGAATTAAGAACATGGTATAGAAACCTGAATGGAATACCACATAAAGGAGGACTTGAATGGAAAATAGAATGTTGAGAATTCTCTTACCATGTAGAGTAACTTATAAAAAAATAATATCTAGATCATGGGGGATTGAAGACACCTTGTGATTGTTAATTTGGAGGTAATACTATCATAAATTCGTGGATAATGAATTTGGAGTGAATTTAAAGGAATGAATGGGTGGGTATTTATAGAAAAAGTGAGAGAATATTTTATTAATTTCAAAGGATACCTCATTAGTGGTATTTTCAAAACTAAAGGCTTGACCATGGGATTTGACCATGGTATTGGCCACATGGGACACCTAATATTATATTTTAATCCGTAAGAGTCTACCAAAATCTTATCTTACTCATTACATCAATATGACATAGTTATGATGTCATTAAACATACCAAAAACCCAAAAATGTATATTTTCTATTCATCAAAATTTAATTATTTCAGGAAAGTACAAAATATTCACCCTAACTGTTTTCCACATGTAGAATTCAAAATTGAACTCCATTTTATAAAAAGCAATTTCATTTTAAATTAAATTAAATAAATAAAATACAAATTCATAACTAATAATTTATAAAACATTTATATACTTACACTATGATATAATTATATCACATTAACATGTAAGATTACTAAAACATATTTATACTTCCTTAGGTGAGGTTAATATTACATTTTTCAAATCACCATTCATATGGGTAAAATTAAAATTCCTAAGGGTAAAGGTACAATTCACGGAAAAAATTATTTAGATCTTATTAAAGCAAATTTTTCACCTTGATTACATCCATCTATGTCTGATTTTCAAAAATCATTTCACATAAAATGTTATATAATAATTTTTTTTTAATATTCATCAAAAAACTATTCATCAAAACACTATTCAAAAAATACTATTCATCAAAAACTAAACAAATTGAAAGTTGTTAGGAAACTTCTAAAAATTCAGCATAGATTAATTTTGACATTTGAAATTAAAAAATGATGCTTATTTTTCCATAATAATCCCCTACATATGAGAAATCTCCGAAAAGTACCAATTTTTTCTTATAAAATAAATTTATCAATTTTTTCATAATTAGAAACATAATTTATTAAGAAAATATATTATTAAACTAATAATGATGAAAAAAATTTATATTTATACCAAGGGATTACAAAAATTAATTGAGGCCTCGTTACATAACACCTTATAACACCAATAGAAGACCCAAGAGTCAGGTGTGGAATGGTGATAGAATCTTGGGGTGGCTCATACAACATTCCTAAGTAGTGATTTCTGTCAACTTTTACTTCCCTCATAAGTGGTATCGTTCAAGCTTAATGTGATGAAGTTCATCTTGGGCTTGGTCTAGAGTGAATCTCAATGACACCACCTCCTTTCTACACTCTGAAAAATGGGCTTCATATGGCCCTATTTAACTAGATGAGACCATTAACTCTTCTTTATAAAATAATAACCATTATCATTTATATTTATAATCACTAATCCTGATGTTAAGATTATAGTTTTCAATGGTCATATTGTCTAATGATCATGTAATAGTCAAAACCCAATGGTCTCATTTAAATTATACTCACTTAATTAATAAAGTGATATAGTTTTGTTGAGTACAAAAAAATATAACTTACATTTTCAAGAAAAAATTATTATTCAAAAAGATTGGGTCATTACACCATTCCTTCAATTTAATTATAATCTTTGTAAGAACCTGGTTCTTACTATAAGGTACAATTTTCTTTTTTCATTCTGTTTTGGGATGTTTTTGAGAAAACAGGTAACACTATCTATGTTCTAGACTAAACTGGGTAGTTCTAGAAATATCCATGGTACACACCATGTGCTTCTAAGTACATGCCATGAACTGTAGCCATGTGTGAAGGCCATACATGGCGTGTAGGCATGTTGTCTGGGTAGAAAGATTTTAGAAAGTACACAATGTGTACTATGTGTACACACTTTGTAGAGGGGTTTTGTATGAGGATATAATGGAATATTGGAGATGTAGGCTAGGTAGAGAAGTACACCCCATGTACCACTAGGTACATGCCATGTTTCATGTCTGCAAGTCAGCAAAGTAGGCCATCTACCTTTAGAGAAATTAAAGAACCCACACGACATGTAGTCCTAAGTATACGCCATATATTTTTCTTTTTTTTGCTTAAAATGGATAGTAGCCTCGTTTCTCAGGTTTTGAATTGAAACCACAAGAAACAAGCATCTTGTACTTTAAATTGATCTCGTTCCATCATCTGAAGTCAGATTCAAACACAGTTCAAACCTTTGGAACCCCCTCAGTAAGGCCTCGATTTCTCTTTATATGTTTTCCTTAATTTTTGTTCTAAACCAAGTTATGTGGGTTTGAGGGGTTTTTATTATATTATAGATCTATCACGTTTTAGACCTAATTAGAGGCTGTTATTGGAGGAGTATCATCGTACTACTATGAGGTTGGTTGTGCATACCTTGTTTTGTATTTTCATGGACATTTTTGTGGTGCGACCTTTGGTGTGTCTTCAGGTATTTTGAGTGAGACCCCTTTATAACTATTTTTTCATATTGAATTGATCGTTAGAACTGTGGGATGTCGTTGGGTATTCCCTTGCCATGATTTTCTTGAGTGGGGCCATGTAAGGTGACATTTCCCAATTAGGGCATTTTTGTTGTGTATACCAAAATATGTTAAAATGAATTGTGATGATAAAACTATTGATTTTAGATTTTTTAAGCATGATTAAATGCATTAGAGGCATTCAAGACCTCAGTGTTGCTGTGTAATAGTGGTTGGGCTAGTGCAATTTAACTATTTAGTTTGTTTTCTTTTTTTGAAGAGATTCGTTGATTATATATGTAATTTAGGGATTGCATATTATGGAACCCTTTGGGTTGTATTGGGCATGAAATAGGTATTTCTTGAGTAATATTGATCAAATGTTGGGCTTGGCCCAGATTACATTAGATTGTTTTAAACTTAAGATTGGGATCATGGACGTCGGGATAGAGGCAGTGAGACTGTCAGGTTGGGAACCGACCGAGTTACTTGGATGGAAAGTCCATCAGATACAGAGTGACATGGTCGGAAGGGTACGAGGTGCTAGAGATGTTGGGGTTTGGGTACTATTTTGATGATTACCGCTCACCCATGATTTGAGTAGGGTTCACAGAGAGAGGCTTTTTGATGTAGTGGTTTTGACCACTCATATGGGTAGAGGCCCCTGCTAGTTTTTGTTTAGGTGCTATTGGTTTGAGGTTTTTTTCCGTAAGAATCCATGTAAAAGGAGAGGAGCCTTCAGTAGATAGCGATGAGGCTATCAGGTTGGGGGATAAGGCTCTCTGTGATTGAGGTCGTAGGCTGTGACACTATATTTGAGGGAAGGCATCAATGTCCCTCTAGTTAATTTATTTGAGGGCAGACATCACTGTCCCTCAGGTTACTTTTTAAGTACAAACATTGATGTTCCTACGAGTTACTTTTGTTTGGTCATTCCTTCGAGACGTCGGTACTTGAGACACATTGTGTCAGGAGGCACATGGTGCGTGGTTACGTGATTGAGATCATGACATTGGCCAAAGCCTGTGATACTCTATTATGGCAACTAAGAACCGGTGCAAGTTGGGTTTACATTATACATTGTTGTGTTTACTTTCCTTATAGATTCATGCCTTCTTAAACACTTATAATAGGTATGCATTATTGGGTGGTATCCTACTGAGATTCATCTCACATCCTACATGGTCCTTTCGAGATGTGTGTAGACTTTATGGAATTATGTGCATGTAAAGGATCATCCTCATTAGCGGGATCATATTATCATTTGGCATTGATATTGGTATGGACATTAAGGTCCTACCTATAATGATTTTATTTTTTTATTTTCCATTTCTTATATCATCATTCTTACTTGTTTTGTTAGCTACTGTTGGTTATCCATTATCACCCTTTTTATATTGACTTGTATTCACTATTTTTTAGTAGTAGTTGCAAGTGGTATTTTGCATGCTGGTACTTTAATTTTTCACTGCATCTATATTTATTTTTCTTCTGCTGTTTAGTGATATTGAATGTGATTTCGCTCTTCAGGTCTGGTTCGAGTATATAGAGTCATCTATTTTCACCACATGTTTATTTATTATGCTCGGACCAGTACCATTATTTTCCTCCTAGAGGGTATAGCCTATCCACTATACATGTTACACCCTCACTGCTAGTCGGAAACCTATGACATTCAGGGAGGTACGCCTAAGGTAGTAACACCGGGCCCGTTTAACACTGTTCGGGTGGCTGTTCGGGTCTGGGACTTTACAAAGTGGTATCAAAGGAGGTATTGATAGCGATTTAGTAGCAGTTTTTTTCTAGTTACTGATGATATTGATACTTATATTTTTATTTATGAAGGTTTACTAGTTGGGATATGGTATAATTGAGATAGGTTGTAATTGGAACTAGGTTTCTTGCTTGTTCTTGGGTGCCTGCAGCCCCAGGTACGAGGGATGGACCAATTTACCTTGGGTGGGAATTGCTTTTTTTCTTTTTCTCAGATAACTGTTTATTTGATTTTATCCATGGTGGATATCTTTTTTTATGATAATTATTGGTTTTGATATGTGACCCTTGACCCTGTGCGGTAAGGGAGAGTTGAACCTTATCCCAATATAGCAAGGTTTAGTTACTTGATTTTTGGTAGGCATTGTTAGAGTATTTCAACTAAATAACCACATGAATGATTTGTAAAATGATAATAACAAGTTAATAATATCAAATTCCATGCATTGTATGCTTTTAAAATGTGACAGGCGAGATTTCTAATAAAATTTCTAGTTTATTGGAATGCACTATGCCATGATTTATATATTGTGAATTGAATGCGGCATAAGACATGGGACTAGATATTATATGAGTAGGAATGTACTATGGTTGAGGTGACTTTGGTCACTAGGATTGAGCAACTAGGTCATCAGTTAGAGTCAACAATAGTTGTTGGGTTAGGCATGGCCCGATGTACTTTTGAAACTTGGCTCTCTTGAGGGAGGGTAAGGGGCCATGATGCCAGGATGCTATTGGGAATGTTAACGGTATGAGAGATTAAGGGGAGTAGTTATGCACTGACTTTTATTGATTTTATTATCTACGTTATAAATATATTATATATATATATATATGGGATGTCTGACCATTTATGGTATTCAGCAGGTTCCTTCTAGATGACTCTGATGAAGAATCAGGCAGGTGATGGTACAATATCGCAAGAGCACGATCAGGTTCATACCCCTGAGGGGATAGAAAAGCATGGGACATAGGTAAAGGCTCATGGAAAATATTAGTTTTAGGATCCAGTGTAGACATGACAGTTGTCGGGTTTGACAGCGTTCGGGTTGTGGCTCGGCAATCTACTTGGATCTAGTCTGGTACATGTATTGAAGGGGATTGACAGAGGCACGCATGGAACTGATCCCTCTAGAGAATATCTGATGTAGGAGTTCAGATTGAAGAACCCACCCCTTTTTCAGGGTGAGGGTGGTCCACAGGTAGCTGAGAACTGGATAGAGGGCATGAAAATGTTCTTTGAGAAGCTTGAGATGCGTCCTGGGTGGAGCTTCAAGCTGGCGGCATACATGCTACGAGGACCGACAAAGCACTGGTGGGATGTGCATATATAGGCTTGTAGACACGAGGGACTGTCTCGGAAGGACTTGGAGAATAGATTATTCAAGCACTTTTCCCAGAGACACTGAGGAAAGAGAGAGATCAGGAGTTCTTGAGCTTTCAGTTGGGAGACATGTCTGTCATGGGCTATGCATCTAATTTCACCGAGTTGTCTCCCTTTGCACATGGTATGGTAAGAAATGAAACCTCGAGGGTGAGGTGCTTCGAAGATGGATTATGAAATTCCATTAAAGTTAAGGTAAACATCTTTAGATTGAACTCATTCACGTATGTGGTGAATTAGGTGCTTATATTGGAGGGAAACTAGTGGGATAAGCCACAGGTTGGATGGGAGATAACTTCAAGTGACAGTTTATATAGTAAGAAGTGAGGTTGGGATGAGTTCCATTAGGGAAGTCAGGCCAAGAAATTAGATAGACCCCCTGGTGGAAGTTCAACAATGGTTTTCTTTCAGTGTGGGCAGCCAGACCATGTCTAGACTTAGTGTGATAGGCCTCCAAAAGAGTTCTTGGCTTATGAAAAGGCTTATAATCTCAAGATGTTCTACAGGAAACATTCTCAGATGGATGGTAATCAGGGACCATGACAAAATATGACATATGGAGTTGGTTTAGGTTGTGTACCAGGAGAGGGTAGTCGAGTTTCAGATGCATGTGGAGGAAATGACAAAGATAGTGGAAACCAGCTGGGGGGTTAGTGGCCAGTGACTGGTGCGGTACAGCTGGAAGGATAGCCATTAGGCAGTCATTTGTTAGGACAGGTTCACATTGTGGGGCTACTAGGGGCTGAGCAGTCTGGTGAGCCGATGATGGTTAGAGATACACCGCAAGTATAGTCATGATCTATTTTCTATTTCCTTTTTTTGGCATGGCCTATTGGGGTATGTCCATTTTGAGTGCACGAGGTGCACAAGATATACATGGACTGACCAAATGATGGTCAGTGGGATTGGAACCATATCATATGTGTGATATATATATATATATATATATGTATGTATGTATGTATGTGGTGTCGTGGGCATTGGGCCATCGAGGATGCAGGTTACTTGAGGTGCCTTGGGCATCAGCGCATCGAGGATGCAGGTTACTTGAGGTGTCATCAGCATCGGGGCATCGAGGATGTGGGTTACTTGGGGAGCTCGGAACGAGGCTTTTTTTTATCACCCATGGGATGCAGGACCCCATGGAGGTATAAATCAATGTGGTTCAGGATGCATTTGAGTGTTCAGAACTCCACAGGAGAACCTGATGAGGTGTAGGGGTGATTATGCATCACAGGAGGATCATGGGTCCAGGAAATAGGTCGTTGAAACATTGTTTGATTTGATCTTTTGGGTGAGATTTTCTTGATCGTTCTTCTCCACACTTGGAAGGGAAATTCAAGGATGATTTTCTTTAAGGGTCAAAGTTTGTAATAACCCAGTTCTTTCTATAAGGTACATGTCTCTTTTTTTAATTCTATTTTGGGATGTTTTTGAGAAAACATGCAATACTGGCTATGTTCTGGACTAAATTTGGCAGTTCTAGAAATTTCCATGGTACATGCTGTGTAATTCTAAGTACCCATAGTGTATTGTAGCTATGTACTTCTAAGTACACACAGTGTACTGTAGCTGTGTGTGATGGCCATACATAGAGTGTAGGCCTGTTGGATGGGTAGAAAGATTTTAGTAAGTACACACAATGTACTATTTGTTCACGCCATGTAGAGGGGCCATGTATGGGGATATACATGTCTTGTCGGGGATGTCGGCTGGGTAGAGAAGTAAATGCCATGTATCCCAAGGTACACGTCATGTAGTCATGTGGGAAAGTTGGAAAAGTAGGCCATCCATATTTAGAAAAGTTAATGAACCCGCACAACAAGTAGCCCTAAGTACACACTGTGTATTTTTCTTTCTTTTTTCTCTTAAAATGGGTAGTATCCTCATTTCCCAGGCTTTGGGTATAAACCTTAAGAAACTAGTAGTTTGGAATTAAAATTGATCCCATTCCTTTTCCCGATTTCGTATTCAAATATCATTGGATACATTGGAACCCCCTCGGTAAGGCCTCGGTTCCAATTGAGTCATTTGTCTTCATTTCTGTTCTAAACCCTGTTATGTGGGTTTGAGAGGTTTTGATTATTTTTTAGATCTATCACATTTAGACCTAATTAGAAACTTTTATTCGAGGAGTATCATCATACTAGTATAAGGTAGGTGGTGGATACCTTGTTTTGTGTTTTTGTGGACATTTGGGTGGAGTGGCCTTTGGTGCGTCTTCGAGTATTTTGAGTGAGACCCCGTTTACAACTGTTATTTCATATTGAATTGATTTTTAGACCCATGGGATGATTTTTGGTCTTCCCTTACCAAGTTTGTTTTGAGTGGGGTTGGGTGAGGGGCTGTTGGTCAATTGGGGAATTTTGGAAGGGTAAGGAAAAATGTGTTAAAATGAATTGCGAGGACTAAACATCTGAGTTTTGATTGTTTAAGCCTGATTAAATGTATCATAGGAATTCAAGACCTCAGTTTTGCAGGGTGATAGATGTTGTAATAGTACAATTAAAATACTTAGTTTGTTTTCCTCTTTTAAAGTTATCCTTTGATTATATATGTAAGTGCTGAATTGCATATGCTGGAAGCCTTTGGGTTGTGTTGGGAATGGACCAGATATTTTTTGAGTGATATTGATTATAGGTCAGTGTTGTCCCAGAATACATTGGTTGGTTTTGAACATGGAATTGTGTGTCATGGACATTGGGATGGAGACAGTGAGACTATTAGGTTGGGTATGGCCCAAGTTACTTGTATTTTAAGGCCATCAGATACTGGGCAACATGGTTGCAGGGGAATGAGGTGCCATAGATTTTTTGTCTTGGATACTATTTTTGTGATTACCACTCACCTGTGATTTGAGTAGTGTGCACAAGAGAGAATCCATGATAAGGTGGTTTTGACCACTAATGCAGGCTGTGGCCCCTCGATTGTTAAGGTTTAAGTACTATTGGTTTGGGGGTGCTTTCCGTCGAAAGGCATGTGGAAGGATATGAAACTTCGAGAGATAGCGACGAAGCTATTAGGTTCAAGGATAAGGATCTTCATGATTGAGGTCGTGGGCTGGGACACTGTATTTGAGGGTAGACATCACTTTCCGTTTGGTTACTTTATTTGAGGGAAAACATCATTGTCCCTCAAATTACATTTTGAGGACATACGTCATTGTTCCTTCAAGTTACTTTTTTATGGACATGCCTTCAGGATGTCTGTACATGAGACATGCTTTGTCAGTAGGCACATGGTGTCAGGTAACGTGACTGAGATTCTGACATTGGCTGATGTAGGTGAAACTCCATGGTGGCTGCGGAGCACTAGTGGAAGTTTTGTAAACGTTATACATCGTACCATTTACTTTCCTTATATATTCATGCCTTCTTAAACACCTATACTGGGTACTCACCATTAGGTGGTATCCTACTAATATTGGTCTCAAACCCTACATGTTCCCTTTGGGACACATGTAGACTTTATGGATTTATGTTTAAGTAAAGGATCAGCCTCAGGAGCTGGATCATATTATCGTTTTCCATGGAGACTAGTATGGACATTGAGGTCACCCCTAGCCGGTGTTTATTTGTTATGTTTCCATTTCCCATCATTCTTACTTGTTTTGTAGCTACTATTGGTTATCCATTGGATCCCTTATTATATTGACATGTATTCCATGTTGTTCAGTAGTAGTTTCAAGTTGTTTTTAGCATATTGGTTTGTTTATTTTCTGCTGCAGTTATATTTATTTTTCTTCCGGTATTTAGTGATATGAAATGTGATTCTGCTCTGCGGGTCTGGTTCGAGTCTATTGAGTCATTTATTTCCACATCATGTTAATTTATTATGCTCAATCTAGTACCATTATTTTATTCCGAGAGGGTATAGCCTCCCCACTATACCTATTACACCCTCACTTCTAGTCAGCAACATTTGGTGTTCGAGGTGGTGCTCCTAAGGCAGTAACACCGGGCCCATTTTGCACTGTTTGAGTGGCTGTTCATGTTTGGTACATTACAATGTTGGATTGGGGTTCTTGGATCTAAACATAATAACTATATATTTTGTAAGATAAGATATGTATGATCTCAAATACATGTGAATGACTATTCGATAGAACTTGAGATTCTCATGTCTTATCTAGGTAGTTTAATGTCCTAAAAAACACACTTAGGCCCCTAGATGACTTAAACAATCTAAATATTCTCTAATTGACACCAAAATATATAGTAGATATTTCAAAAATATGAAACATTTTTTCACATACTTTTAACATCAAATATATGATATATGATAAAATTATATCCACTAACTCAACGCACTTATCCCATTAAATACTTAATGGACCTTGAGTAATAATATTCATTCAATTTTTTTTTCACTTAATTAATTATTAATTAAATGAGTAAATAAATTCAAAACATATTATTATAAATAAAAATAATATTTAATTTATTTATTTCATGGAGGTCTATCAAACATCAGCATCACCCGAACCGCATGGTGGCACCTACCATATCCCAAACCCCTGTTATTTAAATTAGGCTAGACTCCTAAATATACATAGTATATGACCCTCTAAGACCTTATCCCTATAGTTGTAATTATTATTCACAATGTATAATTTGAGTCTAAAACCCCATCATAGCCTCTATGGAGATAAGATATAGTCAAAATTTTGATAAACTCTCTAATGGATGTACACCATGTAATTTAATATCTTTGACATATGATATCACATAAAGTAGGATACCTAACTTATGTCACTATCTTTAATAGAATTATTTATTCTTTATATAACCATATTAGATAAACTTACCATCTTCCATAATATCCATATATTTTGTGAATGTACTACCATCCTTATTAACTAGCACTGAGATATCTTTTCCTTAACTCAGAAGTGAAAAATCATGTCTTAATCATTAAACCAATGTCATACCACAATGACGCACCCAAAAAAAGTTACATCACCATGGAATTAATACTATGGTTTTTATCATGCATCAAATTATGTGATAAAATGGTACACAATGATATTGTTCTCAATTTTAAGAGACCAATACACAAGTTCATAGATAAGAACAACTAATGACACTTATAACTTATAGTGTTTCTATTTTTGGGTCAGTCATCATAATCTCAACTAGTCAAGATCACTATGGAAAAAATTCATTAGATAATGTCTCAATGTTTATGATCCTCCTCCACCTAATATTAATATATCATATGTGTCTTGTTATCATGATGTAACTAGATTATAAGATGCGTGTTGAATATTAATATCATAATGCCTCAAGGTTCTAATTGTTCCAATGAAATGATATATCCTTTTGATATGACAATTAATATAAGGATTTTATAATTTATGTAGTACACACATAAATAATGTTATTTTATAGTAAGAGAAAAAACTTTTCTATATCAAATTGTATATATTTAATGGAAATCAAAGTATATACATGAGTTTGGTCTTGGGAGCACACTCACAACATAACCATTTTCTCTAGAGATATCTACTAATAAGTCTCAACACACTATCTCTCACTAGAAAATAGGATTCTGATTAAAAATGAATTTATTTTACAGGTTTTCCACATTATCCTCTATGGCTACTCTACTAATTATAACATCACTTCGCTAGTAAAATCCCTTAAGATATGAAACCTATATATTATATTCTATTCTCTGTTATATAATTTCGGATCCTTGGAAAGTTTCACTACAGTAGTATTATCACACTATACAATAATAGGATATGAACTTTTATATAGACAAAACAATAATATCTATAAATATCCGTGGTATTTATTTTGTATTTATTGTTGTATTTTTTTTTTCAAAATATTATTTGTGAATGTTTTCTAGTTTCAGGTGAAAGTAATTTTTTGGTGATTAGATGAAGTTTTATTTACTATTATTAGTAATTCAGATGATTATTTGTTGATCCTAAAAGTTTATAGCTTCATTATTAATAAAATTTTATCATGGTTCAAGATAACTTTTACAAGAAGTGATAGTTTTTAACATGTTTAAGTTATGAAATGATAAAGTTGAAAACTACCCAAAGTTAAAATTTATGGATGTCATGGAGCTATGGTTATAAAATTAAAATCCCCAAATTAGTTGGAAATAAAGTAATAAGGTTATTAGATTGAGTCCATTCGATGTTGTATGATCAGAAAATTTCTTTGTATATCCTTCCGTAGAAAATATATCTTAAGGTTATTATATCGACATGATCTATGCTATACTGGATAATGATATATAAAGTCCATTGGTAGAGTAAAGTATTGAAAGGGTCTTCATGATGTGTTTTGTAAGACAATATTACCTAAAAGAGGAAATCCATTGTTTTTAATAGAAAGTGAAATCTATTTCAATAGGATGAACTTTTGAATAAGTTCAGTTGGATATACTGCCAAGGTATCATCTGATGTATGAGTATTAGACCGAGAAATGGGATATCATCATAATGATTATTCTCTAAATATGAAAGACTCTAAAAATATCACTAAATAGAGATTTTATGATTTTACTAGAATTAGATGATTGAATGAAGATGATATAATTAATATTTGTTTAAGAATTATCATATAGAGAAACACTTGTCAACAATATCGTATAAGGAAACATGAGAGTTTTTTTACCTGACAAAGACTTGATGAACTTTACACAAACTTTGTAAAGTTATTAATTGTGATCATAATGAGCTTTTATTTTAATGTTCACAAATTTAGATGACATTTAATGATTCTATAAAAAAATCCTTAATGTTTATATTTGAGAAATGTTCAATGAATAATGTTGACTATGAAGTTTATGAATCATTGAAGGAAGTCAAATGAAAGTTGATTCGAGTGGGAAATTAAAAATTAGTGCATGTTATTATTCTATGATTTCTAGATTAGTACAACTATATAAATGGTAAAGGGATCACTGATAAGTATTTCTCAAAATATTGTATAGTGATTAAGTATTTTTAGCATGAGTATCCATCCATGGAATCAGTTGGTTGAACTAGAGGTACTAGAAAGAGCTACCAGAAATAGGTGGATTAGACAGAGTGCATTATAATGATGTGTACTGGATTGAGGTGTACCCTTTGGAGACATACCATATTGATAATTAAGTGAAGTATATGAAGTAATAATATATATAGAGGTATTATATAGATATATATGTGAAGAATTTTTAGTGATCATCTTTTAATATTTAAATTTAACTGGCGTTGAATTATAAGAATAATTTGTAACTAGTGGGAACCAGTATAATTTCTAATCATGAGAGAGAAGGATATTTATGGGAGTTTTATTTAATTTATTAAGTTCATTATATAGTGTATATCTATGGATCTATAGGAGACAACATGACAAGGACTAGGAACCAACATTAAGACTAAACCTTTTAAAACAGTGTGTTCCATTATTTATTTACTTATATATTCATAAAATTGAGGATGAGTAATAAAGTAGATAGAATATAAAATTTCACAATTCTAAGGGGTAAATTTCAAGAGAAATGAAATTCTAACATATCACCACTCATTCGACTCCCACTTCTTAGTGGTATACAAATTACTAAGAACTTCAAGTTGAATTAGACTATCCAATTTCCCCATATAAGATCGCTACACCTTATCATGAAAAATATCAACTCAATTAATAGCAAAGGTATTCATATCTTTGATGAAAAAAGTTATCACTGAAGGAAAAATATAATGATACCCCATATTCTGTATTTTTTTCATGGTGGTGATTGATGTAGCTACTATAGGGTTTTCACCCATATAGAAAGATTCTCGGATGACATTTTCCAACAAAATTAATCTCTAGATTAATGAAAAAGATAAAAATTCTATTCAAATTTCTTTTCCAAAAAAATTTTATATTACAGTGATGTGTCTCAAAGAAAGAAAATAATATAGGGAAAAACTCAAAATCTTATTATAGGGACATATAAATGTGAAGGAAGAAAATCATTAAATCTAGAGAAAAATGATCGAATATATCATGATGGTGGAATATGAAACTATTGATGAATCCTTTATCATAGTAAATGAAATTGGAAGTAATACCATTAAATTCAAGGATTTCATGGAAGATTCCTCTATTGTTAAAAAGTTAATGAGGGACTTTTTTGAGATTTTCAATCCAAATATATCTACCTTATAATATAATTATGATTTATCTATTGATAAATTAAATGAATTTAATGTTATATATGAAATGAGGAAATCTTTAACATTCAAAAATATAATTAAGGAAGATATAACTTTTGAATATATGAGGAAGAATAAATTATGAAAACTTGAACATGATTTAATGGGTCTCATAGAAGTAGAATATAAGGAATTTTATACTGAAGTGAATGATATAATTATTTCATTTACCTCAATAATCTTTTAGAAATATATATGAAATTACAAATGATAACTCCTAATAATTTTATTTGAGTTTAGAGACATTGGAATTTGTTTAATGAATTTTTCAAAGAAGAAATATGGAGAATATGATTTTTATTCTAAAGAAAAATCCTTAGAGGATGAAGTGGGGTAAAACTTATAAGGAAATTATAAAATCCACCAAGACCAAGTAATGGTTCCCCAAAAGAAATAAAATAATTATGATGAATAAAAGGGAAGAGTATGGATCTACTAAAAACAATTATATTTACAAAAAAAATCTATAGAAGTTTATAACCTTCATAGATCATATTAAAGGAAAATAAGATACATCATATAATGAAGAAGAAGAACAAGGTCAATAATATTACCTGGAATATCAGATATGATCAAAACATATGGCACGTATTGAGAAAAAAATCATGAAATAATCAAGAACATGGAAAAAGGAAAGTGATAATAATAATTAATTAAAAGAATATTTTTATAAAATTTTATATGCCAACATATAAGAAATAAATAATCTCATGATGAATTTCAAGGAATAAGGAAAAGTGGTGAATGGTCATGATGAAAAACATACCACTATGGAAAAAAATCATAGTAAGACGCAATTAAGATGTCTATAGGTTGAGAATAACCTTAATAAAATGAAATAAAATTTCAATAATGATTTGGAGGTAAATGTTAAACAAAATCAAGCTTCTAGAAGAACTCATCCTAAGTATCTGGTGAAATCTACACCCTTAAACTTAAAATTTATTTGTATTTCACAAACTATACATGTATAAGTATAAAAAAAGGGAGATATTGGGTTTAAAAAAGATGTGATAAATACATTACATCAATTGAAGTTAAAACTAACAACTAGAATAATGACTCCCCATGTGAAGTGAAATCAGATGTAGTAATGTATTCTGAATCTCAAAAAACATTATCTCAAGGAAAACCAATCTTCTATAAAAGATCGAGGTTTAATGGATATTTTTTTTGTGTCTTGATATATATAGTAACAAAGAATATAATTTTTTATATTATATGCCTCTCCCAAGGAGTATTAATGATCTAATGGGGAGAAATTGTGGAAGAAAAAAATTAACTTTTAAAGTTAAATGAAAAAAAAATTCATAAGAAGTTACATAGATTTAAATATAAAAATAATTTGAGTACTCATAGGAAATATTCAGAATATGTGAGAAACTGGGATACTATGATAAGGATTGCATGAAAATACTTCTGAGGGAAATTAAATATATTAGAAAATAAAAATAATATTGGAAAAGAAAAATTGAAGACAAGGTTTTTTGTTGATAATGTTAAAAAAATATAAAAAGGAATAACCCTAGGATTATTTCCAGTGGTTGTTTGTTATATATTATTGGTGATTTAAATATTCTGAATATTTTTAAAGGACACGAGAGAGGATAAGTTACATTGAGAAATGATAAATTTTTTAAAATAAGGGGAGTCACCACAACAGAGATTTGACCTCCGAAGATAATGTCAAAAGAATTTATACTTGTTGATGGGATTAATTTTTTTTTGAGTTTGACCCAAATAAATAATAATGTTTGTAATTTATCATCAGAAAATATTCATGTATTATTTTTTCCTTAAAAAATTGACAATACATCAACATGGGAGAAATAACTAGTGATAATCTATTTTAGATTGGATATCATAGAAGTTATTACAATTTAAGTAATGAGAATAAAAAAAGTTTTCGGACTGAATAATTTGGTATCATGAAAAGAAGAGTATGAGAAAAATTCCCAATGAAGATGATGTAAGAGACATAACATAACAAAATATGAAAGATAATTCTATTTGTAAAACTTCTTAAAATAGGAACGATGCTTCTTCGAAGAAAAAATAAAGTTGAAATCCAATCCACCTGACCAATTTATATCATACACTCTAATTTATGTGGGATAATGATACATCAATAAAATGGGTGATTTTTTACTTTGCTACTTTCATTAATGATTTCATATAGATGACCACTGTAATTTTCATGAAACCTTAATCAGAGGCTGTATATTTTTTAGATCTTCCAGAAAAAAAATTTAGAAAGATTTGGTTGTATATATATAGAATATAATGATAAATAATTGAAAGGATTAGAAAAGTAAAACATGAAAGTCCAATTTTAAGAAACATGGGATTAAATAAAATAAATTTACCTATATTATCCTAAAAAATGGAATAATTGAAAGGAAAAAATAATTTTTGTTGAAATGAAATGTAATATGCTCAATAAATATAAGATTTCAATTTTTTTGGAGAGAAGATGCAAGTATAGTTGTACATGTACAAAATAAATGTTCACTTAAACCATAATAAGAAGTAACTCACTATGATATATGATATAAGAAAAATTATATAGTGAAATACTTTAGATTTTTTCATAATCCTTTCTAAATAAAGATAAAAAATCTAGACTTGGGAATGTTTGATGAAAATGTGGAAGATTGTGTTTCGAAGGGATATTCATCCAATGAATTTTTTTTACAAGTTCAAGAATAAACTTATACATAAGTTGGTTAATTATTTTTATGTGAATTTCATTAAAAATAACTCCACAATAAAAAAGTTTGTGAATACAATTAGGTTGGTGTAAAAAATGATAAAATGACAACTTTCAGTGATGTTATCAAGTAGGAAGATAATTGCATGTCTAATCTTGTATATGTTCATTAATATTGGTCTAGTTATAAGAAAATTATAACCAAAAGAAAAAATAAAAATGCGTTACATTATGAAAATAGGTTGAATTCGATAATATCATCAGAGATCAGGAAGCTCCATCTCATACAAGATGGAAATTAAGGTTTGAAAAGTAAACATCACTTATCTCATAAGTGGAACCAAAATAAATTTCAGTGTATATTGAGCATGAAGAATGGTTAAATATAATTAATTAATAGTTGTATCAAATTGAGAATAATAACAACAAGGAACATGTTCCACCAAATAAAGGAAATATTATTATAAAATTAAATTGGGCCTTCATAAATAAGCTCAACAAAAATGAAATATTTATAAAAATAAATCATGGATAGTTCGAAAAGGTTATTCACAGGTGGGAGGTGTTGATTTTAAAGAAAATATTTCTCTAGTTTTAAGACTTTAAACTATAAAAATGTTCTTGGTTATAGCTGTTCATTGAAATTATGAAGTCTACCAGATAGATGTAAAGTCGGAATTCTTGAATTGAGAAACTGAAGAAGAATTTTATATTTAATAACCGAATGGGTTCATACATGATAATTATGGAACCATGGTGTGTAAATTTAAGAAATATTTATACTAGTTGAAGCATATTGCTTATTCAGTGCATTAAAAACAAGGTATTTTCCTATTGAAGTTGAACTTTTCTTAAGGGAAAGTTAACATAAACTTAAATGTGAAAGTTTTTTTATAGTTACTATAATCTTCATCGTTTACAATGATGATATAATTTTTAAAAGTGATTGGGTTAATGAAAGCATGGAATTTTCAAAACAAATGAGAAAGAACTTTAAAATTTCAAGGCTTGGGGATTTGAACTTATTTCAAATATTACAAGTTAAATATTAAGGAAGATACATTTTACTATATTAATAAAATTATGCTAAAGAGTTTTTACAAAAGTTTCCATGAAAAATTTAAGGGATATTTCTACAACCATTACTGTTAGAAAGAATATGAGTAAAGATGTGGCTGACCAAAGTGTAAATCCGAATTATTTTTAGAAATTGATTGAAAGTTTACTCTATCTCACATATTTATGATTTGAAATTTTATGTGTTATAACATTGTGTATAAGATACCAGAGTGATCTGAATAAAAAAACATTCTGAATGTAAAAAATAATCCCCAAGAATGTTATAGGAATATCAAACTACAACTTCATTTATAAATAGAGTAAAGAGTTAAACATTAATGGATTCAACAATACTAAAAGGGATAAAGATTAGAATTTTTAGAAATCAACATCAATGAGAACTTTGGTCTTGGGATAATGTTGCATAAGATGGATGACTAAGTAAAACATTTCTGTTACATTGAGTACAACGTAAGTAGAATATGTTATTCTCAAATAGAGATGAAAAAAATTACGTAAATGAAATTTTAGATTGAATATTTTATGGTTAATATTAAAAATCATTAAAGATTCTTTGTGATAATCAGAGTCACATTGATCACTCAAAAAATCCCTAGAAACATTCTAGAACAAACAAATGATGAAAAATATGATTTCACATCAGTATTTTAACATTATTTTTTCGAAAGATGACATTACAATGAATGAAGTGGTAATTTTAATGTTGTTTTTACTAAAAAACTATATTAAAATCCATCTAGATATAATTTTAATGTCGGTTTTTCAAAAAAAGATGTTATTTTTTTTATTTTTTTACTTTTGAGGTTGGTTTTTTGTAAAACAATCATAATTATTTTGAATTTTATATGTTGATTTTTACAAAAAATGACATCAATATATTTATATATATTTAACTTTTGACAAAAAATTTTATAAAAAACTAACATTAATACTATTCTCATTGGAATTTTTAATACAGGTCTCATACCTAGACAATGTAAAAAGTAAAATTTCACATAACGTGAAAGTTTGGATTCATTTTTCCAGTGTACACTTTGTAATTTTTTTGTTTTTTTGAAAAATTTATTATATAGGGCTATAAATATTCAAAAAACTTTTATATTTTTTCACTCACCACACTTATTGATTTATAATCTACTATTTTTCTCCTAATCATCATTCTACTATTTTTTTATTCATCAATTTCAGAATGATATTTATAATTAATCTTTTGTTAGTTTATTTTTGATTAGTTTCATTTATCGATATAATATTTAATGATTATTTTTTATGATGAAGGATATTTCATTATATTTAGTTAAAATTATTAATATTTCATAATTATTTTTAGGAATATGTATAAAAAAACCATACAAACCATAAATTCAGATGCCTCACAAGTTCTAACCTACAAAGAAAATTAAGTTGATGTAAATTTCATCATAAATTGAAATTAAATCAATGCTTCATCAATTTTTATTTATTTTATTAATTTTTAAAATTTTAAACTTTATTGACCTTATATTTTAATCAATATGAGTTGATGATTTATGATAAATTATTATGTTGATTCTTTATATTTTTTTTCTAGATTTTGTTTAGTTTTTACAATTTTTTACTTCATCAACAATGCATTTTAATCTAAGTGGGATTTGTGCATTGAATTTTTTTTGAAAACATTTATAGAGTTTTAACGTTAGTAGTAACACAAAACTAACATTAAAAGTCATCTAGTGTCATTTTTTATTGGTTATTAAAAATTATGTCAAAAGTCAATGAGTGGAACTTTGACATTGGTTATGAAATAGGTGACATTGAAAATGTTTATTTATAAAAAATATTTTTAATAACTTTTCAAGAATTGATTTTATAAATATATTTACAACATAACTCGCAAAGACATCACCTCAAAAAAAGATGTTAAAACACCAAAAAACCAACCTTAAATGAATTTTTTGTAAGAGTGAAATTACTTTGTTATTAAATATCATATTATTGAGGAGAAATTGGCTAGTGGAGGTGTAAAACTTGATTATATTTCATCATAATATCAAATTTCCAATGTTTTAACCAAATCTATGCCCTGGGAAAGATTTGATGAATTGAGGCTGAAACTACATATTCCTTATCCACCACTAGCTCAAAAAAGTTATTAAAGAAGACACATGATCCTTTGTGTTATATTGAATGCGGGGGGGGGGGGGGGGAGGGATAAAACATTGTACTATACCATTTGTGAATATGAAGCTAGTATTATGATAAGAAGGGGGAGTAAGTAAAAGTTCTTGAATATGAGATAATTGAGTGTAGAGTATATCATTATCTTCGAGAAAAAATTATTTTTCTCTGAGAGATGAAACTTCTTCAACTTTTTTTTAAACTGACATTGTAGTTTTAAGATACAATCAATTATAAAGTATAAGGTTTGTTTAAATTTGAAGAAAATAGTTATTGATAATGTTTCTAGAAAATAGAATGGGTGTGACTGAAGATCCTTTGGGTTGATTTTGTAATTAATTTTTTATCTTTTATTAATATATTATATATCAATGTTTCTTTTCCAGGCGAAAGGGAGTTTCTTGTGATCAGATGAAGTTTGAGTTAATTTATTCAATAAGTTAGATGATGATTTTATGGCCCTAACAATCTCTAAAATCCTAATTATAATATGGTTATCATATTTCAAGATAAATTTTATAAACATAAAAACATTATACAAAGTTTAAGTCATAAAATGATAATGTTTCAAAATATACAAAGTTTTATGTTGTAGATTCCATGAGTGGTATCTATACAAGTTTTAAGACATGAAGTGGTTGGATAGAAAAGTAAAAAGGTTACCAAAATGAGTCCATCAGACAGATGAACATCAAAAATAGTATTTGTAACTCCATCCAAAGAATAAACATTTAAAGGTTTCAAGACAGACATGTATAAAGTTATTTTATATGAATAAATACATAGTCAAACAGAAAGAATTATATTTTTAGGAAGTCTCTAGGTTGAGTTTTTAAAGACAATAAGATCAAAATAAGATGACAAGGTAGAGGTAATCTTGTTCCTGTAAAAGATATTGAAATTAGTATATATGTGATGATATTTTGATGATGTTTAACCAGACAGATTTCCAAGGGATCATCAGATGTACGAGTATCAGATAGTGAAATGAGAGATCATTAGACAGATGATTTGATGAAATTGAAAAACTCTTAAAATATCATATGATAGATAATTCTTGATCATACCATATACTGATGATTTAAAAAACAACATTTAACTAGTAAGTGTTGAATTATTTTTGGATAGAGAAAATAATTTTAATATTTCCAAATAGTGAAATATGAGATTTTTTGACTAAAAATATACTTGAGTAACTTTACATAAACTTTGTAAAGTCATTAAATAGGATTCTGATGAGTTTTTCTTTAGAAATTTACAAATATATCTAATATTTATGAAAATTATGAATAATCATTGACACCAAGATTTAAGGAAATTTCAATGAAGAATATTTACTCCAATGTTTCAGAAGATTTGAAATAAGTCCAATGAAACTTGAGTTGAGAAGAAAATTCAAAACCAGAACCAATTATTCTCACTTTATTTTCATAGTAAGTATGAAAATATAAAGGGGTGAAGGATCATTGAGAAGTAGAAACTACAATAGAGTGGAAGTGTTGTTGTTTTTGCATTGTGAGAATATTACTAGGGAATCACTTAGTTGTAGAAGAGGTATGAGAAATAACTACCAGGTTGAGGTTCATCAGATAAAGTGCATAAAACATAGGTTCTATAAATTAAGGAGTAACAAATATATACTTACCAAATAGAGACCGAGTAACATCAATTGTAGGCATACTAGACATACATATTCTAGAAAAAATTTAAGCGAGAAGGTTTCAAATTTAACATTTCTTCCAATCTAAAGTATAAACAAAATTTATAATTTTTGGGAACCAATATAATTTCACATAATGATAAAAAGAATATTTATGGGAGTTGTCTTGATTTTATTCATTTCATTATATAGTGGATATCATTGGATCGGTGGGAGTTGACATGGTAAAGACATGGTAACCTAATTTGGACAAATCATTATAAAATATTTTGTTCCTTGTTTTATTTATTTATATTGTCATATGAGTGGGGTTGATTTATAATGTTAAGAGGATAAAAAATTTATGACTTTTTCAGGGTTTATTTTGAGAGAAAATAAATTATGAAAGATTACCCCTAATTCAACTCCCCTTCTCAGGGGTCTATACATTCATGGGAACATCAATCTAAGACTAATTTTTATACCTTGCCTACTTATTTATCTACATCAGTAGACTCTATACAATTTTATTATTCTTTATAATCGATGACCATAGGATTCTTAGATATTATAGAACTCATTTGACCACTATTTTGAAAAAGCGCATATCCTGACTACAATTTTAGATCTTCATGATCTTTCATGAATCCATATCCAATGTATCCCCTTACTACTAGCTACTTATATACTCCATACACTAGGAACATACCCTATGTACATCTCATGTGATTTAAGATAATATTTACAACTACCCAATGCATATCTCTTGGATTATATTATTATATTCCCATGATGATTAAATGGAAGGAAACATAAAACCCAGTACAAATCATGACACACCTGATAGATCCCAATATTGAAGAAAAAGAGATTATAATCATCCTCTCTATCTTATCCTATGTTTGTTGAAACATTCTCATTGATATATTGATTTCATGTGACATAAAGAGTAATCCTCTATCACCACATTCCTAGGCCTACCATGGACATTAAACTCTAAAATTTACAATATAGCCATTGTTATGTGCGAACCAAGGATATAGGTGTCCCTATAAACATGGTCTAGTGCTGACCGTGGATATATTCTTATAAAATTAACCCCATAGCCACATTTTTAGTCTACCATGTCTATATTCTTAGAAACTAACCCTATAACAATGTTTATGGGTCGAGTATGGACATAATATTTAAAATTTAACCATATATCCATAGTTTTAGGTGAATATGACTATAACCCTTTCCCCAACCTATATCCTATATCAATTGTGTCTATTTTATTCAATAATAATATTTAAATTTAATTTTTTTATATAAATGTACATATATATCTATTAGTACATATAAAACTAATAGGATATTGGTAAAGGATTCGAGTTATAATGTTGAGGCGTTGTGATAGAAACCTATCACATATATGTCATTCTTTTCAGGTATTTTTTTTCTCTTCTATTCATGTCCAATCATTCCGCTTAGTTTCCCTCTAGGTTCCCCTTCAATTTGGAAGAAAATTTACATGTTTTGTGTGGACAAAACCATGTGCACAGTTTTAATGCACAGTTTCCTAAACCTTGCACATGTGTCAAGGTTATAAACATTTATTTGTTATTCTAGGTTTTTTCTTTTGAAATTAACCCTATTTCATGACTTTCTTCCCCCATTCATGACTTATAGACATGGCAGGCTCCCAAGCTTCCTCAAGATCCTTATTAACCCAATTTTGAAGGGGGTTTTGGTGGGGGAAAACATCAACATCTTTCAAGTAAGTGAGTTTCTCTATGATTTATTACTTATCTTGTGTGGTTTTCCATATTTTTTGAAGATACAAATTTCTAGTAGCTAAGGCTTCTTCCCTAGGGTTTAATTTTTCATTTCTTGGTTTAATATTGTGGATTAGGGTTCATTTTCTTTCGCTCTTGGTGCAGTGGTGGTGTGGTTGAAGTTTCACACAATGGTTTGTGGGGGGTGGGGGGTTGAAATCAAAGGTATATGATTCCATGTGTAATCATTATTTTATGGGTTAGTTTGCTTTCATGACCTTACTATCATGTTTCTTACTTATTTGGTGTGGTGTGAGAATTATTTTTGGTAGAATTGGTTAACCATTTGATTGTAAAGTTTCATTTTCTTCTTCAAATTGTGTTTTTTTCATGTGTAAATCATGTGGTATCATTTGAAGGAATTTTATAATATATGAAATTGGTTAATTATATAGTTTTAGGGATGAAAATTCTATTTTGGTATGGTATTGTGGTGAATTTGGTCTTGAAAGTGGGTTTTGAATTGGATTTTGTGTGTTAAACCATGTTTTACTTCTTGAAATTGTTTTATGAAAACTGTTAATGGTTTATTAAGTTAAAAAAACGTTTAAAAAACATGTCAGGTACTGTATTGTGTGTGTATAATTGAGAAATGGTATTTTTATCTGAAAATGGTATTTTATACCATGTGGAACTTGTTTAGGCACAAAGAGAGAAACCTACGTATATAGGTGGGTGGACTAGGACTAGTATGCTTGTGATCTGGTAGAGGTATCATCCCTATTTGACTTATAAAGATTGAATATGACAACACTAACTAAACATTGATTATGATTGGGGACCACTAGGACATTAGAGTTTCCCCTCCTAGTGGCTCACACATAAGAAGGATATTATTTATGTTTACTTATACACCGAGATATGATGTACATTAGGCCCCATAGCTAGCTAGTGCATAGGGGTGTTCCTGTGACTAGTGCTCATTAGATAGTTTGTACATACCATCCGTATATAGTGTGATTGGTTAAAAAATTTAGTAGAATCTATTTTTTCTTTAAAAGTGTACATTATTCAAAGTTTCCCTCTTGAAAGATGTTTGGATTTATAGTTTCAACTTTTAGAAATTGTTATAGTATTTCTTGTATATAAAAACATGTAATCTTCTTGTCTTAAAAAATTTATCAAAGAGAATCTTTTTGGTAACATCATATTTGGAGTGTGATCACATCCTACTTACAACATTAGGTGTAAGTATACTTGATAAACTTTTACATAGTTAAGGGGAAGGTCTTTAGAGATGAAGGTCCAGGTTGTTAGATTCATTTTTGAGTGTGGTGTTGTGGAGAAGGTTTGGGGGTGATATACCCTTGTCGTGTAGTGGTTATTGAGACAAAAATTCTACTCCTTTCGAGTTGTGGACCTCTTGAGGTTTTGTTTAAAACTATTTATTTCAATTATGATTTTTATTGAAGACTTTTTTGGATTAAATTTTAAGATTCAGTTTATTTATTGATGTTCGTTGTTTAATGCTTATAGAGTCGGGTAAATCATTACCATACCATTATTTATGATACCCGATCACTTGTGCCTACCCATGGGGATAGGGAACCCCCTGAGAGCCTTGCCATGGACTGGGTCAGGTGATGGTTTGGATGGGGACCAGATATGGTTCATGACAAAAATGGAATCAGATCCAGGTTAAGATCTTTGGGTCTTATTATTTGGGATGAGTATGGTTAAACAGGAGATCATACTATTGGGGATCAGAGTTGTTGTTGTGAGTGGGGTTATTAAACTAAACCCTTCATGATAGAGCTAAAGTGTTCATGGGATGTTGGTATTTTTTTTGAATTTACTTCTAGGTGAGACATGCGGGCCGAAGACTGCACCTGGACACTGGGTGGGGGTGAAGTAGTTGTTTATTTAATTATTGATATGAGTTCGATTTATTTATATTTTATGTTATTAGAGAAATATTTCAGAATTTTTGTAGTAATACTTTCTTTTTTGACTATTTCCATTTCTAAAAACATTGCTCCCCAGAAAGCTCCCACACACCCATTGGAGGAATCCAGAGGGAGTTCTACCTCATCACTATATTAGAGGTTTGTAGAATCTATGGTTTGGGTTGTCTATGCTCTAGGATAGGGAGAGTATCCTACTCCTACTCCTGCTACATCTAGAGAAGATGTGTCTGGTCATAGGAAGCAAAAAGCCCAAGAGTTTCTTACGAGGTTGTACAGAACCCCAGAAAGCAGGGGACTAGATTGAGAAGATCGAGTGCATGTTACAGTTCCTTAACACACTTGAGGAGGTCATGGTGAAATGTGTGTCATTTCTTCTAGAGGTTTCTAGCCGCAGTTTGTGGGAATTAGTGGTTCAAGCTAGGAAGCATGAGCAGACGAGCTGTAATGACTTCAAGGTTACCTTTAATGACCATTACTGTCCTGAAGTCTTGGATTATTCCAGATCCCAAGATTTTATGGAACTCATCCAGGGGGATCAGTTGCTAGTGGAGTATTCAAACTGCTTCACCGAGCTAGTTCGATATGCACTAGAAAAAGTCTCCAATGAGAAGATGGAGGCCTAGAAGTTCTAGAGGGGTTTGTGTCTGGAGATTTATTCTATGATATTACTATTCAATATAAAGTTCTATGTAGAGGTGGTTGATTGGGCATGTATGGTGGAGATTTATCACAATGTAAGGTATTTATTTGCTGGAACTCTATTAGTGATGGGCAGTTGCAGTTCATTTGATATGAAAAGAAAGTTAGAGGAGTAGGGGAAGAGGAGAGGTGGTAGTTCAGGCCATCCTCATAGGTAGTTCTCATCTATGACTTCTAATGAGAGGTTTTTTATCTACCACAACTGCGGGAGGCCATCGTAAACCTAACCCTCATATACATCTCCTATGATTCCTTGTTATAAGTTTAGATCTATAGGTAAATTTCAACACTTTTTCAATGTGACACATCCCCTATAGAGTAGGGTAGTTTCAGTGGCTTCCCAGGGAGTATCAGTTCATCGAGAGCCATCTAGAATAGTGGGATATCTGTTTAGTGGCCACGGTGGTAGGGTCAAATCATCTTATGGGTAGAGCTAGTTCAGGGAAGATACACATGCAAGCGATCGTTCTAAAGTAGATACGAGGCATATTCATGTTATGGATTAGGCACTAGAAAGACCAGATGTAGAGATTTCAATAGTTTAAGGTACTATCATGATTTTGTCTACTTTATCTACTATTCTATTTGATACTAGTGCTACTATTTCTCATATCTATTACCGTGTATTGAACCTATTGACTTTACCAACTATGTTGCTGTATTTTAAATGGAGTTAGTGATGTTGTTGGGTAAGAAGATGGATCAAGGTGTCAGGTGATCGTTATGTGCCCTTTCTGTCTCAAGGGTTGATATGGAGTGGGACCTCCTGGTCTTGGATATGGAACTTTTCAATTTAATCCTCAGCATGGATTTCCTAGTGCACTTTGAAGAACATATCGATTGTTATAGGAAGTGGGTGAGTTTAATGGATCCTAATCGGAGTCCTCGGGTTTTTCCTGGGGAATGCAATCCTCAATTTGGTCATGTGGGACCACCACTCCTTGATTTGGGGAATATGGTCTTCTAGTTTTCATTGGTCGCACTAGATAATGATGGACGTGCTCTTGGGGCTGGATTATCTCATGTAGTAAATGATTTCCCAGAGGTATTTCTAGATGGCTTTTCAGGCTTCACCCCAAGAGAGAGACATGGAGTTATTGATTGATTTGGTGGTGGGAACACAACTGATATCCCTTACCTCATATCGTATGATCCCCACTGAGTTGATGGAGTTAAATATAGAACAGACGATTTTAATCTAATGGATTCATTTTCCACAACATCTCTCCTTGGGCCACAACTATTTTGTTTTCCAAGAAGGCTAATGAACCCCTCTGGTTGTGCATTGATTACCAGAAGCTGAATAAGGTAACCATAAAAAAAATATCCTTTTTCTTGAAAAATGATTTTTTTGATCATTTGAAGGGGGAAGTTTTTTTCCAAGTTAAACCTGTGTTCATGTTACCTCCAAGTAAGGGTGAGAAGGGAGGATATACCAAAAATAACTTCCAAAGATGGTATGGCCACTTTGAGTACTTGGTTATGTCTTTTGGATTGACCAATTCTCCTGCAATTTTTATGGAACTCATGAATAGTGTGTTCCAGCAGTATGTCAACTCATTCTTCATTGAATTTGTGGATGAAATCCTAGTTTACTATGGATCTGAGGAAGAGCATGAACATAATTTGTAGATCATGTTAGTGACTCTACAGGATCATCACCTATATGAAAAGTGGTCCAAGTGCACCTTCTGGATCAGGGAAGGGAAGTTTCTAGGTCATGTCATCTCTGAAAAGGGGGTTTCAGTGGACCCTAATAAAATCAGTGTAGTTATGTAAAGTGATCAACTAAATAATGTGATCAAGATCATGAGTTTTCTCAGCCTCACAGGTTATTATAGGAAGTTTTTTCTGGTTTTCTCTCAACTTGCATGACCCATGACTGCACTCACCCAGAAAGGGGTGAAGTTTGAATGGGCCATAGATTGTTAGTCATCCTTCAAGGAGTTGAAGTGGAAGTTGACTACCACACCCATGTTGATCTTACTAAAATCTAGAAAGGTCTATGTTGTGTATTGCGATGCTTTAGGTATGGGTGTTAGGTGCATTCTTATCTTGGGTGATCAAGTGGTGGTGTATGGATCACTCCAAATTCGACCACATGAATATAATTACCTGACCCATGACATCGAGTTCGTAGTGGTGATGTATGATTTGATGGCTTGGAATCAATTCCTATTGGGGTATAAGTTTGTGGTCTATTATGATCATAAGATCTTATCCTACATCATCTCCCAGACGGATCTTAATTTTAGGCATCACCATTGGGTCAAGTAATTGTAAGGGTTTGACATTTATATCGTATATAACTCAGGAAAGGGTAATGTGGTGGTTTATGCCTTGAGTAGAAAAGTTCCAATGTAGGCTTTGAGGAAGTCCAGTTATGACTAGAATCTGATGCGACTATTTTCTCATATGCACATGGAGACCATGGAGCATAGTGGAGGTTCATTCTTGTAAAGAGTTCATTCGATTTATTCTATTTTTGATTTGATTCAGTAGGAGTATCCTAGAGATGAACTATGTCAGAGGCCAATGCAGTTTCTTCATAATGGTGAGATGTCTTTTGATTGGTCTTCATCTCATAAGGGCATCTTCTGCTTTAAGTGCTGTTCATTGGTTCCATTCTCTCTAAGGAAGGTGGTGATGTAGGATAACCACCAATCTTAGTGGGTAATTCTCTTGGAGATTCCAAAAAGTATTATGATGTTCATAGATAGTTCTAGTGGCCATGTATGAGGTGGGATATAACTGATTTTGTATCGATATGTTATACATGTCCGCGGGTAAAATAAGAGAATTAATGCCCCCCTAGTTTGCTTCATCCATTACTCATTCTTACAAAGAAGTGGGGCGATGTCTCCATGGAATTCATTGTTGGATTACCAGATACACCTCAGGGTAAGAAAACTATTTGGGTAGTTATTGATCTTATAACCAAATAAGACCACTTCATTCTGATCAGAGATACCACCAAAGTGGATGAGTAGGTCAGAATATATATTTAGAAGGTGATAATGCTTCATTGTGTGACCTTAGAAGTTGTCTCAGATAATGACCCCCATTTTACATCTCGGTTTTGAGAAGGCCTTCAAAAGGCTCTGGGGTTGCAGATTCAGATGAGGACAACATTCCAACCTCAAATGGATGGTAAGAAAAAACTAGAAAATCTGATTATAGATGACAATATTTGTGCATGAGTTTTGAATTTTGGAGGTTCATGGGATAGAAATTTGGGATTGGTTGAGTTTTCTTATAATATCTGTTAAAATACTCTAATTGAATGGTTCCTTTTGAATAACTCTATGGTCATCCTTTTCAGTCCCCCCTGTATTGGGATAAGGTAGGTGAGACCCCACTGTTGGGGCCGACCCTTGTGAAAGAGAAATCTGAGAAGGTTACGTTAATCAGGTAGTGGTTATTGAAAACTTAGACTCTCCACAAATCTTATGCTAATCAGAGGAATAAGGATCTTGTGTTCCTTATGGGTGATTAGGTATTCTTGAAAGTGGCCCCTCATCCAGGACATCGTCTTTTGGGAATGTTGGGAAAGCTAACACCGAGGTATGTAGGACCTTTTGAGATCAAAGAGCATACTGGAATGGAGAAATATAGTTTTTATTTTCCCAATCATTTTACATATATTTATGATATATTCCATGTCTCCCAATTGAAGAAGTATAATCTGGATCTATCCCAAGTGTTCAATTGGGAAGAGTTAGAGATAGAGCCTGATTTATCCGTGTTTGACTGGCAGGTGCGAATAGTGGATTCTCGAGAGAAACTTATTTGGGAGAATCCTATTCCACCAGTTCGTGTCCTTTGGAAACATTATAACGATGTAAAAAATACATGGGAGTGGAATTTATGGGTTAATAAAGAGTTCCCATTCTTGTTTTCTGATCATTCTTTAGGTTGACTTTTTGGGTAAGAAATTTTTCATGGAGGGGAGAATTGTAACATCCATGTCCTTCTTTTTAGGTAATTTTTTCACTCATATTCATGGCCTATCTTCCCCTTAGGTTCCCTCCAGTTTCCCAATTAAATTGGAAGAAAATGGACATGTTTTGGGTGGATAGAACTAGGTGCATGGTTTGGATTCATAGTTTACTAAACCATGCAGACAAACCATGCATAGGTGTCCAGGTCATAAATATTTATTTGTTATTAAACATTTTCCCATTTGAGATTAACCCTAGTTTTCCCATTTCATTCCCATTCGTGCCTTACATCCATGGAAGCCTTCCAAGATCTTTGAAGCTCATCTAGAACCCATTTTTGAAGGGGTTTGGGGGGGGGACTTTATGATCATTCCATTAAGTGAGTCTCTCTTTTATTTAATCATTATATTTAGGGATTATTATCTATTTTTTGAAGTTCCACATTTCTGGTACCTATGGATTCAACCCTAGGGTTTAATTTTGTGTTTCTTGGTTCAATATTATAGATTAGGGTTTTATTTCTTTCCCTTGTGGGGTGGTGGTGGTGAAGTTGAAGTTTCACACAAATATTAGTGGTTTTTGTCATCTTTTGTAGGTGATTCCATGTGAAAGCATTCATCTATGAGTTAGTTTACTTTCTTGACCTTCCTAGTATGTTTTTACTTATATGTTGTGGTGGAAAAATTATTTTTGATATAATTGGTTAAGTGTTTGATTCTAAAGTTTCATTTTTTACTTTAAATTGAGTGTTTTTCATGCATAACACATGTGGAATCTTTTGAGGGAACTTTATAATATATTCAAGTGGTTTATTAAATGTTTCTAGGGCATCCAATTTTATTTTTCTTTGGTATTGGGGTGAATTTGTTCTTGAAGGTTGGTTTTGAAATGGATTTTGCGTGCTAATCCTTATTTTACTTAATGAAATTGTTTTATGAAAATTTTAAATGGTTTATTGAGTTGCACAAATGGTGAAAAACATGTTGGGTACACTTTGGTGTATGTATGATTCAGAAATGGTATTTCTATCGGTAAATGGTATTTTATAACATGTGTAAATTATTTGAGCACAAAGAGGGAAACCCAAATATCTAGGTGGGAGGACTAGGACTCATATTCTAGTGATCTTGTAGTTGTATCATCCCTTTATCACTTATCAAGTTTGAAGATGAAAACACTAACTAAACTTTGATGATGTTTGGGGACCCCTAGGAAATTGGGGTTCCCCTCCTAGTGGCTCATGAATGAGAAATATATTGGTTATGGAAACTTATACACCGAGATACGATGTACCTAGGGCCCCACAGCTAGCAAGTGCCTAGGGATGTTCCTGTGACTAGTTCTCATTGTCTATTTTGTACTTACCATCGACATACAATGTGTTTTGTTAAAAAGTTCAGTATAATGTGTGTTTTATTTATAACCACACATTTTTAAATGTTTCCCTCTTGAATTTTGTTTTCATTTAATGTTTCACCTTTTAGAAAATTTTATATCATTTCTTATTAATAAAAAAATGGATGATTTTTGCCTTAAAATGTTTATCACATGGAATATTTTGGGTGGAATCATATCAAGCTTAGTATCACACCCTACATACAACTTTGGGTGTAATTAGACTTGATAATGTCTGACACTAGTAAGGGAATGGTCCTTGGAGGTGGAGGTTCAGGTTGTTAGCTTCTTTTACAGTTGTAGTGTTGTGGATAAGGTTTGGGGGTGATGTCCCCTTGTCGCATGGTGGTTCTTGAGCCAGACTTGCTGCTCCTTTTGAGATGTGGCCCTCTTCGAGTTTTGATTAAAACTATGTATTTAAATATTGAGTTTTATTAAAGGCTTGTTTGGATTAAATTTTAAAATTTGGTTTATTTATTGTTGTTGGTTGTTTAGTGCTTCTAAACTCACTTAAATCATTCCCAAGCCATTATTTATGTTACTTGGGAACTTATTCTATCTTGTAGGGATAGTGATTACCCTTAGGATCTTTCCATGGACCAGGTCGTGTACCTATTTGGATGGTTACTAGATTTGGTTTGAAACAAATGATATCAGAGTAAGGTTAATCCCTTGGGTTCATATTATTTTTGATTTGTCTAGTATGATAGGATATAAGACTTTTGGGGGATATAGTTTTAGTTGCGAGGTGGGTTCCTAGACCGTACCTATTGTGACAGACCTCGATTCACCTTGGGATGTTGGGATTATGTTTGATTTCACTTCCAGTTGAGATGTGCGGACTGCAGACTTCACATGTACATTAGGTGGGGGTGAATAAGTTATTTACTCAATTTTTGAGATGAGTTTGATTTATTTATATTCGATGTTATTTATAAAATCATTCACAATTTCTGTACTAATGTTTCCACTTGTGACTATTTTCTTTTGTAGAAACATGCCTCCCTAGAAAGAACCCATGCATCCATGGGAGGAATCCAGAGAGAGTTATCCCTCACCACATGATTAGAGGTTGTTAGAAGATATGGTCCAAGCTATCCAGGCTCTAGGACAGTGACCATCTCCTACTACCTATCCTTCTCCAGCTAGAGAAGACGAGCCTCATCTTAGGAATGAAAAATCCTTGGAGTTTTTGAAGAACAAGCCTCCTAACTTTTGAGGTAGCATGAAACCCAATGAAGTAAAGGAGTGGATTGAGAATATCTAGAGCATGTTCGAGTTACTTGAAACACTAGAGGAGGTTAGGGTAATATGTGGCTCATTTTTGCTAGAGGGTCCCATCCATAGGTAGTGCGAATAAATGCTTCATGCTGGGAAGCATGAGCAGATGAGCTGGAAGGACTTCATGGTAACCTTCATTGACCAATAATATCCTGGAGGATTGGATTATACCAAATATTAGGAGGTTATGGAAGTCGTCTAGTGGGATCAGTTAGTGATGGAGTATGGAAACTTCTTTTTCAATCTAGTTTGATATGCACCTAAAATGGTGTCCAATGAGAAGATGAAGGCACAAAGGTTCGAGAGGGGTTTGTGGCTGGAGATCTATTTTTAGGTATTCTTGTTTAAGTTGTATAGTAGAGATTGATTCCAAAGGAAGGTATGGTTTCTCAGGGACGATATTAGTGATAGGCAGTGGTAGTTCTTTTGAGAAGAAAAGTTAGCAAGAGGATCCTCGGAATAAGGGAGGTGGTAGTTCAAGCCATCCTCATTGGTAGTTTTTATCCATGGATTCTGATGCGAAGTCCATTGTGTGCCACCATTGATGGGGGCCGGGGCACACCCAACATGCATGTACATCTCTATTGAGGCCTTGTTATCAATTTGGATCTATAGGGAACTTGCAACATTTTTTCAAGGTGAAACTTCCCGTACATAGTGGGGAGGGATCAATGACTTCTAGGGGAGTGTCAGATCAGCCTAAGCCATCTAGAATAGTGCAATTTCAGTTTGGTGGTTGTGGAGGTAGGCCCAGATCATTTTCGAGGAATATCCAATTTAGGGAAGAGCCACAGGTGAGTCTCCATTCCCATAAATAGATGCGGCATCTACATGCCGTGGATCAGGAACTAGCGGGATTGGATGTAGGGCCTTCAATAGTTCAAGGTACCATCTTGATTGAATCTTCATTAGATAATGTATTATTTGATGCTGGTGCTACTATTTATTTTTATCTCTTCCCATGTAGTTAACCTTGTTAGTTTTCTAATATATTTGTTGTCTTTTGTAATGGAGTTGGTGACACCATTTGGTAAGAAGAAGGAGCAAGGTCTTATGTGCCCATCATGTGTGCTTTTCATGTTAGAAGTTGAGGTGTAGTAGGACCACCTAGTCTTAGATATGGACCTTTGAGATATAATCCTCAGCATGTATTGGCTAGTGCACTTCCAAGTGCATATAAATTAATATAGATGAAAGGTGAGTTTGGTGGCACTTGATGGGTGTCCTCAGGTGTTTCCTAGGAAATGAGTTCCTAAGTCTGGTTGTGTAGAAAATCGACTCCTAGATTTAGGGAATCTGGTATTCCAATTATCATGGCCCAAGGTAGAGGGTGATGGACGTGCTCATGAGGGTGGATTACCTCATGTAGTGGATACGTTCTTGAAGGTATTTCCAGATGGTTTTTAGGATTTCCCCTATAGTGGGACGTGGAGTTCTCAATTGATTTGGAACTAGGATCACAAACAATATCTCTCCCCCCATATCTTATGGCCCCCACTGAGTTAAGGGAATTAATGATACAACTAGACAATTTGGAATCCAAAGGATTCATTTTCCCAATCATCTCTCCTTGGACAATTCTGTTCTTTTTTCGAAGAAGGATGATGGATAACTCTGATTGTGCATTGATTACCATAAGATAATTAAGGTAACCATAAAAATGTATACTTATCCATTAATAGAAGAATTGTTTTATCAATTGATGGAGGAAAATTGGTTTTACAAGATAGACCTATGTTCAAGTTTCCACCATGTCATGGTGAGGGAGGCAAATATCCCGAAAATTGATTTCTAAAGAAGGTATGCCCCCTTTGTGTACTTGGTCATGCCTTTAGGATTGACCAATGCTCCTATGGTTTTTATGGAACTCATTAATCAGGTGCTCCACCAGTATCTTGACTCCTTTGTTATGGTATTTGTGGATGACATCCATATTTACTCTCGATCTAAAGAAGAGAATGATCATCATTAGGGTTCGTGTTGGGAACTCTGTAGGATCATTGAATTTATGCAATGTTTTCCAAGTGCACGTTCTAGATCTGGGAAGTGTTTTTCCCGAGTCATTTCATCTTAGAACATGGGGTTTCTGTGGACCCCAAGAAGATAAATATAGTTATGGCATGGGAGATTCTGAAGAATGTGTTCAAGAGCAGAAGTTCCCTCCACATGGAAGGTTATAATAAGTGGTTTGTATGGGTTTCTCTTGGCCTGCTTAACCCATGACCACACTCACCTAGAAATGGGAGAAGTTTTAATGGGCCCCAGAATGTCAGAAATACTTTAAGGAGTTAAAGTCGTGGTTTACTACCTCCCCATGTTGATCTTTATGGAATCTGGAAAGGGATATGTGGTATATTTTGACACTTCAGTTATGGGTCTCAGGTACGTGCTTATGTTGGGTGATCATGTGGTGGCGTATGGTTGTCGCCAACTCTGACCACATGAAAGGAATTACCCAAACCATGAATTGTAGTTGGTAGCAGTGATGCGTGCTTTTAAGACTTGGCGTCTCTATCTCTTTGGGGAGATGTTTATGGTCTAATTTGATCATAATAGCTTAGCCTACATCTTCTCATAGAAGGATATTAATCTAATGCAGCACCGTTGGATCGAGTATTTAAAGGGGTTCAAAATTGATATCATCTATACCCTGGGGATGGGTATTGGGATGGATGATTCCTAGAGTATAAAATTTCCAGTGAAGGATTTGAGTAAGTCCAGTGATGAGTGGACTCTAATTGGGATCTTTTCTCAGATGCACATTGAGACCAAGGAGTACAGTGCATGTGCATTCTTGGAAAGAGTTCAGTTGACTCTATCACTTTTAGAGTTGATTCAGTGGGATTATCCGAGTGACAAGATATGTTAGCAGTCGATGTAGTTTCTTCATGGTGGGTAAATATTTTCTAATTGGTCTTCATCTCCCGAGGGAATCTTGTGATTCAAGGGCCATTCAGTGGTGTCATTATCTCTAAAGAATGTGTTCATGTAGGATAGAAACCAATATTAGTGGTCCACTCATCTTGGAGCTACCAAAATGTATTATGATGTTCTGGTGGCCAGGTATAAGGTGGGATATAACTGATTGTTTATCGAGGTGTTATTTATGTCAATAGGTAAAATTAGTGCATTAAAGGCCCTATGGTAGCCATTAACCATTCCTACCTGGACATGGGACGAGGTTTCAATGGATTTCATTTTTGGATAACCTCATACACCTCGGGGTAAGAACACTATTTGGGTAGTTATTGATAGTCTAAAAAAATCATTCAAGTTCATTTTGATTAGAGATACAACCAAAGTTTATGATTTGGGCCGATTATATATTAAGGAGGTGGTAAAGATTCATGGTGTTCCATTAGAAATTAACTCAGATGGAGACACTAGTTTTAACTCTTGGTTTTGGGAAGGCCTTCATTAGGCTTTGGGGTTAACGATTTAGATAAGAACAACATACCATCCTCAAACAGATGGTCAGAAGGAACGAGAAAATAATATTCTTGAGGACTTCTTCGTGCATGTGTTTTTGATTTTTCAGGTTTCGAGGATAGCCATCTGGGATAGGTTGAGTATTCTTATGATAATAGTTATCAATCATCTATCTGAATGGCTCCTTTTGAAGCACACTATGGTCGAACTTTTTGGTCCCCATTATGTTGGGATGAGGTAGGTGAGACCTCATTGATGGGGCTGAGCCATGTTCAATAGACATCTGAGAAGGTCACGTTGATCAAGCAATGATTATTGACATCTCTGAGTCACTAAAAATATTATTATTATCAGATCAATTTAAATCTTGAGATCTATGTGTGAAATTGGGTATTCTTCAAAGTGGCCCCTCGTTTGGTCCATCGTCATTTTGGAATGTAGGGAAAGCTAACGTCGATGTACGTCAGACCTTTTGAGACCACCGGGCAGATTGGAAAGGTGGCATATTGGTTATAATTTCCCTACCAGTTGACATATATTCATGATGTATTCCATGTATCCCAATTGAATAATTACAATCTAGATCCATCCCACATGTTCAATTGGGAAGAGTTGGAGATAGAGCTTGATTTATCAGTGTTTGAGCGGCCGATGCGAATAATGGATTCCCAAGAGAAGGTGATTTAGTGGAAGACTATTCCACTGGTCCACGTACTTTGGTATCATGTGAATTATGTACATGAGACATGTGAGTGGAAGTTGTGAGTTGAGCAAGAGTACCCATTATTGTTTTCCGATCAAGCTTCAGGATGACTTTTTTGGGAGGGAAGTTTTTATGGTGAGGAGAAATTTCACATCCATTTCCTTTTTTCAGGTATTTTTTCTCCTCTATTCTCAGAATAACTTTCCCCACAAGGTTTCCTATAGGTTCCCATTGAATTTGGATGAAAATGAAAGAGTTTTGGATGGACAGAACCAGGCACATAGTTTGGCAGCACAATTTACTAAACCGTGCAGACAAACCATGAACAAGTGTCCAGGTCAAAAAAATTATTTTTTATTCCATGTCTTTCCTTCCAGGATTAAACCTAGTGCGAGCCTTTCTTCCCCCATTCATCCCTTACATCCATGTAAGTCTCCCAGGATCCCTCAATCTCTTTAAGAAACCATTTTTTGAAAGGATTTTTGGTGGGGAAACATTAAGTTCTTTCAAGTAAGTGAGTCTCTATATGATTTCTTACTTCTGTTAGGGTTTCTTCCCTCTTTCTTGAAGTTACACAATCCCATCATCGAGGGATTCATCCCTAGGGTTTAATTTTGGGTTTCTTGGATCAATCTTGTGGACTAGGGTTCATTTTCTTTCCCTCATAGTGCGGTTGAAGTTTAAAATAATGATTTGGGGTTTGTGACATCTGAAGTAGGTGATTATACATGTAAGCATTATTTAATGATTTAGTTTTCTTGATTGACCTTCATATAATTTTTCTAACTTTTTGTATGTGGTGTGATTTTTTGATATAATTTGTTAAGATTTAGATTATAAAATTTTAATTTTGGCTTCATATTTTCTATTTTTCATGTATAACTCATGTGGTATCATTTTAGGTACTTTTATAATATATTAAATTATTTTATTAAATGTTTATAGGGATTATAATTCTATTTTTCTATGGTATTGGGGCGAATTTGGTCTTGAAAGTGGATTTTGAAATGGATTTTTTATGACAACCCTTGTTTTACTTCTGGAAATTGTTCTATGAAAATATTAAATGGTGTATTGAGTTACAAAAAGGGTGAAAAAATTGTTGGTATCCTTTTGTTGTGTGTATGATTTAGAAATGGTATTTTTATATGAAAATGGCATTTTTTTACATGTGAGAATTTTTTGAGCAAAAACAGGGAAACCTGGGTATCTAGTTGGGCAGACATGTACTAGTATGCTAGTGATCCGGTAATGGTATCGTCCATGTTTCACTTATCAAGTTTGAAGATGAAAAAACTAACTAAACATTGATGATGTTTAGGGACTACAAGGACATTGGGTTTCACCCTAACAGTGTCTCATGCAAGAGACCGATATGTTTTATGATTTCTTGTACTCCGAGATACGATGTACCTAGGGTCCCACACCAACTTAGTGCCAAGGGGTATTCCAAGGCCTAGTGCTCATTGGCTATTTTGTATTACCTTCGACATAAAATGTGTTTTTTTATAATTTCAGTAGCAGGTGTGTTTTATTTAACATTGTAAATTCTTCAAATTTCCCCCCTTGAAACCTATTTCATTTAAAGTTTCACCTTTTAGAAATTGTTCTAGAATTTATTATTTATAAAAACTTACAAGATTTTAGTCTAATAATGTTTATCACGTGGAATATTTTGGTCAGAATTGTATTGGTATTAGGATCATACACTACTTACACCTTTGGGTGTAAGTAGACTTGATAATGATTAAAATAGGTAAGGGCTAGGTCCTTGGAGATGACAGTTTGGGTTGTTAGCTTGTTTTCCGGGCGTGGTTTGTGGAGAAGGTTTGGGGGTTATGTACCGTTGCTGTGTGGTGGTTCTTTGGCCAGACTTACTACTACTTTTGAGTTGTTTCCTTATTGGGGTTTTGTTTAAAACTATGTATTTCAATTATGAATTTTATTAAAGGCTTTTTAGGATTAAAGTTTCAGATTCAGGTTATTTATTATTGTTATTTGTTTAATGCTTTTAAAATTAGGTAAATCATTCCCAAACTATTATTTAAGATACTTTGGAGTTTTTTCTAGCCCATGAGGATAGGGAATTCCCTTCAGACCTAGACATGGACCTGGTCGGGTGCCAGTATGGATGGCGACCATATCTAGTTTGTGACAAAACCCAACATGCACCTTTTTTGAAATTTTTCTATAAATATAGTTAGTAGACCATGGCTATAGAAATGGAGCATATTACCTCAAATATTTACTCCATAGTTGTCCTAACAAAGGATATCTCTTAGGGTCATAGTCATGTGACCTATAGCCATAGTCTATTACCATGGATATATGTTAAATTCTTGTATTTTTTATGGAATAAAATACTAATATAACTTGTCTAATGATTTTATATGCTATATTTTAGAATGAACCTTAAGACTAGAACATTATTGTATAAAAAATAATTCAAGGATATGTGAGGTTAATAGTGAATTATGGACTATTGAAAAAATGAAGTGATGATATAATCATTATTGGATTTAAAATTTTTTATTAGGTTGGTAATCTCATAAATAAAAGATCCAATCTAGGTTAAAATATCTTTCTTGGCAAGGGTTGTGTGAGATATTATAATAAAAATAAGAATTTAGTAACCCCTAGTATAAATGATGTAGAGTATGTGGTAGATTCACATTCCTGCACATATGTTTTATGGATGTAGGTATAATTATTATATTTTATGTTTGAGAATAACAGGACATTAACAATATTGTGTGACAATCAGATTGATATATATCATCCAGAGAGACCTTCTAAATATTCTAAAAATAATCATATTGATATCATGTATCATTTAAGTAAATATTTGTTTACAATAGAGATTTCAAGTTGGAATATATTTCTAACAAAAATTAAATTACATATATCTTTTAAAAAGCTATGTCAATAGAGATGATTTCTAAATTGAGGATTAAACTTCATGTTCAACCTTATCTTCTAAGTTAAATATGTATAGAAATTACACCCCCACTTAGATTTTTATTTGGTTTTCAAAGGAGAGAAAATTATGTCATAAATATTTATCAAATGAGAAGATAATCATTATCAAGAGGTTATGTGTAGACTACTTTGATGAGTCTATACTCACGAATAATGCTTAATGAAGGAATATATGTATGTGCCAAATATATTTATAGATTAAGGGGGAGTTCATATAAGTCACTTCATTATAAATTAATATCACTGAGAGATGATATTATCTAAAAAAATTACTTTATCTAATAGTGAAGTAAAAGACAGCTCACATAAATGATAGGCATTTATTTAATTATTTTCATGATTTTTGAGTCTTTGGAATTTGAGTGAGTTTAATGTAGTATAAAATAATTCTAATGGCGATGATCGATATACCTTAGGGATTATTTGATGGTTTGTATTTGTTTTTAACTTGTCTTGAGAATCAATGTAGGTTATTGATGTGTTAAAGAATTATTATGGAATGTTTTTGTGATAATTTTAAGAGACATGAAGAGATTTAATACTTTCAACCTTCTCATATGTATTTTTTTTGTAGGTTATATGAATTTATGAGTCTTACATATGATTTTTCATGAACACATGTGAATTTTTGAATGATATTATGTCTTTGATATTTATTACATCTGAATTTAAGGAATTAGGTATTAATTTATTTCTATATGTAAGAATTTGTGTCCTAGTATTATACCTTTTAAAGATGTGTATGAATTCCTCAGAGAATTCATGTCAATCTTTCAATTAATCATGTATGACTTTGAAGTTGTGTATGTCTTCATTCAATCACATTTTTTTTTTAATTTTGCTGTGTCAAAAATATTGTTTCTAGAATTTTAAATTATGATAGAGATCTATTCAGTTGATGTCTAGATTGATTTTGAACAATTATAACATTAGAAAAACATTTCAATTTGAGGTTAACGATGATATTATAAGAAGAAATAAATGAAGAAATTTTTTTATTATGAATTCCACTATATATAAATTGATTAATGTTGGAACCAATTTTTTGAAGTTGAAAATTCTAGAATATATTTATTGAAATTTATTTTGATAATGATGTGCTTGTTTGATGTTTAAATAATCACTTGAAACTAATACTTTAGGGGTTATAATTTACTTCTAAATTATCTTAATGTTCAATCTACTAAGTTATTGAGTATTGTACCTTGATGCAGAACTTCATTCCATGAAGTGACTAAAGAAGATGTTACCCAAAGCAGTTTGAGTTAAATAAAAAATATTGGTATTTTTGTAATTTTAAAATTAATTATCTATGAATTATTTTCTAAATAAACTAGTTAATGATTTTTGGAGTTGTTTTATTTAAAAATTTAATGAGAATAAATAAATGAAGGGTAATTTTGTAAATGCGCCAAATACATGTAGTTCTTTGAATTGAAGAATATTTATGAGCATAATGAATGTGTTTTGATCCAAACCAAATGAGGAAATTAAAAGGATCAAGTTTTATGATTATTTTGGTGATTTCTCAACTTGAATAATCTAAAAATGAATTTATAGAATTAAAAATATTTATAGAATTTTTGAGTTCATTCTAATAAAGTAGATAAGTCATGTGTTTGTGTTTAAATAAATGAATTTTGAAGAAAAATGGGAAATAGAGAGATAATGATATTATAGTTCCCAATGTTTACAAGTAATCATATACATTTGTTTGGGCTCTAGTATTCAGTGAATTTGATATGAGGTTGAGAATTTTGAATAAGATCAATATGGTATTATGTATTTTGTTATGAAGCTATTGTTACATATCAAGAATGATCATAGATTAGGATCAAGATCTATTAATTTTGAAGAGATGAAAAATTTTAAAATATCAATACCCTTCTATTTTATATATTCTTGTATCTATTGTGTGAAACACTACATTATGAAGTGATTCTAGACATTCATAGCATGATGATATGCACATGAAAATTGTATTACATTAATTTGTTATTATAGTGGAGAATTTATGATTGGAGAGACTAACAAATCATGACAATGAGTAATCATTACAAGAAGGATAAAAAACTTGTAAACATTATATTTATTTTTCTCTTTCTTCTTCTCCATGTTCAATTAAGGATGAGATATTATGTCTAATTGGATCAGATAGAAATAGGTGATATAGTTTATTTTAAAATTAAGGAATCCATAAAACATGTCTCCAATGATTCATACCCCCTTCTCAATGGAGTATTACCATCCTAGAAACTTCACTCATATAAAATATCTTTCAAAAACCCTATTGAAAAAAATACACCCGTTAAAATATATATTAAATATTTAAAATATAATAGTATTTTAAATCCATAATTTTAATGAAATATATATAGGAAACGTCTTGAATAATTAAACATGAATAATCATAAACAAAGGTTATATATAAATTTCATGGGAAAATAATAAAAAAACTCCTCTAAATACATGAATAAAAAAAACCAAAGTTTAATCCATACTTCAATCTCACTATCAATTTTATGTGAAATCCTTAAATTTTTTAGTGGCATTTAAATATCAAATACCAATTGGAAAGTACCTCAAGCATTAAATCAAACAAATAGTCTAAAAAAGCATCAATTACAAATCCTTGATTATAATTTTCCATGAAAATCTCCATTTAGAATCAATCCATAAATCCATAAAAACTTAACCACTATTTAGAAATCTACTACAGATCACAAAATGTGCACATTATTTTAAAGGAAATGGTTATGAAGAACTCTACTAAAAATATTTTTCCAAGAATATGTAATGTACATAGAAACGTTTACCTAGGTCGAGAATGGATGGTGTGAATCCTTCAAATATTAAGATACATGGAACCTAAAATAAATTTTCACAACAAATGCATCAAAAAACCCAAGGATTAGATAAATTCGAACCACAGATGTTGGTCAACATGGTACCAAAATGATGTAATTAAAGAAAATTGATAGAAAAAGGATGTGATGAAGAAGAAGAGATCCCAACCTATAGATAATTACTCAATATTTAATAGTTATTTCTAAAAAATCTATGTAAAATTTTGAGGGATATATTATTAGAGCTCCCATGGTGCATCTTGAGTGAATGGAGAAGAGGAGAGCTTGATTCGGGGTTAAAATTATTAATGGAAAAGTTGTAATTTCCAAAAAAAAAATTTACCTAGAACCTATTTTAGTAAAGAATACTATGTAAAAATATAATTACTTTTAATTAATTTTTGTTGTAATGTGACATGCTAAATCATGGCTTGACCCCCCTTCCTAAAGAACCAAGAAAATTTATCCTAGGGGAATATTATGACGTGATACACCATGTCATGGTTCAAAAAACACTATAGTAGGACTGGGAATTACTATGCTGGGGTCTGTTAAGGAATAATACCCTATATAAAATCATAATGGACTGTAGTTTAGAAAATACTAGGAATGATATAAGGGATCATTATTGTGCAACAATCCTAGGTCGCTATGTGTCCTGATGTAGTCTTCACTGAAGATTCCTCGAGACCCCAAAAAATGTAGGAAGACTAAGAAAAATAGAAAACTAGGGAAAATAAATAAATAAAATAATTAACAGGGTATGGTTGAATTTTGATAGTTAAGCTCCAACTAAATACATGATTAAAAACATGCCCACATCCCATGATTGGATATGCTTTAAGGCTTTCTAAATAAAGGTATCAAAGTATAAAGATTCAAATAATAGATGTCTCACAAACCTTAGGTGTTGTGGAAATTCTAATATGAACCATGAACCACTAGTATACCAAAGACATAATGTATGACACATATACTTGGGGGTGGGGTTATCCCAAACACAAAACTTATTTTGTGCCTTATGAACATATTCTGCATATATATATATGAAATATCACCAATGCTAACCAAAATATTTCATCAAAACCTATAATTATTATTGAAAAACATATATTATGGATAACCTATATCACATATGATAGATTTCTAAATCAACTTTATGTTTTCAATACTTTTAGGGTTTTAAAAAATCATTATATTTCAATGTAAATACTCCCACAAATATTTTTGATGATATGATAAAATCCTCCCACTAAAATCATGCAGTGAGTAGAATCAATGTTTAAAAATAATTTTAATAATGATGATACTTATAAATCATATTATTAATGATAAACTATTTGAATATAATATTCAAAACCCTTAAATTCAAAATAGTAAAGTTTATAATGACAGTAACTTCTATTTTCCACATAGATATCTTTCTATGTTCATCATAATCATCATTCTTTGAACCCTTTATATCAAAATTTTCCTTAAAATCATTAATAATTGAATATAACTCTTTACGTTAACATTTTAACAACATAAAATAAATTCTTCAGGACATTAAGTGATAAAAGATTTTAGTTTTAACAAGAATAATATTTTATTTTTTATTCTTTAACATCTATTATCCAAATATATGGTTCCACTATCCACTTAGACACCTTGTTCACCTCATAATATCATTCTATGATAAAAAAATCCATTAAGTTAGGAAATATTTCAAAAATAAACTATTGAACACTATGTATTATATGTTATTCTATATGATTAGAAAATTATTTTGAAAAATTAATTTATTAATTCAAATATTCCACTGATGGTTGGTCGGATCCGATCCCTCATATTTTAACAAACATCTAGATGAAATATTTTATTATGGATAATTATTTTTATCCTTATCTCATTTCCAAAACATGTTATAGAATATGATGAATCATAAACCATTTTTATTTAATCCATTATATTTTATTTTTCATAAAAGCACTTTGTTAATAAAAAAATTACCTTATCTTATAAGGGAATTCAAGAAAAAAATAAACATCCCATTTTTAGATTCATATAAGCCTGATAAATTATTTTACATTCAAGTCTATGATTCAATAACACTTTGTTTTTTATTTGAATGTAAACTAAAAGTCCCTTTAATTATTACATTTTATTGAACTACAATATATTTAAAACATTTTTAATACATTTTTTCAATATCATATACCCTTCAAAAGTAAAGAATTGGTTTCCATAACATCAATACCTACCATTGAATATCTATGACGTTCTTAAAAACCTTTTGAATATTCTAGAAAATTCTATAATATGGATACCATGTACTTATTCCCGATTCTTCCTTTATGTTTCAATAACCATCACTGGATATTGAAGAAACATTATTGGATTATCCAACTAATTTATCTTCTTTTACTTTAAACATTTTCCCACTTTTAATATTTACACAACACCAAAACCTGCACATCACATGCCCTAGTTCTTATTCCCTCATTACTATGAGAATATTCAAAAAGATTTTATTGAACGCATTCACATTATTATAACATTTCCTATTATGATTTCAAAATGAAATCAATAACTAGTATAAACCTTACGGGAAAACATCATTTTCTTCAAGTCATTAACCTACTCGATCGTATTGAATATATGAGTGGTGACTAAAGTTCCTTAGTATACGATTTTAAATGTAATGAAATTGAAACCTCAAATGAATAATTATGGGATTCATATAATCATCTATATTCACATGTGGAATAACTTCAAAATTAGGCCACTTAGGAAGGTTTTTATCTAACACACAAAAATTTACAAAACTACGAAAAATTATTTAAGTTTCCATACTAGTCTAATGAATTGATTCTATTAATATTTGATTTAATATAGAATTAATTTGAAAGTAATATTTGATAAATATGATGAAATTAATCTACAAAAAAAATATTTTATTAGATGAGGATCATGTTTCACATTCATTTAATAAGAAATTCTGTTAAATATATACCTAAAAAATAATGAAAAATAATAAATTACATAAAATCTATTAATAAGAAAATATCTATATATCACTAAGAAATGATCCTTATTTGGTTTTCTTCTCACCATATAGAAATTTATGAAGGCTATTATAAAATTCATATCATATATTTCTAATAGGTAGTTAAACAATCAACTCATTTCCCAATCCATCATATAGATAAACTTCACTCTATTCCTCTAGTAACCCAATCTTATTTCGGTCTCCCAACTAAGTGAAACACAAATACAACCCCAATAATGAGAACATAGTACTATTAAGGTTACCCATTAAATTATTTCTTTATGAACTATAATCCACCAGCACCTAGACTTGGCTTTACATACCTAATTGGATAATTGAGATCTTGAAACATGTTTGATTTAGAAAAAAATCTAACAATTATTATTTTAAAGGGGATTTAATCTTACCATCACATATTATGTAATTAATTTTACATTCATTCATGATTTTAATGTAATACTTTGGTATCACATTCCTTTAATAAAATCAATATGTTCAAACCATATCGATGTGTATCATGTACACAACTCATAAGTTATGCTAATTAATAAAATTAGAAACCAACTATATAAATATATATCCAAATTCATCCAATACATAAAGTTTATAAATACCTTTCATTTAAAGGATATGAATTATATGAATTCAATAATCCCTATAAGAGTAAGTTTGGAGAGACATGTATCTGACCCATGCATTTCTAGATAAGGTACAAACCTCCAATCCAATGACCAGTCTAACCCGAAGTCCCTCTACCCAATGATACTTTACTCAATAGAGACCTCATTTATTTCATAATTCTAACACTAAATATATCTATATCTTAAATAACTACTTAATTCAATATCATAACTCAATAAATACCAATTTCAAGGTAGAATAAAACTAAATCATATATAATACCTAGCATGTAACTATTAATTCACATGATTGAAAATTTATGAAAAAAATTTAACATTAAAAATAGTCATTCATAATATAATAAATATATTAACGATTAAAAATGGAAAAAACTAAATAAACGAACACTCCATATATTTAAATTCAAGATAAGTAATTATGAACAATTCATAAATGAATTAATTATAAAACATTTATAATTATCTATGTATTATGGTAATTTTATAAATAATATAACTATTAACATTTCATATTTATTCAAAATATGAACTCCATCATATTATACAATATATGTAATTTTAATTAAATATATGATATTATATGAAAATAAACATTTTTATTCAATTATATTATGTAAAAAATTTACATAATCCAAATATCACATATTTAATATTATTTGAAGCTTGATCACATCAGTTGTCAATGCCCCATTTGATACGATTTAAATAAATTACCAAATAAGGCCATTTAATTTAAACAATTCATAATATTTAATATAAAAACATTAAAATTTTCTATTTTATGTAACTTATTTTATAACAAATTTACAAGTCATGCTATATAATTTGAAATGAATTTTTAATATTAAAAAATAATAATATGGGGGATATGTATTTAATATTTTTTTCCTAAAATTTAATAAATTAATTACAAATTTTTTATTATTAACTAATTTGTAAACATTTTATAAAGTAAATACATATCCAAAAACCTCTTTTTCAAGGATTTATAACCAATTTGAATACCATAAAATTCATTTCACAATTCAAAATTTAGAAAAATGAATTTTTCTTAATATATCACTATTAATGATATAACCATATCGTAATCCAAGATTGATATGCTATAATGATAAAACCCTTAAAGTATCATCAGTCATATTTAATGACTTATAAACACGAATATGAAAAACATAATACCTTGTATATTATAAACTCAATGGCGTAGTGTAGGAATATCTTATGACATGTATCTGTATAAGATTAGCTCGATGTCAGGATTCATATTATATAATATTCCATGATATCCCATTTTTGTTACGATACTCTATTTTTTTCAATGATCAACACCATCATAGAATTTGATATCATATATCATAAACTACGATACAAATAAAATGAATAATTTTAACTGTGTCACTACCTACAATATCCCGTATCAAAAGGAATGACCACATAAAGAGCTTACAATATCCTATATCATATGAATAGTTATAATAAAAACATCTATGTTATTTTGTATGATAATCGATATGATAGAAATATGATATCAACGTAGAATGGATTTGATACCATTGATGGGTTTTTATGGAATGATTAACACTCAATCAAAATATTATAATCCACTAGAAACCCAATTAACCAATATATACAATGTATTTATAATGAAACCATGATTTATATATAATGAAGGACATGATTTATTCCTAAAACTATTGATTCCTCTACTAATTCTCTCTACCAATGATTCATTATGAAGATAACTTAATGGTATCCAAAGAATCCCTACTCTATGGTGTATAAAAAGGATGAAATAAATCACCAATCATATGGGATGAACCCCCTTTATCTCAGGGAATGCTAGTGCATCTTTAGGTAATGATAAAACGAGGAACATATTTTTAAAGAGAATATTGATACATGAGAGGATTTGGATAGTTCTTATAAAATAATTTCATAGAGACCATACCTTAATAAATCCTGTTTGTATTCTCTTTAAGTGATCAAGCATTAAATCATACATCAAAAGATGTATGTGTTAATTCATTAAGCTATAAAACCCTTTTTAACATAATCACAAACATTAGTTAATCAGGTGAATGCATTATGATTCTCTATACCTTACATATATATTAATGATAGCCAGTATAAGTGATAATTCGACATAATTCCATTGATAATTACTCTATATCAATTCATTATGATATCAAAATTTTCCATGGTATGATAGGTAAAAACCAATAGTAATTTGATATCCAAATAGCATACAAATTTATATTCTTAATAACTTTCAATAATTTAATTTCATCATGCTTGTGGTACTCTATGACACCTATATCATAACAAATAATATAATGTCTTTATAGCACAAATATTTCACTTATATTTCTATGAAAATGTTTCTTAAAACTCATATAAAATAATCTAATAAATTTGAAAATAATTTATATAATTTTTAAGTACCTATAGTAAAATTTAGTTGCTTTATTACATAAATAATTATATATCAATATAAATATAACATAAATGAATATCCATGAAATAAAGTAGATAAACATAATAACTGATCAATTATTACCATATCTACCCATATCTCACCTTATTAACCCCTATAAAAACAATATATATAACATTTGTAACATATATATTGGATATTCAATATTTATAGGAAGAAAATGGTCCTCACAGACAAACCCCTAGAAGCTATTACATCATCATTCCTAATGTAAAATATCATATCAAATGAATACAAATATGGTAATGAATTAGTGGAACTTAGATAAGTATAACTATCCACTTAATAATCATCTACATCACTAAATGTTTGGTATCACCTATAATCATGTCTTTGGTGGTGGTTTTATAGTGAATGATTTGAGCACTTCATCACTTATATAATATAAAACTAAAATATATAAAATAATATTTTCCATCTCATTAATAAAATTTCATCTAGTATCTACTGCAACACAATTTCAATCAATATTTTTTAATCTCCCCTTTTGAAAATTCATTCCTAAAGCTAGTATAAATATAGCCAATAATACTCTCATATAATATAGGCTATTACTCGTTTTTAATCTCATATAAAATGAGAATAATCAAAATCAATTCAATTACTCCACCCATCGTTAATCCAATTTAAGAAACTTATACTTTCACATATATATCGAAAAAATCTCTCATTCACTTTCATAAATTCATTATTCCAAATCATTATCACAATTAATTATTTTTTATATTACTATAAATTAACTAGAATTACTAGTCCAACTTACACATATTTAGTCATCAATAACCCTTCACCATTATATCTTGTCAATATTTCCACCCCATAAAATCTGGTATTTTTTTCATATATTGTGCTGTCATATATATATTTATTTATTTATCACTATAATTTCCCACCATATTTTTGTTCACAACCATATTAATCATCATCATTTTTTCTATTTTATTTAACATTAATTAATAATTCAACACAAGAATTTACGTCCAATTATACAATAAATACCAATAGTTTTAAAGAGTATAAAATGTATTTTAATTATCAAGTTACACAAATAAATATGGTTTAATGGTAACTTGTTCTATAGTTAATGAAAATAGAAGAATAAATTATAAGTGGAATTAAAATAATCTTGATTCATCACAGAGCCCTACAAATTTGGAATGACACTGTACTATTTCATACTGAATACTATATAATACTAAATATAAATGAATATTTCATAATAAAGTTTCACACACGCTATACCAATTTGTAACTTCACCTATACTACTTTTTCAAACCCCACATTCCTCTTTGGGATGACCCATTTTATGTTATTATTTTTCAACTGAAAGAAAATATTTACCTTTTGTCTTTTTCATATTGGCATGGAATATGATAAAGTGGAATTCCACCATGAAAAAATAATAAACATCCATATTTAAAAAAAAAATATTTTCACCATCAGAATTTAATTGATAAATTTATCTTTAATAATCATTGTTTTCAATCACTGGAAAAATATCATACACATTTGAATTCATATATTTTCCCTTAAAATTTATTATAATTTTTTTGAAAAAAAAAATTCACTATAAGGGTTATAAATAAAAAAAATTTACCCTCTAATATCAAAATATCCTATTTTTGATATATAATCCAACTGTATATCAATTAATAGTTAAAAAAATATTCTATGAAATAAAAAACCAGGTTATAAATCCTTAATTTATTATATTAATCAACATTAACACATCAATGATTTTATATTTCAATTATATATTTTTTCTTTCTCTATGTAATAATTTTTAATATATATATATATATATAATTTAAATATTAATGGAATGGGAATCTTGATATATTAAAATTAATTTCTTTATAATATTCCATATTTATTTCTATATTCTTTATTATTTTAGGTTTATTCCATTTTTACTTGTTTAAATCCATCCCAAAATGAATTTTTTTTGGATTTGTTACTAATAGAATATATATGATGTTTTTATTTCCACACCCCAGTTTTAAATCATAATTCCATACTCTAAAAATTTTCTTGGACATTAATACCGCACCATAAACAACTGAATTAAATATTAATTTTCAGAAAACTTATTCATAAAATATATATAATTCATTAAATAAAATATAACCATACGCCCCAAATTTTGAATGTTCAGTTCACATTCATTTAACCCCTTAGGAGGTTTCTCTCCATATCTTCTTCCCATTGATCCTAATAATAACTATCAGACCAAATAAAATTTATTTGACATAGATTTTCATTTCTTTTCTAAATTAATTCACCACAACTAAAAATAAAAAGTTTATTTTTCTCAAATACTGCATCTATCACATAATAATTATTGAGGTAACCTGGGTATAACATACATAAAAATTAGATAATTTTAGATTAATATTTAATAAGTTTTATAATAATACATTCCCAAGGACCTTAAAGTTTTCATCTATCTAGATACTAGATACATAACCATCTTATTTAATAATGAACCTTTAAATATCTTACAATGTTCTTCTCTCATAGTAACCTTCTTAGAAACTTATTATTTAATACCTTTATTCATAACCTAGGGAATAAGGAAACATAAGATAGGGTGATATAAAATTATTATTAAGGGGAAACATTGGAGATATAAATAAATTATCATAATAGAGTATGCACATAAGGGTATGAGAACAAGATAACAACTTATGAAATTCACACCCAATTGGTCAATAATATTTATTCATGAATCATGGAAAAAATTTCTTTCAATAAAATTACATAATAAATAAGAGTGATAAATAATAAATAATCAATTGTGATTAATGGGAACATTTCATAAACATTTGTGAAAAGTTTATGGAATACCCATAAGTATAAGAAATCATTAACTTAGTCAATTCCCACTACTAAGGCTATCATAGTGGACTGATTTACCTCCCCATTCCATCATTTTTTTTATTTAAGGTTAAATACCAAGACTGTCATAGAAGAAATAGTCCCTTAATAAACATGATTCACTCTCCATACAGTTCTTATTATCTCATTATATGTCAATATTTACCCAATTCATTGGAGGTATATATAATTCTAGGCCTAATTGTTACATATTTAAAACCACACACACAGACACATATATATACGTGTGTGTGGGTGTGTTCTATGACATCTTAAAACACTAATTATATAATCATATCATAATCCATGGAAAATAAACGGGTTTCATAATCATCTATCTTCACATATTCATAATCCATACATAGAAAGGAAGTGGATGTTATCTTAAGATAATTTATTATCTCATTATATCTTAATAAAACTATGAGAATAAAATTTGTTTCATGTAATCATCCTATGAACCCCATCATCTTATGTCATCTAGAAAAGTGGATAGTATCATAAGAGTATAGATCCAGTGAAACACTGCATCTCTTAAATGATGTTTACATAGATGAAAAATACATTTAAAAGAAAAATCAAATATGTTTTTGAAAAAATGAAACAATATTATTTTATTTTTATAAATTTTTAACTAAAAATTATTTTTATGAGCTTGGATATGGAAGAATATTTTTTTTGATTGAACAGTAATTAAGGTCGAATTTTATTTAAAAACTTTTTGTCACACATTTCAAGTACCAAGGAGAGGAAAATGGTTATAATACCATAAAATTATTGGAAAAAACCTAATAGAATAAAATATAGGGTGTTTAAAGGATATTTTCGATATAATTTCCTTCAATGAAAATTTTAAGTAGATGTTCCCAAAAAGAAATGTGATTGTAATAAAAACCCTTACCTCAATTCTCATCTTGCTTCATACACATTCAAATATAATATATAAAAAATATAGATTTATTTTAAATATATATTCCAAAAAAATATAAATTCATAAATTACTATATATCATTCCTTTTATAATTTATAATCATCCTTGTATTAATAATTTCTTCATTATAATGAACATTCAATTGAAAACTGGCTGCTTTTCCAAGAATGTTTCACTTTGATGGTTCATGTACATGAAAAATTTTAGTGGATTCATCATATAAAAAATCATAAACATGAAATTTGTATCATATTTATGCATTATATACACGTTTATAATCATTTATATAAATAATGGCTGAAAAATTAATTACATCACATCATGGAGATGATAGTTCATACATATGCACGAGGGATGTTTCCACTTTCGATTGATGCGAATAACTAAAGATAAAAACTATTTAAACTTTTTTTAATCATGATTATATCTTACATATAATATATATTAATTATATATATTTATATTACCAATCATATAAATAATAAATAAAAAATGAATCACATTGCTTCAAGGAAGTGGTAGTCCACACATACACAGGAGCTCCATTTTCGTTTTCCAACGGATGGAAAGATAAAAAGGTATATAGGATAATTAAATTCTATAATAATAATTATTTCATAAATATAATATATAAATATTAAATCTATTATAACAAACAACCATTAAATTTTTTTATGGATAATTAATCATATCACTACATCGAAGTGGTTGTCCACACATTCACATGAGCAATACTTTCATTTCCCATTTGATTGATAGGAGGTGGGAAATGGTTCTCACATTATAATAATAATATTATATAATTATATTTATGAAATAGGATTAATGATTTTAGTATGGATAAAACATATTTATAGGAAGTATAATAAGTGGTAAAATTTGAAAGTGTGGAGTAAGTTGATTACCTATTATTTAAGAGACCTCCATTGACTTATAACTTAATCATTCTTAGGATGATCATAGGGCATGAAACTGGGATCACTAAATAAGGTAATGAATATAGGAATTTAATTTTTTTGGCCTTGTTGGATATATAGTGCTCAATTATTTTTAATAATGGAGGTGAATAGGTTCCCTTTTTTAAGTGAGGGGAGGGACACACATGAAATTATTTAAAAAATTTAAATAATATAATGTCAATTTCTTATGAAAGTGGATAAAAATAGAAAAGAATTATAATTTAGGATAATATTAGGTCAAAATGTATAAAAATAATAATATTGAGACATGTTTATGTGACATTCTTACCCTTATCTCTTAGTTTATACCGCAAGTAAGCCCTTTTTAACTTTAACAGTTGTAACATATTTTTACTATTTTTAATTCTCATTATTTCCAAAGATTATGTTTATACCATTAAATTATATTAATTATGATAAATAATAATATGTAATCCATTTTACAAGATTAAATTTCTATATTTCGTAGAAACTCATTTTAGGATATGTGCACAATACAGAACAAAATCCATTTTTTAGAAAAAATGAATTTTTAGCCATAAAATTGAGTTTACTTTAATTAATTTTCTTGTAAAACTATTATATGAATTATAAAATATATAATTAAATATATATTATATAAATTTCATTAATATAATTAATCAATAGAGATTTTTTTTAAAAAACCATTGCGCGCTCATAAAAAATAGATTTATGAAAGATAACACTTTTTACATTTAAATGATTTTATTTTAATTTTTAACTAATTGATAAGAAATGAATTATTTTAATAAATTTGTAAAAAACAATTTTTCATATTTTTTTTTCATTTTCATACCTTCCAATCCTACGACTAGGTGATAAATTTCACTTACGAATAATTCAATAGTATATAAAAGTTTATTTAAATTCAATGTTGTGTTTAAAGAAAGATATCAATGAATTTAAATTTATTTAAATATACATATGTCATAAAATACAAGAGTTTCAAATTATACCACATTATAATAATTTATCCCTTTAAATTCTATCACTCCAATACAAAAAATTGAGGTAATGTTTGCCTCATCAAATCCTCAGGTTGTAATACCCCAAGCTCCCACGATACACTTCTCTTTGAATAATATAATAGCGTGTGTTGTACGCAACTTCGAGTTCTAACACACCACAACTAATTAAACTAGCCATTATGAATAGTAATACCCAATTCCTGAAATTTTATAAGTTTTATCTTTCAAAATGGACTTCATTTTTGGATTCGGAGTATCAAAATTAGTTTAGGGTGATTTTTTGGTATTTTTCTAAAAACATTCACATTCTGATGAATAGTGAAAAACACTGAGTTATAGTTTAAAACCGAATTTTTATTTAAATAATAATTTATTTTATTTAAATTTATTTTAGGTAAAAATAGATACATAATACCTATATAAGTTCAATGTAATTAATTGGAGTTAGTTTATAATAATTTTGGATATATAAAAATTTTATGGATCTTTTTACCGATTTTACCCACCTCCAAGGAGCATTTGCAAATTTACATAAAACATAATTTTACCGCTTCTGAGAGTTGAATTTCAAAAATCTGAGAGACACGATTGATATTATTAAGTAAAATGTGGATCAATAAGATGAAAATAATTTTCAGTAAATAGTAACTTTTTACTTTTATTTACCACGGTTAAAACTAAATAGGGTAATTGAGGGTAAAAATTATAATATTATTACCCTAACACATGTCCGAATTATATTAGATAAGTATAATTCGACCAAAAACAACACTAGGAATAAAATAAAAACATCTTTGGTCCACATGGATTAGATTAGGACATTTATTTTTATTTTATTTAAAGAAGAGTTAAAAAATTTAAATTCAATGTTTAATAACTAAACCATTTTTAATATAGGGTTACACAAAATATAAATTCGACTATATATATTATTTAGAAAGATAAAAATATTTCCTACATAATGGTACTTTATTTATAATTTTAGACATTAAATAATTAATTTTTTTTGACACAACGATTATGTAATAATTACAGTATCAATGAAAGATTAAAATAATTCATATTATAAATATCCAAATAAATCTAATTTGAGACTTTTAATTAATTAAACTAATTATATATGTTAATATGAAATTTTAGGGTTGATTAAATGTATTTATTTTGAAGTAATAAAGTTTTTAGGACTTTTAAAAATATCAATTATTAAATAATGTCAAAATTGACATAAATGAGTTTTTTTAAAAAATATAATATTATTGGTTGATAAAATAATCCTAAAAATCTAATGTGTGGACAAAAGTCTTATATAATGATATGTGTATCATTATTGAACCAATTGGGGTTCACTTGAGAGTTTATTGTATGTTTATTAACCATATAATAAAAAAAATACAGAGAGACATGGTAAATGTCAAACTATTTAACTAAGAGTTAAATCTAAAAGATAAGGTTAATATAGTGAACCAAACCTGTATAAAACCTATTTTTTGAGATCTTTTTGACCCATTACCACCTTATACTATGAATAATTCATTTTGGAGCCATTATAAACTAAAAATTATTTTATTATAAAATAATATTTCTAGCTTTTCCTAAGGTGCCCCTCACCCCTCTTATAAAAGGGCACTTCCCCATCTCTCTAATTCACACATTCAAAGACATTTGGCTTGGCCAAAAACTGCCCAAATACCCTCTAAACTGTCCTCCATTCATCCTAGAGGCCTTAAATTAGTCCGAAAGTCAACCTAATGAGCCCTTTTGATCAAATCAAAAGGAAGAACCCGAAGAAGAGGTAAATATCTCACCACCTCTTTCATGTTTGTTCTTCTTCCAATTATTCTTTCCTTGTTGTTTATATTCTAAAAAATAACTTCAGTATCTTTTATATACAATGATGTTATTATAAATATGGTACAACCATATTCATTATTCTATCCATCCTTTGAATGACATGTCACCATACGTGCGTACGTACGACTTACCATCTCCACGTCATGATGTAGTTGTTACTCAATACATTACTATTCGGATGGGTATAATAATGATGTATAAATAATGTAAATAATAAATATAAAACGATAATTATTCTATATATATGATATACTATCCAATTATATATGATTTTAATATAAAAAAATGATATTGTCGCTCGTGCGTACGTACAAATTATTGTCTCCACGAACACGATGAGATTCATTCCCCTTCGTATCCATTCAAGACTAATTTTCATTAGATGATTAAAAATAATGTTTAGAGACTTAATATCATTCTGAATATGAATAAGATACATCCTAGCCATAACAAACATTACTTACGCAACAAACATATAAAGGAAAATGAATCAGTTAACACCCGAAACGACGATAATACTAAAATATTATTATCAAAGTAATATTAAAAGATCATATATGATATCATATTTATTTATATGATTTTGGTATAATTTAATAACAATTAATTCACCATTATACAGGAGGTTGACCTACCCTTGACCAAGGAAAAGTACAAGGTAAGGGTTAATTTCCCAATCTCTTTATTATCCGAGGATGTTTTTACTTAAGTATCTACTGGGACCTCTTTATCATCCACATCCATGTTTCTTAAAAATTTATTCCAAAACATTTTTAATATTTACTAGAATATGGGTTAAACTCATTTATACCATTGTTTTACTTTTTATAAAATTGTTTTAAAGGAATCTTTCCGTCGTTTTCCAAACAAGGTACCTGATGACCTTTTCGACAAAATTAAGGTATGAATGTTTTTTTAACTTATATGGCAGGTGTGGATATTTTACGCTATTATAACATTGTCGAAGCTTCCCTTAAAAACATATAATAATATTTTCAAATTAAATGTTTTCTTTATAATTACGTGATCCTTAAATGATTTCAAAGTATAAAGAGATAGTTCTCTAAAAAAGGATTTTATTTCATCTATGTCAACATCCTTTGATGGATTTTATGATTATTGGAAGTTGATTTATTATGATACAAAACTTCCATATTGTATTTAAGGTTTTGTGATATTTTTGACTATGGATGTGTTATTTTTATACCATTCATGGTTAATGGATAAAGTATTGACATTTCATATGATAGTTTTAATATGAATGCTTATGTTATGTTTAAACCTTTTCATATGAGGGATGTGTTAGACTAAGTAAGTGACAGGTGGAGCCCTCTATAGCTCCTCGATGAATCGGTAGGTCTCATGAGACAAACTAGTGTCTCTTCACAAGGCCTTGACAAAGTATTATTTGTTGTCTTGGCACATGGCCTTGACTCTGTCGTTATTAAGTCTGGCATTATGCATTCCATCATTATGAAAGTGGCTATTGATATTGCATGTGATTATTCAACTAGTAGAATATCCTTGTGAGTAAGTAAATGGAATTATTTTAATTTATATTTTCCATATGATGATGAAGTTTATGTTGAAAAGTATTTTTTTTAGTTTTATACATTTCCTTAAATTTTTGTGCTTAATTATGAATGTTTCTGCTGTATTATTATCCTGAATGTGTATCTGAGCTCACCCCTTTCTATGTTTTATTTTCCCAGGATGTGAATAATTATATTATGAATGACCTGTAGGGATAGTCTATGGGATCTTAGTGTTTTCTATGGAAGAAATGTTGTTGTATTTTTCCAATTTATGATGTATTGTAAACCTTATAAATGTATCTTGTATTTCGAAGGCTACTAAACTAATCGGTCTTTCGAGACTTGATCTTTTGTGATCATGCCAATGATATGTAATAATTTCCTGACTCTGGGCTTCTGGGGATGAGGCGTTATAGTTGGTATCAGATAATGTTTATTACAAACCGTGGAAACTAGATTTAGATGAAATCTAATTAGAGAACATAGCCCTAAGATATACTTTGAGGATAAATATAGAAGAACATCCTAGAATTTTGGTACTATAGAGATTTTTTGAGTTTTCCAAGCAATACATCCCTGTCTGGATACGAGCTGGTAGAGGCGGCTCTGGAATAGATGTACCTAGGGGTAAAACCCGAAAACCCCACTTCGAGCTAAACTCGAACGAGAACTGGTGCACGACAACGAGCCTTGCTGCACTTTTGGTTACGACACTCCCAGGGGATATGCTTAGGAAAATTCTCATTTTCATTAAAAACCATTATGAAGGGTTTATGAGAATATAATTCCTCAAAGAAAACATTTTTACGATTATAGATTATATCCATAAACTGTTCAGTTTATGTAATGTTTTTTACATGTTTGGAATTATGTACTTCGATTCATAAACTAATCTAGTTTATGCCGTTGTTTAGAAATGGAACATAGTGGAAGGAATGGAAAGCATATCAACTCACACACTCCATGTAGGGATTTACCTTATACTCCAGATAATTATAGTGGAGCTAGTGATGAAACTAGTGCTGATCAGCTAATCACCATACTGGAAAAAACTCACTCAGGTTATGAATAATAACCTTACCCGTATGGAGCACCCTGATTCGCCGTGTGGAGGATCAATGTTAGATCACTTCATCAGGAAACAACCACCAACATTCAATGTGGGTACAAATCCACTAGTATCTAATCAATGGATAAATTCTTTATAGAAAATATTCCATACCTTGGGGAGTGGAAAAAGGGAAAAAGTTTTAATAGAAGTTTACCACCTCACTGGAGATACTGATCAATGTTGGTTATTGGTTCAAAACACCAAGAAATATGATGAAGTATCAAATATGGAATGGAGGGAGTTTAAAGAAATTTTCTTAGAAAAATACTTTCCTCATGACCATCTAGGAGATATGGAAAGACAATTTCTCTGTCTAAGGAAAATGGAGGATAATAATTTTGCAAAGTATGAAGCTAACTTTACAAGGTTAGGGATGCATGATGAAGATTATATACGTAACCCAAGAAGTAAGATTGATCATTTATTTGATGGGTTAAAACCATTTCACAATTGAACATTAGTCTCATAATCCTTCTTGTCATATTGTCTTATGTGCTATCAAGATAGAAAAATAATTCTCTTAGTCTTACTACTTTAAAGAAAAGAAAGAGAAAAAGTTATTTGTTCAACAATCTAAAAATAGATATAAGGGGAATAAGGGAAAATTTGAATATCCATCCTACAATAAATGTTGTAAGAAACACCCTGGTACTTATCTGAAGGGAATGAGAGTCTATTACAAGTGTGGTGAAAAAATGCCACCAAGTTCGTGTTTTTAAGGGGAAGAAAGTGGATGTTAATGTTGAATGCTAAAATTTTAGAGAAAGGGGACATTATTGAAATGAATGTTCTAATCATTTGGGGAACTTACCTCAGAAAATTTCAAAGGATCAAGACCAATCTTATGCTATCACTACTACTACGGTTTAAGCTCCGAAAGATGTAGTGGTAGGTAATTTAATGGTTTCTTCAAGTTTTTCCAATTCTTTATTTGATTCTGGATCATCGCATTGTTTCATATCTTCCCAGTTTGCTAAGAAAATTAGATCTTTCCAATTTGATTTAACAAGGGAGTTGTCAGTCAAAATGTCTAAGGGAAGTATCATTGCAATAAAGTATTGTGAATCTGTTCCCATTAATGCATATAAATGTTTTTTATCCACTGATCTCATCGTCAGTCCCATGATTGAATTTGATATAATCCTCTGTATGGATTTTATTTTGGAACATGATGTGAAAATTTATTATAAGAAAAAGAGGTTACAATTTTTGATAATGATAAGGAATACCGTATCATTAGAGCCGAAATGTCACCACCTAATTCTTATCTTGATCCACCCCTAGTAGCTCAACTAATTTCAATTATTGTGGAGGAAGAGAATTAAATACCTTTGGGTGAGTAAAGTAATGTTCAAATAGAGGATGTACCTATTGTGCAAGAATATGTTGATGTGTTTCCAGAGGAATTACGTAGACATCCTCCAGAATGAGAAATTGGGTTTTACATTGACTTAATTCCTGGTTCAAGGCCCATATCAAAGACCCCTTAAATAATGTCCACTGTGAAATTAGTGGAACTAAAGAAACCACAAGAGGAATTGAGTAATAAGGGATTTATTCGCATCAGTGTTTCTCTATGGGGAGCCCCTCTACTTTTGTTAAGAAGAAAGATGGATCTATGAGGTTGTGCATTGACTACATGGAGATCAATGCTATAAAAATAAAGAACAAGTATCCCCTACCTCACATTAATGATTTATTAGACCCACCACATTGAGATCAATACTTTTTAAATATTGACCATTGATCTGGATATCATCGGTTTGTGTGAAGAACAGAGACATTTTGAAAACATCATTTCAAACTAGGTATAGGAATTATGAGTTTACAGTAATGCTTTTTGGATTGACTAATGCAGCCTATGTCTTCATGGATATAATGAATAGAGTTTTCAAGGAATATCTTGATGACTTTGTAGTGTTATTTATTGATGATATCTTGGTATACTCCAAAATCTACAAAGATCAAGAAAATCAGTTGTGCATTATTCTATTGACTCTTAGAAGAAATGAATTATATGGGATCTTTAGCAAGTATGAATTCTGGAATCCAGAGATTTATTTTCTTGGCCATATTGTCTCTAAGGATGGAATCTCTATTGATTATTCTATGAAAAGAGCAATCCAAGAGTGGCCAGCACCGACAAGTATAACTGAGGTATGCAGTTTTATTTGTTTAGCAGGTTATTATCGGCGTTTCATCCAGAATTTTTCCCGATTGGATGACCCATTAACCAAGGTCACACGTGAAGGGGTTAAATTTGTTTGGATAAAAGAGTGTGAATAATGTTTTTAATAACTGAATAGAAGATTAATAAATTCTCTTATATTGACTCTACCATCAGGGAATGATGGGTTTGTTATTTATAGTGATTCTTCAAATAAAGGGCTTCGTTGTGTCCTTATGCAGAATGATAAATTTATTACCTATGCATCACGACAGCTAAAAATTTATGAAAAAAACTATCCCACTCATGATCTTGAGTTAGCAGCTGTAATATTTGCTTTAAATATATATAGACATTATCCTTATGTTGAAAAATGTGAGATATGTACGGATCACAAGAGTTTGAAGTATATTATCTCACATAATGAACTCAACATGAGGCAAAGGTAATGGCTTGAACTACTAAAATATTATTATTGAACTATACACTACCACCTAGGGATGGAAAATAAGGTGGAAGATGCTTTGAGCAGAAAGGATCATGGAGTTCTGAATAAGATGCGAGTTGAAAAGGATCATATATACACTGATCTAGTAAAGTTGAAAATGGGTATAACCATGGACGGTGAAACATCAATCCTTTTTCAAATGGTTGCCTAACCATATTTATTAGAAATGATAATGAGTTCTCAGACTGATGATGAAGATTTTCAAAAGAAGACTAAAGCTGTGAATGATGGTATATTGAGTGAATTTGTGTATGCAGATGGAATTTTGAAATTTGGTAAGAGACTTTTTGTTCCCGATATACCTGATCTAAAAAGGGAATTTTTGGATGATGCTCATAGTTGAAATTTCTCTATACACACTGGTATTACTAAGATGTATAGAGATTTGAAGGAACATTTTTTGTGGGACAACATGAATAGGGAGATTGTTGATTTTTTTTCAAGATGTATGGTTTTTCAACAAGTGAAATCTCGAAGGCAACAACCTGGAGGAGTCATGAAACCTCTTCCCATACTTGAGTGGAAATAGGATAATATTACGATGGAATTTTTCATGGGACTAACAAAGACTCCTAGAAGGAACAATGCAATATGGGTCATTGTTGATTGTCTTACCAAGTCATCACATTTTCTTGGTATAAGAAAAGATTCACCACATGAACTTCTAGAAAGACTATATATTAATGAAGTTGTGAGACTTCATGGAGTACCCCTATCTATTATTTCTGATCATGATAGACGTTTTACATCAAGATTCTAGAAAAGTGTTCTGAAAGCCCTGGATACTGAACTTCATTTGAGCACTACCTACCACCCCCAAACTGATGGAAAATCAGAACGGACTATTCAAACCTTAGAATACATGTTGAGATGATTCTCACTTGACTTTCACGGTATGTGGGATCAATATTTACCTCTAGTAGAATTTTCCTATAATAATTGATTCTATTCATGTATCCAGATGGAACCAAATGAAGCGATATATGGAAAGAGATGTCGCACACCAACATGTTGGGATGTTGTTGGTGAAAGAAAAGTCATAGGCCCAGAACATGGGGAGGAAACGATGGAAAATGTGAAGGTAATCCAAAACCACATCAAAGAAGCTCAAAGTGGGCAGAAGATCTATGCCGATAACTAGAGGAAGGATTTGAAATTTCATGTAGGAGATCATGTTTTCATGAAGGTATCTATGTGGAAGGGTGTTATACATTTTGGTAAGAGGGGAAAATTATGTCAGAGGTACATTAGAACTTTAGAAATTCTTGAATGAATTGGGGCTGTAGCTTACCGTTTGGCAATGCCGCCAGGTCTCTCAAAAGTTCATGATGTGTTCAATGTATTAATGTTGAAGAAATACATGTCTGACCCAACTCATGTACTCACCTATGATGAATTAGAACTGGAACCCGATCTGTCTTATTATGATGATCCTATCAAGGTTCTTGATATAAGAGAATAAGTGCTGAAAAACTGGATGAATTGTCTGGTAAAATTTCTATGGAGAAACCATAATATGGAAGAGGCAACGTGGGAACCCGGGGAACTTATGATGAAGAACCACTCGAGTTTTTTTATGTTGTAATATTCTAGAAATTTCGAGGAAGAAATTATTTTAAGGAGGGATGAATGTAAGACCCCAAGCTTCCACGGTATGATTCTCTTTGAATAATACAATAGCGTGTATTCTACGCAACTTCGAGTTCTAACACACCCAAACCAATCAAACTAGCCGCTATGAATAGTGATACCCACTTTTTTAAATTTTATAAGTTTTACCTTTCAAAATGGAATTCATTTTTGGATTTGGAGCATCGAAATTAGCCTAGGGTGAATTTTTGGTATTTTTCTGAAAACTTTCAATTTTTGATAAATAGGGAAAAACACTTAGTTATAGATTAAAACCAAATTTTTATTTAAATAATCATTTATTTTATTTAAATTTTTTTTGGGTGAAAATATATACATAATACCCATATAATTTCAATGTAAATAATTAGATTCAGTTTATAATAATTTTAGATATATAAAAAATTTATCGAACTTTTTACAGTCTTTTACCCAGCTCCAAGGAGAATTTGAAAATTTACATAATACATAATGTTACCAGTTCTGTGAGTTGAATTTCAAAAATCTGAGAGACACGGTTGATATCAGTAGGTAAAATGCGGTTCAATAAGATGAAAATAATATTTGGCGAATAGTAACTTTTTACTTTTATTTACCACAATTAAAAGTAAATAGGGTAATTAATGGTAAAAATGACATTATTATTACCCTAAAACATGTACTAATTATATTGGATAAGTATAATTCGACCAAAAAAATCCTTAGTAATAAAATATGAACCTCTTTGGTTCACTTGGATTAGATTAGGACATTTATTATTATTTAATTTAAAGAAGAGTTAAAAGAGGTAAATTCAATGTTTAATTACTAAACCTTTTTTAATAATAGGTTACACACAATATAAATACAATAATAGATATTAATTAGAAAGCTAAAAATATTTCATACATAATCGAATTTTTTTTATAATTTTAATCATTAAATAATTAAATTTATTTATGACACAATGATGATGAAATAATTACCATATTAATGAAAGATTAAAATAATTGATATTATAACTCTCCAAATAAAACTAATTTGAGACTTTTAATTAATTACACTAATTTACTAGGTTAATATGACTTGTTAGGGTTGATTAAATGTATTTATTTATAAGTAATAAAGTTTTTAGGACTTTAACAAAAATAAATTATTAAATATTGTCAAAATTAACATAAATGAATTTTTAAAACAAATACAATATTATTGGTTGATATAATAGTCCTAAAAATCTACGTTTCATCCATAAGACTTATATAATGATATGTATATCATTAATGAACCTATTTGGGTTCTCTTAGAAGTTTATATTATGTTTATTAACCATATAATATAAAAATACAAAGAGACATGGTAAATGTCAAACTATTTAACTAAGAGTTAAATCTAAAAGATAATGTTAATATAGTGACCCAAACCTATATAAAACATATTGTATGAGATGTCTTCGACCTATAACCACCTTATCATTTGAATAATTCATTTTTGAGTCATTAGAAACTGAAGATGATTTTATTATAAAATAATATTTCTAGCTTTCCTTAAGGTGCCCCTCACCCCTCTTATAAAAGGGAACTTCCCCTTTTCTATAATTCACACCTTAAAATCTATTTTTCTTAGCCAAACCCTTCCCAAATACTCTCTCAACTGTCCTCCTGTCATCCTAGAGGCCTTACTTTAGTCAAAAAGCCAACCTAATGAGCCATTTTATCAAATCAAAAGGAAGAACCCGAAGAAGAGATAAATATCTCACCACCTCTTTCATGTTTTTTCTTCTTCCACTTCTTATTTCCTTATTGTTTCAATTATAAAATAATAACTCCAGTATCTTCTATATACTGTGATTTTATTATAAATATGGTACAACCATATTCATTATTTTATCCATCCTTTGAATGAAATGTCACCATACGTGCGTATGTACGGCTTACCATCTCCACGTCGTGGTGTAGTTGTTACTCAATACATTACTATTCAAATGGGTATAATAATGATGTATAAATTATGTAAATAACAAATATAACATGATAATTATTCTTTATATATGATATAAAATCCAATTATATATGGTTTTAATATCAAAATAATGATATTGTCGCTCGTGCGTACATACGGATTATCGTCTCCACGAACAAGATGAGATTCATTCCCCATCGTATCCATTCAAAACTAATTTTAATTACATGATTAAAAATAATGTTTAATTACTTAATATCATTATAAATATGAATAATATAAATCCTATCCATAACAAACTTTACTTACATAACGAATCATATACAGGAAAACAAATTAGTTAACAACCGAAACAACGATAATACTCAAATATTATTAACAAAGAAATATTAAAAGATCATATATGATATCATATTAATGTATATGATTCTTGTATAATTTAATAACAATTATTTCACCATTATACAGGAGGTTAACCTACCCCTGACCAAGGAAAATTACAATGTAAGGGTTAATTTCACAATCACTTTATTATCCAAGGTTTTTTTACATAAGTATCTACTGGGACCTCTTTTTCATACACATCAATGTTTCTTAAAAATTTATTCCAATTTTATTTTACTATTTAATAGACTATGGTTAGATTTTATTTATACACTTTTTTTACTATAACATCCCATGTAAGTAATGAATAATAGATATTTTTATCTATGTATATTAATGATTAAGATTGTGTTATAGGGGCTTAAAATGAAAATAAATACAATCTTATGCATGGAATACACTAATATTCTTAAAAGATTGTTTCAGTGCCTTGTGATGGAAAAACATTTTTGAATCTATATTTTGACAATTTTATAAACTATGTTTGTCAAAATAAACTTATTCTTTATGATTGGGACATCAAAATTTACCTTGTGTGAATTTTTGGAATTTTTCTGACAATGTTCATTTTTTTAATGAATAGTGAAAAATACTGCATTTTACATCAAAACTGCTTTTTAATATAATTTATTTATATGATTAGATTATGTTTTGAATTGTTTTTGAAGTGAAATTATAATATATTTTTACCATTTTATCCAATGGTGGTCATTGGAATCAATTTCACTTTGAAATTAGACTTAAACTGGTGTCAATCTTTTGATACTTATTATTTTGTAAAAACACGCTATTTTCTCTGGCAGCGGGAATTAATTATTAAATTAATTAATGTGACTTATATGATTTGAATTTTGTAAAATAGACTTCATTTTTGAATTCGTAATATCAAATATAGCTTAGGGTGAATTTTTGGTAATTTTCTGAAAAACTTCAATTTTTGATGAATAGTGAAACCACTAAGTGGTAATCAAGCAAACTGATTTTTCAGTTAAATGAAAGTTTACCACTAATGTGTATTGAATTTTTAAAATCCGACATACATGGTTGTAATTAAGAAGTAAAATGTGGTTCAATGAGATTAAAATAATTTTTTGGTGAATAGTAACTTATTAAGTTTTTAATCGCGATTAGTGGTAATTAGTGTAGTTTAAGGTATAAATAATGCTTTAATAATATGAAATGACCTAGAAACATGTCCCAACCTTATTGGTTGTGTAATGGCCGACCAAGAAAAGCCATGGGTCAACTTGGGGACCCCATGGAGACATTTTGGTTGGGAAATGACATAAATATCTTTTTATTTAATGTAAAAGTAAAAATGACACAAACATAATATGTTTTACGAAAACAATTTTTACATGGGGTTATAAAGATCAGATATTTGATTATAAATAGTCATTGGAAAGCCAAAAGGATTTCCTAAATCATAGTGTTTTTTTTATGATTTTTAGACATTAAATAAATTAAATTATTTATGACATAATAATGATGCGACGATGACATCATTATTTGACGATTTAAATAAAATGGAAAGACAATGTAAAATCTATAAACTACACATGGACAAAACCAATTGTATGAGTGGATTTCGAACCATTATCACCTTATACACAAATTATATCAATGTGGGACCTTTTGAAACCGAAACACATTTTCAAATAAAGTAATATTTCTTTACTTTCCAAAAGTGCCCCTCCTCTCCTCTTATAAAAGGCCCCCACCTCTACCTCATTTCACACACTACTCAAGCCTTTGGCTCGGCCAAACCCTGCCCATTTACTCTCTCCACATCCCTCTCCTCATCCTATAGGATTACCTTTTGGCATAATCCTTTCAAAGGAAGCCTTTAGGCTCAAATCAAAAGGAGTTACACTTTTGAAGGTAATTCATTCTCTCATGTTCATTTGTTTTATTTTGCTTCTCCAACCCCCTAAACTCTTTTTATTTACTTATCTTGTAACAACACCAGTATCTTCAATATACTAGGATGTTGTTATAATATTTATTTGAGCTACACTCTCACACAACTACATCAAATGGTTAAAGAACATACGGTTTCCGTGGATGGCGAAATTCTGCCTCCCGAAACGATGATTGTTCAATACCCATTTGACACCTTCTAAAGGTGGCCATTATGATGTCACAATTTTTATATATGATATATAATATGTTTATGTTTTCCTTAAGCTTCTGTTTTTTTCATTTTGGGCATGCCTTTATGGTTTCCATTATGGGTAAACACGATATCTTCATTTTAGGAAGTGCGGACTACCGCCCCCTGAAAGTGATTTGATTCGTTAATACCATATGTGGGATGTGTAAAGGATAAAATTAATGATATTATATATGATATTATACTGGAATTATAATATACCTTTATATCATTATGATTCCATTCTATAAAATACTAAATAGAAATGAAAGTAGCGTTCATGCGTACGTACGGCTTACCGTCTCCATGAACGGTGCATTTCATTTCTTACCTCTAAATGATTATGTAATATTATAAATGCATGTATGTACTGGATATATATGACATATATGATATCTACATCATGAATACCATTCTGGATATAATGAACCTTTGACCAAATTAACAACATGTAAGTGTAAGAAGTCTATTTTTGACTTAAGAACCAAATACCGACAAAATGAACATTATTAACTTAACTGATTACATGATGTTCATAACATGGTATAAAAGAAATAATGAACGTGAAAAAGATTAATAAGCAAGTATAGATTAACTCAAGTTTATTATTCAGGAGATTAAAGAACGGTCAGGTCAAGTCGGATACGAGGTATGGGACTTCGTCTCAATCTCCTTTCGTTGAGGCATATTTTATTTTATACACAACTTTCTTTTATACGGTGTATAAACCCCTTTGAATTTTACGTTTATTCAAAAGGAATATTTTTTATATGAAGCGTTTACTAAACGACAAAAGGGAATGTTTTTGTCGTACGTATGCGGCGACAACGACTTCTCCGCCATCGTGACCATTATTTGAGTTTCGGCTTCCTCTACAAGCCATGCCTTCTTTTTAAAAGAAAAATAAATACCATGTTTTACTTTTCTTTTATTTTAGTATTGAAAATGGTTATCATAATGTTTTTATATCAATGTGTTGTATTGATATCTCGTGATTGAAATGTGGAAATTTTATGTTTCCTTTATGCATGTTTTATGTGATATGATTATGTTATGGTTCTTGGGCATTATTATGAAGACGGGTGGTTCCGTGATAAACTAAGGGAGGGTGAGCCCGTTATAGCTCTCCAATGCATTGGGTAACGCGAAGGAGTGAAACGTTAAGGTTTCCCCGAAGAGATTTTAGGGAATATACTGTGATGGGTATTCCAAACGTAACCAAGAGGGTTACTCCCTACGTAAGAATGTTATGAATGCCTCAAGTTACCTTTATGTCTTATGATTTCTATGATTTATTCATGATTTTATGAGGTATGTTAAAGTGCCTATGTTTTATGGGTAAAGTATGATTTCATTCTTATGTATATATGAACTCATGTTTCCTTTCCATGTTTTTTTTATAACCCATACTGAGTTTTTATGCTCATCCCAAGTTTTTGAAATGTTTTTCACAGGTCAAGGGAAAGGTACATGATAAGATGATAGAGTCAAGGATGTGTCAAGAAATAATCCATGTTTTATTTTAAATGTGTTTCCATTGATGGGAATGAATAATACTATCTTTATGTAACCACTTTGTTTTTATGTGGAATGTAATGCAAGTTTTATGATCTAATTCTCTAAAACTCTAAACCCGAAAAGATCCTCAATGTGTAATCTTGTAATAACTCAAGATTAAGTAAGGTTTAAGGCTGGGGCCTTATAGTTGGTATCAAAGGTCGGTTTAGATAACTTTAGGAGTTAGAATTCTATTAAATGATTATCCAAATTTTTTTTTCGAAATGATATAGCATTTAAAGATTACCATGTTGCTTCATCTAAGAAATGTTTGTTCAGAATGGTTTTCCGCAGAGGAAATAGGGAAGCAGTGCTAGGAAGGCATACAGAAGGAAATAACCTTCCGAATCAGCATCCTGAGATGGTCAGAATTGGAACTGAACAGTTTGTTGCAGTAATGGCGTAGTTGACTCAAGCGATAAATGGCGGTGGTATCCATACACGAGATCAGCCAGATCTGTCGCAGAGGAACATGTCAGTGGTGGAACATTTCATGAGGCAACATCCACCATCATTCAGAGGATCATCTGACCCTGTGCTAGCTGAAGGGTGGATTAAAGCACTGGAGAAGATTTTTGATGTCATGGGGTGTTCAGACAATCAAAAGGTTAGTCTTGCTATTTACCGTTTGGAGGGTGAAGCAGATCAGTGGTGGTCTATGGTTAAAAATATCAGGGACACCGATGAGATTGATGCTCTTGACTGGGATGAATTCAAAGGTATGTTTCTTGAGAAGTATTTTCCTAAGGCTGTTCGACTTAGGATGGAAAATAAATTCTTGGAATTGAGGAAAGAGGAAGACTCAGTGGCTGCCTATGAAGAAAGGTTCACTCGATTGGCAAGGTATGCTCCAAATTTTATCCGGGACCTTGATAGTAAAATCAATCGTTTCTACTCAGGATTAAATCCAAAGTATCGAAGGGCATTAGATTCTCGTGAGTTTAAAAGTTATGAAAAGCTTGTTCGATGTGCTGAGAAGGTGGAAATGGAGTTTGCCGATGACCAAGTTTTCTATAACAACCAGCAGAAGAAGAGACCGAGGTGTTGTACCTCTCGAACCCCTCAAGGTTTTATTTTCATGATCACAATCACCCTCATATTTATCTAATCCTCTTTCAAGTGTTTTTGGATTGATAGGAATCAAATCAGGTGGCCAAGGAATTGGGCCAAGCAAGCTTAAGTGGCAAAGGAACACAAGTGGACTGAAAATCAGTCCACCGGCCAACCGGTGGCTTCACCACCGGTCGACCGGTGGACCCTGGGAAAAAGGCAGAGCCACTGCCTCCACACCGGCCAACCGGTGGCCAAGCACCGGCCAGCCGGTGGCACCCAGAATGAACAGGGTTTGCTACTGCCTCACCACCGGCCAGCCGGTGGCTCTGGCACCGGTCGACCGGTGGTGCCTGGAAAAGAAGACTCAGCCACTGTGAAGGCACCGGCCAGCCGGTGGCCCTGCACCGGCCAGCCGGTAGCACTGGTCAAACTAGCCGTTGGCTTTGACCAGTCAACTCCAAAAGCCTCCCAACGGCTCCAAAGCCCTCCAACGGATACTTGAAGGTTCCTAGCCTATAAATAAAGGCCTAGGAAGCCCCGGAATGTCACCCAAGCCACCGGACACATTTTTACATCTTTGGCGAAGCTCCGACGGATTGTTCCAAGGGAACCCAAAGTGCTCCAACAACTTCCACATCCAAGAGCACCTCCATAGAAGCTTGGAAGCGGCCCTCAAACATCATCAATCAATCAAAGGCGCCCAAGGCTTCTCCATTACGGGTTTTATTGTTTTATTTATTTTGAGCTTTAAAATTGGGTTTGTGCCTACAAACCCCAACCCTTTTCTCATCCCCTCTTTCTTTGGGTTCTCACACCACCACTAAGGTGTGAAGAGGTTTTCTCAAGCTTTTCCTTTAAAAGGCTTGTGTTTCGGTGAGCTAGTCTTCACCCGTAAAAAGACTAGTGGGTTCTTGCTAAACCATCAAAAGCAAGTGGGTTCTTGCTAAACCACAAAAAGCAAGCTGTAATAGGTCCTAGTGCTACCTTAAATCCTAGTGGGTTTCTTGCTAAAACCATTGAAAAGCAAGCGGTAGGAATCTCTCAACGGTTGAGTTGGGAGCGGAGACGTAGGCCGGGTTTTGGCCGAACTCCGTTATCAATTTCTTGTGTCTTGCCTTATTTATTTCCGCTGCATTCTTCAACTTTGATTTTATTTGTCTATCAATTTTTTAAAAGGCAATTCACCCCCCTCTTGCCATCATTCCTCGTTTGTTCCGACCCAACATTTGGTATCAGAGGGAGTATTTGAATAATTCCCTAACCCGGTTTCAAATTAAAGATCCTATTTTGATGGCTTCTACCGCTTCAACCTCTTCATCCCCCGAAGGGCATTCTTTGGATCGTGCTCCATTCTTTGATGGAGCCGATTATACTTTTTGGAAAACCCGCATGTCAACTTTTCTTAAAAGCATTGGTTATCCTATTTTTAAAATTGTCATGCATGGTTATACTCTCTCTTGTAAAGATGAATCTCAATGGACCCCCATAGACATTGCAAACTTCGAGCTTGATGGCAAAGCCATGAATGCTTTACATTGTGGGTTAGATAGAAATGTTTTTGATTGTATTTCTTCTTGCACATCTTCTCATGATATTTGGAAGCTTTTAGAACTTACCCATGAAGGCACTAAGAAGGCTCAAAAGCAAGAACCCGACAACAAGCAAGAACCCGATTAAAAATCCGTGCCCGCTTGCCCACTTCACAAGAAAAGGGCCAAGAAAAAGGAGAAGAAGAAGGCTTCAAAGGAAACATGGAGTGATAGCTCCACCTCTTCATTCTCCTCCTTCTCCTCAAGCGACCAAGGTAAAAAATGCCTAATGGCAAATCATGAGGTATCTTCTTCCTCCTCTTCCTCCTCTTCCTCCTCATGTTCTTCAAATTCCAATTCTTTAAATCATTTGTCATATGAAGAACTCTCACATGCTAGAGATCAATTAGAAAAAGGTTTTCATGAACTGTCTTCAAAATTTGTTTCTTTGAAAAAATCTTTCAAAAAACTCTCCTCCGAAAAAGAACAACTTCTCAAAGAGAAGGAGGAACTCTCCCGAAAAATCCAAAATTTTCCAAATGTTGATTCTATAGAATCAACCATCAAAGATTTAAAAGATTCCCTAGCCAAGTTCACCCAAGGTGAACAAAATTTATCCAAACTCTTAGGTTCCCAACGAATATCTAGAACCACCCAAGGGCTAGGATATACCAACCAAGCTTCCTCCTCCCATGCACCCACTGTTTTTGTAAGGGGGAGCTCTAGTTTTAAATTTTGCAATTATTGTAAAAAACCCGGGCACCTTATTTATGAGTGCAATTGCAAAAATGCCCGGTACGGCCAACCAAAGTCTTTTTTCTTTTCCGATGAGTTTTATAGGAGAAGACCCGCTACAAGACAAGTTTGGATTGAAAAATCCCTCCTTGCGAGTCTCTCCGGGCCTAAAATTGTTTCTTTTCAAAATCCCACTCCCCGGTGATTCATTATTTTTATTTAGGGGGAGAACTTTCTCATTCAAAAATTACATTTGGTTTCAAATTTCAATTTTCAATTCTTTTTTCAATTCAATTTAGAATTTTCAATTTTCAATTGGTTTCCAACAGTTGGTATCGAATTTGTTTTTGTTTCAAAACTTTCAATTCAAACTGTTATTCAAATTTTCATTTCAATTTCAAAAATCTCAATTGATTTTCAAATCTCAAATCTTGTTTTTAAAATCTCAATTTCCCTCAATCAAGTTTTATGCCCCATTCTATTTTGATAATCACAAAGGGGGAGAAATTTCTTGATTGATTGGGGGAGAATCCTTTTCATCGTGCTTATCATTGCCTTTCAAATTCAGCATTTTACATTAATTGTTTTGGTGATTGTGATCATCAAAATAGGGGGAGATTGTTGTACCTCTCGAACCCCTCAAGGTTTTATTTTCATGATCACAATCACCCTCATATTTATCTAATCCTCTTTCAAGTGTTTTTGGATTGATAGGAATCAAATCAGGTGGCCAAGGAATTGGGCCAAGCAAGCTTAAGTGGCAAAGGAACACAAGTGGACTGAAAATCAGTCCACCGGCCAACCGGTGGCTTCACCACCGGTCGACCGGTGGACCCTGGGAAAAAGGCAGAGCCACTGCCTCCACACCGGCCAACCGGTGGCCAAGCACCGGCCAGCCGGTGGCACCCAGAATGAACAGGGTTTGCTACTGCCTCACCACCGGCCAGCCGGTGGCTCTGGCACCGGTCGACCGGTGGTGCCTGGAAAAGAAGACTCAGCCACTGTCAAGGCATCGGCCAGCCGGTGGCCCTGCACCGGCCAGCCGGTAGCACTGGTCAAACTAGCCGTTGGCTTTGACCAGTCAACTCCAAAAGCCTCCCAACGGCTCCGAGGCCTTTTCCAACGGCTCCAAAGCCCTCCAACGGATACTTGAAGGTTCCTAGCCTATAAATAAAGGCCTAGGAAGCTCCGGAATGTCACCCAAGCCACCGGACACATTTTTACATCTTTGGCGAAGCTCCGACGGATTGTTCCAAGGGAACCCAAAGTGCTCCAACAACTTCCACATCCAAGAGCACCTCCATAGAAGCTTGGAAGCGGCCCTCAAACATCATCAATCAATCAAAGGCGCCCAAGGCTTCTCCATTACGGGTTTTATTGTTTTATTTATTTTGAGCTTTAAAATTGGGTTTGTGCCTACAAACCCCAACCCTTTTCTCATCCCCTCTTTCTTTGGGTTCTCACACCACCACTAAGGCGTGAAGAGGTTTTCTCAAGCTTTTCCTTTAAAAGGCTTGTGTTTCGATGAGCTAGTCTTCACCCGTAAAAAGACTAGTGGGTTCTTGCTAAACCATCAAAAGAAAGTGGGTTCTTGCTAAACCACAAAAAGCAAGCTGTAATAGGTCCTAGTGCTACCTTAAAGCCTAGTGGGTTTCTTGCTAAAACCATTGAAAAGCAAGCGGTAGGAATCTCTCAACGGTTGAGTTGGGAGCGGAGACGTAGGCCGGGTTTTGGCCGAACTCCGTTATCAATTTCTTGTGTCTTGCCTTATTTATTTCCGCTGCATTCTTCAACTTTGATTTTATTTGTCTATCAATTTTTTAAAAGGAAATTCACCCCCCTCTTGCCATCATTCCTCGTTTGTTCCGACCCAACACGAGGTGGCAGGAGAAAGGTAAGAATTCTTCAAAAAAGTCTGATGGTAAGAGAACTAAGTTTCCAGTTTGTGATAAATGTGGCAAAAGGCATGCTGGGGAATGTCTTCTGAATTATGGGAAGTGCTACCGATGTGGTAAGATGGGACATAAGGCTCATGATTGCACTGAAAAGGATCACGGTGAAGGTAAGAACAAATTTGATTTACAGTTAGTGAAATGTTATAAGTGAAATGAGATGGGTCACTATGCAAACGAGTGTCCGACAAGGAGCTTGAGTGATGGGAAGCAGTTAGACTACAAGCAGAAAGGGGTGGTGAAATCCTTTGCAACTACTTCAGAAGATGTCGGGCCATCAAATGAATTTGTATCAGGTACTTTGTTTGTTTTTTCAAATTATGCCAGTGTGTTGTTTGATTCGGGTTCTACACATTCTTTCATCTCTGAAACTTTTTCTAGTAAAATGGGAATACCATCTCAAGAAATGACTCCTGAACTTTTGGGAAAAACACCTGGGGGAAGTGTCGAGGCAAAAAGAATTTATAAGAATCTTCCTATCCTTATCTGTGGAAAGAACCTACTTGCAAACCTTATTGTTCTACCTCTAGTAGAGTTTGATGTTATCCTGGGTATGGATTGGCTCTCTATTTACCATGCTAAGATTGACTGTAGAGCTAAAGAAGTTTCTTTTCAGAAATACTTTCAGTTTGTTTACAAGAATGAACCCTTACTTTTGATAACATATCAAGAGGCCGAGAAACTTGTAAAAGATGGAAATGAATGTTACCTTTCACACGTCGTTGAAAATAAATGAACTATTCAGATTAATGATGTGCCAGTGGTAAATGAGTATCCTGATGTTTTTCCTGATGAGTTGCCTGGAATAATACCAGATCGGGAAGTTGAGTTTACTGTTGACTTAGTTCCTGATGCTAAGCCAATTTCAAAACCCCCTTATCGAATGGCACAAATTGAACTTTTAGAGTTGAAGGAGCAATTGCAAGATTTATTAGAGAAAGGTTTCATTAGACCTAGCACATCACCATGGGGTGCTCCTGTTTTATTTGTTAAAAAGAAAGATGGTTCAATGAGACTTTGCATTGATTATAGAGCCTTGAATAATATCACTGTTAAGAACAAATATCCTTTTCCTCATATCGATGATTTGTTTGATCAGCTCCACGAAGCTCAGTTTTTTTCAAAGATTGACTTGAGATCGGGGTACCATCAGCTGAAGGTAAAGGAGGCAGATATTCCGAAGACCGCGTTCCGTACGATATATGGCCATTATGAATTTGTAGTAATGCCTTTTGGGCTAACCAATGCACCTGCTGTATTCATGGACTTAATGAATAGAATTTTCCATGAGTTCTTGGATAAGTTTGTGGTGGTTTTCATTGATGATATTTTGGTGTTTTCTAAAAGTAAAGAGGAGCATGAAAAACATTTAAGAGTTATCTTGAAAACCTTAAAAGAAAAGAAACTTTATGGGAAATTCAGCAAGTGTGAGTTCTTGTTGCAACAAATTTCTTTCCTTGGTCACATTGTTTCTAAAGATGGAATAACTGTTGATCCTGCAAAAACAAAAGTTTTGGAAGAATGGCCAAGACCCACAAATGTAACCGAGATTCGTAGCTTCCTTGGTTTGGCGGGCAATTACCGAAGGTTTGTTAGAAATTTTTCACGGTTATCTAGTCCAATGACTAAGCTAACTCAGAAGGGTGTTAAGTTTATCTGGACAAAAGAATGTGATGATTGTTTTCAGGAATTGAAAAGAAGATTGGTGAATGCTCCAGTTTTGGCACTACCTTCTAGGAATGGTGAGTTTGTTATATACAGTGATGCTTCATTGAAAGGAATTGGTTGCGTCCTAATGCAGAATGATCAGGTAATTGCTTATGCTTCACGACAGTTGAAAACTCATGAGGTAAATTACCCTACACATGATTTGGAATTAGCTGCTGTTGTTTTTGCTTTAAAAATTCGGAGGCATCATTTTTATGGAGTAAAGTGTGAAATATATACCGTTCACAAAAGTTTAAAGTATATATTCACTCAGAAAGAGTTAAACATGAGACAAAGGAGATGGCTGGAATTAATCAAGGATTATGATTGTACAATTCATTACCATCCGGGAAAAGAAAATAAAGTGGGTGATGCTTTGAGTCGAAAAAGTAATGCTTCATTAACAATGTTGCGTTTAGAACATGATCCTTTGGTTAAGGATTTGATGAACTTTGGAATAGAAGTTGTTGGTGCAGGAAGTCCTTCTGTTTTGTTTCAGGTATCAGTGAGATCATCTCTATCAGATAGAATCAAGCAAGCACAGAAGAAAGATAGTGAGTTGCAGAAAAAGGTAGAGCTGGTTCAGAAAGGTAAGTTGCCTGAATTCAACATTGATAATGATTGCATTTTGAGATTTGGGAAGAGATTGTGTGTGCCTTGTGATTCACAGTTGAAGAGAGAGTTGTTATGTGAAGCTCATAGTTCTCCGTTTTCAGTTCATCCGGGCAGTACTAAGATGTATAGAGATCTGCGGGAGTATTACTGGTGGGATGGAATGAAAAGAGATATTGCTGATTTTTCTGTGAAGTGTTTGACTTGTCAGTAGGTTAAAGCAGAGCAGCAGTTACCGAAAGGGATGCTTCAGCCTTTACCAGTGCCAGAGTGGAAATGGGAGAATATATCCATGGACTTTGTTGTTGGATTACCGAAGACATCTCGAGGTAATAATGCAATCTGGGTTATTGTTGATCGCTTGAACAAATCTGCTCATTTCCTTGCTATACAAGATACTTTCTCTCTTGATCAACATTCTCCTTTGTATCTTAAAGAGATAGTCAGGTTACATGGAGTTCCTCTATCCATTGTGTCGGATCGTGATCCCAGGTTTACTTATAACTTTTGGAAAGGCCTTCAGAAGTCGTTGGGTACTGAATTAAATTTTAGTACAGATTTTCATCCTCAATCAGATGGGAAGTCAGAACGAACAATTCAGACATTGGAGGATATGCTAGGAGCTTGTTCTATGGATTATCAGGGAAGTTGGGACCAACATCTTTCTTTGGTTGAGTTTTCATATAATAACAGTTTTCATTCCAGTATACAGATGGCACCATTTCGGGCATTATATGGGAAGCGGTGTCGAACTCCAGCTTTCTGGGATGAAGTGGGTGAATGAAAGTTGATGGGACCAGAATTGGTAGAAGAGATGGCAGAAAAAGTTCAGTTGATTCAGAAACACATGAGAACAGCTCAGAGCAGGCAGAAGAGTTATGCGGATAACCGGAGGAAGGATCTATCTTTCGAGGTAGGTGATCATGTTTTTCTCCAGGTTTCTCCTTGGAAAAGTGTGATGAGATTTGGTAAGAAAGGAAAGTTGAGTCCAAGATTCATTGGACCATACAAAATTCTGGAGAGAGTTGGATCAGTTGCATACCGAGTGGCTTTACCTCCGAGTTTATCTCAGGTACACAATGTTTTTCACATTTTGATGTTGAGAAAGTATATGCCAGATCCATCTCATGTTTTGAGTCCAGAGGTAGTTCAGCTGGGAGAGAACCTATCTTATGAGGAACAACCGGTCCAGATTCTTGACCACAGGGAGAAAGTGTTACGGAATAAGGTGATTCATCAGGTAAAGGTTTTGTGGAAAAACCACATGATTGAAGAGGCAACATGGAAATCTGAAAATGCAATGAGGGATAAGTACCCCCATTTATTCGATAAGTAAATAAATTGCGGGGACGCAATTTTATAAAGGGGGGAAGGATGTAACATCCAAAGTAATTAATGAATAATAGATATTTTTATCTATGTCTATTAATGATTAAGATAGTGTTATAGGGGCTTAAAATGAAAATAAATACAATCTTATGCATGGAATACACTAATATTCTTAAAAGATTGTTTCAGTGCCTTGTGATGGCAAACCATTTTTGAATCTATATTTTGACAATTTTATAAACTATGATTGTCAAAATAAACTTATTCTTTATGATTGGGACATCAAAATTTACCTTGTGTGAATTTTTGGTATTTTTCTGACAATGTTCATTTTTTAATGAATAGTGAAAAATACTGCATTTTACATCAAAACTGATTTTTAATCTAATTTATTTATATGATTAGATTATGTTTTGAATTGGTTTTGAAGTGAAATTAGAATATATTTTTACCATTTTATCCAATGGTGGTCATTGGAATCAATTTCACTTTGAAATTAGACTTAAACTGGTGTCAATCTTTTGATACTTATTATTTTGTAAAAACACGCTATTTTCTCTGGCAGTGGGAATTAATTATTAAATTAATTAATGTGACTTATATGATTTGAATTTTGAAAAATAGACTTCATTTTTGAATTCGGAATATCAAATATAGCTTAGGGTGAATTTTTGGTAATTTTCTGAAAAACTTCAATTTTTGATGAATAGTGAAACCACTAAGTGGTAATCAAGCAAACTGATTTTTCAGTTAAATGAAAGTTTACCACTAATGTGTATTGAATTTTGAAAATCCGACATACATGGTTTTCATTAAGAAGTAAAATGTGGTTCAATGAGATTAAAATATTTTTTTGGTGAATAGTAACTTATTAAGTTTTTAATCGCGATTAGTGGTAATTAGTGTAGTTTAAGGTATAAATAATGATTTAATAATATGAAATGACCTAGACACATGTCCCAACCTTATTGGTTGTGTAATGGCCGACAAAGACAAGACATGGGTCAACTTGGGGACCCCATGGAGACATTTTGACTGGGAAATGACATAAATAACTTTTTATTTAATGTAAAAGTAAAAATGACACAAACATAATATGTTTTACGAAAACAATTTTTACATGGGGTTATAAAGATCAGATATTTGATTATAAATATTCATTGGAAATATAAAAAGATTTCCTACATCATAGTATTTTTTTTATGATTTTTAGACATTAAATAAATTAAATTATTTATGACATAATAATGAGCGGCGATGACATCATTATTTGACGATTTAAATAAAATGGAAAGACAATGTAAAATCTATGAACTACACATGGACAAAACCAATTGGATGAGTGGATTTAGAACCCGTATCACCTTATACACGAATTATATCAATTTGGGACCTTTTGAAACTGAAACACATTTTCAAATAAAGTAATATTTCTTTACTTTCCAAAAGTTCCCCTCCTCTCCTCTTATAAAAGCCCCCCACCTCTACCTCATTTCACACACTAATCAATCCTTTGGCTCGGCCAAACCCTGCCCATTTACTCTCTCCACATACCTCTCCTCATCCTAGAGGATTCCCTTTGGGATGAATCCTTTCAAAGGAAGCCTTTAGGCTCAAATCAAAAGGAGTTACACTTTTAAAGGTAATTCATTCTCTCATGTTCATTTGTTTTATTTTGCTTCTCCAACCCCCTAAACTCTTTTTATTTACTTATTTTGTGACAAAACCATTATCTTCAATATACTAGGATGTTGTTATAATATTTATTTGAGCTACACTCTCACACAACTACATCAAATGGTTAAAGAACATACGGTTTCCGTGGATGGCGAAATTCTGCCTCCCGAAACGATGATTGTTCAATACTCATTTAACACCTTCTAAAGGTGGCCATTATGATGTGACTATTTTTATATATGATATATAATATGTTTATGTTTTCCTTAAGCTTCTGTTTTTTTCATTTTGGGCATGCCTTTATGGTTTCCATTATGGGTAAACACGATATCTTCATTTTAGGAAGTGCGGACTACCGCCCCCTGAAAGTGATTTGATTTGTTAATACCATATGTGGGATGTGTAAAGGATAAAATTAATGATATTATATATGATATTATACTGGAATTATAATATACCTTTATATCATTATGATTCCATTCTATAAAATACGAAATAGAAATGAAAGTAGCGTTCATGCGTACGTACGGCTTACCGTCTCCATGAACGGTGCATTTCATTTCTTACCTCTAAATGATTATGTAATATTATAAATGCATGTATGTACTGGATATATATGACATATATGATATCTAAATCATGAATACCATTCTGGATATAATGAACCTTTGACCAAATTAACAACATGTAAGTGTAAGAAGTCTATTTTTGACTTAAGAACCAAATACCGACAAAATGAACATTATTAACTTAACTGATTACATGATGTTCATAACATGGTATAAAAGGAATAATGAACTTGAAAAAGATTCATAAGAACATAGATATTAACTCAAGTTTATTATTCAGGATATTAAAGAACGGTCGGGTCAAGTCTGATACGAGGTATGGGACTTCGTCTCAATCTCCTTTCGTTGAGGCATATTTTATTTTATACACAACTTTCTTTTATACGGTGTATAAACCCCTTTGACTTTTAAGTTTATTCAAAAGGAATATTTTTTATACGAAGCGTTTACTAAACGACAAAAGTAAATGTTTTTTTCGTACGTATGCGGCGACAACGACTTCTCCGCCGTCGTGACCATTATTTGAGTTTCGGCTTCCTCTACAAGCCATGACTTCTTTTTAAAAGAAAAATAAATACCATGTTTTACTTTTCTTTTATTTTAGTATTGAAAATGGTTTTCATAATGTTTTTATATCAATGTTTTGTATTGATATCTCGTGATTGAAATGTGGAAATTTTATGTTTCCTTTATGCATGTTTTATGTGATATGATTATGTTATGGTTCTTGGGCATTATTATGAAGACGGGTGGTTCCGTGATAAACTAAGGGCGGGTGAGCCCGTTATAGCTCTCCAATGCATTGGGTAACACGAAGGAGTGAAACGTTAAGGTTTCCCCGAAGAGATTTTAGGGAATATACTGTGATGGGTATTCCAAACGTAACCAAGAGGGTTACTCCCTACGTAAGAATGTTATGAATGCCTCAAGTTACCTTTATGTCTTATGATTTCTATGATTTATTCATGATTTTATGAGGTATGTTAAAGTGCCTATGTTTTATGGGTAAAGTATGATTTCATTATTATGTACATATGAACTCATGTTTCCTTTCCATGTTTTTTTATAACCCATACTGAGTTTTTATGCTCATCCCAAGTTTTTGAAATGTTTTTCACAGGTCAAGGGAAAGGTACATGATAAGATGATAGAGTCAAGGATGTGTCAAGAAATAATCCATGTTTTATTTTAAATGTGTTTCCATTGATGGGAATGAATAATACTATCTTTATGTAACCACTTTGTTTGTATGTGGAATGTAATGCAAGTTTTATGATCTAATTCTCTAAAACTCTAAACCCGAAAAGATCCTCAATGTGCAATCTTGTAATAACTCAAGATTAAGTAAGGTTTAAGGCTGGGGCCTTATATTTACTTTTTATAAAATGTCTTGAAAGGAATCTTTCCATCGTTTTCTAAACAAGGTACCTTATGACCTTTTTGACAAAATTAAGGTAAATTTTTTTTAACTTATACGGCGGGTGCATCTATTTTCTGCTATTATAACATCATCAAAGCTTCCCTTACAAACTTATAAGAATATTTTCATAATAAATTTTTTCTTTATAATTATGTGACTCTTTAATGATTTCATAATAGAAAGATATATTTCTCTAAAAAGGTTTTGATTTCATCTATGTCAACATCCTTTGATAGATTTTAAGCTTATTTGAAGTTGATTTATTATGATACAAAACATCCATATTGTATTGAAGGTTTTGTCCTATGTTTTACTGTGGATGTATTATTTTTATAACATTCATGGTATATAGATAAAGTATTGACATTTTGTATGCTAGTTTTAATAAGAATGATTATTATATGTTTGAACCTTTTCATATGTGGAATGCATTGGAATTAGTAAGTGATGGGTGGAGCCCGTTATATCTCCTCGATGCATCGACAAGTCTCATGAGACAAACTTGTATCTTGGCACGAGGCCTTGAAAAATCTTATTTGTAGTCTAGGCACAAGGCCTTGATTATGTGGTTATGAATTCTGTAACTATGCATTCCATCATTATGAAAGTGGATATTGATATTGCATGTGATTGTTCTAGTAGTAGAATATCAATGTGAGTAAGTAAATGGAATTATTTTGATTTATATTTTCCATATTATGATAATGTTTATGTTGAAAAATCTTTTTTTTTATTTTTATACATTGCCTTAAATGTTGATTATTATTTATGAAGGTTTTTGCTATATTGTTATCCTTACTGAGAATCTGAGATCACCCCTTTCTATGTTTTATTTTTCCCAGGATGTGAAGAAGTATATTATGACTGACCTGCAAGGATATTCTATAGGATCTCAGTGTTGTCTATGGATACAATGTTGTTGTAGTTTTCCATTTTATGATGTAATATAAACCCTATGAATGTATCTAGTACTTCCAAGGATACTTAACAAATCGGTCATTCGAGTCTTCATCTTTTGAGATCATGCTAATGATACGTAATGATGAACCAACTCTGGGCTTCTTGGGTCGGGGTGTTACATAGGTTCCAATGTAGCTTCCTCAAATTTATGGTTTCACCATAAAACATTGATTGGGTGAGTGTTATGTTTTTGAAAAACATTGTCTATTAAATATATAATCTCCATATATTATTCCTTAAAATATAGATAATTATTTATCGATATAACCTCTTAGTTTAGTACATGTGAAGGATCAGGTATGTACTTTTTATGAGTGATTCATAGAACACATCATGAAAATGAAAGAGATTCAGTGGAAGTAAAAAGAGAGAAGAATAATATTAATAATTTGGAAGAGAATGATAAATATATGGCTCAAATTACCCTTCCATCCAAATATCATAACCTAATTCAAAAGAGATAATTATATTAATACCTCATCACTTATTTATTACTCTAGTTTTTACCAATGATTGTCAGTAAAACCTTTATACTGAATCAGAGCGACAATGATATGTTACTGAATGAATATAAACTCTCTTTTATTTACTTCACTAGTTTAAGTCCCAAATATTCCATTGACCAACTTAACCCTAGAAAATTGTAGTTCTACACTACATACCATAGAGGGATTCATAAGGAACCATATTAATGATCAAATAAAATACAATGTTGTAAGAATACTCATGAAAAGAAACGGGTTGTTCCCAAACACCTTTAAAATCCATATATCATGATATCAACATATCTTCTAGGGAATTATTTTTCATATTAGACGAATCATCTATATGAGGATGATAAGAAGTGAGAATGTTTAACTATGTTTTCATATATTTCTGAAGACTTATCCAAAACATCAAGGTAAACCTCAAATCATGATAAAATACAAGAGAGTGTGTTATTCTATGAAACCTTTAAAATTACTTAAATTATATATTAGAATTCTGATCAAGATAAAAATATTCTATGATGGTAATAAAATGTGCTTATTTTATAAGTTGATTGATTATAACCCAAATAACATTATTCTCTTTAGATGTTTTGGGGAGTCCAATGATGAAATTGATGGAAATGTTTTTATATTTCTATTTTTGTATGGGTAATGGTTGTAAACTAAACCTAAATTTAAACATCTTATCCATAATTTACTTATATAATAGGTATTAAGATACATAATCTATAATATCACTTTTCATGTCATCCCCTAGAAATACCCTTTTAGATCTTTATACATATTCTTACATCCAAGAGGAATAGAGAGTGATAAATTATGAACTTCATAAAAAAGAACATATTCATGTCTAGTATTGACAAGAAACATAATTTTTATGAACCTTATCATTCCCTCACAATCCTTGTTGAACTTAATAACATTTATCACCTTCTTCAAAAATTCAATATCCTCTTTATGTGCCTCTTTATTATTTATATGTACATATAGTTGAACATTAATTTGAGAAAGATATGATCTATATCCCTTTATTATGATTTTAAGATCAATATTTTATTAATATACCAATATTGGATCACGTTAATTACTCATCATGGACAATCTAGAATTGTCTTTCTGGATCACATCATCATCCACCTTATTCGCCTTCCTGGGGTGGTAAATTGTTGAGAAATTATAATATTTAATCAACACCAACCATCCCCTATGATTTATATTTAACTATTTATATGAGAATATATACTTCAATATTTTATGATCAATATGTATATCACATATTTCACCATAGAGATAATTCCACCATATTTTTAATGAAAAAATTACTGCTACCAACTCCAAGTCATGAGTTGCATAATTTTTCTCATGAATTTTCCATTAGCATAAGGAATAATATATCATTATATAATTTTTTAATGAGGACTAATTCTAGTACATTCTTTAATGAATCATTATAGAACAAAACCAATTCTCCACAACAGGGCAGTGTTAGCACTTGTGCACTGACCAACCATATTTTCAGCTAGTTTAAATATTCCTCACATTTATCTATCCAAAGGATAATAGATCCATTTTGATTAAAGTTGGTTATTGTGTTATATATCCATGAAAAATCCATAACAAAGGATTGTTAGTATCCTACCAACCCATTTAAACTGTGGATATCAGTCACTGTGGTTGTTCTAAGCCATTTCCTGATAACATCTATCTTTAAAGGATCCACCTATATAAACTCAAATGAAATTTTATAACCTGTAAATTAAACATTTTGTAGCCATAATTCACACTTTTTGAAATTGGAATGAAACTTATCCTTCATCAATGTATTTAATAAAATATTCAAATTCTCTTTGTGAGATTCATTTTTTTAGAATATATAATAATATAATATATAAAGACTACCAAAAATCTATCAAGATAGTCTATAAAGACTTTATTAATTATGTTCATAAAGATAAAAGAGGCATTCATAAGTACAAATAGAATCACTATAAATTCATAATGACCATACCATTCACAAAAGACTATCTTTTTATATCCTTTTTATTATCAATCTGCTTATGATATCCATAACTAAGGTTAGTCTCTGGAAAGTATTGAAATCAATATAGTTGATCAAACATTTTTTCAATATAGGGCAGATGATACTTGTTCTTCATGGTGATCAAGCTATGTTCATGATAATTAATTAAAAGATTCATTGACCCTTATTTCTTCTTAATAAAAAGAATAGGTGAACCCCTTATTGATGAACTAGGGTGTATCAATCCCTTATCAATATTCTCATCGAGTTACTTCTTGAATTAATGTAACTCAATCAGGAACATTCTATATAGATTCATTGAAATAGGTGTATCATAATGTTTGAGTTATATTTAAAACTAAACTTATGATTTTAGGGAAACTAGGAAATTCTTCAAAACATACATCAACATAATCCCACAAAATAGTCATATATTCGATGCTATTTTTTATACCCACCCATTTGAAATAAATATCCCTATTGAATAGGTAGTAAGAACCATAATGTGTAAGTAAATTCTATTGGAAGTTCATGTTTATCCCCACACTAATATAAATTCATAGGTTAATTTTAAATATCAAACATGACTTCCCTTATTCGTGAAGTTTATATAGAATCTATGTAGAGATAGATAATAAATCCTCAAAATCACATAAAATTCAACTAGAGGGAGAATCAAAAAACATTATTGAAATAAATTCCTATAAGCTTTTATTGGAGAGGATCTATAAACCTGATATGTGATCATCACTCCACTAAGATTTTTTACCACTAACTCAAAATCTAATCATTGAGGGGGTGACATGATACCCATAGAAAATTATTTAGATATAAAATAATGGTTTGAACCAGAATCAAATAAAACATTTTCAGTTCTAGTATGGATGGTAAGTATAACTTCACCACTTCATTCCCATGACCCACTTCAGTAGTTGTAATCACATATAATTTCACTTTATCTCTTGGATTAAAAATTTATAGATTCCAATTATCATACATAACCCCTAGATTAATTCATTGATTGTCTTAATTCCCATACTCCTTGCAATTATATTATTCGAGTGTGGGTACACATTCAATTGAGCCTTTATCCATTCCATTCATTAACTAGAATCTTCACATCACTTCAATATTCTTTTTCTCAATGAACTTATTTTATAAGTTAAAACATTTATGCAACCATGTATGGAAATTTTTTCTATGATTAATTGCATACTTTTTACATAAAGGATGATTAATTTTATTTCTTATATGAGTTTTATTATTATAATTTTATCAAAATTCCATCTTTCTATTCTTATACCCAAAATTATGGTAGAAATAAATGTCTCCAAATTACATTTCCATTTAGATAACACATCCAAAAATTTATTCATAGAAATCAAAACCTATTATATCCAATGAATTTTAGAGACATGGTCTCAAGACAGTAAATAATCAATCAATTTTTTATTTATGGTTGATGGTAAAACCCAAAACATACCATCCAAATCTATTAATATATTTCCCAAAAGAACTAATGGATGTGTTAACCTCCTTTATTAGTTTCAGGAAATTCCTTTACATTTTCATATGAATTTTTATGGGAAATCCATGTTGAAAAATACCCTCTTAAACTTTCATCATTTCATTGATTAAATTTAATCCTCCTTTATTGTATTCTTTATAAGAGTCCACCGTTGATCAATTTCACCTTACAAATGATACAAAGACAGAATAACCTTCCCATGTTCTATGAATTGGAGGTCAGACAATATCATTTCAAAATTATTGATCCTTTTCTCAATAATATGTGGATTAGAGGAACCACTTAATTAAGGTAGATGTTACCGCTTAAAAGACTTAATAGTGATTTATTCCACTATTCTTAATTTTTAAGCATAGAATTATTGATGTAAACATTCATAGCTTGAGTGATATGGGTGATCACAACTATAATATTTTTCTTTATAGCTCCCATTTCATTTGGTTTCTTAGGAGGAAGGTCATTTTATTTCCTATAACATTTAACATTAACATGATTCTTCCTTATTCCATTCATTAACTAAAACTATAATGTATAGTGTGTGAAATAATAATCATAGTGAGTAATCATGTAATTATGATAATAATTCATAAGATGTATAAATATGAAACCTTAGGTTTAACCTATGTAATTTAGGATTTTAATATATTTAAATATTTCATAATGATTCATAAATAAAATATGAATTATCCTAATCATATCCCCTATGAATGTACAGATAGCTGTGTAGTATTAATCCCACTCTTCATTCATTAGTGAGGATCAAGTTAATACCCAATCTCCCATTTCATAATTTTTACCCCTACATGCATCTGTTGCACAATGGAATCTAGTTTCTTGTATCCAAATAAGTATTTATTTTCTAGTAAAACCATATATTCTCTACATTACAGGAGGTCTAGAATCTTATTTAAAATCATCCCTAGAGCTTTTAACAATGTTCTTTAAATCTAATCTAAAAAAATAACTAAAACCTTCTCTTATTACAATTGACGTGACTAAATCAAAACATAAAAAAATATTTTATCATTTTAGATGAATATTAATTACATTTCATAATAATACAAGTTTTAGGACCATAAATGTTTATTGTCTATGGAGACAAGATACATAATAAACTGATTTCAGAAAAGATCTTCAACATCTCCCATAAGTTTCTTCTATTATAGTACCATTCTTAGATATTTCTTACTTAATACATTTATTCATAACTTGGGGAAGAAGGAAACATAAGAAATGGGGAGGAATGATACTTAGTAGGGGTAAACATAGGATATATTAATCAATAATAATAATATATAATAAGTATAAGTGTATGAGAATGTGATCAAAATATAGGAAAGTACCACCCAATCAGCTAAACATCATTAATAATGAATCATGAAATAAGGTTTTGTCAATCAAAAGAAATAGGAAATAAGAAAATGGAATCATAAATAATTAATCATGATCCATGAGAACATATCATAATCATAATACATAAGTTTGTGGCATACACATAAGCATTGAGAATCATTTCTGTAGTAAAGGATCACTACCAAGGCTATCATAGTGGATTAGGTTCACTCCCAATTATACCATTTCCTTAGTGATAGTTTACTGCCAAAACTATCATAGAGGATATAGTCCCTTGTTGATCTAGATTCTATATTTATTCTAATATTTATTATCATATTAGATACCATTATTTTCCCAATGAATTAGTGTTTTATTTAATTTCAGGCCGACCCATCACATTATGCAAACCAAAAACCTATGTGATATAAGATCATACAACACTCAATATATAATCATATAATAAATGATGGAAATAAATGAATTTCAAAATGATATTATTATAACATACTCATATTCTATCTAGAGAAAGGAAGTTTATGGTATCATAATAGCATTCATTATCTCATAATAGGTTAATCAACCCATGGGAAAGAAATTGGTTTCATGTAATTATTTTAAGAACATAATCCTCAAAAGTCATCTAGAAATTTCATTGGAATCAGAAGATCATATCTCCAGGGAAACCTGAAAATCCTTAGAGGATATTAACATAGTTTAAAAATACCTTTAAAATAATAATCTATTTTTTAAACATGAGAAGATTATCATTTTATTTTGAAATAATTTTAACAAAAAAATCTCAAAATATTGAGGAAATTATTTTCTCTAAAAATAAAAATGTAAAATTTTAAAGGATGATTCTATGAAAATAATTTCCATGATAGTGATAAATTATTTTCACCTTATATAAGTTAAATGAGAACATTATTTTTACACTTTTATAAAAGTAAAAAAAAATACATGTTTGAAAATGTTTCTTTAAAAGATTAATTTGAAAATAAAATCAAATATAGTTGAAGAGAGTGAAAATGATATTTCTAAAAAAATTTATGTATCAGTAAAAAATGTGATATTATTTTTTGAAAAGCAGTGAAATTTAAGAAAAGTATCATCGATTGAAGAAAAAATATGGTAAAATTTTATTTAAAAATATTTTCTTGATTATTTTTAGAACCAGAGAGATTAAAAAAAACTAATATATTAAAATTGTTGGTATAACTATAGTATAATAATTTATATGGGGTTTAGAGGATAATATCTATACAATTTTCCTTAATGTAAATTTAACATGGAAAATCTCAAAAAGAAATGAGATTGTAACTTAAACCCTTACCTAAAGTCCCATATTTTTTAATACACATTTAAGTATACCATATAATAAATATATATTTATTATAAATAAATTATCTAACAATATTTATAAAAAACATACTATGAATCATTCATTTATAATTTATAAATATATTTTTTAACAATTTCTTCATTAAAATGAACGTTCAAGTGAAAATAAATCATTTTCCATATAGGTGTTAGTTTGATAGTTATGGTAGTTGAACAAGTTTCAGGGTTTCATAATCTCTGGAATCTTAATAATGACATAATATTCATATATATTCATTGTATAAACTTTTATAACCATTCATATACATTAGTGACAAAAAACTAATTACATCAGTTAACAGAGATGATTGTTTGTACATATTCCTAGGTGATGTTTAATATTTACAATGGATAGAATGAAAGAATGGTATTATCAAACCCCATATTAGAAGATACTAATTGGGTACCCCTTTATGGTTCTCCACATGACCTCAAACACACCTCCTCATACGCTAGAGACTACTGAGTAGTAGCGGGGGTCTAAGTAGTACCATGGGGAGACTATACCCCCATATCATTATGCACAATAACAATATAAATATTCAATCACAAAACACATACATTTACATGGCTATAATAAGTAGATGTCAGTATCTCATAATAACTAGAAATAGTATTATATAAACATATAACATGATTGTATAACTGTTGGATCAAATTAAAAGCTCGAAAATCCATGTCGTATAGATAACAGGAATCACCTCCTAAGGGAATATCATAAATATAAAAAAACAACTAAAAATAAGAACACCAAGAACTGCTAAAAATACAATAAAAAACCCATCCAATATATTGATTCTATCTAATTTATCTTTCCCAATCATTTAAAAGTAAAAATCAAATGTCAGCCAAAACCAGTGTCTGTAACAAACATGTGAGAGTTTCTTTTGTACCCAACTATAGTGGAAACCCAATAAGGGTGTGGATAAAACTAGGTAGTCTACCACCAGTAGTTTCTAAAGAAAATATCATTCAGAGAAATAGTGTATAAAGGTGAATAGTGGGATAGATAAATAGTACATTAATGAAGATACTTTCAAAAGAAATAACTTCTTATATAGTACCCATTGGACGTCGGGTCCAAAGGTGACACTCAGGTAAACCAAACCTGCATCAACCTAAGAAAGTCATTTGAGTCATAAAACTGAGTGCGAACCATAATTTAAATAAATAAAGGGTATTTTATCTAACATCTCAATCATGATAGAATAATACAATAGTCTAAGGTACCTATCCCATGTATCTATGCTATTAGTTCCTTGAGCACCAGTCTAGAACCTCAACCATGTATCAATATCAATATCAATCATTAATGGAACCTCAGTCCATAAAAAAACCATATACAAAACTATCAGTACCAACACATAGCATCATGTTTGGTATTCTAATCAAAAATTATAATAGTAGTTCTCAAAGAAATACTCCAACATAAATATATACATAAACATCAGTGGGGCCTAGAGCATCATTCTGGAACCAACCCAAAGATGTGAGATTTTTTCCAAGATCCCATTCTATAAGGTATAAAATAATTTCCTAGAGAAACACGCTATCACTTAACTATTAGAATACTATCAATGCCTAAAGCCTTAGTCTGACACCTAGTTCATTATAGTATACTACCTATTATTGGTGTATCAATTCAACATCTCAACTATTCCATCATTTGTCAAATACTATGTTTCAACATCTTAACCTTAAAAAACATCTAAAAACCGCAAAAACCCATTTTTAAAACCATTAGGAATTACTATGTTATATTTAATACTTCAATACAAAAATAAATCCAAAGTTTTATTTTCTATAAAATCATTAAAAGATCCATGAAGGCATTTCCACAATGGGGAAATGACACACCCATTTACACTAAACATTTGAAACCCATTTATAAATCCCTTTTTATAAAACCCCTTGAAGTAAAACACCCCATTTTAAAATATGAAACAATTGAAAACACAACTTTTCCACTTTGATACCCAACACTGTGTCAAAAAACAACACATACAGGCAAAATAATTTCAAAGTCCACATAAGCTTTTCATAAGACATTTTCACATAAAAAAGCTCAAATCCATCATTGTAACTTATTATAAAACATTTATCCCCAAGCCATATGATGTAGAACTTAAATATTCAATCAAGTTAACTAATGCGCTTAATCGGGATAAGCTCTTAACCAACTTACTTTACCCTTTACCACCACATCATACCATTTCAAAGATATGAAACACCTATCTGGCTTCCATAGGTTTAGTATTATAAAAACCAACAAATCTAATTGGATATTTGTAAGGTATAAGGAATTAATTTAAATCATATAACTAATCAAGTAAACCAAGGAATCAACACACCACACATGGTATTTAAGTAACATACCACATACACATGTAAATAAATTAAAAAAACTACGGGTAAATCTATAAGACCACCTTCCCCATCAACAGATCATTCCATAAAATTTCCAAATCATGAAGACCTTTTTGAGGCCCATCCAAACTCCTCAGCATTCAAATGAGCCTAACTCTAACACCCAATATCAAATTTAATTCAATGAAACAAAAACAAATTAATTATGAAAACTATAATTCATTAATTTATTAAAACCAACTCAGTATAATGATAGAAAACTCACTAAGCACATAACTATTATCAAATATCCATGAAACTTAAATGGGTGGTCGAAAACTAACTCATGAATCCATTCCTTGGAAAATAAATAAATCTAGATATTATTAAAAAATACAAAATTTTAATATATTATCAAAAACCTAATAAAAATAAATACAAACACATACCTTAAAGAAATATCATGAAATGACATGTGAAATCCATCTTGGGATCTATACTACACAAGACTTCCAAAATCACCATCACCCTTGGCCGATCCAACCATGCTTCTATGGAATGAAAACAAAACCCCAAAATCTAGGCATTCAAAATTAGAAAGAACTAGGGAATGATAGAAAGAGAATGAGGAGGGAGGAAAATATCACATTAAATATAGATGAAAAACCATGAACACGCCCCAAAATTGAATGATGGAAGGAGGATAAATAGAGGAGGATACCTTCCTGGTCAGTGCACACACTAGGGATAAAGAGTGGTAGGGGAAACCAAATATCCCAAGTGGGAATTTTAGTAAAATTCCTTGTTTAATGAAGTTTTGGGTAGCCATACGGTTTGGCCCCTTGGTTTTAGAAACCATGTGGTAGGATGTTTCTATAACCAACACCATCCACATGATTTGGATGAATATTTTTCTAACTATGCACCAACTCAGAAATACCAAAAGGGATCCATCTACAACAAGGTGCACAATTTTTCCAAAACCATTCATAGATCATGTTCCATGTATTAGATACTCATACACCTCACACAGTTTTGTTTTTGGATTTCATGATTTACCCTAAACCACTCTAAACATTACTAGTGTGAAATAAATTGAAAACACCATGAGAATAAAGGCATCACATGGTTTCTCCAAAACCATGCACACAAAACCATGTTCCATATCCAGAAAATCACAAACTCACAAATCATAACCCAAAGACTATAAAGATAACCCGAACACTCGAGCTTACTTCCAATAATAATTCCTCATCTAAAAACAATTCCTTGAGGCTTTCCAAATCTAAAAAAGTTGTTCTGAGTCATGGATAAAAATTTTACCCTTCTAGTAAATGAAAATTCAAATTCCTTTTGAAATTTTCAACTCTTATAGATGAATAATATTAAAGCATACACACCGTAATAATTCTTACCCCCAATAATTATTAGTGGTCTCTAATTGGAAGCACCAAAACCACTTCAGTCACTAGATATATCTAATGACCTCATTAGGTTTTTGAATACCCAAAACTGAACTAAGGCATAACCTCAAACTCAATGTCCTCAACTAGAAAAACCATAATCCAAAACCTATTGTAAAATCAAAAAACCAAGATAACACTAACACGAGCTTATCCATCCAGAAAATGACTATTTTATAACCCGATCACTCAACTTAGATATGGATATCCCTGACATAATATTCATATCACAACCATAAACATCCCATGATTAACACCTTCAGTAGTGAAAAATCCTAATAGAACCTTGAACCCATGCTCCCACGATGATATCTATATGGTTCCCAAAATACCATTCCAAAAAACCCATGATAACTCTAATAAAAATCCACTACCATACACATCATAAAAAAATGGAATAGACACACACTCGTCATTGATGCATGAACTATGAACAAGCCATTTTTTTCACAAAATCATGGTTTAAAACTTGAAATGCATCATTCATTAACAACATTTTATGCTGTATGTGAATTCAAACTCTCCACAACCATTCCATATACAAACCAAAGTCAACATATCTTTGACCAACTCATCCTGAAATTCACCTTCTCCAATTACTAGCATGTCACCACCTCAACTTATCACGATGACTTCATGACCAACAACATTCTTAAACCACCCAACAATTCCCACTAGAGTCTATAACTGACTCTTTGTGAGGTTAAATATCTATATCCTCTTCTAGATCAATAATTTCTCCCAATCCTACCATAGTACTGAGACACCTCTCACACAAGCACATCATATTAGTTTTTAGAACCACTTTGAACCCAAATCCAATGATTAACACTATAATCTACCCCATCCAATTTCATAGTAGAATTATTTATGAAGATTTAGAATGTAACTCGTTAGTTCCTCATTAACATCACTATGCCACATTAAATAATCCATAAGTAGTTCAATACACATGCGACCTTTCCCTCACAAGGGATGTACCTCAGCAACTGCAACTTCACTCTACACTATAAGAGTTTCATTATAAATGACTCAATCATGTATCCCCAACTACTAGGACCAACACTCCAATAATTATTTATCCCAATAATTTTATGTAGAAGTATTTATCTCACCCGGGTGAAAAAAATAAATGTCAACTACCAAATGTTCATGGATTTTGAGAATGGAACCCACAACATTTTATAAGATCTGATCCATCACAAGGTCCATACTCATAGAGAACTAATGGTTCACTTACCACCATATGAATTCACATGTACTTATCTATGATTTAAATCTCCAAGGAGGACCATTATAAAACTAGAAGATTCATTTAGATATCTAGGAACATATCTAATAACCTCTTACCATAATTAGGATGATGCCAATATGTTGGGAATGAGTGCTAAAAACTGGGAGTACACTAATATGTCATTGAAAAATAACACCAAAAAAAATCCTTTTTCTGATATCACCTATATCTATAGGGACATGTAAAATGTTAGGTCATAAAGGGTAATGAAAGATGTTATAGGGGGGGTGAATAGAACTAATTAATTTTTTTAATGAAATCAATTTATTATTAAAGTTAATGAAAGATTATAATTAGCATCATAAAGAATAAAGTAAAAAAGGATATCTTTATAGTAGTTCAGTCCAAAGTGGGATAACTCTTCTCTTATACATCTCTAATTTGAGAGAGATACATTGTTTACTAATATTATTTTTATTGGGGAATCATAACTTAATTAAAATATCCATTTATAGTGGAAGGATAAACATGAAACACTGACATGTGTATGGGGATTAATAACCCAATTAAAATACAGAATTTAGAATATGGGATTCACAACTCGAATGGTCATAAATTTAAAATCTAGGAGTCTCAACCAAAAGAAGAAAATAAGAAATGATTTTATATATAAATGAATAAACATAAAATAGAGAGTGAGTGTGAAGTAGGAAAAAGAATTACATACTCAATAAATGAGTTGATGTAGATAGATGAAGAATTGAACACAGGTACTTGCTCTCAAGTATTATATCATCTTGTCTTATAATGGTAGTATAATTTGAAGAGAATTTAATCTAACATAACAGAGATTAACTAGATTATGAAATAGGGCATCACATAAGACTTTACATAATTTAAAATGCTTGACAAGTTCATAACATTATTCTAGAGGGAAAAAATTATCATTTATGTTTTCCACTATCATATCATTTAAGTACATCATGGAACCGTTAAATTGGAAATGTAAAAAAAAACTAAAAAATAAAATCTCTAGGGTAAATAAATTGAAATTAAAACATGATAATTATCTAGAAGAGAGAATTTTTTTTCCCAGAACAATCATAACAAATAAATATTTGAATTTAATAGTTAAAGACTAAATTTAATTTATTTTAATTAACCATTAACTAATTCCATAATAATATGCAATAAGAATTCAATGAATATCATAAGCATATTAACTATTTGTAATTCCAAATAATTTAATATAGCCATAATAAAAATTAATTATACTACTTTATATATCATAAAATGTGTTTGAATAAATTCAATTTCATTAAAAATTAATTTATTAAAGAATTAGTTAATGAAATTAACTCAAAATCATAAAGCCTAAATATTGCATAAATATGTCATAAGTGTACACTTGAATACAGAGTTAATTAATACATATTTTAAGACTATATAAAAAATATTTAAAACACATATCCCAACTTAAAAATAATATATATTAATTTTGGTAACAAATAATACACTTAAAATAATTAAGGCAAGTATAAAATTCATAAAAATATAAAAAATTATGAAAAATAGGGAATAGAAAAACATTGGAAAACATGAATGGAAAAATAAAATGGTGGTAGAATAAATTTTATTCCGGAAAAAAGGTTAAAATATTCACTAATAGTAGAAAGTGTTTGCTAGGTGTCACAATGCTAACATCACAAGAGGTTATATCATCACATAGAAGTAGTACTACCATAAGTAGAAGACTATTTGTTTAAGGTTTCCAATAGTTATTCCATCACTTCTTAAAGGAGCTACTAACTCTAGGTGGAAATAGAGGAGTTGAAACAATCATCCCAGTTTGGAGCTTCTACCGTCAAGTAGAAGGGGATGCTACCTCTCATAAATGAACTACCATTGACTTCCATGAAGTGGATCTACTATTGGAGTAAAGTTATAGGTGATACAGTTAAATAAAAATGATGTTTTACAATTGGGTGAAAGAATTCTACAAATGATAGTGTAAAAAATGGTCTACCATTGTTGTAAAAAGAACAGTCCACCATTGCTATACAAAACATTATCTACCGTTAAAGGAAAATTTGATCTAATATTGATGTAAAAATGATAATATTGGTTGATATGGATGGTCTACCAGTTCCAAACAACTGGTTTAGACCAACTATTACTGCAAGAGTTGTATGCCACTATTTCAAGCATAATGCAGTGTGGGATATGTTTATTGTTGTGTCCTTCTAAAATAGGATAATGGAGAATCCCTGGAATCCATTATATAGGAATTCTAGGTAGTGTGATATTATTAGTAAGAGAATACAATAATATAGGGGATGATAAAGGGGCATACATGTAAGGATAGTAGAATCCGGTGCACACATGAAGAAAGAGGAAGAAAATGAATAATGTATCATCTTATGCACAAACTTGTCACCCAAATAGTTGTGAATTTTTTGCCATTAGAAACTATATAATTAGATGTTTTTATAGAATACTTAAATAAATATAATTCCTAGATATTTTCAATGGATCAATACTTATTTTAGTCAAATATGTATATTAACAGATATGAGAGAAAAATTGTGAAAGACATAAAATAAAACTATAAAAAAATAATGAAACATTTGAAAAATGTAAATAAATATTTTAGGTCCCCAAAATTCATTTTAATAATTTAATTTTTTTGAATTAAATATAGATAAATGTGTTATATTCCGAAAAAATAAAATGGAGTGTGATTCTGATGTGAATCAAAAGAGATATTATTGAAATACAAAAGGAACATTATTCAGAAAAATTTAAAATTATTGAATTGTTGAATAAAATATGTTTTTTAGACCACTTAAATTAAAAAAATTATATTCCCATTAATTCAAATAATATTTTTTTAAAGAAATTTATTTCCTATAGAAAAAGTCACAAAAGAAACCTTGATATATCGCTAATGTTATAAAATAATAACTAAAGAAAACCATACAATATAATAAGAATAAAAAAAGTGTTCATACCAAAATAATGTATCCTATTTGGAAAAAAATACAAATCTCCTAAAAGATGAATTATGTTTCATATTAGTTTAATATATATTAGATAAACTTTTTAACACTTCTATGAAATTACATTTACATAAATCAGATATTTATAATGAAATATAACCAAAACTATTTATATCTTGTAAAAAATATATTTTCACATAAAATTATAAGAGGGGTTTTAATTTTTAATTATATAAAATAATAATAAATAAAAAAATCATAAAAAACTCTACTATTTTTTAAATTGAAAAATTGAAACAATATTTTATCAAATTATCCACTATTTTGACATTTTTTAAAAATATAATATTTAAGAAATGATAAACTAAGTAGTTGGAAAAAATAATTAAAACTTAATTAATTCATATTAAGGTAAGTTAAAAATAAGGAAAATAATTTTTTAAAACTAAATTTATAAAATATCATCTTCAAATTTCAATTTCTCAAACTTTTAAGAATCCAATGGTTTGGAAAAAATATCATCTAGTTGATTTTCAATTGAAATATATTCAAGAATAATATCAACTTTATTAAAATAATATCAAGTAAAATGGGAATTAATATCAATATGAATAGTTCTATATTACATTAATGGGTTATTTGAAATAGAAACAGTAGAAGTATTAGGAAAATAAATAGGATTTTTTTTAAACCAAACCATAGTCAGATAAATTTTGTTTAAACCATAAATATTGATAGAATCAAGCCATAAAATAGATATACTCACTTTAATCCATTCAAAGAGAAAAAGGGGTTTGTTTTCTTAAACTCAAAGAAACTTTATTCTTATTGATAATGTGACACATATTAGACATTTTTTTCAATCATGTCGACGTACTCCAAAATTATAATCAGAACTAATGAAATAAATATAGTTCTGTCTAGAATTATATCATCCATAATTAACATAAACTTTAACATATCTAATAATAAATTTTAAAAATTTTATGCGAGACTCCTAAGGGTAGGATTACAATCTAGCACCTAAACAAACACAAATCATTATATATGGTCTAGACGTAGTTAAATTCAAAATACTTTTATTCATTCCCATAAACTATTTATAATCAATAGATCTTTCTGAAACATTAGAATCTAATATTAAATAAATGATCATAGAGGTTTTATAAGATTTAAAATAATCAAGACCAAATCATTTGACTAAATCCTTATCAAATTTTGGATTAAGTCAAAAATATTCCATCATTTCATTAAAAAATTTGAAGATCTTAAAAGAATTATAAATCCCAAATAATACCCACATACGATTAACTTTCCAAAAAATTTGAAAACTCCTTGCAATGAAAACCATTTAAATATCCACAATCAATATCATCAATGTAAATATTTTCAGATCAGATAACATTTGAAATTATTTTATTAAACAAATTAGGATCTAATTCTCCATTAAAAAATATTTTTTCAACTAAACATTTTTTTCATATCATACCTAGGATGAAGTGATATCTTAAGACTATATAAATCTTTTGATAAATTAAAAACATGATTTTTAAAATTTTCATTTTCAAAACTATGGGGTTGAAAAACATAAACTTTTTCAAAAAGAAAACCATTTTAAAAATTCACATTTCACATCCAATTGAACAAACATAAAACCATGAAAAATTTAAAAAGATAACAAAATTATAATAGATTCAATTTTAGAAACTTGTTCAAAAGATTCATAACAATCTTTACCTTTATATTTACAATATCCTTAATAAATAATTCTAAATTTATTTTCAAAAACTTATACAGATTTATCCATTTTATTTATTTAAATCCATTTAATTTAGATAATATGATTTTCTTTAGGGGGTTTAACTAATTTCTATACATTATTTATAGAAAATGATTAATTTCATCTGGAATTTAGGAAATCCAATTAGAATAATTTAAAGCACCATCAATATTATTAAGAACAAAGTGAGAAATTAATGAAAAATTGGAAGAAATATTTAAAACACAATTTATTGTTTTGATACTCAAATAAATCATACATAATAATTTTTTCATGAGGATGATATCTATGAATATTGTATGATCTAGGATCGGGTCGAGAAGGATTATGCTCCCCCTTGACTGATTCACCCTTATATTGAGGTTTTTCTTCATCAAAATTAAAATCTCTAAATTCATCATCGAAGACATTAGAATCAGAAATAAATTTAACATTATTTTCATCAAATATAACACGAAAATATTTTTCCATAATTATATGGATTTTATTATAAACACTATAAGTTTTTTTTATTATAATGAAGAAAAAAATACCTACATTACTTTTAGCATCAAATATATCTAAATTGTTATTTCAATATAAAATAAAAACTTTACAACCAAAAATACTAAAATAACCAACATTAGGATTTTAACCATTAAAAAATGAATAATAAGTTTTTATTTGAAAATTTTATAACAAGAATTCTATTTTAAATATAACAAGAAGAAAAAAATGATTCTTCCCAAAAATATATAGGGAAATTATATTCAATGAACATGGTTTTTTTCAATTAAATAACAATTTTATGTTTCTATTATACAACACCATTTTTTATTTTTTTCAAGAAGAAAATAAATTATTAAAATGTCCATTATTTTCACTAAATTTTTCAAATTACATATTATTAAATTCACCTCCTTTATCACTATGAATATAAACAATCATAAGACCTTTTACATTTTAAACTAAGTTAAAAAATTCCACAAATCTTTATAAAGTATCATTTTTATGTGTAAGAGTTAAAACAATATAAATATACTATAATCATCAACAATAACTAATGTATATTTCGTTCTTATAATACTAGAAATTTGAGTAGTAACAATTAGATCATGATTTTCTAACTATAAAGTTATATTAGTACTTATATGATTGATAGGTCTAAAATAGAATTTACATTAATTATTTTCCTTTCATGGAACGTCACAATCATGAAGTTTTTCATTATTCATGGAAGGTAACTATATTAAATTATCATGTTTAGAGAGGTTATGTAACATTATTAAATTAACATGACCTAATATTCTTTGACAAAAAATTCTCTCTCTACACATCAATCAAACACTTAAGATGTTGAATAGTTTTTTCATTAGAATCAATAATTTTAATATTTCCTTTTCAATTTCAAAACATTAATATATAATCATTTTTAAAAAATAAAAATTTATTATTTTTAATTTTAAATTATATTCCATTCCAAAATAATTGAGATATACTAATTAAATTATTTTTTAAAACATTAATATATATAACATTAGAAATATAGGAAGAATTAAAATCAATAAATTTACCAAAACCTTTTACTTTTTCTTAATAATTGTTTCTTAATGTAATAGTGATACCATCACATTTTTTAACTGGTAAAAATTTATGGGTATGCAATCATATGGCTATATCATCCATGATACATTAACCATTAATCATTCTTGAGTATCTAAATGCATTTTTCCTATAGAAATCAAATACTTGAAAAGTTTGGTACCCAAGCTGCTTTGAGTCCAATTAGATTGGAAATGAAATTTTTATACACCCATAAAAAATTTAGACAATTCATGTATATTACTCTAGATAACAAATATTTTGATATATGAGTCTTCATAAATCCAAAATACTGTTTAAATATAAGAGAACAATAAATTGGATAGTGACCTTTCATTCAAAATTTAAAATAAGTAAAAATATATGTAAAACCATTTTTAGTTTTATTAATGTTATTTTTATACATTTGAGGTAATCTTATATCATATCTAAAACAACATTTATTTTTATTTATTTTATTAAAAGACATCATTTTATGTTATTTTCCATGACCTTTAATAAAATAAGGAAAACAATTTTTATGAATTTAATCATCCTTTTTAAAATTTTCATTTAAATATTTAGTAGATTTGAAATTATCATATACCATTTAATTCGTAGTAGAATCATAATTCAATAATTTTTCATTCCCTGGTAAAAGAAATTTTTTTGAATCATGTTTTTCACTATTTTTCTTAAGATTATTTTATTAATGAGAAGATTTAAAAACATCTTTTCTTAATTTGTCAATATTTTTATTGAACTTAGAAATATTCACATTTTAGAATCATATAAATATAATAAGAAAATCCAAAATAAAATATAGAATCACTAAAATAATTCATATATTCCTTTAAGAAAAACATAGCAGCTTCATTCACATATCTAGATTATTCACTAGAATTAGATTCATTTATAAAACACTAACTAGTATTCAATTCAATTTGGACTTATTTTTAAATATCTATTTATTATTTAGTTTTAGAAATTCATGCTTGATATGAGGATCAAATTTTTTGTGTTGATTGTATTCTTTATCAAATTATTGTCTTTGGTTGATAATGGTCATCACTGAGATAAGAAGAATTCTTTAATGTGAATATGATAAATAAGTTTCAAAGTTAATAGTGCTTAGACGAAGTGCTAAATTCCTATAATTTTAAGAAACATGATAATTTTTATGGACTCATTCATGGTAATTCTTGGAGAATTGTTGTGGATTCATTCTTGGTGATGCCTAGAAAATTAGTATAGATTCATAGCAATGGATGTCATGCTTGATAAAGTAATTATGTTTTTAAATTAGAAAATTTATAAACTAGTTCTATGGTTAAAATACATTTTCTCAAATGTGATAAATTATTTAAAATTGTTGGAATACATGAACGAATTAATTTCATAAATAATCGAAGACATCCATGCATGGTTCATGGGGAAGTCTTTAGGAGCTTGTGCAAAAATATAATTTCATATGTAGACTTGACATGAAAATTTATTGTGAAGAGTAGAATAGTTATCACTTGGTAAATCACATTGATACTTAGTTTATTTTATGTATTTTAATGGATTCTTACTAAAAAATATGGGGCCATCCTACTGGCTTTATGATGCCAACTCAACCATAGGATCCTCTGAGACCAAAATCTTCTGGGCCCAATGGAAGCCAAGACTGAGACATCCTATAAGCGTCTGGGGCCATGTATTAGCCCATGAGCGCATTACCATGTGTAGTTCATTTAGGGGTCTTGGTAAATGTTGTAAGGATATGGGAATAGAGCATGCCCATAGAACTAGTTTGGGGTATTATTGGGGATAAAAAGGATATTTATGGTGGACTGAGGTGGCAGTAGATTGATATACCACACCCCAACATCATTGAAGTTTTGATGTGGGATGTTTTTGTGTAGGGACTATTTTCCAACACGTAAAAACTCAGAGAAAACATGATCCACTGGATTAGAATTATCCAGACCATTTGATCTACCACACCCCACATGTCAAAACTCGAGTAATCTAATTGAATCCCATGCCATGTTGCTTCAAATAGGCGCTCCCATATTCCACCTCCCATCCTTTGATGGATCAGAAAGCCTGAGGAAACAATCCTATAGATAAATTAATGTTCCAAACATTTTGTATAATTGTTTTTCATGAGGTAATGGATTCAGATCAATCCACAATCCTACATACAAACTAAAGTCTCATATTCATGCATTTAAACTCAAAGAAGATGATCTTCATTTGAAAAGAGAGCATAATTGTAGGGGGTCAATCAATCATCTGATCACCATTAATACAATGAATATTTTAAAATGGAGAATAATACGATTACAACTGAAAATGATCATGGAAATTTGTCAAAGCATTTATTATTTGTTTTATGATCATTTAATATACATGTATTTTATAACTACAAAGATGATATCTTTGGAACTTAATATTAGTCTTCTACAAAACATAAAAACTGAGATCCAAAGAGGGAGTGATGAAAAATCATGCCTATAGATAAAAAATACCTAAGGAAGAGTGAAGTGATTCTGATCATTTTTTTTAAAGACTCTAATTTTTATAAAAATAAAAACTCTCCAATATTATATATTGTGTGAAGGACATGTTGGGAATCATGATCCTTCAATGATTTTTGAATAAGAAGAATTCCATTAATATTTATTCATTCACAATGAAGAAGACCCATTGACATGCGACAAGTGTTTTACAACCTCTTATTGCTTTGTAAATGTATATTTTTCATTGAATTGGTGCTTAGATATCATATATCCCCCAATTGGTGTCAATAAGAAGAATTATTCCACAATATAGTCAATGAGTTACGATCTACAACCATTCCTTGCAATGAACTTGTTCTGTGAAGTTCTCATCTGGAACAATGGATATATGAGATAATTGTGCACCTCATTTCATGATAAATAACCTCACACCAATGCAAGGTATAAGAGAAACACACATACCTATTTGGGTTATCATATGACAGTAAGTGCATATATGAAAATATGATTAATATTCACAGTTTGAGATCTCCAATCATGGTTCTTGTGTGAATATAGTGAGTTTGAATAATGATGTAGTGAAAGGGAAGTGGAAATTGTGTGAATAAAGAAAATAAGGAAGTAAACCTAAATATAAAGTATAAAAAATAAGAGGCCATACAATCTCATATATGTAAAACTTCCTGCATAATGATTGAGACCATGCATTCATAATCTTTGAGATGACCAAAACACAATAATGACATGAACATAGAATAGTAATAAAAACATTTTATACATGTGTTAGAGGGTTTTTCCTGCTATAATAATATAATTCCATTATTTTTCACTTGTGTAGAGATAATAGAGGGAATGAGAATAATAGAGAAGTATGCATGCATTGTAACAAGAATGATAATGTCAAGCCCAATTAAAATAAATGAATTAGATGAGAAGTTCAATGGAGTATAATTAACGGTACCAAAATATTCTATTTCAATAAGAAGAACCAATACACTCATATGTTGATATTTAGTATTGAAGAAATAAAATTTGACCCTTCTACACAATTTCATATTATTTTGTTTCCAAGAATAACAGTGTGCTCCTATCTAAAGATTTCTTATTATTCAGGGCAGAATAATTGTGATGATGCTTTGTTGAGATACTATCAATTTATTTAATAATAATAAAGGGAGTTTGTGATTATAGAATTATTGGATGAAGGTGATTCATTGTAGTTTGTTTTTAACTGAAAAATAAATAGAGATCAAGACACTACTATAAAATATTTAATTTATTAGTGTGTCACGGATCAAATCAATAAGAGGAAGTGGTGGAAAAGTTTATATTTTTTGGCAATCATTTGGGTTGTATAGAATTCATCTCAACAATAAACACCACATTTATATTAGTGAAACTGATAAAATTTGAAGAAATTACATATTTCAATTTTTTATTTGGAGGAAATAATAAGTGTTTATTGCTTGCAATTGTGAAAGAACAAAGTAAATAAGAATAATATTGTAAAATAACTAAAAAAACTTTCACATGCAAAAATATTCTCAAAAGATGAAATAATTTATTAGTGTTAGAAAGAACCTTATCAACATAGATAAGGCTATCTTAATAGTTAGTATAAATATCTAACCATGTTCTATAAAACATGCACTTTCAATTGACTATAGTGCATTGAAAGTTGAAGGGTATTTTCTACGTGCTATAACCACTTTCATAGGATTGATTTCTAGTGGTTTTGTGGTTAGGGTAATTTTCAAATCATGAAAACGGCTTTATACTCTTATTGAGTAGTGAATCTTGTATAAATATCATGTTCTACCTTTACTTATTTCACATACTTGCATATGAAAGAGAAAATAGAAAAGGATAATCCAAATCCTAACAGGTCTAAGAGGCACATGGAAAAAAATTAACTGGATTAAAAATTCCCTAACACTGATTCAACCCCATCCTCTTAGTGTTAGGAATATCCAAAAATAATCCTTTAATGTTGAATCACACCAAGGTTAACTGATTTTAGATTCTCTATAATGAATCTATTCTCTTTTGAAAATATGAGTTTCTTTCATGAGTCATCAATGGAGTATAGTTTTTGTGAAGAATCAGTTATCTCTAATCATAAGTCTATATCTACCAAGACCATGATGAATAGAAAAAATCAATATAAGAGAAATTTTATGAATAAATCCCTCTCATCTATTGAATATTATTTATCAACTTCTCCATGACTTGCTAACAATGAAGATATATTAGACTTGGAAAGAAAAGAGTAGGTGAATTATGCTTCCACCAAAAAGATAGATAACCTTACTACCTCTAGTGATCATGTGGGATGTGTTAGTACATTTAAAATTATCCTTAAAATTACGATGATACCACAAGTGGTGATGATGATCAATCTATAAAATCTCAAGAATTATTAGTTTATATATTAATAGTTATTTTTCATTGCATTCCTAAATAAAAGGGATACATTTTTTAGAGTATTTTATTGTGTGAAAGAAGAGATAACCCAAATATAATGAAAAGATGATGTTTTAGAGAATAGTTTTCAAGAAAAATTTATAGAATATTTAAATACCTCTAGACTTGTTTGAATCTTTGGAGGAAAAAATTTGGAACATGATATAATTTTAAAAAAATTGATCAATGAATTTAAAGATAAATATGGATTTAAGATTATTCTTTAAGAATATAACCATGTAGTTGAAGAAATATTGAAAAATAACAGTAATTTCAAGGATTCAAAATTTGAAGTAATATCCAAGAAGATAAAGGAAATTGAATATTTGTTAGAAAACAATGTTAAAATGAATGAAAATGAATTTTAAATAATAAAGAAGTATTGTGAAGAGAATATGATTATGATTGAAGATACGAAAATCATTCTAAATATGGAATGTCTATAATTGGAATCTCAGTTGACCAATATTGAAAAGACGCATATTGGTAGTACATGAAATAAGAAGGTAGTTTATTCTAGTAATAAATTTTCATTGTGTTATTATAATTTTGAAATACCTCCAACATGTGATTAGAAGTTCATGACTTCATTTAGTGATCTATCACAAGAATCTGTGAAGAAACTGGTACCATCTACACCAACTTGGATTAATGTTTCTAACCTTTTCTTCATGAATAATGAAGGTTGTAAAATATATTCTCATAAATTATATATAAATAAAGGTGATAAGAAACCTAACTCCATGACAAAATTGGATAATAAATAAACTATGGAATATGTTTCCCCAAATAGATAACAAAAATTTTGAATAAGACCTTACAAAATGATAAATAAGATATCAGAAAATAAAGATTTGTGTGTCAATGTTGGTGTGGCAATAGATTTGGGCATTATGAATTAAAATTTTGGTTAATTCCTGAAAATTTGAAAAAAAATAAATCATATGTAAAAGGGGATCAATCCAATGAAGATAAAGAAACATCCATATCTCCAGAATCATCTTTATACTGCTAACAAATTTTGAATACTTGATAAAATCTATGATGCATGTAATGAAAGTGGTTACAAGGTTGGTACATGATCATATATTCATGTATCAAAATATTATGAAAGAATAATATTACAAAATATATAATGTAATGAAGATGTAACATTATTAAGAGATCAGAAAAATGTTATGAAAAGAAATACCCCGCATAATGCATCAAAGAAGAATGGTGGAAATCCATGGATTCTAAATCCAAGAAGTTTATGAAAATTGAATAGTCAAAAACTATGGATAAAAGGAATGTAACTTAGAAGAACCTATGAGTAATATCCAAACTTAATACCACAAATCCTAATTAAATTTCAGTTATCTAGCCAAAATATTTGCAAATAATGATGAAACATGAATATGCACAAGATAAGGCTAGTGAAAAGGTAAAATAAATGATTCCACATAATGAAATCTATGTGAAATAGAGTTTGAAAATAATTACTCTTGTGTTAAAGAATTTTTATGTGAGAGATGCACGAAATATGGAAACCTTGAAAAAGGTTGTTTAACTTTACTAATAAAACAAGAAGCAGTCCTTAAGAGGAGTAATAATGTGTCATCCATGAAGGTTTTTATGAAGAAATATTCTCTACATAATGAAGAAGAGTATTTAAAGAGATCCATGTTTCCTCATTATAAATTATAAAATAATTTCAGATGTGAAAGAATGAAGACTGGATCAAATGGAGAAACTTGGTTTTGAAAAACATTTTAATCTGGTTGTTCATATTAATTAAAGAGGATCAAACTTATTCCCGTAATCTTTTTTATGGTATCTATGCTTATAATGGTAGGAATTGAAGGTGAATCAAGTTTTCAGGGGGAGAACATGATAATTGGTGAGTGCTGTTAATTCTTGATAGCACAGTTGAAGAGGCCACCATGCTTAAGGAATCCTTATTTGATATTCAAATAATCATATATTAGAGGACCATCTTTGATGAAGGTGAATAATGTGACGGTTTTTCGATCTGGGCATTCACAAGTGGAAGATCCATTCTAGTTTATTCATCAATCTAGAATTTCTTAAAATCTATTATTGATGAGATCCACCATTATGAATAAGATGATGAGTGTTTCCCTTTATAGAGAGAGAAATAAGGAACCAATCCAAATCAATATTTTAATTGGTATCAAATATAATTATTGTGAAAATCTCTTGAAGCTCATGTCATTGGAAAAGGTTTGTATCTCCAAATCTCTCATTCTTAATTATAAAAAATAATTAACTTTTTACAAAGGGGGATTAACTTAATTTATCAATGGAATATTATATATGGAAGTTCCACAAGGCCACTTATCCTAACTATTGCCCACAAATGTTTTTGATCTATTTGTTGAAATTAGTGTAGGAGACTCAAGTTGAGTGTTCATAAAATGACTCATATCATATTTTGTAATTTCATCATGGAATGAAAGCGAATAACCCTTAAAGACAGTTATATGAGTTCTCATTTTAGAAGGTCTCATGATCAGTTGGTAAGTGAATTTTTTTTCTAAATCAAATCCTATTATTTTCTACACTTAGCATAACTCATGTAGACTTAGAGTGAAATGATGGTTTGACCATGACATAAAGTATGGGCTAATACCTTTTTTCCCATGAAATTTTTATTTCTTGTCAATAATGTGGATAGAAAGTGGATTGAAAGGTTGAAAAGTAAAAGAGAGAGAGAGGTTAATATTTCCACATATTGACACATTCATTTGTAAAAAACATTGAAGGGATTTCCAACAAATACAAAGGGGATGACAGAATTGCACACATTGTGTATGGATTTTATTTCTTTTCAAATTTTGGTCATTTTTTGACAATGGTGGTCAACGAGATTAGAATATTTCATTAATGTCAACATGATGAAGAATTTAGAAAATATAATGGAGTTTGGATGAAGTGCACATGTCTTATTATTTCAAGAAAATTGATAATTGTTATGTATTCCTTTATTATGATTCTTGGTGAAATATTATGTATTCCTTAATGTAGATGTTTTTATAATTGTTATGGATTAATAGAATTGTATTTCACTCTTGATAAATTCTCTATGTTGTTAAATTAGATGATTTCTGAACTGGTTGTAATATCAATGTACATATTTCAAATTCGATATATTGTTTACAACAAGTGAAATTTATACAATAAGTAATTTTATGAAGAATTTACAAAGATTATTCCTGGTGAATGAGGATTTGGATTGGATCCCTTGATAATATATATGTTCATATAAAACTTTATCATGATGTTTTATTATGAAAAGAATAAGAGTTTTGGCTTTGCAACTCACATTGATACACAATTTATTCTAATTATATTAATGGATGCTTAATTAAATATAGGGGACCAACCCACTGGAAAATCGAGGCCAACTCAACTACATGCTCCTTTGGGACCATTGTCTACCATGCCCAATGAGAGTCATCCTCATGATATCCAAAAAGCGGTTTGTGTGATGTATAATCCTTGGATCATATTCTTATGTGTATGGAATTCATGGGTCATGATGAACAATTCAAGGAGGTGGGATCCTAGTGCACCAATAGAACTATTATGGCGTAGTAACAGGGAGGGAGAGTGGATTGATAGTGTCTTAATGTAGCGGTTGATTGATATATCATGCCCCATCCTCATTAAAGTTTGGATGTGGAATGGTTTTGTGAAGGGATTGTTGACTCTTACTAAAAAAATTGGGCAAAATGAGGGCCAATAGATTAGAATGATCTAGGCTGTCTGATCTCCTGCACCCCGATAGTTCAAACATGAGTCATTAGATTGAATCCCTCACCCTACTAGTTTAAACTAGTACTCTCATATTCCTCCTAGCATCCTTAGAAGAACCATAAAGATCGATACATGACCATTCATGTTATAGACATCTTAGGTGACGATTTATGATGAGGTGAGGGGTTTAGATCGAATCAAAATCATGCATGCGATCAAACATCTCGCATTCATGCATTTAAACTAGATGAATATGGTATTTGGATGAACTATTAATATAGTTTCAAGAGTCTGATCAAGTAGACGATCACAATTGATACATTAAAGCTTTAAAATTGGAGGAGTATGTGATTACAACTACAAAGGACTATCACAAGTTCACAAAGAATTTACACCATATTTTCTTACATACATCATTTTAGATACACCTATTTGTTTATTTAAAATTCAATATCGTATACTCTTAATATATCTCTTCCACACAACAAAAAAACAAGATCAAATGAGATAGTGATGATTAATATTTCTAATAAATAATGAAGCCCCAAGGCCATGAAAATTGATGCTGCTCGTGTATCCCAAAGAACACTCATTTTCAAAATAAATTGAGACTCTATGACGTTTTCTCTTGTGTTAAGGGAAATAAGGGGATCAAAATCCTTTAATAATTCATGGATAATAATAATTCCATGAATAATTATACATTACTGGAGGAGAATACCTCGTGGAAACATGATTGGTGTTTTACAAAATCATCATGCTCGATAGAGATAAATTATCCCATGAATTGTTTCTTGGATATCATATATCTCCAACTTTTTTTTGTAAAGAATAATGTTTTCATGATCTAGTGAATGATTATAGAGCTCCCAATGTGAATTAGGAAGAACTTTTTTGAAAATATCTCAGCTTCTGTAAAGGATACAAGAGATAACCATGACCTTGTTTGCAAAATAAAGAACCTCACAGTTGTGAAATATAGAATATAAACACACATACATGTGTAGGATTTCATATCACACTATGTGCATACATTCACATATGATTTATATGAATTGGTTGAGGTATCCAAGAATAATTCTACTACGAATATAGTGAGTTTGAAGAATGAGGTTGGGAAAGGGATGTGGATAGTGTGAGCATTAAGAAAATGAGGTATCAAAAGTAAATATATAGTAAAACCAAAATGAGGTCATGAAAATACATCCATGTCAACTTTCATGCATAATGTATGAGAACATACATACATAATCATTGAGATGACCAAAACAAAATTATGAGAAGCACAATGAAAAGTAAGAATATAATTCTACACATGTTCTAGGGGTTTTTCCTTTAAGAAGAAGGTATTAATACACAACTGCACTTGTGAAAATATAATTGAGAGAAGGAGAATAATAGAGAAGTATTAATGCATGGTAATGATAATGATAACATCATGCATAATTAAAATACTTTCCTTAGTTGAGAAGTTCAGTTCAATATAATTATTGGCCCTAAAATATTCAGTTTCATAAATATGAACTGATACAATCATGTGTTGATATTTAGCATCAAAGATAAATAATTTGACATTACTAAAAAATTGAATTTTATTGTGTGTCTAAGAAGAATGTAGTGTTCCCAGTTATAGATTGATTATTATTCAAGGAATATTAATTTTAATGATACCGTCTTGAGATAATATTCCTTAATTTAAAAATTAGAAAGTTAGTTTTTTATTCTAAGAATATTCGAATAAGTTGATTCACTCAAATTTTTATTGAACTAAAGAAGAAAGTGAGTTTAAGACACTACAATAAAATATTTTATATATTTCTATGTCATAGATAAAAGGGATAAGATAATGTGACTATCTAAGTTGATATTAGTTTTTTATAATTAGGGTCAATGATATTTCAATTTTTCAGTCCACAACACATTCATATTAGTGTGACTGATAAAAGAAAAAGAAAGTACAAAATTCAATTTACCGTTGGGAGGAAATATTAAGTGTTTATTTCTTGTTTTTATAAAAGTAAAAAAATTAAATATGAATAAGGTATTAGAAGAAATAAATAACACTCTGACATATAAAAATAGTATTTATAGTTGGAAGACATTATTGGTTTACAAATAACCTCATCAAAAAGAATAAGACTATCATTAGAGTTAGTATAAAATGCAACCAAGTTTTGTAAAACATGAATGGTCAATTGACTATAGTTCATTACAAGTGAAAGGGTTGTTACAAATTTTTGTAACCACATTCATAGGATTAATTTCTAGTATTTGTGTTGTCATGATCATTTCTACGCTATACCAAAGAATATACACTCTTATTGAGTAGCGAACACTGTAAAAGTATCATATGATATCTTTATAGCTTTCATATACATACATTCAATAGAGAATAGATAATAGGAGAATCAAGATCATTAAATGTATAAGTTGTACAAGGAAATAAGTTTTAATTGCATTGAAAAGTCCCCAACACTGATTAACCCCTATTAGTGTTAGGAATACCCCAAAATGATCCATTCATGATATTCCTTTTCTTTATTCATTCAAAAAAAATAAAAAATTAAAGTATTAAAATTATAACTTCCTTTCTTTTCTCCCTTTAATTTTTTTCTTTTGTGAGTTTCATCTAAATCATTTCTTGAATCCTTTTTTTATTCATTTGTAGACTATAGTAAAAATCCTATCCATATCTTTATTTTCACTATCTCAAAGATTATAATAATAATTGTGAATTGAAACAACATTCACAGATTTAAATGCCACAAATTTTCTTTTTGTTTCATCATCTTCAACAATGTTTTTTAATTCTTATTCATACTGGAGCAGTAATCTAACCAATTCATCATGAGTGTAATTTATGATATAATTTCTTTATTTAATGGCTACCTTATTTTCATTCCATTTCTTTGGTAGTTCTTGTAGGACACGTTCAATAAGTATAGGGTTCTCCAAATATTCCCCAAGGGAATTAATTCCATTCATAATGCTTATGAGTTAGTGGAACATTTTCTTTACATTTTCATCTACAACTATCTTGAAGTCCTGGAACTCAACCCAAAGCATTCAAATCATAGTTCGAATAAATGTTTATGAGCTAAGGCGAGTGACTTGAATAATATTCGAAATATTTTGATCTTTATTACAGGTATATAAATTACTAAAAATAATTATTTTAATAGATGATTATAAGATATTAACAGATTTTAAATTTAAAAAATATTTAGAAGAATTGTTTCCATGTAGAGTGTATGATTTTTCAATGATCTACCAGTGTTCAATGATCAATGTTTGAGGTATTACTAAATTCTAGATCACCGGTATCCATAATCATTTCTATTAGTGTTAGGTGGATTCTAAAGACTCTAAATACTATTTACATTCACCCATACCATCTTAATGTTATTTTCCTTATACTACATTGTCTAGGAATATGTTTGATAATAAAATATAAATAGTGTCTATAGAAGGATTGGATTAATTCTAAAAGAAAAAATCCGTGATACTAATAATTTGATATCAGAAAAAATTACAAGAGAGATAAACTATCCATATTAATATTAACCTATAATACCAATTTTGAGGTCGAAATGGGTAATAAAATATAATCTAGAGGGGGTGAATATACATGATTAATTTTTTTAATTAAATTAATTTATTATTAAAGTTAACTAATGAAGTCAATTCGAAGTAGAAAGAATAAATAACTCAAGGATTTTTTTGTAATTCATTCCAAAGTGGTTTAATATACTATTATACCTATCTACTTGGTGATAGATACAATGTTCACTCTTATGATTTTTAAAGGGGGAATCATAACCCGATTATATGACCTTTTTCTAGTGGAGAGATAACCTCAACACAATAAATTTATTATGTGGAGTCATAAACCATTTATAGTAATGAATTTAGTATACGGGAGTCACAAGACAAATAGTCTTGAATTTAGAATCAAAGAGTCATAACCAGAAAAAGAATAGAAGAAATAATTTTAAATGTAAAAAAAAAAGAGTGAATGTGAGATAGGTAGAAGTGTTACAGACTCAAGAAATGAGATAAAATAGATAGATAAAGAATAAAACATAGGTACTAGTTCTCATGTATGGGACCGGTTTGTCTCTTCATGAGAGTATAAGTTGAATTAGATGTAATACAACATTTTAGAGATTGTTCAAATAATGAAATTAGGTATCACACAAGAAATTACAGAATATATAATGATTGATAAGATCTATAAATTATTCTATAGGGAATACATATTATTGAAGAAGTTATCTAGTATAGCAACCTTTAAGTGCATCCTAGAACTTTTTAATAGGATCAATAAAAAAACTAGGAAAACTAATATTTGGGTAAATAAATTTATATACATACTAGAGAATTATCTAAGAGAGAAGAAACTACTTCCCAAAATAATCATAATAAATTAATGTTTAATTAAATAGGTAAAGAACAATTAAAACCAAATTGAATTACACATTAAATAATTCTATAATAATTGATCATGATAATTCTGTGAATATCATAAGTAGATTAAATATTTAAAATTTAAAATTATTTAATGAAATCGTAATAAAAATTAATTATACTTCTTTAAATAACATATAATGTGTTTGACTAAATTCAATGCCATTAAATATTAATTTATAAAAAATACATTCAAAGAAATGTGCTCAAAATATTAAAATATAATTTTTTTTGAAATATGTCTTACGTATACACATGAATAAATATTACATTTATACATATTTTAAAATATTTTAAAAAATATTTAAAACATTCCTTGTGGATTAAAAATAATATATATTAATTTTAGGAATCAATAACACAATAAAAATAATTAATATAAGTATACAGTTTACAAAAATATATAAAATGATGAAAAATAGAGCATTAAGAAATTTTGAAATAGATGTAGGGACAAATAATATTGAAGTAGAATAAATATTATAAGTGATTGTAGGTTGAAATAGTACTTAACCATAACAAGGGGTTTCTACCATCATGTTGAAGAATAGGTGTTGTGGTGCTACCCTCATAAATGGTTCTGCCATTGTAGAGGAACAATACTACCTTTAGGGAATCATAGTTATGATAAGGCTACCAGTGGTTCTTTCATCATTTCGTAAATGTTCTACTACCTCTAGTCAGAAACTGGGGAGTTGAAACTATATTCTCTATTTAGATCTCATACCATTGTCTAGAAGAAGAATGTTACCACCAGTAAATAAACTATCATTGTTTGGCACGAAGTGTAGCTACCGTCTATGTAAAGTTTTAGTTGATACCATAAAAGATAAGGGAAGTGATATCATTGGATGAAATAAATATACCGTTGATATGGTAAAATAATGATTTACCATTACTATAAAAAAAATTATATACCATTCTTTTATAAAAAATGATCTACCATTGAAGGAAAATTTGATTTACCATTGATGGAAACAAAATATCATTGGTTGATATGGATGATGTACCTGTCCCAAGCTACTGTTTGAGACCAAAAATCACAGTAAGAGTTGTATTTCACTATTGTGAGCATGCTGTACTGAGGGGTATGCTATGTGTGATGTTACACTAAAAGAGGTCTGTAGAGACCCGTATCTTGACGTACATGGACATTACATTTGCGGAATACTTAGTACATAACAAAAACACACACACAAGGATCGTAATAGTTTAGTGTCTTTGGAAACTCGGAATATAATCTTCTAATCCTGGTGAAAGATCTTTAATATATCCCATAAAGATCTTCATTTTTGTATACCTAAAACCTTTCTTTATATCCTGGGGAAAAGAAAACATAAAAGGGTGAGCTCAAATGCTCAGTAAGGGTAAACAAAATAAATATCAATCACATCATATTCATAAGAACATAACATTTTGGAAATCTTAACCTGCAAAAGAGATCATAATTTCATAACATGGGATAAATCATAGAAGTGAAATGTAATCCCAATAATCATAACTTAAAACATGAAACTTTGTGGCATACACACATAATCATAGAGAATCATTTCTTGTTAGTCAAGACTCATTTCCAAGACTATCTTAGTGGACAAAGTCCCTTTCTGAATCGAGTAACCCTCGTTTTAGTCCTGTTTCACTGAACCTGTATAACCTACCATTCCAGCCATGTCTATCTCATGAGATATAAAATCTTTACCCAATGCATTGGAGGGAGATATAGGTCCCACCCATCTTATAATTAATCCTTTATTATGTGTGCCACATAATCATAAATCATACATCATAGCATAACCCATGTAATAAATATGGGATTCTTAAACAACATGAAATCTTAAAACAATTCATATAAGATAAAGGAATTCATAAAAATGTTTCCATCACAACATAATCAAATCCATATAATAATAGGGATAAAAACAGAACCCTTTTATTATCTTATATGGAAAATAATTTTGATAAAATACTTGAACTTCATTCTTGAGGAAAATATCCTTACTACTTCAAAAACACTTTTCCTTTCATAACATGTCATACAATTTTAAAATAAAAGAAGTTGATTAAAAATAAACTTGAATACTTGTAAAGGAAGCTTCTTGTAAATAATTTTTTTAGAAATCCATTCATGCCGTATAAGTTAAAAAAAACATTCTTCGTACTTTTGTCGGAAAAGTCAAAAAGTACCTCGTACGAAAAACGACAAAAGATTCCTTTCATACATATTACTAAAAACTCACCGAAGGGTAAAAATGGATTTAAACAATTGTAGTTGGATGTAAATAATATTAAATATTGATGAAACATGTATGTGGATGATAAAATACACCCCAGTAAATACTTACGAATAAACAATCTCGGATAAAAATGAGATTGTGATATTTCCCTTACCTTAGGTCCGACTTGCTTTGTAAGTGTCCAAACCTCCTGTATAATGATTTAAATCATGTTATTGACTTATTACAGAATCATATTCATTGTTATTATATCATATATGGTCCACTTATGACTTTATATTACCCGTTCTTTTGTAAATTCATGTTAAAGAAGCGTTTTGGGTAAAATCGTCTCACTTGTCGTTCGTGTTTTTAACTTGTAATTATTCATATTATTACTTAGATCATGATTAATTAATTCCAGAATATAAAACATGATTTATATATATATATATTCAGAATATACATATATAATAAATCATTAAATGGAAAGAAATACACCGTTCATGGAGACGGTAGTCCGTACGTACACATGAACGATGTTTTCATTTCCTTATTGAATTGAATGGAATTAAGTAGATGACATACATATAAATATAAATAATTCCAGTATCATTATTATGTCATATATTTCATTATAACTTATTATATATACTTTATAATCATTCATGAATGGTTAATCATTGAGAATGAATCTCATCGCGTCGTGGAGACGGTAGTCCGTACGTACGCACGAGCGATGATATCGTTCCCATGGTCGTGGAATTGTGTTGAAGTGTATGTATACTATTTCAGTATCAATATCAATTTATAATAATCATATATAGTTACTCATTAAACCATTATACCCATCCAATTAAGGTGGTGGCGGAAAATAGATTACACCACGGCGTGGAGAGGGTATTCCGTACGTACGCACGCGCGGTGATTTCCTTTTTCCGTAGGATGGATAGAAGGTTAATTAGAGTTGTTTCATATTTATAATAACATATCAGTATGTAAGTAATACTGATGTTATTACTTTATCATGAAACAACTAAAGAAGAATAAGTTGAACAAGAAAGAAATTGAAAAGATCGGTAATGGATATTACCTCTTCTTTGAAACGCCTCTTTGAATCCTTCACTTAGGGAACTAAGATTGGTCTTTGAAGAAGACCAGGACCTCTAGGATTATTCTAGGAAAGTGGAGAAGGGATTTTGGCAGGGGTTGGCCGAGCTTGAGTGCTCAAATTGGTGTGAGGAGGAGGGGGAGGAGGTGCCCTTTTATAAGGGAGGAGAGGGGCACCTTAGGAATTCTTAAAAATATTAATTTATAATAAATCTAACCCCACTTAAAAACCTCCAAAAATGATTTATATTCGAAGATTAGATGTTATAGGGTTGTAATCTCATCAACCAATCAAATTTAGACATGTTTGGATCTTATTTTAAACCTTATCATTTTGATTTATCCTTATTTAATCTATTTAAGTTTATTTGTGGTAATAAAATTCTAAATTTTAAATTATAACAAATAATTACTTATTTGTTGTGAATGTTCCTTAATTGTTTAATTTATAACATTATATACCATATAAATATAAATTTTTATTTTTAAATATTTTTGTGATTTTTAAACAATTTTATAATATGTTATTTTTGTAAAATAACAATAGTGTCAATTTTGACACTATTCGTTTATTTGAATTTTAATAAAATATATACAGAAGATATGTTAGAAATAAAAGATTTAATATAAAAAAAGGTCATATGTATCTATAAAATTAGTGTATCACATTAAATAGTTCATATAATATTTATTTTATTATTTTTAAAACCATTTATTTGGTTTATCTCTTAATAAAATAATTACTACATCATTTTTGTATAATTATTTAATATACTTATTTGTTGTATAAAAATTTAAAATAAAATCCTATGATGAAGATAAATATATTAACTTTCACAATAATACTTTTACTTGAATTTATCATCTTAAAATCGCAATATTTAAATTGTTATATTTATTAAATTATGAAGGTGACAACTTTGGCATCATTTAAAATAAAATAATATAAGTGTCATAATAGCTTGTATAAGACTCCAAATGGTCAAATATTAGACCATTGGATGATTATTGTTTCCATTTACATGACCAATAAGTTTTGGTCAGGGTTTTGTGCCTTTTATGGTCACTATTAGTTTAATAAAAACTATATTCTTGATTTTTCACTAGATAAATAATTTCTGCATCACTATTGTGTCACAATTAATGATAATTATTTATTCCCAAAAAATTCAAAATAAATTCTCATGATGTAGATAATTTTGTTAGATTTATGTAGACTATTCATGTTCGAAATTTTATGATGTTTATCACTAATTTAAAATTATTATACTTATAAGATTTAAGAGAGTGACATGTTGTCACTTTCTTTGGTTTTAATAATAATTAAATTATTTTCATGGTCAAAAGTCCATAAAATGAATCTAATCCGACCCTTAGTTGATATGGGTTTACGTTTAGCCATCAAATATAATTTTGGTATGTGTTAGGGTAATTTTATGATATTATATTTACCCTTAATTACCCGATTTACCTTTAACTATGGTAAATAAAATTTACCGTAGTTACTATTCATAATTCCCAAAAATAAAAAGTTGCCTATTAACATAATTTGGACCCACTGATTCCAAATATGGAATCCATTTTTTAAAATTCAATACACAGAAGTTGAAGAAATTAAATTAAAATTAATCCCATTGTCGAATAAAAAGGGGTTTTTGTTTAAAACATTGCAAAAGATTGAATTGATCTAACCTATGAATTCAAGGTAAAATCAATGCTAATGACATTCATTATATTAAATGGTAAAAATATATTCTATTTATACTTTAAAACCAATCAATATTATAATTTAACCACATAAGATATTATGATGAAAAAAGTTGTTTTTAATTAAAATATAGCGTGTTTTTACTATTCATTAAAATATGAAAGTTATCGGGAAAATATCAAAACATTATCTAATGTAAATTTTTACATCCTGATTCAAAAGAAGAATTTTATTTTGTCAAATTCAACATATAAACATGTTAAAAACTAGATTTAAAATGGGTGCGCCATCAAAAGGCGGCAAAACTACATTTTTTTTTTAAAAATACTTATTTTACCTGAAAATTTTATTTTGTTCTTATACCATGTTCTAGAAAATGTGTAAGATGAATAATAATGTTATAAAATTCAAAATTTAGTTAATACTATTCATAACGGCTAGTTCACGTCAATATTATAATAATATAACATTGTTTATTAAAACCCGGTATTGCGTACAACACACGCTATCGAGGAAGGTCGCGATTGCGTGTAATGCAAGCCAAGTCAGGGTTGCGTGTTGTGAAAAAATCCTTCATTGTTTCGTATAACAGAATCCAACCATATTTCATTTATAAATTTAATATATATATATATATATACTCAATGTTGCGTAGAATAACTATTATCAAAATTGTGTGTAACACGGTCCAAAAATAGTGTTGCGTATACTGCAAGCTAATACGGTGTTGCGTATAGCGCAAGGTAATCTTGGTGTAGAATACAACAAAAGAAATTAATGAAATTAAAATAATATTTTTCATAAAATCTCGGGGTGTTACATTCTACCCCCCTTAAAATGAATTTCTCCCTCGAAATTCGTCGGGGTTATAAATGGTTTACTATTCGAAAGTTTCTTTAATAGAAACCCACATCGTAAAAAGGAATACCAAAACCAATATTTTAAAACAAAAGTATGAAACTTAACGGTTACCCAAATAAACTAATCACTGGGTTTCCACATAGGTGAAAATATGGATATGGAAGAAAAATCTAACCATCATGTTCTGATGGAGAGTGGTAGAGAACATGGCTATGGAAAAGCCAACAATCACAAATCCATAAATTGGTGACGATGTAAGGTACCATCTGATTCATCAGGTATAATATCACTAGGACAACATTTTTGGTTTTCAAGATCATTTCCCTAAAGTTGAAAATTTTAATTAGAATAAATACTTTCTTTATTTTGGTACAATCTCACTGTTGTTCATGCCTTGAACAATTTCCACTTCATCTCTTAAATAAATGAAGTTGAATTTGTTATTCGTGATGTATTAGCAGATCATGTGATAGAATGATGGGTCATTCCATCTGTCTCAAACAAAAGGTTAGAAAAGTTATCAAAAAATACATAAGTCCATCTATAGTGATATTAATAATATATGGTTCCTAAAATGGACTTATACTTCATATATCATACTGCTTAATATAATAAAACTAGTTTCTACTAAACAGGGACTTCCTGTAGGCCAGTGGTAGGCGATAAAGGCCAGTCGCACTTCGGTTGTGGGTTCGATTCCCACAGCCTTGTTCGACGCGATGGGCTGTCGCCCGTCCTGCAGGTTGTCCTTTTTCTAAAACTATATAACATCCCATAAATAATATTGAAAAACAAACAATAATACTGCAGTCCACTCTCAGAGATTTAATACCATCGTTTATCCCCATATATCATAAGATATATCTTGTTGGTCACATTCCAAACATTCAAAGGCCTTAATCATGTACTCTCTTGAATACCCATTGAACCTTATTGAAAACATGAGTGCTGTTAAAAGTTAACTCTTTCCACATACCAAAATTCTCAAAATTCTATATACTCAAACCATGATATAACCTTCTCCTTATATCAGTCATGAGCTCATGAATACTATCAAACATTTAATTTTCTCCTTATCCCTTCATTATGCTCATATCATCTACATTCCAAAAATATCTAAATAACCTTTCATGGATACTGGTAACATTAATCATACACTTTCAAAACTCAAGGAAAGGCAACAGTGTAACAATCTTTAGATGTCTCTTTATTCCATAGTACCATGAGATTACTTATACAACATTACACATGATAAACATGTAATCATTCCACTACATTCTTAAACCATTGACCGAACTTCAACAATTCTGTCATTTCAAATATCATTTGTAGTCTCTTCATCATCATCAACATAAATACTACCCATATGACCATACTGATTCTCTTCATGAGACTTTACCTTAGGGAATTGGTTTGCATAATGCTCGTACATTCCACATTTAAAACATTTAACCATTGTTGATGTCGTAGAAATACCATTATCCTCATCCCTGGTGTTGACTGAACCTTTTCCTTTGCACTTACTAGTATTGTGTCCTTCTTTTCCACACCCAAAGCATCTTCCAGTTCCTTTGAAACATTCTCCTTGATGCCTCTTCCCACATGATTTACATAGGGGAAATTGAACTTTCTTTCCTCTATGATCATCATGAAACTCCATCTTTCTCTTATTAGCCGAGTCAGGAAACTTACCAAATTTTACTTTATTAATCATATTATGAGATTGCTGATTCGGAATAATATTTATGTTTGGACTTCCAAATCCCATTCCATTTGGTTGCTCATGAATAATATCATTCCATTGTCCATCATATCCTTCATTATCGTGAATCATCCTTTTTCCAGCCATTTTCTAAAACCCAAAAAGAATAGTGTGAGAGGCAAAAATCATGCTAGGGAAAACAACATAATAAAGGGGTATTACCCTCAATATCTAACATCTTAGGTTAAATTCTAAGATCGTTAGCGCAATTCTAGGACTATAACCTATACGTATACTTAACCTTAGAGACATCCCTAGACATACCTTAGAAATATCTCTAGGGATCTCACTAAAGTTTTCGCATCCTAGTTTCCAAAGGTTGACTAAACCTTTCCTCTGATACCAAATGTAGAGACCCGTATCTTGACGTACATGGACATTACATTTGCGGAATACTTAGTACATAACAAAAACACACACACAAGGATCGTAATAGTTTAGTGTCTTTGGAAACTCGGAATATAATCTTCTAATCCTGGTGAAAGATCTTTAATATCTCTCATAAAGATCTTTTTTTTTGTATACCTAAAACCTTTATTTATATCCTGGGGAAAAGAAAACATAAAAGGGTGAGCTCAAATGCTCATTAAGGGTAAACAAAATAAATATCAATCACATCATATTCATAAGAACATAACATTTTGGAAATCTTAACCTGCAAAAGAGAGCATAATTTCATAACATGGGATAAATCATAGAAGTGAAATGTAATCCCAATAATCATAACTTAAAACATGAAACTTTGTGTCATACACACATAATCATAGAGAATCATTTCTTGTTAGTCAAGACTCATTGCCAATACTATCTTAGTGGACAAAGTCCCTTTCTGAATCGAGTAACCCTCGTTTCAGTCCTGTTTCACTGAACCGGTATAACCTACCATTCCAGTCATGTCTATCTCATGAGATATAAAATCTTTACCCAATGCATTGGAGGGAGATATAGGTCCCACCCATATTATAATGAATCCTTTCTTATCTGTTCCACATAATCATAAATCATACATCATCGCATAACCCATGTAATAAATATGGGATTCTTAAACAACATGACATCATAAAACAATTCCTATAAGATAAAGGAATTAATAAAAATGTTTCCATCACAACATAATCAAATCCATGTAATAATAGGGATAAAAACAGAACCCTTTTATTATCTTAGATGGAAAATAATTTTGATAAAATACTTGAACTTCATTCTTGAGGAAAATATCCTTTCTACTTCAGAAACACTTTTCCTTTCTTAACATGTCATACAATTTTAAAATAAAAGAAGTTGATTAAAAATAAACTTGAATACATGTAAAGGAAACTTCTTGGAAATAATTTTTTTAGAAATCCATTCATGCCGTATAAGTTAAAAAAAAACATTCTTCGTACTTTTGTCGGAAAAGTCAAAAAGTACCTCGTACGAAAAACGACTCCTTTCATACATATTACTAAAAACTCACCGAAGGGTAAAAATGGATTTAAAAAATTGTAGGTGGATGGAAATAATATTACATATTTATGAAACATGGATGTGGATGATAAAATACACCCCAGTAAATAATTACGAATAAACAATCTCGGATAAAAATGAGATTGTGATATTTCCCTTACCTTAGGTCCGACTTGCTTTGTAAGTGTCCGAACCTCCTGTATAATTATTTAAATCATGTTATTGACTTATTACATAATCATATTAATTGTTATTATATCATATATGGTCCACTTATGACTTTATATTACCCGTTCTTTTGTAAATTCATGTTAAAGAAGCGTTTTGGGTAAAATCGTCTCACTTGTCGTTCGTGTTTTTAACTTGTAATTATTCATATGATTACTTAGATCATGATTACTTAATTACAGAATATAAAACATGATTTATATATATATATATTCAGAATATACATATATAATAAATCAGTAAATGGAAAGAAATACACCGTTCATGGAGACGGTAGTCCGTACGTACGCATGAACGATGTTTTCGTTTCCTTATTGAATTGAATGGAATTAAGTAGATGACATACATATAAATATAAATAATTATAGTATTATTATTATGTCATATATTTCATTAGAACTTATTATATATAATTTATAATCATTCATGAATGGTTAATCATTGAGAATGAATCTCATCGCGTCGTGGAGACGGTAGTCCGTACGTACGCACGAGCGATGATATCGTTCCCATGGTCGTGGAATTGTGTTGAAGTGTATGTATACTATTTCAGTATCAATATCACATTATAATAATCATATATAGTTACTCATTAAACCATTATACCCATCCAATTAAGGTGGTGTCGGAAAATAGATTACACCACGGCGTGGAGACGGTATTCCGTACGTACGCACGCGTGGTGATTTCCTTTTTCCGTAGGATGGATAGAAGGTTAATTAGAGTTGTTTCATATTTATAATAACATATAAGTATGTAAGTAATACTGATGTTATTACTTTATCATGAAACAACTAAAGAAGAATAAGTTGAACAAGAAAGAAATTGAAAAGATCGGTAATGGATATTACCTCTTCTTTGAAACGCCTCTTTGAATCCTTCACTTAGGGAACTAAGATTGGTATTTGAAGAAGACCATGACCTCTAGGATTAATCTAGGAAAGTGGAGAAGGGATTTTTGCAGGGGTTGGCCGAGCTTGAGTGCTCAAATTGGTGTGAGGAGGAGGGGGAGGAGGTGCCCTTTTATAAGGGAGGAGAGGGGCACCTTAGGAATTCTTAAAAATATTAATTTATAATAAATCTAACCCCACTTAAAAACCTCCAAAAATGACTCATATTCGAAGATTAGATGATATAGGGTTGTAATATCATCAACCAATCAAATTTACACATGTTTTGATCATATTTTAAACCTTATCATTTTGATTTATCCTTATTTAATCTATTTAAGTTTATTTGTGGTAATAAAATTCTAAATTTTAAATTATAACAAATAATTATCTATTTGTTGTGAATTTTCCATAATTGTTTACTTTATAACATTATAGACCATATAAATATAAATTTATAATTTTTAAATATTTTTGTGATTTTTAAACAATTTTATAATATGTTATTTTTGTAAAATAACAATAGTGTGAATTTTGACACTATTCGTTTATTTGAATTTTAATAAAATATATACAGAAGATATGTTCGAACTAAAATATTTAATATAAAAAAAATTTCATATGTATCTATAAAATTAGTTTATCACTTTAAATAGTTCATATAATATTTATTTTATTATTTTTAAAACCATTTATTTGGTTTATCTCTTAATAAAATAATTACTACATCATTTTTGTATAATTATTTAATATACTTATTTTTTGTATTAAAATTTAAAATAAAATCCTATGATGAAGATAAATATATTACCTTTCGCAATAATACTTTTACATTAATTTATCATCTTAAAATCTCAATATTTAAATTGTTATATTTATTAAATTATGGAGGTGACAACTTTGGCATCATTTAAAATACAATAATATAAGTTTCATAATAGCTTGTATAAGACTCCAAATGGTCAAATATTCGACCATTGGATGCTTATAGTTTCCATTTACATGAACAATAAGTTTTGGTCAGGGTTTTGTGCCATTTATGGTCACTATTAGTTTAATAAAAACTATATTCTTGATTTTTCACTAGATAAATAATTTCTGCATCACTATTGTGTCACAATTAATGATAATTATTTAATCCCAAAAAATTCTAAATAAATTATCATGATGTATATAATTTTGTTAGCTTTACGGAGACTATTCATGTTCGAAATTTTATGATGTTTATCACTAATTTAAAATTATTATACTTATAAGATTTAAGAGAGTGACATGTTGTCACTTTCTTTGGTTTTAATAATAATTAAATTATTTTCATAGTAAAAAGTCCATAAAATGAATCTAATCCGACCCTTAGTTGATATGGGTTTACTTTTAGCCATCAAATAGAATTTTGGTTTGTGTTAGGGTAATTTTATGATATTATATTTACCCTTAATTACCCGATTTACCTTTAACTATGGTAAATAAAATTTACCGTAGTTACTATTCATAATTCCCAAAAATAAAAAGTAGCCTATTAACATAATTTGGACCCACTTATTCCAAATATGGAATCCATTTTTTAAAATTCAATACACAGAAGTTGCAGAAATTAAATTAAAATTAATCCCGTTGTCGAATAAAAACGGGTTTTTGTTTAAAACATTGCAAAAGATTGAATTGATCTAACCTACGAATTCAAGGTAAAATCAATGATAATGACATTAATTATATTAAATGGTAAAAATATATTCTATTTATACTTTAAAACCATTCAATATTATAATTTAACCACATAAGATATTATGATGACAAAAGTTGTTTTTAATTAAAATATAGCGTGTTTTTACTATTTATTAAAATATGAAAGTTATCGGGAAAATATCAAAACGTTATCTAATGTAAATTTTTACATCCTGATTCAAAAGAAGAATTTTATTTTGTCAAATTGAACATATAAACATGTTAAAAACTAGATTTAAAGTGGGTTCACCATCAAAAGGCGGCAAAACTACATTTTTTTTAGAAAAAATACTTATTTTACCCGAAAAATTTATTTTGTTCTTATACCATGTTCTAGAAAATGTGTAAGATGAATAATAATGTTATAAAATTAAAAATTTAGTTAATACTATTCATAACGGCTAGTTCATGACAATATTATAATAATATAACATTGTTTATTAAAACCCGGTATTGCGTATAACACACGCTATCGAGGAAGGTCCTGATTGCGTGTAATGCAAGCCAAGTCAGGGTTGCGTGTTGTGAAAGAATCCTTCGTTGTTTCGTATAACAAAATCCAACCATATTTCATTTATACATTTAATATATATATATATATATATATATATATACTCAATGTTGCGTAGAATAACTATTATCAAAATTGTGTGTAACACGGTCCAAGAATAGTGTTGCGTATACTGCAAGCTAATACGGTGTTGCGTATAGCTCAAGGTAATCTTGGTGTAGAATACAAAAAAAGACATTAATGAAATTAAAATAATATTTTTAATAAAATCTCGGGGTGTTACAAGGTCCATAGAGAAAACTCGAAACCTATAATAAAGGAAATCTTGGTGGGGCACTACTATTATGAAGAGAATTAATCATGAAGGATATGCTAAACGCAAATCCATGGAATGATTTGAGAAGACGGTGCATTCCTGAAACAAGAGTATAAAGAGGAAAAATGTACCATCTTATGCACAAACCCGACGCACAAATATTGGTGAATTTTTATCCCTTCAAAATAGTAGAATCAGAAGTTGGTACATAAGATTTAAATGAAGATAATTTTATTATATCTCCAAAGAAAATGAAATATATTATATATGATATGTATATCAATATATATGATCAATAAATAGTGTAATATATAAAATAAAACTACAAAAAAATCATAGAAACATTTACAGAACTTTAGCCAAAATATATGGTCCCAAAACAACATTTCTATAATTTTATGTATTTGAATGAAATGTAGATAAGTGTATTATATTTACATCATGATAAAAATAATTTTATTTAGATTTGAATCAAAAAATATATTATTTAAATAAGTAAAAAAAATTATTTTGTATATTTTAAACTTATATAATTGTTGCATAAACTACAGTGATTTTATAATCTAATTAAACAACAAAATGAGTTTCAATGAAGCTAATTTTATTTAAAAAATGTGTTTGATTTATAATGGATCAAGTCGAATATGAAATAATGATATATTTAAAATTTAATAAAAAATATACAATGAAAACATAACAAGATAATAAGAAGAAAAATATTGTTCATAACAAAAGTATGTACCATCATTATACCTGAATGAAAACATTTATATATTGAATTACACATCACTGTAGTTTAAAATATGTTATATAATTTTTTTTCTTTGCCTGAAATTTTATTTACATTAAGACGATCATGATAACTAAAGATATAACAAAAAATAAATAGAGCTTATAATAACTATATTTTCACATAAAATGATAAGAGGGATTGCAATTTTTAAATTCATAATATAAAAATAAATAATAAAAAATTCTAAAATAAAACTTGTATAAAGGAACATGTTCTACCTAATCACAATGATATCATCACACCCACATTAGTTCTCAGCCTGTTAATAACTACCTACTTAAATCAAGCACCTGGGAGTTACACTCCTACAATATCCAATACACAATGAATATAACACTGTGTGTCACCACAGGTTCATGCCTCTAAGTTTCCATTAATGGCCACTTGTTACACACTATTATGTAAACCCACAACAAAACCTATTTATTACTCTAGTTATTCACATCCCATTAAAACTCATCTAATAATCCATATCCATAAGAAATTCTTACTCTTCATTTTTATCTAACGGAACGAAGGGCACCCTAGGATCCTTCAAAAGGAAAATTAAACACATCGATCCAGAAGAACTTTTTTCCCTCAAGAAATGATCATCATTCAGAAGATTAACTATGTTTATTTCCTCTATCAATGCATTCCTGAATATGGATCCTGAGATTACCAGGCTAGGAACATAACCGGTCCTACCCTAAGAAATGAAATGTGTCACTGAAGCATCAACACTCTAGGTGATTTTTATGTCAATGAAACCAAACATCTCAATTTGGATCACACTATGAAAAAACTAGGTTACCTCACATGTATGGTCACCACATAGATAAAACCTTTATAACTAGAACCAAAAACCCTTAAGAACCTCATGTGATCTCGGTCTATCCCAAAACCATTAATCACATCACACATTCACAATTTTACCCCAACTAGGCTTCCCAAATGAGAATTCCCATCTAGAAATCCACCGCAAGGATGGTAGACTTGTAAAAAAGTGATCCCTATCTAAAATAGGTATTCAACATGCATTAAATCGAAAATAGGTAGCATCCTTTATGTTCAATTTTTAAAATACCAAATCATCCACCCATGCCTGACCCAAATGCACATATAAATCGGTCAAAGATTCTCATGGGTCACCCTCGAAATTCCTAAGATACTACCAACCTAAAATCAAATCATGTTTAGAAGGTCACAAGTATCTCATACCTAGAACCACCAATATAGTATCATGGAAAGTCACTAGGTATATCCATATAGTTATAGGAAAAATTGTAAAAGGAAAAAATTCTTAGGGCATAAAAATGATCACATCCCAATATTACACAACATCAACACGTCAAAACATCCATCCCTATGGTCTCATATATAAAATACAACATATGACAAACAAAATTCCCATAACTAGAGAACCCCATCTTCTCCAAGAATCTCCATATCACTATGCTCCCCAGAGGACCAATCCACACAAACAACCTCAATCAAAAACCACCAAAAGGGGCCCAATGGTAACACCTATGGTACGCTGACCTACCAAGGTCACTTCACCTACCATGTACGAGGATCACATCATTGTCCTCATCATCTTGTGTATCGCCATAGATTCTAATAAAATATCATCATAAAAGAATCCATAAAAAGGTTTTCTTAGCATAGTATAATTATACCAAGTACTTATATAGAAAATCACAATATGATTAGTTATTTAAACATTAAAAAAGTGTGCCTTAGTCTTTAGGGAACTCTCACACTAGCAAGCCTATATATCATGTGAATCCTACATGCCTGATATGATTCCTAAGAATACTCTTTTATCTACATTACATTGTCCAAAATGAAATCAATAGCCTCTTAAAAATGAAAAAAGATCTATAAATCCATAAAAAATAATCAAATCCAAATTGCATGTGCATCACTTGAAGAGAAAAATGATTGCAACCATTACATCATGAGACAAAACTACAATCCCAGTCACGGTAACCAAGAAATCCTACTAGAAAAATTATTCACAATGCACTAGTCTGATATCTGTCACATTCTCCAAAACATTACTATAAATCATGTCTACCAAATACTAAATAGTAAAACTACATGAAAGAAAACACATCTGATACCTCTATGTAACTCCTTATCCCAGAAGCCACTAAAATGGTTCCCTAAGCTGGTTCACCAAATGACCTAAGGAACACCTCCTCATATTCTAGAGGATATAGACTTATAGTGGGGGTATAAGTACTACTATGAGGATATTATACCCCTATATCTGATTACATAATTAAAAAATAAATATTCAGTCACCATACACATCATCTTGCATAAAAAGAATAAATAGAAATAAATATATCCTAATAATTATAAATTCTAGTAGATAAATATATTACATAACTAAAACTAATGAAATTCAGTAAAGGGACAATCATCCCTGCTATATAAACAACATGAATCCCCCACTAGGATGATCCAAAAGATATAAAACAAACAACTGAAAAAATTATACCGACCCCCAATGTAACATTGATCCTAACCTCATACAATCTTCTTGTTCCATCAAAGAAATCCTTCCTGAACATGAAAAACTCAAACTTGATCCTTATACAAAAACTATTCCTTTAATAAACATGTTAGAGCAGCTCAGGTACCCAAGTGCAGTGGTAACCCAATCAGGGTGTGAGTAAAACTCAGTAGAATACCACCCATGGTGTCTAAAAAAATCACAATTCAGAGAGATAGTGTATACATGTAAACAACTATATAAATAAACATTACATAAATGAATATACATTCAAAAGAATCAACTTCATATATAGTACCCCTTGAACCTGTTATTATAAGGTGACACCTGATCAAACAAAACCTACATCCACCAATTTTAATTTTTTATGTCATGAAAAGTGTGAAAGCAGATTTAAATAAAGACATAACCTTTTCATATATCATTAAAATTTGGAAAGTATAATGCATAAATACAATGTACATATCTCATGTACCAATTATATTAGTTCTAGGAATGTTAGTATGATATCTCAACCATGTATCTATATCAATATTTTAAATTCATAAAACCTTTTTATAGTAGCTAAATTGTGTATAAAACTATTGGTACTGACAGAATGCTTTGTTTCCGATATTCTAATCATAAATTTTAATAGTAATTCCTAAATAATTAGTCCAATATCTATCTATACATAAGCATCATTTTTTGGAATATCATTAATATGATACTAACCAAAATATTGAGAGAATTAGTCAAATATATAATTCCATAAGAAACACCATTATTGACTCAAGAATCAGTCTAAAACATATAACATAAAAATACTATTAGTTTTTAGTTCCTCAGCATATCACCTAGTCCATATAGTACAATACCTATTCTTGGAGCATTAGTATGATATCTCAACTATTCCATCATATCTAAAATATCAATGTCCTACATCTTGACTATATAAAACATCAAAAAACCAAAAAAAAATATAAAACCAATATGATTTACTAAGGTCCGTACTGGCCTTCAACAACAAAACAAGTCCAATGCCATATTTTCCATGAAATCATTAATATATCAACCAAGTCACTACCCCCAAAGGGAAACCACGCACCCATTTACAATAAACATTTAAAACCCAATTATGAAACCACTTTAGAAAACCACTTGGATTTCAACACCTATATTTAAAATAATAACCATTTCAAAACATAACGTTCCCCTTTTGACACCCAAAATTAGGTCAAAACTCAATCCACATGTGAAAATCATTTAAAATACTTCTTAAATAATTCATAATATCCTAGAACATAAAAAAAATTCTAATTCATCCTTGAAACATCTTATGAAACATTTAACCTCAAGTCTTACAAATTATCCCTCAACCATTCCTTCAATCCAACCAATGAGATTAACTGAGTTAAGATCATAAAACACTTACCCTTACCATTTCCATGAAATAAAACACCACATGGGTGGCTATTGGTTTGGTATTATACATAAAAATATATCCAATGAGATCTATGGAATGCCCAAGGTATCGATTTGAAGCTCAAAACCAATCACATACACTAAGTAAGCAACACACTACACATGGGCTTTACGGAATATACTACATAAATGTGTAAGTAAATCAATAGAACTATGGGAAAAGATATTAGACCTCTTAACTCATCAATAAATCTTTTAATAGAATATAAAAATAACAATATCCTTCCCACAACCCATCTAATCCCAATCCAAACTCCTCATCATTCCAATGAGCACATATCAGCCGCCCAAGATCAAACCTCGTGAATAGAGATGAAAATTAATTGAATAAAAATATTATTATTAATTAATTAATTAAACCCCAACTCAAAATAATTACAAAATGCTCATAGGTCACCCATATATTATAAAAACATTATGTAACCTCTATGGTTTTACCACAATTGATTCCAAACACCATTTTTATGAAAATCCCTAAGAATAAATAACATTATAAAAATTAATTAACATAATTCATTAGGTAAAACATAATAAAATTCACCATGAACACATAACTTAGTGAAACATCATGTAAATACAAGTGAAATGTATTTTGGGACCACCTATATACAAGACTATCAAAATCCCTAACATCTTTTGTCGATTCCACAAGGATCTAGTGGAATCATAACCAAATCCCTAAACTCAGACATGAAAAATTAGACAGATCCAAGGAAAGAGAGTAAGGGAAAGAGGAAGAAGACAAATCCCACATCAAATTATGAATAAATAGCATGAAAACACCACCATATATTAGAAGGTAATGATGGAAATAAAGGTATGAGACCCTCTCGGTTTGTGTGCATATATGGGGAAAGAGTTTTGGGGGAAACCATATAGTGTGAAGGGTAATTTTGTTAAAATAAAATGTTTAATGTTGTTATGGGAAACTATATGGTTTGGATACATGATTATCCAAAATTTCTTCCAATGCAATGTGTGGAAATATTCGCAACCAACACTATTCACCATGTTTTTCCACACATTTTTTTTCTTTTTCCAATCATGCTATACCAAACTAGACCCTTCTAGAGCAAGTCATCCAATTTCTCTGAAAGCATGTGAAGGATGTGTGTAGTATCCCATAATCTCCAACCCCTCACATGGTTTCCACTTTATATCATATGATTTACCCTAAACCATGCAATAACCATGAAATATAACCATACTTAGTTCAAAATGAATTGAAAACAACCTAATCCTTAAGGTGTCACATCATTTCTCCAAAACTATGCACACTAAACCATATACTATAGTCTGAAAACTAAAAACTCCAAAAAAATTACCCAAAGGATTCAAATCTCATGTGATCACCCAAGATTACATCAATGTATTTTTACTTATCTAAAAACAACACCATGAGGCATTAAAAACTCCCATTATGATTTTCTATATCCTATATGTAAATTTTACCGATTTAGTAAGTGAAAATTAAAATTTCATCTAAAATTTTCATCATGTATGGAAATGAAATATTTACATTATAATTAATATTTATTGAATCATTATTATATAAAAAATATCATATATATTTGTTATATCTATCCTTACTACTATATATGTAATGAGAAAATTAAAAATGAATCACATTACTTCATGGCAGTGGTAGTCCACATGTACACACAAACACCACTATAATTTTTAAATGGATAGAAAATTTAAAAATTGGATAAGATACTATAAATATATAATAATAATAATTTTATAAACATCATATATAATCATTAAATTCATCAAAATAACCAACCATGGAAGATGATGATGGAAAATGAATCACATCATTATGCAGAGGCGGTATCCCACACATACACATGAGTGATACTTTTAATTTACTATTTTATGGAAAGGAGGAGGAAAATGGTAGAATAATAAATATAATAACTTATAATTATATTTATTATATTTTTTTCATCATGTAATGATGGACACAATTGATTTATATGAAGTATGAGAAGAGATAAAATTTGAAAGAGTTGGGTATGATGATGACCTGTTCATTGAGAGGCCACCACTAGCTTACACATTATGCCTTAGTAGGATGGTCTTAGGGTACAAAAAGGTTCTAAAGAATGAATTTAAGTAATTTTGGAATTTTTTAAGGAGGTTATTACAAGATATACTGTACAATGTTTGTGAATAAGGGAGGATAAGAGGTTCTCATTTATAAGTGAGTGGTGGGACACATATGGAATTACTTAAAAGATTTAATTAATATGAAGTCAATTTTTTGTGGATGTTGTTCCAAATGGATAATAATAAATGGTAGGAAATTATAAGGTACAAATATCTTAAAACAATAATATTCAGATAATTTTATTAGGAATTATACTCTAATATCATAGTTTACACCTGCTAAACCCCTTTTAACACTAATCACAGTAATAAATTATTATAGTCTTTACTATTACTTATTATTAAAAGTTATGTTGAACCATTTAAATTAAATTTATTATTATTATTAAAAATATGGAATCTATTTTAAAATATTTATTTTTTATAAGTGGAATACATTTATTTTAAAATAATTCCACAAAATGAAACAATAATTCTTTAAAAAAATACATTTTTAGTATAAAACATAGCATACCATCATTCCATGCCCTGTAAAAACATTTTGATGAATTTTAAAATATATGAATAAATATATACTCGATAAGTTTTATTAACATCATTAATAAATAGTGATTTATTTATTTTATTAACATAAAAAAACATTATTCCGCACACATAAAAAATAGTTTTTTGAGAAACGACTCCTTTTACCTTAAAAATATTTTATTTTAATTTATAAGAAATTCATAACCAATGAATTAATTTTATACATTTGTAAACAATAATTTTTATAATTTTATTTATCTTATTCATACCCACCAATCCTAAAACTAGTAAATAACCATCACTAAATAATAATCTAATAGTATATCTCAGTTCATTTAAACTCAGCATTGCATATAATACAAGATATCTAAGGAATTAAATTTATTTAACGAAAAATATTTCATAAATTATTAGGGTGTTACATTAATAACAATAATAACAATAATAATATAATTATTAATATTATATTTCAAATATCATTCCTAAGCAATGAAACATGTATCTATATATCCCTACATCTCTTGAACCATTATAAAAAAATATTATAGGAATTTCCTCATCCCACCATAATCTCCACCCAATGAAAAATAATTAGGATAATTATGAGATAAAAATATATTTTCAAAAAAATTAACTGAATAAAAAAATTGCCCAATTATTTCACCTGCAATAATTTTTTGCTTGATTATTAAAAACTATAAATCAAATTAAAAGAACCATATTACATGATCAAATGTTTTCTATAAATTTTAATCCAATCCCACCAAAATTATAATTTTTCCCTTGGAAATATTAATTGAAAAAATGATACATAATGAAAATCACAAACTTCGAGGATCAAAAAATCTAATTGATGCAATCCATTTCTATTATATTCATAACAAAAACATCAATTATATTTTATCCTGTTATAAATAAGAATGAGAAAAATAATAATAATAAGTAATCATAATCCAATTTAAAAATGACCATCATCCAATTATATATTCATAGTCTGTTGGTTTTTTAAATCCATTTTTTATATATATTTTCAATTACATTCATCTATTACTCATTACATAATTCTAAAATCATTATAAAGAAATATTTTTAAATATTTTCAACCAAATAATTTTTTTTGTTCATTAAAATCATGTTTCATTAAAAATATTTATAAAATAATTTTTTAAAATAATTTTTTCATCTATTTAAATAAATATAAGAAATATTAAATAAAATTCAACTTTTACCAAAAATATTAATAAAATCCAACTTTATTTTTATTACTTATAAGAAACTATGATTTATATTCAAAACATATCTCTCATTATAATATAACTTCTTATAAATCTATGAAAAATCATCAAACCCTTGATTTAAAAAAAAAAATTAAAGTAATATTTTTTGTAACTCAATTCAAATCTTAATCATCAAAATTCATACATATTCATTAAATCTATAATATTTTCCTCAAATATAATTTAATGGAAATAATTTACAATTTAATCATTATTAATAAAAAATTACCTTAATCAAGCATTATAGATCACTCATCATTATATGAAAATCTTGAAACCACCAACCATTAGTAATTTTTTGGAAATTAATGGATGGATCAAATTAAAGAATTTAGTGATCAATGTCATACAATAATGTGTAATACAATAACTTTTATATTCTTCTAGATATCTCTACACTCTATCTAGATCTCCAAAACACTATTTATTATTTTTATAACGTGGTGATAATTTAAATAATGATGAATAATATATTCTAGTCACACCTAACCTAATATTTTTTATTGACACATTTAGATAGTGGATGAGAATTGTTTAGAGAAACATATTGTGTGAAAATATATCTCAATATATTTATTTTTCCCTCAGAATTTATATGTTTCATGAATAATTTTATTATTATTTTTTCTTTATGATGAGCATAACATGATTATATATAAATTTCATAGATATATATATAAATTTGACAACATAAAAGAAAAATTATTGTTTCTTAAAAATATGTAAAAATAAAATTTATAAACTAGATATATTTATTTGGAATAAAAGTAAATTTATTATAAAAATAAATATCTTGAAGAATATATTGAAATTATCCTTATCATAATAACACTTAATTACCATACTGATGATAATTTCTGTGGAAAAAAATTATAATATTACCAATCAAATATAATTTTCTTCATACGCATTACATAAAAAATATGAATTTATTATTCCTTCATAGAAAATTATAGTAATAAATGGAAAATATTATAAATAAAATTAAAGGGTAAGTGTATAGAGTTAATAAAAAGAAATATCAAAATTTGAATATATAATTCTCTAGGATTTTATTCAATAATAAACTTTTGAGATTTAAGAAATAAGGTACAAATGAACAATCATATAATACATTGAGTAATTTTTTTTAGTTAATAGAATAACTCAAAAACAAGAAGAATGAATTTTTATAGTTAAATATAATATATATAATGTTACATTAGTCATGTGTCTTATACATGGTTATTTATAATGAATATGGTAGTCATTGAAAAAGTAGTGTGGCTATTGGAGTAATAATTCAGTCCTCAAATGTATCCTTTATTATATCTAAAACAATTTCTATAACTATTTATTCAGTATTTAACATTTTTATAGTTAGATATTTATTTTAATAAAATTGATATCAAATTTTGAGCCATAATATAAAAAAAAGGTAAACGTGAAATATTTATATTTTTTTGACAAACACGTTTCTTAACATGGATATTAAAATTTGATATATGTATAGATTATACTATAAAAAAGGGAAATATGATTTTTAGCCATGGGTAGTTGGTATAAGAAAAATGTATTTCAGACCTAGAGGGCCTTTAGGCCCTTGAAATGGTAATAAATAGGTCTAGTATGTGATTAAAATTTCTTGTGGGGGGGGGGGGGGGACGAGGCTTGAGCCATTTGAGTTCTTGAGTATGTGAGTTTTTAGTTTGTAATCCCCTATACCAAATATAAACTATGATTTTTTAGTCAGAAAATATATTTAATTTTTTTAAATTTTTAATAAATGATATTTATTAACAAGATTTTAAGATTCCAACAAAAAATTTATTATTTTTTATACATGTTTAACTATGACTTACACCCTATCCCACAATGAAAATTTACTCTTAAACATATTATAAAGGTTCTGGTATCTTTTAATAACTTAAATATATATTCATGGTCTTACAAAAACATAATGGTTATTTTAGGTTTTATGAGTATCACGAGAAAGTTGAGGGTTTTCTCTCTTCCTATTTTGTTTTCCTTTTTATAAGAAGACCCTTTGTTTTAAATTTATTTCACATTTATGACTCAAAATAAATTATAAAACCCTTAATTCAATGTATTATCCATTATTCTAACTAAAATTATTTCTTTTATACTCTTTTCATGCATCAATAATGTTATTCAAATATTTTTTCATCTTTACAATAGGTCTCTTTCATGTATTGTTTCTAAATACCTAAGTATATCATGTATTATTGATATTATTATTATAGAATTATAAGGGGTTGGGGATCTATTAAAGGTGGGACAATATAAAATTGTTTTAGATTTTATTAGGACCTAAAAATAAATATTCTTTATATTGGAGATCATTTGATATTAATTTCAACATACATGATAGTTCATTCCAGAAGGGTTTCAAATACTCAATGATAATAAATTATATAGGTCATGTTAGGGTAATTTTAGAACATTTATATCCAATATATACATTTTTATTTCATTATTGATGTTTTTGGTAATATACAATAAAAATAACTTGGGGGAATTAAGGTTTATTTATTTCAAAAAAATCTTCCAAAGAAAGTCATTTCTCTTTGATTGTGATATTCTAGAATCAATGTACCCATATTGATAATTTTGATTGGCATGTGATCATTGTTTAGGGGGTGAAAAATAAATCTTCAGTGGATCTAATCAGGCCTCATTAGATTATCATTCATTCATGGACAGAGATTATTTTTCTAGTTCATGGTCCATGTAATGTTACTATTTTAAACCTTATAGGTTCCTCCTAATGTGGTGTCCTCTGGTGGTTCACAAGAATTAGGGTTCACCCTCACCAGTCATATAGTTTAATCTACCTCGTCTCCCTTTACACTTTCAAAATATATCAATCCCATAGTGAATTGGTAACAATATTAGTAAATTTAAGTTTTATAATCATCATATTCACTTTGTACAATATTTGATTGTATCTAGGCTTTGTGTTTATATTGGTTTGTCGCACCCTATCCAAAAATCCATCTAATTTGGTGTTGTAGATGATAGTGTTTATTTATAGAAAATATTGTTTGATTCTTCATGTGATTTTTGATCATTTTTTGACATGTAGGGAAATTATATTGATATTCAAAGAATGTATTTACGACATTCAAAAGTGATCATATGCATGAAGAATTATATTCTTATAGTGGTTTACATTTCTCATAATTATATTGCTCCTACTTCGACATATATATATGTTAAAGAATTATTAGTTGAAATAAAAGCTGATTGTTTTCCTACATTTAATCAAGAAACCATGGATTTTACTGAATAAAATATTGATGGATTTGTTATGGTCGGTGAATTCCAAGAAATTTGTCTTATTCAATTTTCACTATGTTAAGGTTCATGTTTTCATAATCCTTATAAGGAAACAAAACATAGGGTCACTTTTTAGAATCGTGACATACTCTTTAGGATTAGGGGTATACAATTGCAATGACTTGAGGATGAAATATCATTCAAAAACATGGATGAATGTAAATAAAATGGCTAAAAAGATTATGGTTCTTTATTGTTGGAAATTTATTATTAACCAACTTATAGAATCTGTATACAAATAGGGGGATTCATTTTTGATAACCACAACTCAAATAAAATTTTGAGATCTTTGTTATAGTCCCCAAATATGAATGATACCAACATTGGCACCTCAAATGATTATAAAAAAGGATCCCTATAAAACTAGAATGATTCATTGATTGTTAAATTAGGAAGCAGGGGAATAGATTGGTGACTTGTGAGATAAATATAGTTAAGTACAGTATTATCACATCTTCTCACCTGATGTGATGTTATACACTAAATAAATTGCAGTTTTATAATTAGAAATGTTGACCTATTTTTAGGTTGTTTCTCAGTGTTGGCGTTTTCCTAGGTGGTTTTTGTCATGAACCAAACCATACCGGGGATCGAGCCACAACACCCCCAAGCCCACCTGTATAGGACAAGGGCTGGAAAATAGCACTAAAGGAACAAAAAACTCAGGGAGGCCTTTTCTTAAGAACCTATACACACACATGAAACCAAATCAATGCCAAAATGAAGAGGAAATGAAATCAAGGAACCACACTACTATGAAAAATAAACCAAACAAATATGCATCGACCTATAAATAGTAAAAGTACAAGAAAAAGTAAAGCTGAATGTTAAAGGGAAAAATAAACACCCTACTAGAAAAGTTTCACAACCCGGGAACATGTGAAAATTCAAAACACCTATGAGAGTCCCACTCCTGAATCCCAAACTACGACCACCACACGTGGTCCATGCACACCATATCCCTAAGGACCTCTAATGTCAAAATCAACTTGTTCATCGTCTATAAGGGAACACCAAATTCAGGAAAGACCAATAAAGGTTGAGTATAAGAATACTCAGTAGGATTCCCCAAAGGCACGAGGGATAATCAAGAGAGGTAAAGAATATGGGAGTAGTAAGAGAGAACAAGGTACAACAAGAGTGAATAGAAATAATACAACTCCACCCAATTGTAGATATGTTCGCTCAAGGAAACCCAAATGAGAGATTATGGGATCTCCATCTCACAACTCACACCAGATATAACTTAAAGAAAATAAATTATGATGTTTAGTCATAAAGATAAATAATGTTATTCTGCCGAGAAGTTCCACTGATGAGTCATGAAGAAGTCATTCTATTTTCAATCCACACAGTGTCGTGTGTCACCGATCCACACAGGGTCATAAGTCACAGATCCCCACAGGGTCATAAGTCATCGATCCACATAAGGTCATAAGTCATTGATCCACACTAGGTCTTATGTTCCTGATCCACAATGGGCCTCTCTAAGGTTTCCCCTCGCCGGGCCACACTATTAATGATCCACATAGGGTCATAAGTCATCAATCCACATAGGGTCAGAAGTCGTTGATCCGCGAGGGCTGCTCTGAGGATGGTCCTTGTCGGGTCGTGCTCTTGATGATCAACACAAGGTTGTAAGTCATCAATCAACTCATGGTCACAAGATGCTGATCCATGATGGGCCGCTCTAAGTTTAGTCCTCATCAGGTCGTGCTAGGGATGATCCACAGATGGTCACTCTGATGCAGATCCATGAAGGGTCACTTTTATTCCAATTCATGAAGGGTCACTCTTTATTCTTCACATCACATCCATAACATCTCATATCGTATCCTAGAAGCCACTATGGAAGGCACTATCACATTGTACGTGAATAAACACTCAGGATAGGCTACACATATGCCAAAGTACGAGTCCAAAAGATGGAGATATGAGAAATAGAATATTCGTAAAGTGGTACATGGTGCGTGTGGGGCCCACACGTTGTGTGGCCCAACCACTTTTCCTGGCCATTTACCTTCCCATACACGGGTACTAAACTTCAAATCAAGTTCCCCTAGTCATGATAGGGTACTCACAGAGTGCACACTCTCTCCTGCCAAAAAGATGATGAGCACACATTGCTCGTTGTTAAACCAAAGTGAAAAACATAATTTCATTGGTAGCCTCCTCAAATGGCACCAAATAACCCAACAGATCACACCATTACGATCCGTGGAGACAAATGCACAAGATCGACTATTCATTCACCCAGAACAAACATTCAATGGAAAAGTCATATATCACTGTATTGAGATAGAATGACATCACATGGGGCCCACTCCTTGGTCTCGAAACAAACTGTATGGATCATGCCATTGTGATCCACACATAAAAACACATGAGATGGACTACGCATTTTTCCAAAATAGATACCCGGTGAAAAAGATGCATTTCACAGCAACCTGCATGAACTGGCCTCATGGGCCCACACTATGACCTCATCGTAAATATCAAAAAAGGTCTTTAAACATCCATATTAATTTCAGGGTCGCAACGTCACATACAATTTTTCATTTCGACATCGTATGGGTGAGATATGTCAGATACCAGATCCCACAATAATAATAATAATAATAATAATAATAATAATAATAATAATAATAATAATAATAATAATAATGGGTGTTTCATGGACTCGAGACACAAACCAAAATTTAATATTCAACATTATTCTTGAATCGACAGTCTTAATGCTAGGATTGCTCTACCACTGACAGTTCTTCAAACTGAGGTCACGCAGAGGAGTTAGGGACCAAAAGCAACTTTCCGAAATAAAATAATAATTAAATTATTATTATTATTATTATATTATTATTATTATTATTAATTTCTTTCCTTAAAAATCCATATCCAAAATACCACACACCACCAAAAGTGGTGCCTCTCTCTCCAATCACACTCATACTAAAAATGGCACCCTGCACACCTTCTCTCTCCTCCAACTAAATCAATTTAATTTTTATTTTAATTCCCCTAATCAACTTATCCTTCAACAGGTCTTCCCCTTCTCCAATTATAACTTATGAACCCTAATGTGTGTTCCCCCCTTCCGAAAAGCTCCTCCTTGCATTCATTTACCCGAAAATAATGATGCCCCTATAGTATCTAGATCTATGGTGATGGAGTATTGCCATCTTCTTCCGGATCCGTGTTAGGGCCCACCGCCATCCCGACCTCCCTCTTGAGCCACCATACTGCCTTCACTAGCCACCCCAAACCACCCTGCTCTGCCATGTCATCTCGCTAACCGAACCACCTCGCCCTACCATTGTAATCCATATTGTAGGACGCTGTCGCTGTTCTCCCATCTCGCACATATAGAAACGTTGTCCTAGTCGCATGCCACCATGCTGGTCCATTCTACACACACAAAACATGCACTTTTGGCACGTCACCACACATTCATTTCATCCCAAAAGTGTGGAATGATCTCAAATCTATGATCCTTGGGTCAAGATCTCCACATTCATATTTCTCTCCCAATAAAACATTGAGTTCATGATGCACTTAATTATTTGGAGATAGAGAACATGTGAAGAAAACACATAGAATGAAATAGAAAAGATCATGGTTTATGTGAGGATCTACGGTCATGATTGTTTAGCCATCGTAGTTTAGAATCAAGAACATAAGGAAATGAAAATTAGATATTTATCAAAATTCAATAATTTCAATTTCATGATAAACAAAAGGAAATTGATTTAACCAACTGTTTTTCGATTCAAGAATTAATTCTTTTAATTTGCGTTCGTCCTGAAAATTCAATTAGGGTAAGGAATCCACAAAGAAAAATCCTACCTGGATTGGATCCAATGTCGTTGATGAAGATCACAATTGCATAATGATTGGAAGAATTTTTTGTATTCTCCACGCTTCGATTCTCCTAGATTTGAGGCTTTGTTGTTCTTTATTGGTCATTCATCAATGGGAAGAGGAGGAGATGAGAGGAAGGAAGGGTTTGTCATCGTTGCCCAAACTAAATTATGAGGCCAACCCTCTCTAAATAAATAATTTATAACCTCTTGCATGGTTAAAAGAAATTAACAAAATAAATAAATAATAAATTATTTAATTATTTAAATAATTTTCCACAATGGACCACATGCCAACCTCCTGATGCCAACAAAGCTTATACTCTACATAGGGTATGACTTATGTTCTGGGCCCATCTATGGTCTCAAAAGTTTCATTCCAGTCCCCGTTCGAGAGATATTTAAATTTGAGCTATTAATTGAATAAATTAGTAAATTAATTTATCCATTTAACACATTGCCTATGAGTGAGGGGTCTGAACGTCCTGCACCGACTTATTTTATATCGCACTTAGGGGAACCAATGTTTTCCGAACCCAACTGTTTTCTTAGATTTCTGATCCGATCAGCTATTCGATAGATATCCCATTTTATATAGTTAACCACGTGTGTGTAATATTAAAAAACTTATCATTTTTATAAAATTATTTTTAGGCACACCGAGCCTCGGAATTGCATGTCCTCACTATGCCTAGATCCGGAAGTATTCATTGAAATATTTCAATGACTTATTAGAAAAAATAATAGGTCTCAACATTTTTCCCTCCTTCATGCTTTTTGTCCTCGAAAATAAAGACCAGGTAAACCACTCAGTATATTGAGCCAACACTTAGCTCTTCCACTCCAAGGGAAACCTGTAATTTACTATGCTTCCAAAGAATGTGGGACAATGTGGTGGTCCACCCTCATAAGGCTTTCTTTAGTTGATGGCATGTGTAGGAACACACACGTATCTCCTCAATTGTGACAAGTGTAAAATCTCGTGTACTTACTCCATCAATTTGGGGTAAGGAAAGGTGGTATGAAAACTCTCCATCTCTTTGCATAGTCTCAAATGAACTGATATATCTTGGGTGGGTACATTCTGACTCCCCGCCCAAACCTCTATATCCTATGTCACAACTGGAATCACTGTTTGTCACTTGGATAAGGTCTCGTGATTCACACCATCAAAATATCCATATGGTGAAACACTTAAGGATATTTGGTCATATAGTATTTTACAGTTGGTACATAACAACCAAGATTCCCTTACTTGCTCGAGAAGAGAATGAAACAACACTGTCAACTGAAGAAAAGTTGTACACTACTGCTCCACAAGGGTCAGCCACTGGGAATTTAATTTCTATGAAACATCATGTTTTTCAAGCCAAGGGTATCTGCTACAAAAATGTGCCTTGAGTGCACAAGTCAGTGGGACTCTTTCACCACGCTTCTAATGCAATTTCTAGGAATCACATGACCATGTTCCTAAGAATGATCATGAGAAGATCTCCTACATTGAGATCTCATTGTATAGAATCTGCTAGCTGCAACAGATGTCTCATCTCTGTTTCACTCACTACAATGAAAAGGAGTATGGTGTTATTTTGAAAAAAATATTTATTTCACCAACACCTTATCCATCACCATAGTATAGATGGGGATGTACAAGGGTATTATGATAGCATGGATCTCCATGAAGAGTCCTTGCTCAAACCTATGTGCTTGAAAGTAACCATTATAGATCATGTCTAGAGAATAGCGGGCAAGGAATGTGAACCTAGTATCATACTCGGTCCCCTTCATCCATCCCTTCCATATCTAGAGGAGATACTGAAGTCAAACGAAGCACAAAAAGGAGGGTTAGAACTCCTCATGAAATAGTTTCTGGAAGTCATCCCACAATAGTTCCAACTCATCATGTATTTCAGTAACTAAGCTCCAGCAATTTCCAGCTTGTCCGGGGAAAAGGTCGGCTGAAAAAGCCACCAACTGATCTGTCAGTGTCTGTAAAAGCCTGAATAGGCGGACCTATGAATCTAGACAAACCTCCACTATCTGAGGTTCAGGATCACTGCAGAACCTCATAGGTCTATAGTGCTGGAACTCATAAAGTGAAGTCAACATGCGCACGTCCTCATCCCACTCTGCTGGGGATGTCTTCTGCTCAATAGGTAGGGGTGCTGCTACCAACCCACCTAGAGAAAGGGGCTTACATGATGGGTCCTAAACTAAGGTCTCGTTGCTCAATGAATCTTTGTCGTGAACCAGAGCTAGTATCCAGGCTAGCTGTCATCGCAGAGATTCCCTAAATGTTTTCAAGGAGTACCATTGTTGGATGATCAAATCTATATGACAACAATGACAGGGAGGTGACTTGAGAAGGATAATCAAAGACTCAGTCTTATATGATGCATGTACCATTGATCCCTAGAACAGGTGTCTCAGGGTTCCGAGTCAACAAGAGGGTAATCAAGGTCCTGGTGAATGGATACGTTGCCTGCCTATACCATCCCTGGGCTCCCTAGCCTGAGAGCCACTCTTGAGACACTTCGAAATTGTTTCCCTTAAACCAACCAAAACCTTTTTTAGGAAACATTTGAACAATGTCCCAAGGGTCCGACCACCTATGATACAACTTTGTCATGACCCGACCTATACCGAGACTTGAGAAAAAACTACCCCAAGACCACCTCCATAGGCTACGGGTTGTCGACAAGCGTTGAAGGCACAAAAAACATGGGGTGGACTTTAACTAAGAACCTCTACACACACACAACTAACTCAATGCATAAGTGATAAGGAATAGAAAAAAAGGTACCACACTTCTATAAAAAGGGAACTAATCATATATACGTTGACATATAGAAAATTACAAGAAAAAGAAAAAGTAAAGCTGAAAGGAAAATAAAATCACACACACCCAACTAGAAAATCCCAAAAATTGGCATCAAGTGAAAAAGTAATACAGTTGCGAGAGTCCCACTCATGAATCCCAAGATACCACCACTGAAAATGATCTAAAAACCCTGTATCACTAAGCTCCTCTAATGTCACGATCAACCAACCAATCATCTATAAGGGTACACAAAATGCGGGCAAAGCCCAAGCACGAGTGAGTATAGAAATACTCTGTAGGATTCCCCAAAGGCTCGAGGGAGTAGAAAGAGAGGTACTTAAGATGGGAGCAGTAAGAGATAACAAGGTTCATCACAAGTGAACATAAAGAGTTAAAATCCACCCAATAATAGATATGCTCACTCAAGGAAACCAAAACAATAGAGTAAGGGGATCTCCATCCCACATCTCACACCAGGTATAACCTAAATAACATGAATTATGGTGTTTACCCAAAAAAATAAACCATCTTATTCCATTAAGAGGTTCCACAACTGAACCTTGAAGAATTAATTCTATTTTCAATCCATATTGGGTTGTATGTCACAGATCCATACAGGATCATAAGTCACCGATCCATAGAGGATCATTAGTCGTTGATCCACACAGGGTCATAAGTCATCGATCTATAAAGGGTTAAAATTTGTCGATCCATGATAGGACACTCTAAGGCTGGTCCTTGTCTGGGTTACACTATTGTTTATCCAAACAGGGTCGTAAGTCGTCGATCCTCACATGGTTGTATGTTTCTAATCCATGATGGGTTGCTCTAAGGCCAATCCTCAGCGAGTCATGCTACTGTAGATCCACACAGGTTCATAATCTGTCGATCCACACAGGGTCATAAGTCACTGATTTTATGACAGGCTTCTCTAAGGTTGGTCTTCATCAGGTCGTGTTACTACTGATCCACATAGGGTTGCTCTAATGCGGATCCACGAAGGGTCTCTTTTATGTCAATCCAAAATGGGTCACTCTTCATACATCTCATCACATCAAGAAAATCTTTCATCATATCCCAGAAGCCACTACCAAAGGATCCATCACATTCTACCACAAAAAACACTCAATATAGGCTAATCATATGCCAAAGTCCGAGACCAAAAGATGAAGATAAGAGAGATAGAATATTCATAAAGTGGTACATGATGCATCTGGGGCCCACATGTTGTGTGGACCCACCTCTTCACCTGGTCATGTACTTCTCCATACATGGGTACTAAACTACAAATCAAGTACCCCTAGGCATGCTAGGGTACTCCTAGAGTGCATGCTATCTCTAGCCAAAAAGATGACGAGCGCACATTGATCATTGTTAAACCAAAGGGAAAAACATACTTTTACTGGAATCCTCCTAAAATTGTACTTGATTACCAAACGGATCACACCATTGTGATCTATGGATACAACACACAAGTTCAAATATTCATTCTCCCTGAGTAGACATCCAATGGAAAATTCATATATCACCGCATTGTGCTTGAATGACATCATATAGTTCCCACGCCTTGGCCCCCAAAAAAAATTGTACGGATCATTCCATTACGATCCTTACAAAAAAACACATGAGATGGACTAACCATTTGTCCAAATCAGACAGCCAGTTAAAAAATTTCATTTCACCTCAACACCCACGAACCTGCCTCGTGGGGCCCACACCACGACCTCAAATTAAATATCCAATAAATGTATTGAAAAATTTGTCTAAGTTTGTAGTTCTCAAGGTTACAGAGGATTCGTCATTTCAACATCATATGATAGAGATATGTTAGTTTCAAGATACCAGAATAATAATAATAATGTTATTATTGGGTGTTTTGTGGACCCGAGACATAAACCAGAATTTAATATTCAACATTAGACTTGAATTGATCATCTTAATTCTAGTATCACTCTACCGCTGAAATTTCATCAAACCAAGGTCGCATGAAGGAGTTATAGAAAAAACACAGTTTTCCCAACGAAAATAATAATAACATTATTAAATTATTATTATTTTTAATTAATTTATTTAAATATTCACATCCAAAATACCACACACCAAAAAAATTGGAACCTCTCTCTCCAATCACACTTATACCCAAAGTGGCGTCCCACATGCGATCTATCTCCCCCAACTAAAGAAATTTAATTTTTATTTTAATTACACTAATCAATTTTGCATTCAACGGGTCTTCTCCTTACCCAATTATTATGGATGAACCCTAATGTGAATCCCCCCTTCTAAACATCTCCTTATATCTTTATATTACCTGTAAATCACTCCGCCCCCCATAGATCCCAGATCTTTTGTGACAGAGTATGGCCATCGTCTTCCAGATTCGCTGCCTTGGCCTACTAGAGTCCCAACCTCTTGCTCGTGCCACTGCACCACCTGCATGAGATATATAGGACCACCCTGCTCCACCGCATCGTCCTGCTAACCGGAATGCCTCACCCTGCCTCTAAGAGCCACCTCACCGGATGTTTTCACCACTCATCCTTCTCGCATAGAGATAACTAATGTCCTGGTTATGTGCTACCATGCTAGTCCATTCTGCACAAACACAACACACACCTCCAAACCTTCGAAGAGTCACCACACATTAATTTCAACCCAAAATTGTTAAACGACTTCAAATCTATGATCCTCGTGTCGAGACCTCTGATTCTGTATGCTACTCTCAATGAAAAATTGAGTTTTTGATGCTCTTAATTTTTCAGTGATGGAGAATGTGAAAAGAACACATGGAGAATGAAATAGAAACGATCATGGTTTATGTGTGGACCGATGAATGTGTTTTTTTTGGAAATTTTCATTCATAATCAAGAATATAATAAAATGAAAAATATATTCTTATCATACATCAAGAAATTAAATTTCAAGATAAACAAGAGGAAATTGATTCAACTAATTGTTTTTTGAATTGTGAATTAATTCATTTAATTTTTGTTCATCAATATAGTTTAGCCAGGGTAAGGAATAAAAAAAGATAATTCCTTCCTTGATTGGATCCATTTTCATTAATGAATATCACAATTGGGAAATGATCATAAGATGATGTTGTGTTCATCACACTTCTATTTTCCTAGATTTGAGGATTCATTATTCTTCATTCGTCGTTTGTCAATGGGAATTGGAGAGGAGAGAAAGGGAGGGTTTTCCATCATTGGCCAAACAAAATTATGAGGCCAACCCCCTCTAAATGAAGAATTTATAATCTATCGCAAGGTTGAAAAAATAATCAAATAATCAAATAATCAATTATTTAATTTTTTAAATAACCATCCACGATGGCACACATTCCAACCTCCCAATTCCAAAAAATGTTATACCCTACCTAGGGTAAAACCTATGTTTTGAGATTATTGATGGTATCTTATTTTTCATTCAAGTCTCTATTTAAGATATATTTCTATTTGAGCTATTAAATGAATAAATTAATAATTTAATATATCTATTTAATGCACTGCCAGTGAGCCAGGGGTCCGAACATCCCATGATGACTTATTTTATATCACACATAGGGGAAACACTACGTTCTTGACCCAATTGTTGTCATAGATTTCTGATCTGATCAACTGTTTAAGTGATATAGGGTTTTCTCTAGTTATCTATGCTTGCATAATATAAAAACACTTAACATTTTAAAAAATTATTTCCAGGAACATCGGGCCTCGGAATTTCACATTGTCTCTGCACCCAACTCCAGAAATATTCCTAGAAGTATTTTAAAGTCTTATTAGAAAAAATCAGGTCTCTATTGTTTTTTTATTATTATGATTTTTTAATCTTTAGTTGAGGTCTACTTGAATCATTTTTCTGTGGTGGTTATTTTTTATGAACTATGTTGTGACCATGCGGTGACTTGTTTTATTAGCATGGATAGATATTTAAAAAGATCCCACTAATGCCACTAAAGTTGATCTATTTTAAAAAAAATAACAAAGTGGATTATAGGCAGCCAAAAGTCATTCACTCTAATCTCTCATGAGTTTCCCTCGACAAGAATAAAAATAGTTTATTGCAATTTTCTCAATGAGACACCACATTGATTTGATATATCATTAACACCTAACTTTTTCAATAAAAATTTTAAAATATCACCCCAATTTTTATAATAATGTTGCATCCAATTAAAGAAATATCAAAAAAACTCTCCAAATATTATCAATAGTATAGGGAAACACTAAACGTCATTCTTTGTGAACATCACTCCATGAAGGCACAATTAAATATCACCCATTTTACTTTTATTATTTCTACACATTTTTAAATGAACCAAAACAAAACCTATTTAAAAGTTTACATGAAAGGAAAAGAGTTTTTTGATTGAATCCTTGATATAAACATACCTTTTGGAGAACCAATTTGTTGAAAATTACAATGAAAATACAATCATGAAATAGAAAAACCCTTAGGGGATTACAATTATCATTTTTAAACCATATAAGTAGATGTGGATAGTTGAATTTCCGAAGCCAACTGGTTCCTTTAAAAAATATCCTTAGATAATACCTTTTTCATTATTCTTAAAATGTGATTTTATATTGAAACATACTCCAACATTACCAACATTTTTTCAATTATATCCTTGATTAAATGATAATAGATTATTATATTATTTTTCCTTTATTAATAAATATGAATTCATATATGGTTAATTACACATGATTTATCAAACTTGATTGGAATAAGGGATTTCAGATCAACATTGATTCACTCAATAGAATGATTTATCTATTTTAATTTTAATACAATATGGAGTGATAAAAATGTACTAAAAATCTATAGTGCTCCATGAAATGAAATCATATTTCATGGTTATCTAATAAATAAAAAACCATTATGATATAATTCACCATTTGATGGTAACTTCATACCATTAAATGAATAAGCCCAATTTGTATTCATAAAACCCAAAAATTGTAAATTTGATATTGAATAATAATCAATCAACATTCAATTTTTTGTTAAGAATGAATAGAAAGGGAAAACAAAAAGTCTACAAAGGTAGACACCAAGAGAAAATAGGACATATGGAGGTCTAAAAAATGAAGACCGAGGGCATCCCCACTAAAAAAATTGACCCCCACCGGCTTCAAACTAAAAATATCATGAATCACAACACTATTTACATCATGAGAAATCACCTAATCTAAGTTGCCCGCCACTTTATTTCCCTCCCTCAAGGTGTGGGAAACGTTGATTCTATCCCCCAAGATACTACATAATGTCAGGATGATATAAATAATTGACCATGGAATCATAACTGCACCTTAAATAGCATTATATAGCCGCATCATGTCTGTATCAGCCACCATAACATCCAAACCTTATTTTATACAAAGAATGAGACCCTCAAGAAAGGTTTTTTTCTTCATCTATAATAGCTTTCCCCAGTCCAAGACTGATGGAAAAAAAGCAAGAAAAACTGATCCATTCTTGTCTTGCACCCCCCCCCCTCTAAGAATATTTCTATCCAAATATGATTCATCACAATTCAGATTTATAACATTAGTAGGAGGATTCCAATATACCCAATTTCTTAGACTATAACCATTCCCCTAAGATTGTAAATCAAAGACCTACAATAGCCTCTGTAAGGAAGGAGCTTCCCTCCAATTACCCAAGGCTTTAACATTATATAATATCATATATTTAACCTTTGAAATAATTTGGTATCCCTTCGAGTCCATCCCTTCCAAAAAAAATTTGTTTCTCGCATGCCACAAGCACCAAGATCTATCTTGGAGAATCAAAGTCCAAGAATATCTTTCCATGTTTTCTCTCCCCGAGCCATGGTACCATCGGTCAAGAAAAGTCATATCATCCATATTATCATTAGACCAAGAAATAAACTCACCAAAATAACCCCACACCTCATGCGACCATTCACTTCTGAAGAGAATATGATCTAAGATTGCATTCTTATGCACCCTGCAATAGACACATCTAGAGACAATATAAACACCACAACACTTTATATTTTCAGTTTTAGGAACATAATTATATCTAATCCTCTAGATAAGAAAATTAATCTTGGTTCGGAAACTCTTGACCAAAGAGTTTCATTCAAAACATCCCCCTAATTCTGTATATTCAATGACCAATGGTAGTCCCTCATAGTGAAAAGGCTAGATAAGGAAGGGGTAAAAACATACCTATCCAGATCCTTGGTTATTTCAATAAGATTACACATAGCTTGCTAGTTTTTATTCTGGACTACATTGATGAACATAGGATATTGGCAGGCCTCTTTGAAAGAAATAGATGTTGCAGGGGAAAAGGGATAAGAAAGGACCTACCCACTCAAATTATGGTGCCAGAACAATACATCCCCTTTCCCAATTATTAGTGAGATTGGTTCCTCAGACTATGAATAATAGGCCAATTCTCAAACCATAGTGAAGAAGCATGCTGATTAGTATCAAAATATTCCCCTAAAGAGTTATCATCCATTAAAACCCCTATAAAGATCTTTTATCCAAAAATTCTCAAGCCAACATAGCATGTATACAATGAATAGTATCGTCAAGACTATGAACATTAATTCCTCCCTCCATAATCTGCTGATCCATCCTATTCCATGAGACCCATTGTCTTTTCCTTTTTCCCATTCCAATCCCATATAAAAATAACAAGAATTTTGTCATTGTTTTTGATAACACCTTTAGGGACTTTGACTGAGGAGAGGGCATGAATTACGGTGGAAAATAACATACTATCTACCAAGGCAATTCTTCCATCAAAGAATAAGAAAATATTTTTCCAATTAAGAACATGGTCTAGGATTTTGCTAAAAAGATTGTCAAAATCCCAAATACGAAGTTTTCTAGGAGAAATGGGGGCACCAAATATTAAGTAGGAAAATCTCGTCTTTCCATATCTAGATTGAGACTCATCCTATACATCCTAGTAACTGGACAAGTGTTGCATATAAAAAATCTCTTAATTTTGTTTACAATCAGTCCAATCCAATGGAAATAAATATCCATAATCCTATTAAATCTTCTTAAATACTTACTCGAAGAATTCATGAATATCATAGTATAATCTGCAAATATGAGATTAGAGACCAAAGGGGAATCCATTCTTCTATGAAAAGGGATCAAATCCCTATTTCATATCTTCTTATGAATGAGACAGCTGCGATCATTATGATCTATAATAAAAATACAAGTGGAAATAGGGTCCCCCTACCTTAGACCCTAGGATTCCTAAATGAAACCAAAGGAATTACCCATGAAGGAAACAACCATCCATGCAGAGATAAAACAACAAAAAATAATGTCAACATTCCAAGGAGAGAACCCCATACCTTCTATGACTCTATTGATGAATCTATATACCATATGGTCATAAGATTTATTCATATTGAGATTAATGACCATATTGGATCCATGAGGTTTGATGTTGATATCCCTACACAATTCTTGAGCCAAGTCTATTGTCCCCTGTATAGATCTCCCCCTCACCAAACCATGTTTTTTCATAGAAATCCATTGAGGAAGATGATCTGATAGTCTAGAGTTAATAACAATAGTAAGAATATTGTAAGGTACATTACACATACTAACCGTCCGAATGTGGAAGATGTAGGAAGGATCCTTAGTCTTACGGATGAGAACCACTTGGGTGGAACAAGCAATTTTGGGAAGGGATCCACCCTGAAAAAAAAATCCTGAAAAACCATATTCACATCTCCTTTGATAATATGCCAGAAATATCTATAAAAGGAGGTTGGAAACCCATTGGGACTAGTATAACTATCTAGGTTTAGATTCATCATAGCAGCAAATATCTCAGCCTCCAGCGATATGACACTCAAACTTTTATTATAACTTTTAGAAAAAAACCAGTAATCACATAAAAAACACCAAAAGGCCCCCCTCGGTACCCATTATCCAACTGCGGGTGAGGGCCTGAAAGAAGATCCTAAAAATAATTGTTATATATATTACTAGTCACATCCTTGCTATTAGTGAAAGAACAATCCTCCAGCCAAATTTTTGGTTTTGAAAACACATTCCTCTCCTTAATACAAGCATGGAAATACGCAGTATTTTTATCCCCATATTTTAACCACTTTACCCTTGAATTTTCCATGGAAATTTTCTTTTTTTTTCAGTAGAAAATATGAAAAAATATCTGTCTTAATATCCAAATCCTCAAAAAAAGAATCACTCAAATATTCCTCCAGATTTCTTTCAATGGAATCAACATCTTTCATTCCTTCATCCATATCCCTATTTGGGGAATGAATATATCTTTCCCACATATGGAATTTACTCTTAAGGAATCTTAGTTTGTTATGGATCTTCATCCAAATATTCTCCTAAGAGGATTGACTCTAGATCAATCAGACTGTATCATAAAAAACCATAATTCCATCCCAATGATGAAAATATATGAACCTCTGATTGCTCTCATTTCTAGAAGTAACAATTAGTAGGAGCGGGGAATGATCTGAAAAACTACAAGCCAAATGAACCACCCCAGAACTGGAAAACATAGAAATGGCCTTCATATTACCCATAAATCTATCCAATCTACTCCAAGAATGACAAATACATTTATTATTATTATACCATGTGAACTTTTTACCTGAAAAATCAAGATCTATAAGTCCTTTACTTTCCATATATTGATTAAAATATAAACTTTCTCTTCTAGAAAAATGTCCTCTCCCCTTTCTTTTGATCGAATTAGTGACTACATTACAATCAACTGCTAAAAACCATGAGAGAATATCAAGATCAAATTGATTGATATCATTCCACAATGACACCCTTTTCTAAGAATCACAACTACTATATACGAAGGACACAAAAATTATTGGAAATCACTGGTCACCCTAAATGGAATAATCTGGTCACCACCTCCACCTAGAGACTCTTTTTTTGAATAACCAAATATGCCTATTAATTGGATCCTCATGCAAGAATACTTTAAGTTTAAGTATCTTTTAGAATATCTGAATCAAATTGGGATTCTTCCTATGTTCAATAATTCCAATAAGATTTATCTTTCTCTTACTAACTTCAGAAACCATAAAATTAGTCTTACCCTGATCTCCCAAACCTCGAGCATTCCATATTAGAACGGAAATCATTAGAACATATATTGTCTAGTTTTAAACTGAGGAGTATTTATCATATTATGATGTGGGGACAAAATATCATTCATAGATCATAACTTTTCTCCCGTATACACTCCATTTTATAGGAGTGGAGACAATTTATTAGGTGAAGCTGAAAAATATCATCTCTGATAAGGTATCCCTCTAACCTTTCTCAGAGGAGATTGATTTCCATAACTTTTATAAAATGGTGCTACAATAAAATTTTTCCTACCATCATCTGGTTTCTCTTTAGGAGAAGACCATGATTTATTTTCTTTTAATATTAAAGTACAAGACTTACTACCACCAACTGTAACTGGTTCATCTTCAGTTTTCTCTTGTAATTCCTCTATTCTGGGAAATCCCATCATCATCAGAAATTGAAATAGGAGCATACCATACAAATAATTCTTAGTTATCCCTGACCATGTAATTTTGAAGCCCTGAAAATTTATACAGACAATCAATATATCATTCATCCTTGTTGGCCACAAAAACCCTAGGACTAGTCCTTAAAACTCTGGGTACTTAGAGCCTGAGAGCAGTCATTAATATCTAATATAATATAATTGAATGTTTTCTCTGGCTCTATAAGATAGACATCATCATATTTCTTGATTTCTATTGGGCCATCATCAGATACCTCTGTAAGAAAGTTTAAGATAATATTTTATGATGGAGGACATCGTGCCCCCTCTTCCTACAAAATTGTATCAAATTCCCCTATAAATAACATTGAGAAAAAACCATGGTAGAACTAGATAGAAAATATCTAGATTCCATGCAATCAAATATTTCACTTTTAGTGAGATCTTATGCAAGATAGGTGTCAAAAATTCCAGTTCAACACATATCTTCAGAGAAAAGACATCCACACAACTATGGGTATTGACATCTGAACACAAAACCCCCACAAGGTAATCCCAAATGACAATAAGAATATACAAATTGTGCATCGGTAGTGGAATACCTAGTAGAGAAATACACACCTACACCTTTGGACTTTCCTTCCCTTTATGCACATCAAATGAACACCAGTCCAAATTAAAACCCCAATACCCCTATATTCTGGGAGCATTACACTGTGGGTTAATAAAATCTGATTCTAAAGAAATGATTAAGAAAAAAGAAACCTGTTGAACTGATGAAATATTAACCATATAAGAAATCCCCCAATAATCCAAAAACATCTTGAAAAAAAAGATAATGGTTTATTTTTTGATCCAAAATGCGCAACAAGAGTCCATTTTAGACAATTGACCACCTCCGATGGGAACTCCACAGTCAGACCAGAAATTTTTCTACTAATCATCGACGAGAATGAATGGATTTATGGAAATACAAAATCTCTAAAATAGTAGGACGAGTCGTAGAGGGATTACATGAATAATGTTGGGACATTCTCGTCTGCACAGAAGGATCCGATGATTGGTTCCTAAACAGGACGAGGATCAAAGGTTCCCAGCATCAGAATTCTAATCGAATAGGACCCTAAAGTAAGACCCGATGAAGTGATTTGGAAAAAAATAGGTTGCTTCCATCCTATATCATTATATCATGGTAGAGGTTATATGTAATAATAAGAAAATTAAAATAAATCAAGCCTTCAACAAACCATAGTATTCTCTCCACCAATTTCAAGTGGGTTTTGGGGTTTCTTTGTTATAGTGTGACTTTTCAATTGGAAGACACAATTTTATATTGTATATATATCAATAAAAATATTATCATAATGTGTTTTCTATATTCCATCACATTGACCACATTCCCATCATAATACCTTGACAACTTCAACAGGGTAAAAATTTGTCTCATTGTCACCATAGAACACTATATTCCCAATCTATTCAACATCACCCTATAAATTTTAGTTTGAAAAATAATCAACTCATTTCTTCTATATGAAAAATAAAATCTAGGAAAAAACATCAAGCCTCTAATCATTGATATATCAAAATCATACCTTATGAACATCATAATATACTTGCATTGTGCTTCGTTTGATCCACCAAAGATTATTTTATCCCCAAATCTGATCATTGAACTCTTTATATCATTCTACTTTCTAATGTTTATATTTTTATCAAATCCTCATGTTAGAATCCAAAATTAATCAATTGATGCCCATGATCATAAAATAGAGCTCTTAGTGCGTGCTTTATCTTATAAAAATATTTCTTCATTTGGGAGACCTTTTTCATATCCTCATCAATACAAAAACCAGTTGGTTGGTCAATATACATTTCCCATTAAAGGAACCCATTTAAGAATAATTATTTGATATATATTTGTAACACCTTGAATATAATTTTCACCTCTATATAAAATAACTATCAAATAGTATCAAACAATGTTACATGAGAAATTTCGTTTTCCATGTCCACTTCATATATTTGGGAATATCAATTGAAATCCATCCATGAGTTGTTAAAAATTACCAATCTATCATTATTTATTTGTTCATTGAAAACCCATTTGGTTCTGATAACATTATTTTATTCCCACCTTGGAATAGATTCCCATGTTTTATTCTCCTCAACTTATCCAAGAACCTGATCCATTTTAAAGATCCAATTCTCATAATTAATATCTTCATTAAGGTTTTTTGGATAAACCTGTGATAATATCAACATTTTCTAGAGAGACATCATTATCCCTATTTTCACTTGAGATATTTTGTCACTGATGATATCCATTTCGTTGATTTAATCTCGAATCCTTAGATTCCTTATAATTGATAAATTATGTTCATCGACTTTATCATTAGTGTCTTCCTTAGAATCAATATCCTCCCAATGTTCTCCCTCAAATATAAAAATTTCTTCACCACTTTACTCTTTAATTTCTCAATTGTTTTGTTAAATTTTCTAATCATTTTCCTCAATAATAACATCTTGTAATTTGATAATCTACAAGGGAATCATTTTAAAACACTTGTGCACATTGATATTCGAAGAGTTTCCACGAATCATCACTTCATATTCAAATTATTTTAACTTTTAATGTATCTTATCAATGTTAAGAATAAATCAATTACTTACAAATATTTAAAATCACTCTAAAATCAACTTCTTTCAATACCACAACTATCGTAAGGAGTTTTATATTCATTGAGACACAATAAAAACATATTAGTAATGTAAAAAAGACATTCATACTACTTATGATATTTCTATGGAATGTACTTCTCAATAAACATCATTAGATTCATGTTGTAAATATATTGTTCCTCTTATCCATTTCTATATTTTTTAATGAGTTCGTACAAAGAAACTATGTGCCTTATCTCATAAATCCTAAGATATTCATCTTCTTTACCATCGGTAAACTCCATGCCATTATCAATAAAATATTTCTTAATTTTAATATTTATAATCATCTTCACACATATCTAAAAATATGTAATACACTTGAAAGCATAAAATTTGTGATAAATTTCCTTTGACCATGACATTCAGCTATAATCATCAATGAATAAAACATGGTAACTCTCTATATTATAAATTATAGGTAATGTTGGACCAAAAAATTCAATTTTCATAAACTCAATAAACATTTTAATCTCATTTTAATTCATCTTATAAATATTATATATGTTTTTACATTTTTACAAGTAACATACATGTGAGTATGATCACTTTAAAGTCTGGGGAAATCATGATTACATTCATTATTGAAAAACTCTTTTTAGAAGTTATCAAGAATTTTTTTCTATATATTGTTGATATCTACCTTTTATTGTAAATACATGTATTAATTTATGTTATCATGGTAAATATTCTTCATTAAGTTATTCGATTCCACAGAAATTACATTATCATTTTCATTTACAATGAATGTTTTCTTAGTGAAATTGATTGTGTTCCTTGAGTCACATAAATTAAATACGCTTAGATATTTTTGACATAGGCCTTCCACTCCAGTTACACTCATGAACCTTATATATTTTCCTCGAATTTTGGATCTCACTAAGATAGTGATCTCTAAACCTTTATCATTTCAAAAATAAAAGATACCCACATTGTCAAAATTAATTCATGTGACAAGATCCTTTTTTCCCATCAAATAGCAATAACAATAATTTTTAATAATATTTATGCCAACTCACCCTTTTCCTCTAAAAAAATATTTATATATTTTCCTTTTCAAACATTCATATTATGATTGATGTATACTGTTGCACCTATTTTTATTAGTGAACATTTTTGTTTCTCTTTGGAATATAATGCACTATCTTCATCTTATGGGGATATAAATTTATTTTCCATTTTAACCCACTTGATAATGAATAAAGATACTGATAATTACCTCATAGAGTGTCCTTTGTTACAATTAATTTCATCCTGGATTAGTAATTTAAGAAATTGTGTCCATATCCTTTACAATAAGAAATGTGTTGATTGAAAACATATAGATTATATGAGAGTATACTCATCTATTTTATTTTTCTATTATTACTTAAGGTGTGTTTTTTATGGAACACACATATTGATTACTCTATATGATTTAACATTCATAGAACAGTATGTTTTGTGTATTTCTTTATCTTTCCTAATTTATTGATGACCATTTAGGTATTTTTCGAATCACCCAATTTTATCTTCTTCCAAGGAATGAGAGTTTTTGGTTTTAAATCTAACATCACTATATTTTTCTTGTGTTCAATCCCCACACATTCATTTCAATTTTTAATAAATCAATGCATTTTAAGGTATTACTCTAACTTTTGGTTGAATATTTGTTTTTTTTCTTTCACCATTTATAAATCCCAAACAATCCATCTTTATAATTCCATTACCAGATTCATGAGTTTTTCTTGATCTTCATACATTCATCGTAGGTTGAAAAATTATCCTTCATTCTCCTTAGTGTGTTTAAGTCATTTTATCGAGTTAGTTAAAACATTGATAATTAGGCATGTCATTTCATATTGAGTTTGAGTTAAATATCTTTCTTTAAGTTTTCACGATTTCTAGATTTGATCCATTATGCCTCTACATTGAACTCATGTTTATAATATTCTTGTTACTATATACGTAATTTATAATCATGATAAAACAATTTGACTTCATATTCTTATCCCTCTAATTATCAATTTTTTCAATAAAAAATTATAGTTCCACTTTGAGGTGTACTCTTCCCCCGACTTAATTGTCTTGAACATTAATTTACATCATTTATGGGATTTTTATGATAATCATAAGGACTTCATCATTGATTCATTTAAAATCCTCAATTTCTTCCACATACATCTATTTTGATATAACATCCTCTTTTGAATGCAATTTCTTCTTGATGAAGAACTGTCCACTTTAAACTACTATTTCGTTTCACTTATTTCAATAGTTTCCTATGGATGGTACATCCTTATCACCATCACAGTACATGTTGGGACACATTTTAGTGAGGTAAAAATCCTTCCTATAAAGAAATTAAGTGAGAAAAATACCAATTTTGAATTTGATGTTCCCCCTTTTTAACATTAAATAATGAAAAGATAAGAATTTGATGACTTTCCTATATTATATAATGATAGTTTTTTCATTTCTTTGAACACTGCTTATTGAGAAATATTCTTTAAAAAAATACCCATTTTTATTTTTACTTATCACATATTTAATAAGAGTGTTGTGAACACTTTACTATGTAACCTCTTTTGGATCCTTTCCTACAAACATTGAGACATTCACATTAAATTGTAGTGGAAATATTCTCAGGTTACACTTTATGATCTTAATATTATTGAAGTTTTATCTAATTTCAAGAAATTAATCCATAATTACAAATTACCAGATTAATTAATGGTTCAATAGGTATATTTGAGTGTATCCCCATGTCCTAATATTTTTTCTAATGAACCTAAAATTTAGATTCACCTATAACGTAATCGACTTAGAATATGTTGAGAAATTTCTCCCACATGGAGTGTAAGTTTTTAAATGGAGTCAATTTTATAAATAGTATATTATAAAATAATATCCCTATTATATTGACTCATTTGGAATTGAAAACTATCTCTCTTTAGTTTCTGTTTGATAATACTCTACTATCCATGTTGACCTAGATTCCATTTATTGTATTTGTATAGACAATCATTACCTATGACCTGAAATAGTGTAATATATTATTATTTTAAAATTTTAATATATTAACATTTAATATTTGAATATATTGTGGTCAACTATCACTACTATTTATTGTAGGAGAGACTTCCACTAAATATAAACCTTCTATTTTGATTCCACTTATTAGTCCCATGCATGGATGATACACTGAGAGGGGGAGTATATCAGGGAATTACAATTTTAAATATACTTTACAATCATATTTCTCTATGGAAAATATTACCCCTAATAATAATGAAAACGTTATAAAACAATTAAATAGAGTAACACCTGATTTTTACATGGTTCACCTGTATTGGACTATGTCCAAGTAGTATAAATTGATGATTTTTTTGATGTAACAGTTTCACTATGAACAATAATTATAAAAAATTTATAAAATACACACTAAAACACTTGGTTTATATATCTCAAAATGTTATAATGGTAACTTCTCCTCCTCACTTAGAAATCTTAATACTCAGCTAAGTGTTTCTTCAACGTTATATGATCTAGGAATGTGTTACACCAATATTGGTGTATCGATCAACTCCCCTTTCTTCCATGTGACGAATCTATGTTAACAATAAATGAGATAAACCCTTGGATTTACATATCCTGACTATAATTTCCTCAAAATTTCCCCAGTTTAGAATTACTCCCTAATTTAACATATTTTATTTCTTCTTGACGATAAATATGTTTCTTCACTTTAGAGAGAATATCCATCAATCCCTTAAATACGATCTTTAATTTACCAAGACAAGGTTGGTAAAATTAATCAATTTTTTTAATTCAATTAAATATCTATAAATTAAAATATCACAAAAAACCTAAAATATAGAAACTATGAATTATAGAGAAACCATTTGACCCAACCCTATTTCCATGTGACCATCATCATCATTACATAATTATTTTCATCATATAAAAACAAAATATAATGCTTATGAAAATTTATATATTTCTAGGGTATTATTACATCCAATGTGGTGTAACTCCATTAAATATTGAGAATCAAGTATCATACTATCATACTTACCACATTGTAAAATAATAGGAAAATAGCATTTTGTAACCATAAACAACAAAAGAATTTCTTAGTGGCATAATGTATTTCTTATAGTAGGAAACATGAAATTAATTTTCTTATGTCCACAATATGGATGAAAATATTACTATGAAATCTTCCATGTTATGGTGTGAATTGATTCTATCTTTACATATTTAATCACTAATTATTCATTGGGTATACATTGTTTCATGACCCTTTCCCATGAGATATATTCTAAAAAAATAATCTTATTTATTAAAACTATTACATGGTCTCATCCTTTGTGGAATAAAATTTCATTCATCTACAAACCATATTCTCTTATATGAAATATATTATAGTATTAAACATACTATTACAATATGATCTATATCCAATATGAAAAATGTTCAAAAATTCTAATAAACACCTCTATAATTCATGAAATTTATTCCACGTGACTCATTAATCCCTTTTGGAATATTCTTCGCATGTTTTTTCAAAAAACAAAATATAGAAATTATCAAAATATTTTTTTATATAGAATATTTTAAATGTCATCATTAATTAATAAGTATAATTTTTCTATAGGTGACTTTTAAATAAAGAGATTATTCATAAGTTTTATGAAAAAACATTCAAAATAATTCTTTAAACCATGATATTATAGTACTTCATAATTGGGTCCCTTATGAATATCTATTTAGTTTTTTGTAATAATTTACATATTTTTCCATATTTCCATTGATTTTTTCAATAAATAATCACCCATGTCACTTATTTAAACATTACCTATAATGATTATTTTTAAATTTATTAATATTTAATATCATGTGATCCTTTATGTACTGCCATTAAAGTATCTCATTATGAATTATTCTATTTATGGGATGGGATAAAAAAGTTATATATCATCCAATGTACTATATAATAATTATTATATATAGTGGTTAAAATATGATTTTTTAGTAGTTGGAATTGACTATAGAATACCACAATGAAGAGCCTCAGTGATACGTTTATATACCCTGGCTAGGAGAAAAATTATATGGTTATGAAAAAATAGGGAAACAATATGACAATATTTTATGATTAACATATTAATGTAGTGATTATTCATTATATGATTCAATTATTATGAATACTACATGATATTTAATTCATTACCAATATTCCATGTCGATCCATGTATCGCATAGGCTTCATGATGACACATTCATTAATCATGTTACATGATGACCCCTCCATTATTTATTTATCATTCATATTGATGATATCTAACTTTATTATGAACATATTGGTTTTTATTCCATTGTTTATATTTGATTCATTCATGACACACTATTAGGTTATTTTGGAAAACATACTAGGATTTATAGCTCACCCCATTCTTTTATTAATGTAAGTTTCTAGGAAATGAAAAATAGTATGATCAATTGGGAAATTTAAAAACATGTTAAAAATGTAAATATTATTGAAATAAGTGATATTCTATATTATTAAATTTATTACTTATGTTATTTCTAATGATACTAGACTTATGATTCTGAGAAATTATAAAATTTTATTTTATAAGTGTAATTAAATGTATTTATTTACAATAACATATCGAGAAGTGTGTTTTCTGGTCTGACTATTTGAATAGAGAGTAGAGTTTATTTATTTTTGAAAGTTATTACGCATGACCATATATGTAGCCTTAAGTAATGTCATGTCCAGAGTAACCATTCATAAATCCCGATCAGGAGCTCTTTATCCCAGTCATGCCTCCTCATACACAAGATGCCACCGAAAAGTGGAGAGGGTATGATAATATCTTATTGTGAGATTATTCCATTAATATTATCACATATAATAATAGGTATATAACAGAACCATAAAGATAAGAATATAATGTTAATGTTTCAAATATGGATTTTAAATAGAATGAAATTATAGTCAATATCATACACTATTAAAAAACTAAATGAGCATAGACATGATGATACAGAAATTCCATACATATGGGAAGGATCTCCCAAGGGGGAGATCATATATAAAATAGAGTAAAAAAATTAAGGTCATTGATATGATTAATTGAACTCATCTTGAAAGTACCTCTTTATCCCCCACCAAGTTCTTTTAGCTCGCTCACCTATACCTGGACCGTTTCCTTGACCTACACACCAAACATCAATCTAGACGTCCACCTAGGGGAAAATATAGAGTGTGAGCATTAAACATTGTAGGACACCACAAACTCTATCCCAAATATATGTAGGATAACATTCTATTACAGGTATAACTTTTAATGAAAGTCGTATACGTCACTTATATCACACATGTCATACCATCGAGTTATTTTTATCCTTTTGGGAAATTTTACTTATCTAAACCACTTCTAATGTATTGTTCTAGATTTTTAACAAATACTATCTTATTATAAAGGTTGATCCACAATAATGTTGTTTCCCCTTTAGTGGGAAAGTGTTTCCAAAGTTGGTTAGTAAGTGATTTCCAACAAAAATATGATAAGGTAAGCTTTGGTATAACCTCATTCAACCTACATTCAGGTGTAATGAAATCTTATATAATGATATTCTGAGGTATATCCATATGATACAATGTTATAATAGAGTATTAACAAAATATATATGATAATATATCATATATCCATGATATACTTGGTTAGAATTGTATCTGACTATACAAAGTAATAATCAACTGAATACTTGGTCTTCTTGGATCAAAAAATATCTATTCCTATAATAAACTAGATACTTTGATATTATAGGACCTATCCCATCCAATTTTAATATATAATAAGATAAAATATATCTTTGATCAAATTACAAATGTTACAGGGATATATTGATCATTATAGGCCTAGGAAGAGCCTCAAAGTCCTATGGAGTAGGAGAATCTTTATTTGGCTATAGAATAACCTTGCATCATCTAAAAAATACCCCAAATAGTGATTAAATACACATATCTATCCTATTAGTACTGAATGAGGTATCATTTTTTCAGTAATGTGTTTGGATAATAATCATAATCAATTGACAACTCTTTATGTAGACTTAACCCTCAAATAATAACCCTTCATGCCTCATTCTTAAGATATCATGATATATATATATCTCTTATACCTTTTTAATTATAAATTGTGTGACTAATAACATCATGAAAAATATCCACTTGGCAGGGTATGACCATCCATGGCCTAACCCATCAATCCCAGAAACACCTCTCTAGTGATTTAGTCACCTAGACTATTACTCATAGTCATTATGACCAAATCCATAGATAAAATCTATCATTATCTAAAAAATATGATTCTATATAATCAACAGTCCATCACACATAATTTTATTATCTCACCATTATTTTTTAACATTAGTTCTTATCAATTTCAAAAACCACTTAACATAATGTGACTTATCCAATAATGATCAATAAAAAATCATATCATTCATAAACCCCCGTAGTGAACTGCTCTCTATGTGGATAAACAACTCATATACCCTTAGTATAATATGAATTAGAGTCTATATAGGCCTTGTAATTTTTTTTCTATAATCTCACTTCTAACCCATAGGTTACCACTCATAGTTAACCTAATCCCAATAAGGTTTTTGAAGAAACCCATTACTTGACACACCCATATATCATCTCCATTAGTTTAATTCCATATTCCATTTTCTCAAACCGCCCTTGTTCACTGAAGTCATCTATCAGGAATAAACACTCTCAGTTGGGTTCCCCAACAGTTCTATCCATGTTTTTGACTTCACTAGAGTTATAAAGAAGCACAATTTTTTAGGAAACATACATGTGATCACTACCACATCTCTAATAGTTCATACTTATTTAAATTTATCATTATGTGGCCCATAAACTCTCACAAAGGCTAGTCACACTAGATCACAATAACTTTTACAACATATAAAAATGAAATTAAATAAAAAAGTTGTAAAACCATGGACCACACACCACAAATTCATGAATTTATACCATTTTTTCAATACTCACCCAACTTGTCTAAACATACTCAATCATAATCATTGTTAGTGAGTTATAATCTGAACACAAATTTCCATAATTACACAATTCATTAAATTTTGGACAATATCCCATAATAGGTATAAATTGGGTAAAACTCACTACAAATCATAATTGTATCAAAACCATATTCAATTGAGTCCACATGACTCCTAAAATAAACTCAAGTAAATTATGTATAAAATTCCAATTAATAATCCCAAAATACTCATTATTCAATGCAATTATTTATGAAAACCAAAGATAAAATCATTAGTACATGACCCTAAAATAAAATGGTTAGTGACAAGTTGATTTTATCCTTATTTGACATCCTCTAACCTATACCCCTATATACCCCATCATTTTATGCGATCACCCAGGGATTTGGAATAATTTAACATTAGTTATTTGTATGAACCACACCAAAATTTAGAATAATGATAAAGAAGTGTAAATAAAAAAGTATAATATGTGTTTAGATTGAATAAGTCTGAGTAAAACCTCTAATTCATCCTCTAATATAATGTGGGACAAAAAGGGATCAGTGGGGAGTTACTAAGGTGTGGAGGGGCGATAAATTCATAACCCCTAAATTCTTATTTAGATATAAGAAGAAATGTTATAACTATAAAAACATAGTTCTTACCTTATTAAAAAAAGCCTCATCTAATTACCCATTGGCCCTACATTGATCTCCTGATATACCACTAAGTACTTGAGTTCAACCCACTAATCACTTGATGAAGAAACTAGGAGGATAACCTGACTTGTTTTCAAAAACATTTACCCTATAATATCCTACTAGGTATCCTGTTACTCCACCAACCATCATCCAATTTCATTTCAATTACCAAATAAAAAAATAAACTTAGTAATTTTATACCTTTATTTTCACCTCAAAATCAACCATTTAAACATCTTATAATAATCCAATACATCTTATTTTTAATCTAAATTAAATATTTAATATTAAACTCATCTCTAATTTCATAATTTTCAGTATTTTGTTATTCTAATGAAACATGATTTTTTTAGTCATTATAAAATCCTCACTATTAAATTTGTTGTTCTTGAGAAGTGTAATGGTGTATCAAATATTAACCATGACAGTGAATAAGATACAATTAATTATAATTATCTACATATATCGCACTAGTTATCGGTGTACTATCAAGGTACCTGAAGAAGATTTTTTTTAATATTTGGATGGATCTTATTCTAGTCCATTATATATAATTGCCATCCCAAAAACAAATCACACATGTTAAATATAATATAATTACAATAATTTTCATGAAGAAACTTCTAGTTGACTCTATATCAGACCAAAATTACCCAAAAAATCAATATCCCATACATTAAGAAGCTAACTAAATTTTATAAATTGAATAAAATTTCTCAATCATAGAGATATTCATATATAATCTAATTTCAAATTTCATAATTTAATGGTTGATATCTCTAGTATTTGTGAGATCACTATTTTATAAAATATTTACCCAAGCATTGTTAGATCACATGAACCTAAAACTAATATTCTATGACCTAAGAATACATCATTGAATAAATAATCTCTTTATAGTTTATATCACCATTTTCTTCTATGTATATCTATATTATGTAATCTCAAACGCTATATTATTCATTTATCCAAATTTCAAGCCTATCAAACACTAAACATACCGACTCTTCCTAAACAAAATAAAATGAAACATGTATCTAGTTTCCATCCAAAAACCAAAAATACCATTGGTTTAGGTTATCTAGGAAATTTATCCCTCATATTCACCACCAATCACCCAAAATAAGGGTCATTCCCATAATCATCTAATTACATACACCCTACTATAATATTTCTTTTATCTCCGATCAATGTACAACATCCAACTTAGTGACCTCATCAATTCAATACTATTCACTCATTATCTATGAATTTTCTATAAAAAAACACGCCGCAAGGTTTTGTCAAAGCTTAAGTATATTATAATTCATTTTTACCACCATTTTATAAAATCACTTATAATCCATCACCATCCACCCACATTCTCATATACATATTTTATGGTTAACATCCTCACTCTCTACTATGAAACTCTAACATTTCTACAAGTTACAAACTTAATAAGACCATGACAGAAGTGATGGATACATAATTTCATAATTCTACTAGTACCAAACTCAACAGATTTGTGTTAGTCTTTATATTCAACAATAATTACACTAATACACTTCTTTTATTAGTGTTTAATAAATTTCTATCAGTAGTTTCACTATCAATTATATTCATCAGGTGGTCACATCTCATCACCCTTATGAACTATCTATCATGGTTATACTATGAACCCCATAAACCCTTGGTAAATTCACAACCTCACTGTAATGATATCATTACTCACATTTATTACATGTTATTCCATTGGTTCAAATTATTAAATTCACATTCAACCGTACCCATATAAATTTATATACTTTCTCACAATCAAAAGAACATTAAAGATTTAACCCCCTCATAAAATTCTTATCCAAAAGTATATATCAAACCTTTTTATAGGACATACCATACCCAATCATAACAAACGTGTTATCAGCCATCATGTCTCACCAAAAACCCCTCACATTGTTCAATATATTTAGGAAATATTTTTGAGTATATGTCTCTACCTTGATCACATCACGAGGAGGATATTGAATATTGTATCACTAGTTTATCTCCTATGCTACTAAAGGTTGATCTTCCCACACTGATCACTAAGCTAACAATCTCCAGATTGAGATTTGGTCCTACTAAGCCATATACCATATTTTTGGTGTAAAAACAAGCTCTGTTTCTCTTATGAAAAGAGATATTTCATTGAAGCAACCTTATAATGGTTCATATCTATTATTGATATCTAGAGAATATTTTATAGAAGTGGGTGTGATCTCCCATTATACCATATTATACGACCCAACTAATACTTCCATGAGTTATATTCCAATTATAATAATACGATGTGTAGAATTAACTAACCATGAATCCCAATAATGTCAATCACATCTCTCATAAAGTTCTCCCTATGTTTTCATTTATATTAAATTATAAGGAAATCCATATTTATAAGGTATTAACCCAATCAACCAACACCCATGTTTCATTCCCATCACAAAAAACATCTACCCAAGCTCAACACATCTCAAGGAAAATATAATCTAGGATAAATCTCCTCTCTCAAGTTAGCATCACCTATCATAAACCATATTGAACTAGTATAGTAAAAGTAACCCATTACATTAATAACACACTCCAATTATGCCACTTGAGTCCAACCTCATCATCACTTGGAAATTTTATCTTATATATTGTCTATACACCTGATTTAGGTTATAATTATTGAAGAAACTTTGATGCTTTTATACTCAATAGCTCAAGAAAATTCCACATGATGATACACTCATAATAAGGATATCCTATAAATATATTATCCTAATACCATTACTATCCATTTTAAGGTTTTATTAATCAATTCCATATATATATATATATATTACATAACTTTCAAGTGCATAAATTTTTTGAATTCATCATTATCATTTTGAGTTCCATAAAAAGTTATATGAGAAATCATTGAATGATTTATTTTCTATGTTTTAAGTAACTAAACCCATTTCGGAAAACCCTTTTTATCAATCACACATAAGAATTCCAATTCCAAGTAAACCAATAAACAATGTATGATACATTTCATTATTCAACTTTATAACTCAATCCAAAATTAAAAGAATAAATTGTGACTCGTAAATATGAGGCATGATCAAATAAACTCAAATAGAATAATTAAAATAAATAAAAATAAAATAAAATCCACAGTAACTTGGATTTTTTCTTATCTAGGTGTTGGACATGAATAAATATGTCTTCTATTGAATGTTTTGATCGATTAAAGATCTATCTATGATTCCCTAAATAAAAAAAATAAAAAAAAATTATACAATTTTATGACATCTTAACTTATGTAACCATCAATATGGGAGGAGTATGATTGATACATACCTTAGGAACACCTCACTTATTCCTAAGTTTACCAACTAAAGTGGAGGGTCTTATAATAACTAATGGAGATATTATAATCTCAGTATCGTCAAATTAAAAAATGGTAAATAATGAAATCATTTATAAGAAAACATAACATCCTATTATCACATGTGGACTGACATTTGAATGAAACTATATTAAACATTAAGCACCACGAAATAATAATATTTCTCTTTTTTTATTATGTTATCATTTGATTCCTTTAATAATAATTTTTTTTTTCAATTAAAAACAATTTTTAAATAGTTTGAACAATGATTCAAATTGGTCTAATAAATTGAAAAATGGAAACATAATTAATAAGTGAAAAATTAATTTTTTGATTGATTTATGTTGTTCAGTATAAAAATGACGATTTAATAATGAATTTATGGATATTTCGAATAACGTTTCCTACTATTATGGTAATGTAATGTTTTTATTGTTTTTGGTAGGGGGAGAGATTTCAATATGGTATTTTGATGATATGGTGTGAGGTATATTCAGTTAGTTATATTTACCATTAGTAGGGAATTGTAGTTTCCCAATGATATAGAATGGTGTTAAACTAATGAAATATTTTAAATATAAAATGGTAATGGGTAATGATGAATAAATTCTTTATTAAATAATATTAATTAGTATAGTCTAGATATTATGTAGTAAATAGATGAGAATATAGAATGTGGGCTATGTGAATGTGGATCATATGAATTAACAAATATGTGAATTAATATATCCTATTAAGATAAATTTTTTGATAAATTATTAATATATAATTAGTACTGAATTATAAAATTTGAAGATTTTAGTGGCTATATTGTGTTTATATTGTTGGTCATTATATGTTTATAGGTTCCAATGATAATTACTATTATGGGGTAGTGATGGTGTTTTGATGGGCTATGGTTCTAGATGGTCTTTGATAAGTAAATTTCTAATTGTTTTGGATTGTACACTATTATATTATATAATTATTTTTTATTTATTATGAAACATTACCATATTTACGTAACCTGACCAAGACAATATAAGGTTTTGGGTCTAAGGTGAACCCTCAATATATATGATGTGTTTGATATGAATAGATACCTACTCCCACTCTCTCCTTTAATATAAAAGTGTTGTTATGTGGTGATATAATTGGTAGTGATTATAATGTGTTGTGTAATTGGTTGCGGTATACATATGTGGTATATGTTATATAGTTGTAAATATGTTATCCATTATGAAAATGTTGACTATGGGTGCATTATGTGGTCATGGGAAGAGATAAAAGTTCTAGGATGTTTACCATTCGAATATGAAGAGGACTAGATTATTAAATAAGTGAGTGAAATGGCATTTTTCATAAATTTTCATTTTTACTATTTTATACTTTTATATAGATTCGATGAGTTTTCCTTTGGTGATATAGAGTATTGTTATACTTAGATAGGTAATGAGCTGATTTCACTAATTTTTTATCGAGTCTTTATTGAGATTATTTATCATTTCCATGATATTTTCTAGTGATAATCCTAAGTAATATACCAATATTATCATCTAAAGTTCTATAAAACATTTTTATAGATTTTTATGATAACTTTAGTGAACAATTTGGACATTACTAGCTAATTCTATGATTTTCAATGGAATGTTGTGGAGTCCCTAGCTTAAGAACTATTTTTTTCATATTATTTTCATTAGATTCATTGCATCTATATGAAATTTCATGCATATTACATTATATTTGATATTGTGGTTTTATTTACTTCAAAAAGTTGGCATTTATTAGTGGATGATATTATTTTCATAGGACAAAAGTGCATAATTCCAAACATGTTTCATATTTATACACTAAGAGACATTTTTATCATATAACATATTGAAGGTGGTATTTGGGGGTCACTCATATATTCATTGTTATCCCATGAAGCATTTTATTGGGGATAAATCAAAACTTATGAGTATAAATTCTTTAGTTGAATGTTATATTAGAGTTTATAGTTAGGAATAAGCAATGATGTTTTAAATTGGGTTACAATTCATTTTTGTTTGGGGTAATTTGATTATGGGATGAGAATTGGTATCCATTGGCTATTATCTTGTTGGAATCTATTTGTAGGTAATTCTGATGAGTCATAGGTGATGTGGGAGTGGTTTAATATCTAGTTAAAAATTTAGTTCGTATCATCGATGAAAATGGTGACATAATGATATGAGTTTCTCTCCATCTAAAAAAATAAAATTTGGTTTTAGGATGTTTTTTATTTATTTTTATAAACCTATTACACTATTCTCATGAAATTATTCATGATTTTCATGTGAGGATACAACATTTTGATGAATATCTATGTTCAAATAACCATTATCAGTTCACATTATTTTACATTTCTAAAGAATAGTGTGGAACTAATAAATGTAAAAGTGATTTAGAAGACATTTTCATGAAAGTATTATCTTAATAAAGAGACTCATTATAACTTCTTAAAGGGTGGATATATGGATAATTACTCTTATTTATTGGATTAATTTAGGTTTCAACCAACAAATAATCCCCCTCATCCCTTCATTTTTTATTTCATTAATGATAATAGTTCTAGAGATTCTACAGAAAGCTCTATAATATTTTAAAACATTAATATTTTAAATAAAAATAATCAATATTGGTGTATAACCTTTTTTATAAGTCATCATGGTTTTAGTGGCGTAGTAGTAGATAGACCCAGATAACACAAGTAGTAGTTACTTCCTTGAAATTATCAAAAATAGAATTCTACTTATACTTTTAGATCATCGATGGGTGAAAAATCATGTAGAGTAAAGATATAATATATTCCTCATACTCAGGTACCATGGGTAAATCATTTATATGGTGGTGTACATCATTAGTAATGGAGTGTAAAAGGTGAAAAATATAACTAATTACATGATACAGAGTTAACAATTCCCATAAGTCTCATGATCCGTTGAGCTAAATGTTTTCCCAATTATACATTGTATTATGATTTGATTGATAGTTGAGCTTTAAAAAACTTCATTTCCCATTATTTAGTTATATAATTAGGGATTAGGGATGAAATATTTCCTTTTACCCTGGTGATAACAACCCCAGTTGAAGTTCATTTGAGAATGATGGAGGTATATCAGGGGTTTGAGTTGATGATATGAACTCATCAATTAATTAGATAAATTTAATTATTATATATAAAAATATATGATGTTTTTTCTCAATATGTATTGGTTGTATGAAATATAGGATATCATTGATTTTCATTAGATATGGCTTGTTTTATTTGGAAAAAATGGTTCACATGTGAGGTTTACAAGAGAAAAATATCATCAAATGGATTGTAAATGCACTGATAATATTTCATCATAGTTAGAAGTATTAATTTTTTATTTAACGTGGGTACAAACAAAAGTATTTTTAAGATATTTCAAGGAATTATCTAATATATTTCTTGTAGAGGCTATAACATTATACCTATGTCATAAAATCAAGTATGGGAAAGAGTTATGTTTTGGTGTCTCTCTAATTTCTATAACTAATTATAGAATGGTTCCTTTAGAGCTATATGATTTATGTATTCAGGTTAATGATATATTATATAAATTATTCATTTGACATCAAATATCTCGTTGGGGAGCTCTTATGTTGTTTCTGAAGATAGAGGAGAGTATTCTATAGTTATGTATAAACTATTAAAATTTGAACTAGGTGTCAATGAAGAAATTTTATCTCCTCCGAATGATTGAGGAATTATTTTATCAGTTGATGATATATTATTTTTATTAAATAATTTATTTTCTATATATATATTTAAAAAAAATTAGAATAAGGATAAAATCTTAAATACCACCATTATATGACACTATGAACACTTAGTATTTAGTGGTGACCTTTGGATTCTAAAATTCAGTATCTATTTTCATGGGATTGATGAAATTTGTGTTTTATTAATTCATATATATATTCCTGTTTATTAAATACCAATCCATGTTAGACTTACTATATCTAATTCATGTAATAGACATGAACATATACACAGCCCATACACAATAGGTTTTAGACTAGTATTGAGGGTCTATTGACACCGTTGGGAGACTATAACCTCTATCATATAACCATAAATAATAGTGAAGAAAAACATAAATCATTATCCTCAATTAATAGAATAATATATATCTCATATCTTCGATACAACAATAATAAAACAATACTTTCAATAACAAAATGGGAACCACTGTAATGTCATACATGTAATAAATCAAGAGTAATATCACTTGATAGAATGATAAAATAAAAAAACTTAATAAAAATAAACTAAATTATATAGAGTACTATAAGATTTATTCCTGATCCCTTTAGTTATATCCCTTAATCTAACCATTCACCCTAGCACAACTATTGACTATATGCGCCATTCCCTTACTCGAATAACTGATCATGAATCCTTTATTCCCACTTACATACACACGGTGGGTGTAAGAAAAATAATATGTAGTCCAACACTAAAATATCCCCTAAGTAACTCTATAAACACTTATAATAATTAAAAATATCTTGTAATAACAAAAAAAAATCATAAGAATAACATTTGTCATATCATGAAATTCTGAATATCCATTATGGAGAATGAACATACCAAATTTAACCAATGCTATAGTTGGATTTGTATTCCCATATTCTAATAAAAAGAGAGAATTAAAATGTTATCACCTATAACAATATAACATAGGTAATCAAAGTAACTGCACCAAATATGAGTTTTGGTGAACATGTCATCAACACTTGATATAAGAATGGTGAATAGTTATCACAATACACATAAAATAACAAGGTGAATAAATATTCATCACTAAATAAATGTGTATGGGTGAATGTTTCATCACCAATGGTAAATTAATAATGTTGAATGGTATATGAAATTAAAAATCAATAAATGTGAACTATTAATTGATATAATTAATATGAATGTTAATGAACCATAACCAAAATCAATAATGAAGTGAATAAGTCATGTAACATACCAAGTTTTTATGATTTTTTGAAGAAATTAAATTTCATTGATGTATTTGATTTCATAATACACCATTTTTTTATTTCATTATATGATACACTTAGTTATTTTTTCACTACACACAACACAAGCTTAGCTTGTGTTTCATGCAACTTTGGGTTTCTACGAAAAGATATTTTTTTTTTATAATTATTTAAATAAGAAAATTATAACCTAGATATTAAACTTATTAATTTGAATAGTAATATATATTTTTTAAAAATTATTTATAATGGTTTTATATAAATAAATCATACTGATAATGAAATATATAATTTTCAATAAAATTTATATCTTTTGAAAATACTATTTTTTTGATAGAACTTTTTTTAATGTCATTTTATGACCAATCATAAAAGTAATTCATGGAAATTTTTGATCTCGAATTTAATAAAATAAATTTTATTTTTTAATTCATAATTTTAAAATTATATTAAGGTGATGTTTTTGGATTTTTCTAAAATGTTTCATTTTTTTGATGACTATTGAAAAATACTAAATTTTATTTGAAAAGTGACTTTTTTTAATTTATTTATATAGTTAAATTATACATTTATTTGTTTTTAAAGAATATTTATATATATTATACACTTAATAATACAATTTTGTTAATTGAATTTAATTTCATTTTGAAAATTTATATAAAAACAATTAAAACACTTGAACATTTTTAACTTTTAAAACCCGTTTTTAGTCCCCTCTACGTAACTCATTTTAAATTTATTTTTTCAAATAATGTGAATTTGATTTTTGAAAATGGATTATATATTTTTAATTAATTAAATTTATATTTAATAATAAGGGCAGTTTTTTTTAACAAATGTTTTTTTGAAAAATTTGAAATTAAAGATGACAATTACGAGAAAAACTATTTTACAAAGGGACAAAAATTTAAAATTAAGGGAATAAATGACCTATATACATGTTCAAAACCAATTTAATGGACATATATCGACCATATACCCAATTATATAAAATATGGTTCATTATTTTAAGTACATTATGCACATGATACCTCCCAATATAGTTTACTTTTTGGTATTAACAAGTTTTCCATTCACCTCCCTTATAAAAGGCCACAACCTCTCCCCCACTCTTCACACCTCTCAAGACATTTTTAATATCCAATACCTACCAAAATATATTATCAAAATCAATTAAATTATCCTATAGGCACTAATTTTGGTATAAATCCATCCAATAAAGGCCTTTTCTAGAAACTAAAAGGAGATACCCAAAGAAGAAATAACGTCCATCAACAAACATTTTTATTTTGTTTCTTCCTCAAACACCTTAAATTATTTTAATATAATTATTATATAATAACCATAGTATCATATATATAATTATTTTTTGTTATGATAATATTATTATATAAAACCACACACACATCCATCACATGGTTTACAAATTCATCATTCATGTGTATGTCAAACTACCACCTCACGAACCGATGTCTTTCATTTTTTCCATTACCACTTTAAAAGTTTGGGAATAATGATAGTAAATATATATATATATATATATATATATATATATATGATATTTATTATGTATTTATTATTATTTTATTATTATATTATGAAAAAATTCATTCACTCAATTTTGTGGGAATATGATAACTTCGTTCACGTTTATGACGGAGTACTGCCTCACAAAGTGATCTGAATCATTCATGATATATATGGAATGTAATAAGGATGAGTTTAATAAAAATATGTGATATAAATTACATAATAATTCTAATTTAATGATAGTATATATATATATCAATTACTTTTATTTTGTTAAAAATGATATGACTATTGAAACATCATTTATGCGCAAGTGTGACCTACCATAACCATAAATATTGTATTTAATTTCCTATAACTATATTTTATGGATTAATATAAATTATTATATACCAAATACTATTATAGTTATATCATAGTTATCATTCAGAAGGTGATTAAATCTTGATCAATGTAAGAGGACCAATAATTAATGGTAAAATATTTAAGAAAAACAAAGCAGTTAGTACTAGAGACAAAAAATTAACATAATATTATTAATAAATGGGTAATATAAAGTCAAAAGTAAATTGTATGTTTTATTATATATAATTAAATTGTTCTGTGATAGATTTATAATAAAATTATATTTATTTTACAGGAGTATTGAACGAGTGCAATGAGATTCAAGACACAAGGTAAGGGATCTTCATCTCACTTTTTTTTCAATGGGACACAAGTAATGTTCACTACCTATTTCTTGTATATGGTGTATAAAATTACTATGGATAAATTTTTTGATTCTTGTAAAAATAATTATTAGGTTTTACATATTCATTTTAGGATATCTCATTCATTTGTTTGACTACAAAAAACAATACTACAACGGTAAGGGGATTTTTTTTCAATTTTCCTTATTTGTGGTGTATGTTATGTTATACACCTATATTCAGTCTAAATGTGAATTTATAGAACCTTTTACACGTAATACCAATTATTTTTATTATGATGTAATTTTAAGTTTTATTTTATGTTATTACTGCTTTGAGTTTATGACTCAATGTTACTATAGTTGTAAGAGTTTATTGATATAATTTAATTGTTTATTTGGATTATTTATAATTATGCTTACATAAATGAAATATTATGATAATTCTATTAATAATTCTGATTAATTTTATTCTCCTATGGTTATTCATGATATCTTAAAGTAATGGTTTCATTTTCTACTCATTGATACTAATGATAATTAAGAAAATGTTTTTATGATAATCCTACTGTATTCCTCTCGTTTGTTGAAAATCTATTTTCATTCAGTACCTTGTTTCCTAAAAATATTTTCAAAAGTGTTTTTAACCTTTCCAAAATGATTTACTATTTTTTTTCAACTTATTTTTATTTAAAAAAAATTAAAAGGAATCTTCAGGTTTTTTATGGTCAAGGCACCTTTCTTAAATTTTTACAATTCAAAAGAAATATTCATTTGACATATACTATATTTACAAATTTACCCACCATCGTAACCTTCATTTCACTGATTCTTCATTTTAAATTTTAAAATTTTATTTTATAAACAAAATATTTTTCCTAATATTATGTAATACTTTTTTAAATGTTCTTTTGAAAGATAATGGTTTTCAAAAAAAATTATGTTTAATAAAATGTCTTCAAAGAGGAAAGGTTATTTTCATCATGAAAAGTTTTAAGTGATATTTCAGAATAATTTTACATATAATATTAAATGAATTGGTGTTACATATTTGTTACTAGAGATATTATCCAAGGTTACGATTCATATTCATTATATGAATGTTTTATGTTTCGATGTAACACTTTTTATGAAATCCATTTCTCTTCCATGGGTTATATAATTATGAAACTTGCTTCTTTTCATGGGTAATGATATGATTATGAGACCTATCACATTTCTATAGGTTGATATATGGTGAAATTTTTATGATACCCATTTCATTTTTTGAGTTATAATGTAATGAATATATATGATCTTGTAGAACACATATTTATGATTTCATTATGATATAGGTGGGACCTATATCTCCCTATAATTCATTGGGTTTGTATTTATATCTCCTGAGATAATCAAAACAGGAACGAGAAGTAATATAATTTTAGTAATACAGGGCTAGAATAGGATGTGAACTCACTTTAGTAATACATGGTTGGAATGGTGTGGGAACTTTGTTCAATAAAGGTCTTTATCTACTATAATTGTCTTGGTAATGAGACTTCACTAATACGGAAATGATATTCTATAATTATGTGTACTCCAAAAATTCCATGTATTATGCTCTCATGTATCATTTCATGATTTACTTATGATTCATTACTTATAAACTTCTAAACATTATGAAATGACTCAAAATTATGTTCTTTATGTAGGATATGATGTTATAATGTTATTATCATGTTCTCATACTTTTATGTTCATGATTATATTTATGTATCTTAATTACTTACCCCTACTGATCATCGAAGATCACCATTTATTATGTTTTATTTCCCTAGGTTATGAAGATATGTATTGTGTTTTAATATATCTAAGAAAGGTTATAGTCATGGAGACTCTAGTGGGATATAATTTAGTTTTATTATGGAATAGTGTTTTTGTTTCCATGTTTCCAAAGGAACTATCCTAACATGTTATTTGTTTATATGGTTGTCTAACGTAATGAATATTATCCAAAAATATCCATGTACATTAAAACAAAGTTGATAAAATTTATATTAGAGTCATTTTTGAGTTAAAATTTGGAAAATAGGATTATAAAACTATAGTGATATTCCTAAAGACACGTCTAAGGATAAGTCTATGGATGATTCACTATTGCGGAAAATATTCTCTAATTCCGGTAAATGATAGGGTGTGTGGTTTCAAATAAATACATACCAGTCTAGATACTACTTGTGGATTTGGTTCTAGAATATTTGTACCTAGGATAAATAGACATGAAAGCACCATACTGAGATAGACACATCTGATAACTGCTGCATGAAAACATGCCTTGCTGCACACCTGATTTAACAATCTCAGGGGATATGCTTTGTAAATTTACAAAATCATTGCAAACCATAATGAAGTATTTAAATAGAATATTACTATGAATAAACTAGGATAAAGATAATGGGTGGTATATTAAATATGGGGTCATAATTTAGTCATCATATAAGTGAATTCCTTGATTATGTGGTTTCCCACTATGATTATTTTTTCTTACATTATGATTTTTGGTTTTCTCCAATGGATAGAGCATGAAGGAACTGTATTAATTTTGAGTGAATTAGACAAAAAATTATTTTAATCTTGATAATACCAATGTTATGGGAGATGGAATGTATAATCTTAGGGCTATATTCAAATAACATTACAAGGAATTGAATAATACTTGATTTTCAAATAAAGAAATGAGGTAAAAATATTCTATTATGTCCATAATGAGGAAACATCGACCTAATTTCAAAGGGTACTCTGATCCACTAGTTTTTGAAAAATGGATCAGTGTGAATAAAAAGATATTTTACATTCCCTAATTTTGAAAACATGAAAAAGTCATTTTGGTTGTCTACTATTTGGAAAGTAAAGCAGATCAATGGCGGACTATTATCCAAAATATAAAGAAAAAAATGATATTGACTCCATGGATTTAAATGAGTTAAAGAACTTATTTTTAAATAATTAAATCACTCAAATTCTTTATACGAAGATGGAGAAATAGTTCCTTGAGTTAAATCAAAAGGATGGTGATTCTATTGGTGCCTGTGAGGCTAATTTTACCAAACTTTAAAAGTATAATTTTAGTATTATCATCTAACCTGAATGTATGGAAGATTGATTGTTTATTCTCATAAAACCATGTCTCCAAAGGAAGTTATCCATAAAATACATCAGTAGATATGAATTTGTTATCCTATGTGAAATAAAGGTGGAAAGGGAGGATTGAATTATGAATCAATCTCATGGTTTTTAAAAGAATTAGAAGATGGATTTTTAAGGACAATATAAGAACTATGGAGTGAAGAATATGAGATTTCATTTATGATCTTAGTGTGGGAAGCGTCATATAAGTTATTTATTTGGTGGGGATAATAAAGTTTTATGTGTGGGAGGGAGGGTAATTGGTAAATTGATCTCTAAAGTGATGAAAGGAAGCTAGGTACTGATGAGAATTGAGATAAAGCTACACAGAATGAAAAACTCACACATTAGTGATTCAAGTGTAAGGAGAATGGGAATTATGATAACTAGTGCTCAAAATTGAGGGTAAATGATTATAATCCATGTCGATAACCTATCAAGTAGAGGAAAAAAGAGAAATCTCTTGTGATCACTATTTCTGATGAAGGGTGCCATAAAAACGTGATGAAAAGACCACTTATTATCCACTATAGAACTACTAATGTCTTATTTAGCTATGGAACTGACCATTCTTTCATATATAAATAATTTTAGAAGGGCATAAAAATTCCAACCAAATTATTAGCTCTGGAATTATCCATAAAAACTGATAAAAATATTATTATATCTTTTCAATTCTATAATTCCTCTCTGATAGGCATTTTGGGAATGTTCTTCATCTAGATCTTTTCATTATACATATGGTTGAATTTTATGTCAGCATAGGCATAGATAGGATTTATCTACATAAATACCGGATATTTTATAGGCGAATGGAGATTAAATTATATATTTCAAAGAAATATCTGACCATATATCAATGTGATGATAATAATTAACTTCTTCTAGTGATTACATCTAGTGTATGGGTCATAATTCCAATTCAGAAGGTGTGTTTATCTACAATGGTTAGTGAGAAACTCCACATCATGGATATTCTAAATGTTTAGTATTTTGAGATGTATTTTTGGATGGGATTTCTATCCTTCCACAATAAATGTTGTTGTGTTCTCAATAGACCCCATACCAATTACCACACCAATTTCAAAGACTTTCTATAGATTTGTCCCAATTGAGTTGTAGGAATTGAATAGTAAACACCACGAAAACCTTGATAAGGGATTCATTCAGCCATGTGTGTCACCTTACAGTGAACCATTTGTTTTTGTAAAATAGAATGATGGATCAATGGGATTTTGCATTAATTATCAAGAACTAAACAAGATCACAATTAAGAACAAGCATCCTCTTCCCCGTATTGATTGTATGATTGATCAATTATGGGCAGACTAATAATTTTCCAAGATTTACCTTCATTATTTATATCACTAATTGAAGTTCAAGAATGGGGATATACCCATGATGATATTTTGTACAAGTTACGAACACTATGAACATATTTTTATTCCTTTCAACCTTACTAATGTCCTTGTTATCTTTATGGATTTGATGAATATGGTCTATACATATTACCTTGATAAGTTTTTAGTACTCTTTATATATGATATTATTATCTACTCAATGGGAAAGGAAGAGAATGAAGAACAATTGAAAATTATACCAAAGACACTAAGAAGGAGAAACTGTATGAAAATTTTCAATGTGTGATTTTTGGATGTAAAAGGTTTAATTTTAGGGTCATATAATCTGAATAGAGGGTATATCATTAGATTCATCATAGAAAGAGGGTATTGAATGTTTGACCAGACCTATCACGATGACTGATATTTTATTGTTTTCTTGGTTTAGATGTATTTTATCGATGTTTTTTTGGATAATTTATCATTACTATATAATCATCTAACCATGTTAACTTGGAAGAGAAAAAACATCCATTAGATAAATGAATGTGAGGAAAATTTTAAGGAACTAAAGAGGAGGTAGTCGGCGCACCTATTATTACACTACCCTATAGTAGAGAAGGGTTTTCAATCTATAGTGATTCATCAAAAAAGTTATTGTAATGTTTTATTAAATAGAACAACATGGTTAGTGTTTATGACTCATGAAAATTGAAGATTCATGAGAAAAATTACCCAAATAATGAATTGGAGTTAGCTACAGTAACCTTTTCATTGATGATATAAAGGAATTATATTTTCATTGAAACTTGTGATAGATATAACAATAATAATATTTTAAATATATATTTACATAGAAGGAGCTGAACATGAACCAGAGAAGATGGTTAGAGCTAATAAAATATTATGACATCTCAATTAATTACTACCTTGGTAAAGTGAACAAGGTGGCTGATTCTTTGAGTCAAAAGGATCATCCAAGCTTATCCATGTTGAGGATAAAAAATGATCCAATAGTTTTGGAATTGAAAAGGATAGAAATGGAAATACTAATAGAATAGGAATAATATTATCTTCCTCAATTGATTGTTCAACAATCAATCCAAGTCCAAATTAAAGAGGCACTAAAGGAAGATGTAGTGCTACAAAAGAAGGTTGAAGATATTTTTGAATTTAACCTTGGTCATGATAGAATGATACGTTTAAAGAATCATGTATGGAATTTTCAATACTATATTTATGGAAGGATCTGTTAGAGGAAGCTCATAAATTTTCATTATCTTTTCATATTGGAAGTATAAAGATGTAAAGATATTTGAAATAATACTTTTGGTGGGATGGAATGAAGAGGTATATCACAAAGTTTGTAAGTCAATGCTTGGTATGAAAAAATTTTAAGGATAAAAGACAATGGTCTAAGAGGATGTTAATTCCATTACCTATACCAGAATGGACATGGGAGAACATCACCATAGATTTTTACATCGAAATCCCCAAAACCTCTAAAGGGAATAACTCTGTGTGGGTGGTTTTTTATTTCCTTATTAGTTCATCACACTTCATCTCTATCCTATTATACTTCTATCAAGATCATATTTATAGTATATACATTAAGGAAGTGGTAAGGTTTCATGGAATAAAAAATTACATAGTGTTTGATTGGGATATAAGGTTTACCACAATTTTTTGGAGATGTCCTAAAAAATACATTGATATGCAATTGATTTTTAACACTTTTATCATCCTCATATTGATAATAAGTCTCAAAGAATAATTAAAACCCTAGAGGAAAAGTTGACATCTTGGTCTTTGGACTTGAAAGGTTGTTGGGATCAATACATTTATCTAGTTGAGTGTTCTTACAATAATAACTCTTACTCAAGAATTCATATGGCTCCCTATGAAGCCCTATATGGGAATAAGTGAAAAGCTCCAACATATGGAAATGAAGTTGGAGAATGAAAGTTGTTGGGACCTTAGTTGGATAAATAAATTGTAGATAAGGTTAGAGCCATTCAAAAACATAACAAGTTGTCTCAAAAATAGAGGAAAGTTATTTTTGATATTCACCAACATGATATAGAATGTGAAGTTCCTTATAGGGTGTTTCTTTGCATTTCTCTATGGATGAAGGATATGAGATTCGTGAAGAAAAGGAATCTAAGTGAAAGGTATATCAGTACCTTTGAAATTATTGATCATATATGAACAGTCCCCTATCACATTTTGATTCAACCAAACCTCTCTTAAGTCCACTATATATTCCATGTAACTATTATAACGAAGTACATACCTGACTCTTCACATATACTAAACTCAAATGTTGTTCCACTAGAGAAAGATACTTCTTAGGAGGAACATCCAGTTGAAATTATGGATCGTACAAAGATAGTTTTACTAAATAATACTACTAACCTACTCAAAGTATTCTAGATAAACCACCAGTTAGAGAAATCTACTTGGGAACTTATGGATATGATGAGGTATAAGTATCCTCGTTTTTTACTATTAGAGGGATGAATTTCAAGGGTAAAATTTAATTTAAAGGGGTAGAATGTAACACCCAGAGTTTTTATGAAACATTTTTGAATAAATTTAATTTAATTTATGGATTTTATTTCATGATACACTAAGTTAATATTTCATTATATGATATAAAAATTTATGCTTACTCTATAAGAAACATTTTCTTAGCTTTCATTTCACACAACACTATGTTTCTATGAAATTACATTTTATTATTATAATCATTTAAACGAGACTGTCATAACCTAGATATTAATATTTGTAATACTAATATTAAAAATAATATCTAAATATTACTTATAATATTATAATATAAATAAAATATGTTTGTAATTCAATACATAATGTTCGGTATTGTCTATATATTTTGAAAATAATGTTTTTTCAAAAGAACATAATTTTATATATTTTTATGACTAATAATAAAATTAATTTTTGAAACCTCTTGAAAAATAAATTTATAAAATAAAAATAATTTTTTAATTCGAAATTTCAAATTTATCTTAGGGTGAATTTGGGTTATTTTTTGGAAATATTTCATTTTTTGATGAATAGTGAAAAATACTGAATTTTAATCGTTTTTTTGTCTAATTTATTTATATAGATATGTAGTATTTTTATTTGATTTGAAGTATAATTAGATATATTAGACATATATTAATCAAATTTAATCCATTTTAATCAATTTCACACTAAAATTATAAATAAATACATTTCAAAATTTTGAACATTTTTAACAATAAAAACCATTTGTTTTATCCCATCGATGGGATTAATTTTAAATTAATTTCATCAATGTTTTCAATATTGTATTTGAAAAAATGGACTAAATATTTTTATTCAAAATAATTTACAATTAATAATACATCCAAATTAATTTTCAACCAAAAGGATCAGTGAAAGAAGATAAAATTAATCACGACGATTAAGAGAAAAACAAGTTTACCAAGGGACTAAACATTAATATTAAGTGAAAAATGACTTATAAAATTATACAAAGCCCATTTTCTAGATATATTTATAATATATATATATATATTCTTAAAATTTATTCATTATTGGATTCACATTATTTAAGTGATACATTCGAATAGTGTTTAAATTTTTGTATTTGCATGTTTTCCACTCACCTTTCTTATAAAAGGCCACCAAAACTACCCCTCTCTTAACACTTGTAAAGCCCTTTGGATCAGAAAATAACTACCCAAATAGATTAAAAAATTCCATAAAATCATCATATAATCCTTAATTTTGATATAAATTTAACCAAACGAGGCTTTTAATGGAAATAAAAAAGAGAAAACCGAAGAAGTGGCAACGTTCATCAACAAATGAATTAATTTTATTTATTCCTAAAAACCCGTAAAATATACCTTTTATATAATTAAAATAGTATCATATATTTAATTAGATGTTGTTATGATAATTTAATGGACTAAAACCATGCCCACTTCTATTAAATGGGTTATGAAATCATCATTACTGTGTACGTAGAATTGTTGCCTCACGAACCAATGTCATTTTTTTCCATTACCACCATTAAAGGTTGGTAATAATAATGTATATAATATTTATATATGATATATATTATATTTATGATTTATTTATTATTATTTAGTTGTCATATAAAACATAACTTCACACATTCCATTTTGTGGGAATACGATAGCTTCATTCATGTGTACGGAAGACTACCACCTCACGAACTGATGTGACTCATTCTTGCTATAAATGGAATGTATTAAGGATTATTAAAATAAAAATATGTGATATATAAGAAATAATAACTCTAATTTAATTTCAATATATATATATATATATATTACATTTCATTATTTCAATACAATAAGAAAACCGAAATAACATTCAAGCGTACGTACGGCGTACTATCTCCACTAACAATGTATTTCATTTCCAATCACTAAATTTTATGGATTATTTTAAAAAATGTATAATTAATATATATTATATTGATATCATATTTTTCATTCATTATATTTTTAAATAATGATCTATGTATCATGATTAAGAATAACAAGTTAAAACATGTATGAAAACCAAGGGATTATTACCCAAAACACAACATTAACATATAAATTTTAAAAAACATTTATTATAAAGTCATAAGTAAATGACATATTTTAGAATATATTATAATATGATCATTTTATATATTTATAATAAACTAATATTTTTTTATACTGATGGATTGGATGAGTAGTACAAGAGTCAAGAGTTAAGGCAGGGGATCTTTGTCTCGCTTTTATTTACTGTGAGACACAAGCCTTGATTACCACTTATTTCTTAGATGTGGTGTGTATAATTCCAATTTATGTATTTTATGATATATAAAACAATAATTATTTGGGATTAAAAATCCATTTTAGGATCTCTCATTCATGGGGTTTCTGGTTAAAGCATTCCCAAAGCAGTAATGGGATTTTTGTCTCGATTTTCCTTCATTGAGGTGTATGTTATGTTATGAACCTATATTATTTAATGAGGTTTCTATTAATCCCCTTTGAAATGTATTATCCAGATTTTTTATCCTCATTATATTTTAGGTTTCATTTTATGTTATTTTCTAATAGGGTTTTTGACTCAATGTTACTAAAGTGATAAGATTTTATTGTTGCAATCTTGTCGTTTATCAGGATTTTTTATGATTATGATTCCATTGATGAAATATTAGGATCCACCTATCAATAATTATTAGTAATTTTATTATTTCATTTTTAATCATGATATATTCGATAAGTGGTTCCATTTTTCTACCCTTTGGTACTAAATAAAATTAACAAAATATTTTAAAGAGAAACTTACTTTATTTCTCTCTTTGGTCAAAAATCAGTTTGAAATTCAAAACAATGTTTTCTAAAAATATTTTTAAAATAGTTTTTAACGTAATAACAATATTTTATTAAAAGCAATTTTACCCAATTTTTATATTTTAAAATAATGTTTTCGACAAAATCTTATTATCATTTTCAGATCAAGGCACATTACAAACTTTTTATACTGCGAAAGGAATATTCGTTCGATATATATGGAATGTATATATTCTCCCACCATCATAATAGTCATTTCCTTAAAATTTCATTTTCAATATTAAAATGTTATTTTTAAAAAGAAATTACTTTTCCTAATATTATAAAATTCATTTTTTTTTCAAGTGTTTTCCCAAGAAAAAGGTTTCAAAAAATTGTTTACAAAAAAAAATCAATGCAGAAATGATATTTTTTTCAAGAAATATTTTAGGTGATATTTAAAAATTATTTTCCTTCCAAGAATACATCCATTGGTGTTACTAATTTTTTAATGGGTATATTATCAAGGGTTACATTCATACTCTTTATCTAAATGGTTTATGTTTTGCTGAGACTATGTTTATAAAACACTTTTCTCTTCCACAGGTTATATTCCTATGAAACCTAATTCTTTTCATGGGTTATTTTATGATTTCAGAACCTGTATCTTTTTTGTGAGTCAAGATATAATGAAATTTTTTTTATAACCATTTCATTTAATGGGTTGTAATATTATGAATGTTTATGATATTGTGGAACACATATGATTTATTTCATTATATTCCAGGTGGGACCTGTATATCCCTCAAATTAATTATATAAAGATATATATCTAATCATATATACACTATTGGAATGTAAAGTGAACTCAGTTAAGTAATATAATGCTGGAAAAAGTACTAAACTCAGTTTAGTAATACTGGAATGGAATGGGAAGTGAACTCAGATCAGTAATACATGGTAGGAATGAGATGTGAACCTAATTCAATAAAGAAAATTTTATTCTATGCTGGTCTTATAAGTGATCCTTAACTAATATGGAAATGATTTTATATCCTTATGTGTATTCTATGAATTACATGTCTTATAGTCTCATGAATTGTGTCTTTGATTACCTTATTAGTCATGTAAATTAACTTCCAATCATTATTCCATGACTCAAAAATTATGATCTTTGATATTTTTGGTCTGTTATTCAAATGTTTTTCACATTTTCTCATACCATTATTTTCATGATGATGAATATGTATGTCCCTTGGTTACCCTTACTAAGAATCTAAGAATAACCTTTCTTCTGATTCCGTTTCATCGGGTTATGTAGATATGTATTCCGTATATTATGTCTATAAAGGGTTGTGGTCATGGAGAACATAGTGGCAGACAATATAGTTCACTTATAGATCGGGATTTATGTTTCCATGTATCCAAAGACACTAAAATAACACATTCCTTGGGCATGTGTTTGAAAAATGTAATTAATATTACCCAAAAATGATGTAATATATATGTATGTTAAGCTTAGGTCACTAAAATTCATCACCATAATATTTAGGTGAGTAGATAATCAGTATAATAATATAAAGTAACAGTGAATGTTTTATTATTAATACACATAAAATAGGTTAATGGATAATCCCCCCAAAGAAGAATTATAAACATAATTTAATAGCTTTTCATCAGAAGAATAAACATAATTTTGAGTTAATGTATAATCAATATAGTTAAAAAATAAGAAATAGAGATTGATTAATCCCCATTATAAATTGCATAATAAAGGATGAATGATGATTTACAAATAAAAATAACAAAAGAAAAGGTGAATTATTAATCACCAGTAAGTATAACATAATCAAGAGTATATTTTTAATCACCCATTAATATAACATAAGAATGTGTGAATGGATATTTACCAATAATACAAATATAATCATAAAATAATAAAAAAATATGGGGAACATGTTATGATTCTAGGAACTGGATCCACAAATACAATTTATTCTCATGGATTAACACAGCCATGACATTTATCATCAAGAATACATATATATCTTCAACACCTATTTGAAATATTATAGATCCCTAAAAACACCCATAAAAAACAAGTCACAATATAATGGAAAAAACTCTATAAAGTTAAAATATATGTTTAATTAACCATTTTCCTACCCATAAATGTTCTTTCTATCATTAATAAATTCTTAATTAAAACTCACAAGTCTCCATAACCAATTATATAATCATGGATACCCAATGTGGTTTTTAAATCCATTATTTCTTTATAATTTCCCAAAGTAACATGGATAATAACAATCATGAATGAGAAGTAAATTTTTAAGTGTTTATCATGGGATAGATAGTCCATACTCATATCTTAAGAAACAAGGAAAAAAATTTTATTCATGTTTTCTGCCATTTTTAATCACCCATAAACAACCACATACCACACATTATAAGAATCTTATATAAAATAATGGAAGAATTTAGGGACCACCCCCTAGAAGTCGTTAATTCCTACACTTTGAATACCTCTGTGTGGTTTGGTCTAAAACTGAATTATTCCCTAATTTAGATAAATTACTTCATATTATTGATTTTAGATTGCGAAAAATAATATAGTGAGATAAATAAATAATAGTGGATATAGAGAGGTTAGACCAACATCTAGTGACCCATTAGGATATAAAATACATAGGTGATATCCCAAAAAGGGTGATACCAAGGTTACTAGAGAAAAAATATAAGATGGATGTGGTTTGGTAGTATCTAGGGAAAAAATAGAATGTATTTTATAAAATCATAGCTATTTAATTTAAATGTATTTAGTTATTTTAAATAAATGGTACTACCATGTACCCAGTCCTCTCCCTTGAGTACATGATATACCACTGTGTTCCCTCTTAGAGTAAATTGAGTGGAAGTGGCCAACTTGGTCTAATACCCTCTCTACATAAGACAATGGATACTCTAAATTAGAGAAAAATATACCTGGTGTAATTTATTATAAAATAAATATTCTTCCACGAATCCTATTTCTATAAATACCGATCATATTAGCCATAAAATACTCCAATAATAAAAACCGACAAAAATTAACATGAGTTGAAAAAAATTATTTAAAATTCATATAACAGTACACATAAATATTTATAAAATCACAACTATATAATAAATCATCCTCTAGATATGTTTTTGAGCCACATCAGAAAAATGATGTATCCACTATACTCATATATCCATCACCCACTACCATGTTTCCTCTTAGATATGTATGTGATGGTATTATACACATATCTATGTATTTTCTTTCCATGTAGTGTCTTCACAGTCTGATCCAAAATGTATACTGATCATTTTTCAAATGATTCATTAGTCTTCATATAGACATCATTGATGATGATCATATAACAAGGGTCTGGATGACATTTATAAAGCTGAGATATGTAGAATATATCATGTGTAGAACTATTTAACCAAGATAGATATTCTCAGAATTTCATTATATTGATCCTTTTGATGATTGAACATATGTTAAAAAATTTGGGTTCCAATTTCCCCTGTCTCTCCCATCCCAACTATAACAACACACTTAAGAATTCTTGAACACCTTCCTCAAACTCGAAAGGTCAGTTTTATGGGTCCATGTTTGATCATTTCTTACATTGAGCAGTCAAAGATTTCTTTTGGGTTGATTAAATATTCATTTATATCTCTTAATGAAAATTTTACAAAGGATGGATGAATCAATATCCTCTAGATAACTTACATGAGATAAAAAATAATAACAATAAAAGTTCATAAAGGTTTCTATTTGAATAAACAACTAATAACTATTTCTATAGGAAAAATATTATAAAGTGAGAATACTTTCCCATTATCCTTAAAAATATATGATACATGAATTAAGAATGTACTCTAACACCTTCAACATATTCTTATACTACCCATTGGTTGGGGGATAGTACAACTTTCATAGATTTAGTTGAGTGACTAAAGGTGGATGAATAAATTTCAAAAAATGAGACATGAACTAGGAATCTCAATAGGACATGATGCTCATCAACACTCTATATAATTTTACCATCTCAAATATATATATATATATATAGATAATTTTAACATGGATATATAACTCCTCCTTTTTTGGTCAAATTGAAGCCAATTCATTAAACTATTATATAAATTCACATAATGTATTACTACCACTAGTCAATATTGGAATCCCCATCACCATGTTCATAGTAACCACATTCCATTTCTATAATAGAATGGGTAGCATATAAGGATGACTATAAGGTCAGATGCTCTTTTCCTTTACATTATGATAGGTTAGGCATCACAATATGAACCTTTTTATGTCATTTTCCATGTTAGGACACTATTATGACCTATGCATGTTATGATAAATCTTAGTAGAACATTGGTTGAAAACCCATTTAGAGGTTTTTAAATATCTTTTCATCTCCTCACTCATTCTCTTTTATATAATAACGCTACCACTAATAAATATAACACCATCATCATCCTGGGATTAATCTTATGGAAACAATATTCCATATATAACATCCCTTGTTACCCAATAATCAAGTATAAAATTGGACTCTCTTTTATTTAATTAAAATGTGAAGACATGATGATCAAATTTGTGACTTCATTCATAAGTTTATAATACGGGAAATAAAAATAAAAATAAAAAAAGTGGATCATAATATATTATATTATATTAACCTATAACACTACCTAAGATTATGTTTTATTACTCAACCTATCAGTCATTGAATTTCCCAATCCATGGGTGTACATAATATGAAAATCAAATGACTATAAGTTATTGACCAATAGTCTCCAACAATGGTTTTAGTCACACTATGAAAATATGTTTATAAGGATATTTTTGTTTGTATAGACCATCAATCACTAACTTGATATATAATGGTCTAAAAAGTTTTATGCATTTCTATCCACATAAAACAATAGATATTTCTTTGGGTAGTTCTAGTCATATGACCTCAGACACATGGAACCAAAAATGACTATTAACCCATTTTGTATAATGATTTCCCCCAAACCAACTCTTGATGAATCAAAATATAATATATATTACATACCCAAATTAGATAAGGGTTGGATATATGTGGTTTTCAATATATCATATATCTCATTAAATTTATTCTTATTATGATTAGGCCACCCAAAATTTTCCTCCTTCTTAGTCAGGGCCTTAATCCACACTACAAATTTTAGGAGTCTAGAATGAATATTTAGTAACAGCCAAATAATCGTAGGATGTTATAGATCTCAAATAAAATCATGGGATATTTACATGAAACTATAGTATCTACCATCTTAGGTTCCACTTATATATTTACCTCATATATCATCTTCCCTATGAAGCATACCTACCTGATCAAAAAATGGCACTTGGAGACATTAGAATATGGTCAATGATCTCCATGTGTGCCCAATAAAATATTCCGGTGTTGGACATGAATATCCTTTGTATAATATAATATTGGAATGTATTCAATGAATAAAACTACAAAAGAATACATATATAAAAGGAAAACCTTATTCATAAAACCCATAAACACCATTGATGAATTCATTAAAGTGTATATAATCTTAATAAACTCATATAATACATATTTTCTCCTAAAATAAATCCAAGGAACATACACAGAAAATACCCACAATAAGTGACTTCCTAACATTGTATTTATCATAGAGAACAACTTGGATCCCCTTAACAGATCATATACGTTTTCTAAATAGTGAAATGAATATTGATTCTTAATCTTCAATAGATTTGGCCTTCAATAATCCATTCCTAAACATATATCTTCATCACGCTTCTTAATTTAAGAAAACCGCAAGTGCTATAGACAAAGAGAATCAATCCATTATCCTTAAGTTCCTCAGTGGATCCTTTTGTTACGTTAGCTCTACATGATTGATCTAATATGGAGAAGTGGTTTTGGGTTTCATACTTACTTTCAAATCAATAAAAAAATAATCTTTTCAATTATTTAGAAACCCTAATAAGTCTATATTGGAAATTTCATGATATAGATCAATGATAGGTTGAATGAGTAACTATCATGTATACATCTCATATTCAAAATTAATACCCATGAATTGGGATATGACCATATGTATTTGAAGGTGATATGATACCACATTACTTTCTTATATGTCCCAATCATTTTTAAGCTATAAAAATCACACTTAGAATATGTGAAAGATAACCATTGATAGTAGAAATAAATGTGTGATATCTAATGAGTCATATAATATAGGAAAATTATTAAATAAAAACTACTCATGTCAGTCACTAGAAATTCCCATAGATTCTCACATCCATTAATGGACCATAAAAATATTATATACCTTTTAATGCCCTCAAATATATTTCCTAAATGTGTTTCATGGGTCAATATCCATATGATACACTGTATGTTTAACCCCAAACCTCTAACCAACTGTACATATAATAAAATGCAAATAAAACAAGAATCAAATAATATTGAATCCATGGTAGATGACAATAATAACATACTCATGGATGTTTATGGACTCTCTTCATGATGACAAAATGTCATATCTATAAGATAAAATTATCTTAAACATTTACCCTTACCCTTGTTACTTGATACCAACATACTCCATTCATACCACCCTATTGATGATGTTTCTATTGGACCTATGAGCCACATCCTCTTCAATTCCCATAATCCCAAAAATAACCTCAATTTTCACAATATGGTGACTCTACTTGCAACAATTTTAATGCCCTGGAATGAATAGAGTTAAATAAGTTCCCTAACTAACCGCATGAATGGAAGTCCTTCAAAGGTAAATAACGATTTAATAAAATGTTCCCAAAATGAAAGTAATTATATAAATTAAGATGATTTTTAAATTATGAAATATGTAATGAACATTTTCCTTGATTACCTAGTCTCTAATTTCCCTAGAATGGCCCATCAAATCTCCAATTCCTACTACCTAAATACCCACCCCTAATCTTGATAAAATAAGAAACCCACACCAATAAACCCCATCAAACCACATTCTTCTCAATGTTGAGGGTTTGGTTAAAAATATCTAAAAAAATTTAGGTGAAATAGGTTATTCTAAAATTATATAAAATACCTCAATAAATCCAAAAAACAGATGTCTATAGAATAATAATCTCCCAATAGCAATAGATAATGTCAAATATGATCTTTAAGTATTTTTGTATTGTTTATTATAGACATTTCCCCCTATAAAAGAAACATGAACTTAAAACCTCTAGACTTCTTCAGGGCCTCTATAAATAACATCTAAAAGAAAATATCCTAAAATTACTTAAAAAAGAGAACCATATAAAAACTTTCCTGGACCATTATGCACCACTATCACTTTTTTAGTCCATAAAGTATATACCCTAAAAGATTCACTGTCTTCTTAGGGGGTGTGAAAATTGGATCAAATATAAACTAATAAGTCTTCTTATAGACATTTGTATCCTATAGAACACCCAAAAAGAAATAACTATAACTACATAATAAGTTTTGATTTTTATGGAATAGTTAATATGGCCCTATGATCTATAAGATGAATAACCCATAGAAATATCACCATAAGTTTCAAATATATAAGAAATTTTGGTCTACTGGGAGGTTTTGGAACCACATTCATTTGGATGTTCTCATCCTCCCCCACTTATATCTCAACTTGATCCCTTCAACGAGATATAAAAAAATGAAAAATGTATAGTTAGAAACATATCTTTCATAGTTCTTGATATCATTGTTTTTGAAAATTAAAAAAATTAAACATGTACCACTATTATATATATCCACTAATCAAATATGGTAATTATTTCACTCTAGAAACCACAATAAAAACTTATCCAATCATAGTGAATTACATATAATACATGTAATATTTACATAATAAATTATTAAATAATCCCAAAAAAATAACAAGAAACCATGGGTTCAGTCATGGAAAGTGATATTAATAACTTTTATAAGAAAATTTTGTATAACTTTTTTTAATAGGTCAAGCATCTGATCCCTCTTTCATAATCCTACCATTAATTAGATAAAACCATTAAATTTCTTGAAAATCATATAGGATAAATATGATTTCTGAACACATGCCCTTATTCAAGCTAGGTAAATAGTGAAAAATAAACTATAATAACATATCATATGTGTTGAAATATCAAACAAATTATTTTTTTAAAATAAATCATCATCCTTTATTTAATTTTCAGAACACCCCTATTTTAAGTATTAAAGTGATAAAACAAAAAAATATTAGAAAAACCACTGAACCAGACAACCAAAATCTTAAACCGAACCATCCATCATTGTATAGGTAGCCTAGTCAGGTCAACCTAGTACTTACAAGATAAATACATGATATCATTATATGGGTGTGGGGTGATGTACCCCTCTATCTTGATTGGTAAAAAAATTATACCTCTATAAATGAATCTATGTCAGACAGAGGACCAAATTCAGAAATTTCGCATCAAGTTGTGATTTTTACCACACCATATATTCTTCATTGAGCTTCTCTAGATATCTACCCTGATCAGGACTATCCCACTCCTCTACAGTCAAGTATTCATCCCCAAACTTTTCCATATTTATTTATTATTTTGTAGTCTTTTCTTATTTACTAAAAATAACTACCATCTTGGTATTGAGAACTAGGGTTCTTGTAGCGACCCCCAAACCCAGGGTGCCTAATGAGACATGATATACTTAACATTTCATTTCATAATTACAAATAAGATATCATGTCCCATTACTACAGAAGATCGCGAGGCTCAGGATTTTGGGAAACCAGCTGCTTCTGATTAACTTCCTTTGTACCAACCATGCCTGAAAAATTTTAAACAAAAATGTAGGGTGAGGAAATATGCCCAGTAAGGGGTTTTAAAAACGTTTTAATAAAACACTTTCTCAAAGTAGTCCTTTTGAAGAGAATAAAACACTTTGCTAAAACGGAGCATTATCTTTTCTTAAAACATGAAATCCAGCATTTTTTAAAACAACTTGCACAAAGAAGTACGTACTTGAAATAAGATTTAAAGTAATCATGATCAGAGAGCGCAACACATAAAGAATAGATAATGCATAATATTCAAACAACATTACTTAAATTCTAAAAAGAATTCTGTGACTAAACAGGGAAAATGTTCATAACATGGTTCATGAGAATATACAGTTCTTCTAATAGTTTACCACATGAAAAACAGTTCTTAACATATAAATTACATTTTCATAGTCATGGATGTTTTCCAACTAGGGGATGTCCTGTTAGTTGAACTAACCCCTGGTTGACCAATTATCATCACATGTAGAGGGAATGTATAATGCTGGACTTTGTCAAGACCTTTCGTCAAGACCGTATAACATACTTAACGGTTCAAGGCTAACAACCAATCCCGTTTCCATGGTAGCACAAGCCAAGGCTAACTGCCAAGACCGTCACACATAACATCTCATGAGACTCTTGCTTTACCCAATGCATTGGAGTGCTGTATAATTCTGGGCGCACCCGTCACATTTAAGTCCTATACATCCCTCACATATCTTGACATGGTCATTCATTCATAGGGTTTCAAACATTCTTAATCAACCCCCTTTTCATATTCATAACTTGAAGATAGTTTAATCATAAATAAACTGAGACATGCATGCTGAGTTCGTACACATAAGAAATTGTATTAACAATTAAAACATGGGTTTTAAGGAAATAAACAAAAAACACTTAACATTCCATAACATCATATTACCCAATTAAAACATGGTCGTTCATAACTTACACATATGCTGATAAATGGATATTGTGGGTGTTTAATACTTGCAGTTGGGGATACAATGTGGGTAATCAGGTCCTTCTTGGGGAAATCATGTATATAATTGTGTAAAAACACTTTTATTAGCACTTTAAATAACATGACCCCTTTTCTTTGTAAAGTTTTCAAACATCATAAAGAACTAGTAATTGAAGACAACATAATGATATATATACCTACACAAATGCATGGGTTTACCACATTAAACCATACCCAAACAAAATATTTCCCATGTTATACATTAAACAAAATTAATGTTTGGAAAACCGAGTGGGAATCCTTTATATTAATAAATGGAACTTAACTTTCATAAAACCCTTATGTGATAATGCGATAAACTTTAAAAGAATTAAATAAATTTGTCCTCATATATGCACATAGATGTACATGTACATCTTATATAACCACATGTACATATACATATATATGTTCTGCATAATCCTATATGTTTATACAATTTACCCGCAAACTCCATTTTCATAGGGCAGGGTGAAGAATAGGTTGATTACATATAAACAGGTTTTGTATACATGCATAAAGTGTATTATATATATAAATGTATACATTTATATATATATATATATATAAAGTGTATTCATGTACATGAAAACACCCAAAACCGAAGTAAAATAATACCCAAGAGTTTCTTTTACCCTGGTTTGTTTTTGCAGTAAGTGGGAAGTTGATATGGATGGGTCTTATTCCTTTGTATAATTTTATATATATATATATATAACTACACATGAAGAATATATATATATATAACCGGGTATTTTCCCAAACCAAAAGAAATTTTTAAAACATGAAGGGCTCCCTATTTAGGTTCGGTTTTAGGAAGAGGTAAAACGAGTATGAACAGGTTCATATGGTCCTGTATATTCTTATACACATTTATACAACATGATTATATAACTATGCAAAGCTTATAGAAATGGTAGGAAACGAAGGAAAGGATTTCCCCTTACTCATATTCGGTTCTCCAGGCTGATAGGAAGATCCACAAGGTCTGGGTTTGCACTAGATTATTACACCCCGAAAATATATATATAACTTGTATATATATATATATTTATATAAACAGAAGCTCAACAAAACCAAACAAAATAAAACATGCCCCCTTACCTTATCATAGGGAGGAGGTGAGAAGGAGGCTACGAGGCAAGTGAAATCAGTGGTATAAACACATAAGGTTTACATATGCACGTAACACGTATATATGTATATATATAAAAACCGAATCTCAAACAAAAACCAAAACAGGACTTCTCCCTTACCTTAGCTCGGAGAGGGGGAGAGGAAACGATGCAGTGATGCTGGACCGGTGGTCGGAAGGATCCAAAAGCTTCGGGTGCGCAACCTCCGGCCTTCGGTGCAACCAAGGTTTAAAAAAACGAAAGAAGAAGAAGAGGACTCTTCGTGGAGTCGTCGACCCGAGGTATCCGAGGCGATTCGGTGCCAACCCGTGGAAAGAAGGAGCATCACGGGTCCACTCACCAGCCTAGACAAAGAAAACGAGCCGCCCTACACCTACTGGTTCGACGACGCGAGGAAGGAGAAGAAGCCGCAGGGTGAGAGACGCAGAATGGGATGGATGACCAGGATTGCACCGAAGAGGATCGGACGACCTGGAATTGGCGCGACATTAAAAAGGATGGACGGCTGCGATCAGGGGGAAGATCAGATGGTCCAGGTGTGATGCAGCGTTTATTAAAACGTGGTTCAGCTGGTTTTAAAAAAAATTGTTTTATTAATATTCTCATTAATTTATTAAATCGTTGTTCTTATTAAAAAAATCAATTATTAAACTAAATTTTATTATTTTAATAAATTTCATTAGTCAAAAAAATTATATATTTATTCAATCAAAACGTATTACTATATAAATATAGGTATATGTATATATTTTATTTTGAAAACACCAATATTTTTTATTAACCTTATTATATTATCATTATTATTATTAAACCATAATTATTAATTAATTAATATTACATTATTAAGATCAATGGTTAAAAACATTGATTAAACAAAACATATCACATATATATATAACTCAAGGGTTAGCACATAATTAGACAAAATAAAAACCCATCAACTTTAATATAATTACAACATAAAATTTTAATTGTTCAAATTAAGAAAATATATATAGTGAATTAATTTTTACTGCTTTGAAATATAAAACATAATTCTCAAGAAATAAATTAATTAAGTTATCATTGATGTCATTAAAGCAAATTACATAATTAATATTCCGAACCTTTCAGGGTAATACATTATTATTTCCAACGGTCAAGAATAAAACATAGAGGATAGGAGAATCCAACTGTCATATTTATAGCCGTTTGGGTTCAATGGTCAGATTGGCGTGCTTATAAAGGGTCTGGTCTTAGGGCGTCCCTCACTCCAAGTGACTGAAGGAGAAAAGGAGAGATGGTTTGTGTGATTCCCCTAGTGCTCAGCACGGTTGCAGTGGCTTCGGCCATCCTCATGATCATTATGATGGATGCCCGAAACCCCTACCGCATTCTTTGGCTCGTGGTGGTTTTAAGCGGTCTCCCCATTATTGTAATCGGGTTCTTAATTGGGATTTTTGGTTAGTTTATCTTCTTGTTCGGTCAGTGGAAGTTGTACCCGAGATGTTACTTATTTGAATAAAAGGAGTTTTCATTTATTTGATGCATTTTATTACTATTACCTTATAAGTTATTTGTTTGTTCACTTAACAAGTGACATTGAAAGGAAAACTTGTCAAAATTCAAAACATGGTTTCTCGGGTCTTCACATCACTTCCCCCTTCAAAGAATTGTGCCCTCGCAATTCTATCAAAAAAAAACTGAAACCCCACACGTACAACATTACCGAAACCGTGGATCTGGATCGGATAACGGGATACCAAAGTTGGCACATAGCTCTTCTGTTTCCCTAGCCTAGATACACTTCGAACAGTACACCCTGAACTCCTGCTCGTGCGTACTGTACACAGGCTTCCAAAGGGAGGCTCGTGCGGTGCAAATCTCGGAAACGTCCTAGTAGATAAACTCCTTGATAACTCTTCGGGCCACATCACGCTCAAGGTAGTTGAGAGGGATGATGCGGTTGAGGAGACTGAAATTCAAGACCTGGAACATATAGGCTGCACTAAGCTGGCCATCCTGGGCGGCTACGAGGAAGCACGCTCTGGCGGAGAAGTTTTGTGCCAGTGTAAAACACTAGAATAGGCCTTCATAGTACCTTCCCCTTCGCCTGTAGTAGGGGAGTTGAGTAGTGGCAATGAGGTGAAAAACACGATCATCCTCTTGACATAATCGAAGAATCTCAGGACCGTTTTCTAGATCGATCAGACGCTGACAAGACCCTCACAGGTGGAGAAAGGATGGATAATCCACCGTGCATGCCCTGATCAAGATGACTTCTACTAACTCATCGGGTAGTGATGAGAAGTTCGTTTGACCAGCCATCTTAAAAAAACATCGAAAGGAAACTCTTAACAACATTGATAAGGTAGAGACATGAAAGGAAACATGAAACTTCCATTTATGCAAAAGTTTACATGAAAAAGCCTGAGTTTACTAGACGTACACCACAAAGAGTGGCAAAACTTCCTAACTCTTCAAACCACACACAATCTGAACAGATAGGACTGAACTCATGAGGAAATTTATGACGCCTCCTGAGTTTAGTGTGAGAAGTATGGAGTAGGGAAACATCAGTATACACCTCTTGACTAAGAGCCAATCGGGTGGAATCATCTTCCAACACTCCAAGGTCCATTAAGTGGCCCCCGAAGCCGTAGTGCAAAATCTGGCATAGGTAAGCCGCTCGGAGGTCTCCGGTAGCAGCAGCTTCTTGAAAAGGGTTATCAAGCATCGTGCAAAATTCCTCGCTAGTCGTGAACACTCGGAAGATTCCTTCGTGATACCATCCCTGATGTGCATAAGAGGGAAATTGGGTCATCATCATTAGGAGATAGTCCATCCCCAATCCCCGGTGAAGACTAAGCACCCAAGGTGAGTTTGATACGTCATACAAGTGCTTACACGTCATGCAAATTTGGGCATAATTTAGAATGTTCTCATGGATAGCTAGAGATACAATGTTCTATAGAGCCTCAGTAGGAAGTGACAATAGGTCGGTAGGTACATTTTCATCAGCCATCTGTAAGTTATAACATTTTTACTTAGTTAGTCATAACAATACATTTATACCACCTGGTTTTCCAGAGTTTCCTGAACCCATCCTCTGATACCAACTGTAGCGACCCCCAAACCCAGGGTGCCTAATGAGACATGATATACATAACATTTCATTTCATTATTACAAATAAGATATCATGTCCCATTACTACAGAAGATCCTGAGGCTCGAGATTCTGGGAAACCGGCTGCTTCTGATTAACTTCATTCGTACCAACCATGCCTGAAAAATTTTAAACAAAAACGTAGGGTGAGAAAATATGCCTAGTAAGGGGTTTTAAAAACGTTTTAAGAAAACTCTTTCTCAAAGTAGTCCTTTTGAAGATAATAAAACACTTTGCTAAAACGAAGCATTACCTTTTCTTAAAACATGAAATCCAACATTTTTGAAAACCACTTGCACAGAGAAGTATGTACTTGAAATAAGCTTTAAAGTAAACATGATCAGAGAGCGCAACACATAAAGAATAGATAATTCATAATATTCGAACAAGGTTACTTAAATTCTAAAAATAATTCTGTGACTAAACAGGGAAAACATTCATAACATTGATCATGAGAATATACAGTTCTTTTAATAGTTTACCACATGAAAAATAGTTCTTGGCACATAAATTACATTTTCATAGTCATGGGAGTTTTTCAACTAGGGGATGTCCTGTTAGTTGAACTAACCCCTGGTTGACCAATTATCATCACATGCAGAGGGAATGTATAATGATGGACTTTGTCAAGACCTTTCATCAAGACCGTATAACATACTTAAAGGGTCAAGGCTAACTGCCAATCCCGTTTCCATGGTAGCACAAGCCAAGGCTAATTTCCAAGACCGTCGCACATAATGTCTCATGAGACTCTTTCTTTACCCAATGCATTAGAGCACTGTATAATTCTGGTCACACCCGTCACATCATTCATATTGCGCTATATAATTCCAGGCGCACCCGTCACATTTAAGTCCTATACATCCCTCACATATCTTGACATGGTCATTCATTCATAGGGTTTCATACATTCTTAATCAACCCCCTTTTCATATTCATAACTTGAAGATAGTTTAATCATAAATAAACTGATACATGCATGCTCAATTCGTACACAAAATAAATTATCTTAACAATTAAAACATGGGTTTTAAGGAAATAAACACAAACACTTAACATTACATAACATCATATTACCCAATTAAAACATGTTCGTTCATAACTTACACATATGCTGATAAATGGATATTGTGGGTGTTTAATACATGCAGTTGGGGATACAATGTGCGTAATTAGGCCCTTCTTGGGGAAATCATGTATATAATTGTGTAAAAACTCTTTTATTAGCACTTTAAATAACATGACCCCTTTTCTTTGTAAAGTTTTCAAACATCATAAAGAACTTGTAATTGAAGATAACATAATGATATATATACCTACACATATGCATGGGTTTACCACATTAAACCATACCAAAAAAAATATTTCCCAAGTTATACATTAAAAAAAATTAATGTTTCAAAAATTGAGTGGGAATCCTTTATATTAAAGAAAGGAACATAACTTTCATAAAACCCTTATGTGATAATGCGATAAACTTTAAAAGAATTAAATAAATTTGTCCTCATATATGCACATAGATGTACATGTACATCTTATATAACCACATGTACATATACATATATATGTTCTGCATAATCTTATATGTTTATACAATTTACCTGCAAACTCCATTTTCATAGGGCAGGGTGAAGAATAGGTTGATTACATATAAAAAGGTTGTGTATACATTCATAAAGTGTATTATATATATATATGTATACATTTATACATATATATATATATATACACAAAGTGTATTCATGTACATGAAAACACCCAAAACCGAAGTAAAATAATACCCAAGAGCTTCTTTTACCCTGGTTTGTTTTTGTAGTAAGTGGGAAGCTGATATGGATGGGTCTTATTCCTTTGTATAATTATGTATATATATATATACCTACACATGATGAATATATATATATATAACCGGGTATTTTCCCAAACCAATAGAATTTTTTAAAACATGAAGGGCTCCCTATTTAGGTTCGGTTTTAGGAAGAGGTAAAACGTGTATGAACATTTTCATAAAGTCTTGTATATTCGTATACAAATTTATACAACATGATTATATAACTATGCAAAGCTTATAGAAATGGTAGGAAACGAAGGAGAGGATTTCCCCTTACTCCTATTCGGTTCTCCAGGCTGAGAGGAAGATCCCCAAGGTCTGGGTTTTCACCAGATTCTTACACACCGAAAATATATATATAACTTGTATATATTTATATTTATATAAACCGAAGCTCAAAAAAACCAAACAAAATAAAACATGCCCTCTTACCTTAGCTTGGGGAGGAGGTGAGAAGGAGGAAACGAGGCAAGTGAAATCAGAGGTATAAACACAGAAGGTTTACATATACACATAACATGTATATATGTATATATATAAAAAACGAAGCTCAAAAAAACCAAAACAGGACTTCTCCCTTACCTTAGCTCGGAGAGGGGGAGGGGAAACGATGCAGCGACGCTGGACCGGTGGTCGGAAGGATCCAAAAGCTTCAGGTGCACATCCTCTGGCCTTCAGTGCAACCAAGGTTTAAAAAAAACGGAAGAAGAATAAGAGGACTCTTCGTCGAGTCGTCGGCCCGGGGTATCCGAGGTGAGTCGGTGCCAACCCATGGAAAGAAGGAGCATCGCAGGTCCACTCACCGGCCTAAACGAAGAAAACGAGCTGCCCTACACCTACTGGTTTGACGACGCGTGGAATGAGAAGAAGCCGTGGGGCGAGAGACGCGGAATGGGATGGATGGCCAGGATTACACCGAAGATGATCGGATGGACTGGATTCGGTGCGGCATTAAAAAGGATGGACGACTGCGATCGGGGGGAAGATCGGATGGTCTAGGGGTGATGCGGCGTTTATTAAAACGCGGTTCAGCCGGTTTTTTTAAAAAAAAGTTTTTTTATTAATATTCTCATTAATTTATTAAATCGTTGTTTTTATTAAAAAAATCAATTATTAAACTAACTGTTATTATTTTAATAAAGATCATTAGTCAATAAACTTATATATTGATTTAATCAAAATGTATTACTATAAAAATATAGGTATATGTATATATTTTATTTTTAAAACACCAATATTTTTTATTAACCTTATTATATTATCATTATTATTATTAAACGATAATTATTAATTTCTTAATATTACATAATGAAGATCAATGGTTAAAAACATTGATTAAACAAAACATATCACATATATATATAAAACTCAAGGGTTAGCACATAATTAGACAAAATGAAAACCCATCAGCTTTAATATAATTACAACATAAAATTTTAATTGTTCAAATTAAGAAAATATGTATAGTGAATTAATTTTTACCACTTTGAAATATAAAACATAATTCGCAAGAAATAAATTATTTAAGCTATCATTGATGTCATTAAAGAAAATTACATAATTAATATTCCGAACCTTTCTGGGTAATCCATTCTTATTTCCAACGGTCAAGAATAAAACATAGGGGATAGGAGAATCTAATGGTCATATTTATAGCTGTTTGGGTTCAACGGTCGGATTGGTGTGCTTATAAAGGGTCTGGTCTCAGGGCGTCCCTCACTCCAAGTGACTGAAGGAGAAAAGGAGAGATGGTTCGTGTGATTCCCCTAGTGCTCAGCACGGTTGCAGTGGCTTTGGCCATCCTCATGTTCATTATGATGGATGCCCGAAACCCCTACCGCATTCTTGGGCTCTTGGTGGTTTTAAGTGGTCTCCCCATTAATGTAATCGAGTTCTTAATTGGGATTTTTGGTTAGTTTATCTTCTTGTTCGGTCAGTGGAAGTTGTAGCTGAGATGTTACTTATTTGAATAAAAGGATTTTTCATTCATTTGATGCATTTTATTACTATTACCTTATAAGATGTTTGTTTGTTCACTGAACGAGTGACATTGAAAGGAAAACTTGTCAAAATTCAAAACATGGTTTCTCGGGTCGTTACAGTTCTCGCATCACCCCTTCTTTCATCCTTCCGAATATTCTTCCTCCATTAAGGAGATAGAGGCCAAGGTAACTTTATAGATGAGGTAGCTAGAAAAATATACTCCACAACTCCGTAGATAATTCTAATCATCCCCAATATTCTAGTCAGCATAGGTTTTAGATGGTTTGAGTGGGATTTATTTTTTTTTCTTTTTAAAAGGGGTAGAAAAATATCAGGATTGCTTGGAAACTTTTACCCTTTCATCTTGACTAAATAGAAAAATTATACCCAATGGTCATATTATTACCAATATAATGCATATGTTTATCCTATATTGACCTCTCTTTCTGAGTGGTATTAACTACTAGATAAATATTTTTTCCATCACCTTATCTGCTTCTTTACCCCAAGCTTGCTTCTTATTTTTTATAGGATTTTTTGATTTCCACCTTTTACTAAATGGTTATTGAAAATTAAGTAAGGTACTAATACCACTTATTATTATCTATAGACTATTTATCCTAAATATCATTGATCCTTGTAAGCCACATGACATTAGTTTTTCCTTCTCACACACCAAAGGCTTCTGACTTGAAATGAGTTTCTATCAGTACCACGCAGAGACTATATCCTCTATCAAGAATCCACAAATAATAGTTCAAATAATGATAAATCATGATCCATAGTCTGCAAAAGAATATGGATATAATATATATGATCCAACCATAATAAAACATAAAATACTATAATGAAATAAGAACCATTTTAATGTCACATAAGGTATAATTCAAGACTAGTATTTTTAAATCCTTCAGTAATAAAAAAATATCATCCAAAATATAAAATAAAATACCAAGGACTCTAAAATCTAAATTTGAGGCTTCTCCTTGTGAAATTTTCAAATATATCCATACATTATACATTTACCATACACTATAGGGACCTTTATCTTACTTGTAACCTTAATCATAAAGCCTACAATCCAATAAAAGTTCATCTGTAGGGTGTGGGAAAAATAATTACTAGGCCACTACTAATGGTTCCCACAAATATGTCTGGGAATATATTGGGGGAGTGCATAATATGATATGATATGAAAAAAATAATAAACATAGAACCTATCATATAATAAAATTTTGAAAATTAATAATAATGTGTAATGTATGGATTTGATTTGTGGATCATGAAAATAAAATGCGATAGAATTAATAAAGAAAATAAATATAATGTGAATGAAAAATAAATAATATAAAATTAGTAATGAAATTTTAAATGGAAATAAGTTGTACGATTGAAAAATGTTTGTGTGTTTATATGTGGAAGTGATAATTGTTGCTTTGTGGTAGTAATGGTGTGTTGATAAAATACATTTATATTGGTTCTGGGAGAAGAAGTAAACCCTAGGATGAGATTTTCAGGTTTTTATAAATTATAATTTTTTTATTTTTATTTCTTATGCTCTACAAACTAATTTGGGTGACCTGATCAATGCCTATAAGAGGTTCTAGGAATTAAATTATCCCCTAAAATCCAGTATATGGATGATATAGATGAATAACTACTTCCCCTATCATTCTCTTCTATTTGAATGTAGTGTGGTTTAGTGGTGACAGAATTAATAGTAGTTATGGTACATGGAGAATTTTATTACAATATACATATATGGTATGAGGTATTTGGTTTTGGATATGGAATATTTTATGTAGATGTAGACTATGGTTATGTTATATAGTAATTAAATGGAATTATAGAACCATAACATTTCTTTGGGTGGTAATAGTGACTATATTGTTTTGGAAAGTTGCCTTGGGGTACATTTATTGATATATACACATGTTTAAAATATTACTATTATATACAAATTTTATGAGTAATCATTTAGTGATATGGTGTATAGTTGACCCATGATAGGTAGTGATTTTGTTTCACAATTTATTAATAAAGTATTTAATATGAATCTTCTGCAAATTTGTGGTATTTTTTAGAGAGGAACTTGATGAGTATACCGCTATGATCACCCTTACCTATATCTACTTTTGTTTTCATATATTTTTATGTTGGAGTTAGCTATTGAGGTGTATATTACTATCTATTTATGTGGTGTTCATTTGGGTTTGGTGGAGTCACTGACTTAAGATTTGATTACTTCATTGTATTATCCTTATTTATGATATTTCTATATGAAATTTCATACACATTACATTAATTTTTTTGGAATTATGGGCTGTTTTATTTTATATAGTTAGTGTTAATTAATGATTGTTCTTATTTTCGTGGAGATAAAAAAAATTAGTGCCTCTCTTGTTTTATGTTTATACCATTGGTTCTATTCTCCAACCTATGGTTTATTAGATGTAAGAATTAGGGGTTACCTCTATATTTACTATCATGCCATAAATATTATTAAAAGGGATGTTCCCTGAAAAATATTTGTGTCCCTCTAGTGGGGTATAGATTTCTAAGTGGGTTAGAAAGTATCATTATTAAACTGTAATATTATAGGTTTTATAGATCCTTAACCAGCATATGATTAGTTATGGGGATATCCTTTCTAAGGAAAAGCTCTAGTATAGAAATGGGATCAATGTCAGAATTTCATCTATTTATATAGTTCATGATAAACCCAAATATATCACTTGGATACTTAGTCTGAACAATTTTCACTAAAAAAACTCATTATTAGCTTGATATAAGAAAGTATTTAAGCCAACCAATATGATATGAATGTGTTGTAGGATTTTTTATAGATTTGATCAACTTTATTTTGGTGTTGGTACATAGTAAAAATTATAGGCTTGCAAATAACCTCAACATTCTGTAGAACAAGTGCATCTACATTAGGATAAGGAAAGTCCTCTTATAATTTTACAACATCCTCATGATAGTTTCATGACATATATATCAACATTACCAATAGTAAATGAGTTATTAATTCATTAACAAGTTTTTATGATGATAAATGTAATTATAGGGAACATAATTCTCAACTATAACGTTTAGATATTGACCCATCACCCCTTATACAAAATTGATCTTGAAATTTCTATCTTCTAGTCCTTAACTAACATCGATGATCCAATCATAGGAATCATGGAAACAAATCCACCCTGTAGGGGTTAGACCATCCAATGGTTAGATTATCACCCTCACAAATGCCTTTGTAGGGATGAAAATCTATATTATTTAACTAACAAAAACATTACCCGATTACATAGATTAAACCCATAATTGTCTGAAAAAATGGAATTTTACACTTGATAAGCCATCAATCAGTATCATATGAGAATCTCCTTGGAATATACCATTAACCCCTATATATCACAAAAACCACCACATATATAGTGGCATAACTGATAAGGCTTATTACTAACTCATATCAATAATGAACCCTCAGGTGAACTACTCAATGGATGGTTCACCAACTATTATACCCCTATTAAAACCCACTTTATAAATATTATAGAATTTAAATTTTTTTATGATAATAAAAATTAAAATTAATTAAATACCCCTTGTGTATAAAAAAATTTCCATAAGTTTTCATAAGTAACCCATTACATGACTCATCCATAGCTCACCACTGTTGGTAGAACTTCGTAACAAATTTTATACAACTTCATTAGATGATAAAGAATTTTTTCAAGGACCAAAACCCTTTATTGGATAAATTAAATATTAAATCTAATATTACCACCTCATAAGAGTCAAAGAGAGACTTAATTTATAAGGGATGTTATAAAGTATTTACCATATGTCCGTAATAGGTTATATATATTTCTATATATCCCATTATGACCCATTAGATATCTCTAAATTTAGGAACACCTGATTACCCCTGTTTCACATTAGTTAATATATGTAATTACTTCTAAAAGTGAAAATAAATAAGAAATTCCTACACCATATTCTAGGATTTATTCACTTTTTATCAATTCTTACCTACATTGTCCAAGATTGTTCAATCATCATCTTTTCCCAGGAGTCACAATCACTTCCCACAATTACATAATCTATTCATTTTAAAACAAATAATCCATAATTGGAATAAATGGTGTAAAACTCCCCATGTAGTTTAAGAACACAAAAACTATGATCAAAAGTTAGAAGACCACTTCTGATATACAAATAATCATAATACACAAAAAAAATTCAATTTTTGAACCTGGATTTCAATTTAATTAAATTAAATAGTAATAAAAATCAAACAGAAATTTACCTTGAATCAAAACATAAATTACAAAATAATAAATAAGGCGTGTTTATCCTTAATTGTCAACTACTAACATAAAAACCAATAATCCCTATAATATTAATTTTATTTCCCCATACTTAGATGGAATCACACATAAAATCCCTATCCATGCCACATAAAATTATAGAAAAATGAAATCGAAAAATTAATAATGAAGGTGAATAATATTTTAATTTGTTATATCATGATAAACACCAATGATTTAAAATTATATTAATGGAATATAAAAGGATACCAAAATGGTGGAAGCAAGGGGTAGAAGGCTAACCACAGAATCACCCAAACATACTCATCTGGATAGAATAACAGAGGGGACCGACAAAAAAAATATGGTTTTATAACTATTAAAAAATAATATAGGTCAACAATGGGTACATGATATCACTAAACTATTTAACTAGTGGCCCACTCTATACTCAAAATTAACCTAACAACCACCCAATGTCCAAAATAATGGGATAACCCCACCAGTTGTTTTAATAGGTACCTGATTGTATTCTACTCGCTACCAAGTGGATCAAGAAACTACCCTTAAAAACAATCTTATAATTAAAAAAAATCACCCCTTGTTTTTTCTACCTATATTACCACTATTGGAACCTATATTTAAATATCTTCAATAGGTCCAAATAAACTATTTCTCAATATGAATTCAAAATTTAAATTTTAACCCACTCATATTCTACTAGAGTCTTGACATTATTTTATTTTATTACGACCCAATGAGATAGGTTATTGAACATTATTTCTAAATAATGATTCTAATAAAAATAAATACGAACATATAGGAATAAAATTTCATGTATATTTATATTGATCCTTGTTATGAGATTATACTAATTATGTCTTTAATCTACCATCACCAGTTGTGAAATTACCCTCAGATTCTCAATGTGAAATACAATTCAATTTTTTCCTAATATTGTTTATCACACTTGTTTTTGGATAGTTAGTGTGTGAGGGTAGCTCAGGAATGGGTTCTGGAGGAACATGATTCACTTGTATCTGATCTAGATCTATATAAAGGCTTCTATAGCATGGAAAAGGGGTCATTCTATGAAATATTATTGATAGAACATTTGTGGGGGGGGGGGTGTAACGACCCAATCATTTTGAGTAGTATATTAACTTACTCTTATTGATTTATTAAGATGTTAATGGTTAATGCAGAAAGAGGAGTCAATAGCTTCATCCAGTAGACTCGACCCTTATGAAGCCCACTTATCAGAGCTTGGGAAGGAGGTAGCATCTGTGGGCTTCGCTTTGGACCAAGCCCAAGCCGAACTCCAGCGTGTCAAGCTTGAACGGAAACGCATATGGGAGAAGTTCAAGTTAGTAGAGATTACTACTAGGGAAATGTTATCTGAGACTCCCTCAGATTCTCTCACCATAGCACACCTTACACATAGGTCTTATGCCGGTGTTATAAGGGGCTATGTGACGAGACCCTAGCTTCCTTGTGTAATCCTTTCGGGTGAATAAATTGAGATTTCTTCCTTTAGTGATGTTTCTGGATTTTTCTTTTGACCGGATAATTTTAGGATATATTTTATTGATGAATTTTAGAAAAAGGGATATTTTAAAACATTTATGTAAACCCTAAATAACTAATGATGTGTAATGATTTTCAAAAAATGGTCTTCTACAAAAGTGTTTAGTAAGGAATTTGGAGTCTAATAAGATCAACTTAATTTTTGATAAATAGTAAATTATGAATAGTGATTTTACGCTTAGGATTAGTAATATGACCAAATGGATTAGTAATTTTACTCAAAGAAAGTTTTAATATAATTTAGACACCTAGATTAGGTAATGTGATTCAATAAAACGGGTAAATAACGGTTTCATAAATTATTAGTCAGGTATTAGTTTTTTCGGATGAATAGTGTTTTTTAATTGAAAATTAAATTAAAAATAATTATAAAATTATTTTTATAAAAATGACTTTATTTTTGAACTCAGAGCATCGATATTATGTTATGGTAATTTTTGGGGATTTTTCTGAAAAAAATGACTTTTCGATGAATAGTGTTTTTATATAAAAATTAAATTAAAAATATTTAGAAAATTATTTTTATAAAATGGATTTCATTTTTGAAATCAGAGCATTGATTTTTGGTTAAGGTGAAATTTGGGGATTATTCTGAGAAAGTTGAATTTTCAGTGAATAGTAAAAATACAGTTTTAGGGTTTCGGTATGTTTAAGGACATCATAACTGTGTCATGATGATGTCATGGGATATTTCAAGGGTTGGCCGGCCAAGGGTGATGAATTATTGTTTTGGGGGCCTCATGTGGCCTAACTTTATGAAAAATATCATGAGAGAGCACATGGGTTTGAGAAAAGCACTTGTGAGGTGTCCCTTGGCCATTAATGCCTTGTCCCCTCACTTTCCCTATAAATACCCACCCTTTCCTCCTTTAGTTTTCACTCCCAACTCTCCCCCAACGATGTTATGGTCTCCTTACCTCCCAAGGAGTCCTCCCAAGGTTCCCCCAAGCCCTCAAGGTCCAAACCTTTGAGTTTCAAGAGTCACGTTTTAAGGTAAGGGATCCGACCCCTCTCTTTCTTTTCATGTAATCTCTTTTATGTCATTCCTTTTCTGATCCATGTTCTTATGTGAGAGGATGTTCTTTTATATTCCTCTTACTTCCCTTTTAATTCTTATATGTTGAGAGATCCCCTCTTACTCTCATCATTTCATTTTATGAATGTTTAAGTGATGCCGTTAGGCTGCCGAATTTTTAGGGGATTCTTTCACCCTTCTCATTTTTCAAGTTCGATTTTCATGTCAAGTATTTCAAGTTCCTTTTTATTATGTTGGGGTATGATCTCTATATCTATCATACTGATATCTTATGATAATATGATGATAGACCCTATTTTATCTTGTCAAATCATTTTTATTGAAGTTTAAGTGACGCCGTTAGGCTGCCGAATTTTCATAAGAGAAATCTAATTTTTGTCTTCCTTCCATGTTTTTCATTTCAAATGGTATGTCCTTAAAATTTCATTACCATGTCCATATATCCATATTATTCTCTCCCCCTACTGTTTTATGGATCATTTATGAGTGGGTGACCCATGTCCCCTCTCTTCTCAATGTTTTCTAAAACCTTGTAACATAGCCGTTATGCTGCAAAATTTTCATCTCAAAGTGCCTCTCTCTCTTTTCTAAAAATTATTTTATGTTATAAATTGAATACTCAAAGCTCTTATTTCTACAGGGGTATTCACATATATATCAAAATGTTCTATTTTAAATTCTGGGATTTACATACATGAAACCCTCTTTCCCTTTCCGTGGGTTTAAAGTGACGTAAAGATCATGTCTTTAAAGCAGTTTTTAAAACGTTATGATTATGAAATGAAACCCATTTATTTTATGCTATATGGGTTATTTATGAAATGTTTGATGATGATATATGTGGCTCACATGATAATAAAGGCAAATTTAAGGGTGCGCCCTGATAACGCTCCAATGCATTGGGTAAAGACTTAATCTCTAGAGATGACCATTTTAACGACGCCTTGGTGAATAACCTTGGTAATTTTTAACGACACCTTGGGGATGGACCTTGGTGAAACGAAACGATTGTCAATATTAAATGTTGCAGCCACATCTTCAAGTTATGAAAAATGTTATTTTTATTATGATGTATCTCATGATTTCTTTCTCATGCCTTAAAGTTCTTTTCATGTCCTTATTGAAGTATCTCAAGTTCACTTGTAAAATGTTTCTCTTGTTTCCCTTACTGGGCCTTCTGCTCACCCTTTATTTTGATGTATGTCCCCAGGTTATGAGAAGCATAATGAACATAGGATTAACTAAAGGAGAATCCTTTCAAGTGTTTAAGAAGAATGTTTTATGTTTTTTTATGTATTATGATCCTTGTTTCCAAGACACTAAACCTTAACGATCCTCAGTTCCGTGTAATGAAATGAAAGTTATGTTATAAAAAGATGGGATGCTATAGGGGGTATCAAAGGATGGTTTAGTTATTTGTGGAAATTAGGATATAAAAACTGTAGGAATAACCCTATAGAAAAGTTTAAATATAGGAAAACTTCCTGGTATTTTGGTAAGTATTGAGTAAGTGGTTTATCAAACAAATACATCCCTGTCTGGATATGAGCAGGTAGAGGCGGCTCTAGCACAGATGTACATAAGGGTAAAACCCGAAAATACCACTTTGAGCTAGACTCGAATGGGAACTGGTGCACGATAACGGGCATTGCTGCACTCTTGGTTACGACACTCCCGGGGGATATGTTTGGTTAATCACAAGCTTTTTATGAATCATTATGAAGGAATTATAGAAAAGTGTAATTGTCTAAGCATGAAGTCTTAGTTAAAAGATTCATAAATGAAATAAGTTTCTTACTAAGGTTTTATTCTTTTAGAAAATGGCGGGCAATAGGAGGAACTGTGCCGATGGTGACCGCAATGCACCATGTGTTGACGGCCCTCCGATGGAAGCCGGAATGGAAACATTCATGAGAATGATGAACCAACTGACTCAAGTTATGAGTAATAACTTGAATCAAGCTGAGAGGCCGACCTCACCACGAAGGGAACAACACTCTGTTGAGTCCTTCATTCATCATCGACCGCCAACATTCAGTGGATCTACTGAACCATTGGTTGCGGAACAATTGATAAGCTCCATTGAAAAGATCTTTTTTTTACTTCATTGTTCAGAACAAGAAAAAGTCACCCTTGATGTTTACCGCCTAGAGGGAGAAGCTGATCAGTGGTGGTCACTGATCAAAAACACGAAGCCATGAGGAGAGATAGAAGCTATGGAGTGGGAATAATTTCGGGGAATTTTCCTTAACAAGTATTTCCCTCGTTCCATGAGAACGAGAATGGAAAAAGAGTTTCTCGAGCTGAAGCAGAAGGATAACGAATCTGTCGGAAGCTATGAGATGAACTTCACAAGGCTTTCTCGTTATAACTCAAGCTTTGTCATGGACCCTAATGGGAAGGTTGATAGATTCTTTGGTGGACTACGACCTCATCTGTGGAAGAATCTAGCCAATAGGGACTATGACAGCTATGAAGAAATAGTTCGAAGTGCTATGAAAGTCGACCTGGAGTTTGGTGAGACACAGTGGTCTCATAAACGAAATGAAAAGAAGAGATCGTTGGAGCCCAGTTTAGGGAAGTCTTTTGATCAGAGAAGAGGTGGAAACCAAATGCAACTTACCACATGCAATAAATGTGGGAAGAATCATCTGGGGAACTGCTTGAACGGAAGTGGAAAGTGCTACAAGTGTGGAAGAGGAGGCCATATTGCTCGGAATTGTCATAGTGAGGTGAAGCCTCAGCTTCCCAACAGTAACGACAGAGGAAAGATGGTTCTGGACCTACCCGAAGTCACATGCTTCAAGTGTGGATAGATTGGGCACTTTGGTAACCAATGTCCAAATCCGAGGGAAGTGGATGGGAATCACCATCAACCTCAGCAGAGGCCAAGAGAGAAAGGTCGTGCTTTTGCTATCACAATAGCTGAAGTTGAAGTCCCGAACGATGTGGTAGCAGGTACTCTTGTCTTCCTCTCAAAACTAGAAAGTACTTTATTTGATTCTGGTTCTACGTATTCCTTTATTTCCTCCAAGTTTGCAAGGAATATAGAATCAATCCCCGAACTGCTAGAGGTAGAGTTGTCTGTCAAGACTCCAAGTGGGATTATCCTTGCATCAACAGTATTTAGAGACTCTAGTGTTTACTTTGGTGAGCACAATCTTATCACAAATCTAGTAGTCATTCCCATGATGGAATTCGACATTATACTAGGGATGGACTAGCTCTCAAAGTATAATGATAAGATCAAATGCAGAAGTAAGGAAATCTCAGTAGTCTTGAATGAACGACCTACAGTTATCTTCCAAGGAGAGATATCCCGAACTGATCCCTATCTAGAAGCACCTCCTATAGCATTATTTATGGAGTTAATCGGTGATGATGAAGAAGGAAAAGGGAGCATACCAATAGAAGATGTTCCGATTGTTCAGGAATACATGGATGTATTTCCTGAGGAGTTACCTAGACCTCCCCTAGAAAGAGAGGTAGAGTTCTCCATTGAACTCGTACCTGGGTATCAACCGATATCAAATACTCCGTATAGAATGGAAAATGTGGAACTATAAGAGTTAAAGATACAACTCCAAGACTTGTTGGGGAAGGGGTTTATCTGACCGAGTGTGTCTCCTTGGGGAGCACCAGTTCTCTTTGTGAAGAAGAAGGATGGATCAATGCAGCTATGCATCGATTATAGAGAACTGAACGGGATCACGATGAAGAACAGATATCCTCTTCCAAGAATTGATGATTTATTTGACCAACTTCACGGGGCTCAATTCTTCTCTAAGATTGACCTTCGATCTGGTTATCATCAACTGAGGGTGAAGAATGAAGATATTCCAAAGACTACCTTCCGATCAAGATATGGGCATTATGAGTTTACTGTTATGCCCTTCGTCTTGACTAATGCTCCTTCTATTTTCATGGATTTTATGAATAAAGTCTTTAAGGACTACCTTGATAACTTTGTGGTAGTTTTTATTGATGATATTTTGATATATTCAAAAAGTCGCGAGGAGCATGAAGATCATATAAGGGTTATATTGAAAACTCTGTGGAAGGAGAGGCTCTTTGGGAAGTTCGGCAAGTGTGAGTTTTGGTTACAACAGGTGGCTTTCTTGGGGCACATCGTAACCAATGAAGGAATCTCGGTTGATTCTGCAAAGACAATGGTTGTGGAGGAGTGGCCTCAACCCACAACAGTAACTGAGATTCATAGTTTCCTTGGTTTAGCAGGATATTATAGGAGGTTTGTGAAAAACTTTTCACGGCTTTCTAATCCGCTAACCAAGTTGACTCGAAAAGGGGTTAAGTTCATCTGGACAAAGGAATGCGAGGAAAGTTTCCAAGAGCTGAAGAAGATATTGGTTACTGCACCTGTGTTAACACTACCCTCTATCGGATAAGGATTCGTTATTTTTAGCGATGCATCTCTGAAAGGGATTGGGTGCGTCCTCATGAAAAATGACAAAGTAATTGCTTATGCATCTCGACAGTTGAAGAATCATGAGCCAAATTATCCTACACATGATCTAGAGCTGGCGGCAGTTGTTTTTGCTCTAAAGATATGGAGGCACTATCTTTATGGGGAGAAATGTGATATATACACTGACCACCAAAGTCTAAAGTATATTTTCACACAGAAAGAATTGAACATGAGACAAAGGAGATGATTGGATCTTATTAAAGACTATGATTGTTCAATTCATTATCACCCTGGAAGAGCAAACAAAGTCGCAGATGCGTTAAGCAGGAAAGATCATGTTGTTCTGGCAACAATGAGGATCGTAGGAGATCCCTTGATTAAAGATATAGTAAAATTGGACATGGGAATTATAAGGAAAGGGACATCATCAACCCTATTCCAAATTATTCTCAACCTTCATTACTAGAGAGGATCAAGAAGGCTCAAAAAAAAGATCCTTTGCTGCAGGAGAAGGTGGAGGCTGTAAAAGATGGGAAGTTCCCTGATTTCAATATTGATCAAGAAGGTGTATTGAAATTTCGTACAAGACTATGTGTTCCATCTATTCCGGAGATAAAGAAAGAACTGATGGATGATGCTCATAGCTCTACATTCTCTATACACCCGGGAAGCACTAAGATGTATAGAGACCTTTGTGATCATTATTGGTGGGATAACATGAAGAGGGAGATTGCTGATTTCACTACAAGGTGCCTGGTGTGTCAGCAAGTAAAGGAAGAACGACAACTTCCTAAAGGGGTATTACCACCACTACCCATACTAGTATGGAAGTGGGATAATATCACTATGGACTTTGTAACTGGTCTCCCGAAAACATCCAAAGGAAACAATGCGATATGGGTTATTGTGGACCGTCTCACCAAGACATCCCATTTTATCTCTATTCGGGAAGATTCCTCTCTGGATCATCTTGCCAAGATATACGTGAAGGAAGTGGTAAGGCTGAATGGGGTACCACTATCCATCGTATCTGATCGTGACCCAAGATTCACATCAAAATTCTGGAGAAGTCTTCAACATGCTCTGAATACTTAATTGAATTTTAGTACGGCCTATCATCCTCAAACTGATGGCCAATATGAAAGGACTATTCAGACACTCGAAGACATGTTGAGATTATGCTCAATGGAATTTAAAGGTGGATGGGATCAACACCTCCCATTAGTTGAGTTCTCCTATAACAACAGCTTCCATTCGAGTATTCAGATGGCACCCTATGAAGCTTTATATGGAAAGCAGTTTAGAACTCCTACTTGTTGGGATGAAACTGGTGAGAGGAAGCTTCTTGGGCCTGGTCTCGTGCAAGAGATGACGGAACAGGTTCATGCCATCCAACAACACATAAAGGCTGCTCAGAGTCGGCAGAATAGCTATGCTGACAATCATCGAAGGGACTTGGAGTTTGGTGTTAGTGACAAAGTCTTCCTTCGAATTTCTCCATGGAAGAGAGTCATGCGGTTTGGGAAGAAAGGGATGCTCTGCCCTAGGTACATTGGCCCCTATGAAATCCTTGATCGCATAAGAGCAGTGGCCTATCGTCTAGCACTTCCACCGAACCTAGCTCAAGTTCATGATGTCTTCCATGTATCTCTCTTGAGGAAGTACATACCCGACCCTTCGCATGTACTGAACCCAGAGGTGGTACAACTGGAACATGACCTCTCTTACGAGGAGTAGCCAGTGGAGATCTTGGATCGTAGAGACAAGGTCCTACGAAACAAGACTACCCACCTTGTGAAAGTGTTGTGGAGGAATCATAAATATGAAGAGGCGACTTGGGAGCCGGAGGAAACAATGAAGCAAAAGTACCCTCACCTTTTCGACTAGGCCTCAAGTATAAATTTCGGGGATGAAATTTCTTAAGGGGGGAAGAATGTAACGACCCAATCTTTTTGAGTAGTATATTAACTTACTCTTATTGATTTAATAAGATGTTAATGGTTAATGTAGAAAGAGGAGTCGATGGCTTCATCCAGTAGACTAGACCCTTATGATGCCCACTTATTAGAGCTTGGGAAGGAGGTAGCATCTGTGGGCTTCGCTTTGGACCAAGCCCAAGCCGAACTCTAGCGTGTCAAGCTTGAACGGAAACGCCTACGAGAGAAGTTCAAGTTAGTAGAGATTACTACTAGGTCAATGTTATCTGAGCCTCCCTCAGATTCTCTCACCATAGCACACCTTACACTTATGTCTTATGCTGGTGTTATAAGGGGCTATGTGACGAGACCCTAGCTTCCTTGTGTAATCCTTTCGGGTGAATAAATTGAGATTTCTTCCTTTAGTGATGTTTGTGGATTTTTCTTTTGACTAGATAATTTTAGGATATATTTTATTGATGAATTTTTGAAAAAGGGATATTTTAAAACATTTATGTAAACCCTAAATAACTAATGATGTGTAATGATTTTCAAAAAATGGTCTTCTACAAAAGTGTTCAGTAAGGAATTTGGAGTCTAATAAGATCAACTTAATTTTTGATGAATAGTAAATTATGAATAGTGATTTTACGCTTAGGATTAGTAATATGACCAAATGGATTAGTAATTTCACTCAAAGAAAGTTTTAATATAATTTAGACACCTAGATTAGGTAATGTGATTCAATAAAATGGGTAAATAACGGTTTCATAAATTATTAGTCAGGTATTAGTTTTTTCAGATGAATAGTGTTTTTTAATTAAAAATTTAATTAAAAATAATTAGAAAATTATTTTTATAAAAATGACTTTATTTTTGAACTCAGAGCATCGATATTATGTTATGGTAATTTTTGGCGATTTTTCTGAAAAAAATGAATTTTCGATGAATAGTGTTTTTATTTAAAAATTAAATTAAAAATATTTAGAAAATTATTTTTATAAAATGGATTTCATTTTTGAAATCAGAGCATTGATTTTTGGTTAAGGTGAAATTTTGGGATTATTCTGAGAAAGTTGAATTTTCAGTGAATAGTAAAAATACAGTTTTAGGGTTTCGGTATGTTTAATGACATCATAACTGTGTCATGATGATGTCATGGGATATTTCAAGGGTTGGCCGGCCAAGGGTGATTAACTATTGTTTTGGGGGCCCCATGTGGCCTAACTTTATGAAAAATATCATGAGAGAGCACATGGGTTTGAGAAAAGCACTTGTGAGCTGTCCCTTGGCCATTAATGCCTTGTCCCCTTACTTTCCCTATAAATACCCACCCTTTCCTCCTTTAGTTTTCACTCCCAACTCTCCCCCAACGAAGTTCTGGTCTCCTTACCTCCCAAGGAGTCATCCCAAGGTGCCCCCAAGCCCTCAAGGTCCAAACCATTGAGTTTCAAGAGTCACATTTTAAGGTAAGGGATCTGACCCCTCTCTTTCTTTTCATGTGATCTCTTTTATGTCATTCCTTTTATGCTCCATGTTCTTATGTGAGAGGATGTTCTTTTATATTTCTCTTACTGACCTTTTCATTCTTATATGATGAGAGATCCCCACTTACTCTCATCATTTCATTTTATGAATGTTTAAGTGATGCCGTTAGGCTGCCGAATTTTTAAGGGATTCTTTCACCTTTCTCATTTTTCAAGTTCGATTTTCATGTCAATTATTTCAAGTTCCTTTTTATTATGTTGGGGTATGATATCTATATCTGTCATACAGATCTCTTATGATCATATGATGAGAGACCCTATTTTATATTGTCAATTCATTTTTATTGAAGTTTAAGTGACGCCGTTAGGCTGCCGAATTTTCATAAGAGAAATCTAATTTTTGTCTTTCTTCCATGTTTTTCATTTCAAATGGTATGTCCTTAAAATTTCATTACCATGTCCATATATCCATATTATTATATCCCCCTACTTTTTTATGGATCATTTATGAGTGGGTGACCCATGTCCCCTCTCTTCTCAATGTTTTCTAAAACCTTGTAACATAGCCGTTATGCTGCAGAATTTTCGTCTCAAAGTGCCTCTCTCTCTTTTCTAAAAATTATTTTATGTTATAAAGTGAATACTCAAAGCTCTTATTTCTACAGGGGTATTCTCATATATATCAAAATGTTCTATTTTAAATTCTGGGATTTACATACATGAAACCCTCTTTCCCTTTCCGTGGGTTTAAAGTGACGTAAAGATCATTTCTTTAAAGCAGTTTTTAAAACGTTATGATTATGAAATGAAACCCATTTATTTTATGTTATATGGGTTATTTATAAAATGTTTGATGATGATATATGTGGATCACATGATAATAAAGGAAAATTTAAGGGTGCGCCCTGATAGCGCTCCAATGCATTGGGTAAAGACTTAATCTCTAGAGATGACCATTTTAACGACGCCTTGGTGAATAACCTTGGAAATTTTTAACGACACCTTGGGGATGGACCTTGGTGAAACGAAACGATTTTCAATATTAAATGTTGCAGCCACATCTTCAAGTTATGAAAAATGTTATTTTTATTATGATGTATCTCATGATTTCTTTCTCATGCCTTAAAGTTCTTTTCATGCCCTTATTGAAGTATCTCAAGTTCACTTGTAAAATGTATCTCTTGTTTCCCTTACTGGGCCTTCTGCTCACCCTTTATTTTGATGTATGTCCCCAGGTTATGAGATGCATAATGAACATAGGATGAACTAAAGGAGAAGCCTTTCAAGTGTTTAAGAAGAATGTTTTATGTTTTTTTTATGTATTATGATCCTTGTTTCCAAGACACTAAACCTTAACGATCCTCAGTTCCGTGTAATGAAATGAAAGTTATGTTATAAAAAGACGGGATGCTATAGGGGGGTCTTAAAGTGGTTTAGGGTGTGAACTATTTTTCATGTTTTGAAATCCTATTGAGTATTTATTTAACAATTAAAGGGGGGTAATTCCTCTATAGATTCATATTTTTATTCTCCTTTCCATCCCTCAACCACTTTTAGAATTTTACTACACACGGTCGATTCTTTATTGTTTCTTTTTCTTTCATTTCCTCCTCAATTCACCATTTAAAATTTCATTTTTTGTGGTGGTATCCTATAAATAAATCGTAACCCATATATGAAAAAGAATTCAAATTAATTCTTTATTCACTATTTTCTATTTTTTAGAGCTATAATGTCTGATTTTGGGGATGATTTTAGGGATTCAACTATTGTTTCTTGTTTTGGGTGTTTGTTCTTGGTAATATATCTTCACAAAGCATGAGTTGGGAAGTAATTACCATTTTTTAGATTTAATATGAAGATTTACATGTTATTATTAATTTTAGTGTGTGTGTATCCCTATGAGACTTCATCCTATTGTAACAAAGTGACTTGGTGAGTCCGTATATATATGGTATACCGATTAGAGGTGGAGAAATGGGATTTGCGGTTATCAAAATTTGTTTTTTTATTATTCTATGAATAACATACGGGTTTTACACTATGAAAAAAAATGATATTTTAAGAGCCATTTGGGCTTTTTTAGGGCTAGAATATCCTAGATATTTAGTGTAGGGGTTCAAGTGATGACTACTGCAGATTGTGTTGGTAGTTGTTTCACGATGTTTCTTCATTCATGATATTTCATGTGATCTCCCCTATGTCTTTGAAGGTGGGATGTTGGGAATGATATGAAATACCAGGAGTATATAAGGATGGGTAAAAGTTCATGATAAGACATCTATAGAGTCTATATTGATGGGTTGATCTGTATGATATGACCTTTCTAGAGTTTGTAGGGATGGGTTAGTGTATTGAAGTGACATCCCAAGAATCGAAAGGGATGGGTCTGTGTGCTGAGGTGATGTCCCTAGAGTGAGAAAGAATGCGTTGAGGTTATTGATCAGGAAATTCTCAATTTTATAATTTTTGTTCCATGTGTGGATGTTTTTCAACCGCCTAATATAATTTCCTTCCTGTATGGAGCCGAAGCTGGTCGGGCCGATATACGTGGTATCCTGGTCAGTATATGATGACCTAGTGGGGTGTGTGTTTATTTATGAATTTATTTTTTATAGATTCATCCATATTTACACACATAATACATTTATGATAAGGTTATATTGGTGGTGTCCTTGTGGGTTTATACCTACACCCCACAAAAGAATCTAAAAGCATATGCACACATTATGGCCAAGGATCCTGTTAAGGTAAAGGGGACAATATTGGGCTATTGATTAGGTAGAGTTGGATAGATTGAGGTGATGTAAGGGTAGAATAATGATTTTTTTTCACCACACCAAATTATCACATTGTTTTTTTTCCTTTTGTACATCGATAAACACATGTGTAGGTCTATTTTGAATACTTTGTATGACTTTGTCTAACATAATGTTATAAAATGTGTTGATATTATTATTTTTTATTGCACTAATTTATTATTTCTATTAATTATTCATTAAAGTAATTATTTTTTTACTTTTATGATTTATTGATACTAAGCGAATATTCATCCAATGACGTCAGTTAGGCCATCTTCACTTGTGAGTTACCTATTTTGTATAGGGAGGTGTACATGAGGTTATGTACCACCTTATTCCAGACTCAGTGATTTGGGATGGGGTATTATAAAAATGGCATGAAAAATTCTTTTATTTTGAATAACTAATTGAGGATTAGTTGAATAAATATAGGATGAGTTGGACTCAAGTAGGGGAGCTAAGATTCTCTTTGACCAACACTCATGCAGTGGACATATGATTTTCTTGGGAACTGTTTCTGATATTATGGTTTTATGTTGTTCATTATTGTTATTATTTAGTTATAGTTTATGGGATTTTTCTATTTGATATACTAGGAAGATTGGGTGGGTTTATACAACTTGAATATAGATGTTGAAACACATTTCATATTATTGTGTTCATATTATTGATATAGTTTTAAAACTATAAAATTACTACAATCATATATTTGGTGGATTTCTAAATACATCATTAGTGATAATTAATTATTTAAACAAGATCATGCCTATTTTTTGTTATATATTTCTAACTGTTACTAACATGAAAGCACCGTGATATGGGCTTATTCCTTGGGTATATTTCAAGGGGATAAAAACAAGGATTTAGGTAGTATTTTAGAGTGTTTATAAGGATTTTTTTTCATGTGTGTTCTTTTTAATTTCTTAAAATGTTTGAATATTTTATTTTTAAGCGAATTAATGAGTGTTTTTTAGAAATTTCAAATATTTTTTTCTCATTGAAGTCACATTATTCCACATAAGAACTAGGGTGACGATGCTCCTGATGTTTGAAATATTCAATTTATTCCTCCAGGTGTTCATGAGGGTCAGGTTGAGAATGGTCTAGATTATAACCCAATGGTTTAGTAAATAGAGTGTTTTTAGATGGGTGTTTTCCACATCATTCTACTGGGAGTTAGAGGTTCCCATTAGGATGGGTTGACAATAGTGGATATCATATAGGATTTCAAGCTGCAACACCCTCTATCCCTCTCGGGAATGTGTGGTTGTTAGAATTATAAATACTGGATTAGGATCATTGAAGGGATATTTGACCTTATAGATATTACTATTGATATCCAACTAATGTTTACAGAGTTTATGTAATAGGAATATTCTAGTAGGTGGTGGTGTGTGGTGGTCCAGTCTCTGAGTCCAGGGGTTCTAATGTGGGATGCTATTAAGGAACTATTTTTTGAGCAATTATTTCCTAAAGAAATGAGTATGGATTAATCTCATGAGATTATGAATCTCCAAAAATGGATACCATTGGTTGTAGAATTTTTGACAAATTTTGGAGAGTTAATTCATTTCACTCCACTTTTGTTTTATAGTGAGGCTTAGAAAGACAAGGTGTTTGAGTTTGGCATTTATCTTGAGGCTAGGAGAAATATCCAAAATTTTGAACTAATCAAATACTAGGATATAATTTGTAATAATATCACCATTCATAATGTCTTAGTAGAGGAAAGTGCAGTGGGGATTCCAACCTCTTTTATTTGAGGTATTCTGATTGGTGTTTCATGGGACTCTTCTAGTGATAGGAAGAGTAGATCAGAGGATTTGTTCAAAGGTGATTATGGGATATTAGTATAGGATAAGATTTCATTTATTCTATCTCAAGTATCGAATTGTAACTTGTGCTTATATTGTAGTAAACCTAGAAATTACAATTGTATGTTTACTAACAGGCAGATGGAGTTCCATTTTTTAAAAAATTGGAAATATTTGATGTTTTTATTTGATATTCACTCAGTCAGGATATGGAAGAGGTTTTAAGTAGAACCAGGACTTAGTGGTGGGTTAGGTGGACCATAGTTTGATAGTAGGGCCACATCAAGGTGGTCGGGTTGTGAAGAATAATGGGGATCTCAACAAATAAATAGTTACATGTCTCATAAGAATTAATTCCTCCAAGGATTAAGGGATCAAGGGAGAGGGGCCTTAGATCCATGACTGGAATAACTTATGTATTGAATCAATTCTAAGTAGATAGTAGAGAGGGACATACAATAGTTAGAAGTACAGTTCTTATCTTAATATTATTTTATACATTGTTTGATACATGGTCATTTCACTCATTTATTTCTCCCAAAGATATTACTGATTAAAAGTTGTTCGTGATGAATTCCACAGAGTTATTATCCCTCGATACACCTATTGGAAAGAGTCTAGATCATATTTAACAATGTAAAAAGGATCATGTGTTGGTTTATGCTATGTAAATTTTTGAGATTTTATGATTTTTTAGATGACCAATTTCAATTTCATTTTTTATGGATTGGTTAACATTTTTTTATCATGAATTGATTACTATCAGAGATGGGTGGATTTTATCTCCCTCAAGGTAGAGGTGTAAGTTATTACTATGGAGTAGAGTCTAGATGTTGGGAAAGATGGAGAAGACCATATATATATTAGAACCATTACACTATAGGTTGTGAGTATGTTTCTCATAGAATATAAAACTAAAATTCCATACATTTTACGTCCACTAGGGGATCATTACCGTGATTTATTTCTAGAATATTTATCAAGATTACTTCCAAAAAATGGAGATTAAATTTGAAATTGAACTTGTGTATGGTAAATAGACTATACCAATTCCTTTATATCATATGGAACCTTCTATGTTGAGAGATATTAAGGTACAACATGATTTCCTAGTGGTGATTGTATTTATTTACCTAAGCAATTTTCCTTGGGGTGCACACATTTTATAAACTAAAAATTAAGATAGAAGACCTAAACTGCACATGGATCACCAAAAACTAAATCAATACATTGTAAAAAAAGTATTCACTAACATGATTGATGACTTTTTTAACTAGATGGTGGGAGAGTGTTGTTTCTCCAAGATTTATCTATAATCAAGCTACCATTGGCTATAGGATAGATCTGAATATATACCAAAAGATACATTTAGTATAATGTATGGGTACATGAGTGCCTTGTGATGAAATTCAGTCTAATGAATGAGCCAATGGTGTTCATGGATATTATGAACTTAGTAATTCATCCTTCCCCGTACTCTATCTTCATGGTATTAATTGATGATATTATGGTATACTAATAGATCCCAAAGTTAAATACTACTCATATTTAGATCATAGTGATCACTCTCTAAGTGTGTAATATTTATTAGAAGTTATCAAAGTTTCAATTATAGATTAAGGAAGTATGCTTCATTGATCATGTAGTTTATAAGGTGAGAATATCTGTTTATCTGGACAAGGTGAAGGTAATTGGTTCTTGGGATCTAACCATGAATGTGTTCAAAATGAAGTGTTTTCTCAAGAAATCTAGGTATTGTAAGTGGGTTATCCTAGAATTTTATCACTTAATAGTACTTATGATTAGGAATACTAAGAAGGGAGTTAAAATCATATAGATATACCAATTTAATGAGGATTTATAGAAGTTAAAAGATGTAGTTGACTTCCACATTGATTTTTATTCTTCCGACCCCATGGGTTTGTTATATAGTTTATTACGATGATTTGGGATTTAGTTTGGTGGTTTTCTTAATGTAGAAAGATCATGTAATTGATTTTGGTTCTATTTTTATACAACCCCATCAATGGAACTACCCCATTCATTACATAGAATTATATTCAGGGTATCATACTTACAATATTTGGTGCAACATTCTCTTTGTTGATATTTTTTTCAACTACAAACACCATAAGAGCATTAAATATTACCTTTCTCTATGAGAATTGAACTAGTGGAATATACGTTTGGTTGAGTACCTTTAGAAATTTTAATATGATATGGTATATAACCTAGGGAATGTGAATTTTTTATTGGTTTCCCTTTCTTGAAATCACAAGAATGAGGGACACATACATGACTTATTCTTCCATGATTATTTATTCCTAATTTTTGGATCTAGTAAGGTCCTTCAAACAATATGATTCATACTGTTATATTATGTGAGAGTGGTTAATGTGAGATTATTATTTTGTTGGATGGTCCTTGGATGAGAATGATGTTCTTAATATATATATATCAAAGGATTTCTGTTCCCATATCAATGATATAGGAGTTGATGAGGGACTCTGATGCCTCATAGTGGCGCTGAATCCTTGATTGAACAAGATGTACTATGATATGAAATGGAATTTTTGGTTTCCATGTTTAAAAAATGATGTTTTGGGGTTTTTCACTCATTACTTACCTGTAAAAGGTTCTAGGAGGAGCACTGGTGAGCACATGGTTTAATTCAACTTCCGCTAGTGCTAGAAGGGAAATGTGATGATCTGATGATGGAATTTTTCATAGTATTACCCAATAATCTAAGGATCTAAGATGCAATGTGGGGATGGTTGATTCACTGATGAAGGTTTCACAAGTTTTTTATATTCAAGATACATAAAATGTGGATGGGTTGGGTAGTTATTATATGTGGGAAATAGAAATGTTATATAGTGTGCCTATGATTATCGTGTCAGAATATGATGCATTTCATATCGTGGTTTCTTCAGGTCCTAAAAAAGGTATTGGGATTATAACTGAAGATTAGAAAAACATATCTCCTATAGACAGTTGGATAGTCTAATATGATAATCTTGATCCTAGATGATATTACTATAACATGTGCACTTAATTTTGGTAGGTCATGGGATCAAAATTTGGAATGAGAAGAGGTTACATACACTAATAGGCTTCAAGTCAGATGACCCCCTTTAAGGATATTTAAGGTGGACGATGTCATTCAACACTATATTTAATTAAGGTGGGGATTTAGTAGTGATTGGTCTAAGACCAGTATAGAATAATTCTGAGAATTTTTAGTTTATTTAGAAGTGGTTGGTTACCTATCAAATATGGAAATATTCATATACCAACTAGATGAGATGGTTGTTGGAGATCATTGTGGGAAGCTGAGTGTTTTTGTGAGTGCCACTAGATTGGGGAATCAAAGTTTAATGGAGTAGGGGAAGCTACAATTATAGTATTTTTGTCCCTTAGAAATTATAGAATGGATTGGGATTGTGGTTTATCAATTAGATCTTCCTTCATGATATCTGGTTAGGCATGATGTGTTTCATGTATCACAACTACAATAGAAAGTGATAGACCCTAAAAAGGAAATGTTTGTTGATAATATTGGGTAAGAAGTAGATGATCCATTTTAGGAATATATGGTGTGAATCATATACTGATGTGTTAAGGGACTACATGGGAAGATACTACCTCTTTTTGGGTTTTTTGGAAGTATGGACATGTCCAGGAAGAAACATGGGAGTGGGAGTTAGATAATTGGAAAAAATGGATAATGTTGTTTAGAGGATACCCCTAGATATTCTCCTTTGGGATGATAAGTCCCTAGGGAAGGATTTTTTTAATGTCTCTAAAACACTCAAGGGGGGTTTCAATTTATTTTTTTTCCTAATGTTGAGTACCAAACATATTTATGGTTATTTGGTGTGTCATGGTAGCTCAAGAGTGGGTTCGAAACAAAGGGTTCAAATTAGAAGCTACATGAAGGATTCCATGAAATTTCGTAGGTTTCACAATATGAATAAGATGAGAAATAATTTCATGGGGGGTTATTATAGTGGTCAATGGTGTGATTTTTATTTTTGTTAAGAAATCCTTCGGGGTAGTTTTTTAAAAAGATAAATGGAGTAATTTTATCTTAGACCCCTATTTTGTTTCCACATTTCTTCCCTTGAATCCTAACATAGTTATTTGGTTTAATGGATCTCCTTTTTAGGATTATAATCCCTCATCCTTCTATATTCACAATTTCTTGTGTTTTTCATTGGAGAGGTCACCTATCAGATACCCTAACCCCATACAACCTAATATTCCCCTTTCTTTACCTATCTCTTATTACTTATTTTCTAGAACCCTAATAGAAAATAATGTAATTGGTTTTAGGAATTTTTTTGGACTAATTTTGGATGGAATTTTGGGGTAATTTATCTTTCTCTCATTTTAAGAAGTAATACCTTACCATTTTATGGATTTTCTATAAAGATGTATCTGTGTTTTATATTAAGGTACATGTGTAGCCCTATAATACTTTTTCCCATGGTATCAATGTGATGGGGTGGGTCCTTATAGGAATGGTATAATTTATATAGGGTTATCTTTAAATTTATTGGGTTTTAAATGACTCCATGTTGTATAGGTCATGCAGGGGATGTCTACATGGGAAAAGTGCCCTTGGAAGAGCCATTCAAGCTCAGTTTAGGATAAAATATCCCAAATAAAATATAAACGAGATCATGTGTTGATTAACTATGACACACTCATGTGGTTTTAATATATATATATATTTATTATTTTATGATATTAAAGGTCATTTTGAGTTTCTTGGGATTTTAGGTTCAAAACATGGAAATTTTTGAGTTTTTCTTAATGTGCATGGGTAGGCCCCACAATTAGAGTAAAACCATAGAACTGCCCTTTACGAGGTGAGTTTTCAGTTAATTTAAATCTATTAAAAGTTTTCTATCCTTGATAGATCATGGTTATGTCCAAACCATGTGTGCCCTAGGAGAAACTATGTGGGTCTTTTGGTGAGTTTTGGGTGTGATGCACGATTTTTCCACAATTTGGTAAACCATGCGACAAGATTTAAATTTGGGTCTATTTATTGATATTTATGATTGGAATGGATGGATAATGGTTTTTTAAAAAACATAGTTCCTAGGGTGAAATGCATGAGTTCTATTAGGCCAATATAGTATAGAGTGCATGATTGGTGTAGGGTTTGACAAACCGTGTGGAAAAACCGCTTGCTCTTCCCTGGAACTAGAATTTTGGCAACATCCCAATATTATAAGTTTTTATTAATAGGGGGTTTAACCCAATTATATAATAAAAACCCATCCAACTCTAGAGATACTAGTGAGCATCTCCAACTTCTCCCACCATTGATTTTTGTCCCCTCTTTAGTGACTTCCAAGAGGTATTGAGGTATTTCTTCCTATATTTATCTCATTCATCATTTTCTTCACCTTTTATCCTATATTTGGTTTCTATTATAAACCCTATACCTCATTAGTTTTATTTAAGGGTTCCAAGTGCATCTAATGTTTGGTTTTTTTCATTCTAGGGTAATTAGACACCGTCTCCATCCCTGTCGATGTGGTCATCATTGAAGTCGACATGTTTCAACATGGTTTCCACTTTTACTATGTAGGTGTTTCCATAAAATTATTTGACTTTGAAATTAAATATATAATTATTCATTATAAAATTTTCTTTTATCATTTTATGAATACAAATTGTATCATTGTGATGTTTTAAAACCATTTTGTTGTGTTTTGAGCTTGGCCTAAAGGGTTTTCATGGAAATTAAATGTTTTTATGTTTAAAATGGAATGTTTTTAATTATGTTAAGATTTTTTAAAATTAATTTGAGGATTTTAAAATTGTTTTAATTTATTGTAAGTTATTTGGTTTTGGTTTAGGTTTCTAATGAGTGAAAAATATGTTTTAAATAGTGTTTTTTTTGAAATAATGTTTTCACATAAAAATGATTTATAAAGGGGTTATTTATTTAATTTCAAATGTTTATTTGAAATATGTGTGGAATTTAACACATATGAAATTTACCTAATGTATTATTTAATGTGTTTTGAAGGAAATTGTGGGCCTTTTTTCATGTTTTTTAATGTTTTTTCATTGAAATTCTAAAATTATTTTAAAATTTTCTTGATGAAATGTAAAAGGTCTTGGAATCATGAGCTATGTTTTTTTAAAGGACCATTAAAAACCTTGGTTTTTAAGGGTTTACCTGAAAGATAACCCTTTATTTTTCCATGTACTTCTTACCTTTTTTGGTCATTTATCACTATGTCATGCCTATTTCTCCCCTAATATTTGTCCCATGGGTGCATGTGATATAGGTGATAATAATTATTGGGTGTTATGGGTGAGGATTATCCATTACATGCTCTTTGTTTGTTGATATTGGACATGCATGTACGTTTCCAACACTTAATTATTGGTCATTGTAAACTAGGTACTATGATAGAGATCTGATACTAGTATGCCAGTTGGTTCACATGACACAAGTGGCCCTATAGTTGTGCTAGGTATAAGTGCTAAGATGGGGTTGTAATTACAGTAAGGCTTGTGTGGGATAGCTCAATGACATGTGGTTTGAAAAATAGTTCTTGTTGATATCTAGTTCAAGGGTGGTATACTCTTACATGGTTAGATTCATTACACGTTAGTTATCCCAAGTATATCGCATAAAACATTAAATTTCATGATCAGTTGTTGTTATATGGGATTTTGATATAGTTCCTATTTGTATCAATTACTCTTCGTGGTATATTATGGAATCTATATCTAGATTATTTTATATTATTTGTGATCTATGTTACCTTCTTGTTATGTTAGTACCATGTGTTTTTGGATTTATTCCTTTCGAAATGAGTCCCATAGATGTTTGGTAAAACCTATTTTGAATTTAAATACTCTTTTTTGGGATTTTAAATAGGATTTAAAAATTAGTATTTTGTTTTCTAAATAGTGGATTTGAAAGGTAATATATTTTAAAGTGACCATTTTCATTTATATAATAAATGTTATGTTTTTTATAAACGATAATGTGAGTGTAGATTTTGAGCATCCAAGTCTAGTAGATTTTTTTTTGAATCATGTGTTTTCAGTTTGAGAAAACAAAGTGGATTTATTTTAAATGTGATTATGGAATTGTTTTTATTTTTCATATATTATATAGTAAAATATGATTTCATTTTTTATTTTCAAAATATAATTTATTAATTGGCATATGAAAAATATTTTATAGTTTTAGCAGGTTGTGGTGACTTACTTGTCCTTTTTGTACATGCTTATATAATTGAGGTTCTTATTTTTCAACTGGATTTACCCTTCATACCTTAAGGCCAATGTGGGTTGAGTGGGTTGCAACTGAGTAACCAAATATAACATAGACATGGTATCATACATGTATCATGTTGGTTTTAAACTATTTTTTTATTTTGTTTTACATTCCTTTTTCTATGTTGTTGCTTTTGATTATGGATTGTGTTATGTTATGAAAATGGTTAAAATCACTATGGTTGGTTATAACCTACTTGACATGCTACTTTATTTATTTTTGAAACATTATGTATTTTTTCACTTTATTTTATCATTTATTTCGGTGAAATCATTCTAAAATGGTTTTGTATGATACATATTCCCAAGTTTCCAGCACGTGGGGTCGAGAACACCTAATGGGCCTTGTGGAATCTTGGTTGAGTGTCTAGTTGGACAATATCCTAGTAAAATGTTTTACAAAATGGTGATAGAGAATTATGTTTTATTTTCTAAAATACTATGATTATTAAGTAACCGATGTTATATATGTATGTCATAGTAGAAATAAAATTTAGGTTATAAAAGATTTATTGGTAAGTGTGGGAAGAGTATAGGTAGTTATTTCCCATCATGAAACTCGAAATTCCAAGAGATGATTGGTTTTTAATTTTAATGTGACATTTGTTTGATAGTTTTAATGGTATTTGATCTGAATTAATGATTATTTTGACCCGCTTTATGTATAAATGGAATATGTAAGGTTGGTATTTGGATTTGGAATGATAAAAAATAATAACATGAGTTTTATAATTATATAATATGTCTTGGGAAACCATATTGTACACATGATTTTGGGTCTACATACTGTACAACGTGTGTTGTACAGTTGGAGCCCAGTTTCCCAACCCATGAGAACAAATCTCAAATAGTACCTTTCCTCTATCAGTTATGCTATTATGAATCCTCTTCATTCTAGGTTTCTCCTGATGTGTTTTTCACTTTTTGGAGATGGTTTTTGGATTTTTTTTGTTTCTATTTGTATGTGGTTCTTGTAGACCTTACAAGAAATATTTAATGGGGATTTTTTCACACTTGTTTTTAAAGGATTTTCTGAAAAATAAATAGTTTTATGAAGAGTTCATTTTTAATCTTGGTTTTATATAAAATTTATATAATTGAGAATTTGTTTTGAAAATTGTTTAGATGATTTTTTGAAAGGGAAAGTTTATTTTGATGATATTTCCATGGATGATGTTTTTTTAAAAAACAAATGGTATTTTTATAGGATCTTTGTGATGATCATTGTTTGGGTGATATGCATGTACACAAAATATTTTTGGTTTATAAACATGGATTATATTGGTTTTATATGTACAAGTTAGTGGGGAGAGATTTTCAAATTACTTAATGAAAATTTTAGTTTTTTAACAGAAGGATTATTTTATTTTTGTTAATGTTGTATGCATCATTTGAGAGCTTGTTTTTGTTTACTTTGTTCATACCTTTTGGTGGAATAATTTGGTTTATTTTTTGATGCATGAATTTCTTCCGTTCACATCATTTTTTGTTTTTATTTTTCCTAAAAAAATGGTAAAAAAATGTTTCCTCAGTTTAATTTTCTACCGAGACATAGAGTGGAGTGGTGAAATTGGAACTGTCCTTTTTCTCAAACCCCATCTCATACTTCGTAAATAAATTTATTCTTTATTTAAGTTATAATGAAAGGCCATTGAAAGTAGTGAGGTGGTTGTATTAGATTTAGGTGACCATTATTTCTCTTAGAACACATAAAGCATTGTGGGTGAGAGATTTGATAAGTTTTATTTTTTAGGTTTTTCCATGTTTTGGTGGAATTCCATGGAACCTCCTTAGTTGCATGAAGGTAAAACTTGGGATATTTTAAGGATTTATTTTATCCATTGGTTCATTAATAGTTCTGTGATACAGGAGAGGGATATTGAGTACACTATCATTCATCGGAGTGACTTTTTAGTGAGGGATTACATCAAACACTTCTCTAGGATAATAATCTTTTCTCCAAAGCACGTCAACAATGATAATGGGAAATATTATTTATTAGGAGGTGGTATTCACCAAGATCTTTGTATAGATATACTATTATTTTTTTATAAATATTTTCATGAGGTCGTTAATAAGGTTGTTTGGGTAGAATTTTATTGGTCTCAACATCAAGTATTGGGTGATGACTTAATTCCATCGGATGACCATAAGGGTAATACACTGAGTTAGAAGTATAAGCTGGAGGAGTTAGATATTGGTTAAATGGTTATTTTATATATTAATAATAGATCTATCATATGTTTCAAGTGTAGGAATCGAGGTAATTTTGATCCTTCATATTTACTATATCTGGAGTTTTCTCCATTTTGGCTGTTTGGGCCACCTATAGATTTTTTTCAAGTTGGGTGTTCAAAACAGGTATTTGGTTTGATCCCTTGTGTGGATGTGTTGTTTTTGTGACCATTCCATTTATGTTTTTAACCATGTTTTTTGAGCTTTGGATTTTTTTGTTGGAACCTTGTGGGTGGATCCTTTTGAGTTGTTTCTTATGAATAAATGGGTATGTCACCTTATGGTATGCCATGTTTCCTTTTCAAATGTATCCATCCCATCCATAACTCATTAGATTCTTTTCTGGTTGTCCATGAGTGTTATTAAGTTAAGTCTATTTGTTTCTTTTAACCTTTTTTGAGATGTTTAATTGATCATATGATTTTTAATCCCTTTTAGTGCTCATTGTTTGAACATGATAATGGTTATGGGTGCATCATTTCATAGATAGGGTACATGATCTATTAGAAGATTTGGTATAATAATTATCATTAGACGTGGGATATTGGGATTCACTATGTGAAGGTCATCTAGTTTTTTGAAAACATGTTTTATATTCATATCATGACCTAAAGAGATATATCTTGTCATTATATGTGGACACTTGTAGTTGTACTTATTTCTTTGGTTTATTTATTCTTATAGATTGGGATTTATTTCCTCTCATGGATTCTTGGTTTTTGAAGGATTAATACATTGGTTTTCATTATGAACACCATCTTATAAGATTTCTAAATAGTGGGGAGACCATTTTTTCTCTCCTGTACTTCTAGAACCTCTTAGTTGAGTTTTATACTTTGAATGAGTTAAGGGATGTTGGGTAAAATTTTGGTTGATCAATTTGATCATTTTGAGTATATCAGTTGATATCTTTCAGATAGGATCTTGTTGAGCGGTTATTTTAGTTAGTACCCCTTTAGATTATTCATTTTCTCACATTTTTATTTTGGATGGGATTTTTGAGGGTAGAAAGTGGAATGATGGGAATTTTTAGAAACCTCTATGGAACTATGGTATTCATTTAATATTATTTTATGAGTTTGGTGGTTGTTTTGAGTTTTCATTTAGTTGTGGATTGGAACATAGAAAATTTAGATATTTTAATTTGGTGTACGGTTTTGGTGAAAAATTGGGGGTAAAATATAAAAACTCCTTTTTTTAGGATCCTTATAAATTAATTTTGAATTAATCATTTTATTCAATCATGTATTGTGAATGGTTATGTCCAAATAATGTGAGCCCGAAGAGGAACCATGTGAGTATCTTGGTGAGTTTATGGACATGAATTTGACTTGAGCATGGTTTGGTAAACCATGTGACAGGTGTCTTATTTGGATCTGAGTTTTTTCGATGTCGATTTTCAGGGTTAGACCATAGGTTTTTCAACTGTGTGGTTCCCATGGTGAAAAATGTGAGTGGAATTTTTCATAAGACGATTCCAACGCATATTTGACACAATGTTTTACAAATTCTGCAACCAAAAAATGTGGTCTTATCAGTTGTTAATATTTGAAAAATTTTGAAAAACCCCCCTTGTGAATTAAGGGGAATTTCGACCCTTTTCTACCCCAAATGTATCAGCCAACTCTTCGGAGGCCATGGAGGTGCTACATCTTCCACCACATTTGATTCTTTCCACTCCATTATCAATTAACAAGATTTATAGAGGCATTTATTTATATTTGTCTCTATTCTTTCTTTCTCTCATCCTTTCCTCCTAGATTTGGTTTCCCGCATGATTCCTAGATATCTTATGAAATATTTTAGGGTTTTTTGTGGATATAATGTTGTGGTTTATAGTGTTTATGGTTAGTATGAATTTTATTTATCCTCTTAAATGTGGTTATCGTTGAAGATGAAATGTTTTAACTTGGTTTCAAACTCTTCCAAGTAGTTGTTTCTATGAAAATATTTGATTTTGTAATTGCAAAGTGTTCATGTGAATTATAAATTACTCTTCTATGACTGTATGATTTATCATGATCTTATTGTGATATTCTAAATCAATTTTAATGTTTTTTGTGTTTGGCATACAGTTTTTTCTTGTAAATTCCATTTTTTTTCAAATTTGAAATGATTTTTTAATTGTGTTAATATTATTTAAAATAAATTTTAATATTTAAAAAAAAAATTAATATTGTTTATTTGTTTTTGACCTATTTTTGGATTTCAATGAGTGAATATTATGTTGAAAAGTGGATTTTATTTCAAAGAGAGAAGTCACCTAAAAATAATTTACACAAATATTCTTTATGTAATTTATAAATTTGATTTGAAATGTGTGTGGGATTTACCCCTTGAAAAATTTCCCTAATAAAATCTGTAATGCTTTTTAAGGAAATAGTGGTCCTTGGGAATAGTTTTGTTGAGTGAGTTCATTGATCTATTAAAATTATTTTAAATATTATTTAATGAAATGTGAAAGGTCTTGGAATATAGAGCCGTGTTTTGGTGTTAAAGGCCCATTTGAAACCTTAATTTTAAAAGGAGGACTTGAAATACATCCCTTGATTTCTCATTGACTCATTAGCCCTTATTTGTGTTTTTCATCACCATGTGATTCTTTTTTCTCCCATTGAGTTAGAATTTTCTTGTTTATATCATTGGTGAATTTGATATATGGGGATATTAAATATTGGATATTAGGGGTGAGGGTAAGATATATCATGCATCCTGTGTACTAGTCATGGAATAGAATATTTTTTTGGTCTTGCTTTCTTATTGGTCATGGAAATTAGGTACTATGTAGGAGACCTAACTCTAGTACACTAATTGGTTCCCAACCCACTATTATCCCTCTATTCATGCTTTCCAGAAGGCCTCTAAGGGGGTTTTCATTATATTGAGGCTTGTATAGGATATTTAGATGTCTTGTGGTTTAGAAATCAACTAAATTCAGTTGATGGTTCTTGATTTGTATGCTATTACATGGTTAAATGATACACATGTTATGGATCCCATGGTATATCCCATGACACATTAGATTGAATTATGTGTTGTTGATATATGGGCTTTTGATTTAGTGATTTTATACAATTGACATTCTATGTTTATTGTGGAATCTATATCATACTTATGTTACAAAACTTGTGATATATGGTTTCTGTTTGTTATGTTTTTCACTTCTGTGTTTGAATCGTTTACTTTGGAAATGAGTTTAAAATATATTTGGTAAAAACTATTTTGAATATAAATACTCTTGTGTGGATTTTTAATGTGGATTTAAAATTGGGTATTTTTGATTCTCATGGGTGGATTTAGTGGGTTAATGTTTTTAAAGTGACAATTTTGATTTAAATAAAAAAATGTATTTTTTGAGAATTGATAACATGTGTGTGTATTTTGAGAAGCTTAGGTCGATAAATATGTTTTCAAATTATTGATTTTTAGTTTGAGAAAATAGAGTGGAGAAATGTGAACTGTGATTGTGGATTTTTTTTTTGTTTCTCACATGTTATATTTGAAAATCCAATTTTCTAGTATATTTTAAACCTAGAATTTATGAATTTCCTTATAAAAAAATTGCATTGTTTCATTAGGTTGTAGAGTCCTAATTGAATATTTAGCTCATTTAAATATCTTTCAGGTTTCAGGATTTTAGATAGATAGAACCCTCATTCCTTGAGGATAATGTGACGTGATTGGGGTGGTAGTGAGAAAACATAAATTTCATGGAGATGGTATAGGGCTCAGGTCAAGTTGGTTTATAGTTATTTAACTTTCAGTTCCTGTTGATTTTTTTTACCTTTCTACAACTGTTAGTTATGGATGATGTTATGTTATATGAATGGGTTGGATCAGTATGGTTGGTTATATCTTATTTGGAATGTCGCTTTATTCATTCTAGAAATTTATATATATTTTCCAATATCATTTTTCTATCATTAGAGTGAAATCATTACCCAAGGTATCTCTTTGATTCCCATGAAATAGTCTCTATCCAATGGGAATTGGGAATTCCCTTCAGTCATTATGGTGGGCTGCATCATGTTCCAGGTCAGATAACAGCCCAGGCTGGTTCATTACACTACCCTTAGTTGTGTTGGTTATTGATTCATGTTGTTTCCTAGTGATTTCAACTTGATATGTCATCACTAGAGTATGTAGGAATGGTTCAAGGTTCATTTTAAGACATTCCTACAGTCTGCAGGGATGGGTCAATGTTAATGATAGTACATCCCTAGAATTCAATGATATGGGTGTGTGTACATTAAAGGAAATACCTAGAGTTTTTATGGATGGGTAAGTATGTTGGGATTACCACCATAGAGTCCTTAAGGATTGGTCACTATAATGAGGTGAACTCCCTTGAGTATTCAGGGATGGGTTGAGGTGCTTGAATAAGAATGGATCTATGTGATAGGGCATGAACCATTTGTAGTTTATTTCAAGGATCTGACATACTTTCTTCTCACATAGAGATGAAATAGGTAGAGTTATCATTATTTGAAGCCTTCTTAGAACACGATGACTATATAATTTTTGGGTTTTTTATGAATTGTTTCTATTGAAGCATCAAACTTTATATATTTTAAACATTTATGATAAGGCCCCATTGGTGGTATATGAAAGGTTTTATACTCACACCTAACATGGGAAAATTAATTCATTTTCATACTTTATTATCATGGATCCAACAAGGGAAAGAGATATGCATCGGGATATTAAGGAGGTGGAGTGATATATATAGATTTGATACTAAGACAAACATTGGGATATTTTCTATCATTCCTCTTAATTATTTTATTTTTTTCCCTTTCTTATATTGATCTAATGCATGTGGGGATCCCTTTTGACTGATTTTTATAACTTGGTCAACCATATTGATATAACTTGTAAGGATATTATTATCATTTCATCCATTAATTTTTTCCCATTTATTATCTTCTTCATCCATTACTATGTTATTCTAATAGTTATCTAGTATTGAGGTTGTAGTATCCCATGGTTTCATTTAATCCATTACCGCCAGTGGATGACCTTCTATATATGGGGAGGTATGCAAGAGTTTATGTGCCTCCTTGACCCAGACTTGGTGATTTGGTTTGGGGCGTTACAAGTATCTCCCATATAGGATGATTCTCAAGGCAACGATGATTATAATCTGATATCCATGTATCCTCTAAAAAACTAATAAATTTATCATATAAAGCATAAATTTATGTAAAAGGTGCACCAATATTCTGCCTCTTAGTTTTGAAGGTCTCGAATACTACTGTGCTACACTCACATAACCTCCTGTCCATGTTTAGATGGAATTTTCCTTCTATTTGGACATTTAATAATTCTAATAATTTGACTTGGGGCATATCTTTTCTTGTCACAATAAACACCATTGAAACCATAAATCTATATATTTTTCTTCTAGAAGATGAATATTTTTTGGCATGGTTATGGGGTGCTAAAGACTTCCATCGAGCCCCTTATTTATTCTATTCTTATAGACTCTTGATTTTCTTAGGAAGAAGGATAACTTATCAACTAAAATATATTTGTACACCCTAAACCTATAACTCCCTAACCCAAACATCCTCATACAAATGAGAAAGACACATACCCTAATTAATGCCTCCCCATATGAAAAGAGTCTTTCAACTAGCAGTGTGGGTTTAAGTTCATCACTGGGGAGACTATACCCTCATTGTAATATCATTGTACAATAATAATAAATAAAATAAAAAACTCAGAGAAATCATGAAAAAAATAAAATAAAAATTCTAGATGGTATACATGTCCATAATAAATAAATGGTCTCCCTATTAGAAATACCAATTAGTGTGAAAATACAAACAGGTAATTAAATAAAAACAATAGTATCCACTAGAGTACATCCCAGTATCAATCCCATCTACATTATATTTAGCTCAACTATCTCCCATGGTATCTATACCCTTTCTAGAATATATAAAAATAATGTCTTCATGCTCATCAAAATTATTGTATAGGGAGAGAGTAAGAAAACCTAATAGCACACCACCAATGTGTCATTGACATGTGTGCATAGATGTAACAAGTGTATTCTGAAATAATATTAATTGTGCTAATGAGAATAAAAATTAAAAAACCCCATGCTGATTGGATATGAACTATATAAGCTACCATTGAACTTTATAGGTACTCTCTATGGCTCTATACTAGAAGGATCTTCATCATATGTCATAATTGAGAATGGATTATCCATAATGGTCATATTCACATCCATCGATGGACTCAAGGCATCGAGTCAGAGCATCCCCAATACCATTGTATAACAACTCTATCATGGGTAAGGCCTACAAGACATTATACTTCATTTATATCCCAGGTTATACCTCCATTCGGTTATTCCCGTAGCACTACTACCTTGATTTAATCCCCAGGCCATCATGCCACTTCCTTTTTCTCAAGTCCATCATTTTCATCGTCTAATTCCATGAATCCCCCCTATAGAGGATAATAATCACATGATGGTCCACCAATAAAAAATAATTTAACAAACTTGAAGGTATATTAACACACATAAAATGGTATATCATACAATGGAAGTATAACATATCATCATGAGATTATAGTAGCAAGATAAAAACACATGTGATCATCATGAAACATGGAAATAAGATACTCTAACAATAATCATAGAATCAAACATCATAACGGGTCTCACTGGATACACCCACACACCCACAAGTGATCACAATCAAGCATAGAAAAAAATATAACCCATAAAAATATTGATACCATGGAAACAAGTGTATATGAGATCTCCAAATTGTAAGGAACTTTCTACCTCAATGTTTTTGATGAATAATTCCAATGTTTTTCAAATGATTTATGAAAGAACCACATTGCACATATATCAATATCAATATCACACATTAAGGATGCCTAATTTAGGTTATGGTTTAACATTAATGATATTTATAATACATAATAATTAGAACACCATATCAGGAAGGCCGTTCTAGTATAACATACATTATGGTGTCTGTCAACGGAATCAATTCTGAGGAATTATGAAGGAAAGAGAAACAATTCAATGGAATCATTTTCTATCAAATAAAAGATCATGAATTCACTGTTTATTCTATTATAGGGCCTTGTGTGTAGCCAATAATCATTAATTATTCCTCAATACATCAACTGAAATTAAATTCGATGATTGTTCATAAAATAATTAATCATAAATATCCAAAAATGTTTACAAAAGTATCTCTAATCAAGGGATTTATTGTTGACATGTAATATGATAAACTAATATACCAAGGAATCATTAATAGATTATTTTTTAGTCCCCAGTTTTCTTTTATAAAGTGATATAAGAATATTATTCAAAAAAACTTATGTGAGAAATAATCATATTCATTTATTGATCTTGATTTTATCATGGAATGAAATCAACTAACTAGATCAACCACTACTCTACAGTGAAATGGGGAAAATTCTGTTTTATATTCATATAAAACATATATATGACATATATCCATGAACATAACTCAAGGAATAAGTTGGATTCAGCAAGGATCTAAAAAAATGCTCATTGTTCTTAATTCATATGTTGTTCAATGGTTAGAGAGACAATGATATAATTATTAGAGAGTCTAAGGACCAAGGGAAAAGTATCAAATTCAAATGAGGGGAATTGGGGATAGAATTGGATAAAAAACAGGGGGTCCAAACATGTATAATTAATACCCATGGGGGGAATTAATTGTACCAAAATAACAGGAGCACTGGGGATCCAGCAAGACATGCATAATTCCTTTCATTTATCCTCATAAACCCATGATCCTGTGGATTCATTCCTACCAATCTAATTCCAATCCCTTATATAACTCTTCCACCATCAATTTCTAGAAAATTGGGTAACAAAATTCATCCTCTTATTCACCTATAATAGAGAAGAAAAAATAAGTAATTGAATTATAATAAAATCAGAATATACCATAAAATTAAATAAAATGATAATGTTACAATTCATACCCTCCAATGAATTATAAACTTCAAGAAGTACCATAATAAGTTCTACTCAAATAACATGGTACACTAATCCCAAACATCATCCTCCATCACCTGGGGATCCTCCTATAGAAATCCAATATTCCATTGAATTCAGATGAGATGAATTTTCTTCCCTCAAGGGAATTTCTTACTCTGATCTATAATTTACACTAAGAACTCCACATATGTTGTGTCAAGATCCAACCAAAACATCCTCACAATTGATGACATATAATTGACTAGGTATATAACTATGTTGATGAAACGTTTAAAACATTTCATCAACAACCTAGTAGTTAAAACGAAGATTCAAATTGTGAAACATTGTCCTAGACTACTCATTGATCTTAGATGGTCAAACACTACATGATACTAGACTCCCTTACAAAAAACATACGATCCTAACTGAGGAGTCACTCTATGAAAACCCAAAACTCCAACAATAAATTTCAAGGGTATTACCCTATGGTTTTCATATGACTTCTTCCTAATCTGAGCTTTGAAAAAATCCTTCTAAATCACATGAATTATCTTGGGGGTCTCTGGTACTTACAATAGTTCCCATAACTGGTTCCTCACCAACCATGTTATGGAAAAGTTGTGAACGACATGGCTAACTATATAAAGGCTTTTAAGGTTCTGTCTGAATTGAATCCTGATAACTATGTATTTATAAAAACTCAAACATGGATAGGTTATAGTTACAATATTAACTAAAATATATTACATAAGCCTAAATCAAATCCTATATTTTGTGGATCATCTCCCCGGACATGCTGTCTATCTTGGGATGGTACTATGTACTCAATCTTAGTTGACAACCTATATTCTTAAGAAATAATTTCAAACATCATAGTGTAAAATATGTGTCTGTATTAGATAGAATTCTCAATGTAACTCTATGAAATCATACAATCTGATGAACATACACCCTTCCTTGATTTTCCATTGAGTGAGTCACAAAGATCGATAAGATGTGAACAAACTTCGTCAACCAAAAAAAATCAATCAGACGGGGTTATGGATCCTTGGGGTCCAAGGAAAGTCTATCATGAGGTATATTATGAGATGATTCCACTTCCAAAAGGCCATATTATGTGTTCAGAGAAGTCAATCTTGATACTGGAACTCAACTTTTATTCTTTGGTTAGTAAGACATTAGGAAACAAATCCCACAATGTCTATCTTTATCCCTAGACACTAAAATTATCTTTTGAAGTCATGATATATATTTATAACCCTGGGATGTACAACACATCTTGAGGTATGTAAGTATATCATCATCTATTTCTTGATGAGACAAGGGACTATTCATATTCTATATGTTGGGACCACATCAAATTTTTCCATCTACCACACAGGTATTGAGTTACCAATAGTTAGCTTCTTCCATATCTTGATACACCTAGGTTCCATCTCTTGACTAGCCTTTACCAAATTAATATGAGAATATATGATAACCAAAGGGGCACAAGACATTGATCACTAGTCTTTTGAATTATCAATTCTCTAATCATCCATCAAGTTCATTAGAAACCATATCCCCTTAGATGGTCACTCACGAGGAGATGAAACTATTTTTGTATTATGAATAAGTTCATATGAAATTATGTTACCTATACAATGTTTATAATCTATCTTAATGTTTAAAATTTATAGATTCTCTATCCAACACATCTGTGATAGATTCAGGTCTTGTTGTGTGAAAATATAATAGTGGATCTTGTAGTTATTGTAGAAAAACCCTCTAACCGAAGTGATAGTGTCACCACACATCTACTTATGGAAAATGAATATAAATTATATATTGTGATTAGGATATTTATTCACCATAGTTTATAGATGAAATGACCCATAATATACTACCAACCCTCCATATATTTTTATTTCTACCAATCAAAAGTCTGATGCATCAAATTATATGAGATAAATAATACTAGGGTCTGGTAATATTTACACTAATGTTTTTTTCAACCTCATCTTTATCTTAAGAAAAACCTCTTCATACTAGTATGAAAACTAGAACAATTTCAGTATTATTATATTATACCAATAAATCTTCCGATCTCAAACTGGTTCTAGGTTAATTTAATGGACATCAGTACCTCTACCATCTCCAGTTAAATGGATATACCTTTCTCAAACACTAAATACCCAAATAATTTCAATTACTAAATCTAAAAGTTATACTTCATTTGGTTGAAATATAGCTTATGTGATTGAAATACACTCAAGACTATCAAAAGATGTATATAATTCTACTCTAGTATCAGTAAGTTAATGAGTGTGCCATCAATGAACACTAATATGAATGAGTCTAAAAATGGGTGGAATATATTTTAAATAAGGTCTATTAACACTCCTGGTGAATTAATCAACCCCAAAAACATCCTTAAACACTTTTATAGAACATTATTAATTTGAAATGAAATATTTGATATGTCCTCCTCCCTAACCCACAACTATTGATTTCCTTATTGAATATCAATATTGGAGAACCATTGAGCTCCCTATAATTGATCAAAAAGATCATAGACCTAGGTAAAACATATTTTTTATTCACCATTAATTGATTTATCTCATATTAATCTACACATAGTCAAAAACTAATGTTCGTCTTCTTAGGGAATAAGACAATTTCACCCCAAGGAGAAGTACTCGACATGAAAAATACCTTTTTCTTTAGGTCCTCTAGTTCTAACATAAGATAATTTATCAAAACTATATCTATATTTTTAGGGGTATCAAAATGTCTTACACACTTAACATGAGATCTATATCATAGTCAAATCATGTATTAAGGATAATTCCAATGAAATAATCTGAAAAGACATCCAGATAGAGATCCACGACTAGTGGAAATGAAGAGGGGACACCACTGATCCTACTAAGAGAGAAAATTTTTCAATTTACATTATGATCATACTATGTTGACTCAAGTCTATACGAACTCTACTTTCTAGGAATTACCGTCGAATGATCATCACATAACTCTCGTCCTTCTATGATGTAAGTGATACCAATCGTCAATATCAATTAATGAGATCTTATAAGCTAGTTATCCAGTCAATTATGAGACAAACAATAAATATTTTCATCCAAATATTCATGAAGTGACATAGATTTACAAAAAAATGAATATAAGATACTCTCAACATCACTGAATATAGTCCACTTTCATGCACAATGGTGTATCAAGGGAAATTAACTCAGAAGAAAAAATGACCGATATGTCATGTCCAGTAACAAGTTGTATAGGTATGAATGAACAAGAATAACCAAAATCAAATAAGGTAGTTGATAAAGTCGAAGTGATAAAAACCATTCATTAAGGATTACATGCTCATGCACCATAATCTACTAGAGTATGATCCACTACCTAAACATAGCTTGCCTAAGCCCTGTGACTCAATCCCTAAGATACATAAACTATCTGAGTCTTCATTGAATGATCATACTACTGAGTAAAATAATTAGATCCCTAGTTCCTTGAAAACATATTCCTCGATCCCTTATAGAATCCTAAACATAAATAGTTGGGGAAATACTGTTGGAGATGGAACATCTTACCACATTTCCTAAATATTATCTAATTTTCTATTAATTCCTTGAATATGTGTATGATATTTCTCCAGCTTAAGCAGTACGGGTCACCTCATGGTGTAACTAAGGAATCCAAACTCTGATCCACATTCATAGCACATCCATGATGTACATATTTGGTCATCCTCTTACTAGTAATGGATAAAGATGTCCTCACATCAGTTTGAGGTCCACATGCATGAGTACAAAAGGTTATAATGAGAATGACTACTTGATCCTCCTACATAACCTTCTAAATGGTCAAGGCCTTTAAAAAAATCTATGACTATATTTTGGGGTCAAATATTTCTACCTACCATCTCATTTCTTCTTGAATCTTAATTTCAAACTTCATATCATTTTTTTCATCATTTATAGAAAATAACCGAAAAATGAAAAGAAGATATATAAAATGAATGGAGTTTTAAGATTCAATAATAGACTCATAATATATCCACATAAACTATATTTATTTATCTAAAATTATTTTATCAATGAAATAATTCATCAATTAATAGAAACATGAAGGCCTCCTATATGATACATTGATATCTTCTAGTCTTTCCCCTCATGCCACAACTCTGCCTAGTAGGTCCCTAAGGCATAGAGGGTAGAAGATTCACCTTCTACCCCTCATTTTCCCCAAGAGGTAAAAGACACCATGATATATTTTCATCAATTCCACATCATTATGTGAAATGCCAGTGACTTGGAAGGCTGGAGGATGATGGAGTCGGATGTCTCTGGCATAATTTACCATGGACCTTGATGCATGTATTCCCTGTGAAGTAACAAGCAGACAGACTTCAGGTTAGAGTGGGACTACCGCTTGTTCTACAAAAGAATATTTGGGAGAATTTTATATAGAACCCTCCCTAATAGATTGTTGTGGAATAGTCTCAACCTCCTTAGAGAGAGTACCCCAACCCATGTCAACTAGAGGTACCTTCCATCTACTATTGATAAATATCTTCTATAACCTGAAGTGAAACCTTAATATTTATAAGATAAATCCTAATCTATTTAATGGATCAAAAAAATTTATCCTAGGATTACATACAGGTACCATTCCCATATCCATGCTTGTTAGCTCAATCGTCTACATTAGGCTCCTTTACCAATCCTGGATCCCTATACATGAAGTATGTATACACATTAAAATTAACACACATGGAGTGAGTAATAAAACCCAATAGGACACCATCAATTGGTCATTAAAAAATGTCCATATATATAATTGGTGTATTCCATAATAAAAATACCTACATAAATAATTATAACAATGATATAATCATACACCGAACAATTGTGCGCTATCCAAGTTTCCAAAAACCCCCAACTGCACTTTCTTTGACTCTATACAAGATGCATAGTCACCACATGTCGTATGTTATATAGAATTATCCATAAGGACCATAGTCATGTATCTCAGTGGTCTCCAGGCATCGAGTCATATCAAGACCACATACCATCATATCTAGACACTTTTATGGGTAAAGACTCCAGACTTAATATAAGGACCATGAACCTAGTATCCAAGATCTGGTGGTTATTTTATTACATTGCCAGTATATTCATTTAATTGTATAAGGAATTATTGAATGGTTTTATTATATTCGTATAGTATATAAAAATTTTAATTTCACATTATGTTTAATTCAAAACACAGTGAAAGTAAATATTCTCTATCCTTGAAACACATTCAAATATATCTTGTACAAAACCTAATGAATAGATACAATAGTGTGCTCAAATTCATAGTAAATCATATGTACAATAGAGGATATCAGGATTAAATAAGGCATAATTAATATATTAAGGTAAATAACAGAATAGACATACCATTTAATGAATAACCTGAAATATAGAATCATCGATGGATAATATCAATACAATAATCTCATTGATAATAATAACTAAATTTTCAATGAAGAAAATGAAAATATCAGATTTCAAAATCTCATACATCACGATATTTATACTAAAAAAACCTTGCACCATGACAGTTTAATCGATGGATATATATACACTAAAAACCCATTTAATTTGGCCTACTTATTTTTCTCATGATAAATATCGATTCATCAAGGTGATATATATAACTATTCACCACCCAACATTATGTTTCGAATGTATTATTTATATTTTGAATGATAATTTAAATTAATAAAAAATATGAATTATAAAAAATGTTAATATTTTCTAATGAATATGGATTAATGATAATTATATAATTAATCAAATAACATCTAGAGTAAAACTTCATACATAGTGTTATATAGTTTAGGAAATAATTATATGCCTGATAGAAATAATGTTAATGACTACAAAATAAAACAATAAAGTGAATTCAATTAATTTAATAGGTCAAACATATCATTAACCATATAGATATAGAATTATAATTATATCATCACAACATGTCCTAGTGCAGTATAAGTAAAATAATGGAATATTATAATTGATGAATAATAATAACATGAAATGGCCATGAAATAATTCTTCAGTAATATACCCTTTTAAATTTTAAAATCACTTTTAAAAAAAAATTCTATAATGTTAGGGAAACAAATTATTTTAAAGGAAGATTGTAAACACGTATTGGAAGATTCATATTTATTAGTGGGTATGATGATGGGAAATTCAGTTTATGCCGTACAAGTAAAAAAATTCCTTTCATTCTTTTTAAATAAGTAAAAAATTTCCTCACTATGAAAGTGGAACGAAAATTCCTATTAAAACATATTTTAAGAAGTAAAACATGGGTAAAAATATCATTAATGAATTATTGGTGAATATTAAAAATTTTATTTATAACATTTTAAGGAAAATTTGGATATAGAATAAAATTATTTTTTATTGAAAAGAGAAATAATGATTTCTTTTGTCAAAAATATTATATGAATCATTTAAAATACCAAATAGAGGAAATGGTAATATTACCTGGAAATTTTCTGAATAACTAGATGGTAATATAATTTAAAATTCGTTAAATTTACAATGATCAAATAATTTCTTATACTTGAAATTCAACTATAATCAATCCCAATTTAAATGATATTGAATCCTAAAGCTTTACCACTTTGATAAATTTTTATTAATAACTCACAATCGATAAATAATATAATATAATACATTAAATACAATGAATAAAAATATATTCATGATATAACATATTAATAGGGATGTAGATACACCTTGTAAAAATAAATAGGTGCATAATACCAAATATGTCTCAAGGGAGTAGATATTAAGACAAAATCTCTTAAAAATATCATACCATGGAGGTGAGTATTAAAAAATGAATTGATTATGTGAATAAGATGAAAAAATTATAAAAAAATTTGAAATAAAACATAAAATAATCAAAATACATTACACAGATAATCTTATAATCTTTAAATTAATAATGAAGCAATGTAACCTAATAAAAATAAACTGTGTTATGAAATTATGTACCACTTGGTAACCATCAAGTAAAACCTCCCTTGGTTCAAAAAGATGTATTAAAACCTAAAATATCATTAATAATTAAGGATTCATTATAAAACATGTAAAATGGTAGTATATACACCGTATAAAAGAAATTCGGTTCATAACATTAAATTATGCCTCAATGAAGGGAAATTAAGATGAAGTCTCTTAACTCACGCATAAATTTCATTGAATGTGAATTAACCATAGGTATACCTTTTTAAAATGTTATTACTTTTTAAAATAACCATATTTGTATTTATAATATCATATACTGTCCTCTTATAACTTCTTATCACCCATTCGTTAATAATATTTCATTATTACCCTTTTTTCTGGTGATAACTTCTTCATTTTCACATGCTTGTTTTATCCGGGAATAATGAATCTTATGATTAGGATATTGTTCAACAATATTAATAATTATATTAATTTTATAAATATCATATTTATTTTTGGGTTACATTTTTAGAATCACTCTTAAAAATTTAACATGGTAAATGAGTCACATCACTTTGTTGAGATGGTAGGTTGTACGTATGCACGAGCAACGTTATAATTTCTTCAATGGGTAAAAGTGTGAGAAATTAGTTAGTATAATAATTTTATAGAATTAATATTTTTTTATAAGTGTCATATTTATTGATTATTTCTATCACTATGACTATCCATGTGAGCTGGTGACTGAAAACAAATTACATCGCTTCATAATGAGGTAGTCTGCCAAACGTACGAGCGATGGTTTTTTTTTCTGATTTAAGGGAGTAGGATACAGATAAAGAATATGAAATAAACATAATAAAATCCCATTATATAGTACAAAATGGTATTATTATATTTTAATTTTAAATATGGAGTTGGAAGTGTTAAAAATATAAAAAAAATAAACATTTTGGTGAAGATGATTAGCATATATTTGAAAATTTTCATTTGGATATCTTGTTGAGGACCATAGAGTTTTTATTTTTCCAAGTAAATAAGATCTTTAATTTGTATAATAATTTTTTGGAGATATTTTGGTAGGGTTTTTATGAGATAAATGGCACGATATTTGTGAAGAAGTCAGGGGAGTGGGTGCCCTTTTAAAATTAAAGAGGGGTATCATTTTTGTAAATAGCCAACACTATTCAATAATGGGAATTCACTCTCATGCAAAGTAACTGAAAAATTGATAAATAATCTATTTAGGGAATATAATTTTATCCAATCCTCCACAAAAAATAATAAATGTGTTTTAAACATTTTATTTCCTTTACCTCCAACGTTATTCAATTTTACTATTTTAATTTATACAACGATAACCCATTCTTTAACCGTGGTAATGTTTTCTCAAATCATAAAATAATTTTATCCTTACTAGATAATTTGGATCCACTTATTATAAATATTAAATATAAATAAAGAGAAAATATAAGTGTGTGGAAAATCATTTTAAACACAAGCACATGTAATGTGGAAAACCTCATTTTAGCCATAACCTTTATAATAAATATTTCAAATTGAATGTGTTTTAATTTTACATATAATATAAAAATTTGTTCATAATTTGAAAAGGGATGAAATTTTAAAATATTTTTCATCAGGATTTTCCTATTTCATGTTTTTTTATACTTTTAAATAACTTAATAAAATATTATTTAATATAAAAAACTATTAATTACATTTTGGTACTATTCATTTAATTTGACTTTAAAGATGTGATGGTGATATTGAATTTTTAATATAATCTATTTCATCAGCCATAATATATAATTATTAACAATAAACTTATTTTAGAACGAGAACCCATTCCAAATACATTACTTTTAATGTTTTTAGGGTTATTTACCTTCAGTTTTCTATTGTTTGCACAAGCGTTGAATAAAAATTTATGGCGAATGAAAAATCTATTAAATTTTAAAACTACCATAAAATTAATAATTTTATTTTACTAAAAATAACCTTTAATATATTTTGACTAGTTATTTCTATCTTTATGTGAATATATAAGTTCTATTTAAAAGAAAGCATGTGAATTGTTTTATTTTGTTTACTTAAATTATTATACAGGTCACTTTCATGAAAAAGTGTCCTATAAATAATTTAATCTCAAGACTAAGGTTATAAGTGATGTAATTCACTAATCCAATAAAAAATAATATGAAAAACTATGGACTTATAATATATTTCTAAACTAGGTTAACCAAATTTATCTTTTACCATGGTGACGAATTTCTATTGTTTTTACTATTCATTATAAAAAAAATAAAGTTTAACATATTATAAAATAATAATTTTTATTTTTATAAATATTAAATTCATTTTACCTAATTAAATCTCTATAAACGGTAGAAACTCATGTTATAAGTATTCTTCATAGTGTAATGAAAAACAGTTTCCAAAAAATAATTTTTAATGAAAACATGATTTCACATTATCACGTTGACTATAATTTTCATTATATGAATTTTAATTCAAAATGATAGGTATATAATAGACACATTTACTTTATATAATGATTCATTTTTTGTTATTAAAATTAATTAAACTGGAGAATAATTATGCACTTAAACACAGTTTTCATAAAATTATGTTTTTAATCCTAATAAAACATATTCCAAAATTCAGTATAAACCTTGTTCAAATGTAATTTATAATATTAAACATAAATAAAGTATACTTAATATAATTTGAAGTAAAATTAAAATCACAATAATAGTTTTAAATTTCATAATTGTTTGATAATAAATGACAATTTTACAAAAAGTGGTATTTTTTACCATTCACTAAAAATCATTCTTTTTAGAAAAATACAAATATCTCACACTGTTAATTTTGAATTGAAGGTTCAAAAAATGAAATTAATTTTTAATAATAAAATTTTAAAAATTGGAAGATATTTTTTATATTATTTTCTCGCAAAAAAATCATTAAAAAATTCTTAATGAAAAATATTTTTTTAATAATGTAAAGACTTTAATAAAAATTGGGTTAATATTTTCCTATATATTTTATTCAAATAAAATATTTGTACAATATTTTGAAAAAGTGGTTATTATTATTCATAACTCAAATTTTAATGGCTAGGTCATAACAATCACATTTTAATAATATATTGTGGTTTGTTTAGGCTGCGTCTTGCATGTCATATACATTGTTGAACTTAATTGTTTCAGTTAACATATTAGGATATTACATTCTATCCACCTTCAAAAAATAAACTCCTCTCAATTTGAACTTTAACATAGAAAATAAAGGGTTCGACAATTGAAAATTACTTTTTGAAAAGTCCACAACGTAATAGGGTTAACAGAACTTCCACTTAGAAGAGGGGAAAGAGAAATATGATGGTTATAAATGTTTTTTTACAAATAGGAGATCATTAGTGGGAAGTGAAAACTTGGACATATAGGTGAAAAATAAATCTCAAGGAATAATAAAGAGAAATAGAGAATATGATCAGTAGAGTTTTAACCACCACAAAACAATAAATTATTTATTTTATAAAAGACCATTGTTTCATTGGATATAAAGGTAATATGATATCATTTTTTTAAATAGTATTCTCATAGAATTGACTGAATGGTCCCAAGGCCTTCATTTTTTATTGATTTTTGATAACCCCCCTTTCATAGGATGAGGGGGAACCCTTACAAGGCTCGTAGGATCAGAGATTACATGGCCCGTAGGCTAAGGAGATTAAATGACCCAAAGGTCTTAAGGAATTCAACCAGACTATCTACAAGGAACCGCCCCTCCCCAACATCTGCATCCTGATAGTAGCTCTCCACCTTTGCATGACTATCTATCTAGGCTTCTCGTGCAACCACAGGCTAGTACCGATGGCATAGCTATACCCTCTCATTCTGAAAATCAATTTGGCTCTGCTCTGGTGAGTGCACCTGCTCTAAATCCTCTTCGGGGGATTCTCTTTTTTTGTAGTGTGTCTGGGGCCTGCATTCATGTGGCCTGAAGGCCTTGGGGTGCCCCTAAGGCCTTAAGGTGGCCTGAAGGCCTTGATAATCAACTAGACCAAAGGCCTTGGATGGCCCAAAAGCCTTGCTGGACCCGAGGACCATACTGGTGGCCCGAAGACCCAAATGGATGAATAGTTCCATATGCTACAGTACTGAAAAGTGCCTACTACAGTACCTTCTACAGTAATGCTACATTACCCCAGAAATATGCCTCCACCCGAATTTGAACTCGAGCCTCTTGAATGCACCTAGCGAGTCCTCACCAACTGGGCTGAGGCTCATGTTCTTCTCAAAGACTTGATGAATTAGTTTTCCATATAAAATATGGACATTGTGGAATATACTTACCTAAAAATTAAAATTTCATTTTTAATTATTTTACTTCATATTCAAATATTTTATTCAAACCAAAAGTATTTAGGATGATTTTTTTTCATTTCTATCTCACTAGGTTTTTATTTTAATGAATAAAAAGTCATTACTCAAGTCTCTAAAAATTTTACATAACAAAATTTATTTTTTCATGTTATCCAATATGATAAATATGAAACATTAATCTATAAAACCTCAACAATGACACCCAACACTGAACTTAATCCATCCAATTAGTAGTTACTTTGAATACCCCAAAAAAATCTCTAACCAAATTAAAAGTCCAAAAATATAGACGGGGGTCACTATATTTAAAAAAAAATTAATGTTTATACATAAAATAATTAAATAATAAATATGTCATATTAAGAGGACATCATGAAGACTATTGGTAAGAATTTCACCCTTGTAAATATTTCATTGTGGGTCCAAGCCCCATGACCTTGATGAATGCGATGGGTTGTCACCAAGGATGAAAGTTGAACTTTTAAAAAACTATATTTACATAATTCCTATAATTTTCCCCAAAAATGATGAATATCATAGAAATAAATTTATTCATTAAATAACTATTGAACCCATAATGTTTTATAAACAACTTATTTATCCACAAAATTAAATAATCTTTATTGTACATTATTACTTTACCATCAATTTAACTAAAATTTCAAAGCACCATTCCTCAAAAAAAAGTTATCACTGTTAAGCATTGTTATCCCAAGGGTTGTTTTACCATAAAACCCCCAAAATATCTATAATAATATTAAAATTAAATCAAATAAAACATCAAAATGAGTATTTTGGATTTTAAACAAATGATTAAACATAGGCATATCATCCAAAGGAACGTTTGGTTTATCCCATTCATTATGGAATATCATTAGATTAAATAGGTTATATTATTTATTTTATCTTAAGGGTTTATATATAAAATGAGAATTAACCCATGAATTTATCCCAAGAGATTCAATCTGTGTTTAGATTAAGGTAACACTCACTGTGAACCAGAATGACAACCAATATTTATTTAACCAATTTTTTTGGGTTATTACCTGTCAATGAATTTTTCCCAAAACCAAATCAACATGTATTATTCCGAAAAGGATGTATTTATATGAAAATTAAATGATATAAACCATAAAAAAATAGTATTTTATCTAATACATAGAGGAATCCTAAAATGTATTTATAGGGTTCTGACCACTAATATATTATTTCCTAAATCTAGTTCGCAATGATTATACTAAACATCCTCTAGGACCAAAAACAGATTCCCTGACCATAGTAGCCAAAATATGGTGGTTACTTTTTTATATTTGAACTAGATATATGGAATCATATTAGAATATAATACATAGTTTAGATGTCTGAGAAAACTAGATTCATACTTGAATTTTACAATATATTAAAAAAATTAAATTACAAAACATAGTAAAATTAAATATTTTTTGTCTTTGAAACTCATTCAAATGTTTATTCATCATAAATTTGGGAAAGGAAACAAAATAATGGCAAGGATAGATTCTCAATAAGGGTTACTTATAATATAATTTATCACGAGTAAATATGTAAAAAACAATATTAAAAGGTAAATAAATAAAACTGCATATTATTTAATCAATAAACTAAGAATGAAACCCATCCAGGGAAAATATCAATGCAATAATATCATCGATAGTAATAAATTAATTCTCAATGAACTAAATTATAAATATTTGATATCAGGGTCATAGACATCATGATATTGATATCATCATGACCTCCCACCAAGACAGTTTATTCGTTGGGTAGGTATACACTGAAAAAAAAAATATTTGGCCAATTGATTTGTCTCATGAGACCTGTCGATGCATTGAGAACTATCTATAACCAAGACCGACCCATCACTATATGTAAAATTCATTCCTCATATATTAAATGATCAATTATATTCATAAACAATATTCTTTATTAATAAATGTCTTTATTGTGTAAACAAATATCATTATCAATAATTCCCTATGAATTAAAATAACTTCTAGAGAAAAAAATAGATGTATAATTGTTATAATGTTTAGAAAATAATCATATCCATGGTAAAAAGAATATATATGCTCAACATTGATTTAATCTTAATGAAAAATGATCTCAAGAAAGTGAATGTTTTATGATAAAGTTATGGTTTACAAAATTAATCAAGAAAGTGAATTAAAATACTTTCCCTCTTCAAACTGATCATATACCATCCATAGTGAGAATAATTAAGGAATCATTACAACATATACCCATTGGATTATATTTAAAATAATGTACTTTTTCATTGATTAACAGTAATAACATAATACGATCATTAAAACATTCTTGATGAAAAAACCCTTTTCACTTTGAAAATCAGATATGAAAATAAAAAATTTACAAAATATAATAAAAAAAATTCTTTGAATAGAACCTATTAAATTCATAAATTATTCTTCAATGTATTGTGTGACTATTATGGTGGAAAATGTTATTCATTTTATAAATTTTAAAAAAGATTCATTTTACACTTTTGAAAAAAGTCAAAAAGTTCCTCATTGGGAATTTGAAAAGAATATTACATTTAAAACACCTTTTAAAAAGTAAAAAATCATTAAAAGTGTCTTTAGTAAATCATGGGATGATATTAAAAAATTTATTTAAAACTTTTTATGTAAAATATGGATATAGATAAAAATTATTTTTGACCTAGAAGAGAAATAATGTTTGATTTTATTAAAATAATTTAATGAATACTTTAAAATAAAAAAGAGAGGAAAATATAAATATTACTTGAAATTTTTTGTAATTAATAGAGTATATGAAAATTAAAATGGGTTTATTATATAATTATTAATTTATTTATTTTAATTTAATTTTATGTGTAAATAATTATGATTAAAATGTGATTGAATAATAAACCCTTACTTCTTTGACAACTTTTGAATCATAACATGAATGAAATAAATAACATAAAATAAAACCTTTAATACAATTTATATAAATATATTCATGATAGAACATATCATAGGGTCATTAGATACACCGCATAAAAAATAAAAATTCACATAATACCTAATATGTCTCAATGGAGTTGAAATTGAGACAAAATCTCTTACAATGATCATAGCATAAATGTAAGGATTAGTTGATGAATTGATTTTGTGAAGAAAATGAAAACAAATATATAAAATATAAATGAAACAAAAAATAAAAAATTCCTTTCCCACATAATATTATAATATCAATGATAATGAATAATTATAGTAACCCAATGAAAAGAAACCGAGTTATGGAATTCATTACCACCTAGTAACTTTCAAATCAAACCCCCCATGAATGAAATAAATTTAATTTAAACATAAAATACCATGATTTTTTAATAATTATTTATAAAACATGAAAAATTGTATTATACACACCATATAATAGAAATTATGTTCATAGTATTAAAATATTACTCAATGAAGGGAAATTGAGGTGAAGTCCATTACATCATGATTCCCTTTAGTTGAACGTGGTTTAACCGTAGGTATAATGGTTCTATACATTTTATTAATTTATTTCATAACCATATTAATATTTTTTTAATATCATATATTATATTTTTATAACATATTATCACTTATTAATTTATAATATTTAATTATTACCCTTGTTTTGGGTGTTAACTACTTAATTTTCTAATGCATGTTTTGTTGTAGAAGTCATATTTGTTATTACTAGGACATAGTTCCATAATCTACATAATTATATTTATGTCATAAATATAGTATTAATTTATTGGTTACTTTTTTAAATACATTCTTGTTTTTGAAACATGGAAAATGATTCACACCACTTTATGGAGACTGTAGGTTGTACGCATGCATGAGTGACATTATTATTTAATTAATGGGTGAAAGGGTATAAAAGTTGATTGTATACAAAATTTATTGAATAAATATTTTGTCATATTTATTGTATTTATTAATTCTTTCCTCAATTATGACTATCCATGTGAGTTTGTGATGGAGAAAAAATTACATTTGTTCGTGAGGCGGTAGTATTCCGTACTCATGAGAGCCAGGTTTGTTTCCCACTTGGGGGAGAATGAGATGGATAAATACTATGGAATCAACATAAAAAAAATAAATTTATATATTATATACTCTTTTTATTAAATTTTAATTTTTAAGGCATATTTGAATGTGGTAAAAGAAGAAAATAAAAGAAAGATCTTGGTAAATATGATTACATTTTCAATGAAAACATCATTTGGATCTCTTATCAAGGAATATAGGGTTGGTATTTTGGGAATATAATAATCTATAGAATTTTTATAATTATTTTTTGTAAATATTATTAATGATTTTGGTTATGATAAATGTCATTATATGTGTGATTAAGTGAGGGGAGGGGTGACCTATTATAATTGTGGGGTAGTGACATTTTAGTAAATACCCAAAACTATTTAATAATGTGATGTCTCTATCCAAGGATATACATTAAAATTGATAAAAAAATTGATTAGAGTAAATATAATTTCAATCCAAACCTCGACAACAAAAAATAAAAAATTTTAAAAAATTTTATTCCCTATACCATCATGGTAATTTACTTTCAAAATATTATTGTTCACACCGGTTACTTGTTTTTTAAACCAGTGTAATTTATCATTTAAGACTAAAATAAAGTTATCATTATTTGATAAATTAAACTAATTATTATAAACATGCAATAAAAATAAATGCCAATTCTATGTGTGTAAAATTAAATTTAACACATTCATATGTTACACGAAAATCCCCATTGTAACATTAACTGTGTTAGTAACATTTTCAAACTAAAATTTTTATAATTTTATAGAAAGGATAAAAAAAATTATCATAAATTGAAACTAAGGAAATATTAAAATATTTATCATCTAAATTTTACTATTTCATTATATTTAGTATTTTAAAATAATTTAATAAAATATTATATAACATAAAATATTATTAATGTAATTTTGAGACTAGTCATTTAATTTTGCATTAAAGAGAATTAGGTAATAATGAATTCATAATACTATATATTTAAAAATAAATAAAAAATCACTAAACTATGAAATTATTTTGGTACCATAACCGATTATAAATCTATTACTTTTAACATTTTTAAAATTATTTACCTCGAGTTTTTCATTCTTTATAGAATCATTATGTCAACATTTTATAATTGTTTAGGGTAAATAAATAATATCTAAAAAATTAAATTAAATTACCATCATTAAAATAATTTAATTATTCTCAAAAAAAATTATTATTTAACCGAATTTTTTTTCCACATGTGAACATATATGAGTTATTTAAAGGAAAGGGGGGTGACAATTTGCCTCTTTCTTTAATAAAATTATTATATTAGTCACTATCTTGGAAATGTTCCCCATGAATATTTTAACCATTATAATAAGTTTCTAATAGAAAATTTAAAACTATTTTATTTGAACAAAGATGAATTATGATGGCCCTATTACTTAGTTTTTACCATGGTTAACCTGATTTACCCTTTTACCGTGCTGTTGAATTTTTATGGTTTGTTTTTTATTAAGAAAAAACTTATGTAATACTTTTTACTTAATATTAATTATTATTATTAAAAATATGGAATAAATTTTACCACATTAATTCTCTATAACTGGAAGAAATTAATTTTATAATTATCCCACAAAGTGCGTCAAAAAATAATTTTCTAACAAATTGTATTTTTAAGGAAAAGATGATTTAACATTAACTCTATCTCTAGTAATTTTAATTATAAAAATTTTAATTAAAATATATAGATATATAATGTATACATTTAATTTAAACCATTACTCATTATGGGTTGTTTTACTTAATTAAAATGGGGAACCATTATGCACATAAAAATAGTTTTCAAGAAAATGTATTTTTAATCGAAAAATTAAAATTATACCAAAATATTGTATAAATATGATTAAAAAGTAATTAATTAGAATAAATCTAACCAAATAATTCTTATTTTAATTTTATATAAATTCAAATTCTTATTGAGACCTTTAATTACATAATTTATTAAAAAACTGATAGTTTTACCAAAACGGTATTTTTTACTAACCACCGAAAAACAAATATTTTGAAAAAAAATCTTTACCTAACCCTAATTTAATTATTAGAAGATGTATCTAAAAATGCAGTTCTGTTTTTACAATACAATTTATAAAATTATAAGAAATTAATTATATTTTTTCCTATAAAATTAATAAAAATATTTTGGACAAAAAATACATCTTTGAAGCTTGTAAATAATTTTCCAATAAATGAGTAATTATTTACCAATAAATTTGATTCATATAAAAATATTATGCATAATTTTCATAAAATAAAAAATCTCATTCACACCTCTAATTCTAATGAGAATTTCATTACATTCATATTTAAATAGTATACTACAGCTACTTTAGGCTCGATGTTTCATGATTTATGTGATACCGAACGTAATATTATTATTTTAAATTATTAGGGAGTTACATTGTAATAACTTATTAGTTATTCTGGGTGGGTATCTAGGCCATTATTACCCTAACATCACTGCCTCGAGTCAGGCCTTCAGGCTCTCATTCCCTAACCCTATTCCCAGGACCACCTTCATCATTATCACAAGCCATGTGATAGCCCTCTATAAGGGATATTCTTCAAATGATAGTCCAAAAATCTCGAGAACAAAGGAAATAATCCTAAGTAGTGGTAACACACATAACATGGTATATCATACTTATAAATCATATAATATCGTAATAAGAATATTGTATCATCATATAATCACTTGTGATCATCATCAAACATGATAACAAGATACTATTAATATACTTATGGAATCGAGAATCATAATAGGTCGCATAGACTACACACCACCCCAAATTAAATCACAGTCAGGCATAGTAAATAATGTATTCCATCAAAATAATTATACCAAAAGAAATATGTTTATAGGATAGCCCCAAATAGAAAAGAAATTCCTACCTCATGTTTGTTGATGAATAATTACAAGGTTTATGGATGGATTATGGTTCGAACCATGTCACACACTAATATATATCGAGGTCACACTTCAAGGATTCCTAACATAGGGTATTTTTATCAAGAAAGATGGTTATAATACATAATAAAGACAAAACTATGTCAATATGGTTATAATGGGATCACATACCTTAGGGTTTTTATCAATATATTCAATTTAAATATATATAGAAGAAAAGAAAGACAATTCACTAGATTCATTATTTATTGAAAAAAAAATTGAATTCATATTTGATTCTTGAAGAGGGCCCCATGTATAGCCAATGATCAATGTTCCATCATAAATCCTCCATCAATAAGATTTATAAGAAGATTAATCAACAAAATCTATGCATATAATGCTCATATACTTGGGTATTTCATTATTTGATCAATAAATGATTTCAAATTTCTATATCTTCATCCATTTTATAATTAAAGGGAGAATACGAACTTGGATATTCATTGAAAACATAGATATGAAGTAGATATATTCACGTCACTCAAGGAGGAAAAAGGATATATAAAATATTTAAATAATAATTTAACATCCTAGGTAAATAAAGAATATGACATTTTCATATTTATTAATTTTTAAATTAAATATTAATTTTACTTTTAAATTGTTGCTATGTTCGATAGAGTACCCGATACGCAACAACGGGTTTCTTTGAAATCTTACGTTAGACATTAATAATTTATTATTTTAAACAGTAGTTAACACCTAGCTATTTTATTGGAGGGAATGAACGAAACTAACTACAATATGATTATACATGTTTTTTAAATGTATTTACATTTATCCAATAAAAGTTAGAGGCTTAAAATGTGAATGAATCTAATTTTAAGCATAATTTACATTAAAAGGCAGATTTATCACCTTTTAATGGAGAACCCTTTTTAAATATAGTTTTGGTCACTTTAATACATTATATATGAACAAATAAAATCCATCTTTAGAATAGGGACATAAAAATTTACTTTGTGTAATTTTTTGGAATTTTTCCGATAAAGTTCATTTTTTAATGAATAGTGAAAAATATTGTATTTTAATTCCAAAGTGGCTTTTAATATAATTTATTTATATGGTTATATTATCTTATTAGTTGGTTTTAAATTGAAATTAAAGTATATTTTTACCATTTAATTAAATTTTGGTCATTGGAATTAATTTCACTTTGAAATTGGACATAAACAAGTATCAATCTTTTGATAGTTATTGTTTCTTAAAAACACGCTATTTGTTTTTATAACGGGAATTAATTTTAAAATTAACTAATGCCACTTCTATGTTTTGAATTTTTCAAAATAGAAACTATTTTTGAATTCAGAATATTGAATATAGCTTAGTCTGAAATTTTTGTATTTTTCCGAAAAACATCAATTTTTGATGAATAGTGAAACCACTTAGTGATAGTTAAAAAAACTGACTTTTTCATTTAAATGATATTTTACCAATTCTGTGAATTGAATTTCAAAAATCTGACATACATGGTTGTTATCAAAAAGTAAAATTTGGTTTATTAAGATGAAAATAATTTTTGGTGAATAGTAACTTTTGACTTTTATTTACCGTGGTTAAAGGTAAATAGGGCAACTCAAGGTAAAAAGAATATTATAATAATTCAAAATTACATTAACAGTTGTCCTAACCTTATTGGATGATTCATGGCTTACCATGGTCATCTTTTGGTCGATTTTTGGGATCAATTTGAGCCACATGGGAGTGATAATGACAATTTAGATTAATTAACATAAATTAAAGGCGAAAATGACAAAAGAAAATATCTTTTAGTAAATTAATTTTTAGAAGGAGTTATATAAATTATAATTTCCACTATAAATATTCATTGGAAAGATAAAAATATTTCCTAGATCATGTAATTTTTTTATAATTTTAGACATCAAATAAATTAAATTATTTATGACACAATATTGATGCAGTATTTACCTCATTAAGAAGTGATTTAAATAAATAAGATTATAATGACTAAAATATTTTCCAAAACCTGTCCAATTCCTATTAGATGATTTCATTTAGAATAGGTGTCTTCTTATATTTGACATTAATGTGTTTTGTACCTCTTGAAACCGAAGATTAGTTTATAATATAATAATTGTTTCACACTTTTCAAAAGAGCCCCTCCTCTCCCTTATAAAAGGAGACCACTTCTGTGAAATTACTCACAACTATCAAGCCATTTGGCTCATCCAAACTCTGCCCAATTAGGCTCCCTACATCCCTCTCCTCCTCCTAAAATCCTTACCTTAAGAAAAAGGCACTTCAAGAAGTATTTTGGTTCAAACCAAATGAAGTTACACAAATTAAAGGAGATTAAACAATGATCGAGTCAAGTCAGACACGAGGTAAGGGATCCGACCTCTCTCTTTCTTTTCAAGAACTCTCTTTTATATCATTTCTTTTATGCTCCATGTTATTATGTTGGAGGATGTTCTTTTATATTCACCAGACTATAATTTTTATTTTCATATGATGAGAGACCCCCACTTACTCTCATCAATTCATTTTAAGAATTCTTATGTGGCACAGTTAGGCTGCCAAATTTTTGTAAGGGATTTTCTTATCTCACTTTTTATTCTATGAGATTTCCATTGTTTTCCACTTATTTATTACATGTAGTATAATGTGTACTGACATTGATATATATTATCATAATTATATTTATATTCATGATATTTTATGATTCATTTTGTGGTTATTAACTTCTGGTCATACGATTCAATTTGAATACAATGAAGTAAGGGTTTTTCATCTCACTTTTTATTCTCGTGAGATTCATGATATATTGGCCACTATTTCTTTATCTGTGGCATATGTACTGTCCGTGATTGTACTCTTTCTGTAATTTACTTCCATTTATGAGTATTTACATCTTCATTGAATGATTCTTCTTTCATGTGGCGTATGTTTTGTAAGTTACCAAATCGGTAAGGGAATCTTTCACCCTCCTCACTTTTTTTTAAAAAAGACTAATTTTTGTTTTGCCTTTTAACATATATCTTATTATGTTTGGATATGTTATTTTATATCCTTCTTTATTTATAATTTATGTGCAAGTAATTAGATTCCCTTTTTATCTCATCAACTCATTTTTTGAATTTTAAAGAGATGTCGTTAGGCTGTCGAATTTTTACAAGGTAACTTATTAACCCAATTTCAATTCTTTGGGTTCCACTTGTACATCTTGAATTTGTTGTCATATGAATATGTGTGAATGAACTCAGATTTTTTTACACTTAATATCCTCTTATACTGGGTGTATTGTTATTTTTCATGCATAATTATGTAATTGATTTATCCTTAATCGAAGGATACCATCTTTATAAGGGATTTCATCTCAATTTACATTGCCATTGAGAATTCATTGTTCTTATGCACCAATTATCTCTTATAAAGTGTATATAATGTCCTTCTTCATATTATATCATGAATCCCGTAATTCTCATGATATTATAAAGTTCGTATTAAATTTTATTCCTCAATTATTTGTATTCAAGAGTCTTTCATTTTGTTAAAAACTCTTTAACTAAAATATCATTTTAAATGTTTTAACGATTTATTATCCTAAATATTTATCTTTAATGTCCGTGTTTTAAAAATGGTTTTAAGTATTTATTTATATGGACATTAATGTTTTGAAATCATAATTCCATTAAAATCTTCAATGTGGTATGTGACACTTTGATTCAGAAAAACACTTTATAAATGGTTTTTGAAAATGGATTGATTATTTCAATATTTTGAAATTACTTCTTGTGATTGCAAATGAAATGTTATTAGTGAAATGTTTATATTTTCAATATTTTATGTGTAATTATGGTACTTGGACATTTGATGGGTGGTTACGTGATAAACCATATGACGGGTGGTGTCGTGAATACCAGGATGGGTGGTTACATTATAACCTCCAATGCATTGGAAATGGAAGTCGGCCATATGGCTATTCCATTTAGTGATATGTGTGGAAGTCGACCGTATGGTTATTCCATTTATGTATGTTTATGTCCCAATTTACCTTTATATGTTATGTATTCTTTATATGGGTTTTCTGATAACATTTTGGTTACAAAAGGGTAAGTAATGATCTTTTATTCAGTGAAGAGTATTTACTACTTCATAAAGGTAAAAAGTATTAATTATGTTAAAGTATTCATGTTTTACTTGTTGTTTTGAAAAAGTAACAGTTTTCCTTCATTGTGTATCCCTTAATGAGATTTTTATGCTCATCACAAGTTTTTGAAATGTTTTCCATATGACTTAAAGATGAATAGGTTCAAGGGTGGGATCAAGGAAAAGTCATGGTGTCTAAAACATTGGACTAGACATGTGTATTTTTAAGAGATTTTATTTTATAAAAAAATGGATACTGAGTAGTAGTGTCTTCTTGTAATATTCATGTTGTTATGTAATTGTTAAGGCCTAATTCTCTAAAAATCTAGACCTAAAAAGATCCTCAATGTGAATTATTAATTTAATTCAAGATTATGTAAGGTTTAAGGCCAGGTCCATATAGTTGGTATCAGAGGTCGGTTAAGATAACTTTAGAGGTTAGAAAATTCTTTAAGCATAAGTGACATTACCATAATGGTTAGGATTTCAGAAAGAGTCATAGTTTTTTTAGATAAAGTGAATGATTTTAAGATAACATGAACAAGTATATCGTAGTTTTTACCCTCCTCATAAGATATTGTATGATGGTTTTACTGATATACTCACACTGACCTTTTTGGATTTAGTAAATTGCTGGATCTAGAAGGCACAAAAGTAATAGTAGATGTGAATAAAACTGTGATGGTTTTCTGAACGAGCAACTGAATGATATGGGAGATACAATGAGAACACTTGTGGTTATTCTCAACCAACTATCCAGATTCATGATTGACCACTTGAACCTTAGTGATCTTTATAAGGAATCATATATGCGAGAAACAAATCCCTACAGAAGTTCAGGTAATAATCATAAAAGTAAGTATATTCAAAAATCTATGTGTCAAAGATGTAGAAAGAAAAACCGAGGAAAACGTTTCAAAGGGACAGAAACATGCTATAGATGTGGAAATGAAGGTCATAAAGCAATAACATGCCATGGAAAAAGGAAGCATCTAGTTGACTCTAGGAAAGGGAAAGAAGTCATTTTCGAGGGATCAATTGAATGTTTTAAATGTGGTGTTTATGGTCATTATGCAAACACATGTCCTACAAAGAAGTTTTGGGAATGGGATCACCAGTATCATACAAATATTCATTTACCAATACCTAATGCCATTCCGATGGAGGATGAAGAAACTGACAATGACCAATGAAAGGTATGGATTATTTCTTAACATATTTTTTCCTATTATTGAAATCTTAGGATATGATTCATGATGTTGACTATAGGAAAGAAGTATTTTAGAATAATTTGGAGTGGAATGGTTAATGGATCATGAATAATGTTGAATGAGTAAGAAGTCAACATATAAGGTATTCAAGAGTTATGGTAGAATTTAGGATGGTGAAATGCTTAAAATTATTAAGGATCTTCTGATGATGGGATTACATTAGAAGACATTTTATAGTATTTATAACCCTGATGTTTGATATATGAAAATTTTATTAAAGGAATAATTATCTTTTCTTTTATGGATATAGTTATAAAGCAAAATTTGGGTTTATATGATCCTTGAATTTGTGTAAATTACCGGTTAATACTTTTTGAGATGAAAAATGAAATTTATTAGATAAAATTTATGGTTAAAATATGTTATGGTTATTTTTGATAAATTTATCTTTTTTTGGGAAATGTTATGAAATTATATAGTTTTTGAAAAAGGACAACACACAGACCATGTGACAACCCGTTGCATTGGACGAAGCTTTGGGAATCGAACCCACAACCAAAGTGCGACTGGTATTTATTGAGTACGAATAGACTAAATAAAGTCCCTGGATAGTATGATGTATTCTTTTTATTTTGATGATCCCATGAATCAAGAATAAGTTTATTTTGGGTTCTCTATGGAAATGATTAACCTATCATGGAGGATATGTGATTAGGTTAATTACTTTTCAATATGAGACTATAAGAGTAACAAATGTTATATAGAGATAAATGTATAGATTTATCTTGGAAGACTATGTCATTAAATCCTTCAGAGATTTGGGATTCAATCGTAGTTTATATTACATTGAAGAATTTTAAGTATAATTTTTTATTGAATGGTCTTTGATGAACTTTGGGTTTTGTTGGACAAATTTTGGAGATTAAGAGTAGTTTTTCTTTTTTTAATGGATTATCCTTTTGGTGATTATCTGATCTTGTACTATCAATTTTGGTTAATGTATAAATACAAGGGAAATAGATAGTTCTCCTTTTGTGGATTATGTGATTCTCTAGAAGATGATTCTTGAGCATTTGATGTGACCAAGTCTTTTTGAATGCTCATCGTTTAGAGAAATGATTAGTTTTGGTAGAAACTTATTAAAAGACGAAACTATACTTGAAGGTAAGTATATTTACTTATGTTTTTATTCTATGTAGAATATTAATTCCTCAAAATTATGAAAAGGAACATAAAAAACGTTATTGGTTTACGTTTCCTTCTGGGTAATCAAAGACCGTTTACACACATCATAAGTTTATGATTTTCTTGTGGTTAACTTTCTCCTAATCATGTTTATTATCACTCTCCATCAGAAATTGACCCTTTTTTTTCTCCTCCATATCTATGTTTTCATGTAATCTTAGTTTGGGTTAACTCGGGTGACCTTTGTACTTTTCTTTCTTTCTTTTAAAGTGATAGTTTAATTTACTCCTTTTCTGATGTGGGGCTTTCAATGAAGTTGCTGAGGCCAATTTTAAAATTGCGAGGACGCAATTACCAAAAGGGGGAAGGATGTAACATCCCAGGTAAATAAAGAATAATAAATTTTCATATTTATTAATTTTTAAATTAAATATTAATTTTTCTTTAAAATTGTTGCTATGTTCGATAGCGTACCCGATATGCAACAACGAGTTTCTTTGAAATCTTACGTTGCACACTAATAATTTATTATTTTAAATAGTAGTTAACATAGCCGTTGTATTGGAGACAATGAACGAAACTAATTACAATATGATTATACATGTTTTTTTAAATGTATTAACTTTTATCCAATAAAAGTTATAGGCTTAAAATGTGAATGAATCTAATTTTAAACACAATTTACATTAAAAGGCTGATTTATCACCTTTTAATGGGGAACCCTTTTTAAATATAGTTTTGGTCACTTTAATACATTAAATATGATTAAATAAAATCCTTCTTTATAATGGTGACATCAAAATTTACTTTGTGTAAATTTTTGGCATTTTTCCGATAAAGTTCATTTTTTAATGAATAGTGAAAAATATTGTATTTTAATTCAAAAGTGCCTTTAAATCTAATTTATTTATATGGTTAGATTATCTTTTTAGTTTGTTTTAAAGTGAAAATAAAATATATTTTTACCATTTAATCCAATGTTCGTCATTGTAATTAATTTCACTTTGAAATTGGACATAAACACGTATCAATCTTTTGATAGTTATTGTTTCTTAAAAACTCGCAAATTTTTTTGATAACGGGAATTATTTTTAAAATTTATTAATGCCACTTTTATGTTTTTAATTTTTCAAAATAGATATCATTTTTTAATTTGGAATATCAAATACAGCTTAGTCTGAAATTTTGTTATTTTTCTGAAAAACTTCAATTTTCGATGAATAGTGAAACCACTTAGTGGTAGTTAAAAAAACTGACTTTTTTATTTAAATGAAATTTTACCACTTCTGTGAATTGAATTTTTAAAATCCCACATACATGGTTGTTATCAAGAAGTAAAATTTGGTTCATTAAGATGAAAATAATTTATGGCGAATAGTAACTTTTGACTTTTATTTACCGCGGTTAAAGCTAAATAGGGTAATTTAAGGTAAAAAGAATATTATAATAATTCCAAATTACTTTAAAACCTGTCCTAACCTTATTGGATGAGTCATGGAGGACCATGGGAATCATTTGGAAGATTTTGGGAGCCCTTTGAGCCACTTGGTAGTGATAATGACAATTTAGATTAATTAACTTAAAGTAAAGGAAAAAATGACATAAGCAAATATCTTTTAGTAAATTAACTTTTATAAGAGGTTATATAAATTATATTTTTGACTACAAATATTCCTTGAAAAGATAAAATGATATCCTAAATCATGGTTTTTTTTATAATTTTAGAAATCAAATAAATAAAATTATTTGTGACACAATAATGATGCAGTATTTACCTCATTAATAAGTGATTTAAATAAATAAGATTATAATGATTAAAATATTATCCAACAACTATACAATTCCTATTGTATGAATTTTTTTCCAATATGGGTCATCTTATATTTTACATTAATGTGTTTTGGACCTCTTGAAACCGATGATAATTCTATAATAAAATAATGGTTTCAGACTTTCCTAAAGAGCCCCTCCTCTCCCTTATAAAAGGAGACCGCTTCTATGCAATTCCTCACACCTCTCAAGCCATTTGGCTCGTCCAAACTCTACCCAATTAGGCTCCCTACATCCCTCTCCTCCTCCTAACAGACGTAACATAGGCATAAGGCACTTCAAGAAGTCCTTTGGTTCAAACCAAAGGGAGTTACCCAAATTAAAGGAGATTAAAGAACGATCAAGTCAAGTCGGACACGAAGTAAGGGATCCGACCTCTCTCATTCATTTCAAGTACTCTCTTTTATATCATTTCTTTTTGGCTCCATGTTCTTTTTGTTGGATGATGTTATTCTATATTCACTAGACTGTAATTTTTATTTTCATATGATGAGATACCCCCTCTTACTCTCATCAATTCATTTTTAGAATTCTTAAGTGGCGCCGTTAGGTTGCCAAATTTTTGTAAGGGATTTTCTTATCTCACTTTTAATTCCATGATATTTCCATTGTTTTCCACTTATTTATAACATGTAGTGTAATGTGTACTAACATTGATATATATTATCATTATTAGCTTTATATTAATGATATTCTGTGATTCATTTTGTGGTTATTAACTTTTGGTCATATGATTTAATTTGAATACAACGAAGTAAGGGTTTTCCATCTCACTTTTTATTCCCATGAGATTCATGCTATATTGAAAACTATTTCATTTTATGTGGTATATATACTATCCATGAATGTACTCTTTGGGTAATATACTTTCATTTATGAGTATTTACATCTTCATTGAATTATTCTTCTTTCATGTGGCGTATGTTTTGTAAGTTACCAAATCGGTAAGGGAATCTTTCACCCTCCACTATTTTTTTTAAAAAGAATACTTTTTGTTTTGTATTTTAACATATATCTTATTATGTTGGGATATGTTATTTTATATCCTTATTGATGTATAATTTATGTCCAAGTGATGAGATTCCCTTTTTATCTCATCAACTCATTTTCTGAATTTTAAAGAGATGTCGTTAGGCTGTCAAATTTTTTAAAAGGTAACATCTTAACCCAATTTCAATTCTTTGGGTTCAACTTGTACTTCTTGAATATGTTGTCATATGAATATGTGTGAATTAAATCTGATTGTTTTATACTTAATATCCTCTTATATTGGGTTTATTATTATTTTTCTCACATAATTATGTAATTTATTTATCATTAATCAAAGGATACCATCTTTATAAGGGATTTCATCTCAATTTACATTTCCTTTGAGAATTCATTGTTTTTATGCACCAATTATCTCTTATATGGTTTATATAATGTCCTTACTCATATTATATCATGAATCCCTTTATTCTCATGATATTATAAAGTTTGGATTAAATGTTATTCCTCAATTATTTGTATTCAAGAGTCTCTAATTTTGTTAACAACTCTTTAACTAAAATATCATTTTAAATGTTGTAAAGATTTATTATCCTAAATCTTTATCTTTAATGTCCAAGTTTTAAAAATGGTTTTAAGTATTTATTTATATGGACATTATGTTTTTGAAATTATAATTCCATTAAAATCTTCAAAGTGGTATGGGACACTTTGATTCAGAAAATCTATTTTTAAATCGTTTCTGAAAATGGATTGATTATTTAAATATTTTGAAATTACTTCTTATGACTGAAAATGAAATTTTATTAGTGAAATGTTTATATTTGCAATATTTTATGTGTAATGATGGTACTTGGACATCTAACGGGTGGTTATGTGATAAACCATATGACGGGTGGTGCCGTGAATACCAGGACAGGTGGTTACGTTATAACCTCCAATGCATTGGGTATGGAAGTCGGTCGTATGGCTATTCAATTTAGTGATATGTGTGGAAGTCGACTATATGGTTATTCCATTTATGTATGTTTATGTATCAAGTTATTTTTATATGTTATGTGTTCTCTATATGGGTTTTATGATAATATTTTGTTTACAAAAGCGTAAGTAATGATCTTTTATTCAGTGAAGAGTATTTACTAATTCATAAAGGAGAAAAGTATTCCTTATGTTAATGTATTCATGGTTTACTTGTTGTTTTGAAAAACTAATAGTTTTCCTTCTTTATGTATCCCTTACTAATAGTTTTATGCTCATACCACGTTTTTGAAATGTTTTCCATAGGACTTAAAGATAAATAGGTTCAAGGATGGGATCAAGGAAAAGTCATGGTGTCGAAAACATGGAACTAGACATGTGTGTTTTTAAGAGTTTTTATTTTATAAAAAAATGGATACTGATTAGTAGTGTCTACTTGTAATATTCAAGTTGTTATGTAATAGTTAAGGCCTAATTCTCTAAAACTATAAACCTTAAAAGATCCTCAATTTGAATTATTCATTTAATTCAAGATTATGTATGGTTTAAGGTCGGGTCCTTATAAATACCCACACAGTTATTGATTCCCAGATCAGTTAAATATTGGAGAGGAAAGGGGAGAAGTATTTGAGAGTCTAAGGTCCTAGGGGGAGGTCTCAAATTTGAACTAGAGGAATTAGGGTTTGAATCAACAAAGTATGAATGGGTCACAACTTGTGAAATTAAAAACTGTGCAGTGTAATAATTTCACCCCAAGAATGGGTTCGCTAGGGTAATGGTGGATCCATTAAATTTCTAGTGTCCCCCCACTGGTGGGCTGGTGGGGCGTATTATAGAAAAAAAACTTACAATAAAACCACTATATTTTTAGTGGGTTCTTTCTAACCACCCTAAGCTCAATCCCTTAATCAATTATTCCAACATTAATTCCTAGACCTTTATCCACCCAAAAATGTCTTCTTAATCACACATAATAGAGAATAAAAATGTAGGAATGAAATTGTAAAAAACAAAAAATAGTACATGCATCAATGTAAAATGATAGAGTTATAGACCAAATTCTTCATTTTCAAATTCATGATGTTTTAATGGTGTATAATACTTGAAAGGAAATTTCCTTTGATCGAATCAGACTACCTTTTTCCATTTATTCGCATGTCCCCTGGTATTTGTGTAGAAGTATATTTCTATTATCATCATCTGGGTCATTTACAAATTATGATTGGGGAGGAGATATTCTATTGATAAAGAATTCACTCTGAAGCTGGTGTCAGATTTTGTATTCACTATCATCTTTAGATGAATTGTGGTATTAGATTTAGGAGGCATTCTCGGTCATGTGGAATGCATCCTACTCATCCCATGGATCAAAGACACATGTCCCCTCTAAATTATATAGTAAATCCATTCAAATAGAACATTGGTTACCAGTAGTTGGGCCCTACATTGTGGGGTTGTTCATCCCTTCAACCTCTTCTCAATAGATTATTGTTTAATATATATGATAGGTTGATTTAAATGAGAAGGGATACTCATCATTAGGTGTGGCCTAACCATCGAGAATCCTAGAACTTGTTGAAAATTAGTCCCCATTATTTTTCAATCAGTTGGAGGACATGGATCATAATAGTCTTATAAATTATAAACAAATTATTATAGACTCTTTGAAACCCATGAAACCTTATGTTGTATCATTTCCAGTGGATGATATCCCAATGTAACATGATGATAATACTCGGTGGGTTTCATTTTATCAATCTCATTTGATTGTATTTTCATGAAACACCCTTTCCCTTATATAAAGAAGATATGTATACCAACATATGTTTAATAGTTAAAGGAATGAGGAAGATACATTATTGTATGTGTGCCCAAGATTTGGATAGTTCTTACCTATTCATGGTGTAAGGCTGAGACTTTTCAAAATTACATGTTGGTGTCTTATGATGGAGATGGTGGAAAATCTTTCACAAAACTCCTCTACAAAAAATTTTGTTCTAATGTATATCTAAATATGGAATTTTAGAGGGATTTGGGGTCTACTAAATGTGAATATATCAAAAGGTAGGTGAGTTTTTGGGCCTATAAAATTTTCATGATCTTAGACATAAACATAAAGAAGAAGATATCCATGGATTTCATACCAACCTGGGTTGTCCCCACTAACTAAATTCTAATAAAAATTATTATATTTGGATATTTTTAAGGGATAATATTATGATAGACTTTAAAATATTTTTAACTAAATTATAATACTCAAGGTTATATGGATAGATATTGAATTTTTCTTCACTTCTATGTATACCAACTATAAAGAGTGGGAATGTTATCATCTCTAGAATGAATTATCTAGTTTCAACCCTTGAGAAATCACCTAAATTATGGGAGGGGATATTAATTTTATATCTACTTATTTTGAAAAAAGAGAGGGTGTGAACATTCTAGGAGTCCTATCGATGAATTTAATGGTTTTATATTAGACCACCAACTAATATAAATAGTATTTATGGTTAAATCATTCACTTGTTGAAATATTACTATTCTTGAAGGATATCTATGGATTCAGTTAGATATATTAATATCTAAAAAGAATGTATTGAATTCATTTGGTATTATGAAGGTTACCCAAATAAATAAAAAATTATTAGAAAACTCTGAAATTATTTTTTAGTTTTATAACATGTCATACATGAATCAAAATTTCTGAAACACCATGAAATAAGCTAAAGAGGCTTATTTTTTATAGGTGATTAATTATACTTGGAAAAAAATGCTAGTGGACCAACCATGACATGCCTATAGGGGGAATTTAAAAAAAACCATAAGTGGATGTTGAGGTGGTCTGATAAGTTTATTCAGAATGTTTATATGGTAAAATACTTATCTAGGGTTGTTGAGTCTCTAGAAAACTATTCTAGTGGTATTAAACTCACAAGTCTATGATTAAATGCGCTAGAAATAAGACTCGATGAATTCAATGCTAATAAAATGAAGAGGTTTAGGACACATGGTGATTTGGGGTATTATTTCAATAGTAAGGTTATCACAACACACCGTATTTCCACTTTTCAATTAAATAATGATAGTATGTGGGGTGAATTAACATATAAAAATAATATGGATCAGTTGAAATAGACATCAACAAACTTTGTGACATAAATATTAAGAACATTACATGTGTACACATTGTACCTATTTCTGAATCTTGTGTGCACGATCAAGCTATTGAAGGTTATGAATTTTTAAATTATATTCTAGAAATATTACAAAAGTGTCATAACTCATACATCACATGTATTATAGAATAAATGGAGATCCATGATGTTGTCAAGGAATGTGTGTAGAAATTTCCCCTAGACCTAATACTTTTCCTGATTCATTTTACTTATTTTAATATGGTATCATAAAGGTATATATTGGTAGTTATGTGAGAGAATTTGTTTAGGGTGGTTTCATCCAAAAATTTATGGGAGCCACTACTTTTATTCTTCTTGCTAAGATAAAACATGGAATCATCATCAACAGTTTGGGTCAAATTTCCATTGTAAATTTTCATAAAATACCATTTCTACTACAATGAATAATATTATAATTCCTCTCCTCTATTATATTATATATTAGAAGTAGCATGGATTTATTAGAAGGAGATGTAATCATAGGACAATTGGAAAAACCTAGTTGTTAATGGAAGAGTTGGATAAGAATTTCTTGGAAGGTAATGTGATGATTAAAATTAACATGGAGAATGAATTTTATAAGTTGTAATGGGGTTTCATTTTACAATATTTCAGGAAAATGAGATTATATAATTATGCATGTGATTCACTATTTTAGTGTTTTTATATTCCATGTATTTACATTTACTTTTTTGTAAGGAATATTTAGTTTCTTCAAATTAGTTCGGGGACTTCATCAAGGTGATCCACTATCACCAATAATTATAATAATTTTTAAAGATGATCTAAGTAGGCACATAAATTCTTGTATAGAAGAGAGAAAATTTGTTCCATAGGTATGTACGTATGGAGCCCCAATAATCTCTCAACTATTATTTGTGTTTGATATCATTATTTTTATCAATGGAAAATATAAATATGTGTCCATATTCCTAGGAACCTTCATGACAAATGGTATGTGGAGTGTCCAATCCAAAAATATTGATAAACATGATTTTCCTTTTTACAATTTAATGAAAAATAGGAGGAATAATATTCTATAGGCATTTCTAGGAAATAAGAAAAAATACATCCCCTTTGACTATATGGGTATCCACTGATTCATTGATGAGGTAGGATCCAATATTCTATTGGAATTTTTTTTAAAGTGGATAATATTTTTCAAAATTAGAAGAATAAATTATTATCCTTTTGTGGAATGATTACCATGATCAAAATTGGTCTATCGTCCATGCCTATTAATATTCTATATTTGGTTGTAGTGCCTATGATATCCCTCCACATGTTTCTGAAGATGACATCAGATTTCATTTAGTACAGTGGTGGACAAAATGTTCTATTGGGTTGGCTGGAGAACCTTAATTCTTATAGTAATGGAGGTAGGTATCAATATCCTTGGCATGTATGAAAATATTAAATCCCTTCAAGATAAAAAAAGAGTGGGAATATTTTGATGAAACTTACTTATGAGTGTGCAACATTGTAACTAATAATTGCAATGAATATGAGGTAGAAGTTGGGAGTAAAAGTGAATCAACATCTGGGATTTGGAGAAAAATTGAATCTATCCTTTTAGAAGGAATCCATTTTCATGTGATGCTATAATAAAAATTATTGGTATATCCCATTCCTCTAAATATAGGTGTTGTATGTCACTGGAAGTTTAATATACATATCATCTATTTACTAAAATAATTTGTGTGACTGGAATATGGATCTACTTAGAAAACATCATGGTTTTTATTTTAGTATGGATTACTCTCATTGATTTATTCTTGAACTATTAGTGGAATTAACCAATAAAAAATTTAACTGTGCATGTTCATAGTATATAAAATATTCTGAACAGTCTTAACTGAGCATAAGGAAGTGAATTAGTGGGATGTGAACATCTCTCTAGTAGGATCCCTTCATTACTACCTTACCCGATTTTGGGTCCTAGTTCATGGTAACAAGGATGAAGTTACAAGAAATTTATTTTCTATTTTTGATAGAAATTCATAATATTGTTTATCGACCACTGATAAGTTATAGAGTAAGGTGGGTTTATTATAACTCACTTCTTTCTATGTATAAACTTAACATAGATGGTTTAGCTCATAATAACATTAACTCTAGGGGATGGTCAGTGTGGGGTCATCATGTCATGATCATTCTAGAGATTATAGGCCATTTTGGATATGTAAAATCTATCCTATATGACGATAATGATGTCCACATTTACCTAAAACTATTTCTTGAGAGGAATGTTAAACTTGTGAATGTTGAATTATAAGTGGTGGTTATTATTAAATTTTTAAAGGAACTACAATCAACCCATAGTTGGTCCAGTATCTAATGTGGGTTTGTGCTTCTAAGATCATATATGGAATAGTTATCACTCATAACTAGAGAGAAGTAATCATGTTATTAGACTCCATGACCCTCTATGATCTTATAAATAGAGAAGTGGGTATCTTTGAATCACGTAGAATTATACCATTGGCCTAAAAATAGTTTGCTTGTATTGACATGCCAAGTCTATTTCTCCCACCATGTTTTTAAGGCGTAAAAGTTACCTGTTACTTCTTGTATATTGACTCTTTATATTTTTATAAATAGTATTTTATGAAATTATTAAAAAATAATAATGAATTTGAATAAATTTCATGATGAAGGGATAGAAATAATCTAGCTCATAGTATTTCATAATCATCTTACTTATGATTTTTTTTGTATAAAGAAAAAAATATTCACCACATAACATGAATTTATTAAAATGAATTTTATCATGAAATAATAATCTTTTTATTATCTTGTAATATATATTATTAAAAAATATTTAATTTAATTTCACTACGGAAAAATGATTAGGTCCATGAACCAACAACCATAGTCTGGTTGGGCCATGGATATATGCCACATATATCTATAATCAGAAAAAATTTTGTGGCTATAAGTTAGGAACTACCATGGGAAAATAAAAACATGACTATTATGTAGCATGTGTTAATGGTGTAAATCATAATTTTCACACAAAAGGAATGAGAAATGTCCGGTATCTACGAGTCGATCATGCCCATGCCTATAGGCTCCTGATAATGAACATATAGCCAAGATCCAAATGTTTTTGTGGCTATAGGTCACCTATATCTATTTTAATGGTTATCCATTGTCTATAAGATTATGGCTGGGTTCCTATAGCCATATGCACAATTGGCCTCGGCTATTGGAACCTTATAACAATGGGCCTAACCGCCCGTGTCTATAGGGTTCTTGCATAGGTAGAAACCTTGTTAATTTAATTTTAACAAATAAATATATTTATAAATTTTTACACACACCAATATAAACACACACACAAATATATATATATTTATATAAAGTTTTGTTAGTGTAGTGGTAGTGGTTTTTTTTGACATACGAGTGACTGATGATAGAAAATTGGTCTATGTATTTTTTCCGTACCCTAGAGCCATTAGCAAATGACATTGCCAATTGGTTAGATCTATAAACATCAGGCTCATCATACAGTTAAAACCACTCTTCATAGACCTTGTATATAACTATATGGTGATTGATACGATAAAATCCTTTATTGGTAGCCTGACTATGGCTACAAATTGTTTCTATAGTAGTTTGACCTAAATCCATAGTCATAGACCCTAGATATTTCCAATTTTATAGTAGTGTTTTAAGGAGTGAGATTGAAAAGTAAATAATTTTAAATATTATAACTATGTGATTAAATATTTAAATTGGATTCCTTAATAAACATCGAGTCTCAATGAAATTTGGTAAATAAATAGTATTATTATTCATACAATGGGTATATTATGAAGAAAATTTTAACTAGAGAATAAGAAGATCACATTTTATTTTTTTGGAAAATAATAATAAATATGAATGCATATGGGTTATGTACACATTAAATTGTCATTGAAAAAAAATAAGTAAGTCATTATAAAATCAATGTGGTCATTAGAATAATAACGTTGATGTTCAAAGTTATTTTCATCAAACTTGAAACCATTTTTTATTGTATCTATTTATACTAAAATTTAATATTTAGAGATTTATTTTAGTAAAATTGACATTCAATTAGTAATATTAAAGTCAAAATTAGAAAACTCATATTTTTTGTATTTTTTATAAATAGCTTTCCCCAATATTAAAATATACTATATGTATACATATATTATTTTAGAATATTTTAGATAGAAATAATTATTTAACATGACTAAAAAATATTTATTATTAAATATATAAAAACAATTAATCATCATTCTAAGAATAATGTAATTTTTAAAATCATAAAAATATTTTATTTTATTAAGTTACTATTTTTTATTCCTTATATTGTACACGGTGTTCCAATAAATCCCTTTATTTTTTAATATTTTAAATTTTTATAAGACATAGTTTAAATTTATTGATGTATTATTTAAAAAATAAAGTTAGAGATATCACTTTTTTTTAAAATAAGAATATTTTTTATTATTATTATTATAAGGTTATAACTGATAATTACTAATGTTTCCTATAATTTTCACTATAAATAGAATCCTCTTCACCCATAAATATTGTCTCGAAATATTATTATAATTTTAAAACTCTCATTTCCTCTTTTGAATATCCCTTGAGGATATGCTATGACTTTATGGGTTCTCTCTAATTTTCAAAGAAATATTTAATATCTCAATAATTTTTTTATATAATAAAAAATATCGGATGTGGAAAATATGTGTGGAAGATGAAGATCATGATAAAAAAAATGAAAATAATCCCAACCAAAAATAGAAGATCATTCTAAATAGGAAGCAATAAAATTTTATGCCAGACCCAATAAAAAAACATATGTTGGGTCCTCGAGGATTTGATCTACCTTCTTTGACTCCCTGATAATAGGAATATTGACCATTCACCTAAAAATGAATCTTTAAGGATAGCCCAAAACATATTTGTAACATCCCACCAATTTGGGTACTCGAAATACAATCCAACCAAAATCTCGAACATCCCTCTCAGAGGATATCCCTAAGCATGTGACACATCATTCCAAATGGGATATCCAAAGTCCATACCGACTAAATTCTAGAACTCTCCCCTTAGAAGATAGTCCAAACATGATTAACATTCATGCTAAACTACAAATGGTAAAAGACACAAAAAATATGATACAAGATTCAAATTCTTTATAAATTGTCATGTCAATTCAATAAGTTTTACAATAAACATAATCCATATGCATGAAACACAAACATAATTAAAGGTTTACTCACACACACCTCATGTGATAATTAATCAAACATTTATTTTTTGAGGGCTACACATGAACGTAAAAAAAATCATGTCCGGAGATAATATAAAAACCTTTTCTAAAGTTAATTGATTATTATATTAGGTGAAATGATGATTAAAGATAAGGGTTTAAATCTAAGTTCAACTTCACCATAAAATCTTAAAACCATTCCTAATTCAACATGAATAAGCATTATCATCATATTCAATATTTAAAATTTGAAAATAAAATTAATTATATATGAATAAAAAACCTCACTGCCTTTAAAAACACAGGGTTTGATTTCTTCTTGTTCAGACCAACCCAATGAAACAAACAATGTGACAATATTACCAGTAACTAAGGGAATATATAATATATAAGTTCTAAATAATAATAACAACAAGAACAATAATAGTAATAATATTATTATTAATATTAATAAAAAAATTATAAGATAGAGGGGGAGATAGAGAGGCATGAGGTGGGGGGTTCCTCATATATGATTCCTTAGGCACCTACATATTTTCCCCTTTAAATATTTTTTTTTCAAATAATCATTAAATTATTCTACTGTGATTTAAATCAATTAATTTTTTTATTCTCCCTCCTATTAAACCCATGTGCTACCCATAACACTTCATGCATTACGTTTTTAAAAAAATATTAAAAAAACATTTAATCAATCATTAAATATATTTTTAAATTTGATACCAATATTTATATATTTGTATGAATTATATATACACACAAAAACACACCCATATATAATTATATACACCCACACATATGTTTATTCACATTATCCTAAAGGTCACGTGTTTGAGATGCGGGGGAGCTAGCGTAAAATCCCATATGAAAGGTGATAATACCTGGAATGTGACTTTTTTAGTTAGATTGTACCTGATAAAAGTGTGGGATACTAAATAGTTGTTTCATAGGTGGTTAAAAATATTATTAAATGAGGTTCATTATATAAAAATGATCCTTTTATGTAACAATACCTGATCATCTATTTTTTAATCCACTTATAGCCAAAGTTCGTAGGACCTATACTAGTATCATCCATGACCCATCTACACGTGAAACATGTAAGGAACTATCCCTTTCTATAAGAATGTCATATTTCACCTCCCTAGTATATCAAACATGTGACCTCTGGCATAAGAGACAACTGAGATGTGTTACGAGTACCAGTAGGCCAAGTAGATGGGTCAAGGATGAAACCGGTTTAGGATCTTATAGACATGGGTCATGGGTAGTTAAAAAGATATCAGATTAAGGATCTTTAAACAAATAATTTTACCAAATCACCACCATCAGAAACTATCACAAAAAATATGCACTAACTTCACAAATAAGATACAACGTCTCCGACCCATAAGCCACTAAACTCGTTCCTCGATTTGGGTTGACACATGATCTCAAGTGTGCCTCTTATTATGCAAAAGGTGACCGACTAGTAGGGAGGGCCTAATGGATTAGGTAGGGACATTATACCATCTTTATTAAATTATGTAACATAATATAACATATGAAATAACGGAAAACAAATAAACCAAAAACATTCATTACCAACCATTTCCCCAAAATGGGGTACAAACTAGAACCAAACAATAAATATTCCATGTCCTGATAAAAATGAAAAAGTAAAGGAAACCAAAAATAAAGACAAAAACCAAATCCCCAACGTGGATCCTAACACAAATTTCATTTTCTCATCCATGAATTCCCTAAGGAAAATTCAACTCCCAAGCAGAGTTCCCTTCCCCTTTTCCTGGCCTGCAACCACGAAATCTACTCAGGTACCCAATGACAACCCGATAAGGGTGTGATTACAAATCAGTAGGCCACCACCAATGGGGTCTACAAAATTTATAGTCTAAACAGATAGTGCAAGAAAGTACTAAATTAATTTAATTATAAAAATAACTTAGGCTCCATTTGGTAATAATATTTAATTAAGAAAATTTCATCATTTGTTTCATGGGTTATGCATTTACACAATATCCCAAGCCAATAAAATACCACGTATAAAGAATAAGTAAAGTTCCCTATCTCACTAAGTAAATCCATTTCATAATCATTTACATCACACTTACCATGAAGAATCCATCTGGATAGTTTCATCTAATAAAACCATTATGACCTAGATCATTAGTCTAACACCCTAACCCATGAATTCTAGGGGTGGACTAAAGCCTTAGTCCAAACCGACCCATGGGGATATCCTCATTACTTTATCCCACACCACCAATCCATGTGCACATTCTTATTCATCCATTTACCACATATACCAAATCCAAATACATACATAATCAATAAACATAACATTGACATGTCATTAATAATTAAAACAGTAAATCATCATCAAGACTTAACCCATTAGTGCATTTCTCATTTAATTAGCATCACCTATTTAATCTATTTCCATTTTTATACATTAACCCATTTATAATAATCAATAATTATAAAAAATTATCCCTTTTGACATAATTTTCAACTTCCCAATAATTAACCCATTTAACACATTTATCCTTTCATATTCCATAACCCATTTACACATCTTGATTACATTTCACAAGCCATTCGACACATTCAAAAAAATCCATTTAACCCTTTTCCCCCAAATTCCAAACAATCCCATATTCCCTTGCTAACAATTGTACACGACAATTATTGGTGCTTCAGGATAATTAAACCTACATTTCAACACATGAATTATATGAAATATTTCAATATAAGTCAAATTCATGCGTAACATCACCATACTCCTTGTTTGGAAATATTTCCACACCAAATTGGTGGCCCTAAACTAGTAAAATCCTCTTCAATTCATCGCATGAGGGTCATGAGTGGTTCATTTTATCATTTACCCAACCATTTCCCCAAACCCTATCAATGTCAACAAATTCACAACAATGGAGAACCAAGAACACTGCCACACATGGACAAATAATCTTCAAGAATATTGGATACAACTTTTAGACCACATAACTAGAATCCAAATATGAATTAACCCTTAACATTATACCTAGATCCGGATTCAAGTTCCCCTTGATTCCCCAACATAAAATCCATAGGAAAAAAGAATTTTTTAGGGATTTAGATGAAGAATAACAAAACTATTAGCCTTAATGTATAAAAGATAAGTAAAATGAATATTAGACTCACTAAGAGCTTTGATATGCAGTTAATGGAACTCCAAACATCCTATAAACAATGCAAAAAAACACATGGGAAGCTTGAGGTGTTTTAGTTATTCACTGGGGTTTCAAGGGGGGAATGGGGCAGCAAATAGTGTATGGACTTTAAAATTTAGAGGGGGAAAACTATAAAAAACCACCTATAAGGAGGTGTAGAGTTTGGCCAAATGATTTTCAAAACTGTGTGCCAACCATGTGCAGGCCTCTATCCAAGAGTGGATAAGTTTCTTGGTTACCTAGGGATTCTACACCATTTAAAAAAGTATGTTCCAACCATGCAGAGTGCCTTTTTCCATGACTGCATAGTTTGGACTTACCGCTTGAATGGATTTCTTAACCTTGAACCCTATCATCTTCTATAACACAGTTTGGGAACAAAATTTACTCTAACAATTCACCAACCAAGAGATATGCACATAATTGACAAAATTACCTTTCCTCATACACGAACCCTCGATACACACTCAAGCCTCCTCATGCATTTAATAAACATCCCATTAAAAAATTAGATATGTTTAGACCAAAATTTAAATGAGGGCATACCTCCACATAATCTATAATCTTACAACCTCCACACCATATAATGGCTCATCCTCGAGTCGTACTTCCAAAAATCATTGAGCTCCTAAAGTAAAGAGATATGGGACATTGAGTATGCATATCTTACTCCCCCTCCAAATATTCTTCCTGAATAGTACCATGCTTCCAAAAAACTCAATCCAAAGGAATCGTCTTTATTCATAATACATCTTTATTACAATCCATAACATGAAATAGATGAAGATAAAAGAAGACAACAATATCAGACCTAACATCATCCACCAGAACTCGATGGGGAATCCCATCCAAGCTACCTAAATCACGACACAATGAGGCATAATAAATATCATCATACCATAAATTAGGAGTCAATAGCCCCTCTACCAGCCCAAACCTCTCCCTAACTCGGGGCCCAATCCAATTGGTTCCATCTTACTCGCTTTTCAAAATTACAATGTGACCCAAGATTGGCCTTACCTAAAGAATTCACAGTTTCTCGACCACATTTCCTGGAATATGTCGATTCCAAACTCATGTCCCAATGGTCTCAATCCATATTCAAATATCTAAAGCACAATAAAATCATAACCTTAATCTCTAAGTACTCATCTGCTCAAAACCCAAGCCAATGCTAATTATCATTGAAAAATAACCAAAAAGGTACTTACTCGAGTCCCTCCAACATAAAACACTAGTCACATCGTCAAATACATTCTAACTATGGTGAACCCCACCAAAAACTTTATATTACCCCACTACCTCAAGTGGATTACCCCTCCACTATTGATAAAAATTCCACTAGAACATGAAATTAACTTTCACAACATACATGATGCAATCCCAATGTGCCGCACTCGAACATCCATAAAGAATTCATCCCTTATTGGAATCCAGCCATACCGTCAAAAACAACTGGGATGTTATCCCAACACCATCCATTCATTGAATAAGATAAACTTGACCACAATCAAGTTTTCCATCAATTTTAAAAATAACTTTATACTACAAACACCAAACTTGAGGTGGGTCAAAACTTAAAACGTCCATTCCTTTTACCATATCATGTCAAGCCACCCTTGAATGGATTTTCCTAGAATAACCATCTTACATTGTTGGAACACTACCAACTTTTCACTTTTAAAAGTGCTTATTGACTTTAGCCCAATCAACAATATCCAACCCACCTATCGGGGTCTTTCCCTAACCCCTAATAAACCTCCACCATCAAGGCATCTAATACTATCCAAGCTATCATTGCACTCTACCGCACCCATAAAAATTGATAACACAAGAACTTTCACCATCCATACATTGTCTAAATTGGATTTGGTTCTTAAAAAACAACCATTTTCAAACATCAAAACTTACTTTTTCATAAAAAAATATTCACTAAAGGTGGTTTTCAGCTCACCACTCTCGTCCCTTGTTCTTAGCCATGTAGAGCGCCCCCCGACAAGCTATTCCAATAATTGATCAAATTAACTATTTTCACACCAAATAATTACTTGGCCAAGATTTCATCACTGTTAAGGAAACTCCATGGTCACCCAATCACTCCTACCTGAGTTCATGACTGACCTCAGTTGAGGTTTTCGAACCCAACCTCCCTTGCAACGAACCACTTTCACGACTTAACACACACTTTAATGACTTTAACCAATACATATCAAATTATATTTGGATAAAAACTAATCCCAATAAAATTCGTGTCTCATTCAACCACCACATCTGCACCTGGATTTTTTATAAGGAACTAAATTTGAACATCACTCGTTTTCCTTTGACATGTTGATGCCACCTCATCAACACCATAGTCTTCTCCACACATCCAGAACTATCTTATCACTCACCACATTATGAGTGTCATTATAAATTCTTTCCAAAAAAATTATGACCACCACATATCACTCTTTGATCGTAAGATGAACCCCAATTCTTGGACATAGCCTTAAATCTTTTCCCAGAACAAAAAAACTAACATCACTCGATACTGGTTCTCAGTGTTTGAGGATGGAAACCACATCATTCATTGACACATGGTCTATCCTAATAACCACACCTTTATATTTTAGATGGTGTACATACCACAATCCATATCCCCATAGAATGCTCTGTTAGTGTGACATCTAGGATGTATCACCTCCAACAAAGACACGGTTAAGTCTCCCTGACTAAATATATATCTTTCTCAACATACTTGAGATGATGTTAAGATGTTGTGCATGATTATCTCTAGATAGAATTATTATAATAAGTCATACTCTAACACCACAAAAAATTATACATAATCATTGTAACCTCCCACTGTGGGGAAACCTTAACCAGTCGAAAGACTTAGGATTCCCAACTTGTAACATATCATCAAAACCTAGCCACCACCACTTAAGTGGGGGTTACATACCAAAATCAGCACTACTTCCATAATCTCTACCAAGCAGAGGTGAACCAAAATTTCCTTTTACCCAACCACTACCACCCATCTGGGATTATACCAAAAAGACTCTTGTGATTATCAATGGGAACACAAAGAACCATCACACCAATCTAGAACCAAACGGTCCTCTATACAACCCGAATATTCAACTAGTTTCAATGAAAATGAAAGGTGATTACTCTTGAGGAACTTGTGTACATATCCCAAATGGAATCCCACTTTCCTAGAACATTCCCCCATATAGAAATCCATAAATACCTCAAGGTCTGGTACTTTCTTAGGTCCACACACTGAAACCAGTATCAGGTCACACTAGCTAAACACCACTAGATCCTATCCCAAACTTCCACTTACTCACCTGGCTATTTCTCTTATTTTGTCGACCTCATCAGACTCAATTAATACACTTAATATCACCCAACCACTAAACCATTAATACAAACAAGACCCACTACATAACCACCCTCACCTCAAGCGTCACCTTCATAACAAAACAATCCATCCATACTTTTGTCACACCTATCTTGTCTTCTCAAAATCATCAATATGGCCTCTATTTATCATTGTCAAAATAGATGGTGTAGACACCAAAATGATCCAACCATTGAAACCAACCATTCACCCTATACCAGTACTCGGGTGTCTCCCTAAGAAAGAAGAAAAGGCATAACCAGTCACTTATACCCAAAACTCAATGCCACTCACTGTGATTTAATTCCACCTATAATGGAACCACCCACACTTCACGTCCTATGGTACGTTCAATACTGACCAACTTCTCTTATGTCTACTCTCAAATTCCCCAAAACATTTAATGCCTAACCACAACTCGAGTTACTTTTCCAAAATTTCTACCTTCCCACTTATCCATCTAGGACAAACATGCACTTGGAAACACTATATATGTTACACTTCCAAAGTCCAAAACATCCACCTATGTGATACATGCCTGAAAGCACTATCAACCTAATCTGACTTCTCTCATTAGTAACATTGATGGTTGAATGATACCAACTCCATAAATTGGTGTCATGAAAATAAAAATCCATTGACCGTCTCTCTACATTGTACACATAAAGCAAAAAATAATTTTTTTCTCACTAACATCACTCTAAATACCATTCCAATACACCTGGATCCTAGTACAACAAATGAACATTTGGTATAGGTTCCACACCAATGATACTCAAATACATACATAAAAAATATGAGACAAACAACATATCTAATGTCCATAGAACTACTCTAAAGGCCCCAACCCTCAAAGGTCACCCCAATCCATGGTACCATCCTTAAGGTCCAACATACACCCTTAACTAACACGACCCATAAGGGGTTTTACACTTACATTATCACACAACATCCCCCAACCCTAGGGAAAAAATCCTACCAACAGTACAATAAGAATTTTTTTTACCTAACATCAAACCCTGTAAGGCCACATGACCCAAGTTTAATGTCTCAAACTAGGGAACTCCCACTACTCAAACCAACCATACAAAGTACCAAAAAACACCTAAAGAATACTCAATGCTTTGGTCCCCCCAATATTTCCATCAGTACACCACCTTTTGTAATTAAATTCTCTATTTGTAAAAATAAAGTATTCAAATTTTAAATATTCTATCTACCCAACATTTCAAAATTCCAACCTTAAATGAATCCATATTTCAAAAAAAATCTCAACATACACTTCAAAGGATGATTGAAAAGAGTACACAAAAGATGAAAAAATTATACACCATAACCCTTAAACAACCCACTCCACATATAAAATCCCAATAGTCACGATCAGAACTCTAACACTACCCTAAACCATACCTACCATGGTATATGGTTAATATTGGGTAAATTTAATTATATAGTCACAAGTACTTCACTAGAAAACCCTTCTATAAAACCTATTCCCAGCCTCAAAATGGAAATATTTCTCTTTTTGGAACCCTTTCTGTTTCACAAACTAATTACAAACAAAATTTTAACTCATTTAAAACAGTAATTTCATGAGATAAATTAATCGTTATTTAACACTTTTTTAACATTCATTCCATTTTCCCATTTGCATCATCATTATTAGACACCATTTTCTTCAAATTTTCAAAAAAGTAAAATGCATGACACCTATATAACTAAGTGCTTATAATGTGGGATGAATGAATAGACTCATGTAATTCTTGACATGGAAAAAATATCATATATAGTCATATCATAAAAAAATTGAATCACCCAATGGTGAAACATCATTCAACCATAACAGCACACATCAAGAACAACAATTTACCATAGGTACATGGGTTTTCCCTCGTACATAGGTTATCTACTCCCTTGAAAGAGCTCATTTACAAGGACCAAAACAACTTAATATCCTTTATTACATCCCAAATAATAAGACCATAGAAAATAACAGCTCTGATACAACTTTGTAACATCCTCGACCTGAAATCCACTAAGCCAGTGCACCGAGCTGGGTCACCACATTTCCAAAAGTGCACCTCCCCATATATAAGAAGTTTCCAACTAAATGAGAGGGACTAATAGATTAATTGGAGAGATTATACCCTTTTACCAAAGTAAGAAACAAAATAGAACATATGAAATTATGGAAAAAAATACACAATAAACTAGAAACATTCGTTACAATCCATTTATGCAAACTGTGTATAAACCATAAGAAAACAATAAATATGCCATGTCATGCTAATAGGGCTAAAACTGAAGGAAACCCAAAATAAAGACTATGAAAAATCCCCAAATTGGATCCTAAATCCATGTATGGATCCTTATCCATGCACACCCCAATACTGACTCAACTCCACAGCATAGGTCCATTTCCCTTATCATGGCCTGGAGCCATGAGATCTACACGAGTACCCAATAGTGTCCTAAACAGGGTGTGAGTACAACTCAATAGGCCACAAACTATGGTGTAAACAACATATTTAGTATAAATAGATAGTGAATGAAAGTACTAAATAAATGACATGATAAAAAAATACAACTCAGTTACCATTAGGTAACAATATTTACAATAGCTGATTTCATGATTTATTTCACGGGTTATGAATTTACATCATTTACATAATATCCCAAGCCAATAAATTACCATGAATATGTAATAAGTCATTTTACCAAGGGAAATTCAATTCCCAATCGTTTACATCACAATTACGTCATAGAATTTTTCCGGGTAGTTTCAAAAAATTCAACCATTAGGACCTAGAGGATCAGTTTGACACCCTAACCTATGCATTCTAGGGGTGGGTATAAAAATTGGTCCAACCCGACCCGTTGGAGGATCCTCAATCATTTATCACACACAACCAAGAAATGTGCACATGATTATTCATATATTTACCATATATACCATGTCATAATCTGTACATAATCAATAAAAATAACATCCACATCTCAATAATCATAAATTGAATAGCCCCAAGGCCTAATTTTTTTAATTATTTTTGATAATAACCTTTTTATTGGTTGAAGGAGAACCATTACATGACCCATAGGCCCAAGGCACAAGTTCCAACGGAAACCCAATACATGACCATAAAGGACCAAGACCATAAACACTTGAAATGGCCCCTCCCTAGAATCTGCATCTTGAAGGATCCTAGCTCCTCACCTCACATGGACAATCAGTTAGAATTGTCTGATGCAAAACTTAAAAATCTCTAGTCCTTATGGTTGTTTCCATATCCTCTCATTCTTCCAATCTAGATAGCACTACTCTAGTGGTGGATCATTTTCTCAGAATCCTTGTCCGGGCTTTCCCTTGTGTGGTATGAATGTGCTTCTTGGTCATTTTCTGTGGCCCAAAATCCATGTAGCCTTGTGGCCAATGGTGGCCTGAAGGCCCTACATGCCAAAGGCCTCGTGGATTGAAGGACATTGGTGGCCCAAAGTCCATGATACTCGTAGGCCAAAACTAGTGGCCAGAAGGCCAAAATCAGTTGAATAATGTTAGATGCAACAATACCAAACAGTACCCACAACAGTAACTACTACATCGTTACTACAGTACCTGGAAATTCACCTTCACTCGGATTTGATCATAGGTCTTTTAGATGGCAATAACAAGCCTTTACCACTCATGTATAGGCTAATTGTCCACATCTCAATAATCATTGAATAGGTAAGTCATCATGAGGCCTTAAACTATTCACACATTTACCATTCACATACAATTTCCCATTTAATCGATTTCCATTTTTCGTATGTTAACCAATTTAGCATAATCAATGATTCACACAAATTATCCCATTTAACATATTGATCAAATTTTCAATAAATAACCCATATATAATTTCATATTGTTTAATCCAATTATGCATTTCCATAACCATTTCATAATCCATTTGACACATTCACATTAATCCATTTATGAATTTCTCACCACTTGAAAAACGATACCTAATGACCCTGCTAAGAACTAGGTATAACAACCATTAGTTCCTATTGATAATTTATCCAAAATTTAAACACATTAACCATGGGATCTATTTCAATATAAGTCAAATTCATGTTGAACATCACTATACTGCATGTTCAAGAATGTTGGGTCACCCCATGGGTGTCCCTAAACAAGTTAATTGATTCTCAACACTCTTGTAGGGATCATGAGGGGGATATTTTTTAATTATACCAACCATATTAACAAACCGTATAAAATTCATAAAATTCACAATAAGAGTGAACTATGAACACAACCATACTTTCCCAATCAAATTCAAGACTAATGGATATAACTAGTAGACCACCTACCTTAAATCTGAAAATAAATACAGACTTACTGTAATGACTCAGGTTTTTGGCTCTGTCAGACTTTGAAATATTTCTACGAATGATTCTAGAGCTAGGTGCGAAGAGGGCATGCGATTCCGAGGCCCAGTGTGCCCAGAATTAATTTTATAAAAATATTAAGTATTTTTATACTATGCACGTGGAAGGGGTCTTATATCTCCTAAACAGTAGCTCAGAATGGGAATTTGAGGGCACAGTTGCATCCAGAACGTGCCGTTTACCCTAGGCGAGTGTATCCTTTGCGGGCGTGGGCCTGCGGTGGAAAGTACCACCAGGGGCATTTTTGTGAATTAGTGGAAAAGTCCATTTACGAGCGTCGGATTGAATAACTTCTGAACGGAGTCTCCGATCGCAAATCTGAATCCGCCATTTCATTTAAAACAACGCCTTTACCCTAGGGGTGACCATACCTTTGTCTGCATCGAGCGCGGAGTCGAGAGAGTGGTTTTAAATGAAGGTTTTTAAATAAAAAAACCACATTCTCTCCCTCTCCCACCCAGGCGCAGGCGGCGGCAACCACCCCTCCAACTTCCATTCCTTCACTAATTCGAGCTCCGATCGTCCGTTTTCTGCGCTATACATCAGCAGATCTAGCTTCATGGCGTCACCGGCACCGGCAGACCACAGCGGAGCCGTGGCGGCCGGCCACCCAGCGCGGCGGAGGGCCACTGACCAGCGGCAGTCCGGCGGCGGCGGCCAGTCCAGGCCGGTCCGGCCTCCTTTTGTCATACAGGGGTCTTTAAACCCCCGTATCTTGCAATCTGGGAGTCATATTCGCCTGGAATTTGAGGCGACGCGACCCAAACGGCGAGGCGAACCCTTCAGTGTGGGTTCGAGGGTTTGAAGGTTCAGGATCGTGGCCCGGGAGATAGAAACGTCGTATAAAACAATAATATTTTATTATTTTACGACTTCGGGTCATTATAACTTCTACCCAGAGCATCCGATTGACGTGACGTCAGTGGAGTTGAGACCCTGATGGTACGATAGACATTTTGAGATGGTTTCCGGGTGTTGGGACTGAGAACAGGGTGCAGGCCCCACGAGGCCGGGTTTTGGTGTTTGCGGAGAAACCTAACTTTATCCTCAGGAGTCCGATTTTGGCGGATGAATAGTTGATGCTATGTGTTTTTCTAAGAGGATCGCAATGGTTCAATCCGTTCGATGAGATTCAGAATTGAGGTGTGGACCCCACCCGAGATGGCTTCGATGAATAGTACCTTTTTTCACTGGGTGTCCGTTTCAGACGAGCGAGTAGTCGATTCCGCTTGTTTTTCTGAGGGGATCGTCGTGGTATGGTCCACTCGATGGGTTTCGGCATCGTTTTGTGGGCCCCGCACGAGCTAGCTATGTTGAATATTGCATTTTTCACCAGTGCTCCGTTTTGGGCACGTAAGCTGCCTTTCCTGCGTGTTCTTCCACGTATAACGTGATGGGGCCCTCGGTATTGGCCTAGGAGGTGCGCAGTGTGGCATTGTGGCTGGTTGCTCGGGTTAGCGACGTTTGGACCAGTAGTGGTTGAGGGTTCTCCCTTGGTTTGTTCCTACGAGGGTTCGCGTGGCTTCACAACCTTCAAATAGGTTTGTGATCCTCTCGATGGGATGTTTAAACTGTTAGAGTTGCGTCATCCCTCCGGTGGGCCTGGAGCAGGATCCTCTAGCATCTTTACCTTAGATCGGGTTCTCAGTATCGCTGTGACCGCTTATTCATGGGCGGCGATCCCCTATCTAGCTGGTTAACCCTGTAGGGTTTGTGGCATCATCAGGATTATGATCCCCTACGCGGTGGGCCGTTCTCAGTAGGGTTGTGGCATCGTCGGGTATACGATCGCCTACTCATCATGAGGTGTATAGTACGGTTGCTGTATCATTGGGTATGTGATCCCCTACTCAGCGCAAGGTTTCGGTAGGGTTGCGGCATCGTCAGTTCGATCCCCTACATCGCGAGTTATACTAGACAGGGTTCCGGTATCGTCGTGACCACCTTTATATGGGCGATGATCCTCTATCTGAGTGATGTGATTCTTTCGAGCACCAGATCGGGTAGTGGTATCCCCCATTGGATCCTGGGTGTGATCCCATATCTGTGAGAACTACGTATTCCAGATCGGGTCGTTGTATCCCCCAGCGGACCCTGGGAGTGATCCCTTATCTGTGAGCTTCGTATACCGGAGTGGGTTCTGGTATCCCCTAACAGACCCTAAGAGCGATCCCCTATCCGAGGAGTTTGGTGGTTACGTTGTTTCGGTGAGTTATCCTCAGTGATGCTATCCGACGAGCGTGATCTCTCGGGTGAGCGTCTGAGAGGTTTGAGAGAAGCCCGATGGAGTGTATCTCTCAGATGAGTGACATATGTGATGATAGTGATCGTGTGGTGTACTCTCTTGGTTGTGGACAGTTTATGGTGTTGAGGTTGGTACCTCATGTTTCTTATTGCGTGAGCTAATTATATCTGGATTGTTCAAGGTTTTTTTATGGGCATACACCTGAGCTAAGATGACAAGTTGTGTTTAGCCGAGGATGGTCATGAGATGGAGTTTCTCCCTCATCTGGGTTCCCTTGGGCTGGGATGAGTGGACTGTTTCCTTTCAGTTGCTCTCTTTGGTTTTGAGTTTTTGGGTTTCCTATTCAGTATGTTTATACTCACCCAGGCACGGGATTTTCCTGCACATGTTTGTGTCTTGTGAAGTCCACATGCCTTTCGACGGAGTCCCAGGAGGACCCGGAGCAGGCGAAGCTGAGTGAGCGAGACTGACCGGGGTGTTTGTCGGTGCGGTGCCGAGGGAGCTTTCCGTCAGGTGTTTGTGTTAGTGTTCCCCTTCATCAGAGCAGGTTGGATGCGCTTTGTAGTTTTCTTTTGGTGGGCCCTATTTTTCCCTTTTGTACTTCTTCTATACTCTGGTTTGGGATAGGTGTATGCATACATTTAGTTTTCAGTTTTATATCTCTGCACTGTTGCATGGAGGTGTTTGTGGGTGCGTGTGTACAGGTACCTTAAGCTAATTCCTCCCATGTGTGTGATAGCCTACTCGGCGCTAGTCGCCAGCCCCTGGAATATTGGAGGCGGGCTTGGGGAGTCGTGGCTCAAGACCCGTTGGGTCGGGTCATGACAGAGTGGTATCCGAGGAGGTTCCACCTTTGGGATCTCAGAGCATAGCTGGTCTAGCTGTGAGTTTGGTTTGGGTTGCATAGCGGCAATGTTATGATGTTTCAAGCTCAGATTCAGGACAGAGACTCCAGTGTTGGTGCAGCGACTAACGTATCCATACACCAGGACTCTGATAAACTGCCTTTCGACATAGGACATTCGTACACTGGTCGTAGGGACATACCGGTACATGCATCATATAGGACTGAGTTTTTGGGTTTTTCCTTGTCCTTCTTGAGTCATCTCTCCGGATATAATTTTGATTGTGGTGTGTCTTGAATATATTTCAGGATGCCTCCACGATGACAGCCATCGAGGGTTCCGTAGCAGGATTGTGCTAACGACCCGCTCCATGTAGAGTTTGTGTAGTAGGGTGCGGGTTTTGAGGTTGCTCCTCCATGTGGTCTTCCAGTTGAGCCACCACCTATCGAGCAGATGGTTGTGCCAGCGGTGAAGGACGAGGTTTCACGTAGGCTGAGTGCACTGCACGAGTTGCAGAGGTAGCGACCTCTGAGGTTTCGGGGTGATCCAGACCCCCAGGCAGCTGATCACTGGCTTGAGGCAGTCACCCGAGTTTTCCGCCTAGTGAGGACACCTTCAGATCAGATTTTGGTCCTTGCGGTGAGCCTTCTACATGGTTTGGCCGGGAGATGGTGGAGTCTGGTGATGCAGTCCCATGACGAGGAGATGCTCACGTGGGCAGAGTTTGAGAAGCTCTTCAGGGAGGAGTTCTATCTGATGATGCTGAGGTCAGTGGGGATCCAGGAGCTTCTGCAGCTTCGACAGGAGAGCATGACTGTGTCGGAGTAATCAGTGAGGTTTACGGACCTGTCGCGCTACTCCCTAGATATGGATCGAGACCCGTCCTTTAGGGCTCATACCTTCGAGCAGGGCTTACATAGGGACATCTGAGCAGGTGTGGTTTCCTTGTGCCTGCCAACCTATGCTAGAGTGCTAGAGCGAGCGTTGGTGGTGGAGAGTTTTCTGGCTGAGCAGATTCCCCCTATTAGTGCTGGGCACTCGAGGGCTGAGACTTTGTTAGTCGAATTAGCATATGGTAGCCGACAATAGACTCATGGATTTGGACGTGGTCGACGTTTCAGGAGGCAACCCCAGGATCGAGGATCTGAGCTTCAGGGCTCACAGGGCTCGCAGGCCAATTTTGGTCAGCCAGAGGAGAGGCGGTGTTATGCTTGTGATGGTCGAGGACATATTTCCAGGGATTGTCTGACCCGACGTGCTGCTGAGAGGGAGCAGGTCAATGGTACGCCTTAGCAGAAGCAGCGTCTCGAGCAAGGAGGTCTGCAGGGCAGCAGACGTGGCAGCGGAGCGGGTGTAGTAGGAGGTGGTGGTAGGCAGTACCAGTTGCCACCACCCCCACCCCCAGGTGGTCCACGCCAAGCTCAGGGAGCTGGTGGCTGAGGGTGAGGACAGATGCATGCCCTGGAGGCTATTGACCCAGAGGCACCGCAGATGGATAGAGGTACGCCTTGTTTCTTTTCTACTTTCTGCAGTAGTTTGATAGACACTGTTTATAGGTACTCTTTCCTTTTTGTTACTTGCTCGAGTTTTGTTCAGGGCGTTGGTAAGACCCTGTGTGGATGTTGTTCGACATGCTTCGAATGCGTGAGGAAGAGGGATCCTTCCCCCACCGAGACGTGTTGTTGTGACACGATTAAAACCGTGCGGGTGAGTCAGTGACGCCCAAAGCGTATAATGTTGAGGTGTAGTGGATGAGTCCCTCCAACTTATGTATTTAGGCATGGGTGTTGGTTGGCAAACTCGCTCGTGTGCGAGACCCAGTTGAGAGTCGAGTCGCTTTCCTTGAGCTTAGGGCTATTCAGGGATGAAAAGTTATAAGGGGTGAGGATGTAACGACTCAGGTTTTTCGCTCTGTCAGACTTTGGAATATTTCTACGAATGATTCCAGAGCTAGGCGCGAAGACGGCGTGCGATTCTGAGGCCCGGTGTGCCCAGAATTAATTTTATAAAAATATTAAGTATTTTTATACTATGCACGTGGCAGAGGTGTTATATCTCCTAAACGGTACCTCAGAATAAGAATCTGAGTGGACGGTTGCATCCAGAACATGCCGTTTACCCTAGGTGAGGTGTAACCTTTGTGGGCGCGGGCCTGCGGTGGAAAGCGCCACCAGGGGCGTTTTCATAAATAAGTGGAAAAGTCCATTTATGAGCGTTGGCTTGAATAACTTCTGAACGGAGTCACGGAACGCAAATCTGAGTCCGTCGTTGCGTTCATAACAGCACGTTTACCCTAGGGGTGACCTTACCTTTGTCTGCATTGGGCGCGGAGTCGGGAGCGTGGTTTTAAATGAAGGTTTTTTTAAAAAAAAAAGAAAACCTCATTCTCTCCCTCTCCCACCCACGCGCAGGCGGCGGAAACCACCTCTTCCGACCTCCACTCCTTTGCCGATTCGAGCTCCGATCTTCCATTTTCTGCGCCGTTCGTCAGCAGATCTTGCTTCAGGGCGTCGCCGGCGTCGATATGCACCCGAAGCTTCGGCCCGCGAGGTAGGCAGTTTGCGTTTTAATCCCCCGATCCTGTTTTTGCTACGAATTGCTTCATTTTGAGGTCGTTGCAAGGAAGATCACGTCACAAGGGTCACACCGGTGCTTCCAGATCATAAAACGGACCACCGGGGTGCCCCCGGCGGTTCGCGGAAGGTCTGTCGGCGCGGGCGGAGCCGCGGCGGCCGGCCGCCCAGCTCGACGGCGCGGCGACAAAGCGCGGCGGTGCCATGCGCCGCGCGGCAGAGGGCCGGTCGAGGCCGATCCGGCCTGTTTGTGTCATATAGGGGTCTTAAAACCCCCGTATCTTGCAATCCGGGAGTCGGATTCGCGTGCCGTTTGCGGCGACGCAACCATGACGATAGGGCAAACCCTCCGGTGTGGGTTCGAGGGGTTGCAGGTTTGGGATTTTGGCCCGGGAGTTAGAAACCTCATATAAAATAATATTATTTTATTATTTTACGACTTCGGGTCGTTGTAACTTCTACCCAGAGCGTATGATTGACGTGCCATCAGTGGCATTGAGACGCTGATGGTACGATGGAATTTTTGAGATGGTTTCTGGGTGTTGGGACTGAGAACGGGGTGCGGGCCCCACGAGGCCGAGTTTTGGCATTTGCGGAGAAACACAACTTTCTCCTCAGGAGTCCGATTTTGGCGGATGAATAGTCGATCATGTGTGTTTTTCTGAGAGGATCACAATGGTGCAATCCATTCGATGAGATTCAGAATCGAGACGTGGGACCCACTCGAGCTGGCTTTGGTGAATAGTACCTTTTTCACCGAGTGTCCGTTTCGGACAACCAAGTAGTCAATTCCGCTTGTTTTTCCGAGGGGATCGCCGTGGTATGGTCTGCTCGATGGGTTTCAGGATCGTTGTGAGGGCCCCGCACGAGCTAGCTACGGTGAATAGTGCATTTTTCACCGATGCTCCATTTCGGGCACGTAAGCAGCCTTTCCTACGTGTTTTTTCACGTAGAACGTGATGGTGGCCTCGGTTTGGCCAATGAGGTTCACAGTGTGGTGTTGTGGCGGGTCTCTTGGGTTAGCGACGTTTGGACCAGTAATGGTTGAGGGTTCTCCCTTGGTCCGTTCCTACGAGGGTTCGTGCGGCATCACAACCTTCGTATAGGTTTGTGATCCTCTCGATGGGATGTTTAAACTTTTAGAGTTGTGGCATCCCTCCGGTGGGCCTGTAGCGGGATCCTCTGGCATCTTTACCCTAGATCGGGTTCTTGGAATAGCTGTGACCGCATATTCATGGTCGATGATCCCCTATATATCTTGTTAACCCCGTATTGTTTGTGGCATCATCAGGATTATGATCCCCTACGCGGTGGGGCGTGCTCAGTAGGGTTTTGGCATCGTCTATTATATGATCCCCTACTCAGCATGAGGTGTATAGTAGGGTTGTGGTATCGTTGGTTATGCGATCCCCTACTCAGCGCGTGGTTTCAGTAGGGTTGCGGAATCATCGGTTCGATCCCCAACATTTCGAGTTATACCAGATAGGGTTCCGATATCATAGTGACCACCTTTATATGGGTGATGATCCTCTATCTGAGTGATGTGCTTCTGTCAAGTTCCAGATCGAGTTGTGGTATCCCCCAGCAGATCATGGGTGTGATCCCCTATTTGTGAGAACTACGTATGCCAGATCGGGTCGTGGTATCCCCCAGCGAACCCTAGGAGTGATCCCCTATCTGTGAGCTTCGTATAACGGAGTGGGTTTTGGTATCCCCCAGCAGACACTAGGAGCGATCCCCTATCCGAGGAGTTTGGTGGTTATGTTGTTTGGGTGAGTTATCCTTAGTGATGCTATCCGACGAGCATGATCTCTCGGGTGAGCGTCTGAGAGGTTTGAGAGAAACCCGATGGAGTGTATCTCTCAGATGAGGGTCATCTGTGATGACAGTGATCGTGTGGTGTACTCTCATGGTTGTGGAAAGTTGTTGGTGTTGAGTTCGGTACCTCATGTGGCTTGTTGCATGAGCTAATTATATCTGGATTGTTCAAGGTGTATGTGTGGGCATACACCTGAGCTGAGCTAAAAAGTTTTGTTTAGACGAGGATTGTCATGAGATGAAGTTTCTATCTCATCTGGGATCCCTCTGCCTGGGATGAGCGAACTATTGCCTTTCAGTTTCTCTCTTTGGTTTTGGGTTTTTGGGGTGCCTACTGAGTATGTTTATACTCACCCCTGCACAGGCTTCGACCGCATATGTTTGTGTCTTGTGCAGACCACATGCCTTTCGACAGAGTTCCAGGAGGACCCGGAGCAGGAGGAGCTGAGTGAGTGAGACTGACTGGGGTGTTTTCCGGTGTGGTGCCGAGGGAGATTTCAGGCGGGTGTTTGTGGATGCGTTCCCCTTCATTAGAGCAGGTTGGAAGCACTTTGTAGTTTTCTTTTGGTGGGCCCTGTTTTGCGCTTTTGTACTTCTGCTGTACTCTGGTTTGGGATAGATGTATGCATGTATTTACTTTTCTGTTTTATATCTCTGCACTGTTTCATGGAGGTGTTTGTGGGTGTGTGTGTGTACAACTACCTTAGGCTAATTCCTCCCATGTGTGTGATAGCCTACTCGGCGCTAGTCGCCAGCCCCTGGCATATTGGAGGTGGGCTTGGGGAGTCGTGACTCGAGCCCCGTTGGGTCGGGTCGTGACACTTACCTTATGGTTAGATATATATTCAAGTATACATTAAAGCCCAACCTAATATCCATTGGAAAAAGAGGGATTCATTGATTTTTAATAATAATAATGAATCCACAAGACCTTATATGAAAAATTGAATGAAAACAAGAATTAGACTCAACCAGAGCTTCAATTCACACCCAACGACACTCCAAACTACCTAGAATCAAAGGAAAACAACCCTTGGAAATCATGGGTCATTTTAGTTTTTCTCTAGTGTATAAAATGGGTGAATGGGGAAGAAAATTAGGTATGATCCTTAAAATACCAGGGGGAACTGTAAAAAATAATTTTAATGAGGCACATTGTTTGGCTGTAGGATTTTCCAAACCGCACATCAACCACGAGCCAACCTCTATCCAAGAGGGGCTATGTCACCTGATTATGTAGGGATTAATCAAATTTCTTAAAAATTCTGCGCTTCTTCTATGGAATGAATTTGTAAAATATCACATAGTTTTCTTCCTCTATTCATAGTTTTCATAACTACACACTCCTTCCTCTTGGATAGCCCGATTTGGGAGCACAGTTTACTCTAACAATGTACCGACTCTACAACATGACAAGATGGCCAAAATTCATTTCCATTCAGGTCTGGAACTGCTGGGACACCCCCGAGCCTCCTCATACATTTAGTAAACATCCCATTCAGAAAATTAAAGAGTTTTAGACCAAAATTTAAACGGGGACATACCTCCATGAAGCCCGAGATCTTATAGAAGACACCTTCATTTTCCCTCACTCATAGGTACCCTAAAAAGTATTGTAATGATATCAATGGGATAATGGGAAAATAAAAAATGTCACTATAGGAGACCAAATTGGAATCTTTGATATTACTAGATGAAACAAAAAATCAAGAGGAATTACGAAACTATATGAAAAATATAAAAACCAAAAAACCAAATCTGCTACCTAGTAAAGAACCATGAATGAACAACTAGTGTCACCAAAACCAAAAATGTATAAAAATAAAAAAGTAACCAAAAGAGAAGGAATAAACAAATTATGGGGGATTTACCCAAACCTCTTTAAGAGATAACATTCTAGAACAATTATAGGGTTTTCATGTATGTTATGAAACATTGAGTAAAGTGTGGAAGAGGCAAAAAAACAACACTATGGAGGGAAAACATGTTAGTGTAGTGGAACTATCTAGACTAGAAAACTAAATTTTCATAAATCCATGCTTCCATACACACTATCTAAAATTATTAAAGTTTTATATAGTCTTGAAAGATTATGTATAAATGAAATATCTTGAATTTACCTTTTCTAGGAGAAATAATTACACAAATAGACATGAACATCCAATGAAAAAAAATGAACCCAAAGAGAAACTATGGAAAATTTACCAATAATGCTATCTTAGAAGCTAAATATGATATGATATGATGCCTTGGAATCTATAATTCACTCTAAGATACCCTGGTGATTTTCATTAACAACACATTTTTGATACCTTGGTAATATATTTTTGAGTCCTCCATGAGGAAAATTAGTAATATTTTATTTATTTATATACACATGAAATAATTATGCTCTTGATTATTCATGTATTATAAAATATCCTTGATGATAACTTCGCTACATACTTTACATGAAAATTCACAAACGAAATATATTTCAGGAAGATAAAAAATTACCAAAACTTCATGATTATTATCAATTTATAATTTAGTAAGTGATTTATGGGTGATTATTTATTATTATATTGTTATTTTATTATGTTACCTTTACTAGGAATTTTGTGACATAATTTTCTATATTTCAGGTAAATCACCAAGTAATTAATAATATCATGATAAAAGAAAGTTATAAAGAATAATTCTAAGATATAGATCTTATTTTAAAAAATTATTCAATTTCATTTAATTCATTATGTATCAAGTTATAAAATACACTGCAAATAATATTATGATAAATAGAATAAATATATTATTTAGTTGTAATTAAATCTATTTATTTATGATCCCTAATCTAAATGTGAAGGTTTTGAGGAGTTTCAAATACATTATTCCAAAATCTCACTTTGTAATGTCTAATGTTCTAATAAGGTAAATGTGGGAATTTCATAAGGATTAAATTTATATAGAGGGTGTAATAATGTTAAAATGTGTTAATTTAATACAATAACATGGTTTGATTATATATATTCTCACCATTTAAATTAATAATTCATAATATGTGAGAAATTCATAAGTTAGAATAATTACTATATGTAGTTAGTTGATCGTGCGTAAAACTAAGTGAATATACATCACAAAAAATGTGTATATATTATGAAATTATATTTTAGAAAATTATGTACTAAAATATATAGTGTTACTGACCAAAAACAACTATGTAGGCTTAGACTATAATGATTCGTAATTCCAATACACAAATCAGGGATCAAACAATATATTTTACAAAATTTTGTTTAACCTTAAAATTTTAAAAATAAATAAAATGTATTTTAAAAAATGTGGGTGCTAAAATTCTCACAATTATAGGGTATTCCAATCTTAGTGGGTCACCGAGCATCTTCACCAAGAAAAAGTTCTAGAAACTGTTATCACATGTCATACTATCCCTCTCGCATTTTTAATTGACTTGGATATGTCTCTAGAAAACAAAAGGTAAGGAAATATTATTTTATCATTGAACTTTTTATTTTCAATAAATAATTTAATTTTTATCTTCTAAAAAAGTCGTCTTTTCATTCAAGTAAATTTCATTACAATATATGAGATTGGAATAATATATTTCGTACTTTCTTGAGTAATAAATATATAATAACAATAAATTACTCTAAATTTCTAAGTAAATTTAAAAAGTTAAGAAAATTGAATTTTTTTATATAATTTGAGAAATTCCATAATATAAATGAGCTAAATTCCCTTTTTTTAAGTTAGTAATGCTCTAACTAAGGAAAAATATTTAGAAAGATATGATCTCCAATAATAAAAACTGAAGGTTATTATTGAAAACAAATATATTATTCCAATATAATATGATATATTTTTATTCTATTTTTATTATTTTGAATAAAATTAATTTTTTTCTACACCAAGATGGTCCATAAGAGAATCGTCTACCCTATATCATTCCATTATAATGGTGTTGATAAGGGTCTTCTATGTAACACTTGTAAAAGAGGAATACATGTTGAATGTTTATATATATCATAATAATGTAACTCACACAAAGGAATATTATATTCCCATTATCTCAACAATCAAAAATCAAAAAGTGTAGAGAATATATTCTATATATTTTATTAATATCTCCAACTAACTATCTATTTAAGGATAATAAATCATGATCACCTTAAAATTTATCCACATGTATTTTTTTCACATTTCAATAGGCTTGAATTGAATTGTGGATCCTAATATTAATTAATTTTTATATGGATTACATGAATTATAACCACTTTATTAAACTATAACATACCCAAATATTCAAAATTATAATTATAAAAAAATACAAATAAAATGGGAAAAAATAGTATGTCGAAAAAAACATACAAATTATAGGAAATAAATATTTAATATTTTATTGACTCTAGGTTCATTTTATTCCCTCAATTTAATTAAATAATTATTGTTTTTTGATTTATTGATATTAAAGTGTAAGTGTATTTGATTTGGTAAATATTACTTAAATGGTCAAAATTATGGATTTAATGGATTTATTAAAATTGAAAAAAAATATGAATGGATAACTATGAGTAATTTTTTTATTAAATATGGGAATATGTAGTATAAAAATTTGAATTTTAAATCTATTAGATGAAATAAATGAGGAAGTTGGAAAAGTAAATGAGGAATAATTTGGATATGAAACTAAAGGAACTCAGCTTCATCCTGGCACAAATAGGTTATTCATCCAATACTCAGCTATGTGTAAGAGTTTTTGGCTTAGCCAAATGGGTGATATTTCAGCAAGTTTTTTGATATTTATTAGAGTAATTTTTTACTCTACACTAAATTATTGGATTTTTTTGGGAGAATTTAACTGTCATCAATAAGCACCTTGAATTTTGTAAGATTCATTCAGACTCTTTACTCAATAAATTGGAAAAGTAATTTTTTTAAGAGTCATTATACATGTCATAGGGGCTAACCTATATTCTAGAAGAGTAAAATTTCCTCAGAATCATTTGAGATACACAGTGAAATTTTGGAAAATTGTGGGAAATGTAAGACTCATATAATAAATCATAATTTTATTTCTACCATTGGGTAAGGGCTATCCCTTTATCAAAATCCATAGGTAATTTTTCTACATGGGGGAAAATGTTTTAAAATATTTTGAATGAACATAATCCATAGAGGCTATCTAGTATCCATGGGTAAGTAAAACATGAATAAGATACTTGTAGAAAATCTCAAATCAACAATGAATGAAACTCTAGAGCTCTATTGAACACTAACTAAAGAGAGTAAGAATTCATTGTTGCTTATTTGATGTAAAACCTAAAATCCCATGGAAGATACTATAATTTAAGGAGGAAATAGTCTAATGAGGTCTACCCAATTTTGAATGAAGGTGGAGAAGAATAATATATAATATGGAAGGAAGTTGGAAGATTAATAGATAACTTCATGGGTTTCAACTTTTTTCCATGTATTCTAAGTCATATTTTATGTTTTCAACCATTGCTACAATTAATTTTTATTCATTTCTCACTATTGTTGCATCTCGGTTGTATGAGTAAGAACCTCATGTTGATTGGGCGAGGGTAAGAAGAACCATTATAAATTCATGAGTTTAGAACTTCAATGAATAAGACTCACCCTTTCATTAATAAATTTTTATATTAAATATTTGGAAAATAGTTTTAGTGTAATTATATTCAATGCTTTTATTCCTATTTTAGTCTATTTACTTGTTTGTTGATAGTTATTTCTCATACACATAAATTTTTATTACATATGATGGAATGGAAATTGAAATGTTTTGAGTATTTAGTGACAACTGATGTCACACCCCAAGATTCCACGAAATGCCTCTTTTTAAATAATTCAATAACTAGCATTGCACGCAAAACTGAGTTTGTGTGCACAATAACCTATCAAACTACACATTTAAAAAACTGATATGAATATTATTAACCAAATAATTATATTTAGAAATTTTATTTTTCAAAATAGACTTAATTTTTGATTTCGGAACATCAAAATTAGCTTATAGTGAATTTTTGGCATTTTTCTAAAAAGGTTCAATTTTTTATGAATAGGAAAAAATAATACATTGTTATTAAAAACCCACATTTTATTTAAATAATTTTTTTTAATGTAAATAGAATTTAAAGTCAAAATAGGTAAATAAAACAAATATTAATCCAATATAGGTCATTGTAATCAATTTACTATATATTTAGATGTAAAAATTATTGAACTTTGGAATGTCTCTTTTACCCTCCTTCTTGCCACATCTATGAGATTTGCATTAAATATAATTTTACCACTTCTATGAAGTAAATTAGAAAAAATGGAAATAAATTCTTATAGTCAGTATAAATAATTTGGTCTAATAAGATCAAAATAATGTTGTTTTAATAGTAACATTTATATTTATTTACCACGATTAAAGGTAAATAGATTAATTAAATGTTGAAATAATATCATAATAATATAATATTTACAAAAAACATGACCTAATTTAATTGGATAAGTGTTTTTGGAAAAAAATAACCTTTGGTAGAAAATATGATCCATTTTAAGCCACTTCTATTAGATTAAGACATTTATTATATTTTATTTAAATATTAGTTAAAAATGTCATATTCAAATTTTAATAACTATATCATTTTAAACATGAGGTTATATAAGTGATATGGTTGACTATAAATAGTTTTTATAAATATAAAATGTTTATATATTTAATGGTAAATTATTTATAAATTTAGAAATTGAATAATTAAATTAAACGGTGACACAATAGTGATGCAATAACTGAATTATTAAAGAATCAATTAACTGATATTAAAAAATTAAAATAAATTTAATTTTACTTAATTAATGACATAAAATAATTTTATAGATACCATAAACATGTTAGTAAAATATTGGAAGTATTGGTTTGATGTTATCATGTTGGTTTGAAATTTTTATAAATAAAAATATTGAATAGTATCAAAATTCACATAAATGAAACTTTAAAATAAATGATATTTTATAAAATGTAATAAAATTCCTAAAAATATCATGTTAGACCAACTAAATAGGATAATGTTAAATATTTCATAAATGATCAATTTTGGTTTATTTTTTCATTTTATATTTACTATATTAATCCCATATTGTAAAAACAGAAGTAAACAGGTAAGAGTTACACTATTTGACTAGTTGTTAAATAGAAAAGATAAGGTTAATTATTTGACCTAAACATTTCTAAAATTCATTGATGGAGAGGATTTTGAAAAATCCTCATCTTAGCATCAAAATAACTAACTTTTTATGTAACAAACCATGATTTTTAAAATAAATTTAATATTGAATACATGAAACACTGATTCTCTACAAAATATCAATTTTTTGTAACATATCGAGTACACATAAATTTTCTAACTATGTGATTTGAATTTCCAAAAGATAACATAGACAGTTGTGTTCAGTACGATATTTATATTCTAATAAGAAAAACATAATTTCTAGTGAATAGTAACATAACCTTATGAATAGTAATATGAATAGTAATATGACCCTCAGAAATAGTAAATAATAATAATATTTTATTTTTTTAAGGTAATAAGATAATGAGATATAATTAATTTTTCAAGGGGACATAAAATGAGTTATAGTTTTAAATTGTTATTTTTTGAATAAATTATAATTTAATTTAAAAATAAAATTAGTAATATTTATATAAATTTTCTCCAAAAATGGAGTTCATTTTTTAATTATACATGTCAAAAAATGGTTAGGGTGATTTTTTGGATTTTTCTGAAATACTCAAATTTTTTATGAATAGTAAAATATGAAAATTTACCGTATATACATTATTAATTACATTCACTATTCCTAACATCATGGATTTTGTAAGAACACATGATTCGAACTCACATGCATATATTACTATTATTGGTCACAAGAATCTATACCATTTCTTATCTTGAGGAAATAATAAAATAATGGATAGGATATTTACAAATTACCCCTCCCCCACTATACTCCCCTCACTCCCTCTTCTCTTCACCCCTCTCAAGCCATCTGCCTTACCTAAATTATTCTAAAATATCCTCTAGAGATCCTCCACCACTTCAAGAATCCCTTGGTCTCATAAAAATACCAAAACATGTATCCTAAAGAGGCACTCAAGGATGATTACATCAAGAGGTAAAGTTCTTATTTCGTTGCTTTTTTCTTATTCTATCAACTTCCTTTCTCTTATTTTTCTTTCCTTGCATCCTTTAATCTGAATTTTTTGATTACTATATTACCTTAAATTTTCTGGAATTTTTTTATGATAATGGAATAATTCTCCATCATGTCTCTTTTCCCATTATTTTATACTAGAAATGAAAACACCATCCGAGATGGGTTAATTTATCACATTCAAGGATGCAGGGTTATCAATTAATTTTCCCATATTCAATTCTTGAAATGAAACAATTTTTATGATTTAAAAATACTATAATATTTTTATTATAACTTATTTAATGTTATGTAATTGTTTTTAAACCAGATATTAATTTATAAATCAAAATGAGTTTATTGTGATCATGAACCACCAATTATCCCAAACAATTTTCATTATTGTTTTAAATAATGATTCATCTTCACTACTAGTAACCAAATGAATTTTACCACCAGGTAATCATATGTTTGATCACTAATAATATAAAACTTATATTCTGGAAAACCATTCTAATTTTACATGTTTATCCATACTTGAATATAAGTAAAACGATCTTGAAAACCAAGGAAGAAAACACTCCTAATCAATGAAATTGGATTTATTAACCCATCAAAAGGCCATGAATGAACCTAATAAGGTTATGATAAATAAATTAAATGTATTTTAGGTTCTCTAATCATTACTTTATGAACCTAAATTTAATTATTCAAATCATTAAGATCAAGAGGGGAACACCTTTGGACATAAGGTAGGGGTTTTCTATCCGCACCTCTATTTTAATTTAGGTTACTCTTATTGTCTACATACCTCAATTAAATTATTAATTATTCATATTTACTCATAATATATTCTGTGATAATGTTTTATATATTTTTACTAACCATAATTCTACTTTCATTTATGGGGATTTATATGTTTTAAAAGGATCTTTCAGAAATTCTTCCCGAAATAAAAGCCCGATTCAAGGGAATTTCTCAAATTCGTACCTATTTTTAAGGGAACTATATAATATATTTTTGGAAACCATTATCTTGATCAAATATCTAATTTTATTATGAAAATACTATGTTACTTCACTTCTGGTTTTATATTAATATTTTTCCAAAAGAACTCTTCTTTTCAAAGTAAAAGATTATTTATCTCAAGAATTACTCGATGATTTTTTAAGAGAATATTTATCTATTTGAACACTGTTATTGATTATTATGTATTAATGGGATTAATATTGTATGATATCATCTAACATTTTTAATTTAATGGTTTATGATTATTTCTACTATGGATGTACTTTCTTAAAAACATTCACTGATTTACTCTGAATGGTTAGTTTTTATTATTAATGTTCGGGGAAAGTAATTTACATTTCATATATTTGTTTCAATGGCATTGTATATTTTGTTTATGTCCATCCCTATTCATATGAGGAATTCATTTGACTTAGTATTTTTTGGGTGGGTCCTGCTATAGCCCCCTGGTGCATCGGAAGCTCTCATGAGAAAAACTATGTTATTGGCACAAGGCCTTGACAAAATAGATATTTATGGTATTGACACAAGGTCTTGATTGTATTGTTATGATGTTATAAATTATGTATTCCATAATTATGAAACTATTAATTGATATTTCATGTGGCTATTCAACTAGTAGAACACTTATTATTATGTTTTATTATGGAATTATTTATTCAGCTCTTATTCCTTCCATAATGTGTTCATGTTAATATTTTAAAGGAAAGTGTTTTTAAGTTATTCTCCACACCTAATGTTTATATTTATTATATCTTCCAATATAATTCTAACCCTTATTGATCATTTGATCTCACCCTTTTTTATGTTTCATTTTCCCAGTACTTAAAGAGGTATATTTTGAATGACATGAAAAAATAATCTAGGAGTTATAGATTTTGTCAAAGGGGTTTCTTTATTGTATTTATTTTCAAGTGGTAATGTTGAAATTTTTTATGTATCATGATTCCAAATATGATAAAATATTTTGTCCTTCGAGAGGGATATTCCGTGTTTATATACCAATGTAATAAAATAAGTCATTGACTCTAGGCAACTAGGGTCGATTCCTTACAGTTGGTACCAAAAAAAAGTTTAGTAGAAAACATGGAAACTGGATTTAGAAAACATAGATTAGGGAAAAAATAACTAAGATAGTATTTGAGGATAAACATACAAGAAAATCCTGGTAACTTGGTAGGGAATAGATTATGTGGATATATCTAGAAAATACATCCATATCTGGATACTAATAGTGGACGTGGTTCTTGCAAAAATGTACCTAGGAGTGAAATCTCGGACAAGGAGTTTCAGGCCAGACTCAAGGTATCCTGATACACAACAACATGCCTTACAACACACCTGGTTTGACACTCCTATAGGATATTCTTAGGATAATTCTCATTTTCTTTACAAGACATTATGAAGGATTTAAATGTAAATTTTTCCTGAAAGAAACAAAGTTTGTGATTATGGGATTATCCATGCATAATATTTCTATTTATGCTAAATATTGTGAAATGTAGATATTATACATTACAATTCATAACCTAATCTAGTGTATTCCATTATCTAGAAATGGTACCTAGTGAAAATCATTTAAAATTTATGACCACATGTATCCCATGTTGGGATTCCCCTCCGATGCAAGATAATGATGTTGGCTCTAGATCTACGACTAGTGCTGAGAAACATATAACTATACCAGGATAACTAAATCAGGTTATGAACAATAAACTTACCCATATAGAGTATCCTGATCCACAATGTGTAGGAGCTTTGTTGGATCTATTTATGAAACAATATCATCCATAATTCATTGGGACTAAAAACCCATTTGTATTTGAGCATTGGAAAAGTTCCCAAAAGATGATACTTCACACATTGGGATGTAATGAAAGAGAGAATGTTGTCATGAAATTTTATCATCTATCAAGAGATGCAGATTAGTGGCGGTAATTAATCCAAAACACAAATGAGGTGGAATAAATATAAGAGTTTAAATATAAGTACTTTCATGAAACCTTCTATGAAAAATATTTTCCCCATGAACAATGAGCAGATATGGAAAGGAAATTCTTGAATCTGAGGTAGAATGAGGGTGAAAATGTTGCAATGTACGAATCCAACTTTACAAGGAAAAAAATGCATACTGCAAACAATATACGTATTCCAAAGATCAAGATTTATCAATTAATTTATGGTTTCAAACAATCCCTTGGAAGGGATATAGTCTCCCAAAGTTTATCATCATATGAAGATATAGTCTCAAGTTCTATCAATATGGATAATATATTTTCATAGTCTTATGACTTTAAAGAGAAGTAAGATAAGAATAGGGCAAATGAAAACTATAGAAAAGGAAATAATGAAATGGGTTAGAAGGGAAGAGTTGACCTCCCCCCCCTACAATAATTGTGGGAAGAAACACCCTAGCACTTTCCTGAAGGTAATCGAAGTCTGTTACAAGTCCAGAGAAAAAGGTCACATATATATCGATTATATATGGGAATAAAGAAGCTACCAATGTTCAATGATACAATTTTAGGGAGATGGGAGATTATGCACATGAATGTCCTATGCATCGGGGAAATGTTCCCTATAGAAGGAAAAGGGAGAAAGTCCAAGCTTATGAAGTCACAACTACGGAGGTTGAAGTTCTTGAAGAAGTTGTGGGAGGTACTTTAATCATTTCATCTAACTTATCCAAATAATTATTTGATTATAGATCATCAAATTCTTTCATGTCTTTCTAGTTTTCCACGAAAATTTTATATTTCCTATTTGATTTAATAAGGGAGTTGTCAGTCAAAAATCCTAAGGGAAGTATCATTGCAACAAATTTGTGTTAGTAGTCCCCATTAGGGAATATAAATGTTCTTTATCTTGTGATTTTATTGGAATATACAAGATAGGATTTTATATAATCCTCAGTATGGATTTTCTTTTGAACCATGTTGTGAAAATTTATTTCTTGAAGAATGAGGTTACAATTTTTTAAGATAATGTGGAATCCCTTATCTTTTGGGCAGTAACATCACCATCTGAGTCTCATCTAGATACACCACCATAGCTTTACTGTATTAAATTATTGGGGAGGAAGGTAATTTAATAACTATGGGTGATGGAAAGAATATTCAAATTGTGGACATACCTATTGTGTAAGAATATGTTGATGTATTTTCGGAGGATTTACTTGGACGTCCTCCATAGAGGGGAATTGTGTTTTCAATTGACATAATTTTTTATTCAAGGAATATATCAAAGACTCCTTAAAAAATATCCACTATTAAATTATTAGAATTTAATAAAAAATAGATTAATTGAGTGAAATAAGATTTATTCTCCCTAGTGTATCTCCATGGGTAGCCACTATTCTCTTAGTTATGAAAAAAGATGGATCTATGTGGTTGTGCATTGACTATAGGGAGATCAATGCTATAACAATAAAGAACAAGTATCTCATACCTCACATTAAGGATTTATTTGATCATCTTCATGGAGGAATATATTTTAAGAAGATTGACCTATGATCTGGGTATCATCAGGTGATTTTGAGGAAGTAAGATATTCCAAACATAGTATTTCAAAAAAGTTATGGGAATTATGAGTTTACAGTAATGCCATGTGGACTGGCTAATGCGCCCTATAATTTCATGGATATAATGAATAGAGTTTTCAAGGAATATCTTGAGAATATTTTGTTGTATTTATTTATTATATCTTGGTATAATCCAAAAGAAATGAAGATAATGAAAATCACTTGCACACTATTCTGAAGACTCCTAGAAGAAATGAATTATTTGAGAATTTTAGAGAGTGTGAATTTTGGCTTAAATCAATTTACTTTCATGGAAAAATTGTCTCTAATGAGGGAATATCTATTGATGCTGCATTGAAAAATGTTTTTCAAGAATATCCCACTCCAAATAACATAACTCAGATATGTAGTTTGGTTGGTTTAGCAGGTTATTATTGGCGTTTAATTCATAACTTCTCCCATTTAGCCAACCCAATGACCAAGAATACGTGTAAAAGGTTTATATTCATATGGAAAAAAGAATTTGAGGACTATTTCAATGATTTTTAGATGAGATTAGTGAATTATACGATCCCAACTCTAACATTAGGGAATGATGGGTTTGTGATCTATATTGATGCATCAAATAAAGGACTTGGTTGTGTCCTTATGGAGAATGATATATTTATTTCCTATGCATCATGGTAGTTAAAAAATAAGGAACTAACCTAACATACTCCTGATCTTGGATTAGCTAATGTTATATTTGATTTAAAAATATGGAGAAATTATATCTAAGATGAAAATGTGAGATATATACAGATCATAATAGTTGAACATATATTTTCTCAAAAAAATAACTCAACATGAGGAATTGGAGATGGATTGAACTACTCGGGGATTATGATTGTTCCATACACTACCACTAAGGAAAGGAAAACAAGGTAGTTGATGCATTGAGCAGAAAGGATCCTGGAGTTCTCAACAAAATGAGGATTGACAAGGATCCTTTATACATGGATCTAGTGAGAATAGATATGATAATTTCCAAAGAAGGTGAAACATCAATACTTTTTCAAATTGTAGCCCAAACATATTTATTGGAACAAATTAAAGATTCATAGTATGATAATGAGAATATTCAAAAGAAAATTAATGTTTTGAAATATGGGAAGTTGGTTGACCTCATGTGTGAAGATGGAATTCTGAAATTCAGGAAGATGTTTTGCATTCCCTTAATACCCGATCTGAAAAGGGAGTTATTTGATGATGCACATAGCTTGAATTTATCTATACACCTGAGTGGCAGTAAAATGCATAGATATTTGAAAGATCATTTTTGGTGGGAGAACAAAATGGGGGAAATTGATTATTTTGTATCAATATGTTTAGTCTGTCAACAATTGAAGGCTGAACAACAACATCATAGTGGATTCATGAAACCTATACCTTTTCCAACATGGAAATGGGATGGAATCACCATGTATTTTGTCACTAGATTACCCAAAAATCCATGATAAAATGATGAAATATGTGTAATTGTGGATGGAATTAAAAAAATATGCACATGTCCTTGCTATAAGGGAGGATTTTCAACTAGAGCGCCTAGCAAGACTCTATATCAATGAAGTTGTGAAACTTTATGGAGAACCTATGTCAATTTTTCAGATAATGAACCATGATTAACATAAAAATTATAAAAAAGTATTTATAATGATTTGGATACCGAACATCGATTGAGTATTACTTTTCACCCACAAACTGATGAGTAATAACAAAGGACAATCCAGACCTTAGAGGACATGTGGAGATCATCTTCACTTGAATTTCATGGTTTTTGGGATCAATATTTAACTTTAGTGTATTTTTCCTACAATAATTGTTTCCATTCATGTATTCAAAAGACACCATATGTATAATTGAGTGGAAAGATATTCCATAAACCAACATGTTGGGATGATGCTGGAGAAAGGAAGCTTGTGCAATCAGAGGATGATGGGGGAAAATAGTAAACATAAAGACTATTCAAGGCCACATCAAAGAATATCAAAGCAATCAAAAAATATATGATGATAATCGAAGGGAATATTTTGAGTTTAGAGTGGGTAATCATGTTTTATTGAAAGTATCTCCATATAAGGGTGTTATAAGATTTGAGAATAAAGTGAAACTGAGTCCTAGGTAAATAATCCCTTTTGATGTTTCGGATAGAATTAGAGCAATTTCATATAGTTTGGCTATGCCACCTAGCATGTCTAAAGTACACAATTTGTTCTATTTAAAATTTCTATGAAGTACTTTCTAGAGCCAATGCATGTCCTCGCATCTAAAGATAAATAATTGGAACATGACCTATCATACTGTGAAGTTACTTTCTAGATTTTGATCAATAAAGAACAATTGTTGAGGAATCAGACGACTATACTTGTAAAGATACTTTGGAAAATCATAAAATTGAGGAGGCAACGTGGGAGCCTGAAGAGCTTATGTTGAATAACTACCCAAATCATTTTATGAGGTAACATTTTGGTAATTTCAAGGATAAAATTTCTTTAAGGAGGGGATAATGTAACACACTACTTTTTGGAAAATAAATTTAATATTAAGTCTAAGAAACATTAAGTCTCTAAAAAATCCCACTTTGTTATATCCTAGCCATTAAATATAGTTTTTCCACCACTGTTATTTGAATTTCAAAAAACTGACATACACGGTTCCATTCCGTATGATTTTTATGTTCTGATAAGACACATTTAATTTTTTATGAATAGTAACATACACTTATGAATAATAATATGAATAGTAATATGCCCCTTATGAATATTAAATAATATTATTATTTTATTGTGTTAAGGTTATAAGATAATGAGATATGATTAATTTTTAAAGGTGACATTAAACGAATTATAGGTTTAAAATTATTATGTTTCAAATAAATAGTAATATTATTTAAAAATTAAATTAATAATTGTTTGAAAATTAATTTCAAAAAATATTTTTCATTTTTTTATTTCTGCACATTATAAAATTTCTGGGGGGTTTTTTGGGTATTATTCTGAAATACTTGATTTTTTTATGAATCGTAAAATATGGCAATTTATAGTATATATGAATTATCCTTAAAATTCACTATTCCTAGAAACATTACTGATGTAATCATAATTAAATCGAACTCACATGCATATATTTCTATTATTTTCCAAAATAATTAATATTATTTGTTTTCCAAAGGGTAATAATAAAATAATGAATAAGGCATTCACAAATTACCCCTATCCTCCACTATAACCCCCCCCCCTCACTCCCTCCTCTCTTCAATCCTCTCAAGCCTTGTGCCCTATCTAAATTCTTCTCAAATATTCTCCCAATCTTTAACCCCATGTCTAGCAGCCCTTGGTCACATAAAAATACCAAAACTTCTCCCCTAAAGAGGCTCGCAAAGAATATTACATAAAGAGGTAAATTCCTATTTTCATTTATTTTTTTTCTTCTTTCAAGTTCCTTTTATTTTTTATTCCACATCACTTTTCATCCAAATGTTCTGTTAACTGTAGTGACTAACATGTACTAGAATTATTTTATGATAAATGAATAATTCTCCATTATTTCTCCTTTACCCTTATTTTTTATTATAAATGAAAACACCATCTGAGATGTGTTAATTTATCACATTCAAGGACGAGGAGTTTCCAATTCCTATTACAATATTTAATTTTGATCATAAAAACATTTTTATTGATTAAATAGACTGTAATATATGTATTATAAATTATTTAATTTTCAGGAATCATTTTTACACATGATATTAATTTATAAATAAAAACGAGTTGGTTTTGATCAAGAACTGTCAATTAACCCAAACAATTGTCATTAAAGTTTTATATAATGATTCATCTTCACTCCCAATAACAAAATGAATTTTCCAAAATTTTAATATTCTGGTTGATCAATAATAACATTCAACTTCTATTCTGGAAAACCATTCTCATTTTATAGGATTATCAGTACATGAATATAAGTAAAGTGGTTATGAAAATCTAGGTGGAAAACACTCCCAAGCAATGAATTTGGATCTATTAACCGATCAAAATGCCATTAATGAACCTAATAAGGTTATGATTAATATATTAAATATATAGGAGGTTCTGTAATCATTAATTTATGAACCTAAACATTATTATTCATTTTATTAAGATCATGTGAGGAACACCTTCGTACTTACGGTAAGGATTTTCTACTCAAACCTTCATTTTCATTCACATTACACTTATTGTATAATTACCTCAATTAAATTCTTATTTATTATATATTTACTCTAAGTATATATTGTTATAATGTTCTATATATGTGTACCAAAAATAATCCTACTTTCATTCATGGGGATTGATATGTTTTAAAAGGATCTTTCAAAATGTTTCCCTAAATACAAGCCTGATTCTATGGAATTTCTCAAATTCATACATATTTTCAAGGGCAATATATAATTTATTTTTAGAAACCATTATATTTATAAAATTTATAATTTTTTTATAAAAATAATATTTTACTTCACATCTGGTTTTATACAACTATGCTTTCCGAGAAACACTTCATTTCAAAGTAAAAGACTATTAATCTCAAAAATTACTCAATGATTTTATACGAGAATCTTCATCTATTTCAACACTCTTGTTGAATATTATTTATTACTAGGATTAATATTTAATGATATAATCTACCATATTTAATTGATAGGTTTATGATTATTTGGATGGTGTATGTTCTATCTTAAAACCATTCACAAATTTATTTTGAATGGTAAGTGTGTAAACATGATGTTCAGGTAAGGTTATTTACATTTCATATATTAGTTTCAATATGAATGTATAGATTGTTTTTGATTATCCCCATTCATATTAGGAATTAATTGGACTTAGTAAGTGATAGTTGACGCCCTATATATCCCCTTAGTAAATCAGTAGGTCTCATGAAAAAAACAATGGTCTTGGCACGAGGCCTCCAAAAAATGATATTTATGGTCTTGGCACAAGTCCTTGAAGGTATGGTTATGATGTCCGACATTATGAATTACCTCCATATGAAAATAGTAATTGATATTTAATGTGGTTACTAAACTAGTATAATACCCATGATTATGGTTTATTATGGAATAATTTATTCATCTTTTATTCATGCCATAATGTGTTCAGGTTGTTTTTTTAAAAGGCATGTGTTTTTAAGTTATTCACCATGCATAATGTTTATGTTTATTATATATTCCATGGTATTTATCACCCTTATTGATTTTTTGAGATCAAAAATTTCTTATGTTTAATTTTCATAGGACACAAAGAAGTATATTATGAATTACATGCAGAAATAACCTATGAGTTATGGATGTTTTCAAAGGAGTTTCTATGTTGTTTTTATTTTCATGTTGTAATATTTAAATTCTGTATGCATCTTGTTTCCAATGATGCTAAACTACTAAGTACATAGATATTAATATTACTTAATTATATTCTAATGTAATAAAATAATTCAGTAGATCTAATAAACTGGTGTCGGTTCCGTAGATTGGATATATTTCAAACCGAAAATAAATTTATAGTAATTTATTAGTTTTGGAGTTTGTAAAAGTACCCCTCCACTCTCTTATACTAGAGCACTTATCCTTCTCTTTTATTCAAATATATAAAGCTATTTTTCAGCCTATACTCAAACAAATATCCTCAATTCCTCCCACACTTTACCCTATAGGCCATAAATTCAGTAGAAAGTTATCCTAAGGAGTCCTTTTGTGCAAATCAAAAGGAGATTCTCCAAGAAGAGGTAATTGTTTTACCAATTACATTCAATTTATTTTATTCTTATTCTACATCCTTCTCCTATTATATTTAAATACTATTGTAATAAATATAATATCATATAAATGATGATATTTTATTATGACTACGGTATAACCACGTTCCTCCTTTTATCTACCCGACGAGTAACAATTCCACCATACATGCATACGTACGGCTTACCGTCTCCACGTTATGGTGTAATTATTTATTCAAAACTAATTTATTTGGATGGGTATAATGATGATTATATATTATATAAATAATAAATATAACATGATAATGATTCATTATAATTAACATAACATCCAATTGTAAACAATTTAACTATCAATGGAATGATATCGTCGCTCGTGCATACGTACGACCTACCGTCTCTATGACTTCGTGAGATTCATTATCAAAATTAACCATTCAAGAATGATTATAAAAATTATATTATGAGTGTAAATAATAATTAGTAGCTTTATATAAATATTTATATGAATAAAATATATCATATTCATAACAGACATGACTTGCATAATAAAATATGCATAAGAAAATTAAGTAGTTAACACCCAAAACAATGATAATATGGAAATATTATCAACTAAATAATACAATAGGATCATATATGATATCATGAATATGTATTTGGTTATGTAATAATTTTTTAACATAATTTAAACATTATAAAATAGGTTAATAAACCCTCAACTAAAGGAAATTACCAGATTGAGGTCAATTGCACAATCTCTTTATTATCTGAGGTTGTTTAAATGTAAGTATCTACTGCGACATATTTATCATCCATGCATATGTTTCTTAGTATGTATTTAAAAATAATATCAACAATTATTTAAAGTAATTTTTATCCATATTTATCCTTTTATAAAACATACTGAAAGGAATATTTTCATCGTTTTCCAAATGAGGTACTTTATGGCCATTTTGAAAAATTAAAGAAAGAATGTTTTTTTAACTTATACAGCGCGAAAGGCTATTTTCTGCTATTTCAATGAATTAAAATTTTGATGCTTAAGTTACAATATAAGAAGGTTATTTTCTAAAAAAATGTTTTTTTATAATTGTGTGGGTTTTAAATGATTTCAAATTAAAAAAGGGAAATTTCTCTCAACGAGTTTTAATGATTTTATTAGATTATTTTAACTTATATCAACTTCTTTTGTTGGATTTTAAGATTAATTGAGGTTGATATATTATGATAAAATCATATATGTTGTATTTAATTTTTTATGATATGTTTCACTATGGATATGCTATTTTTATACCATTCATGGTTTATGGTTAATGTATTAAAATTTCATATGCTAGTTTTAATATAAATGTTTTTGTTATGTTTCACCCCTTTCAAATGAGGAATGAATTAGACATAGTATGTGATGGGTGTGGACCACTATAGCTCCTTGATGCATAAATAGGTCTAATGAGACAAACTAGTTTTGTTTTTTACCCGTTTATGTATGGTCTGGGAATATGGCCATGACATTGTGTTTATGATGTCCTACATTATGAATTCTTTCATTAAGAGATTAGTTATTGATATTGAATGTGATTATTTGTCTAGTATAATATCCATGAGAATGATTAAATGGAATTATATGATTTATTATTTCCATATTATGCTGAATATTATTTTTAAAAGGCTACATTTTTAGCTTTATTCATTGCATTAAAATTTTATTCGTATTTATGATAGCTTATGCTATATTGTTTATCCTTACTAAGAATTTGAGATCACCCCTTTTTTATGATTCATTTTTCCTTTATATGTGAAGAAGTATATTATGATTGACCTTCAAGGATAATCTAATGGATATAAGTGTTTTAAAAGGAGACACATTGTTTTTTTTTCATTCCAAAATGAAATGTGTACCTTATGTTTGAATATGGTTTTTTTCTAAGGATACTTAATTGATCCGTATTTTAGGATTTTATTTCTTATGATCATGCCAATGTATTAAAATAATGTACTAACTCAAGGAAACTGGTGTTAGGATGTTACCATTAGTATCAGAGGAACTTTATTACAAACCATGAAAATAATATTTAGAAAATATTTTAATTAGGGGACACTACCCTAAGATACACTTTGAGGATAAGTATATAAGAATATCCTAAAATTTTGTGAAATTAGATATTATGTGGATATATCTAGAAAATACATCCCCATATGAATAATACATGTGGATGTGGTTCTAGAACATATGTACCTTGGAGTAACAACTCTGATAAGGTGTTTTGGGCTTAACTCTGGATAACCTGGTACAAAAAAAAGCCTTACTCTGCACCTAGTTTGACACTCCTAGGGGATATGCTTAGGATAATTCAAATTTATTTTATAAACAATAATGAAATATTTATTAGTAAATATCTCCCCAAATAGACCATTCTTTTATGATTATGGATTCAATATGACTTTTTTTCTCATTTTATGTTAATTATTTCACTAGTTTATAATTATCAATTATGATTCATTACCAAATCTATTATATTAAATTGTTTAGATATGGTTCCTAGTGGACGTAGTGGAAGATGTATTAACACATGTAATCCTTGTAGGGATTTCCATCCTATATAAGATAATGATACTGGAGATGGTGATATAATTGGTGGTGAAAAACAAATAACCATACTGGGACAACTAACTTAGGTTACGAATAATAACCTTAACCGTATGAAGTATCCTGATACACAACATATAAGATCAATTTTTGGCCTATTAACGAGAAAAATCCACCCAAATTCAATTGTACAATAAATCCATTTGTAGAAGAGAAATTGATAAGTTTTTAAAGAAAATATTTCTTTCTTTGGGAGTAAAAAAGAGAAAAAGTTGTAATGGTAGTCTGTCATCTATTAGGAGATGCATATCAATGGAGGTAATTAATTCGAAACATAAAGAAGGATAAATAGATAGAAAAAATAGAACTGATGGAATTTAAATACCTCTTTAGACAAAAATAATTTCCTCGTGATCTATGAGTTGATATGGAGAGGTAATTAATGAGCCTAAGGCAGAAGGAGGATGACAGTGCTCAATGTATGTAGCTAACATCACATGGTTATCAAGGCATGCTGCTGACTACATAAGTAACCCAAGAAGAAATATTGATTAATTATTTGATGGGATAGTACTATTCCATTGATGGGAATTTCTCTCACAATATTTCTCATCATAACAAGATATAGCCTCATGTCTATCAAGATAGAAAACGAATTATCTAAGTATTTTGACTTTAAAGTAAAGAAAGAGAAAAAAGGGCCACTGAACACTTTGGAAAAAGATAATTAGTTGGAAAAAGGGAAAAGTTTACTTTCCACACTATAATAATTGTGGGAAGAAACACCCTGATACTTGCCTAAAGGTGATAAGAGTTTTTTTAAAAATGTAGAGAAAAAGGTCACTATGCTCGTGATTGCAAGGGAATGAAAGAATCAACCAATATTCAATGAAGCAATTGTAAAGAGTTGAGACATTAAGTAAATTATTGGACTAATAATCAAGGAAATTATCCCTAAAAAATGACAAGGAAGCAAGACATGAGTTTTACGATCAAAACTACTGAAGTTGAAGTTCTTAATGATGTGGTGATGGGTACTGTAATCATTTCCTAAAATTTAACCAAAGATTTGTTTGAGTTTGTATCCTCACATTCCTTTATATATTCCCTATTTTCTTAAAAATTTTGATATTTAAAATTCACATTAACAAAAGAGTTGTCAGTCAAAACCCCTAATGGAAGTCACCATACAACTAAGATTCCTCAAGCAGGTCCTATTATGGCATATAAACATGATTTATCTATTGAATTTATCATCATTCCTCTGTCTGGATTTGATATAATCCTCAATTGGACTTGGTATCAAAATACGAAGCAAAAATATATTGCAAGAAAAAGGATGTTTCAATTTGTGAGGAGTCGTTATCTTTAGAGAAGAAAAAACATCATTTGATTCTTATCTAGATCCACCAACTGTTTATCTTTTAAATGAAATTATTTGGGAAGAAGGGATGATAAAACCTACTAATAATCAAATTGAGGATGTGTCTTTTTTAAAATAATACATTGATTTACTTCCAGAGGATTTACCTGGACATCCTCTAGAGTGTGAGGTTGAGTTTTATATTGATTTAATCCCTGATTCAAGGCCAATATCAATAATTCCCTATAGAATGGACACTTTGGAATTATTAAAACTGAAGTATTAACTATTGGAGTTGATTAATAAGGGACATATTCACCCTAGTGTTTCTCAAAGGTGACACCCAATTCATTTTTTATGAAGAAATATGGACCAATGAGACTGTGCAATGACTATAGTTAAATTAATGCTATTACAATAAAGAAAAGGTATCCTCTTCCTCAGATTGATATTTTTTTTCATCTTTATAGAACTCAATAATATGTGAAGATTGTCCGTCTTTCTATATATCATGAACTATTTTTAATGATGGAATATATTCTAAAAAAATATTTCATACAAGGTATGGGAATTATGAGTTTACATTAATTCCATTTAGACTGACTAATGAACCCTCTATTTTCATGTATATAAGGAAAAAAGTGTTTAAGGAATATCTTGATGATTTATTCATTGTACTTAATAATGATATCTTGGTATAATCCAAAACCTAACAGGGCCATGACAACCACTTATGGATTGTTCTGAAGACTCTTAGAAGTAATGAACTATATGGGATGTTCAGAATATGTGTATTCTAGATTTAGGAAATTTGTTTTATTGGACATACTATCTCAAAGGATGGATTCTCTATTGATATGATAAATACAAAGGAAATCCATAAATGTCCATCACCAATGAGTATAACCATGGTATGTAGTTTTGTTGGTTTAATAGGCTACTATTGATGTTTTTTCCATAACTTTACCTGATTATAAAACCGATTAAAAAATATCACATGTAAAGGGGTTAAACTAATTTGATAAAATGATTGTGAAGGATGTTTTGAATAATTTATGTGAAGATTATTCAATGAACCTATCTTGACTTTACTATGTGGGAATGATGGGTGTGTGATTTGTAGTGATGTATCAAGGAAAGTACATGGTTTTGTTCTTATGAAAAATGATAGGTTTATTACATATGCATCATGATAGTTAAAAATTAATGAAAAACTACCCAACTCATGATCTTGTGTTATAATTAGTAATCTTGGCTATAGAGATATAAAGACACTATATCTATGGTGAAAGATGTTAGATATATACTAATCACTAGTATTGAAATATATTTTCTCACAAAAACAACTCAACACGAGACAAAGGATATGGATGGACCTACTCAAAGATCATTATTTCACAATACAATACCATCTCGATAAGGAAAATAATGTAGTAAATGCTTTAAATATATAGGACTATAGAGTTCTGAATATAATGACAGTGGAAAAGGATCTTATGTTCCCGGATCCAGTCAAGATGGATTTGGGAATTAGCATGGAAGGTGAAGCATCACTACTTTTTCAAATGGTTTCCAATCTATATTTACTAGAAAGGATAAAAATTTCTCTGTTTTATGATGAGGAGTTTCAAAATAAAATTAATTTTGTGAATGCTGGGAGACAGATTGAGTTAATATTTGAAGTTGGTATTTTGAAATTTTGGAAGAGGATTTTCATTAAAGCTATTCCTAAGCTAAAATGGAATTATTGGATGATACTTATAGCTCCAAATTCTCTATAGACCCAGGTAGCACATTGTTGTGAATAAATTTGAAAGAACTTATTTGGTGGGACAACATGATGTGGGAGGTTTCTGATTATGTGTCAAGATGTTTGGTTTGTCAAAAAGTGATGGATGGAATACAACATCCTGTAAGAGTATTGAAACCTATTCCTATACCTATGTGAAAATGGGATGATATTACAACAGAATTTATTATGGGTCTATCGAAGACTCCTAGAAGAAATAATTCAATATCAGTCATTTTTTATTGTCTTACCAAAGCCAAAATTTTCTTACTATAAGAGACAATTTACCACCTGAACATTTAGCAAGACCTTACTTTAATGTAGTTTTCAAACTTCATGGTGTACCCCTATCAATTGTTTCTGACCATTATCATACTTTTACATCAACATTCAAGAAAAAATATTCATAATTCCCAAGCTAGTATGCTTCGTTTGATAACTGTCTACCTCCCCCAAACTAATGGACAATCAGAATGGACTATTAAAACATTAGAAGACATGTTGCGATCATTCTCTTAGGAAATTAAAGGTATGAGGGATCAATATTTACCTCTAGTATAAATTTCATATAACAATAACTTCCATTAATGTATTTATATGGAACCATATGAAGAATCAGAGTTGTAGCTTATTGTCTGGAAATTATGGAAAGTCTCACTAATGTTTTTGATGTGTTCCACATATCACTATTAAACAAAATAGATGACAGACCCAATGCATGTAATCAACTATGAAAAAATGGATCCAGAACCCGATTTATCTTATTTTGAATATCCTATAAAGATTCTTGATACTATAGAACAAGTGTCGAGAAATTAGATGACTCTTCTGGTAAAATTTCTTTGTAAAAACCATAACATGGAAGACATGACCTTGGAACCTGAAGATCTTATGACGAACGACCACCAAAATCATTTTATGAAGTGATATTATAGAAATTTTAAGAAAAAATTATTTTAATTATGGAATAATTTAACACTCCAATCTTCCACATATGCTTTTTTTATAAATAATTCAATTTCTTACACTACACACAACACTGAGATGGGGTGCCATACAGTAAAAAGTTCGAGCACACCATGAATGATCAAACTAACCATTTAAACAGAAGTTATGAATAGTATTGACAAAATTATGAAATTAATAAAATTTATTTTTCAAAATAGGCATCATTTTTGAATTTGGAACATTTATATTATCTTAGGGAAATTTTTTTGTTTTTTCTGAAGAGTTTCAATTTTTTGTGAATAGTGTAAAATAATGCATTGTTGTTAAAAACTGACATTTTCATTTAAATAATTATTTTACTGTAAATTGATTTTAAATTAAAAATATATAAATAATATATATATTAATCCAATATCATTCATTGGAATCAATTTTTAACAGATTTAGAAATAAAAATTTATTGGTCTTTTGAACGTCTCTTTTACCCGTTTTGTAGTCACATTTACCAGATTTTCCTTAAAAGTAATTTTACCACTTCTATGAATTGAATTTTGAAAAATGGGAATAAATAGTTGTAGTTAGTATTAACAATTTGGTCTAATAGGATAAAATTAATTTTTGGTAAATATTAACTTTTGGATTTTATTTACCACAGTTAAAGGTAAATAGAGTAGTTAATGGTAAAAATAATATTATAATAAAGTAATATTATCCTAGAAATTGAAGTAATTTCATTTGATATGTATTTTTTGAATAAAATAAATCTTAGGTCTAAAATATGATACTTTTTAAGACACTTGTGTCATATTAGTACATTTATTATATTTTATTTAATGAAGAGTTAAAAATGTCATATTCAAATTTTAATAACTATATCATTTTTAATATCAGGTAATATAAGTGATATGGTTGACTATAAATAATATTTAGAAATATAAAATGTTTATATAAATAATGGTAATTTATTTATAATCTTATGAAATGAGTAATTAAATTAAATGGTGACACAATAATGATAAAGTAATTGATTTATTAAAGGAAGAATCAATTAAATGTTATTAAAAATATTAAAATAAATATAAATTGACTTAATTAATTACATAAAATAATTTTAGAGATTAAATGGACATGTTAGAGACATATTTTAAGTATTTATTATAATTTATAATGTTGTTTTGATATTTATAAAAATGAAAATTTTGAATAGTAAGAAAATTTAAGGAAATGATACTTTCAAATAAATAATAGTTTATTAAAAGTTATAAAATTGATAAAAATATTACGATCAGAAAAATTACTACTATAATGTTAAATTTTTCATAAGTGATCCAATTGGTGTTATTTTATAATTTTATAATAAATATATTGAACATATATCATAAAAGACATATAAACACGGTATGAGTTAAACTGTTTAACTAAGGGTTAAATCCAAAAGATAAGGTTCATTTTGTTATCTAAACATGCCTAAAAATATTTTTTTGAGAATATATATTGCCATAATTATATTATAATTTAAATAACTCACTTTTGGGAAATTTGAAAAAGAAAATAAAGTTATAATATTTTAATAGTTTTGGAGTTTCCAAAAGTGCCCCTCCCCTCCCTTATAAAAGAGCACCTCTCCTATTTTATTCACACATATGATGCCTTTTTGCTCGTAAAAAACCTACCCAAAGATCATACAAACTTCCCTAAATCCCTATTAGATTCCATAAATTGGGCATAAATTCATCTTATAAAGTTATTTTATGCAAATCAAAAGGAAATTCTCAATGAAGAGATAATTGTTTTACTAATTCTATTCAATTTATTTCCTTATTATACTTATCCTCCTATATTGTGTATATAATCAAGTAATAATTTTAGTATCATCTACTTGTTTAGATTTTATTATGATTATGGGACTACCTTGTTACTTGTTTTATCCACCCAATGAATAACAATATCACAACGTGTGCGTACTTACGATTTACCATCTCCACATTGTGCTGTAATTTGTTATTCAACAAAACTTTATTTGGATGAGTATAATGATGCATATAATGAATATAAATTATTAATAAAACAGAAAAAAAGATTCTTTATAATTAATATACAATCCAATTCTGTACTATTTAACCATCATGGTAATGATACCATCGCTCATGCATACGTACAACCTACTATCTCCATGACATAGTAAGACTCATTTTCCACATTAACCATTCAAGAATTATTATAAAATTTATATGATGATAAAAAATTATAATTATAAACTTTTTATAATTTTATATATAAATTAAATACATTCTATGCAGAACAAACATAACTTACACAACAATTCATGCATAGGAAAACGAAGCAGTTAGCACTTGAAACAATGGTAATACTAAAATATTATTAACAATACTATATAAGAGAATCATATATGATATAATAAATATGGTTCTGGTTCTATTATAATTTAGTAACATACTTTAACCATTTTACAAGAGTTTAACTCACCCTCGAGTAACGTAAAGTACAAGGTAAGGGGTAATTTCAAAATCTCATTATTATCAGAGGTTCTTTATACATAAGTATCCACCAAAACATATTTATAATCATTGTACATGTTTCATTAAATTTATTTCAAAATATTATCAAAAAAGGATTAATTTAATTTTTTTCCATGTTTGACATTTTAATAAAACATTTTAAAGTAATCTTTTTGTCGTTTTCCAAACAAGGTACTTTTGACCTTTTTGTTAAATTTAGAAAATAATATTCTATTAACTTATATGGTGTGAGTGACTATTTTTTTCCATTATTACAACTTAAAATTTTGAAAATTACATTACAATCTCACCGTTTTATTTTCAAAAGAAATTTTTTCTTTTCTAATTGTGTGTCTTTTTAATGATTTCAATGTCAAAAAGGTGAAATTTCTCTCAAATAGTTTTAATGAATTTCTTAGAATATTTTCCCCTATGTCAACATTAATTTTTGGATTTTATGCATAATTTATTTTGATTTATTATGATACAATATTCCATATTGTATTAAAAATTTTATGATGTGTTTGACTCTGGATGTGATATTTTTCTACCATTTATGGATTATGGTTAAAGTATTGAAATTTCATATTCTAGTATTAATAAAAATGTTTATTCTATGTTTCACCCTTTTATATGAGGAATACACTAGACTTTTTAAGTGATGTGTGGGGCCTGATATAGCCCCTCGATGCTTAGTTGGTCTAATGAGACAAACTTGTTTTGGTTTTTACCTGTTTATGAATTGTCATGGCATGAGGCCTTTACGGTGTGGTTATAATGTCTGAAGTTATACATTACCTCATTATGAGATTAGTTATTGATATTACATGTTATTATTCGACTAGTAGAATATCCATGTGAATGTTTAGATGAATTTTTTTTATTTATTATTTCCATATTATATTGAATATTATGTTTAAAATGCTTTTGTTTTAGTTATAAACGTTTCCTTAAAAGTTTAGGCTTATTTATGATAGCTTCTACTATATTTTTTTATCCTTACTGAGCATCTGAGCTCACCCCTTTATTATGTTCCATTTTTCCCCAGGATGTAAGTAAATATATTATGGCTTACCTGCATGTATAATTGAAGGGATTTGAATGTATTCAAATGAGACACTGTGTTGTTTTTCATTTTTAGAAGTAATGTATAACTTATGATTGTATCTAATTTCATCCAAGGATACTAAACTGATCAATCCATCATAATTTTATTTCTTGTGATCATTCCAATGTAATAAAATAAGGCATCGAATCTAGGAAACTAGGGTTGGGGTATTAAAACTGATATGTGTATGAAGGAATAAAACAATCCTTGGGTTTGTTGGGAAATACATAACCGATTGGGTTTTTCCTGAGTGGTTTTGTGTTTTTTTAATTCTTAGGTTACCTTCTGATGTACCTTAACATAAATATGAATTAGGGTAGATCAAAATTGGGTTTCTAGGGATATTTATCACAAGTTATTTCAATAAATTTTGAATGATGAAAAGATTAAGGATTATTTCATTGATCAAATAATATTGAATGTGAAATTTTAAGACAAGTATACCATTACAATTGGTAATATATACCTGATCCCATCACCACTCTTATATTTTGATTAAAATTAACTTTTTTAATCTACTTTATAGTCTTATTAATTATATTTCATAATAAAACACATTTAACTAACTGCAAAAACTGATTGTTTTCACCCATATCTAGAGATAACCCATATTTTCCACTATATTATATATATAATATGATATGGGTTTAACAATATTATTTGAAACCCATAAAAATATTGTAAAATACATGGTGTTCTTTTTGGGGGAAGCGGTTCCACGCATTTCTAACTCCATTAATTGTATAACCTATTTTAGTACTGCTTTTTTTTCTATTTATCATGAAATTGAGAAGAATTTGTTGAAAAATAATAGAATGATAAATTTAAAATCTAATTTTCATGATATTAACACGTTATACACTAATTAAACTCTATGGGTTCACTCTTTGACTACTATAATAGAAAGAAACACCAACCATACATTCAGATTTCTCTTTGCACCCCCACCTTGTTTTCTAGAACACTCATATTTTCATTCTTTTATTCCAAACTGATTTTGAGTTAAACTATCCTAATAAAATTTGTACCAAGATTCCATGATCTCACAAGTTATGACCCTAACTTTAACATCAAGAAATTTATATTAGTTTTCTATAAATTAGATCACAAAATATTAATATAAAAATGTGAAGTGGGGTTCCATTATATTCTATTTAGAAGAATAAACTAAGGAATGGCTATACTATTTTCATCCTATATTGATCAATGTTTGGATGAATTGCTTTGAATTTTCATAAAAATATTATTCCTCACTTTAAAATGTTTAAAAAATATTAAGTGGATTTATTCCTTCAAATTGGTATTAATGGAGTCATTGTATAAATAATTGAAGAGATTCAAGAAGTAGTTTGATATCTGTTTTATCCAAGACATTGAAGAACACTACGTTAGGGTCATATTCTTACAAGGATTAGCTGATAGTGATAATAATCTATTTGATGTATCATAAGAAGGATCCTTGGTTGAGAAATTCTTATTATAAGAAAGAGGATCGGTAGATAATATTTCAAAAACATCACATCAATTTATCACAAGAGGCACATACACAAGAATACTGCATAAGGTAAGATCTCAAAAATAACCACTTATAGACAGTAAAATTGAAAAATAAAATGTTTTCATTAGAAAAATGTATTTAAATAATTCCAATAAACAATAAGAACCAATTATTGTCTATGTCATTTGATCATGCCCAAACTATTTTACTAATTAACATGTTGAAGTTATAAAACGATAATGTTGTGAAAATATCTATTAGAAAAGGAAATTTTTTAAAATAAAACATGGATAGTGAAAAAAATTCCCATGTCTAATATTGGTTTTTTTAAAAATCAACATGGAACACCCTTTCAACAATAATACCAATAACCTCCATCATTCCAATAACATTATGAGTCATCTCGCAACCAAAAAACCTTCTACCCCAAAATAAATGAAACACGTTGAGTTTTATAGAACATGTTCACAACACCATGTGTAGAAAAAAATAAGGTTTATAATATGAGAAGTTATGAAATGATGTGAATGAATTGAGAAACTAGTTAAGAAACCATATGAAGATACTGCCTAACAATATAGGAAAATTTATAGTTCAACCTATTCAAATCCCTAAATTTAATTTAAAATTGATAATAAATATAAGTTATAATTAAATTAACCCAATTGAAAAACCTAATTCCACTAAAAATTATATTATTTTTTACGAGGGAACATTTATGATGAAATTCATAGCTGTCACAACTAGTGGTTAAAACCAGTTTTTATCAATGACAAATAGTCATGTTGCTAATTATTGTTCTTTTAATTATAGGTATATGTGTTGAAATTAATACTCAATGAAAATAATTTTGTTTTTGCTATTTTTGAAATGGTGGGTATGACTTATTTGTGATGGGACTCCAAAATTAGTCACAAATATAATTGAGAAGATATCTACTTGTGATAGATTAACAAGTCCACCACAAATAATTTCTCGGCATGCTCATTTACAGTGTAGTGTTTCTAGTGAAAATATTTTTTTTAATAAGAGGGATTTTATTCTTACAAATAAAATTTATTTAAGTAGATATGGATTTCATCATAAATATATATTATAAATAATTAATTCCTTCAAAAATATTTGTCATAAATAGTCTGATCGATGGATTATTTGTAACAGATGTAACATTAGGGATTTTATCAAAGGTAAAAACCTTATTTTGGTTTAATTTCCTTGGTTTGTACCTAATAATTTTTAATATGGGAGAAAATTTTGTCATGAGGGTGGTAGAGGATTTTTTGGAGATCAGAACCCCAAATTTTGGAAGAACAGATTATATCACATTTTTATGAGAAACAATGCCACCCATCCTGCCCATTTTCTATAAACAATATAGTGTGAGATAGGTTAAAAGGTCTCCATGGTTTATTTGTAACCCTGAGAACCTAGGAGCACACCCATATGAGGTTTCAGACTAATCGGATATTGGCCTTTCGCATGGTTGGAACACACTTTGTCCAATCATGCAACAAAACTGTGTACCCTTTTCTATACGTATTAATTTCCCATTTTTATTTAATTAATGCTTTACGTCACCCCCTATTTACTCCATCTCATTTCCAGTGGTGAGAACCTCCTCCCCCCATAAGATCCCATCCACCTCTTTTCTAGGGATCAAGGTATCTCCCTTCTTCATCCTTTAAATCCTTCACCATCAGAAGCATAAAAAAGATAGAGGTAAGACCTAGAATCATATTTATTTGTATTATATTTTATATTTTCATCTCTTGTGATATTTTTTTTCTATATCATTTTCACTATTTGAGTTTATTTGATGATTTATCCAATAACTCTTGTTCTAGCTCATATCAAATGATGATGATAGACCTGGGAAGAGTTGTGGGGTGAGGAATGTGGTCTAGGTTCTTCTATCATGATTCATTGATTTTTATAACAAGTTCCATTGTTCCTTAAGATGGTCCATTCCAAAAAAATCATATTTTTCTAAATAAATTCAATTGAGTTGTTTTCTATGGTTATTGTGACTGTAGTGAGTGTCAGATCACCTATTTGAATGATCAGTTTGACCTAAGAAACTCTTTTAGGTGTTCCAGCTCCTTGATATCCTATCATCCCCTCTTTAAATTACGAAACACTACTTGATGTGTGATTCCCCTATAATGGATTCCTTCTATTGATAAATTAAATTAAATAGAATTAGGATTCATGGGTTAGGCCCTACACCATATTACAAAAGTGGTTTTGTTAATTAAACACCATGGGAAATTTGATAATCATGTTAAGAATGATTTCATTGTCAAATTTCATTGATGTTGGAGGCCCAAAGAATCCCTTACCTTTACACTAAGGGTGATATGTGGGTTTATAAATGAAGGACCCATTTTTAGGGCTCATCATGAATTATAATAAGAAATTATTAATGCATTGTAAATGTGCTAGGGGAAAGACTAGCTATGTCAGGGACATTCCCAATGTGAATATGCTTTTTTGCCTCCAAACAAGTGACACTGATTCCCTAGTGGAGACCCCATGGATTGGATCAATGGAAATATGGTTATACCATGATATGATAGATACTTGGGCCCCTATATGAGATACCAAGGACATACTCAGAGGTTAGTTTTTGATGATATCACACCATGCTAGGAGTGAAAATTGGGACTTCATTCTTGGGTTACCTAGGATGGACTCTTATGGAATTGGACATATACAGGTCCCCTAGAGTGATATATGGGATTTCCCTTGGGGTCACCTCGAACGGGTTGAGGGTGTATCTTAATAATTTATAGATATATTACTTAAATAAAAAGTTAGAAACATAAATGTGAATATGAAAATCAAGGGCATGTCTTCCAATAAAAATCATAAGATTCATGACATTCTATAATTTATTACATTATTCCAGTCACTTTACATGGGCATTATACCATGGATCAGACACTTCGTGCTTAGGATGAAGTGGTGAGAGTTGTATGGGTGTCCAAAGTGGAACACAGACCAATGTAATTTTTTATTTATTCCTATATATCATTTATTACTAAAAAAACTTTTCATTTTATATTTCATGAATTGGATTGATCTATAGAACAATAGTGGTTTCTTTCTGAGTATATCTCTAACCCTTCTTGGGTCACCTTTGGAACACAAGAAGACTCTATGATTTTAAGAATTGATAAAGGGAAAAGGCCAACTTATAATTCTTGATGACTAGTATTATGAAAGATTATGGGAGAAGAGGATCGATCTTTTTCTCAGAATGGGAGTAGTATCTATTTTCCCCTTTTGTATTTTTATTTTAGCCTGTGGTTTGTTCATGATCCCATTAATTTTGTTTCCTTTATTTTTGTATAGATACACTGTAACGATCCAAAATTTTATCAATGAAAATTCCCTTCATATAATCATGTCATATATTATAATCACATTAAATAACCTATAGATCATTATAAAAACATTACAAATGAAGAATGAAAGGTATAAGCTGTATTTATAGAATTTAAAGAACCTATACTAATGGAATTTTCACTTGATCATTAGAATTATAATGTGATCCCTATTAATAGTAAAATGGTAAATATAATTTTAACATAACCTATGAAATTATAAAAAAACTTTTTCCATCTTATAAAGGAAAATATGATATAATTATATCATAGAATAAATAAATAAATGTTTTAGAAATTATTAACCAATTTTTGATATTTTTATAAAACATAAGAGTTTATTTTAAATTTTATAATTAATATAATGTTTTAAAATAATATTTAATTCCAAAAAATGTTTTTATAAATTAATATTTTGGTTTTATTATGATTATAATAATATTTTATGAGACCTTCATTAATTTGTAAATGTGTTCTAAAATCAGTTATAATTTTAAAATTTGTATTTTACAAGTAAAAGATAATTTTAATTAAAAATTAAATTTCTCATATTCGAAAAATTATATTCATAAAATGGAGTCCATTTTTTAATTCTACATATTTAATAATGATTAGGGTTATTTTTTTTAAATAGATTAATTTATGGTGAATAGTAAGATAAAATAATTTACTGTAAATATACATTATAAGTAAAATATACAATTCCTCGAGTCATCTATAATGTAAGAACCATAACCTAGAACATCCCTAAATTATTTTATTATATTTGGTGATAATTCTCAAAATATTCATATCCTCGATCCAAAATAATAAACTAATTAATAAATTAGTATGAAAACACACTTCTCTTAAACTATAAATACCACCTATTCTCTTCACACCTTCCAAGATTTTAACGTTGTCAAAATTCTAAGGAATACTCTTATTAATCCCCTCAACAATTTCCATGAGCATGTTTTCTCATAAAAATAACACAACCTTTTTCCTAAGGATGTTTTCAAAGAGGATAAATTAAAGAGGTAAATTCCTCTTTCCTTTTATTTTAATTTATTTTCAATTTATTCTATTATTCTCAATGCACGTCACCTCAAAAAAATCATATGATAACTATGATAACTCAAATATACGAAAATGTTATTATTATAATTAAATAATCCATAATTAAATCCTCTCATCTCCCTTTTATTAGAAAAATGATAACATCATTTGTGAGGTGTTAATTTATCACCTTCAAGAAAGAAAATTTTTATTTTTCCATTAACACCATCAAGGATGATCACAAAACCATTTTTATGGATAAAAATTATAATATATTTATTAAAACATTTTTATTGTTCCATAATAATTATAGAATAGTTCTATTAAATAATAAAACAAAATAATTTTGTTGTGAGAAAAAACCGAAAAAATAATCAAAATGATTATCACTAACTTCTTATCAGATGATTAATCATCACCCAAAATGAGAAAATGACTTCTATGACCATTTAAACTTTTTTATAATAATTAATAACTTATAAAATCAATTCTAGGTTTCTATTTTAATTTTACATGAACTTCCATATAATTATACAATCAAATCGATCATGAAAACCAAGGAAATGAACGCTTCTGAAATATAAAATTGTTTCTTATAACTCATCAAAAAGGCCATGAATGAAAAAAATAAAATTATAAAAAATCAATATATTAATTGTTATAAATTAGTTAATTAATTTATTAAAAATTATTATCCTGAACAATAAGATCATGTGAAAAACAATTTGAACATAAGGTAAGGGATTCTACCCAAACCTATATTTTTCATTCGGTTTACCCTTTCCCACTATTTACCCCAAAGTAATGTTTCTTTATTTTTTTTAATTATTTTAAATTTTGATTATATGTTACAAAAACATTTATATATACCATATAATCATTATTTTATGGGAAATTAACTTTTTTAATAGTCTCCCTCCTCAATTCGTCTCGATAATCAAGCCCGATAGAAGGAAACTCTTGGATTTCTTACCCATTTTCAAGTGAACTATATAATCTATTTTAAGCACCATTATTTTTCTAAAATCAATAATTTTACCATGATAATATATCTTGTTTCAATTTGAATTTTATATAAAATATTATTCATTTCCCTCTTTAAATTCCCTTTAATATTTACCTTAAACTGCCCAAAAATGTTTTCTTTCATAAGTTATTTAAAAAGACATTCTATATGTTTTCACTTCTATTTGAAATAAATTATAATTATATATGCCTTTTTTACCTTATTAATGTCCATTTAATATTTTAATCATTTGTTCTAAGACAATGTTATGATATTTTCTTAGGTTATGCATTTTGACATGATTATGATACCCAATTATTTCCATGGGTAACCCTTATATTTATGTTTGATTCCCTGTGTATTATTCTTCATGTTACGCACATATTCATGAACATTTTATAATATGTTCAACCATATAAAACTCTAATTAATTGGGTAATTTTTAGTCTCATGAGACGTCGTGTTGGTACATGGAGTGAACTATATTACTTTATGGGACATTGTCCACCATGTCATGGAAGCTAACATTGACTCATGTTTATTTCATGTTATATTCTATATCCACATTCCTATTATTACATGATTATATTTACCCATGTTGTGCTTGTTAATATTCCTAATTTTTATTCATGTTCCAGTCCTTTTACGCCATCATGTTATGGCTTTTAACCCATGTGTTATGTTGTATTCCTATGATTGTTTCCTTAATGGGTTTTTAGCTCTTCCATTTTATTCATGTATTCCCTAAGTTATCTTATGTATATGTATAAGCTCAATAGAAGATAGGAGTTCATTATGAATATTAAGTAAAAGATATATTAATTTTGGTTTACTAATTTTTAATTATGTACCTAATCATCCAAATACACCAGACTTTACGATCCATGGATTTTAAATATATGGTTAATTAGGATTAAAATTATGTAATAATATGTGTAATAGGCTAGGGTCTCTATAGTAGGTTTTAGAAGAAAAAATTAATTAGTTTTGGGATTAGGCCTAGAAAACATTATCAAAAGTCTTCGGGATAAGATTAAGAACGATGAAACATCCCGAAATTATGGTTATTATAGAGTAACTGGTTTATCAAGAAAACATTTCCCTATCTAGATACTATAGGTGGACATGATTCTTGAAAAGATATAGCTTGGAGTAAAACTTCTTAAAAGGAGTTCCAAGCCCGACTTGGGGTAACTTGGTACATGACAATGGGCCTTACAATGCACTAGTTTTGACAATCTCAGGGGTTAGGATTTGGTAAATTCATAAGCTCATTATGGACCATTATTAATTAAGCAAAAAAATTATCCATAGCAATATATGTTCGGATATATATCATCAATACCATAGATTGAAACCTAAATAATCACAAGTTAGGTTATACTTTTCCATTAAAATTTTATCATTTTTGTGTTTCATATTTTTCAATTCTTATTATCTATTTATTAAATTACAAAATTGAACATTATTTTTATTAGATAATGGATGGAAATAGAATAACTTAGGACAACAATCAATGTGATAGTAAATGAGAAAATTTCCCTCATGATATTTCAAATATGATAGAAAGGGGTGATCAAATCATTAGAAATTACTTTCTCTACTGCATCAAGTTACGAATAATAACATGAATCATGTGGAACACCCTCCTTCTCCTAAGAGAGTGAAAGTTTTGGTGGAATTATTTATGCAAAAATGGCTTCCCATGTTTAGTGGATCATCTAATCCCCTCCTTATTGAACAATGGACTAACTCCATTGAGGATATATTCTCTATCATTTGATTCTAAAAACAAGAGAAAATTATTATAGTAGTTTATAATTTTATCAGGGAAGATGATTAGTTGTGGACAGAGATCAAGAACACAAATTCTATGAAGGAAATTGATTCCATAGATGGGATGATTTTGAGAAAATATTTTTCAATAAATATTATCGACGAACCATTTGTCTTAATATAGAAAGGGAGTTCATCAGACTAAGAAAAAGGAAGATGAGTAAATCAGGGAATATAAAGGAACTTCAAAATATGTGGAACATAAACCTATGGATTTACCATTAACATCAAAATAAATATGGATCACCTATTTAGAAAACTAAAGTCAAGTATTTGAAAAGTGTAAGAGATTTGATACATTTATAGCTATTAATAGATAGTCAATTGCGACCTTAAGGGTAAAATAAGGATTTAGGAATCATATTGGTCTCATGGTCATGAGGAAATATTGGATAATGGAGTTTAATATGGGTGATAAATCACAAAATAGAAACAATACCCTTCATCCCACATGTTAGAAGTGTGGGAAGAATCTTCTTGGAAACTACTTAAAGGGGACCTAGAGATACTTAAAATGAGGATGTGAGTGGCATATGGATAATAAATTCTGAATTGATACGAAGAGTCCCACTTATTAAGAAAAAAAGGAAGGTTCGTATCAAAACTCACCCAGTAGTTCAGCATTTCAATCGTGAGGAGTATGGGGATTACAAAATCCATTTCCCTAAGCCATGGGTTGTTAGAGGAAATTAACAATAATCTCCAATGAAGAATGGAAGTTAATAGGATATCACTACCATTATGGTGGATCCTAAAAATGATGTGGTGATACGTATACTAGTAATTCATTTAGGAATATCTAACTTACTATTTGATTCTAGTTATACACATTCTTTCATATCAAGCATGATTAGTAGAACAATTAAATCACCAGCTAAAAATTTGGAGGTCGATTTATCTATGAGAACAAAAAAGGGAAAATTATATAATCCAAAGTATATAAATCCTCTAAGTTATATTTTCATCAATAAAAATCCCATAAAATCTTGTCATAGTCTATTAAGTAATGATTTAATCTATTTTGGGCATGGATTGGTGTTCTTTATATAATGACAATATCAACTGTTGGGAAAGGGGGATCACTATTCACATCCCAAATAATCATATAATTCTATAAATGTGTAAGGAGAAGGAATAATATCCTTTATAATGATCATATATTGTGTAGATAATGTTTTTTTATGACCAATAAAATATAGCTTAAATGAATGATAAAGGGGAGAATCATTATCGAAGAAATTCCCATTGTGAGGGACTAAACTGATGTGTTCCCCGAATAGATTCTTGATTTCCCTCTTAATAGAGAGGTTGAGGTATCAATTTAACATATTCATGGATCTCTACCTATATCAAAGAAACCTTATAGACTGGTAATCGTTGAGCTGGAATAATTTAAGAATTTGTTACAAGAGATTCTAGACAAGGGTTTTATATACCCAAGTACTTCACCATGGGTTGCATCATTCCGCTTTATCGAGAATAAGGATGTATAAATGCATATATACATTTATTATTATGATCTAAATAATATCATTATAAAGTAAAAGAATCCCCTACCAAAAATAAATGACTTGTTCGATCAACTATGTGGGGAAATTTATTTCTCCAAGGTGGACCTTCAGTCGAGATATCCCCAATTAAAGGCGAGGAAGGAAGACATTCCAAAGAAATTATTTCAAACATGGCATGGAAACTATGAGTTCATATATATGACCATCATACTCACTAATCCCATAACAATTTACATTTATTTAATTAATAGAGTCTATATATATTACTGCAAATATTTTTGTAGTCTTTATTGATGATATTAGGATATACTCCAAGATCAAGGGCGAACATGTGGAGTGTTTGAATATTGTGCTAAACTATTTTTGAAGGGATAAAATTTTTAAAATTAAAGTAAATATATGTTCTGGATGAAGGAAGTATCATTCTTGGGGCATGTTATCACTATGAGAGAAATATCTATTTATCCTCGAAGAAAAAGGCAATCAAAGAGTGGCCCATTCCAACATCTGTAATGATGATCTGCAATGTTATTGGTCTATCTGGGTACTACCAATGATTTTTGATGAACTTATCATGATTTTCAAACCCACTAACCATGTTGAATCAGAAAGGGGTAATGTTTGAATGGGGTAGTGAATGTGAAGAGTTCGTTAAATCATTGAAAAAGAGTCTTATCACTTCACCAATTCTCACACTACCAACAAGTGGGGAACTCTTTGTGTTGTATATAAATGCTTAAAGGAATGTATCAGACTATTTAGTAATTAAAAATGATAAATTTATATAATACATATCAAGGAAGTTGAAAATTCATGAGAAAAGCTATCATACACCTGATATAGAGTTGGCATATGTGATCATTGCACTGAAAATATGGAGGCATTGTCTCTATGGGGAGATGTATGAAATATATATTAATAATAAGAGCATCAAATATATATTCACACATAATGAGTTTAATATATTCTAGTGAATATGGTTAGATATAATCAATGATTATGACTGCTCAATCCACTACCATCCTGGTAAGGAAAATAAGGTAGTGGACACTCTATGTAGAAAAGATCTTGCATCTTTATCAATTGTGATAATTGAAAAGGATCCAGTATTATTATACCTAAAAAGGATATACATGGGAATTATTAGTTAAGGAACATGATCAATCCTTTCTAAAGTTATTTCTCAACCATATCTTATGGATAAAATAACAGATTCTCAAAGCAATGATGTTTAAATTCAGAAAAGGGTAAAAGCTATTAGAAATGGTAAATTATCCTTGTTCAAGCTTGATGAGGATGGAGTTGAAGGATTGGGTCATGATAATGTGTACCATATAATCCACAGATAATGAAAAAAATTCTCAATGATGCACAGAGCATAATTTCCACTATTTACCCAACGAGCACCAATAAGTATCGAGATCTATCAAATCACTATTGGGGGGGAAAATATGAAGAAGGATATCACTCAATATCCATCAATGTTCATGGTGGTTCAACAAGTAAAGTCCAAAAGGGAAAAGTCTAATAGCAGGATTAAACCACTAAACATTCCAACATGAAAGTTAGAGAACATCTCCATAACCTTCTTCCCTTGTCTTCTGAAGACATACAGAGGAAACAATTCTATATGGGTTTTTTGGATCATCTCACAAAGACAACTGCATTTATCTCAATTAAAGAGACTTAAAATTATCTCACAATTCACAAATATACATCATATAATTGGTAAGGATTCTTGGAGTACCACTATTGATACTATCTGATTGAGATCCAAGATTCACCTTAATGTTATGGAAAATTCTCCATCATGCTATAAGAACTCAGCAAAACATTAGTAAGGGCAATCATCTTAAAACTAATGGAAAATATGGATGAACTATTCATACAATTTAATACTCGTTGAGGGCATATTATATTGATATCCATGGAGGATGGGACCAATATCTTCCAATGTTGAATTCTCCTACAACAACAGTTTCCACTCGATCTTCCAAATGGCTCTATATAAATCCCTATATAGGAAAAGGTGCAGAATAATTATATGATGGCATAAAATCAGTGAAACTAATATTCCAGAACATGAAATGGTTAAAATGGTATAGATAGATAACACCAATCACCATAATATCCAGGAATCCCTATAAAGACCCGTAAATTTCAAGGTAAATTTTTTCTTGATTTTCCTTGGGATTTTACGAGTACACAGTTTCTGACGGCACCTGATTCCAAGGCCTGATGTGCCTGGAATCAATTTCCAAAGTTTAGCTCAGGTACGTTCAGTTAACGAACGAGTGGGTTTTCCTAACTTTTGAATTGGTGCTCAGAATCAAAATCTGAGGGCACCAATGGAACCGCAATGCCGGTAATTACATAGGATGACTTTTCCTGGAGTTGCGTTTGCTCGGGAGGAGATGTTAAAAATGTGAGGAAAAAAATAAAATTGTTTTACAATTTATTTTTATTTCTTTAACCGATGGTTAAGCGTTGTGGAATAGGAATATGTAAGGAAGTTGGGGTGTGGCCCACACGAGCCCCAACTTTTCAATTTCCTCAAACCTCCCATTAAGTTTAAAAAAACCCCCTTTATCATTTTGTGTAATACACCCGCTCCCCCAAATTAATGACATGTCAACTCTCGCAATTAACTGGATTGTTAAATGCTCTTCAATTAATCTAATTAATTGAATGAGATCTTTTGAATTTCAAATTAATATTGGCATGTGTGTGTGTGAATAAAATAAGACACGGTCTTATTTTATTTGTTGGGGATTCATTGTGTGGAAGAGAGGGGAGAACTCTTGCAGTCTTGAAGGACATATTCTTCCTCGTTGAAGAACGCGAAGAACGCCGGAGCACCAAGGAGAGAAGACATGCACATCTCTCCCTCCTCGGCAGTCGGTGTGAGACGTCATCCTCTTCTTGGACGCTCACCAATGCCGTCAATGAACCTCCCTTGCAACGCCGTTTCCCGCGAAAAATCTTCTTTCGATGACTTCATCGAGGTAGGGGATTAGTTGGTTAATAATAATAAACCCATGTTTATTTTCCATCTAAATCAAAGAGCGCGGATCAACATAATATTACGTTGATTCATGAAAGAATATGTTTGCGAGTTTGGAAATTTTGACTGCGGAAAAAATGTAAGGGGATTTTGTTTAATACTCTTCGAGTGATTTAATCTCACATGCTAAAGCATTTAATGGTATGAAGATAGTATAATTTACCCTTGAATAAATTATACCCTCATCGATACTAAAAGCATGTGGTTTAATGTCTGCCATTTGAGAACACCTAACGCCGAGGGAGCGGGCCGAACAAATACGACATGAAAACCCTCTGTAGTTTGTTTATTGATGTGCGGATCGACGGGGGGTGACAGATCGGGCCGTAGAGGCGATTTGAAGACTCCGCAGTGAAGTTCGGGTCCCGTAAGGTCTCTAGGCGTAGACGGAGGGTGAAACGGACCAGCAGTGTGCATCCGATGGTCCGCGGAAAGCGGCAGCGGCGACGCGCCGCAGGAGAAGACCACCGTGGCTGAGCCGCGGGGGACCGGAATGGCTTTCCGTTCCGAAATTTAGGGGAGCGGTGCGGCATTAAAGGCGCGTCGGTTCGCTGGACAACTGGGGGGGATAGTGCTACCCCCCTTCTATGTCTGCTCAGCCAGCACCGAGCCGCCCCGCTCGCCCAGTGCCGAGCTGCCTAGGCCGGACCGGCCGCACCGGGCCGAGCCGCCCACGCCGGTTGGGCCGGGCCGCTCGCGCCAGCCTGGCCGTACTGCGCCCTAGTAGGCCGGAACCAGATATGAGTTGGGTCGACCCAGTTCGGGCCGACCCAGGGGGTCTTGGGCCGGGTCGGTCCGGGCCCAAAACCCCCTAAAACGGATAGGTTCGTTAAAACGCCCATAACGTGGGCTACAAACCTCCGATCGACACACTGTCAGTTTTGATGCGATCCTTGGATCGAGTTGGTCGTTTTGGTATACTAAACACAAGGTTTCGTAGAACTTTGTGTATGGCCAGGTTGGTTCGAACATGAAACCAACCGGGCCCTCGGAGCGGAAAAACTTATAACTTGAGCTCCGGACGTCTGATTGATGTACCGTTGACTTTGTTGGATTCCTCTTAGTGAGATGGACCTTTTGGATTAATCCAGTAAAGGGTTGGACATAGTTGGTGTACGGTTGGGTTGGTTTTGACTTAAAAATCAACCGGGCCCTTGGAACGAAAAAGCCATTAACTCTCAGACCGGGCGTCTGATTGACGCGCCGTCTGTCACATTGAGTTCCTATCGATGAGGAGGAACTTTGGGATAAATCAACTCCGGAATACATGTCAGTTGATGTATCGAACCCCCTGGATCGTGGAGAGGACCCTCTTGAAAACGAGCATGTTGTGTGCGGGAAACGTACAGCTGGCTGTGACGACGAAGAATTTTGTACTGGAATCCTCCGTGGGTTCGACGACGATGAAAAACATACTGGAATCCTCCGTGGGTTAGATGGTGAGGACTAGCATACTGGAATCCTCTGTGGGTTCATTGAAGATGTCAACCATACTAGAATCCTTCGTGGGTTCGACGGTGAAGACTTCCGTACTGGAATCCCTTATGGGTTCGACGACGATGACAACCGTACTGGAATCCTCCATGGGTTCCACGGTGAAGACTATCATACTGGAATCCTCCATGGGTTCGATGACCACAAAAACCATACTGTAATTCTCCATGGGTTCAGAGGTGATGACTACAGTAATTATATCTTGCGTGGTTCTGACAGTATTGACCTTTGTTGTAGTATCCTACGTGGGTCCAACAGCTTAGCTGGTCTAGTATCCTATGTGGGTCCCAGCTATATGAATCAGTAACTACATCTGATCATCTCCTTTTGCTTTACAAATGATGTATAACTATGTGAGTTGAGCCTTGACTTTAAATGATTATCTTAGATATGATTGACTTTCTTTCCTATGTGTATTGGTTTGTGCTTTCCTGTGTGGATTGGGTTGTACTATCCTGTGTGGATGTGATCGAACTTGGGCTCGGATGTTGGAGCCGAATTGGAATTGATTACTTTGGTATATGTATGGGCATATACCTAAGTATCATTGGATGTTACTTCGTGATTGTATCTTTCTTTAGTGGATTATCCTTTGTCGATTCTGGGATAACTTCGGGGGTCTCGGGGTCCCTACTGAGTAGCGTATACTCACCCCTACATGGGCTATGCCCACACTACGTTGTGTTGGATGCAGACGACAGACTGCACTGATCGAGGTTGAGGCTTGTGGAGCAAGTCGGTACCTGGAGGTGGACCACTGGGTGGGACGTACACGGAGTAGAGGGCTAGACCTGAGGAGCTAAGGAGGCTATCTTTACCCACCCTTCAGGTGGGACTTCTAGTGGAAAACTCGACGTTGCTGCTTTACTTTCAGTTTCTATACATTCTTTCCATTTGTACTTTACTTTCTGTTTGGGTTTTTATTCTGGCCCATTTACTTTCCGCACTTACTATTGTACCCAGATTACATAGTGTTTACTTCTACTGGCTTACTCTGTGGAGTTTGTTTACTTTATAAGGAAATTCCTTCCCCCTTTTTTTCAGGATTTACAACTTTGGTGCTAGTCACCAGCCCCTGGCCTATGGAAGGCGAGCTTGGGGTAGTCACGACACGGGTCCCGAGGATGGGTCATGATAAATTGGTATCAGAGGAGTTCGGTTCTACCGCAGAACTCAGGACTCTGATCTTTCTTCTATGTGAAGAAATAGTGTTAAGGGTATTGAGTATGGTTATCAGTCCAGGGAGTCCAGTGTTGGTGCGGTGGCCGATATATCCGTACACCAGGACCCTAACTTCTTATTTCCAACTCAATGCACGAAAACAATTATTGCATGCGTGTTTCAAAAGTTTTCCTTATGATTAATTTGTGTCAGCTCACCAGGTATACCGTTTTGACCGTGCCACACCTGTTTCATTTCAGGATGGCCCCATGACGGCACCCAGCTAGGGTTCAGATATTTGTGCGAGACGACAGCCCACCGAGCGATGAGGCCTCAGTGCATGGCCCTTTTATAGTAGAAGCACCGGCGGTACCTCTACCCGCCGAGCCACCGATGCCACTAGCCCCAGACGCTGAGAGTGCACGTCACCTTAGTGCACTGTACGAGTTCCAGTGTCAGAGACCGCCTAGGTTCCGCAGGGAGACGGACCCTCAAGCAGCCAAGGATTGGCTAGAGTCTGTTGTTCGAGTTATCAGGTTAGTGGGGACACCACCTGACCTCATGGTGATCCTTGCAGCGAGTCTCCTGCATGCAGCAGCAGGCAGATGGTGGAGCCTGATTCTCTAGGTGCACGATGAATCATCACTCCTTTGGACGGACATTGAGAGCCTCTTCCACTTGGAGTTAGTCCCAGCCACCCTCCGTGCAGTGCGCATTCAGGTGTTACTACAACTATGATAGGGCAGCATGACCGTGGCCCAATACTTGGCAAGGTTTACTGATCTCTCGCGCTAATCCACAGATATGGTATGAGACCCGATCTTTAGGGCCTGAACCTTCGAGCAGGGACTGAGGCATGAGATCAGGGCTTCGATGATCTCCCTCAACATTCAGATGCAGGTAGGGGTATTAGAGAGAGCCCTTCTAGTGGAGAGTTTTCTCACAGAGTAGTCACCAGCGGTGGGACCCTCCGCAGGATGACCCGTAGCGGAGTCTTCTACAGCTGGCAGTAGACAGGTGACACAGAGATCCAAGCAGGCCAGAACATTAGACGAGCAATCTCACGATGCAGATTTGGTTGTGTGGGGAACATGAATGATTGCCAGCTACTCGAGAAGCAGGCTGTGCTATGCATGCAGCGGGTAGGGTCACATGGCTCGAGACTACTCGACTCGTCCTGCTGTTGAGAAGCAGACAGTAGAGTGACCTCCCAGGTAGAGGTTAGACCATGACGTGCCACATGGAGCTGGCGGATGAGGAAGAGGAGATGGCCGAGCAGCGGGTGGTGGGCAACGCTTTGAGTCCCTACCACCACCACTCCCATGAAGACCACCCCGACCGCAGGGAATGGGTGGACGAGGGAGAGCTCAGCTTTAGGTAGCTGAGGCTTATGACCATGGAGCTCCAAGAGCTGATGGACAAGAGAGGGACTAGCTCAAGACATGGGGACTTTTGTTCATGTTGCTTCTAGCCTTGTTGATGTTATGTGTCTTTGTACCGTGAGCTGCTGTAATAAAAGACACTTGTTCTTGTGACGTTTTTTCCCTGTCCTTTTTTTGTAGTAGATACTGTGAGGTTTCGGTTTAAAACTGTTGACTTGACCCTCAATTTTGAGATAACTACTGGAGGAGACCCAGTGACCACACACTGATGCCGATAGTGTGACTCAACCCTTGGAGGCGAGAGTAACGGTTGGATCTCTTGGTAGTAGCGTTGAGGCCTTACAACATCATCCTTGGTATGGATTAGTATCATTCATGTCGGGAATGACTATATTAGGTAAAGAACGTGGGTTATCCAGGGGATGAGACCAGATTTCACTTATCGGCAAAAAATAAATCATAGAAGATCTTGTAGGACTAAAGAAGGTACAAGTCATCCAGGAGCGGATGAGGATAGCTCAGAGCTGACATAATTCATTTACTGATAGGAGGCGGAGGCCACTAGAGTTCAAGGATAGTGACCACATTTTCTTACGAATCTCACCTCGACGTGGATTATGGTGATTTGGACAAGGCGGTAAGTTATCTCCACGCTTCATCGAACCCTTCTAGGTCCTCAACAAGATAGGCGAGGTGGCTTATCGCCTGGCCCTTCCACCTCAGTTGCACCAGGTGCACGAAGTCTTTCACGTATCTCAGCTGAGAAGATATGTGCATGACCCGACACATATCATCGACCACGGGGAGTAGGACATCAATGAAGGGGAGAATTTTTCGTAGGTCCCGGTGGAGATCGAGGATCGACAATAGTGGGTCCTACGTCGGCGGTCGATTCCTCTAGTGCGCATCAGGTTGCAGCACGGGAACCTCCAGGGGAGCACTGGGGAGTGGGAGGCTCAGATGCGTGCTCAGTACAACTTTTGTTTCCCTAGTTTGTGTTATAGATTTACAAGGATGAAAAGACCTGATGTGGGAGTAATGTAAAGACCCTTAAATTTCAAGGGGAATTTTTTCTTAATTTTTTTTGGGATTTTACGAGTATGCAGTTTTTTACGGCACCTGATTCCGAGGCCTGGTGTGCCTGGAATCAATTTCCGAAGTTTAGCTCATGTACGTTCATTGAACGAATGAGCGGGTTTTCCTAACTTCTGAACCGGTTTTCGGAATCGAAATCAGAGGGCACCGATGGAACTGCAACACTGGTAATTTCTTAAGAAGACTTTTCCTGGAGTTGTGTTTGCTCGAGAGGAGATGTTAAAAATGTGAGGAATAAAAATAAAATTGTTTTACAATTTATTTTTTATTTATTTAACCGATGGTTAAGCGTTGTAGAATAGAAAGATTCAAGGAAGTTGGGGTGGGGCCCACACGAGCCCCACTTTTCAATTTCCTCAATCCTCCCATTATGTTTGCAAACCCCCCTTTATTTGTTTTTGTGTAACACACCTGCTCCCCCAAATTAATGGCATGTTGACTCTCGCAATTAATTGAATTGATAAATGCTCTTCAATTAATCTAATTAATTGAATGAGGTATTTTGAATTTCAAATTAATGTTGGCATGTGTGTGTGTGAATAAAATAAGACAAGGTATTATTTTATTTGTTAGGGATTTGTTGTGTGGAAGAGAGGGGAGAACTCTTGCGGTCTTAAAGGACATCTTCTTACTCGTTGAAGAACGCAATGAATGCCATATCACCAAGGAGAGATGACGTGTCGATCTCTCCCACCTATGCAACTGGTGTGAGACGACATCCTCTTCTTGGACGCTCGCCAACGCAGTCAATGAACCACCCTCACGACGCCGTTTCCCGTGACAAATCTTCTTTCGACGACTTCTTCGAGGTAGGGGATTAGTTTGTGAATAATAATAAACCCATGTTTATTTTCCTTCTAAATCAAAGAGCGCGGATCAAAATATTATTAAATTGATTCGCGAATGAATATGTTTGTGGCTTGTGAAATTTTGATTGAGGGAAAAGCGTAAGGGGATTTTTTTTAATACTCTTCGAGTGATTTAATCTCACATGCTAAAGCGGTTAATGGTATGAAGTTAGTATAATTTACCTTTGAATAAATTATACCCTCGTTGATACTAAAAGCATGTGTTTTAATGACTGCCATTAGAGAACACCTAACGTGGAGGGAGCGGGCCGAACAAACACGGCCCGACAACTCTCCGTAGTTTGTTTATTGATGTGCGGATCGACGATGTATGACGGATCGGGCTACAGAGGCTATTTAAAGACTCCGCAGTGAAGTTCGGGTCTTGTAAGGACTCATGGCATAGACGACGGGTGAAACGAACCACCGGTGCGCATCCGGTGGTCCGCGGAAAGCGGCAGTGGCATGCCACCCTGGCATGACAGCGCGCCCCCTGAGAAGACCGTCACGGCCAAGCCGCGGCAGACCGGAACGGATTTGCCATTCCGGATTGTGGGGGAGCGGTGCAGCATTAAAGCTGTGCCAGTTTTCTAGATGACCTAGGGGGACAACACCACCCCCTTCCGCGTCTGCTCGGCTAGCACCAAACCGCCCCACTCGGCCAGCCCCGAGCCTCCCAGGCCGGACCGGCGGCATCGGGCCGGGCCGCCCTTGTCGGCGAGGCTGGGCCGGGTTGCGCCAGCTGGGCCGGGCCGCTCCCTAGTGGGCCGGACCCGGACTCGGGTTGGGCCGACCCAAGGGGTCTTGGGCCGGGTCGGTCCGGCCCCAAAACCCCCTAAAAACGGCCAGGTTCGTTAAAATGCTCGTAACTTGGGCTACGGACATCCAATCGACGCACCGGCAATTGCGATGCGATCCTTGGATTGAGATGGTTGTTTTGGTATACTAAAAACAAAGTTTCGGAGAACTTTGCATACAGCCGAGTTGGTTCGAACATGAAACCAACCGGGCCCTCGGAGCGGAAACGCTTATAACTTGTTCTCCGAACGTCCGATTGACATGTCGTCGACTTTGTTGGATTCATCTTAGTGATACAGAGCTTTTGGATTACTCCACTAGAGGTTTGGACGCAGTTGGAGTATGGTCGGGTTTGATTTGACTTAAAAATCAACCGGACCCCTGGAACGAAAAAACCATTAACTCTCAGACCGGGCGTCCGATTGATGCGCCGTCTGTCACGTTGAGTTCCTATCAACGAGGCGTAAATTTGGGATACATCAACTCTAGACTACGTGTCAGTTGATGTATCAACCCCCTTGGATCGTGTAGTGGACCCTCCCAGAAATGAGCATGTTGTGTGCGGGAATCCTATAGCTGCCTGCGACGATGAAGACTTTCATATTGGAATCCTCCGTGGGTTCGACGACAATGAAAAACGTTCTGGAATCCTCTGTGGGTTCTACGGTGAAGACTATCATACTAGAATCCTCTGTGGGTTCGACGATGATGACAACCGTACTTGAATCCTCCGTGGGTACGATGGTGAAGACTTTCGTACTAGAATCCTCCATGGGTTCGATGACGATGACAACCATACTGGAATCCTCCATGGGTTCGACGGTGAAGACTATCGTACTGGAATTCTCTGTGGGTTCGACGATGACGACAACTGTACTGGAATCCTCCGCGGTTTTGGCAGTGACGACTATAGTACTTGTATCCTATGTGGGTCTGACATTATTGACCTCTGTTGTAGTATCCTACGTGGGTCCGACAGCTTAGCTGGTCTAGTATCCTACGTGGGTCCCAACTAGATGAATAAGTAACTACATATGATCACATCCTTTTTCTTTACAAATGATGTATACCTTTGTGAGATGAATCTTGACTTTAAATAATTATCTTAGATATGATTGACTTGCATTACTATGTGGATTGGGTTGTGCTTTCCTATGTGGATTGGGTTGTACTATCCTCTGTGGACGTGATTGAACTTGGGCTTGGATTTCGGAGCCGAACTGGAATTGATGACTGAGGTATATGTATGGTAATTTACCTAAGTAGTGTTGGATGTTACTTCGTGATTGTATCTTTCCTTTGTGGATTATCCTTTTTGGATTCTGGGAGACCTTCAGGGGTCTCGGGGTCCCTACTGAGTAGCATATACTCACCCCTGCACGGGTTATGCATGTACTATGTTGTGTTGGATGCAGACGACGAACATCGTTGATCGTGATTGAGGCTTGTGGAAAAAGTCTGTACCTAGAGGTGGACCACTGGGCGAGACATACACGGACCAGACGGCTGGACCCAAGGAACTGAGGAGGCTATCTGTACCCACCCTTCAGGTGGGACTTCCTGTGGACGGCTCGACATTGCTGCTTTACTTTCAGTTGCTATACTTTCTTTCCAGTTGCACTTTACTTTCAGTTTGTGTTTGTATTCTGGCCCATTTAATTTCCACACTTACTATTGTACATAGTTTACTTAGTGTTTACTTCTGCTGGATTACTCTGTGGTGTTTTTTTACTTTATAAGGCAATGACTCCCCCCTTTTTTTGGGATTTACGGCTTTGGTGCTAGTCTCCAGCCCCTGGCCTATGGAAGGCGGGCTTGGGGTAGTCACGAAACAGGTCCCGAGGACGGGTCGTGACAAACCCAAAGTTTATAGAAGATTAATGCAGACAATCATCGATGAGACCTATAGTTTAAGGTTAGAGACATGGTATTCCACTACATATCTCCTTGGAAGAGGATCATGAGATTTTTGAATAAAGGAAAGCTATGTCCAAGGTACATTGGCCCTATCGTGATCCTTGATCATGTCTGATATGTGGAATATCGACTAACAATTAAACCTACCATTACTCAATTACATGATTTATTTCACATATTTTATAAATAAGAATATATCAGATCCCTCACATGTACTGAATTCTAAGGTAGTAAAATTAGAAGATAATCTCTCTTACGAGGATCAGCCAGTGAAGATATTATATTATATAGATCAAGTTCTACAGAACAAGGCTAGTCACCTAGTTAAAGTAGTTTGGTTGAACCATATGTATGAAGTGTCTTCAAGGTAACTGGAGGAAGCAATGAAGGATATGTACACTCTCCTAATTTCAACTTAGAATGTAAAAATAAATTCAAGGGTGAACTTTCATAAGGGTATAATAATGTAATGAAACAAAAAAATTTATCAATTGAAATTAACTTCTTATAATTCTTCCATATATTATAATCACATAAAATCACTTATATTACACAATAAAAACATTATAAATAAAGATTTAATGAATTAAGAGGTATTTCTATAATTTAAGTAACCTATACCAATGGATTAGAAACTTGAACTTGGGAATAAAAATGTGACCCTTATGAATATTAAATAAAAAATAAAATTTCAACCTATCCTATGAATGAATAAATAAAATTTATCCATCTTATAAATGAGAATATGATATAATTACATCGAAGTATAAATAAATAAATGTTTTATAAATAATAAATTATTTGTTGATATTTTTATAATATACAAGTGTTTATTTTCAATTTTAAAATAAATATAATTTATTTAAAATAAAATGTTTTTCCCTAAAATGTAATCATAAATTAATATTTTTTTATAATGACTGTAAGATAATTTTTTAATAAATTATTTAATTTTTCAAACTCTTATTGAATTAGTTATAAATTTAGAATTTCTATTTTACCAGTAAATGATTATTTTAATTAAAAATTAAATTTCTCATATTTAAAAAACTATATATATAGAATGGAGTCTATTTTTGAGTTCTAAACCAAAAAAATGGTAAGGGTGTAGTTTTGTTAATTTTCTAAAATAGTTGAATTTTTTTTAATAGTAAAATACAGTAATTTACGGTATATATACCTTATAAGTTAAATAAACAATTCTATGAGTCATTGAAGATGTAATAACCAAAATCTATAATTTCTATTAATTATTTTATTATATTTTTTTATAATTCTCAAACTATTTATAGTATTGGGCCAAAATAATAAACTAATGAATAAAATAATGAGAAAACACCCCTCTTCTCCACTATAAATACCACCCCTCAGCACCTCTTCTCCCCACAAGTTTCATGATTTTAAACTTGTCCATATTATACCCAATACTCTTCCCAATATCATCTCACATTTTTATGAGCACTTGGGATCATCAAAAGTTGAGAAAATCTTCCCTAATGAGGTTTTCAAGGAGGATAAATTCAAGAGATAAATTAATCATTCATTTTATTTTAATTTATTTTCAATTTATTTTCTTATTATCTCCTAATGTACCCTAATATAATTTATAGGATAAATAAATTACATTAAACATAATTTAATTTTATTATTCTAAGGGAATAATCCATCATTAAACCCATATCGTCTCACTTTTATTATAAAAATGAAAATATTGTTCGTGAGGTTTTAATTTATCACCTTTAAAGAGGGAAATTTTTAATTTTCCATTAACTAATTCAATGATAGAAATACAACCATTTTTATTGTTCATAAAATTTAAATTATATTTATTAAAAACTATTTGATGTTCTAGAATAATTATACACACATGTTGTTAAATAATAAAACAAAATAAGTTCATTATGGGTGAAGACCACCCAAAATAATCCAAATGATTATCACTAACATCTTATCTAATGACTCATCCTTGACCAAAATAACCAAGTGGATTATATATACATTAAAACATATTTATTGTCATTAATAAAATTTAACTTCAATTTTTGGTTCCTATTTTCATTTTACATAATCTTTCCTATTATTATATAATCAAACTGATCATGAAATCCCAGGAAACGAATGCTCTCGAATGATAAAATTTTATCTTATAATTCATCAAGCAGTCCATGAATTAACTTAATAAAATTTTATTAACCAAGATATATATATATAAATGGTTCTTAATTAATAAATTAATGGATTTAATTTGATAATATATGACATTGAAATCATTTTTAGAAAAATTTCATACATTAGGTAAGGGATTCTACCAGAACCTCCATTTTTTCCATTGGGTTACCCTTTATGTCTCCTTACCCCAATGAAATGCTTCTTTATTTTTGTGTAATTCTTATAAATTATGTTTATATGTTCCAAAATCATGTATACATACCATATCATTCTTATTTTATGGTAAATAAATGTTTTCAAAAGTTTACCTTATCAGTTCTTCTTGATAAGATAGACTGATTAAATGGATCTTTCTGATTTCTTACCCATTTTAATGCTCACTCTATAATTTAATTTAATCCATGACTATATTGATAAAATAACTAATTTTACCATGAAAAATATCTTTGTTCAATTATACTTTTATATAAAATTAAATTTCTTATCCTCTTTAAATACCCTTTAATATTTTCCTTAAATCACACTAAAATATTTTATTTCTAATTATTCATAAACACTATTTTTTAATGTTTCCAATACCATTTTACATCAATTATCATGATATATTCATATTTTCCCTTATGATTGTCCATGAATTTTTTAAATCTAATATTCCATGTAAACTATAATGATATTCCCTTATGTTATACATTTTGATATGATTATGATACCCAATTATTTCTTTTGGTAACTCTTATGATTGTGTTTGATTATTTATGTGGAAAACACATTCATGAACATGTTATTATTGTTGAACCCAAATAGATCTAAAATGAATTGGGTAATGGTTAGTCTTATGAGACGTTATGTTGGGATAGAGAGTGAACTTAATTCCTTTATGGGACTTTGTCCACCATATCTTGGAAGATATCCTTGACTCATGTTTATATGATGTTATATGTTGTTGATAAATTCCTATGATTCCATGATTTTATTTTCCCATGTTTTACATGTTGTTCTTCCTTATTTTTATTCAGGTCACATTCCTTTTATTCCATCTTGTTATGCCTTCTAAGCAATGTGTTATATTTTATTCCTATGCTTATTTCCTTACTTGGATTTTTATATCATCCCTTTTTTTCATGACTTCGTCACATTATTATATAAATATATATAATAAATATGTAAGTTACGATTTCATTATGGATAATAAATCAGATATATAATTATTTTGTAAATAATCTTCCAAATACATTAGACTTTATAAACCTTCACAAGTAATTTGAAAGTTAATAATGATTAAAATCAAGTAATAATATGTGTAAAAGTATATGAAATTTATATAAATGAAATCAAGATCATAATCTTCTGTATCTATTATTTTTTTAGATTTTAATGTCTTTTTTGCTAGTTTTTATGATGCTTTTTATATTTCCCCTATAGTGGGTTTCTGCTCCGATCTTGCAGTGTCTGCTTCCGATGTTTTTTTATTTCTTATATAAATATAATTCTACTTTGATCTTTGATCAATGAGGAAATAGTATCCCTATGGATACACCCTAGGCCCTTGTTTCTAGTTAAGATCCTCTGGAATTCAGTGAGGCATGATTGGGGTCTTATGGCCCACCGTATCGGGGCACCTCTAAGTGGAATCTGGGGAAGGACACTACAAAGTGGTATTAAAGTGGATTTTTTCATTTTTATCACTATTCAGGTTTATAAATTTGAATAAGATATTGTAATTTGTAAATAATCATATATTTGGGATTAGCTAACCCATGTATAGTGAAAACCCAAATTACATTGGATGAGTAAATGCTGTTAATTCTTGCGCTTGTTATCATTTGATGGATTTCACCAACGGGTCGAGAACATGATTCGTTCTATTTATATTATTTATAAATTCATTAATATCGTGGGTTTCTATAACCTATCTATAAGATATTATTATGTATTAAAAATCATGGGACATACATGGAACCATAGGATTTAAAAATGGCTTACTTTATGCCCTGACATATCAATTTTCTACGTGAATTGCCTATATTTCTTGTGCTTGTTGTGATTCCTTATTTTTTATAACATGAAGGGCTATGAAAAAATAATTTACACTTATTATAATTACCTTATCCTAAATATTTGTTCATGAATAGGTTAAAGCAGACACATTAAGTAGTCAGTTATGGATTGTTGATCCACGAACCATTGGCTTTCTGGGATAGAACATGTTATAGTTATGATTAAGTGGACACCACATTTAGATTTATAAGGTGTATATTCCCTTATAAATTAGAATGGTTACCCGTCCAATATAAACATTTATTGAGTTTTAAATACATAAATGAATATGAACTTAAGATGAATACAACCCTTAAAAGAAAATTATTATCTTATATTTGTTATACGAGACCTTGAGCCTGACCCAACCATAGTAGTGGGTAGTAGGAAGTGTCTCTTGTTTTTGTTATGTGAATCCTTCCTATCACCTAGACTAGCTCCTCAAGCATGATGAGTGTTATTTCATGTTATAGGAAGGAATTTTTAATGTTCCTTCCTATATAGCTTTACATATTTGTTATAAATCCTATTTAAGGCTTGAACTGGGAAATTATAGAGTTATGCCACCATTAAACCCTCATGTTGTTTTTTAAGAATGTGGAGATGAGAAAAATATAGGGGTTGTGGGCCATGATACACCTATCACACCTCCTATAGTTGAACCTGAGGCACCTCTTATAGATCATACACTATGAACTGATTCTCAGTTCCATGATAGCTTTTTTGTTTCATGGAGTCCATTCAGGGTGTTCCCCAACCGGCTCTTACTTTGGTAGTGTTGACTAACGTGTTCTAGTAGCATCATCCTACCACCTTCTCAGGGGATACAGGACCTCAATCTATTGAGTCATAGATAGAGGCTACACAAGATATATTCAAGAATATCAAGATACCACCATAGTGAAGGCTCAATCAATCCACTTATATGCTACCTAGCCATGCCAAGAATTGGAGGGATGTCCTCACTCAACCAGGTTGACACAAAAGAATGGTCTCAGTGGATTTACAGATATCCTTCTTCGGATACTTCCTTCCACAAAACGTGAGAAAATACTATGCTCATAATTTCAGTAACCTTCATCAAGGTGACATGTTAGTGATGGAATATTCACCTTCTCCCACCGAAATATATAATTTTGTACCGATGTTATCTAGTTATGAGCTATTAAAAATAAGTTGATTTGAAAATGGGATTTTATACACCATTCAATTGTAGGTAGACCTCTATAAGCTAACCACCATTTTAGAAATAGTGAACCAGGCCCTCATCACTGAGTGGAATCTCATGGAGTCTGATAAGGTGAGCTAGGGTGGTTCAATTTCCAAATAGTGAAGTTATTTATCCTGTATTCGGAAGTGTAATTTTTTGGGTACTTGAGTGGGAAGTACCATCTAGGTGGCACAAAGTGATAGCATTGTTGTGTGCCACCAGTGTGGAAGAATAGGGCATAAAACCCCCGATTATATAAGGAACCTGATCAAATTCCAAACATGAGTGAGGATACATCATCTCTAGCTTTTCAAACAATCCTTTCCTCATGTTCCAACTGAATAGGGTTCTGTACTCTCCCCAACCTCATGTTCATGATCAAAAACATCATGTTTTAATGGGTGTTGGTCTTTTACAAGACGATATGGCTAAGGTAGTGTTCATTGTTGAGGTAATTAGGATTCAATTGTTGTTTTCTAGCAGTATGGACCTTCCCAAGCATTTCAGGCTTCATATTAGGGTCATGGTTCATGCCATATCTATGTAGAAAATCCTATTCTTGGGGAACAGAGTTTATGTCCATCTACGGTTAGAGGTACTATTCTAGTATCCTCTAGTATCTTCCTTATTTGATACAGGTGCCTCACACTTTTTTCTATCCGCTACAACTTTGAAAATTATGGTCCTAAACATTGAGTTATAAAGTGGCTTGATGAATCTCGACACATTTTAATGGGTTTTATCAGAGAATATATGCCAATTTAGGGAGTTCCCCCTGAGATAGGTGGGTAACATTTCTTGTGGTGTTTCTTCTCCCTCTAGATGAAAAGATTCAATATCATTATTGATATGGCCTTTATTGAGAAATATTAAAACAAGATGGACTACTATCATCACTGGGTGTCATTCAAACAACCAAATGAAGGAACATATATCCACAAGGGAGAATGGGAAATCTATGCATGTTGAAATTGATCCAAGAATACTGGGCTAAGGAGAGTGTCAAACTAGATGGCCAATCTCTCTATGAGTGACCCTAAAATAAAGCTTGATGAATTCCCTCCTGTTGTGGATCATTTCATGGATGTCATCTCATACAATTCCTATTACATACCTTCTAATATAAAGGTTGAGTTCACTGTAGATCTTGTGTTTGTTAGATAACAAGTGTATGTTTCTCCCTATATGATTCCACCTAATGAGAACCAAGAACATAAGAATTATCTTGAAGATCTAGAGGAAAATGGTTTTATTCATTCCAACTCATCTTAATAGGGATCTCCTATAATATTTTCCAAAAACGAAATGATTCCCTTATATTATTGGTGGATTACATCCAAATGAACCTTACTATGATGAAGAATCAGTATCCACTACCTTGTATAGATGACCTCTTTGACTAGATCCGCGGGGTGGTATTTTTCTCTATGTTTTAATTGAGGTTGGGATAACCTAAGGTGTGTGTGATACCGTTAGATATATCATGTACAACATTCTTGAGTAGGTACTACTTGTATGAGTATTTGGACATTTTTTTCATCCCAATGAACACACCGACCATATGAGTATGTATGGCTCTAATGAACCCAATTTTCCACCCAAATATTGATTCCTTTTTGGTAGTAATCATATATGACATATTAGTGTATTATCACACTAGAGATGACCATTCTAACCATCTTGAGATCATGATGAATACACTGAGAGAGCTCCAGCAATTTGAAATAATCAAAAAATTACAATTTTGGATAAGTAAGATTCATTTCTTGGGTCATATCATTTCTGGGGTAGACGTATCTATTGACATAGGGATGGTGATCACTGTGGTAACTTGGGATAATCTCAAGAAGGTATATGACATATTTAGTTTCTTAGGGTTGGCTGGATATTATTGGAAATTCATCCAAGATTTCTCTTACATAGATACACTGCTTATGTGATTGATTAAGAAGGTTGTGAAATTCAACTAGAATTAATCTTGGGAGATTGTTTTCAAGGAGTTAAAGTGAAGACATGATTTAAGACTGATATTTATTCTTCTATAGCCAAGAAGAGGCTATATAGTTTACTATTATTCATCAGGGATTGGTCTCTGAGAAATGATCATATAGGGAGTTCGTGTAATTGGAATTGGGTCCCCCTAACTGAGGCCTCATGATAAGAATTACAATACAGAAGACCTCAATATAGTGGTCAAGGTCCCTTCCTTATGCTTCTAGAGGAACTATATTTTTATGAGAAGACCACTGTTTATATGGATCAAAAAAGTCTTAAATATATCTCCTCACAATGAAACATAAACTGGAGGAAACATAGGAAGGTTGAATACGTACTGTCCATTGACATTGAGCGTGATTATACACCTGAGAAGGGTAATGCCATGTATAAATTCTAGAATCGGAAGACTCAGACACAATCCAAAAAGGGGCCAAGCAGTTAGTGGACGTTGTTGACTCTATTTTCTATGTAGCACATTGAGGTTAAGAAATAGCACGAGAAACCTATTTTAGAATATCTTCCAGTGACATCATCTCATCATGGGCATGTTTGGATGGGAAAATTATCCAATTATAAGGGCCTCATCTTGAGGAAGAGTGTAACAGGTGAAAATCCAACTCATGGTTTGGTTATTGGTGAGAATGAGATCCTACCCTTCCATGGGTGTGTTTCGGTGTCTTCTAATATACAGGAAGAGTATGTGAAGTAATATCAGGTATCTATTTAGGTATTTTATCACGATCTTACCAAAATTTACTGAGACATTTGACATCAATATTGATGTCTTTGTATGAATAGGAATACAATAAGTTTTATCAATTTTTGGTCCACTTGTCAGTATGTGAAGGATGATCACTAATGATCATCTAGACTCTTATATCCCTATCTATTCCTGAGTGGAAATGGAATGACATCACCATGGATTTTATGACATCCTTTCTAGGATCCTTTAAAGGCATTGATACATTATGTGTGATCTTTGACAGGTTGACCACTGTTTCACACTTACTACCGATCCAGGATACCTTCTCAGTTGATGAGATATGAAGATTGTATATCATATTAGTAGTTCCCCCTCAGGGTGTTCACTATTCTATCTTTTTAGACTAAGATTATTGTTTTACCTCACATTTCTAGAAAGAATTGTAGGATGAACTAGGTTCATAGGTGATCTTGAGTACAAAAAATCACCCGTATACTAATGGGTAGTCCTAGTAAAAGATATAGGTGTTAGAGGACATGCTTTGAGAATGTTTCCTTGATTTCAAAGGATCATGGGAAAATATATACCTTTTATTGAGTTATGCTACAATAAAAGATTTTTGTAAATGATTCAGACGGATCCATATGAGGCCCTTTATAGTAGGCCATGTCATTTTTCTTTATGATAGTTAAAGATAGGTTAGGCAGCTCAAGTGGGTCCCCATCACTTTCAAGAGACTTCAGAGAAAGTCTAGCTGATTATAAATCATATGGATATGTCTTAGTCCAAACAGACGTCATATACCAATCATCACTGCCAACCTACAGATTTTGAGGTGGGACATTGAGTATTTCTGCTGGTGTCACCTAGATTGGTTCATAGAAAAATTCAATGATAGGGAAATTATGAACTAGATATTTCAGGCCTTTCAAGATCATGGATAGAGTTAGATTGACTACCTATCCGTTACGGCTACCTCAATGGTATCTTTCCATGTACAATGTCTTCCATATATCACAAATTCATCTCTATCAATCCAACCCATCTGATTCATTTGACCATGAGGATATTGATATTGAGGTGGTTATTTCTTTCATAGAGAATCTGATAAGAATCTTTGATTGAAGAGTGAAGGCTCTCAGTTATGGGTCTATTCCTATAGTCTCGGTTTTATAGTAGCATAGATGTATATAGGTTGAGACCTAGGAGAGGGAGGATGATTTTCATGTACTGTGGTTAAAAAATTTCTAAGATGATGTTTTACCACCCTCCGAAGGGAAACTCAGAAATGAGTTGTCTTAAGGAGGGGAGGTTGTAATGTAATAACTTTTATCGATGGTAATGTGAATTATTTTTGGGTTTAATTTCCTTGGTTTGTCCCTAATAATGTTTCCGAAGGGATAAAAGGTGGTTATGACGGGTTCTGAGGTTTGTTTAGAGCTCAGATCCCCATGTATTGGAAGAACAGATTGGGCTGCGTGGTTAGGAGAAACCGTGTCACCTTGCCCGAACAATTTACCTAAATAGTGCAGTGTGATATAGTGGGGGTGGAGGGGGCCACATAGTTTTTCTGAAACTATACGAATCTATGTTCATTTTAGTGTGAGGTTGCAGACATTTGGTATAATGGCCTTTTTCATAGTTGGTGCATGGTTTGTCAAACCATGTGGCCAAACCATGCAACCCTATCTATGTGGGGGTGTAATGACTCATATTTTCAATGTATTATTTTTGGATATTTGATGGATTATTTTTGATACCACATGCTTAGATGAAATCTGAAATAGCTGCACAATGTTCCAACAATTATTGTTTCAAATATATTAAATATATTTAATTTCATACCCATTAAATTTTCCTAAAAAAGTGGAATAAATTCTAAATGGGGAGCTCGATTAAGAAATATGAGGGAACTATTGAGTTTATAACATGAGTTTTACACTAGGTGTTATATAACCGTTGTCGGTGTGGGGAGTTTGTAGAAAATTTGTCATTGGTGTTAAATAAATAAAGTAATTTAATACATTTTCTATTTTTTATTTTTTTGATGTAGAAAATGTAATGTAATTAAATAGAACATTATGATGGAATTAAATGGTTATACGCATAACCCTGGAGCTGTTAGAGTGAGAATTAGAGGATCTCCCTCATGAAAACATCAACTGGATTTTGGATCGGTGATTGATATGCAACAAGATTTAGAGATCTTACCAATGACGATGACACTAACTTGTTCTTCATCAATGATCAAACCATCTTGATGGAGAACATTGTTTGAAATTGTTTCTTCTCCCATTTTCTATTTATACAATGACCATGTATCAATCAATGAATAGATTTGTCTATAGACTAGTTGTTTATGGGATGAGATTTATTACAGGATTTTATCAGGAGAGTTTCTTTGATATTATTTTGATTCTTATTTTCAATTACAATGAAAACCGGTTAAGGACAACATAGAATTTGGTTGTGGTTCATTATTTGGGTTTTTGTTGTGTATTTCTCTCCACTAGTACAAAATATCTATATTTCCTTGGCCATTTCATGCCAGTTATTTATAACTGACATGAAAATAAGTGAATATTGATTTATCACAGAAGTTATATTATAAAAAATGTGAAAATGAATTATCTATCATTGTAATTTTGTTTATTATATATCCAATGTGATAAATAATGTATATCACTTTATCGCATTGGTTATTCGATAACTGACATGATAAATCACATTTTTACATCAGTTATATAATAAATGATGTGATAAATGTATTTAAAATTTATTTATGACATCGGTTACTAAATAACTAATGTGATAAATCATTTAAATATTTGATGAAGTCCTTTTTTGAGTCAATGTAGTGTTTTTTATCGGGTGACGACACCTTGGTTCCCTATTGCATAGAAACCTTAAAATTGTTTCTTCGATCCCCTAACCTCCAATCTTGTTTTTCCCGCTTCATTTATAATTTTTTCATTGGAGAATCTATCTGATAAACTCAAAACACTCAACTAAGAATCACATGTATTGTTTTTTATCTATTTCATGGATTCTATGACTCTACGTGTTGAAATTTTGGGTAATAAAATATCACAGTACCATCTTTTTTAATTTTCTCATGATATCGCATAACATCTATAACTATCAGGGAAGTAAGTTTCCAATCCATGTGAGAATTTATGTGTGACATGGTATGTATTATATTTACACACAATTTATTCTCTATAAGTCCATGTTTCATGTATTTAATTAAATTTAACGTTTTCATTATATGAATTCCTCATTCTTAGAACAAATAGATTCCAAATTTCCAGCAAGGTGAGCCCATGTGAGGTTGAAAATGATGTAAAATATGTACATATCATGCAACCACTAAAAACATATTTAATATATATGGTATATAGGTTTTATGTTGTCAAAATACCTTCAATTCTACCAAATTATATGCCTTTATTTTTTTTCTCATCCAAGCGATACAAATCTTTGTACAAAGACTACACTTCATAGGTAGAAGTCATGTATCAATGTTACCTTTCCAAAAAAATATAACCTATAGATGGTTTCATCAAGAATTATTCACTTATTCATGGCCTATTTATGGTCACAAGATGATGAACCGACCTAATGTATCAACTACTAGTTTTAATAAAAAATTAATTATAAATGAAAAATTGTCAACAAATGCATAATTTTATCTAAAGATAAAAATTATTTGTAAATTAATATATGAATCCTAAAATAAAACATTTATTATATGGGTTATAGAGAATTAAAATAATCCTCATGACAATAATGGAATTCCATTACATTCACACTATTTTATAATATTATACAACAAATTGAAACCTCAAATTTTTTGAGATATTATATTTTCCATATGATTTATATTTAATTTATATAACGAATAATTCCCATTAATTATATTTTTTTATTTGTTTTGGATTTATATAACGATGTGGGTCAAACTATTGTTGAGATAAAGGATCTATGGGATGATTCTATATTGCAGTAATAAAAAAATAACTCCATGAACCTCTAAAAACCCTCATATAGTAATCTAGTGCTAGAATGATTTATACTCTAAATTTTATCATTAAAAAAAGAATTAAATGATATCTATTATGTGGATTGAGAAACTAAATAGAGTTATCTCATTTTATATAATGTTCATATGAGCAATGATGATATTTTTTAACTCTAATTTTCTAGATAATATTTTATTTTTTCGGTTGGGATAATTCTCTAGAGATGAATTTTTTTTCACAATAGTATTCTTACCATAAAATTGGTTAACCCATTGAAATTATTCATAAACCTCATCTCACATAAATATGTTAAAATATACTGTGACATAAAATATGAGTGAATTATTACAGGACTTCAAGGTTTTTATTATTATGTATTGATTTTTTCATGAGTTACACTAACAAAAAAAATGTGATGGGTTAATAATACATCACACTAGTGAACGCTGATTTATTTTTACATAGTTTTTTTCTATATTATCACTCAAAAACAATATCAGTATAATTTTCAAATACACATATATTTGTTTTATATTTCAAAACTGTGTTACTTTAAAATTGTGGTATATTTAACATAAATATAAAATTGGATTATCTAACTATGTTTTATTTTTTAAATTATTTCCATGCATTTATTTTTATAATTTATCATTTGTTTTTAATCTTAACATCCATTATTGTATAGATTTTATAATCATATTTTTTAAATAATCATATTTTTGTTTTGTATTTCAAAATTTGGTTGCTTTTAAATTATAACATATTTCATATAAAAATAAAATTGCCTTATATTAAAAATCTATATAATACTGATATTTTTTATAGGTAATAATTAGACGAATTTGGATTACAGTACATCAAATGAGCGTTGAATATGAGGAAGGTGTTGATGTTTTTTTAGAATTTTCTAAAAGAAATGTTCCAAACAATGAAATTTTTTTTCTATCCATTCATGAAATGCATAAATATGAAAATGTTGAAAAGTAGTGAGATCATAGATCATTTAATTTGACAAGGTTTTAAGACACGTTTTAACCCTTGGATTTAGCATGGTGAAACTGGGCAAAATTTTAGACCTACTAATGATGATTTTGTTCAAGATGGTAACTTTGATGAAATTAAAGAAATGATTCGTGATATTAAAGTAGAGGAAATTAATAAAGAATCTACAATTGAGCATCTATATGTTGATGCTAAAACCCCATTATATTTTGGTTGTATGGATTTTATGGTTTTTTCATCAGTGTTAGGATTGATTATCTTAATGGATAAAAATTGGTGTACTGACAAAAGTTTTATTATTTTTCTACAATTGTTGAATTATAGTCTTCCTAAAGACAATGATATTCCTAATTCCCAATATAATGTGATGAAAATACAATACCTAACGGGATTAGAGTAAGAAAAACATGCCTTCCCAGAATGAATATGTTATATATAGGAAGGAATATGAATTTATATTAGAGTGTTCTAATTGTGGTATATCACGATATAAGTTGAAAGAAAAATCATAGGCTGTTTTAAAGGTTACAGAGACACTTGAAAATGTATTTTGGTATCTTCCTATAACTCCTCATTCGAAACATTTATTTTCTAATTCACATGAGGAAAAAATGTTAATATGGCATATTGATGAGAGGATATGTGATGGAAAAATATTTCATCCAGATGATTGTCTATAGTGGAAGAAAATTGATCACTAGTTTTCTATATTCCTAAATGATGTTCGAAATATGATAATTGGATGGTACATGGATGGAATGATTCCATATCAAAGACTTAGTAGCACACATAGTTCATGACCTATTTTATTGGTAATAAACAACCTACCTCCAAAATATTTTTTGAAGAACAAATATTCCATGTTGAGTTTAACGATATCTGGACCAAAAAACCCCAAAATTGTTATTTATGTTTTTTTATCACCATTAATTTATGATTTGAAAATCTTATAGAATGATGGTATTAGGGAGTATGATTACTATAAAATTAATTATTTTCAATAGAATAAAATTATTATGTTCACTACTAATAAATTCCCAATATATGGAAATTTTTCTGGATATACTATTAAGGGGCATAAGTGTGTCTAATTTATGAAAAACAAACTTCATATTATTAATTGAATCATGAGATAAAAAGAGTATAATTGGTTCATTGAAAGTTTTTGTCTATGTATAAAACTTATATAAGATTATAAAAGGCATTTAATGGCTCAGAATAAATTGATATTTCTCCAAACCCTTTATCCACTGATCAATATTTTGAGAGGGTGAAAAACATTGATTTGACATTTGGAAAGGCACATAAATCTGGTAATTATATATATATTTGAATGAAATTTACAATATTATTTCAGCTACCATATTAGAGATATCATGAAGTGAAACATAACATTGGTTTCATGAATGTGGAGAATAATATCTATGATATCTTGATTGTTCATTATTATATATTTAAGGAAAGACTAAAGATGGGGTGAATGAAAGATAAGACTTACCATCAATGAGAATACATTTGGAGATAGCTGCCAATCCTGGTGGAAGTAATATTTTATTCTATCTTCTTTTCAAACATTATCCAAGATGGAGGAAATTAGATATTGTTAGTTCCTTATAGATATCAAAGTTACACAGGTTTATTCATCAAATGTGAAAAAATTTCCTCTTTAAAGGATATGAAGTTGACATGTGTGAAATCTTCGGATTTCTATGTCATAAAGAAAAAATATCTACCGGTTTCATTTCATGTTATATTTCCCATCCATGTTAGAAATACTATCATTAAGGTGTGTTATTTTTTCAATTCATTTTGTAATAAGGTGATTAATCATGATTCTTTTGAACATTTTGGAAAACGAAGCAATTTCTATACATTTACAATTGAAAATGTATTTTCATTCATCTTTTTTTTATATATTGGTGAATTTAATTGTTTAGTTGGTTTAATAAATAAATATCCATGGGCCTATATATCAATATTCGATATATCCTTTTGAAAATTATATGAATATATTGAAAGGGTATATTAAGAATCCATATCGATATGAAGCCTCCATTATTGAAAAGTATATTTCTGAGGAGGTTTAGGATTTATTTATGATATACATGTCTACAGTGGAGCACATTGATTTTCCTCTATCTTTCCACGAATGATTTAATTATGGGGAAAGGGGATTCATGGCTTGAAAGTCAAATCTTTATTAGGTGAATAGATAAAGAAGGTACATTTATACATCTTGAATAAAATTAAAAAATGCTCAACCATATATAACATTTCATATTAATGTGTTGGAACAATGTCATCCAAATAATAAAGAAATGTGGACTTTGAATGAGAATAGAGAAACATTTTTTCCTTGGATTAAAAAGATCGTTTTTGGTAGATTAGATGCATTAGAATCATTAATATTGGTTGTAGGTGGTCCACATTTAAATGTGATAACATTGTATGAGTATTACATTAAATGACATAAATTTAATATGAAATATTAGGAAAACATAAGTGCAGTTCGGAATAGTGGTGTGTTAGGGCTTGTAGAAGCAATGCATTTTGTGAGTTATAAAGACAAAATCCCAATTTAGGCATCATGTTCATATCATGGAGTCATTGAATAAATATGAGAGTTTAATGAAATTAAATTCAAATTTAATGTTTTTAAACGCAAATGGTTTATTTGTAACAACTGTGTCAGACAATATGAATTTGGAAGGACACTTGTTAATATGAATAGATTAGAAGAGACAAAAAATTATTTCATAATGGAAAAAGATGAAAAAAATTACATGTTCTTCATCAACCATATGTGCGTTGGTATATTTTTTTAAGGGAAAACAATATGTTGGTGATGGTTAACATGATGAATATGCTGATTTATGTGATATTTTACTCCGAGGAAAATATTAACAGATAATAATGACGATCATGTCGTAGATATGGTTTGTTTCATCAGGAAAAATCATGATGAAATAATTTGGAAAAAAACACTTTTTATGTTTATAATATTATACGTAACATCTGTTTATTTCTTGTTTAATTTTATTTATTTCATAAAATGTAAGATATGTTAAATTTTTTCCGATATTAAAACACATATTAAAAATAATGAGTAAAAATGTTTGTTTATATTAGTATAGTTTTGTTTAGTTTACCATGTTTACTATTATGTAACCTATATATTTATTGATTTTGTTGAAATAGAATTATTTTAAATCTATTATTCTAAATAAGTACAAAAATATTTTATAAGAGTATGTTGAAAAATAATATTTTTTATGTAAATAATGATTTATTATTTTGGAACATTTAAAATATTCCTACACCATTTTTGAATTTTTTTCATTCCATTAAAAGACATTTCATATATCATTACTGTTATTAGAATTTTAGTTAACTATAAAAAACATGAATAATAATTTGTTATGTTTTAGTTTTCTTTTATGTTTTATAATTAATAATTTATTATTTACATTAGTATTATAATTATTGAATTTTTATATTTTTGTAATAATTATTTGTTTCTTTGATATGAATGATAATGACAGATTGATCATCTGGTCAAAAACATACTAATAGAGATGAGCGTCCTGATCATACTATTCGGGATGAATGTATACATGACCCTGTTGATGATCTCGAACCTTCTTTATAAGAGTCATATACTCCCACATAGGAAAAGAAGAGTTTGAGGGCTGGTAAATGTGGATACACACGTTTAGAAATATTATAATTATCACATAGCCCGAACCAATTTATAGTGTTAGAATCTGATGATAATGATATTCCAAGATGTCGTAATGAAAAAAGATTCGATAATTTTATACCTTCTTAGGGTAATAGGAAATCCTATATTTTGGAGAAATGTTGACAAAGTAACACTATCTTAGTTCTGGAAGACCATTTTGGAGAGATCTTTTCTTATTGTTTTACTAATCATGAAATTTTTATAGTAATATTTGCTTCCCCAATCTTATTAGATGAAATTTGATATAGTAGACATTGGAGGAGTCAGAATGAAATGTTTATCAATGAATACTAGGAGATAAAGGGATTTAAAGTCAACAATCACATCTAATTTCATTTGGGGAATAAGCAACCTCACAATCCATGTCAGGTAAGTCCTTTTATAGATGAAGACACATAAGAACGATTTCATGAAAGTAGAAGACAAGAATCATTTTTGGTAAATATAATGTAATCTTTTAGAAGTTTTCTTATATTATAATGATCTTATTAATGATTTCATAGTGATTTATTATTCATAATTTATAGGAATTGAGGATATCTCATAAGAATATCCAATCTAAAAATGTATATCAGTATACATTATCTCAGGGATGGTATGAATTATTGGAAGAACAAATTATGGATGAAAATTTAAAAAACCTGGGAGATATATCTTGAATCTCTGAAGAGATTACCCCTTCATCACTTGGTTAGACATGAAAGTAGAATAGGTCCCAGATGAGTAAAAAGGGGAAATATCTTATGGAAGAATATAGGGTTGTAGTTGAGAGTATTATAATATGTTTATTTTATTTATTTATTTAATTCAATTAAGTTGTTTATATATTTTGAACAATTGAATTTTTTTTCAAATAATTCATATATAAATATCATGATGAGAAACAAACTCATAAGGTATTTGTATCTGAGGGTATTCCAGATATCTTACTTGCATCATTGGGAAAGCCCAAACACTAGGATTGTGTATGAGGATACTAAACGAGTGTTTTAGAGAGAAAATTGTTAACACATTATTCAGTATCTATAATGGATTTTATTTATATACAAAATATTATGAGGCTGATGTTTGGAATATTAACTTGATGATGGAGGAAAATATTAGGGTGTTGGTACAAACCATTTTTGTGGAAATGAAAAAACAATTTTTGGCTATTGGTCCCACTCTTGCACTTCTTATAGAAACTACCACTCCTCCAAAACTACCTATTTACACCATTATATATCCTACTCTCACACCCATACCTCCACCTCATCCAACAGACCCCATTTTTATCCTACTTTGACACCCCCTTCTTCACAACTTTCTAGTTACAAGGAGTTATATGTTGATGGTTTATATCATATTGTTTCATATAACTTGATATACTATATTAGACATAACATTCATCATAAAAAATTATAGATAGATCAACATAGGATCACTATACATGATATTATTAATATGTCATCTAGTGTACCATTACTAACATATGAGGCTATGAAAGTTGGGAAAAGTAGAATCCACTTTCTAGTTTGGCCATCAGGATTTTTGCATCATATTACCATACATGTATGTATATATTTTATATTTTATTTAATTTATATTATTTTTTTCATTTTAATGTTAATATATTTATCTATTTATTTAGTGGAATACTTCAAAGGTAATGAAATAATACATAGCTAACAAAAAAAGGAAAAAGATATGACTTCTGATACAGATTCTAGTAGTCTTGACAAACTATCAAGATATTCAATTTTGTTAGTGGGTGTTTATGTGATTCTAATGGAAATTAATGTAAGTGGTATGAAATAACTATGGGTATTTTGATAAATTATATCATGTATCTTTTAACTGTAGATAATTCAGGTACCACTGTGATACAAGTTTTTTCCATACATGTCTTAACATAAATTTTTACCTGCGCTAAATTTATAAAAAATTAATATTTTTTGTCTATTTTTCATTAGATATGTTTATAATATCTATGATGATAACGAAGATAATGATTTATATGGATTGATGGATGTGAAGTTAATTTCACCTAGAGCAAGAACCATGACTAAATAAGAAAGAATAGTTTATACTGATAAATTTTTTGAACATAATATAATTACGCAGTGTTTTATGTTTCGTTACTTTGAGAGGTATGATACATATATCTCACAATGTGTTATTTATATTTTAACATAATAAACACAAACATTAAATCTTCTTATATATCAATGACCATTGGAAGTTAGGTGTTTTCGTAAGTGATAAGAAACTTTAATAGATATACTCTATCCATGGCGACGTGCAAGGAAATTTTAAGATCATGTTGAAACTGTATGTTTTAATTTCTTAATAGATGATTATATTTTAGTGAAATTTAAAAAAATTTATTCATATTATTTTCTAATAGGGGATGTGACTTTTTTCAAAAAAATCAAAAGAAAAAAGAACTTCACGATCAAATATGTAAAATTAATGGTGAATTTCCATTTATAAATAGTATATTTTAGATATATTACATAAAAATAATAATTTGAATTGATAAACTCATTTTAAAATAATTTTTAAAAACAATAAGGAGTTAAGGAATAAAGATATTATGTGTTAATATTTATGTATGAAATAATTAAAACCGGATTAGTTATGAAGTTCAACTAAGTTATATTTCTGTATAAACAATTCATTACAATTTCATTTGTTTTATTCATTATAATTGTTAAATATTTTCCTTTTAATTTGAATCTTTTTTATGACTCTCTCTCTTATAGTGCAGAATATATTACACACTTACAAGTGGAATGGGAAAATCCTTTTATAAGTTTGATAAGTTTTTTTAGTGAATATTATAATTTTAAATTTGAATTTTTTATTAGTTTTGGTTGGATTTCATATTGTTTTTAGTTAATAATGTTATTTTTTAATATGTAATTGTGAATGTGTATTTTCTAGATATTTTTATACTTGATTCTATTTCTTGTTGTTTCTGTATTTTTTTGGTTTGTTCAGTAGTGGAGAGGAAGGGTAAAATGAAATAGTTTTTAAAAAAAATTATTTTCCGTTATTTTATAAATGATGTAACTAAGCTCTTGTTATTGTTGTCCATATCTGGGTATTATATAAACGATGTTAAAAACTCTTCATCTAGGAGCCTTATCATGTAGGTTTTTATATAACCAACACGGTATATGGGTTTTTGCTTTGGTTATAAAATAATTGATGTAAAAAAACCTCCCTCATGAATCTTTTTATTTTAGGTTTTTATATAACTGACATGAAAAAGTGATTCTTAATTCGGTTATTAAATAAATGACATAACAAAGGCTTCAGGATAATGGTTTTCCACATCGGTTCCTATATAACCAACATGGTATGTCAATTTTTATGTGGTTTATTAAATAACTAACATAAAACCAGTTCCATTATACATTTATAATTTACATTTTTTTAATTTATGTTAACAAATGTATTTACAATGTCGCCTTTAATAATAATGGAAAATAACTGATATAAAAAAGTAAAAAAAATAGATGTTAAAAAACATATCTGCACTACTAATCCATTTTCCCTCATTCATCGTGCAAATTTTTTGTTGGACCAAAGTTCGACATATTCCAAAAAATCAAACCTTGCACACCCATTTCTTGATGAAATGGTTTGATGACATAGATCTTGGCATGGCATGACATGATGAAGGTGCTACAGAGGTAGTAGAAAATGGATTGGACAGGTTTGGAAACCCCTAACTTGAATTGGGGCATATGACTGGTGATGAGATGAACGAGATCTATTTTGTTAGTGGATATGATGGAAGGATCCTGATCTATGGCCATTTCAAGGATCAACAGGAATTGATCTGTGATTTCTGGAGAGGTTGTGGTGTGATTTCCTGGGTGTGGTGGAACAAACGCATGTAGAAAAAATAACATCGGTTTTTTTTTGGAAAAACTCAATCCACGTGGTGTGTAATCTAATATTACATGACATGGGAGGATCTCCAAGTGGTGGGTAGGGTTTCTGGAATAATACTAATGTTACATGGAAGAATATCATGTCACACGACATGTGAACCCTCCCGAAAGGATCGACTTGTACCTCACTGCGTACATGGACATAGGCACAAATACCCCATGTACTCATACACAAACATGCATGTTATAGGTTTACATGAGAATAACCATTTATTATTATTAAATATGAAGTATATGGAAATATTTGTACCATGTACTATTATATAGACACAAACATAGGCTCTTTACATGAACATGACCTAGGGTCAAATGGATATGGCATGTTCTCCCACTACACACTATGTACTCCCATGAAGTTGTCTTGGAGCCATTTTACTCTATATCTTGGATATGATTCATTAGGTTGTGTTCCCCAAATCCATTCCTTGAGGGTTATATTGGAATTAGATCCTATAAATTGGACAGTGATCCCTTCATTAGGACTTCTTGGATAGAGATGTTGGATTCCATTCGTGAGGCCAAGAGTGTGATCAATTATTTATCTTCATGTCCTTGGTGGTGTTCTTAGTATCATTGTGTCCAACACTATAAAAACACCAACCATATACTTAAAAGATTAATCTAGATTGAGTTGTTGGTATACCCCATGGCCATTAGTGTGATCCTCATTTGTGTATTGTATCCCTTTGGACATTCAATATGTAATACCTATGGTGAGACATGATGAGAATTACCTCCCGGACCGACATCATTATTTCTATCAGAATCATGGAGTGTTTTCTCTCAAATGAGTGTTTATGAAACCATCATGAATGGATCATAGGCTAATGTTACTGATTTTAATTACCTTTAGAACATGTGTATTTGTTGAGTATCTTTGGATATTTTTCTTATATTCATTGTAGACATATACCTATGTTGGGATGACTATTTTTACTTTGTTATATGCTTTGTGGTTTTAAGGTTACCAACAATGTATTTCTATGCTCACCCTTTCAAAATATTTTCCCACATTTATTGTGACTTATGTAGATGATCAACCTTTTTATAGAGTCCTATCTGGACAAGGACTCGGTGTTTCTTAGTGAGACAGGATAGACTGAGGTGTGTTCCTATGGTATCTTGAAAAATTTACCCATTTTCTTTTTTATATAGTAATTTTTCTCATAATCATTTTCATGGAATTTTATTTTGGCCCTATCTAATTTCTTTTACTTCCTTTATTACTCTAGTTGTTTGATTTAGATGTATGCATGCATGATTATTATATTATTTTTATATTTTTGCATTGTACGAGCATGGAGATGTGTGTGTATATAATTACGTAGGTTATGGCCTCCCGTGTTATCGATATGCCTATATGGTTCTATTCCCCATCCCATAGAATATTGGAGGTGGGATTGGAGAGTCATTACATGGGTGCTATTGGGACATGTTGTGATAGTGTGGTATTAGAGTAGTCAGATCTATCATAGGACCAGAGTCTGTGAGTTTGGTTTCTGGTATCAATGTTAAGTGTTTCGAGTTCAGTCATTTAGCATGGGGATCTAGTGTTGGTGTGGAGATTTACATATCCATACACAATGACTCTACATTCATCATATAAGAATTTTTTTTGGTTTTAATTCCCTTCTTGAATCAGATTTCTATATGTACTCATTGACCACGATATATCTTTTTTACATTTAGGATGCATCCATAGTATATTCTAGCTAGTATTGAGTATAAGTATCATGGGGATTATCCCCTCATTTAGGAGACATCAATTCCGGAACTAGTCCCTAAGGTGCTAACTTCAAGTGTCTAACTAGCTATACAACAACTTATAGAGAAGAAGATGGTACCCATAATACCAATGGATGAGGTGTAAATGTTTTTCCACACATATATAGTTTTAGTGACCTAAACCACTTAGGTCCTAAGGGGAGACCAAACCATAGGCGATTGAGTACTAGCTTTAGGTGGTGACCCAGGTTTTACATCTGGTCGGGACACCAGTAAGTCATATGGTGGTTCTGGCTATGATCTTTATTCAATGATCAGTAGAAAGATGGCGGGGGTTAGTGACCTAGGAATTTGATGAGACTTATCTAGTGTGGTTATAGTTTTATTGTAATTTCAAGGAGTATTTCCCTCCATCTATGATGAGAGATTTATGTATCTAGGAAATGATGCAGCTTAGTAGGGCTGCATGACTACAATTGAGTATTAATATAGATTTACCAATCTCTACAGGTACTTGATAGATATAGTTAGGATTGGTTCTTATGAGATCATAACTTAACGAAAATAATACATTGAGTCATATGATAAAATTTTATCGCTATTTTAATTCATACATATGTTGGGGTTCTAGTTTGAACTTTGGTGGTTGATATTTTATTGGATGATCCGACACAAATAGTTGTTGTCGGTAGTGGTAAATCAGGGGCATAGACCTTAGTAGGAGGGACCCAATGTCAGTCTTAGGGACATGTGTGTGAAATACCATTCACTACGAGGTCCCGGGAGAGAGGGTATGTGGTTCATGGATTATTTGATGGGTACAATCAACCTAGTGAGAGGAAGAAGTACTCAGGTGATGGAAGGGGACATCTTTCATGAGATTTTTCATCCCATCATACAACTACTAAAGAGACCATAAATGGTCCACTAAGGTAGAGGAAGTGGTAGTATCAGATAGTTCTTCAAGGCGGTGGATGTACTAGAGTATCTAAGTGGACTATGGGAGGTGGTAAATGATTTGAACTTACTACCACTACCCACAGGTGATCCATGCTAGGCTCAGGGAGTCAGAGGGCTGGGACAGGGACGGATGCAGTTGGTCAAGGATTTTGAACCAGAGGCTTTGGAGTTGATTTTATGTAAGATATATTTATTTTCTACCTTATCTATGGTATTTTTAAACATATGTTCTAGTGATTCCTTTTTTTCCTGTATATTTTTCGAGATAATGATATTCTGGTTGAGACCTTAGCTGGACCCTTACTCCCAGAGAATCCTATTGGAGATAACTCAGCAATCACAGACTCGTGTCAATAGTGTGACGCAACTCCTGAAGGTGAGAATTTCTATTGGGATCCATTAGTAGATGCAATGAATCCTTATGAGGTCATATTAGGTATAGAAGTTTTACCTACATTTCATTCATAGATTTATTGTTTTAGGTGGGTATTGCAGTGTGTCTGTAGTAACAGAACCATGTTTTCCTTTTTGGGTGAAAAGAAAAACCCAAATATTGTAGTATGGACTCATGAATAGGAGGGTCCAGCTTATTACTCTACTGTTTGATAGAATGACCCTTGTTATATTGGATTTTATGAGTTTTTAGTTCCTTTTTGGGGTGGTGGAATATGATGACATTTTTACTAAGGATGTTCTTGGATTACCTCCCTATGAGAGATAGAATTATTCATTGATCTATACATAGGATGACATAGATATCTACTCCGGCATATCAGATTGATCCCAAAAATATTCAAAATATGAGGGTGTATTGTGGGAACTTGAAAATAAGGGATTTTTTAGACCCAATGTGTCACAGATGGTTTCCGTAGTTTAGTTTTCCAATAAGGAGGATGAGATCGTGAGTTATTTATAGACTGTCAATGCTTGAACCTTGTGACTGTGAAGAACAAGTATCCACTACTGAGTATCGATGACGTATTCGATTAGTTGTGATGGGAATAATGGTAATCTATGGTTGAAATCAGGACATGATATCAGGTATGGGATGAGGATATACTAGGGATGACATTCAGATGTCACTACGATGATTATAAGTACATCGTGATAACATTTGGCATGATTAATACACCAATAATGTTAATGGGACTCTTGGAACATATCTTTTAACTCTTATTAGACCCGTTCGTGGTGGTCTTCATTAAACTTATCCTTAAAATCTCATTATCCAAGGAGGAGCATGCAATACAGTTGAGGATGCTTTTGGACATACTCCTGGAGGACCAAATTTACAAAAATCTCTCAAAGTGTTAGTTCTTTATATAATAGGTCGACTTCCTAGGACATGCTATCTCAATATATGGTTAGACATTGGATCCAGAAAAGGATGATTTAGTTTCATCTTGGGATCCATCCATGAGAGTGATGGAGGTGAAAAGATTCCATAGGCTGGTAGGCTATTAACATATATTCATACATTATTTTTTCCGGATGTCATTAGACATGATAGATTTGACCTAAAGGAGAATCTTTTTAAGTTGATTGAGTGGTTCCAGTAAGCTTTTTATGAGTTGAGAAAGATATTGATGAGTTCCCCCATCATGAAATTTCATAAGGAGGTTGTGGAGTATGTAGTGTTCTTTGAGGCATTAGGAACTAGTATTGGTTGTGTTTTTATGCAGATACAAGAAGTGATTTCCAATGGTTCATTTCAGTTGAGACCACATGAGAAAAAATATGCAACCCATGATCATGGGTTAGCAGTGGTAGTCTTCACACTAAGAATGAAGATACACATCCTGATGTTCCAGATGTTTATCATATAATATGATCAATAGTGTCTCAAGTATACGTTATTTTATAGGGACTTTACATGAGACAAAGGCAAGGACTATATTTTCTTAAGGATCATAACGTCAAGATTGTCTATAATATTTGGAAGGTGAATGTAGTAGTTGATACTCTGAATATTAAATATTATTCAATGTTGTTAAATGATTCTTTAGATTAGTTGGCCTCGTTTTAGTAATCCTTTATGGATGGAGAAAAATTGACTTGCCTCCAGTTTATGGTTTTACCCATCCACTTTTTCTGCGAGTCAAGGGGGCATAAAATGGGAATACCCACTATCAGATGCAACATACTCAAATATACACAAGGCATAGAATAGATTTTATGAAGGTGGGGAGCATGTCATTATTTTCAGAGGATTCACAATAGTACCAGTGATGTTATGAGAGGAGGTTCTAAGAGAGTTTTATAAATCTCTTTAGGGAGTACATCTAGGTTTAGAAAATATGTAGCAGGACCACTGACATCAGTTTTTGTTGTTAGGGATGAAGAAGATAGTTAGAGAGTTTATGTATCGGTTCCATAATTATACATAAGTGATGTCTTAGTATCAAGATACAATGGCAATATCTCAATCCCTTGAGGTGTTAGAGTGGAAGTGGGATGGAATATTAATGGAATTTGTGATGGGTTTACCATATTAATTTTGGGCACACGATTACATCTGGGTGATCCTTGACTGACCAACGAAGTTGCCCCATTTCATATCTATCCAAGATAAGAGTTCATTAGAAATATTATGAATCTTAAATATTTATAAGATATTCCAACTACATGGAGTTTCATTGATTATCATTCATTAGCATGATTCTCATTTCACATATCTGTTATGGAAGGGATTATAGGATACGTTTGGGACTCAGTTATGCTTGAGCACAATGTATCACACCCAAAATGATTGATAGATAGAGTAGACCATTTGGGTGTTGGAGGAAATTTTCTGGACTTTCATGTTGAATTTTTATCATAGTTAGATGGATCATCTACCACTGGTGGAGTCTGTGTACAAAAAAAATTATCATTCTACCATCAGTATCGTTCCCTTTAAGGTGTTGTCTAGGAGACCATGTAGGTCACCACTTTGTTGGACTAATACAAGAGAGTCAGAACCCAAGGGCCAAGAGTTGGTGCATGCTACTAATGAAAAGGTGAAGGTCATTCATGAGTGGATTAAGGGTTCACAGATCCATCCGAATTATTATGATGACAAAAAATAGTGGCCTTTGGAGTTTGGGGAGGTATACCATTTGTTCTTATAGGATTCACCTCAACATGTATTATAGAGATATTTTTGGGAAAGTAAGATATATCCCTGATTCTTTGGCCCTATATAGTGACTTCCTAGAGAAAGTGAGGTATCACACTACTTATCTCTATTGTCACAGTTAGACTTGGTGAATGAAATCTTCCACATGTTGTAGCTATGGAGGTACGTGCATGACCCATAAAATGTTATTGACTGGGTAAAGTTGACCATAGAGGATAGAACTACCTTTTTTAGAACCTGTTAGAGATTAATGATTTGTAAAAGATTATCTTTCATAGGCGAGTGATTCCTTTAGTGTGTGTCTGGCGGCGATAATATAATCTTCTCGAGAGTACCTCCGAGTAGGAGGCCCTGATGCAGGCTCAGTACCCACATCTCTTTTTGTAGCCACTTGTTTTGAATTTTCAGGGATGTAAATATCTATAGTGGGGAGAATGTGATGACTTGAATTTTCCATGTAATATTTATGGATATTATATATATTATTATTGAGACCATTCATTGACATGACATGTGATTCAGAGGCCCAATATTATTGGAATAAATGTTTGAAATATAATAAATATATCCAATTTCACGTACATGTAGTTTTCAAGAAAAAGTAGAATAAATTATAAATGGGGTCCCATATAAAAAATATGAGGGAACTATTGAGTTTAGAATATAGGGTTTACCCTAGGGTCAATATAAACTTGGTTGGTGCAGGGAGTTTGTGTAAAAGTTGTTTCAGGCCTTAAATGAATAAATAATTATATAAATTATTTAATTTTTATTTTTGTTGATTCAACAACTGGTGAGTATTGAAATATACCAAAATGATGGAATTATAGGATAATAAAAATAACCCTAGATATATTGGATGACACCTTTATTGTGCATTGTAGGATCTCTCTACGGGAAACTTCAACCAAATTAAAGATCAATGATCATTGTACAATGAGATTCAGAGAGCATTCCAACGATGATGATTCCAGCACATTATTCATTAGTGATCAATCCATATCAAGGAATTACATTGATTGATTTTTTTTCTTTATCCATTTTGTTAATTTCTATGATTAACACAAATCAATCAGCCGATAGATTTATCCTCAGATCAATCATTTGTGTGAAGGGATTTACTGTGGGATTTTATTGGGAGAAAATATTTGAGATTATTTTCATTATTCATTGTCATTATATGAAAATAAATCATGTAAAACTTTAAACAAAGACCTATTATTGTTCATAGTGTTTTCTATTGTGAATTTCTCCCCTTTTCCCCTTGTTTATCATATATGTTATTCATTGGCCCGCAGATGAATGTATTCTGAATAATTGAATGATTAAAACATTTTTCATGGTGAAACGGTTGAAAATCATAGAACTAGGCAATGAATGAGGTGATGGAGGTGTGAAGGTGGTAGCGACGAATTGATTATACTGGTTTCGAAACCCCTGATTCGGATTGGGGAGTACAAGAAAAAACATGATGAATGAGATCGATTTTCTCAACAGATTTGAAGTTTGGATTTTGGTGGCTAGATATGGTAAGGATCAACAAGAATAGTTCCATTATATCTAGAAATCTCGTGTCTATATTTCAAGGAAGTGGAGGAAAAACGTGTTTAGTAGGAAGAATTCGGGTTTCACGAAAAACCAAATCCAAACTGCATGTAATCTGGGATTGAACAACATGCGGGACCCTTCTAGAGTCATCTAGGGTTTGGGTAAGAAGACAAGTATCACACAACATGAGACCCTATCACACATAATGTGACCCCTCCCATAAGGCTCAGTTTGTACCTTGGTGGGTACACAGACACAAGATTAAGTACAAAGGCACATGCAAGTCATATAATCCTACATTGAAACAAATTTTCAAGGAGGAAATGGGCATCACCATGTACTGGTACATGAGATTATGTATGTAGATAGTCACACTCCATGTACTATTACATTAACATCGACACAATCCATTTACATAGGTAGGACATTAGTTTGAAGGGACATGGAATGTTCCCCAACTACACGATGTGTACTCCTTTTAGTTGACTTGGATCCCTTATCCTATGTTTCATGGATTTATTTTGGTTGGGTGTTTTTCCCATATCCATTCAATGAGAGATAGTATGAAATCACCTCCTACACATAGGATAGTGATCCATTCAGTATGAATTATTGGATAGATTTTTTCAAATCCTTAAGTGAGTCTAAGAGAGAGATCCATTGTTCAACTTCATTCCCTAGGTGATGTTTTTGGTATTGTTGTGACCAACACAATACGGGCGTCGATCGTCTACTTAGATGGTCAATCCATATTGAGTTTCTGATATACCTCATGTCCTAGGGAGAAATCCTCATCTGTGTATCGTATATATTCATACTTTTAGCATGTACTTCCAATGGTGAGTCCCAATGAGAATTACCTATTAGACAGATGTCATTAGTGCTATCAGACTTGTGGAGTGTTTTCTCTCAGATTAGTTCTTTATAGAACTTTGAGCTAGAATCATAAGATGACATTATGGACATATGATTAGAATATGTGTCTTTGTTGAGTTTATCTAGACATTCATGTCATATGTATTGTAGACATATACCTGTATAGAGATGACTGTCATTCCTTTGCTATATTAATTATTTTTTTGGTGTGTTCTATAGGGTTTTGTCATACTCCCCCTTACTCAGGCTTTCCCTGCACATGTCATATTTTGTGAATATGATCAAAATTTTGATATCACCCTTGATGGAGTTGTACTAGATGATGACTGTTGAGACTACATAGACTTAGGTGTGTTCCTATGGTATCTTGGAAGTAAAACCAAGATTTCTTTTTAGGTTGGACTTGTTTTCAGAGTCTATTTGGAGGTACTTTATTTGGACCTATTTACTTCAGTTTACTATTTTTCATAATATGGTTGTGTTATTTAGATGTATGCATGCCTGATTGTTCAATTATTTTTACATTCCATCATTGTAAGTGATTGTAGATGTGTGCGTGTGAATATGTACATAGGCTATGGACTCCCATGTTATTAAAATTTATAACCAGTGCTAGTCTCCTACCCCTAGCCTATTGAATGTGGGCCTGGGAACTCCTTACATGATCCCCATTGGGATGTATATTGAGACGGTGAATTTCCCATTCTGTGAATAATGAATGTTTTACCTCACCCAACCCCTCTCATTTCTAGTGGTGAGAACCTCGTTCCTCCTCCTGTAAGATCTCTTCCATCTCTTTTCAAGTGATGAAGGTATCTCCCTCCTCCATCATTCAATTCCTAAACCATAGGAAGCATCATAAATCGTGAGGTAAGATCTAAACTTATCATGATTTATATTATTATTCATCTCCTACTTAGTTTCTCTATTTTAGTGAAATCCCATTTTCCCTATTTTTTGGGAATTTGATTATTTTTATTATAACACTCATTATATTTAGAATCAAAGGTCGATGCTGGATAAGAAAATCACTATAGGAAATAAGGCAGGTGGTATATATTATTTAACCATGCTTTGTTTCTTTTTATTACACACGCCATTATGTCGTGATTTGGACCCATCTGAAAATGATACTTTTTTTAGTAAATAAATTCAATTGAGTTTTCTTATATTCCCTTTGGGATCATAGTGAGTGGTGGATCACCTCCTTGGAAGAACACATTGACCTAAGCCACCCTTTTGGTTGTGAAAGCGCCTTGATATTCTATCTTCCCCAATTTTAAATTGTGAAACACCAATTAGGGTGGATTTTTCATTGTAATGGATTCCTTTATTTAATAAATTAAACTAAATAGAATGGTGATCCGTGGGTTAGGCCCTATACATTATTCCATAAGGGGATTGATTAATTAAACATCATGGATAATTTGATAATCATGTTATGAATATTTTCCTTGATAAATTTTAATACAGTTAGAAGCCAAAAATTGGATTCACATTAGTATCAAGGGAAGTACAAGTTTTAAAACATAAGGACCCCTTGAATGGGTTCATCATTACTTATAGTTAGAATTTTTTTATTGGATGGAAAATATACAAAGGCCAACACTAGTTATTTCTTTGACTAATCACCATGTATCAACTTTTTTCTTTTATATGAGTAACATTCATTCCGTAGGGGAGACAGCATGAATGGGCACAAAGGAATGATTGTTGTACCATGATATGAGAGAGACTCGGGCCCCTATGTAAGATACAAGGGATATAATTAGTGGTTAGTTTTTGATGTTATCACATCGTGTCAGGAGTGGCACTAGGGATCTCATTATTTGGTCACATTGGTTTGAATCCCAAGTAATTGGTGATATAAAATTCCCCTAGAGTGATACATAGTATCTTCCATGGGATCTCATTGGATTGGATCAGGGTACCTCCAAATAATTTATAATGTTTTTAATTAAATTAAATTTTTTGAAATGTAAAAGTAAATCTGAATATCAAAGAAGGGTCTACCAATCCAAATCATAATCTTGGTGACATACCAACGTTTGTAAAATTATTTTACTCACTTTATATATTTGAGATCCCTTGTGTCAGACACATCTGACTTAGTCCAATGTAAGTAGAGTTTGATGGGTGTTGCAAGTGAAACCCATACCCATATACTTATTTATTTATTCATGACTTGCATTTATCAATAATATTACACTGTTCATTTTATATTGCTTGAACTATATTGATAAAGAAGCCAACGGTGGTGGACTTTTGAGTATAGATCATACCCTGATTGGGATGCCTTTTCCACCCAAGCATACCTCATGATTATAGGTACAAATAAAGGGAATCTGTTAGCTTTCGATTCCTGATTACCAATACTAGGATGGAGAATTTGAGAAGGGGACAGTTCATATACTCATGATGCTAGTAGTAGATGTTTTTAGCCCTTTTATATTTTCATTTTACTGTGTTGTATATACTTGCGCCCCTATATCATTATCCATTATTATTTAATTGCTACATGAAATTATGATCATAACCTCTTATGTATATTATTTTTTCAGATTCTTCCTATCATTTATATTGTCGATCGTTCTACTATTTCTTACATTTATGCTATGACAAGTCATGGGCCTGGTCATAAAGTGCTTATTTCCATATTTTTTATTTCTTATATAAATATAAAATTGTGCTACAATATGATCAAGGAAGGAATAGTCTCCCCATGGACACACCCTACTCTCTTACTGCTAGTTGCCCGTGTCTAGTATTTGGGGAGGCGTGCTTGAGGCCTAGTAGACAACCATCTTGGGACACCACTAAGTGGAATCTGGGGAGGGATACTATAATTGATAATCTATAACCAATATACCACCCCCACAAAAACTCATTTTAAAAGAAGCCCCTCAATCCCATTATCTTATTCTCTCTCACCACCATAAACTCTCCCAAAAACACTAATTCTCTCTCAAACTTTTTAACTTATTCAGAAGTAGATTTTTGAGTTGTAGATCTACTTTTTGAGATTTAAAATTATGTTATAAGGTATTTTTAAAACATTATAGAAAGTTATTAATTTAATTTATAATTAGTTTCATTATAGAATCTATTTTTTAATTTAATTTTTTAGTTTTTAGTAATACTTTAATGTCATATTATTTATTTTAATTTGATGTACGTTTTTAGTTATTAAATTTATCCGAATTTCAAATAAAAAATATAGCATGCTTTAAAATTATTTTTAGTATTAAATGATAAATTATTGTTTAATTCTGTTTATAATAGTTATATTATTATAAATTAAAATATAAAATTTTATCAAATTATAAAAAATATAATTAGTTAATAAAAAACAAAAAATATAAATAATTTGTAACAAATTTTAAAAATTAGTTAATAAGTAACATTAATTAGTAAAAAATTGTAAATAATATTATTTTTTTAAACCAATAGTAATAATTAATAATGTTTTTTAATTAATTTTAAAATTACTCAAAATTATTAAAAAATGTTAGAAATATTAAATAATAATCATTTACTATAATAAAATAGAATTAAATTATTAATAATTTGTCAAAATTAGTAAACATTATTTATAATTAGTAATAATTTGAAATAATTTTTAAAAATCGTAAATAATTAGTAGATATTTTTAAAAATTATTAATAATTATTAATAATTATAAATAATTAGTACACTTTTATAATAGTCAGTAAAAATTAGTAATAATTTTTAAATATAAGTAAAAAATAGTGAACATTATTAATAATCAGTATTGTTTTCCAACAATTACTAATCATTGGAAAAAATTACTAATTATTAGTAAAAATTATAAATAGTTGGAACCAATTTGTCCTAGTTAATATTAATTTGAAATAATTTATAAAATTTAGTAAAAATTAGTGATAATTACTTATAATTACTACTTATTTGTAAAAATTACTAATATCTATAAATAAGTTATAATAATTAATAATAACTAATAATAATTACTTTTAATTATTAATAATTCCTAATAAACACTAATTTATTTTAATTATTACTAATAATTTCTAATTATTACTACATATTACAAATTTTTTATAATTATTATTAATAATTACCAATATATACTAATAATTATTAATAATTAGTTAATATTTGAAATAATTTATAATAATTTACAAAAATTTATTATAAACTTTGCACTAAGTTACCCAACATTAGAATTGGTTAAATCTTATAATGTGTTTATATATAGTAGAATACAATTTTATACAAAAACATATGGAAAATAAAAATTGTTAATGAATAATGTTGTTTGTTTGAAAGGATATAATCATAAAGAATGTGATTTTAATTTAAATGAAATTTTGGAATAAATAATTGAGTTATGTTATTTATGATAGAATTACATAACAGTGTTTAAATTTCATTGGATTCATACTGATCTTGGATTACATATACATCAACGACAATGAATCATTAACATTAAATATAAAATTATCCTTTCCAAAAATTAAATATTTAAACAAAAAGATCAATAACATCAATTTTATTATGAAAATTACTCTATTTATTTGAGAGATTTAACAGACTTGTGGAGTGTAATAATAATGAAATCCTATGAAAATGATTTTATGGAAAATTAAAGAGGTTTCGTTGAAGTGAAAGGTATTAAAATTTTTCTAAAGCCATATCCAAATATATATTTCACTCAAATAGATACAAATATAGATAATGAAATGACACATTTAAGGTCTGATGGTTTTGATAATGTTAAGGTTGTAACTGATGAATTTGAAAAAGAAAAGGATTTTGAAATTGAATCTCATTTGGAAAGTGATGATGCTGGAAAGGAAGAAAAAAACATGGACACCAATGAAGATGAAGATGAATATGAATACTAGAATAAATACATTATGGTTATAGTCATAATTAATATATATTATTTATTTTCATTAAATATTTAGGTGTTTTTTATATTTTATATTTTATATATATGTTAATAGTTATTTTATTATCTTTTCTTTTTAATTAATATTTTCAAATATATCTATTGGATAATAATGTGAGATTCTAGGAAATTATTTTTTGGGCCATGGGTTTTGTGAGATCAGGTTCTCAATGATGTTTGACATTGCATGTTTGATTACTAGATGGTATATAAATAAATAATATTTATTTAATATTAAATCTATTTATGAAATTATATTATTTAATATTTTTGGGGTTTTATGGTCTCCAATTGATGATATCATGAGATCCTCTATCAGGGTGTTATGAAAAACATGTATGTGTAAGAATTTTCATCATTTTTTAACAATTTGAGAAAGGTATCCATTGGGATATCATCAAGTATAATTTTTTTATCAATATTGCTTATTTTATTGACCGCATTATATCCTATCCCTTGACTGGTATATATTTTCATCCAAATGAATAAGATATAATTTTTGGAGGAGGGTATCATAAGTTTAACAAAACTGGGGGAGGTTGGCGGTCACACTAAAAGTTGGGAGTCTTATGTTTCACATTCAACAATTTTATATCGTATGTATCTATTATTATTAATATATATGTAAATTTAATTGAAAAGTATTATGTTTTATTTATATAAGTCCTTGATCATTTCTTTGTTAAGAACTATGTTGTTTGACATTGGATGCATACAAAATCTACTACATGAAAGAATAAAAGTGACTTAAAACAGCATATTATGGTTTTTATTTTATTGTTCTATAAAATTTACATCAATTAATTTTATTTACAATTTTAATTTATAAATAAATTTTTTAGAGTTGTATGAGGTTGTAATTTCTCAACCATCAGATAGTCATTCCAAGACTCAGGGCGATGCCTCCTATGACTAAGGTTTTAATAAGGATTCTTGGATGCAGGAAATAATGCATGGTATGAGGAAATGATGATTGATTAGTAACAGATCATTATTGGCACCTTCTAATACTTATGATATTATTATATTGACATTATCCAGCTGAAAGGGAGCTTGTGTAGATTTTTTATACACTATAGAGTCTGAGGAGGGGTTGTGATCTTAGGATGAGAATATATAGAATATTTGGGGATTGAAAGAAGTGTATCCTCAATAGAAAGGATCATTTTCCAATTATTTTATTGATCAAATGAAAAAAAAAATTAATGTAAAATTCATTACTATTTTATAAATGGTTTATAGGAAACTTATATGTTCCCATTTGGATTATTCAATACACCCTTTATATTTAAAACATACATGTTAAGAATTTTAATAGTTTTATCGAAGACTTAAAAAATTTAAGGATGAATTCCCAATTTTTGGTGTTTTTTTGATCACTACATAGTAAATCTGAAAATCTATTTGAAAGAATTCATTTAGAAGAACATGTTTTGTAAAGTTACATTTTATGATTTAACGATTTATAGTTTTGGGGTATGTAATTTAAAAACATTGGGTTGTGGTTGATAAATCTAGAATTGAATTTATTAATTAATTACCTTTATAAACTTATTTGAATCATGTTAGATCATTTCTAGGACATGCATGATTTAATAAAATATATTTCATAGATTTTATTAAGATTGATCTAATACAATATGTATTAATTTTGAATGATACTATAGTTAGTTTTGATGATGAATGAAGGATGTATTTTGATGAATTAAATTAAAATCTAATCACATATATAATCATACAATCTCTTAGTTGGGATCACCCATTAAAGATACTTTATGATGCTTCAAATCGTGCTATTGGAGAGGCGTTGTTTTCAAAAATTGAAGGGAATAATTATTTCCCGGAACATGTCTTAAGGATAATATTTTTTTCAAAAAACCATTACAAAACCTATGAAAAATAATTTTTAGCATATTTGCCCTTGGATAAATTTATATCATATTAACTTGGTATTAAGTTTATTATTTCCTCTGATCATACGACCCATATATATCTAAGAAAGATGTAATAAGATAAGATAACTATGCTTATATTGATACTTCTTCCCCCAAGACACATATTTAGAGATTAAATACAGGAATAACTAAGAATGAAGTGGAAGATCACTTGAGAAGGCTGCCCAACATAGTTGAGGTGGAAATACCATACCTAAATCCATTATGTGGATTCAAAAAAGGATAAAAATTTGATTTCATTGAAGGATATGCACCAGAAAATGTAATATAGATAAACTTCTATTGACTTTTCAAGTCTCATCTCACCTATTACCCCTAAAAAATTCTCTGAATCAAATACCAATCAAGGATTCCTATTAGAGATGGTCCATATATATAGAAAATATAAAATTATTAAATGATTATAGGGTGTTTTTTTGAGTGTCAGGTACTGTATATAATAGAATATTTTCATTATTTATCTTAAGGAGACAACTTTAGACCTCAAGGAACGTCAATGAATGTTTTATAATATGATTTATATTGGAATAAATTGTTTTGAGATACTAATGAATTTTTTAAGAGATTTGAGAAATGTTATTTCATTGATAATATATCAAAAAAAAGAGATACATCAAAAACCAATAAATTTTTAGTAAATCAATAAATTTTGTGTTGTATACTTTATGGGAATGATTCCCATGTTATTTGGAAATTCGTACATTTTGTTACTAGGAGAACATGTTTCAACGTGGATGGAATCTAAATCTACTAAAATTAATAATGCTAATATTTTTTTATTAATTGTACATGTATTTTCTTTAATGATTTGGATTCCCAATTGAAATTTTTAGTGACCAAGTCACTCACTGCTACAATAAGAAGATGGAAGTTTGATGAAAAATTGTGAACAACATCACATGACAAAAACAACCTACCAATCAAAAACCAATGGATAATATGGGGTTTAAAACTGAATATTTAAAGGGGTCGTAGAAATTATATCTCCGAATCATGAAGGATTGGAGAAAAAGGTATGAAAATGATTTATGGGATTATTCAACATCTTAAAACACTCCAAATGGAATAAGTCCATAATATCTAATATATTGTATTCATTATCACTTACCTATAAAGATAGAGAAAAAATCATACTAGACATTCAATGAAGTCAATCTAGATTTGGTAATATTTCAAAAATAGTGGTGATCAAAAATTTACGAACAACAAGAGATTTGAAAAAGAGAATTTTAAAATCACTAATTTACTGGGAAGAATATGAGTGGACTATGAAAAGTTAATTCAATATAAATACTTCCATTTATGGGAAAAAGTGTTATTTTAGAACTCTTGGATGAACCTAATTCTGGGTAAAATCAATTCTCTATGGGAAAGACTAATTACTGTCACTAATATATACCAACTTGGTTATATTTGTATCATTAAAGAAGGAGAAAATAAACCATCAAATATTAGTGGATATAGATTAAAGGTGTATTATGGGAATCTAGCATTATCACTAGTGTAGTTGATCTTGCTCCTCCACACTGTCAAACAACAAAACCATCAGGTTGTACCTTTCAATGACACTTTATTGATTATTGTGCTTATATTAAATTTGCTTCAAAATACTATAATTCTTTTCATGCAGTAACAAAATTTCTATATTCATGTACGGGGGAGGGAAAAAATTATAGTTTTAGTAATTTCAAATTTACATTTTTATTTTTTATTTTTTGTGATTTATTTTGTTTTTTGTGTGTGTTTTAAAACCTACAAATCAAAATTTGAATACCCTTTTATATTATGAACCTATTCTAATTCTGTAAAAATAATTTAACCCATTAAATTAAAATGGAATAATGTATAATTAAACATTAATTTAATAATTGTATGTTTCATAAATTAATAAAAATAAAATATTTTTTGAATTTCATTCCATGTCATACATCCCTACATTAAAATCACATACCCTAGAGGCTTCTAAACCAATTTTTCTAACTTATTCACATTTCCAAAATTTCCTAAGAGAACCGAGCCACGTTTGAATGACTATAATATAATAAAAAATCTAGAAAAAAACATGTCTCACTGATGAACTTATTTTGTAAATGATTGTTGCACTATTTTGAATAAAAAAACATTTTTAGAACAAAAAACTATTTTTTCCTACCATGAAATTTACCCTTTTTCCATTAGAATTCATAAATGAAATTTTTAGGTATCCATATTAAAATAAAAAAACTAAAATAACATATCAATAAGAGTTGATTCATTATCAATATTAAACGGGAGTTGTGTGGGGAGTTAGATAATCTAAATTGATGCAATATAAGCACTATAATATAAATTTGTGAGAGGATCTAGAGGAAATTCGTGTAAAGTATTTAGAACTATTTTGAGAAAGGATAAAAATTCATCATGTTGAAGAAAATTTAAGGAGAATGTATTCTAAACCATTGAAATAATGTTCACACTTTTTCTTGAAAATAAAAAATTCAGGACTCCCATCAAAATTAATATATAATAGGAACTAAAAGAAATAAGAAAATCAGTTATAGGGAATAAAGATAAGAGATGTTTATTATAACTAAATTGATATATTTTTTAGTTATCCTTAAAATGTAATAGGTTCTGGAGATAAATAATTAGAAGGGATAGACAGATAGGATTCCATGCAAGGGTGAAAACCATTAACCATTCATTTTAGACCATATTATTTCGAAACTACCTTATTCTATTTAAAAATATTTTATAATATAATCCTATAAACCCTTAGCCATAGAAATACCCAGATTCATCCTCTCGATAAGTATAAGTACATGAATTTCACGGTAGGGATTAAGAAACTCAACAATACTATGGGGACCTCTATATGAGAGTGGTTTGAGAAAATATTTCCATAAATTCAATATTTGAGTGATGAGTAAAATAATTTTATGATGGTAGGTATAAATGTGTACAAGATGACATAAAAAGCATAAATGAATTAAATATACGTTAAGTAGTTAGCTCTAGTAAGAAAATTTAATAGTCATGAAGTGTTTGGGTGACATGGCTATTGAAAAGAGAACTCACATTTTTTACTATATTAAATTTTTCTTTAGTAAATTTTTTGATGTTCACTTGTCGAGAAGTATAAGGTTTTTTATGGCTGAATTTATAGAGGTAATACATTATTTATATTTTATCAATATTTTATTCATTTTATCCCCTTAAATTTATTAATTCATTTTTTATTAGGATGTTTTTAGATGAATGTGCTATTACATATGATTTTTTAAATTTTTATTTAAATGGAGAAAATTATGTTTTTAATTGATTTATTAAAATTTTAAAATAAAAAAATGGATTGAAATTTATAATAATGACTCAAAATTTTTCTAATTAAATTCCAATATTGAATGGATAAATTTCATATTATGTAATTTAGTTATAGAAAACATATGAAAAAAATTATATTTGGTGTTTCTTCTCCCTTGGCGGTGCCTCCTCCTGTACCGTCGGCTCGCAAGAATCAAGCTGATGATGGGGTGCCTCCAAAGGCTTCCTTCAGGGACGTCCTGCGGGGTATTGCCTCGTCATCCGGTGCTAGAAAAACTTTTTCATCGGAGGCTGGGGTCTTACCCAGCATTCCTCCAATCGCTTTGGATCTTAGAGCTCCTAGGCAGGTGGAAGGGGTTCCAGTGTTGGATCTTTCTGCTCTAGAGCTTCAAGAGGGGTCTTCCTTCCACGATCTCACCCCGGTGGACCGTTTTGGCCGTAATAAGCCGTCTTTGGGATACTTCCAGATATTTGTGGATTCTTGGGGACGTTCTCATCGGGCGGCAGTCTCTGATTTCTCTAGGGTGGCCTTCTGTGTTCATTTTTCCTCAAGAGAGGATTTCATGTTGGCTTGGTCGTGCAAGGCTCGAAGGTATGGAGCCTGGCGTTTCTGCCTCTCGAGGTGGTCGTGGGATTGTCATTTTGGCCAGGATTCTTCCTCGGATGCGGTTTGGATTTCTTTCCCGGGTCTTCCTCTCCCCTTTCACAATCCAATGATCCTGAAAGCGGTGGGAGACTCTCTTGGTTTGTTCCTTTGTGTGGATGATGACACCAGGTGTCGTCAGGCGGTGGACAACCCTAGCATTTGTGTGGAGATGGATCTCGCTGTGGAGAGACCCTCGAGGGTCATGCTTGAGTCGAGCGATGGTTTCAGATGGCGGCAGAGGATTTTCTTCCATCAGCTTCCTAGGTTCTGTGTTTTTTGTGGTTTACATGGCCATTTGGAAACCTCCTGTAGGAGCCGACGAGAGGTCACTGGACCATCTCACCAAGGTTTGCACGATGTTTCCGGTCATGACCCTCCTGCTTCAATGGCGTAGGAGCTGAGGTTGAGGTTGTTTCCATTGGGATTTCAAATTTGAATTTTGTGGACAGTAATGGCGCGTCGGAGGAAAATGGTGGGGGGACCGCTTCTGACATATCTGATCTCTTGTCGGCTCCTTCCGTGGATCCCTCCGATTTGATCCTTTGGTCGCCAGGTCCGGTCGGCCAGGCATCGCCAATCATGGGTCACAGCATGGAGATCATGTCAGAGGTCTGTGTTACCCTTTTGGGTCACCCGATAAAATCGTTATCTCCTCCTCCATCTCCGGTCTGCGTTTCGGCCCATCTCTCACCCGCTTTACTCCAGAATTCGATGGTGAGTATGCATGCTCATTCCACGGAGGAGCTGGTAGAGAATGATTTCCATTCGAATGGGTCAGAGAAGGAGTTGGTCTCTAGTTCCCTGCTTCGTCATTTGCTGGTTTCCTGAGTGCATGATGATCCAGGGGCGGAATCTCTGAGTTTTTTTCCGGGTAAGAAGAAGTCTCTCTTGGAAGACTTCAATGGTGCCTTTAAGAAGGTGGTTCTTTCTCCTAGATTGGATTTCCATAACGCTGGAACTTCTGGACTGATCACCCGCTCTAAAACTAAGGAGGAGGGTCTGTTTTCTCCTTCTTCACTTTCTCTCTCTTCACGCTACAAAACCTGAAAGGGTGCGGTGTAATGTTGTCTACCATCACTTGGAATGCACGCGGCTTATAGGACAAAGCTAAGTTTGACTTTTTTTCATCTGAGGACAGGAAATCTAAGTTGGCGGTTACAGTTATTATGGAACCGAAGCAGGTTTCTAACTGGTCCAATTGGCTGGCTAGGAAAATGGTGTTCTCCAATGTTTTGCATGGGGACTCTATTAATTATCAGATTAGGATATGTTGGAAGAATTCTGTTTCGGTTGAGGTGGTGGACATCTCGCCTCAATGTATCACCACAAAGATCTCGTCTCTTGGGTCTGAGGTGTTGTTTTCCATCATCTATACGAGTACGGATGCTAACAAGAGGCTGGAGTTGTGGATCCATCTAGAGAATATGCGAACATGGCTCTTACCTTGGTTTGTCGGAGGAGAATTCAATGCTATTGCCGATATTTCTGAAAAAATAGGTGGCTCAATCTCCAACCATGGCTATATGTTAGACTTTCAGGAATTTATGATGAATGGTGGGTTGTTGGATATGGGTTTCTCAGGTTCTAAATATACTTGGTGCAATAATCGTAAGGGTTCGAGCCGAATATGGAGCCGTCTAGATCGTTGTCTCACCAACGCTCATGGTTTAGATCTTTTCTCGAAATCGTCAGTCACCCATCTCACTTGCGTGCTTTCGGACCATGCACCTATTCTTATTGAGATCAGATAGGAGGTGGTTATTGGCTCCTTCTTTCATTATTCTTCTGCATGGCATCGTGATGCTTCCTTTATGGAGCTTGTAAAGAACTCCTGGTTTATGAAGGACGATGTGAGATCCTGGGGTGGTCTGGTCAATCATCTCAAACGCCTCAAGCAGGACATTAGAATCTGGCTATGTTCTCAACAGGATGTCTCGAATGTGGTGATATCCATTCAAGGTGAAGTGGATAGACTAGAGGAGTCTCTCCATAATGTTTGGGATGATGATACCTTTGTTTTACTTTGTGACAAGAAGATTGTTCTGACTGAGAAACTTCTTGAAATTGAAAGAATCTACAAGCAGAGGTCTCGGGTTAGATGGTCTAAGGAAGGTGATCGCAATAATGCCTTCTTTCATGCATGCATTAAAGAGAGGCGGAGCACAAGGATTAATTTGAAACATGATGATGGGTCCTTCACGTCTGATGTGGATATCACTGGGAAGATGGGTTTGGATCATTTTGAGGGCCTTATTGCAGGTCATACCATTTCTAGATTCGAGAGGGACACTATGGAGAATAATGTTTTCCTAGGCTATCTTCATCTTCTGGTGATGGATTCCGACAACATCTTTCTTTCCACTATTCCAATGGAAGAGGAGGTTAGAGATGTAGTGTTGAGTATGGCCTAAGGCAGCGCCCCTGGCCCTGATGGTTTTCGGCTTCCTTCTATACCATGGCATGGGAGGTCATTGGACCTCAGGTGGTGGAGGCATTTCATGACTTCTTTCGTGGTGGTTCTCTAATCAGGGGTATGTGTGCTTTCAGATTGGTTCTTATTCCAAAGGTAAAAAATCCCAATCTTATTAATCAGTATCACCCTATTTCTCTCTGCAACGTCTCTTATAAAATTCTGGCCACTATCATTACAAAGAGGCTTAACAATATTCTTCCATGGTTGGTTTTAGAAGAGCAGCATTGCTTCATTCAGGGTAGAAGCATCCATGCGGTGGTAGGCATTGCAAGTGAGCTTGTGCATGACCTAAACAGAAAAACAGTGGGTTCAAATATTATCTTTCAAGTTGACATGCATAAAGCCTATGACATGGTTGAATGGAGTTTCATCATTCATGTCATGAGAGGTTTTGGAATCCAGAAAAATTTCTGTGACATTTGTTTCAGGTGTTATTCATCACCTTTCTTTTCTGTTGCTCTTATGGGGAAGTGCCTTGGTTTCTTCAAGTCTGTTTGGGGCGTTCATCAGGGGGATCCATTTTCCCCTTTTCTCTTTGTTCTTCTCAAGATGCTCTTTCCAGGAACTTAAAGCGTAGCTTGACGGAAGGCAGGTTGAAACCTTTCCGTGGAAGGCAGATCTTAGTAAACATCTCCCACCTACTGTTTGTTGATGATATATTGATTTCTACAAATGGGAGGTTCTCTTCTTTGAATTGTCTCATGAGGACATTCTATAGCTACTGTCATCTTGGCGGGCAAAGCATTAATTCTTCCAAGAGTCAAGTATTCATTTCTGATAAATTTTCTAGCCAAAGGTGCAGGGATATCTATGGGATCCTTGGTTGCTGCCAGAATCATCTTCTAATTTCCTACTTAAGAGTGCCAATTTCCTGTGGCCTCATCAAAAAACATCATTTTAATGGGATTTTGGATCGTAGTCTGGGAAGAATATTCAATTGGAAGATCAAGTTGTTATCATTTGGGGGGAGAATTATGTTGATAAACACCATTCTCACCTCCATTCCCATGCATGTTTTCAATGTTATCAACCCTTCGAAAGGATCAATTGAAAACATGGAAAAAATTATCAATGCATTTCTCTATTATGCAAAGCAGGAAGGGCGGTGCCACTGGACCTCTTGGAGGAGGTTGGCTCGACCAGTGGATGAAGGAGGGCTAGGGATTCATGATATTTAGGATTCCATTCTGGGTTTACAAGCTCGGCTCGCTTGGGAAGTCATTTCGGGGGAGATGTTGTGGGAAATTTTTTTCCAAGCACGCTATGGTAGAAATGTAGTCTCTGGTATTCACGGATACACGGGGTTGGCTCGGTGCATATTCTCTCATATTGAATCACTCTCCAACCATACGACATGGATCATCGGTAGTGGGGAAATTAATTTATGGGATTCAAACTGGTCTGGGGAAGCTCTTGCATACGTAGGCTATCTTTCTCCGAGTTTAACCTTCAACGAAGCTACTGAGTTTTACGACTTGGTTCCTGTGGTGTTGAACCCTCATCAGATGAACATTTTCGAGAACATTGTCATGAATGATGAACCTGATATTTTCTATTTCACGCTGTTTGGTTCAGGCAAGTATACTTCTCACGACTATAGGAATTCTCTTCCGGGGGAATCCACTTCGGATGTATGGGCACCGACTGCCTGGTGCAATATGATCCCTTTGAGGATGAACTTCTTAATTTGGAGGATCAGAAACAAAGCTATTCCAATGGAGGAGAATATCCAAATAAGGGGTATCTCCTTGGCCTCTCGATGTTACTGCTGTGATAACCCAAAGGCCGAATCGACTATTCATTTATTTTTCCAAGTTCAATGTGCTTCGTACCTTTGGTCCATGTTTTCTCATCCTTTATGTACCAATAATGATCTTTGATCGACTCGGGATTTCTTGAATTCATGGTTTATCGGCACCGATAACAGGAACATGGATCGGAATGTTAGAACCATCATCCTTGTGGCTATATGCTGGATTATTTGGGAGGCTCGAATCCAGGTCTAGCTGGGCACAAAATGATCCCTGTTGTTTCTCCAGGTGCGGCTTAGGTATCTCATCGTTGAACTCGCTTTTACTTGTCAATGATGGAACCATGTTGGCTTTGCTGAACAATCTTCTCAATCGTCCTTGCTTGATGAAAAGGGGAAGCAGTTGTTGGGTAAGATGGAAACCTCCAAACAGCGGTTTGAAATTTAATATTGATGGTTCTTATATGGATGGGGTTATGAGGGGCGGTGGTGTGCTTTGGGATTTCTGGGGCTCTGTCCATATTTCCTTCAGCGCTTACTATGGTCCAGGGAGCTCCCTGGGTGCGGAGGTTCGGGCCCTCGACTCGGGTTTGATGGTTTGTAGGAGAAGAGGTTTGGAGGTGGCCGAGATTGAATCTGATTCCGAGGTCCTTGTGAAGGCCTTAAAGGGACGTCAGGGGGTTCTGTGGGAGATGATTTATCTTATACGAAGATGCAGGATGGGCACACATCAGGGAAGGATGATCCACCATAGTAGGAGGGAAACTAATTTTGCGGCTGATTCTCTTGCTCGGTTGGGTAGGCAGGGTGAGTCTCAGAGGATCTTTGATAGTCTCCATTCTCTTCTTATGGAGTGTGCTAGTATTGTGCAAGGGGATGCTATTGGACATCACCACTTCTGTCCTCCTTGATGGATTGTATTTGTTTTATGCTCCCTTATTTTGAAATAAAAAATATATGTCCTGATCATCATCATAGAAAACATATGAATTAATTTTTTTTATTTATGATCGTTGTAGCTAGTTATATTTGAAAAATAATTAAGAATCATAACCATTGATAATATAACTATTGTAAGGTGGATTTTATTGTTATTTTATATTATGTTTTATGATTATGTATAATTTAAATAGATTAAATATGTGAGGACCTCAACCTGTAGGATTATCCTCTATGATGCTCATATATAAGAGCTTTCAGGGAGATTGAATCTTTTATCTTCATCCATGACCAATCAAAATCCGAGATCTAAAAATAAAATAAGATAAATAAAATTTATGGTACTAGTTCATGATTATCAAGATCATGACCCAAACCATGTTCACCGAACCATCCTAATAAATAACCACCATCACACACCTTACACATTGGACGCATGCTGGTTAATAAGGGGTTATGTATCATGACCCTAAGAGTATGATTTTTTATATTTTATTTAAAATAATTTTAATATATTTATCCATTTTTATTATTAATATATATTTAAAATTAATTTGATAAAAATTATATTATCATATGAAGAAACAAAAAATGTATCTTTGGGAAATATATAGTTTTGTATAAGACAATATTTTTGATAAATTCAACCATTTAATTTTTATCTTCATTAAATATTATTATAAAATAATATATATTTTATTATGTGTGATAATATAATTTAATTAGGTCAACATTTAATTTTTATAGGGGTAAAAAAGTGGATAGTGTCATAAGAACTAGTTTTTTCCAGTAAAAAAGATTTTTAAATGAGTGAATTATAATATTTAGAAAAATATTTTGATAAAAAAAATATCATACAAGAAATCATCAGTTCAAAATTATTCATTGGTTAATATTTCATAATTTTCTGAGAGAGTAAAATTTTGAAGAAAAACCTAAATACAGTATAAATATAAAGTATGTATTATGACATCATAATAAACCAAATGTGATTTAATTACAAAAAAAATTATATTTACCTTTTAATATAATTTATTTTAGAAGTTACTTTAGTAATTTTATATTTATTTAATGAATCATTTAGAACCTATATTTTATTTTAATGTTTTAAAATCAAATTTTTATGAACATGACTCACTTCCACATCACCAATGATATTATTTTAATGTGTTCGATTCGTAAAACATATAAAATATTTAAAAACACTCCTCTTTGGTAGAATCCATGGGAAAACAATGTGACTGTGGGTTTTATAATTTTATCATATCGAGTCCAAAACCTAATTTTGGAAATTAATAAATAATTCCCCACTTTTTCTATAAATACCCAACCAACCTCCCACTCATCATCACTAAAAACCCATTGAGCCTAAATTTAATCTCACTATCCCTCTCTATATCCCTCACAATTGGTTTGTAATGTACTATTAACCTCTTTCCAGACATTTTCATTTAGACCTTCAAGGTTAGGGATTCCCACTTCTTCTCTATTCATGCACATTTTTTGTAATGAATTTTAATTTTAAAATTTCCATGATGGAATATGTTTTTACACAACCTTTTATTTTAATTAAGATGTATGAGTAATGATATACCACATTTAACTATCATTATTCTTTATGTTTTATGATCTATATGTTACACAGACGCATGGAAATGTTATGAATGTGGTGGGTGATCCAAAAATTATATAGAGCTGTAATGAATTGGGTATTGTTTTTATCTCATGAGAAACCATGTATGGTGCATGAGATACTATCTTAAGTACATTTTTCATGATTTATTAGTGTTTATCCTTTACTTATTTTTATGATGTCATATTTTATATTTTTTCCAAATAAATATATTTCCTTGATGTTATCAACTAATAGCATGGTTCAATATTCATGTTTAAAATTCTTACCCATTTATATTACATTGATATGCCGCTTGACTCACATTCATTACTATAATCATGTTATTAATTGATTATTCTCTTATTGGGATTTATACCTCTCCCTTTTCTTATATACATACTCAAGTTATCCTATTCAATATTGATATAACAATGGATTTTAAGGGCATGATGTAGAGAATTAAATAATATCTTTATACCAAAGTTTCAATTTACTATTCTGTATATCTATTTTTCTAAAGAAACTATGCCTCAAAATCATATGGAAATATATTATTTATGTATTTATGTAATAAATTGTTAAGTAAAGTTTATAAAATACCTCATTATCATATATATATATATATATATATATATATATATATAATTTTATAGTTAAAAAAGTTGGTTGTAACTTGGACGTTAAATATGTTAGCTGCAACAATGGATAAACCCAGCTAAGTCTATAAATAAGAATCTAACCGCAACACTAAAGTAATTTATCTATGTTATGGTGTGTATATGTTCTTTTACCAAGATTATACTCAATGTAATTCCCATTTACTTATCCACTGGGGAATATTTTAACAATTTCTTATGAATCATAAGATTCATTATTGACTTCATATTAAGGATTTGGATAAATTTGGAAGACCATATGTGTCATCAAGAAACCACTTAGATTTGTAAGAGTGATTCTAAATATTGACTCTATAAATTAAAAATGGATAGATTTTTGAATATTCATTATATATTTTAATTAGTATACTATTTTTTGAAAGAGAAATTATATAATATTTGGATTTATCTGAGTTTTCGAGTGTAATTTTAAAAAAGTGGGATGTATATAAGATTCATCTCCCTGATTGTAAGGACTATTATAATATTTTTTAAAGGTAAATCACTTAAGAAGATCCAGATATGAGCTTCGAACATTGGAGAAAGTATTTGAAAAAAATTATAAGAAATATAATTGATATAGATTATCTTGATGTCATGGGAATCACACATATACATTAACCAGGAAAAAATCAACAATTTGAAAAGAATAAATCCTAGAAGCATCATTATTTATTACAAAAGTGGAGAAAAAAAATTCAAAATTGTGCATTTTTTGGGAAACCAAAAATATCATTGAAGATATTATACTTTAGAGGGGAAGAATCCTATGAGTTTTGGACAGCTATAAGTGAAGGGGGAGAGGAAGAATATATAAGATATAAGGAAGGTCATGGTTGAAGAGAGTTCTATGTGGGATGCCACTACTGTTTGAGTTTTCTGTGTTTTATGATATTTCTCTATTATTGTTGTAATTTTATTTTCTTTTATTACCACCATGGTTAACTCTCAAATTGATAGGTATGAACCTCTTGGTAATTAGATTATGTGAAATTAAGCCATTGTACGTTATTGAGTCTGGTACATTAATGAATCAAATAATATCTTAAGAAAATACATTTCTACATTGAGTAGTTGAGTATTAGTTTGAGTGCGATTTTATGCAAGTTTATTATTCAAATTATTGTTTTATTCCTTAGAAGTTGATCATAATTATACCTCCACCTAGTTATGATTTTATAATATAGAATTAGTATATATGAGGGGTATGTATATAGAAATTTATAATACGTGTGTGTTTAAAGTGAATTAGCCCTAAATTTATTAGGAATAACATACGCAATTGGGGTTTTTAAATATATTTTATATTTGGAATACTATTTGGGTGTAATTTTGATTTCTCTTTATATATAATTGAAGGATTTTAAATCAAAAATGAGTTTTATTTATTAATCCTAACAATTTATTTCATCCAACTATGAATAATGAAACAATTATGGATTATTTCATTTATCAATTAATATGAATATTTAGATTTAAAAACAAGGATATCATTACTATTCATAACTAAACCATGATCCTATAAAAACTCATATATTTTGATTAAATATTATATCTTTAAAATGATTTATATTCCTTTTAAATTTATTTCAACATGATAAAACTGCTCTAACTAATTCTATAAAATTAATTTTTACACACCTCTCTGGATATATCACATTATTTCCACTATAATATATATATATATATATATATAATAAACTAGGTTTCTGACTATATGTTTCACATATACGATAGTTGTTTCACTACCCAAATAGAATAATCCATTCATTATATTCTTCATATACCAAACAAAAAATAAATGACGATATATTCCTAATTTTTATAAGCATATGTAAATGGTGTAGTAAATTCCATTAAATCAAATATAAAATAATGTTTACACCTATTCATAATATATAAATTTGTATCTTAGATTTATTTTTGGAAACACCATAACAAAAATATCTTATCTCTCCTCCATATAAAACGTTTCTAATATATATATATATATACACACACACACACTAACACTAACCTTATTCTTCTTTAACTATTTGAATCTATGTTTTCTAAAATAAACCATTCACTACCATATTTCTAATCAATAATGTATATTATTAATAAAAATAGAATGTTATAAAGTATTAACCAAAGGTTCATTACATTAATTTCGAATATAAATGAAAAATATATATTTAAAAAACATGTAATTTATATATAAATAATTCCCAACTAAAGAGATAATTTTTCCATCTATTTAATGAATTTAAAACATCATAAAATTATAATTCAAATATAGAAATTATATTTTCATAACGTAATGATTTCATTGATCCATAAGTTAAAAATTTATCCCCTTCTATAAGAATATGAACAAATAAATCTTAAGATGAATCCCAATATATCACATAACCATCATTAGGTTCAAGTAATATTTACTCAATACTTGAGATAAATCTTCCACTAAATTCAACGAATTATTTTTAAAATTTTACTATAATTCGAAAATTAATCCTTTGATGTAAAATCTATTAAAAAAGAGGAAAATTTCAAAACTAATTGAATAAAAATGTTAATGATATCAATTTAACCAAATAAATCATTAAATTCAAAAAAATACTATTTTCCAAGAAAACATGTCATTAAATTTTTCATGATCAAAATAAATAATCATATATCAAGTAACATTACCCAAAAAAATAAATTATTTTATTTATAATTTAAATTTATATAATATAACATTTAATGTATGTTTATATAATTTATATTATAGAAACCGAAAATATCATTCATAACTCGCCTTTAATAGTTAAATAATTAGTATAAAATATTCTAATAAATTAACACATATATCAAGATAACACTAGAATATTATATTCATCAAAATCATGAATATATTAACAAAATTATTCAATACAAATTATATTAAAAAAAATAAAGTCCATACTAACTATAAAGACGTTTTCTTTGGAATATTCGTCACTTTTATGATCAAAATATGATATCTTGATCTTCTATCAAACATAGATAACTAAATATTTATCTTGAATTATTAAAATATATCAATAATATGAGGTAAAAACACTAATTATTTAATTTATTGGATTCCAATTTCATTAGTCAATGAAAATGAATAAGCTACCTCCATTTTTTGGAAACCAATTGGTAGTTTCATTGGGTAACACTCTATTTAGTTAATTCCTCACTCTACATATCATCAATGTTTATCATTAATTAATATAATTTCATTAGTTCCATGTGATATAAAGTTAAAAAAATATAATTCTTATAAAGTATGTATATTTAGAGGACTCAAATTCTCTTTTGAAGGGAATTTTAGAAAAATTATTCAAGGAACCCTTCCACATAAATATCCACCATAAATGAAATAATAGGATGAAATTTTATATTTTTCTACTTTAATGACCAACATAGCCTATTGAAAAGTTAAATAGATAAGGTCAAAAATAATAGGGAATGTCTATATTATATCAATATCTGAACAATGTTAGAAAGTGTGAGAACCTATATGTTATAAAATAATATGAAATACTTTCCTCGGGCCTTGAATATGGGACTTTAATTTTACCAAAAAATATACTATAATAATAAGTTAATTGGCAGCTATCTCAAGAAAATAAATTCACTCTATATCAAAAATACTATTAAAATACTAGAACTGGATAAGAAATTAAATCCCTTATCAATTATCTCTACCAAGGGTGTATTTATAATCATGGAATAAGGCACTAATTTTATATAAAATCCTATTATATATATTATTCATATTTATATTAATTATTTTGAAGGAAATATGTTCATGATGTTTATTGAAATTTTATTAAGGTGACGATTTAAGAAGAAGTTACAAATGCTTGAATAAGGTTTTCTCTAAGTTATATCTTTTTTTATTCATAGTAACTCACTTTACATTATTGAAAACATAAATAAGATGAAAATTTTAATTTTAAAAAGTGATATTATATAGCCTAATGACTAGATGATATCAGATGGAGTCATTAAAACTGAATTAAATAGACAGAGTGTGGAGTAAAAGGTTTATCAAAATATTCTTACAACTTCCATTAGATATAATGTTTGATGAAGTACAATTATAATATTATTTAATAATCCTAAAATATTCATAAATCATGATTAATGAATGTACTTATGCTCTAATATCATATAAAATTTATAGATTGAATTTTTATATGAAATGTTCATGATATTAATCTTTGGAAAGTACATTGGATTTATTTTTTTGCAAAAAAGGTGTGGTTATCCAAAGTTCAATACATAAAGTAATGAAGTTGGAAAAAAATTCACGGTTTATAAAAATTTGATTTACTATAGAATAATGCATTATCAATTATACATTCTTTAATTCTACATATCAAAGGATATTTGATGATAGAATCAAATAGATTACTCCTGGAATTATCATTAGATATAGTCAATTAGAAAAATGTTTTCCATCCAACATAGTGAAAAAAATTGGCCAAATTTCACTGGTAAGAGAAAATTTTGTGAAGTACATTGAATAATATTTTATATTTTAATACCATAGGAAGAATTATTTCATGTGTATGAATTCTAGTAGATATACTTTAACATTTATGGGAAGTGGTGATTTTTCAGAATGGTCTGTCATATGATCCTAAGTCATTAATCACAATCCCTTCTTTGAATTCATCATAAAATGTTTATTAATGTTTTTTTAGAATAGGGGTTTCCTATAAAAGTAAATAGGTGAATTCTTATGATGAAATTCATTAGATATAATAAGTTTCCATTGAATTATTTTTTTTATTTTTTCCTTTGATCAAGGTGAAGGAACACCAGATGAAACACCCCTGAATAAAGGGTTCCTAAGATGATATATAATAAAAGAGGTTAAAAGATCATTATAATGTTTTGATAAAGTAATTAATGTTATTATATTTAGTTGGATGTATAAACCCCTTATAATCATGAAGGAAAAATAAGGATTCATTCTAATATATGAGGAAGGTTTGAATTAGTTCATTGATTCCTTGTCAAAACAAATGTTCTTATATTTTAAGAAGCTTTACTATTTTCAAATAGTGAGAGATAAAGTGGGGTGTTCAATGTTTGGGTAGGATATTTGAATTTTAGTGACACACCCCCACCAATATGTTGTGGAGGAATGATTCTTATATAAAGTAGTGAGTATGAACTGAGTATGAGTATGTACAATTTTTATATCTTGTTTAAGTTCTAAAAAATTGAAGAGATTATCAGAGGAACAATGTGGAGAGGCTTCAATATGAATGATAATAGATACAATTTCATATATGTTGGTATCAGATGCATGATTTTAAGGGATTACCTGAAGAACATGGCACCATACCTAGTTTCATTATACTGAGTCTACTAGAGAAACAAGGTATCATATAGATAGTTTTATCAAAAAGTCTAGGAATGATTTCTTTCTCTTTGATGTGAAATAAAGTTAAGAGGAAAACTAATTACATGAAATAAAAGAAAGTTTAAATTAATATAAAGTAACACAATGATACTGTTGAAGCCTGTTGGTGAAGGTTTCTATTAATTTCACAAAACATTGATATATCATTATTTACTATGAGTAAGACATATACTGTCAATTGACCATAGTGATATGAATGTGAGAAGATATTCCCTTCTTACTGTAACCACCCAAATGATTATGTTTTAGGGGTTTTTGGTCATATATTAATTCTAAACCATGGGATGTACTATATACTCATATTGAGTTTCAATCTGTATAAATACCTATTTTCATGTGGTTGCGCTTGTTTGTTATTTTTCAGTAGGTCCATTTATCAATAATTAGAGGTGAATATTTTCTCTTAAAAATAAATTATAAAAAGATACGATCATTGATTCACACCCTCCACCTCTCAGTTATCACATAGATCCCAATTTTTCCTTTCAATTGGTATCAAAGTGAAGGTCTACTTTGTTGAATTTTTTTTGGAGTGTGGAGGAAAGGAAGGAAACCATGGTTGTTCGTAACTCTATGAATAATAATACTATTCAGGTCTTCAATTAAAATATCTATTATATTAGGTTGGACATAATGTTTCATTAGGTTATATCCATTTTTCATGAAGTTATTGAACCTCCTTCAGATGGTTTTCCTCATCCTACCGAGGGTTCTAACTTAACAACTATTGATAATAAGAATTTAAAGAATGATTGGCATGATGAAAATTCCATACATTCCTTACTCTATAAAATTTATTTTCTATTAGTGAATATATTTTAATAAATAAATTCATCAATGAAAAACTATAGAACATTTATGAATTAAATCCAAAATTGAAAAATGAAAACATAAAAATATGGTGTTTATTATAAGGAGATGTTAAAATGGATGAAGATGAATCTTTGGGTTAATATTTTACAGGAGTTAATGAATTTTTAGCAATGATATTATTTTTTGATGATAAGTTAGAATATTTAGCAATTAATGTAAATATTATATGAATTCTTCTATATAAATTTGATGCCATGGTATTATCACTAGATGTTATAGATCTTTAAACTCTTTTTGTGGATTGTCTTTGTGGAATTTTCATCTCTAAAAAAATAATGTAAAAGGAAATAAAGAACAAATAAATATTTTTTTGATAAATATCCTTCAAATATTCTATGAAAGGAAAATATAAGAACGTTCTTAAGAAATAAATAAATGACTATAAAAAATATTAGGTCTGTAAAAAAATTTCCTACCTTTTTCCATTTTTATAAAAGAATGAAAATATGAACATGTAAGTAAAAAAGAAAAGTTTCAACTGATTTTATTTTGATACAGATACATTGGATATTTCATTTAAATTTCCCATAGTGAAAAGAATACAAATAAATATATAAATAAGATATAAATTCAAGAATATCCCTAAATAATAAGTAAAAAAATCATATACAAATTCAATGGGAATGGTTAAGAAGTTCTCTAAATATAAAAGGAGAAAATATTTATCTAGATGTGACCAAGTTGGTGATAGAGAGGTGGAATTTGAAAATTCCAATGATGATAATACTAAAAAGTATATTATTTCAAAAGGGAATGCTGATCTATTCACCAGTGATGAAAGTAGTATCTTAGAAAAAGAAAAGGAACAAGAGACTCATTTAGTGTAAATGATTTAAATATATTTAAGATAATGTCTCACAAATATTTTTAAACTTGATATGGTGATCAATAATTAGAAGAAAGAAGATCATTTAGAAACTAAAAGTGTAGATTTTATTAACGAAAAATACATGTTTCTTAAATAAATTGATAATATAAATAAGTTATTTTATTAAGACAAAGATCATAGCATCAACATTGATGAAAATATAATGGTCAACGAGAAATAATTTGATCTTGTTCAAAAAAAATTATTGAAGATGAGTGAGGAATAAAAAAATCCAAAACATGGTTATAGATGTTGGTGAAATTATAAAGAAGCTTAAACCATATAATTATAAAAAAAAATCATATTAAGAATTTAATTATAAGGTTTAATATATTTAAGAAGAAAAATAAAGATAAAAATAAGGTGACTGTAACCAAAATAAGTAGAGTTATGAAAATTGATATTTATATCATTTCAATGTCTCAACCAAAATATGTTACTACCATAAATCTTGTTAATATTGAACAGAAATCTAAGAAGATGAATCAGATATTGAGTGGCTACCAAAACATCGTAACACAACAATGTTTTAAGGTTGATGGTAAGAAATGTGAGGGAATGTAGGTACATTGTACCAAACCTCTTTTATGTTATAGTGGGAAATATTATTTGTATGGATACTGTTAGTACTATGGATGCTCTAAGAATACATCAATGTTTTACTAGTTTACTATAAACACTGTAATGAATCCAGGTGAAATTTAAGGGATAGTTTTGGGGAGATTCAACCCACTCAATGAAGAGAACCTCAGAAAGTCAGTTTGAATATTGAAAATGGATACCAACCTCTAGAAATTATTTTTTAATGATATGATCAAAATATAAATATTTTTAAAATGTGGAATACTATGTTACTGACATAAAAATGTTTATATTGAAAACCCTATAATTTATCTAAGAGGAAAGAAAAATTCATGGAAAATTCCTTAGTTATTGAAATTTATCTCAAAGTTACCAACAATGATTGAACATGGATAGTGGATAATTGTTTTTCATTACATATTACAAGAAATTTAATTTTTTTAATAATGTAAAAGATTAAAAATAAGGAATAGTGACATTTTGAAATGATGTATCTATCTGAATCAAAAGTGTTAGATCTTATGTAATTGGAAGAGAAATGTTAGAATCCAAATGATCACACTTTTTGGATGGAATGAATCCTAAATTGATAAATTTTTTCAACTCTAGGATTAAGGAAACAAACTTTTTTAGATCATATGTTTTCATTTCAATAGAGTCAAATATAGAAGATTTGATATGAAATAGAAGTAAACCAAGGGAAAGTTGTTTCAAGTTGTTGATGTGTAATGTTCATGTTATTTGAGCTCGATGAAATAAAGTAAGATATGAAATAAGAGGCTGAGTAATATGTTACAGAGAAATATAAAAATTTTATTAAGATAAAAATTATTTTTGATATTTCAGACATGACAAGAAGTAGATATTGGTGTTGTTCCATATACCAGAAATGAAAGAGTACAGAATTTGTACATAATATTTTTGGGATACATTCAACTCATCCAATAAAGATAATACATTATAATATATGTATGTCCCTGATAAAGTAATAAAAACATAGATAAGTAATTTATTGATGATTTTTCACACATAAAATGTATTAGTTTTCTAAAACATAATTTAGATGTCCTAATTTATTTATACTTTTAGGAGAACTAATGAAAATGAATGTTTTTTTAAAAATATTAAAATATAAAATGGTGTAAAATACCCATATGATATGTTTACAGATAATTATGGAGACATGAAATTTTTAATGAATTAATTTCACCATACAGACCATAGATGAATGGTGTTACTGAAATAAGAAATTCAAGTTTAATGGAGATGGCATAAACTATGTTGATTGAACATGATACTTATATATTATTTTTTTTCAGCCTTTAAATAGAATAATTTCATATTGAAATATTATGTTTCTATAGGAAAATATCTGACATGACTCCTTAAATATGTTTTATAGAGAAACACAATTTTTAAAACACCGTTGGGTGTCTGTAAATACTTGAGTTATTGATGTCAAAAGTAAAAATATTTGGAATATTGGTCAAAGAGTTGTTGATAAAATCTTTCTTGGATTTCATAATAATGGTCGAGGAAACAAATTATACAATAATAAACATTAAAAAAATTAATATATAGATTTGAATGTTCTAGAAAACTCTAATAGAATGTTTTCATAGTTAGCTGCAAATATAAGAGAAAGTGAATATGAAGTTGTTATTATTATATTAAATAACAATGTTTATAATATAGGTGGATATATATAATCTATTCACGAGGAATATTAAAACTCATATATTTTTTGTGATGAAGGAAAGTCTCATTCATCTCTTCATAGGTTGATAAAATAGGTGGAGGTCCAAAACATCATTGGCGATCAAGGGAAATTGTTTTAAACTAGAAGAATATTGGGGTTAGTTTCACATACATCCTTATATTCATTGCTTGATCTAATATATGTTAAACAGTATTTATAGAAATTATAGTTTACTGAATCCATGTACTAAGAACTATACTTGATTAAAAAGAATTTTACATATTAAATTTCACCAAATTGGAAGTTTAAAATGTTATTAATATAATATAGTTGTTCTAGAAAAATTTCAATTAAGATAGAGAGTCTATATTTAAGAAATGAATAATAGTTTTTAAAAGGATTATCATAGGTTTAGTGTATTGATTTTGATGAGGCATTACCATCAATTTTGAGATTTTAAACCATCATAATGTTTCTCTAGATTCTCAAACAATTAGAATAGAAGATATTTCAAATATATTCTATGTATAATTTTCTTAGTTTGGATAAAGAGGAATGAATTTATATAAATAAACCAAGTGGTTTACTACTTCGTAAATATGAAATCGTTGTTTTCAAGTTAATTAAATCCTTTTATGGATTGAAATAAGATCGATGATTTTATAACCATAACATGGATACTTTTTTAATGAAGTTGAAATTTGGAAAAAGAAGTATTGATAAAAACCTCTATAGAAAATAAAATCAATAGATTTCCCTCATTATGATTGTTTATATTAATGATTTCATATTTATAGGTAATCAATAATAAATGTTTTAAAAGTTCTTTTATAATATGAATATGTTATTGGAAATGTTTATGCTAGGAGAAATGGAATGCATTCATGGGTTACAAATCTCCCAAAATAAAAATTAAAATTTACAATATGAAGATAAGTATGATAAGGAAAATATAAAGAAGGTCATCATGTAAGATTCAAATCATATTTCTATGTTAAATTAATTGAGTTGAAAAAATATCTGAAATAAATATATTTTATTCCTCAAGAGATTAAAAAATTTATTAGAATTATATTATGTCTAATAACCACAATGAAAGATATTTTTTATGTTATTAAATTACATTCCATGTATAAAAATTCTCCAAATGAATACATATTATAAATGAAAAAATAATTCTAATATATATAAAATATTAATTTATTTAAGTGTAAAACCTAACAATAAATGAAATATTCGTCCGTTTTTTTAAAAGATACTGATTGGGTAGGTTGTGTTGATGACCAGATATCCATATCTTGTGGATATTTCTTCTTGGGAGATATATGTGTGAGTTAGAAAAAAATGAAAAATTATTCAGTTACCCTAAACTCTTCAGAATATGGTTGGGTTTCTTTCACTTAGGATATAATGAAATTCATTTGTATTAAGACACATGTGGAATATTTCTTATTTTCATTGAATCTTACATGTCTCCTATGTTGCGATAACCAAAGTTCAATAAATATAACTAAGTTCTGAGAGGAAAAGACTCATTATAAGCTCGTTGATAATAAATATCACTTCATCAAAGAACATGTAGAAATTAGTTAATTAAAACTATAGTTATTTCATATAGTGTATATACTTTTTGATATCATTACTAAACCATTTTCAAAGGAAACGTTTTATAATATAAAGTTGATTATGAGTCTATAACCTCACTCTATTAATGGATAAGGTATGTGGAATTCATCCCCTGCCTAGTTTTTTCTTTGGATAAGGTTTTTCAATGGGTTAGACATCATATAACCAATATATATATATATATATATATTTGTATGTACATTACTTTTTATGGATGATTATATACCTAGGGGAGTTTTTAATAGGGGTTATATAAGATTTCAGTGTGTGTGAAATATTTTAACAATTTTTTGATGTGGATGTAGAGAGTTATTATTATAGGTTGATATTATTTTTTATGATGAATATTCTATGTTATATAAAAAGTTCAAAACTTTTTAATAAATCTTTCTTATATCACTACATAAAAACCCTAGTATTCTTGTTCAATTATTATTTTTCTCACACTAAGTTCCCTCAGTATGTCTTAGAATTATTTAATAAGTAATCCATTCCTTCGGTTTCAATGTTTTAGTGATTTATATTCCTTGGTTGAAAAAAATAAAAAATGTTATATTTTTTAATCCAAGAGATTCATGAGGTGTTTTTAATAATTTTTGTGGTGATTATTTATAAACAATTGTTAGGATTGAAGAAGGATTAACCAATCTATTTTAATTTTGAATTCAATATAATTCACATATAATTATTGAAAAAATAAATCAAATATCAATGTTGAGTCAAAAAAGTTATCAGATGGAGTCTAATGGATTGAGGATAATAGATGGAGTCCATTATGATAATGGACATGGATAGAGTATGGCACACAAAGCATATCCAAGTATGATTACAAGATACATCATAATGAATGTATAATAAAATTAAATTAGTAAATACATTAATGATCCAAAAATGTTTCAAATATTGTGATTTATGAAAATTATCATTATCTATGATTTTGCAAAAAGGGGGAGTTTACTATTTGGATATAAAAAGATTATGTTATAAATAAATGGTATGGATGCTGAACTAATGCTATCAGAAAATCAGTGGTTATGAAATTTTTATAAAATAACATAATAAAGTTTCACAAAATAAAGTTAGAGGTTTATTATGATTTGGAGTCATAAAAGTATAAATAGTTATCCTCCAGACATTTTTAAATTCTTCAAATCAATGGATGTTTTAATAAAGTATAAAATAGAGGACTCCATGAACTTTCATTATATGAAGTACACCATATTAACTTTTTTAGGTCCAACATAGACTACCTAAATGACCTAAGGTTATTAGTCAGAGAAAATTGTGTGAATTCCATTTAATGATCTTTTATATGATTATAGGAAAAGAATAATGTTTTCTTTTATATGAATTATATCTGATGGATTTTTATAAATATGTGATGCGTATAAGTGTCAGAATTATCAGATGGAAGTTTCAAAGAGATTAAATAAAATTTAATATATGAATTTATAAAACCAATGTTTTTAATAATGTTTATCAGATCTAGTTTTTGTTGGTAAGTCAAAAAATTAAGGTTTCTAAAAAAATTTGCAGTACATAGGAAGCATCTTAAAAAAAATTATATTTTATTAATATACTTTATATAATGGAATACCGGATGGAGCACCACCGGGTGGAGGGTTCTTAATAACTTGTATTGAATGGAATGTTCAATGATATTTAATTTTTTTTTCGTAAAGTCATTAATATGGAGATATTGAGATGGACATTCAATGCCCCAATAATAATAGGGGAAAAAATCCGGATTCCCACTACGATCTAAGGAATGTTTTGTGGTTTTTGTTGACATAGAGTTCAATGGAAGATTCTGTTATTTTTGGAAACATGAGTATGGTAAAATAATGAAATATTGAGTGAGTTGTTTAATTTTTGATTTTGATAAATTAATTTTAATGTCAAGAACCTCCCTTAAGTTATGGAGGAATGATTCCTATTTAAAGTGGTGAATGTATGTTGAGTATGAGTAAGTGGAATTTTGGTAGATAGGAGATGTTATGCAAGAGTAAATAGGTGATTAGATGAACAGTGTTAAGATACATAGATCTAAAGGATACCTAACATAGTTTCTTATTAGTTTTTATCATATGAATGGTGTGGAAGGATGATTAAACGAATATGGAATCAGATCGAGTTTAATTGGACTGAGGGTACTAGATGAAAAAGGGATAAAATTCATATTTCCATTCATAAGACTAAGAATTTGTTCTTCCTTACACATATGTAAGAAAGTGCACAGTAATAATAAGTACTTATGAAAAAATTATGTGTTAAGAAAGTTCAATCCTAATAATGACAACTTTAAACATGTCGATGAAGGTTCTTAATATTGTTAAAAAAACTTATATATTTATTTTGTATGAGAAGCACATATAATATTAATTGACTATAGTTATATTCATGTTAAAGGATATTACATGTATTCTATAACCATATAAATAATTATTTTCAATTGGTTTGTGTGGTCTTTAATTACATCCAAACCATTCTAGGACTAGATACTCTTATTTAGTAGTGAACTAGGTAAATACATATGTTCCTATGGTTGTTCTTATTTATTATATTCATGTAGGATCATTTCTCATTAATATATGGGTTATATTGTTTCTTGAGAAAGAAATTTTCAAAATATATTACCATTGATTCACCCCAGCCCCCTCTTAATGATCACACAAATAGAAATTGTTCCTCTCAAATTAATGATATTATCTTTTATAAAAAATAAAAAATATTAAACTATATGAAAATAATAAAAACCTCAAATAAAAATAAATCTCACTTAAAACTCTATTTGAATGTTACCTTTTACAATGAAATTTCACTTTTTTACCAGTTATATTCATATCTTATTGAGGGTTGAATTTATAATTATATTGTTTTAGTAAATTAAAACACAAAAGAAAAAAGTACATAATATTTTATAGTTGTTCAAACATGAAATCATGAAATGTATTTTCATGATGTAATTATGTATACTATAGTATAGGTAGAAAAATTAAATACAATAACTTGTTACTGAATCATAGGTCGATGTATTATCATAAATTAATGATATTTTATATTTTGATTTTTCTTAAAGTATTTTGAAAAAATGTTTGTAAAACAAAAACAAAAACATAATGTTGTTATATTCTCATACATAGTATCCAAAAAAGTTTAATATTTTCTAATTCAATGTCTTTGGATAAAACTATTAGTTGAAAATTTTATAAAATTATGTTCAATAAATATCCTTATAAAATTTTACTTTTTTCATCATCTTGTACAATATCTATGTTCGTCCTTAATGAATATAAAAAAACACCCATTATCAAGGTCTTAATTATATATATATATATATTATTTCATAACTAACCAATCGACTCCTTTATAAGGTCCAATGTTAACCCTAAAAACATGATAATAATTTATATGATATTTCAAGTCTTAATACTTGACTATATGTAAATACTTGTAAGTTTACCATCTTATTTTCAAGATAGATCAAATAATTATATTTAAAATAGTATTATTCATGGTAATATATCCCATATTTTTATTATTTCCTCTCATTTGGGTAAAAATTTCTCTTCCCAGATACATTCTTCAATTTTAGAATATTTTTATTAAAGCATGATATAAAATTTATATATTAATTAAATATTAATAATACATTTTTTGCATTATCAAGTACAACTAAATTAGACATATCACCTATCTGATCTATCCTCTCTATATAAAAGTGAACTTTTTTTCATTCTCTTATCAATTAAACATTTTCCACAAAATTTCATCATGATAAATTTCCAACGAATCATTTTTTGATACATTTATAATAAATTATTTCGATTTTTTAGTCAATGATTTCATTTATAAAACCATCTATTTTATGGTCATAATTTGAAATTCATTTATACACCACACAATTTTTATCTATGTCTACAATGATATATGAACATATTGATCCTCTAACCCATCCTGGAAAAAGACTCATTTCATAGAAATAAACATTATATAAGATTTTATCTAACCTATTATTTCACTAACATACATAGTTAACCACTATTTCATAGTAAATAGTTTGGACTCACCCAATTTTATCCATATATAGATATCAAAACAAACTATCTTAGTTTGTTCCAAAATATTCCCAAGAGTAAACAAAAAAAACTACACTATGAACACAATTTATCATGCCTCAATAAGGATACATAAATAGATACATTTTTAGAAGTTTTAAAACCTAGTTAATACTAAAAATGAACATTATTATTTATTGGTATAAATTTATTGATTTCTATTCATTATATTTTTGTAAATAATTATATTGAAGAAGGAATTATTTTTAACTAAATTGTTTTTCCACGCATTAAATGGTTTTTTAAAATGTTATGTTCTTTATTTTATAATCATAATTTCATAAAAATTAACTCAGTTTTATATTAATAATAATAAATTTAGAATAGGGTGAATTTATATTGGTTTTCAAAAAAATTTCTTTTCATGAGTGAAGTGAAAATACAAATTTCAATTAAATTATCATTTTTCATGTGTTTAAAAAAAATATTTTGGATTAGTTTTAAATTAAAATTACTCCCCTTTTAATAAGAAACCCAATTAATTATATACTAATAAATATTGTACATGATTTTATTAGAAATTCAATTTTAGTCTTAAAATTCTTGTCTCCCTATAAATGTTTTTAATTGATGTTTAAATATTTTCGTTAAATTATTTTTTACCACTTCTAGAGAATAAATATAGTAAAAATTATAGAGTAATTGGAATCATGAAATTAAAATTTGTTAATATGTTCAATTTTTTTTCATTATGAATAGGAACCTCAGTGAAACTTTATCACCACGTGAATGATTTAAAGTGTTATTAATGAGGTTAAAACTAACATATAAGCATTATAATAGAATAAAAACTTGTTTAAATTTTAATGTATGATTTTATTTAGACTCATAATAATCATATATTTTATATTTTTAAATTTAGTGTATCTTTTATTTTGTTAAATACATAAAACATATTTAAATGTTTTAAGTATTTACAAGTCTATCACTTCCCTCAATTATAAAAGGACACATACACCCTTCAAATATTTATACACATCGAGACATTTATATCAATTAATTACTATCCTAGTAACCAAAAAACGTCCCACCCAACAAACTATAGGTTTGAGTATCACCAAATGACTAAACAAATAAGGTTTAATGTGTAATCCAACAACGGTTTTCCAAAGTGAGGTATAATTCTTAACAGAGTGTTTCATGTTTATTTATTTTTCTACCTCATTAAAAATTTATATATCCATGATGAAATAATAAAATTAATTTATTACATACAGTTAAATTTTATTATGATTATGTTATAACACGTTTCATCACATTTTCTATCCTATGGGAAATGAAAATATCACCCTGTGTACATGTGGATTACTGCCCCAATAAAGTGATGTGTTATGTCTAACATTTATGCCTTATAAATATGGTTATAATGATGAAACAAATTGATATATATTTATCTTATAACATATTTATGATTATAAAAAATTAAAATCTTATCTAATTTCTTTTATTTTTAACCTGGTAGAAAAATGAAAATGCATTTCATATGTACGCATAGATTATAGTCTCCATGAAATGGTGTGGTTCATTTTTCATGAAAACTGTACATGGTTAGTTTTAAAAGTGTTTATAATGAATAAATATGTTAATTATAAAATATTTATGATTATGTAGTTAAATATAACCATGAACCTTTGGACCATGGTCAATGTACTTATGTTATTTTGTGGTTATAAACAGAATGGTCTCAAAACACCAAACATGAACTTAACCATTTCAATGACTAGATAAAACATGGAAAAAAATGAATTAAATAGAATAACTATAATTTAATGAATAATAAAAAGTTTATTAAGATGTTATGTAACTAATACAATTTTATTACTCATGAGGGTATACATACAAACAAAATGATTTGGGACTTGAGGCAAGAGACTTCTCATCTCAATTTCCGTTCTTTGATACCGATGTATTTTTCATCACATAATTTTTTATACAGTGTATAAACTAACATAGGGATGTATTTTATTATTAATTTATAAAATTAAAGGCGTTTTAAAATCCATTTCATATATTATAATTTTGTTTTATTTTTTAAAAAAATTTATAAAAGACCCAATGGAATTTCCTTTGAAATGTTGTTTTAAGGATTTTTAGAATAAGGGTCGCATGACCACAATATATATAGATCTCACCTATCATAGTTTGTGATTATCACAACTCAATAGCATCAAGTCCCAATATTTATTCTCTATAATACATCCTCAAATTAATTAAATGTTTGGACATGGTCTTCCTACTCACACATGATCGCTATGAAAAAACAACAAAAGTCACAAGTTCTTGGCTCATAAGAAAGTCACTACCGAAATTCACTAAAAACAAATCCACAATGAGTGTCATGACATAACTTAACAAATAGGGATATCTTGACCAAATTTATTCACCCATACCTCTCCTATAGCATATCATAAAATGTTTACACCACCAAGTGACATGTGATGCTCTCTACGAACTTCAACCATCCATTAAATCATGACACTTACATTAGGGTAAATCTCATATCAAACATTATATGATCTTATGATCCATCCACTAACATCATACATTACAACTAAGGCCTCACTAATTTTACTAAAATATTTAAGAGTTAATCCTTCATGCATCCACCAATTTCTTGATACACCACTTAAAGATGAACAACATACTGAATTCTGCAATAGTCCCTAAACTCTCTTCCTAACATTCAGGAGCCCAAATCTCATCATGGAAATAACACCATTAAATATATTTATAATTTAAAAAATTAGAAAGATTATAAATATAACAATGTAAATAATTCTCTATCTTTCAATGTACAATAGATCTTTCACACACCAACTTGATTTTATAGAAAACCAAAAAGTACGACCTCGTACACCACTTGATCTTATCAAATCCTAGGGCCCAATGTAACTAAATCTCAAAGATAGAATCATAAAAAATTTAATAAAAAATTACTGTTCCTGGTATCATGTTCCTTTATAGTAAATAATTTTTTCTCTTTTCATATCTCTTTGACTAACTAGAAGAATTATTGATGCATTTGTATAATAGGCCTTATAGATCGCATGTATTGAGGTTAAGAAAATGACCTCACATCATCTCACGTGTTGTTTTGAAAACCCATGATGCATACCTATGATACCAACAAATAACGAAATAACTTACATAACCATAATATATTGAAATCTAAATGATCTTACACTTTGAAATTTGTATAAAAACAATCAACTTACACTCAGTCTGCTCAACTATTACAACTTTATCACTTCAAAGCACCGAACATGCACTAATTTCATAAGCTAAAGCATATACACAAGCCTTATATAAATAATGAAATTGATAAAAATGGCCTAACTCATTCATACGTTACCCATAGGTATCTCTATGAAATGAATCACTTAAAACCTAGAGTCAAAACTAAATGGTCACCAGGTCCTCCCACCTGGTCCATCAACCAAGGTCTCACTAATGTCAAAGCTCACGGGATGAAACCCACTCCTATATCAAGGTCACATGGAATCCAACATTCCAAGGAAACAATCCAGGTTCTCTACACATAATACTGATTTCAAATGATCATACCCCCTCTTGAGTCAATCATAAACCACAAGGCATGATAGACTGCCACTACCATTACAACATATCGTTAACCTTAAAGGTCATAGATCAAGAAGAAAATGAAATAGATGTATCATTAATTATTAAATACACCACACATAAATGAAGTATTTTTGAATTAGGAACTCTCTCTAGTCCCTAAACATTATCAAGGTTAATTATATATCATTAATACCCAAGTCCCACCACCGTTGATGTGTCTAACTCAAAAATCCTCTAAATAAATCAAAACACATGCACCCCAACAACACAAACAAGCCATATTCATGGTTATTCCATGTATAAAAGAGTTACAAAAACCATAATCATGAGTTCCACATACTAACTTTTTTCCATGGATTCTTTATTACAACTAACCATAATGACCACTTTTTAACTAGATTTTACATTACTTTATTCTAAAAACACCCACTTGAAATTTTATAATTCAAATGGTTTTAAAAAAAATCACTTAAAAGACATGAATTTGAAATTTTAACATATTATAAGAGATATATATTTAAATTCCAATACCCACATGATTCCCATTTAATCCTTCATCATTTCATATGATTCATATTTCATATCATTTCATGAGTTTCCATGGGGACATATCATCTAAGGGTTAGTTTAATAGAATTTTATTCAAAATACATAATGTAAATTACCTAATAGGTTTATTACTAGAGATTTATTTAAAATAATACATCCAATTAACAATCATTTTATATCTACCTTTAAATAAATATATAATCCAACGAATTGGCCTTGTAAGATTCCACCAATGCATTAAATGGAAAAACACATATTATTTAGCTAAAAATTTAAATGTCCAACAATTATTATTAGAATAAAGTCATAACCAAAGGTAGATCAAAATCAAATAAAAAACCACATGCTAATATAAACCATAGACAACATTCAATTGGCATATAAATCCCATACCTTTATCATGATGCATGCCATGTAAATCCTAGGTTCCTAATATGATGCATGAACACACCCATACCATCGTTCCAAACTAGAAAAAGTTTTTAAATACTATAAGCAATAAAAATCGAATTCCTTGTATCTCATTCAAGATGAAAAAGAAACACAATTATAGAATGAAAAAACCAAATAAAACCAAGTCCCATATCTAGAAACATGGGTTCCTCCCAGTGCGTGGGTTGATCACTCCCATGCACAAACTTGTTACTATACTCTATCACATCATATTTTATTGTATACTAATCCAATATGGTAAAGAAAAATAAAAAAATTTATTCTCACACTTGGTAATTCCCTAATAGAAATTTTGTTGAACTTATGCCCTAAACTGGTGGACCACATCACCTGAGGTATTCATCCCTTTTTCCACGAGGTTTCTGACTAGAATAGTATGAATATAAGGATACAATGGGTAGATTATACCATTATTATCAGATTATATATTCAGGAAAATTAATTTGAAATATTAAAGCAAATACTAATGAACTTTTAATATAGGATTGGGAATGTTCTCAAAATAATCATAATATAAAAATTATATAACAAAAGCAGTATGCCAAAAATATCTCATAAATTCCCATATGGGAAGATCATATACAATAATAAAAAAATGAAAAAACAATAATATAAAAATATGACTTAGACTGAATTGGTTTTGAGCTTGTCTCAGTACCATCACCTACAGTCCACTCTAACATGCAATGAAAAACATCATACAATGAGAACTTTCCCAAAACCAGTAAACTGCTATCAAATGTGATGTCATCTCGGGTACCTAACTTCCATGGAAGCTCAAAGGGGGTGTGAGTATAACTAATTATATCCCTACTAATGACAGATGTAAAATAACTATTCTATATTCCATGTTCATGCAGTAGAGTTCAAGAAAAATAATTACATATAGAATCATTAAAACATTTAATTATAAATATATAAAAAAACATTAAACCCAATCTCCATTATGACACCTGAAGATGGTACATACCTGCTTTAGTCAGTGATTGGGTGTTTCTGAGAACATCAAAATTAATATGCCAAACCCTCTTCTTTTGGGGTTAATATACCCATCCAAGACCAATAAAAACTTTAATCATGGCTAATATACCCTTCCAAAGATCCCAAAAACATCCACTTGAGGTCCAGATTCATCCCATGTACATAAAGAAATACCAAGATAAATGTTTACTTAAATTAAAAATAAAATGTACACATAACTCCAATTCCATAAAAAAGAAAACTAAATAACACATCATTTATATAACACAATAATATAAAATTACAAGTAATTTGAGATAATTTATCATTTCTATCTCAAAAGAAATTCCAATTACTATTTCCCAAAATTATTTCAAATTCCATTATCAATATTAAGGAAAATTCTTAGTCAATTTCCATTTCAAGGGGACCTAAATTTTTTACCAATTTAAAATTATTTGTTAAACTATAGAAATCTCTATGGATTTCCCAAAAAAGGTTTAAACCCCATATCTTCTAGTACTACCCATTAATTAATTTATGATTTTAAATTCATCCCATTTAGGATTTTCCAAAAAATTGGTCACATATTACCACTAATTTCATTATAAGGTCACATAGTATTTAAAGGGATATTGGAAACTACAATTAATTCATTTAGTATCCTCCATGGATCTAAATCCTAAATAAACATAATGATCATGACTATATTTCTATGTCATTGGGAGAATTTTAGGTGAAAATCCAAGAAATGGAATACCAAAGTGATTTACCCTGTAGAATGGTCCATAATTACATATAAGGGATATATAAACTAAGGTAATAATAAGAGAAAATCATTTTGAAAAATTTGGCTGTCATCACATGAAGAAAAAACTAGAACAAAAAACAATTTCACCTAAAATTAATGAGATAATATGTGTTAATTAATGTGACCACAAAAATTATTCTTATATAAGATCATACATCCACTTATAGTCTTTATTTCATCTAAAATATAAATGAAATTATGAAACCATTCAAACAAAAAATATTTCATGCCTGATTAAAATAGTTTGAAGACAATAAGAAAATGAAAAAAAATAGAAGGAAGTAGAGTCTTATACACACCTCTATAATAAAAAATAATCTCACAGTTCATGAGATTGACCTTGTATGAGGTTTATCAAACCATGTGATAAGAATTGGTTTGTGGGTATATTATTGGGAAAAATAAGTGATAAATCAGGTGGGGAGATCTTGAGGGGAAAGATAGAAAAGGAAAATTTCCCCAAATTTCAAAAAACATCCCACCACTCATCAGCTAGCCATTTTTCTTATATTTGAAAGTTATAAAGCCTAGTATCCTAACATGGAAACTATTTTGGTCACTGATTTCTCGATGGGACCACAACAAAATATTGTAGTCCCAACATTGTCCCTGATCCAGTAGTTTACACCCACGTCTTATCTAACCACTATCTAATCTTCATTATATTTATAAAATTAATGTTTTTAGGTGTCCAACATATTAAAATTTATTCTATAAGACTAATTAAAAACATGACCTCTCCACTAAAACAAAATTCTGGTTCTTTGAAGAATTTCAAATCCCTTTAAAAATGGTAATTTCATGTAAGAAATGGTGGAATTTTTCAATAAGGGTAAGTTTATAATGACCCAAAAATTAATAAATGATATTCCCATTTGACTGAATAAATTCTTTATGAAGTAATTTAGTTATATAAAATACCTGCACTACATTTTTTATTTGAGACTGTTATGTATTTTTATATTTGGATAATGATTAAGGATTATAACCATTGATAATATATCAATTGTACAATGGTCATTAATATTAGTATATATTAAGGGTTATAATAATGTAAAATTGGAATAGATGAAAGATGTGATGGACTCGAACAGTAGGATAATTCCCATTGAATATCATTGATGAAATCTTCTAAGGGACATAGAAATATCGGGGTTCAACCATGACCAAGAAAAATATTAGATCCAAAAACTAAATAATTACTGAAAAATTTTATAATAAAGGTTCAATATTATATAAATAATGTCCCAAACCTTGTTCATCGAACCACCATAACAAGGTACCACTATCAATCCCCTCACCGATATAGTGCATGCTGGTGTAAAAAGGGGTCATGTATCTATACCTTACTAGTAGGAATTTTTATATTTCCCTTTAAGATAAACAATGTCTATATTTAAACATTTTAAGTTTTAGTATATAATTATGATTTAATAATTAGATTTATAAAAATAAAATTTTGATACGATGAAGCTAAAATTTTATTTTTCTGAAATATATAGTTTTGATTAAAAAAATATTTTTGATAAATTATAGAATGTTTAAATAAATTCCATTTTCAATAAATACTATTATTAAATAATATATTATTATAATATCAATGATAATATAATTGAGTGAAGTGTAGTATAATTTTTTTAAGAGACATAAAGTGGTGAGTGTCATAAAAACTAGTATTTTCTTGTAATAAAAAATTTTTATTTAAAAGTCTAAATTCCCATATATAAAAAATTGTAAAAAATACCATTTTTTAAATTATAATTTCACCCTTATCCAATAGATAATTTTTAATTCTTTATGAGATAATGGAATTTTTGGATAAAAATTAAATATTATGTAAATATACAATATATATTATGACATCATAATCGTCAAAAATTATTTTAATAAATTCCATAAAATCTGTCCTTGACAAAATATATATTTACCCTTGAAAATAATGTGTTTTGAAGTCATTTAACTAACTTAATATTCTTTTAATGAATACTCCAAAACCTATATTTTATTTTAAGCTTTTAAAGTCAAATATTTATGAACATGACTCACTTACACAACACCAGTGGTATTATTTTTATTAGTTTTATTATTATCCTAATAGGATATTGAAAAAAAACCCTATATAGAAGAAACCGCGTGAAGAAACTTGGTATGGTTTATGGTTTTGATTGTTTTTTTATTGATTGAAAAATCTATTTTTGTGAAATTTAAAACAAACACTCCTCTATTTTTATATATAACCCAAACCAACCTCCCATTATTTTTTACTCAAAACCCTTTGAACATGAATTTATTATTCTTTCTGATCTCCATAAAACCACGAATGTATTCCCAATATCTTAAAATTTTCCTCCAAAATTTCTTGAATCACCCACTCAATGTAAAGGATATCTCTCTCTTCTTTTATATTCAACAAACTTCTTTGAATCTATCCTTTTGAATATCAGTTTATTGTTTTTACATGAATTTATAAATATTAAAAAAAAATCAATTTATTTTCTAACAATCAAATAAAATTTCCCCTATCTTTCTATAACCTTTACCTATGTTGTTACTATTCCAAAGTAAGGGGTTCCCTCCAACTTCTCATTATTAAAGAATATTCTTAGTATAATGTCTTTCTATTTACAATTGATTACATTGGAAGAAAAATTAAAGATAAATTTACTTTAATTATGATATACAAGTAATGAGATACCACCTTTTATTATCATTTATCCTTCCATTATTCTTTATGTACGCCTGTTATGCTTTTAAAAACTTCCTTCTATTTTTCATTCCCAAAATTTGCATGGTGAATATAAAAACATGTTTCCACTCAATGGTATTCACCTAGATGTATCTATCCATAATTAATTGGGAACTACAATGTATATAACACAAAATCATTAATCATGGGATTAAAATTTATGAAATATTTTCTTGTTCTGTATGATTTTTGTGGCACCCAAAAGTATATACATGATATGAATGTGATGGATGGGACCATATTTATGTAGTCCTAAAATTCAATGGGTAATGTTGTGCATATGATGTTATCCAATAGACAATATATTATGATGTACTTGTGTTTTTCCTTGACCTATGCATATGTTGTTTTGTTTTATTTTGAAACTACATTCTTATATTTCCTTGATGTTATCATATAATTTCATGATTCAATGTTCATTTTAATGATTCTAACCCTTTTATGTCACCTTGATATTCCTAATTACTACCATTTGTTACTTTCATCATGTTATAAAAATTATTATTCTATTAGTCGTCTTAATAACTCACACCTTTCATATATACATCCATATGTCACCCCATGTAGTATTATAAGGTCAATGGATTTTAAGGGCATTCTATGGAGTTTTAAATAATGTCGTTTTATCCCAGTTTTAGGTTATTACTTAATGTATCCAATTTATCATAGACACAAGGTGTCATAACAAAGTGGGATTATATTATATGTGTCTTTATATAAAAAATCATGAAATAAAGTTAATAAAAGACATGGGATATCATAGTTGGTTTCAAAGATATGTATATTCATTTTTGTGGATAATAATTAGAAAACTATAGTTAAATAATTAAGGATAAGATTAAATATCCTAAAATATCCTAGAATTTTATAAAATTATAGAGTGAATGGTTTCTAAGAAACAAGAATATTTGTCTATATATTACATGTGTTTATTGATCAAACATAGTTTTACCTAGGGGTAATAAACTAAAAAATGGTGCTTTGGGTACTAACTTAATTGCCACCAAGTTCATGCAAATGAGGCATTTCTACACACATAGTTTAACATTCTCCAAATATATGCTTTAGAAAATTCAAAAGATCTTTTCAACCCATTATTAAGGGAATAAAATAACTAAAATATTTAATGTTAGAAAATATATTGTGTATGAATTAAATTGAAACTAATAAATTCCATGGTTGAGGAATATATAATATTCATGAGTTATCCATTCAATGTTTATGGTTTTTCTTTTATGTGTTTATTATTTCTAAAATTTTCACCCATAAGCCTATTTTTGAGGAATTAAATGACTAAAACTAGAATCAAATGGTAAAAAGTAGGATTATTTTCCATATTTGTACGCATCCTTTCTTGTCACAAAGGTTTAGTAAAACTATTCAAACCACTATAAAGCATGGAAGTCAAGTTCCTAGTGAAGTAAAAAATTGGGTCAATCATTTCATCTAAAAAATAAAACTCATCCAGAAACAAATTTTTTTGGCTAAATTTCACAATCAACTTTTTCATACTAACTTTAGTAGAATTTGATGCAATTCTTGGTATGTAATGAATATCCTTGTATAAAGATAATATAAATTATTGAGAGAAGGAAATCACCATCTGTATCATGATTCTACCTATGATTCTATGCTAGTGAAAGGAGAAGGATTAATCTCCTTTGAAATCATCATCTCTAGCATGGATATTATTTCCTTCAGATAAATCATGTATTGCTGAAATGATTTAGACTAAGTAAAATATCATCTTTAATGACATTCCCATAGTGAGGGAGTATACTAATGTGTTTCCATAAAAAATTTCATTGTTTTCATTATAGCCAATAGGTTGAGTTCTCAATAAAACTTATACCCAGAGCATTTCAAATATCTAAGACTCTATATAGAATGGCCTTTGTTAAAATTAAATATATGAAAAATAAACTATAAGAGTACCTAGATAAAGGGTTTGCATGACCAGGTTCTTCATCATGTGGTGTTTCAATCATTTTTGTCAAGGAGAATATTGGGTTAATATTGCTCTGCATTTATTATCATGAGATCAACAAGATCATAATAAAAAAACTATCCTATACCATTAAATGATGAATTGTTTGATTAGATATGTGGTTCCAAATACTTCTCCTAGGTATATCTTTAATTGGGATATTATCATGTAATGGTGAAGAAGGAGGATATCCCCAATACTATTTTTCATACAAGGTATAGAAACTTTGAGTTCATGGTGTTTTCATTTAGGGTCACTAATGTTCCAAATATCTTCATGGAATTAATCAATATAGTATTTATTTATTACCATGATAAATTTGTGGTAGCCTTCATATGTGATATTATTATATTCTCTATATGCAAGGAGGAACATTTGAAGAATTTGAATTCTATATTGAATATCTTATGAATGTAAAAGTTATATGAAAAGTATAATAAATTATATTTTGGGATAGAGAAAGTAACATTAAATAGGAATGTTATCACCAAAAAAGGGATATTTGTGAATCCTTCAAAAATAAAAGAAATTAATGGATGACCCATACCAATATTTATGGCATAGATCCATAGTTTCCTTGGACAAGCTGGGTATTATCATTGATTTTTAAGAAAATTATCATGATTTGTATTAACAATAACCAAGACAACTCATAATTGAGTGTATTTTTTCTGGAATGATGAATTTGGGAAGAGATTTAAATTGTTAAATAAGTTATTAATCAGTGCAGTTGTTCTCAAATTAACCAGCAGTGGGGAAGGATTTTTGATCTATGGGGATGCATGAAAAAAATGGTTTGGGTCATATACTCATGAAATATGAAAAAATAGCCTATGTCTCCTTCCAATTAATAATCTTCAAGGAGAACTACCCAACCCATAGTTTTTAATTTCTAACAAATATCATCACGTCAATGATTTAGCGACATTTTCTCTACATGGTTAAGTTTGACATATATAAGGATTAAAAAATATATAATAATGTATTCAAACAAAAAGGGATGAATATTCATTAATGATGTTTTTTATATTGGATAAAATATTTGACTGTTTAATCCATTACTATTATGGGAAGGCTATCAAAATTGTAGATTTGTTAAATATAAAGGATCATAAAATCCTATAGATATCGGAAGAAAAACATATGGTGGGATAACAGAAAGAGTGATATTGAAAAATTTGTTCCTCGATGCTTGGTATGCAAACATGTAATTTCCCGGACCTTTTTTACGCATAAGTAACTGAACCCGGTAGGTCAAATAGCCCAAGTAGTTCCTCTCTATATGATATAGAATGTAGAATTGTAGCAGGTGTCCAAGGCAGTATAGTGAAAAAATTGTACCCTAATATTTAGTGTAGAATAGGGTTATAATAAAATAATAAATAGAGGAAGCATAATAATGAATTACAGGGGGAGATAAATCATCCAAATAAAATAAATAGTCATTAGTAGAAATATCAAGTACAATGTAAAAAATAATGTAATGTCATGTATCTAAACAAAAAAGGAACATGGAAGCATTATAGTAGGAACACGTACATAGAAGTATACCAAAAGAATCAAAAAACAAAAATATTGTCCTCAGATAGCATCATGATACATATCTCAGTCCTGGGATCTATAGATCCCAAGATAAAATAAATCATGAATCAATAACTAGGTGATTTCCCATGTCCCTAGCTATATCCTTGAAGTCTATCTAGGTTCTAATTTGTGGCAAAAACAGGGTGTGATTTATACTCAGTTGGACACCGCCAATGGTGTATAGAGAAATCCATACTTTAAATATAAATGTAATTGTGTGTAGTTATAATAATAATTACTTATTTAAAATTCATAAATTAAAAAACATGTTGGATAGATATCCTCATGGGAATCCAGGCCGACCATACCTACTTCAGACTAAGACAAAAATGACTTTGAACCCCTTCCATCATGTATATATATATATATATATGATTACATAAAACAATCATATGTAAAGATATACATGCTTGAAAATGGACCTGTGTCTTAATTACCAGGTTTGCATATAGTGTATCAATGTGTCATGAGTCTGTGGCCATTAAACTGGGTATCATAATAAGGATAGTATAACTGAGTCCATGGAGCTCATGCATAGAAAATCACTGGCTAAGCATGACTAGCCCTAAGGGGTTAAATACTTTCCATCATGTGTCTAAATAAATCAACTTGAATCTAAGAAGCATATACAAGTAATTCTAATATCTGGATAACAAATTAGTGGATCATTCGTACAAACCTAAGAAATTCATGTAATAATACAAGGACCAAATTTCATAGTGGGTATCTTCCATGGAAATTGGATAAATGAATTGGGGTGGTGTCCTCTAAGTGATCAAATAATTCTTATAGATGCTTAAGGTGATCTAGAGACTAACCACTCCGATAATAGGAAAATGGTCTATAATAAATGCACTTAATATATTAATATAAATTGTAACCTTGGACATGTAATAATATTTTCAATTTACTAATTTTATTAAATTCATATCACAACCTATAATTTATTGATGATTAGGTTTAAGGTACATAATAATAGGCCCGAATTATGTGAATATGAAGTATAAATTTGGCCACGTAGTAATAATTCCAATTTACAACTCCATTTAAATCATGTTATTTCCTTTAACGTATTGATGAAAAGGTATACAAGAGGAGGGGTAAAATTTCCCATGTGAAAACAAAGACAATTTACAATTTCCCTTTATAAATTTAATTGTTAATTCAATAGGCTAGGTAAGTGTGTTAGGTATGATACACCACGAAAATTTATTAACATTATTAGTGACATGAAGATTAATAAGTCAAACCAAACACATCGATATATTTTTGGGTTATAAAACCAAATAAGTCAAATAATCATAATATGGTAACACCCAAAGGGTGGATTATATTGTTGTTGATGACCTATAATTTCAGGAGAGATATAAAAGAGACATTATGTTTCAAATAGATCATCTAATCCAAGGAAGATTATTTTAATGGGAAACTCTTAGTGAAACAGTTTGAGGAACAAAGAAAAAAAATAAACATCATGACTTTAAGGGAAAATTCACATACCACATACCTTATTTCTATATTGGAACACATCTCGAGCATTGACCTTTAGTTTAGTCCTAATCGGAATAGGGAAAAAATGACCAAAAAATAGGGCACTTTATCTCCCACCAAACAGCTCTATTGACAAGAATTTGAATGATGAATGCAAATAAAGGAATGGATATATTACTAATGGATATCTAACATGAAAAAAGAAACTTAAATCTATGTTTGGGAAATGGGGAAAGATAATAGAATCGATTAGGACATGGGAAGAGCTACGAGAGACGATATATTATTGTGTGCCCATTGGGAAACAAGAGGTAATAGAAAAGGGTTATCCCTTTTATAATTATTGAGTTAAAAATGAAATTATTCCTCTTTTTTAAGATGATTTTTTTGGCTCCAGGGATGGCCAACCCATGTTCTAACCATGCACTGTTTTTCAATCCAATATATATGTGGGAACTCCCTTTTTGGATCCCGATATCCCCTTCATGGATTCTCTAAACAATGTGGCCTCTAGTTTATGGTTTGATCAAACCATGCACTTAGTCATTTCCTTTATAACTAAGAGATCCAAGCATTAAAAAAGCCTCAGACACTCCTGAGTTATTCATTAGAAGTTAGGAACATTTATAAGGATAAAAGGTGGCACTTAAACCAAAAATTAAGAAGTTCAAACCTCATAGTAAAAGTTAGGGTGTTACTATCTCCTCCACTTAGGACAACTCATACCCAAGTTCGTCTTCTGAGGGTAGAAATGAATCATCCATAAAAATTCTAGAAACCTAGCATGCATATATTCCTATCTATCCCAAGTCTCATCCTCAACTCCACCTTGCTTCCATAGCACCCAAAACAAAAGGATGAGCTGCCTCAGAATGCCTTCATGCTTTAGTCCACAATTGGGATAGGATACTCCTCAAAGGATTCATATACCGAAAACTCAATCTCATCAGGCTGATAGATGTGAGACTTGTCTCAATAGTAATAGTGATGTTGTAAACCATTGAAGATTTCATGAATATCTTGGTACCTATAACGTAACTTCAACTAATAGGTTACCATCTTGACTCTATCCACAACTTCAAAAGTTCAAACAAACAAAGGAGATATATTCACTTTTTGTCTAAACTGTTGATTACCCAGTCTATTTAGTACACTCAAGAATACATGATCCCAAACCATTAAATCTATAGGTAACTAATAGTGTTGTTATAATTTTTTTTACCTCAACTAGGTCATATCCATTTCTTTCATATTAAGCTGAATCTTCTCAAAAGTCTCCTGAATATGATGAGGACCCAGTAGCAGTTCGTCTCCTTCATAAAACATGAACAGGGTTGAAAAACATGACCTACCATATAGGGCCTCATAAGAGTATTTTTATAAGTTCACTTGGATACTTATATTTTAAGGGAACATAGTTAGAGGTATGTGTTTCTCTAAAGAACCACTAAAATCAAGTGTGCATGCCCATAGAATATCCCCTAACACATGTATCATACTATTAGAATGATTTTTGGTCTATGGGTGACAGGATATACACAGTTGTACCTATGAACCCAATGTCCTCTATAACCTATACAACAATGATGATGAAATGTAAGCATCATTGTCTGATACAAAATAACATGGAACACAGTAGATGAATATGATATCACAAATTTAAATCCCCCAAACCTCTTACCCTAAAAAGGCCTTCCAAATTAAATATAAGTGGGTGAACTTTTTCAATATATCTATGATCACCTATATGATGTCTCTTCCAAAAGGTGTTCTAGAGAATCTTGTTAAGAAATCCTTGGTGAATTTTTCACAGTTTCACTCAGGAATAGGTAATGGAAATAAAATCCCCACTACTCACTAGTGTTTTTCCTTCACCTCCTAACAAGTGGAACATTGAGTAATAAACCTAGATATCTCCCATTTGATCCTCAACAAATAGTATTTATAGAATAATACATGATTATTCTTGGAATGATCAATATATACTACCTAAGGGGAGGCATGATATACACACATAAAATCATCTCAGTTATATGTTGGAACGCATATGTATCCCTTGATGTGCAAGATATAATTCTCATCAATAACCCAACCAGGTGGAAAGTCACCACCTGCAATGCTCTCCCATAAGATATAGCCCTCATAATATAACAAATGACTCATCTTCACTCTCTCTATAAGTGAATAATTCACTGATAAGAATTCAAGTATAAACTATCGTTGATAGTCTTGACCCTCCAAGTGAAAATTTGAAAATAGTCCCATAAGCTACCACTCACTACGAGCATGTTGGAAAGCTTGTGTTTGAGTCTTTCTTCTCAAAGAAATAAAAATTACATTGCCACTCCCATGTGTATAGGTAGGATTGAGGTTGAAGGACTAATGGTATTAAATCCACCTCCTCAGTCTAATATTTTATTGACTCAATGTAATGATATACTTGAAGAATTTTTGTTCCTTAAAAACCAAAAACTACACTCCATGTAAATACTGCATCATAAAAACTAATTCATGAAAAATATATATTAGATTAATATTGTATGTCAGGTTATTCCTCTCATGTGTTATAAACTTATAAGACCCATATGCCATGACTCACTCTTCCTAAATAACAACTACTCCTTAATTAATGCATGATGAATTACAATATACTGTATAGATTCTTCCAAACTCTAGTTGAATCAATATTGGAACTGAAGTTATTCTCCCTTTCATTTTCTGAAATGAGTTCCCACATGATTTTGACAATATGAACTTCACATCCTTTTTAGTTAATCATATATAAGGTGATTCTAGGCATGATTTTTTTTAAATAAAGTAATTTTAATACCCATTAAATCCAAAGAAACTATGTATATTAAATACATTCTTTGGATACTCTCGTGAAACTATATTTTCCACCATCTCTGTGTTAACAGACACTCCTCCCTCTAAAATAATGCTACTTAGGAGGTGAACTTTATCAATCCAAGAGTTCCATTTTCTGATCTTAACTAAAATATTTTTCCCTATTAGTGTTTTCAATATGATATCAAGATAAATGAAATGGATTTGTTGAGTAAGAAAATACATTAAGTTATTTTCTAGGAAGAGTACGACAAATGAATCAAGATCTGGGGGTAAAAACTAATTTATCAGATACATAAAAACATCTGATGAATTCATAAGACCTAACAAAATAACTAGATACTCACAAAAACCACACCTAATAAAAAATGTACTATGGGTATGTATAATGGTATAACTGATACATGATGGTAACCTAACATAAAATAAATCTTCAAGAAGACTCTCACTCCTCAGATCTTATCAAAGAGGTCATTAATACAAGGAAATTAATATCAGTTCATAGCAATGAGTAGGATTAATCGATGGTAATCCAAAAAGGTTTTTTGGTTACCATCTGAATTCTTGGTGAAAAGGATTGGTGAACCGTAAGGTGAAATACTATGCCTTATAAATCCCCTAGTTTCCAAATCCACTACCTCTTGATATCCTTAACCTCAATAGTAGCCATATTGTAAGGAAGAAATGATATTTGTTCTTATCTTGAAACTAACTAGATAAATAAATCCACCTCTATCTTAGGAGGTAGTATTGGAAATTCATTTGGTAATAAATATCTAAAAGTATCTATAACCATAGGAAATCAGGTAGACTCATTCCCCAATCCATTATTTAAAGGATAAAAATAACAATGGTAACTCTACCCAACCCATGATTACCTGGTTCATCTCAACATTCTTAGACATCGAATTCACCCTTATGTAGATAATTATCTATCCCTGGTGATATAAGTGATACCCTATGGATATAGTAGTCACATAAGTGTGATAGGGGACCAACTAGTCCATCCCATGAATGATATCAAAGTCCATCATCTCAAGGATGAAGAGGTCCTATAAGAAATGATAAGTTCCTACCCCAAGAGGGAATTCCATGGACTTGATAACACTCTATGATTTAATTACCAGTGAATTATAATGTGTACTAACATAATCTAAATATTCAATATCAATCCCATGTTTTTTCATAGTAGTCATAGAGATGATAGAATTTGAAGAACCTATATCAAAAAATAGAAGATACTAAATTAGAGACTACCAAGATTTTACCTCTAATTGTAGTGGACTAACACCTTATAAGTCTAGTATAGGTTGTACTACAAGTATCTGGCCTGATCCATGAACCTTAACTATAATCCGATTAATTAAAGTAATTCCATTCAACCTGTAGTAAAAATCTTATGTATGTCCTACTGAACCACAACCACCTCTTTAGCATATAGGATCGGTGGTAGTCCAGATTCAATCCTTATGTGGAGCTACAAATCCTACTCTAGAAAGAGGATTTTGTATAGATCCCATCACACTATGAACTGATGGGAAGGTTAGATAGAATCTTTCAATGTGACCCATCCTTCCACAATCCAAACAATCAATTGGGTCTTGATCACACTGAGGTTTTACTTGAACATGAATTTCAAACAGATGGAATATAACCAAGCTAACTGAATGGGTACTCTGGTTGTGAAAACTCTGAATAAAATCTCTAAAATGACATTTCGTTCTTGTGGATAAACCACAAACCTCTATTTGTACTAAACCACCATGTCTTTTATTTCTTATATCCATAAAATTATAATCAATAATAAGGTCTTGGATTATAATTCCCAATAAATTAGTAAGATGAAAAATAGTTACTAAAGATCAGCTGGCCTACATGAGCCCATCCTCAGAGCATCTCTCTCTTGAAAGCTCATATAAAGTGAACAATGTTAAAAACACTAAAGATCATTAAATTTATTTGAGTATCACATAAATGATAGGGATCCATATTTTAAATGTTAAAACATTCTAGATCTATCATATCTTAGTGTCTCCAGAAAGAAATAGTTATAGAAAGCATCCAAAAAATCACTCATAACAGTATCTTGATGCAGGCCATCCTGAGTAATAATGTCCCTCCAATTCATAGTAGCACTATTAATAATATAAGAATTTATATTGACCCTCCTCCCTAGAGGAATCCTTATGTTCTCAAAAATAGATAGAATAGCATCTATCCATGCCTCTGCAGCCTGAGGACCAACATACCCAGAAAATGTAGGGGGATGTTGCTGCTGAATCTCTCAAGTCCACAATTCCATAGTAGGGGAATTACATATAGCTACCTAAATAGTCTATATAAACCCAACCAAAACTTCTTTAATATTTTTTTCATCTTGCATGTCATGTATATGAGGAGGTTCAATAAGAGGTACTACTGGAGGGATAGGTCCCGCCATGTTAGGAGCATAGTTATCACCACCTTCCTAACACTTAACCTGAGGCCTTCATAGAGGCATATTCCAATAATTTAAATTAAAACACATCTTAACACTATTTTATAAGGATAAGTATCACATATACAATATTATGAAAGGTACAAGACTTCATATATTAGAGTCACACCCCACTTCCTTCTTGTAAAGCCAGGACTGGGCATCCTGAAAAAGTGAGATGGATCATAATAGAAACTACCTACTACCCACTAATAATACCAGTTATGGGTCAAGTTCTCTATTTCATATTAGAGTTCTGGTATATAGTGTTTCCATTGAATGTTATATTGGAAAACACTGTTTAACATTCAATTGGCATCACTATTTCCTGATAACCATTTCCATTAGATTTTGAACTCAACTATTCATAAATATTCCATTACATATATCATTATGTTTATATATATATATATATATATATATATCAATTTCTAGTTAAATTTATCTGTCGTTATGAAGTTATGGAGGACTATGCTTTAGAAATTAAAATGGTACTATATGAAACTTCATTCAGGATTATAATATGGTTCAATTAGATAGATCACATTTTCAATATATAGAGGCACACACGCTCTTTAAATTTAAATGGGTATACTTATAATTTCAACCAACTAATGTTTCATCATGTGTACTCAATGGTTCATTGATCAAACTTAATATAATTGGATAATTAATGTGTCATAATCACATTAAATGGTAAAACACCATTTATTTTAATACACTTTATATATTCTAATTAGTTTTCGCTACAATAAACATTAGAACAATTTCAATTATAACTACAATGTAAAAATGAATATAAAACAACACTTTACATAGTATGTAAACATGGCTTGGAACAACACATTGAATGTGAATATATAATGTGTCCATTATGATGAATTAGACACTACCTCCTTGATATATCAGTCCTAGGATTAAAAAATAGATATAATTATAACATTGAATGAAAAAACACATGTGTGTCACCCAATGGTGAAATTAGTACAACTATAACAGGAATATTACGAAACAACAAATCCAATCCAAGAAAATTTAGCTTTTTTTCTATATATGGGTTAGTTACTACCAGAAACAGGCTCAGTACCAAATTATAATACATATTATCTTCCATCCTAATAACTTAAATAGTAATATAAATGGAAAAGATTGAAATGATATATATTTTTAACACCTTAAATTATTATATATAATTTTTTATTTAAGACAAGGGTTGTAGGATCAAAACCTAGCTATTATATCAATATATAACATTCTAGACCCAATACGCTCATAAGTAATAGAACCTGGTCATTTACACAACCTTAATCATATGTCCTCGTAGTCTAGAGGCTACTAAATAGTAGTGAGGGTCCAATGTAGTGTATTAGGGACACTATAACCTCACAATAAGAGTAGAGTAGTGATATAATAAAATAATAAATACAGGAAGAAGAATAATGACTAAAAATGTAAGATAAATTATCTACATAAAATAAACAGTAATTAGTCACAATATCCATTACCATGTACAAAATGATGTAATGTCACGTCTTAAAAAAAGAAATAGAAAAACAAGGAAGTACGAACACATAATTACTTGTAAACCAAATAAACCAAAAAACCAAAATACTATCATTATATAGCATCACGAGACATATCTTGGTCAAGTGCTCTGCATCCCCCATGATATAATCAATCACGCATCAATAACTTGGTGTTCTCTCATATCCCAACCAATATCCATGATGTCTATCTAGGTACTAATCAAAAGCCTGAAATTAGTGTAAGATATACTCAGTAAGATACTACCAATAGTTTCAATAGAACTAAATCCTATAAATATAAATGTAATTGTGTGATGGTATTATAAGCATAAGTGATAAAAAATTGCAATGGTAACAACTATAGTAGACCAGGCTCTTTAGGGGATGTTAGACCGACCGTACCCACTTCATACTAAGTCTAAAATATCTTTTCACCCATCCCATCATGTATATATATGTATATATAATATAATCATATGAAAAAATATAAATTCTCTAGAATGGGCTTGCATCTTAGGGCCCAGGGTTCCATATAGTGGATTCATGTGTCATTAGTATGTGATCTCTAAACATAGTATCACAATAAGGGAAATATAAATATAAGGATTTGATGTGAGACTAGGGAATCCAAGACCTCAGGTGTTGATACAACTCATATTAATAACTCATGTTGTCTGGATATAAGGTTTTTAGTGTAATGCCAGGGGTACACTCGTGGAATTCCACTGTAAAAGAGTCTGACAATGTTCATATAGACCATACATAAAAAATAATGGGTTGATCATAACTAGGACCAATAGCATGAATCAAAGGTACCATGTGTTTGAATACATCAAGATGAATCCAAGGAGTGTATTTGTAACATTCCAAAATATTATGGAATGTATCTTATTAAATGAATTCCATTTTTTCAATATCTTACATTAAAAATAACATCGAGCTTAAATTAATAGTTAAATATTATTTTTTAATTGTAGTAGTTATCACTTAACTATCGGAATGGAGATAATGTGTTAGATTAAAAAAAGCGTGAAAATATATTTCACATATTTTAATAAAATTATTTCATTGTTTACCAATTAATTATAAATAAAAACAAGAAGCATTAGAACCTAAATTATGCGTTTTTATAAAAAACTAATTTTATGCCCATAATGAAATTTTGTCTTAATAAATTGAATTAATCACCATTTGTAAAATATATTATTAAAATTTATATTTTATATATTCAATAATTTTTTTAATTCGTCCAATATAATTTTTATACTTATGATAAAAATAAATTTTATTTTAAGAAAAAAAACAATATATTTCAAAAGGTAGTTTTTCCACCTTTTGATGGAACACCAGTATTAAATCTCAATTTAGAAACTTTTTAAGATTTACATAAAAATGATTTTGTTTATTGGGACATCAAAATTATCTTATGGTGAATTTTTTTATATTTTTGATAAGTTTTATTTTTTATAAATAGTGAAAAAAAGATTGCATTTTATTTGAAAACTACCTTTTCATCTAATTTATTTATGTAGTAAAATTATATTTTAAATAAATTTTAAAGAATAATTATTTAGATTATACATTAATAAAACCTATTTAGGTCATTAGAATAAATTTAATACTGAAATTGGATATAAAAATATTTCAATCTTTTGAACTTATCACTTTAGAACACCACTTTTTATTAGGTCTGTGGGATTAATTTTAAGGATAAATTTTCCAATTATGTGAATTAAATTTGGTAAAATTGATTCTATAAGTTGAATAATAAGGTCAGAATTATTTTTTAATGTTAATTATAATTTTATTCATAAAATAAGTTACCATGGTAAAAAATTATATACCACGGTATAGGTAAAAAATGAAATGGGTTAATGTTAAAAAAGTAGAGGCATAAAATACCTATAAAAAACATTTAATGGTTATTTGATGTTTATATCAATCCAAAGAATCCTATAAATTATTAATTTTCATCCAAATTTGTTTAATTTAATGCCACCTCAATCTTGATGACTTTAAATATAAAATAATCAATATTTAATCACTTCAACAGACCTCTCCTGAATAATAAATTCTAACCCTCACAACCCCATTTTGACCCCAATCCCTACCAAAACATATGATTTTTACTATACTCACATCTAAGTTATTATTTTCTCACAAAAATAATGAGTCCAAGGTCCTAATTGGGTCCACTATGGAGCTAATATTAAAGATGTATGTTTCTTAAAACACCTCTCTAAATTTCTATTATTTTTCTACTTTGTCCTCACATACTTAGTCCATCAAGTAAAAATAATACCATAATAATTTAAATAAGTTTATTTTTTGTTTCTAATTATATATCTTATAATCATCCCTTTTATTACCTCCTCGTATTCAAAGAAATGAAACTATTGGAAAATTATGTCGGTTAGTCACTTCCGTGAAAAATATTTTAGTCATTTTTCCATTACCGTCATCATGGATAGTCATAAAACTATTATCACAGTTAAAAATATTTTAATATTTATATTATAACAAATTTCATTTTCTATATCTAATATATACCCATAATAGTAAATGAGACGAATCTAGTTCATGACGGTCGGAAAAACCTTCTAAAGAAACTAAACATTTATAATTAATATTTTTTATAATAAAACATCCTCATATAAGAAATCAAAATGATATATGCGATCATTTTTAATTATTTAATTTAATTAATTATTTTACATTACAATTGTGGTGTTATAATCCCATTTTACACAGAAAATCCATAATGATAAACAAGTGAACTAATCATGAATACCTGAAACAAACACACCCAAAACCATAAAAATATAGAAATATTTTTAATGAATGGTACATAATATGTTATTAAAATATAAAATAAGGTATTATAAATATTAATATATTTTATTAATTAGTTAAATACATTATTTAAACCATTATACATGTGGTTAAAGAAAGATACACTAAAACGGAATCGTGATGTATGGATTTTCTCATATCACTTTTACTTATGTGTGATATATTACACAATCACTACTTCTTTATTTTGTGTTGTATAATGAACCTAGATATATAATATCATTAATATCATAATATTTATTGTATTAAAATTTTCATTTTATAGTTATTAATTGTATGGTGTATACGATAGGACTTATTGCATGTCGTAAGATATTTTTTTACTCAATTTGTATTCATTAGGTCAAAATTATATTTCCCTGATTATTCATTTCTAATGTTATGTGTGAAATGAATTTTTATTATCACATGACTTATTTTTACTTTTTGTGGATTTATAGTGATTAAAAATAATTGATTCATTTTTAAGGGACTCTTTCTTGATCTCCTTTCATTGAGGAAAATTTTGATATTATACACACACTATATTTTATAAGGTGTATATACATACCCATAAACATATAATATTATTAATTTACATATTTTCATGGTATTTAAATAGTTTTTAAATTATATTCCTTTAGGGGTCTTATGATTCAAATGTTTCAAAGTGGTATGAGAAAATTTTATTTAAAAATATATTATTTGATATATGAGGAAATCTTTGGACATGAAATACATTGGTTGGGGACTAATTATTGAAATCCCCTAGATGCATAATTAGTATCATGGGACAATTTCGTAGGTTAAAACCCCTTTGTGTATGTTTTCATTCCTAATCAAATAGGTTTCTACACACAAACATTACTTATCTTGAGAATATGTCTTAACAGCATATTATTTCATGTGCTAGATACATGATATCTAATAATTAATAATTCCCTTAATTAAACATTTAGTTATTATTATCCATCATGCTTTCACTAGGAAAAAATATTTTAATTCATTTTATTCTTAGTTTATCAATTAAATGGCATGTTTCTTCAATTATTTACCATTCCACATTGATTTTCCTCATTGATTAATTATATCTTCTACAGTAATTAAACATTACTAATTATTTGAGATCCTGAATTTCTTATGATATATTTTACCTATGTTTCAAAAAAGTTTCTTGTGGTTTATATGAAGGTCTATGTTAAGGGTAATAATTATTTTCTCCATGAAAATAATTTCAAAATTTTATATCCAAAATTCAATTTTAATTTCTAATATATATCTAGTTTTCCAAGACTAAAAAACTATTTTATCAGTTATGATGTGATTTCAGGTATCCTATACTAATGTAATGAAGCAAGGAACCATCTTTGAGATACTAGGGACATTTTCATTGCATTTTTTATCATATAATGTTTTGTAAAAACCTGGGGAATGAGACTTAAGAAAGCACATATTAGACGGAAAAACCTTGTAATTGAATTTGGAAATGCCCCTAATGAAAATAACACATTATTTAGATATTATTTTATGTTAATTAGTTTTGATAATATTGATTATGTTTCAATGTATTTTGATCTAATATAGTTTATTCCCCTATTTATAAATTTATTACTATGTGGGAAAGGGAATATCACCGTTTCATGTGATCTATAGAGTACGAAGGATCATATCTTTTAGGGTCCTAAGACAATAATTTGAAGGGAAATAGTCTAAAAAAAGACACATCATATGAGGAAATATTATCATTTTATAACAAGAAATAAAATTTATTCTATATGTATTATTCCTTTGGAGGGAAGGACAAGAACAAGAGTATAATTGGGAAATCAATCGATACATATGCTATGAGAAAAAGTTATTCCCTATATGGGATAACTATGGGTAGAAACACCATCGTACTTGATTAAAAGGATTGTTTTCATAAAAATTTTGGAGAGAAAGGATACCATGATTTCAATTACAAGGATATGAAAAATGTTCCCAAAGTACTTCTCTTAATCTCAAAGGAGATAGGACACTACAAAAATCAATTTATCATGTGTTAAATGTAAATACCACAAAAGATGATAATGGATCATGCTCAAGCTTATCCTACCACCACAGATAAAGTAGAATGGTTATTATTCATGTATTTACATTGAATAATTATGTTATTTGAGTATTTCATCAGTAATATACTGATTATAATAATTATGATATATATAAGGATTGTACAACAATACTTATTGTTTAAGGATATGAGGGCACATATTGAATGGTACCAATAACCAGGAAAGTGATTTAGTAGAATATAATCTTTTGAAAAAAACATTATTAATGAAAAATATCCCTTAGTATATTATTTACGTTGACATAACAATGATAAATATATATGTATGGGATAATATTTGTTACCATGGGAGTGGTTATTTATTTTATGGTTTATGTTATCTTTGTCAGCTTTAATAAATGAATGAATTTAAAGAATATATTAAACAAAATAAAATTTTATATTTTTTTAGCATGATTGTTTTCAAAAATGTTTTATGGTGATCATGGTATTCATAAATTTGGAATTTGACAATAATAATTACATTTTATTTTTAGGGAATATGATGTTTATTTTTGAAATCTTGCAACCTTCCTTATAAATTTTTAGATTGTGAAGTTTTGTTGATGTATGTTAGATAACTTATAAGGTTAAATACATGTGGATTGGATTATGTTGAACCTTAGATATTATTTTATGAGGTCAAACTATGATTTTTTATATTGGATATCATTTTATAACTATTTTATTTTCAATAATAATGTAAATGGTGAAGGAATTATTTTTGGATATTACGATCCATTAGTTTAATTTAGGAAAAAATCATCATGAACATTCATTTCCTTGCCTAATAGATGAATTGAAATCAGATCAATGAAAAATTAAGAATGATATTATGCTTATGAAATAAAATGAAATCATGTAAGTTTATTTTTTATCAAGTTATTACTAGAATACTATAAGAATCCCACAATTATACGATTGAAATTTGGAATAAAAAATCTCTTTATTTATTTTAATTACAGAGAAATCAATGCCCCCTTAAACCCATCATATATTTACAGTTTTGTATTGGTATAAATTCTTATGAACATATTATCTATCATTGTCCATCAAAAACTGAGGGTTATATTTCTCTACCATGTTCATATATTCAATTCCCATAAATTTTATCCTATTTGAAAGCCTAATGTTTTTGACAAACTTAGCATTTCCTTTTCCCACTTATTAAGGGGGTGTTTTAATATCCCTATTTTTTATGTGGGTTTTATAAAAAGTAGTATTCATGTATCAACCTATGAGATTAAAAGTGAAATTTAAAAATTGAGAGGAGGAAAATTATTGAAGAAGGGGAGAATGTAATTCCCCCTGATTTTATGTTATTTTGTTTCCTAAGTAAATTAAATTTCTCTAGTAACTTATGTTATATAGAACATCGAGCTCAAACCATCAATTAAATATAATTATTCAATTTTGATAGTTATCACCTAGTATTTGGAATGGTGGGAATGAATGTAATAAAATAAATTCTGGAATTATAGTTTACATATGTCTATAAAATGAATACATTAGTTTCCAATTAATTATAAATAAAAATGAGAACCACTTCAATATAAAGGATTTGTTTTTATAAAATAATTATGCCCCCGTTGAAATTTTAACTTAATAAATTGAATTAATAATTATTGGTTATATATTTTAATTAAATTCATATGGTATATATTTAATAAAATTATTTTAAATTCATCCAACATGGTTTAGAGGATTAATATAATAAGAAATCCAATTTTAAGCATAAAAAACAATATATTTCTAAAGAAGTTATTTCCATTTTTTGATGGATAAAAACTTTTATATATAATTTTTTAAACTTTTAAAAGTATTATGGGAAAAAATGATTTTTCAAAATGGGTTATCATAATTATCTTATGATTAATTTATGTTATTTTTATAAAAGGTTACATTTTTGATGAATAGTGAAAAATACTGGACATTATTTGAAAACTGCTTATTCATCTAAATTATTTTTATATATAAATTTATTTTAAATTGTTTTTAATGTTCATTTAGTTATATTATACATCAATAAAACCATTTTCAGTTATTTTAACCCATTTTAAACTGAAATTGGATACAAAAACATATTAATATTGTAAACTTTTCACATTAAACCCCCTCCTTTTCATTGTGAATGTATGATTAACATTAAATACATTTTTAAAAAAGTGATGACTTGAATAAGGTAAAATAGATTACATATATTGAATAAGAAGTTCCAAATTATTTTATATGTTCAATTTTATTTTTAGGAATAATGAAACTATCCATGGTAAAAAATTATTTATTGTGGTATAGAGCAAAAAGGTAATGGGTTAAAGTTAAAAAGGTAAAGGCTTAAAATACCTAAAAAATCGAAAATGTTATGGTTTTTTGAGTTTTGGATCGACCCTAACCATCCTATAAAACATTAATTTCTAGAAAAAGCCTTTCAATTTAATTCCACGTCAATGCGGTTCAATGTAAATGTAAAATAATAAATATTTAATCATGTAAACTCACATAACCTCAAGTATAAATACAACCCATCACAACCCCAGTTCGAACCAAAAGAGTTTTATCTCCTAAAATATATGTAATGAAATATTTTTATAGATCTCCCCACATCTAGTTTCTCATTTTCTCACCAAAATAAAAAATCCAAGGTCCTCAAGGGGTCCTCCAAGGAGGTGATATTCTAGAGGTATTTTTTTTAAAACACCTGTCTTAATTTATTTTATTTTTCTAGATCATCCTCAAATAATTAATATATAAAGGAATAATAATTAAAGAATAATTTAAATACATTAAATTTATTTTTCTTATGGAATATCTTATATCTATACTTTTTGTTACCACATCTTATTCAACGAAATGAAACTGTTGCCCAATTATGTCAGTTAATCACCTCTGTGAATAATGTATTTGTAATGTTTCCATTAATGAATTCATGGATGATCATAAAAATATTTTTGTTTTGTAAAAGTATGATAATATGTATATTATTACCTATTTAATTTTCTAGAACTACTTTATACTCATAATAGTAAATAGAACAAAATAAGTTCATAGTGTTTAAAAAAACTACCAAAATAAACTAAACATTAATCATTATCATTTTATCTAATGAATCATCTTCCTATATAAAATAAAAATAATGTTTGGGAAAATTTATAATTATTTAATTTAATTAATAATATTTCATTTCACTTATTATGTGGTAATCCAATTATACAAGAAAATCCATAATATTAAATAAGTTAACATATCACGAATCTATGAAATGAGCACATCCAATACTATGAAAATAATTAAATATTATTAATTAATGGGTAATAATATGTCATAAAACTATCAAATAATATATTTTAAATATAAATATAGATCCTTAATGAGTTGATAACATTATTTAAACTATTTTACATGAGGTTAAAGAGTTCTGCACTAAAAGGGAATTGTAAGGTAAGGATTTTCTCACCCAACTTTTACTTCTGTGATATATATAACTTATTCACCACTTATTTCTTCGGTGATATGTATTCATATTGTCCTTTTCTATTTCATTTCATTATTATAATCATCTTATTTGTTTTAAATTCTTCATTTTATAATTATTACTATTATGGGGAATACAATTTGATTGATTACAGGTGGTAGGATATTTCTTAACTCACTTTTCATTCATTGTTCCAAACTTCTATTTCATTGATTATTTAGGTATATGTTTATTTTTTATTATCCCATGTTTTATTTTCACCTTTTTAGGTGGATGTGAAATGAATACACATAATCGATTCATTCTCAAGGGAATTTTTCTAGATCTCCTTTCATTGAGGTATATTTTGATGTTATACAATAACCTTATTTTATGAGGTGTATATACAGCCCCTTTGACATATAAAATTATAATTTTTTTCATGGTATTTAAAGATTTTTTAATTTATATTATATCATGAGGTTTATTATTCAAATGTTTTAAAGTGGTATGTAACGCATTTATTTAAAAAACTTTTTTAAATCAAATATTTGATATAAGAGGAATCATTTGGATATCAAAGACATCAGTTGAGGACCTATTAATGAAATCCCATCGATGCAATGGTAGTGTCTTGGGAAAAATCAATAGGATAAAAACCCTTTTCATTTATTTCCATGAATAATCAAATGGGTTTAAACCCTAATTCTTAAACATTCTTAAGAATAAGTACTAAAGGTATAATGATTCATGTGGTAGATAATTAACTTCTAATAATTTATTATTTCCTTCATTCATCATTTTGTTTTTATTATCAAAGATATTTTCACTGTAAAAATCTAATGAAGAATTCAGATATCTGTTTATTAATAAATTGGGATGTGATTTTTTTATTTACCTTTCTATATTTGTTATGCTAATTGATTCATTGTTTATTCATTTGTATATAAACATTTATAAGTATTTGGTCTCACCAATTTCTTATGTTTTATTTTCCTTAGATTTTCATGAAGTTTTTTATGATTAATATGTAGTGTTTTATTTAGTGGAATAATGGAATTCTCAAATAAAATAAATTTGGAATTTTATTTCCAAAATTTAATTTGAATTTCAAATATGTATCTAGTTTACAAAGTCTACAAAACTATTCGGTCCATTGAGATGTTATTTCATGTATCTTATGACAATGTAATAAATTATTCCACTAGCTCTAGTATATTAGGTCCATAGTTATTATGGTATTTAATTCATTATAATATCTATATAATAAACAAGTCAACCATCTATACAATTACTAGTCTTTAATGTAATAATATGAGGACCATATTTAATTATAGGTACCTCCCATGGAAACCATCTCTATCAAATGGGATGGAATCCTCTATGTTATCAAAACATTCCATCAAGAATATAAGGTGATCTCATGTCTGACCATTGCTATAATAATACTAATTTAAACAAAAAATGTAATCATTGTGTTAAAATGAATTATAACATTGGACATGTAAAAATAATGCTAAAATACTAATTTCACTTAATTAATGAAATTAATATTCAGTTAATAATTCCAATGTTTATGTTTTATATTAATTGGTACCAAGTATGTGAATATGATGTGTATCAATGGCCATGTGAAAATAATACCAATTTACCAAGTCCATTTACAAAATTTATTTATTAATTATATTTACCAGGTGGTGTGTTATCCTTTCTAGATCACTATAGTGTATCTATTTCAGTAATGATATCATGTTTAATAAGTCAAGACAAACTGACTAACGGGTGCTCCGGTTATAAAACCATAGAGGTAAAATAAGCGTATAATGGGAACACCCATTGGGTGGGTAAAATTGAGGTTGATGACCTCCAATGTCATTAGGGATTTAAAAGAGTCATTAGGTTCCAAATTGGTAAACCAATTCAAGGAAGATTAGTTTTTAGCCGCAATATTTGAGGATACTAGCATGCAACACAATGAAAATAAATATAGTCACTATGGATTTTAGTAAAAATTCATAGATAATCTAACATATACCTATAGAGAAACACTTTTCTAGTATAGGCCTTTAGATGGGTCATGATCAGAAGAAAGTAGAAGAACTACTAAACACCCTTAAAATAGTGCATATGATATCACACCAAAATAACTCCATCGATAGGAAGATGAATGAAAAAAGGAGGAAGCCGAATTAAGAGATTAATTGTGGCTATCCAACATGATAAATAACACTCGAATCAGATTATAAACAATGGAAAAGTCTCACAAACTAGGTGAGGCCATGGGAGGAGCATCAAGGAAGGATAGGTTGTAGTGTATGTACAAGAAAAAAAAGGGATGAGATAATGGTTATCCACATTAAAATTATGCAGGGGAAACGAGTAATTCTTTACTCTTTTTAAGAGGCGCACAGTTTGGCCACATGATTGGCCAAACATTGAACCGACTGTTCACCATCAACTATCCATTGATAGTGCCCTTCATGGATGGTAATCATGGTTTTTCTAACTATGCTTTATCTATACGGTCCCCTATTAAAATCCCTATAGCCCCCACATAGTTTGTCAAAGTCATGCATCCTATATTGTACAGTTTGTTTAAACTATAAACCTATCCTTTTCCACCATAACTCAGATCCTTGGGATCTGAACAAGCCTCAGAAACTCAAAAGCCACTCCTTAGGTCTTATAGAACATTCATAATTGTTAAAAAGGGTTTTAAATAGAAATTAATAAGTCCATACCTCATACAAAAATCTGATGTGTTACACAAAAAGTGAAGGATAAACAACATTACTCTAGGGGTATAATGTGACCACTTCCCATATAAGTATGAAAATGGGAAAACATAACAATGGGTTTCATTATAGTCCTCCCCATGACATATAAAGTTAATAACTCTATCTAAGTGGTAATTGAGGTACTTTAAGATTTAGTGCATTTCACTACTATTAAGGAAGAAATATCTATTAACCAACTCAAAAATATATATTTAAATGAACTGGAAAGACTGCATGGAGTGCCTCTCCCCATTGTATCTAATCAACATATATGATTTTCCTTATGTTTATGTAGAATACTTTTTTATGCATTGTATATAGAGTTGAGTTTTATTACTACTAATCACCCTCATACAGATTGTCAGTTAGAAAGAACCATTCAAACTCTAGGGGATATGCTTAGATATTCTAAAATGAATTTATAAGGATGATGGGATTATCAACTTCCTCTAGAAGAGTACTCATATAATAATAGATTTAATTCTATCATTCAAATGAAACCTTACAAGGCTATATATGGGATGAGGTATGAAAATCTGACATATTGAAATGAGGTTGGATAGTGTAACGTTATGGGACTTGATCCTAACTAATAGATGATACAGAAGGTTTAAAACATTAAACATTATATAAAATCTACACAAAGTAGATAAAAATATATCCATAAAATAATTGTTGATACTTATATTTTGATGTTCGAGATAAGGGGTTCTTTCTTATATCTCCATGGAATAATGTCAAGAGTTTGGGGAATAATGGAATGATTAGTCTTAGATAAATCCTCCCATTTGAGATCCTTGAATTCATTAGATACATAGTGCATAGATTTTAACTCCCACCAAACCCATATAAAGTATATGATGTGTTCCATGTATCACTATAGAGGAAGTACACACCATACAACTCACATGTTCTAAATCTAGTGGTCCTACCATTTTAAATTTATATTTAATACATAGATAAGCTAATGAGGACCTTATATCATAGATAAATAGTTATACAAAAAATACAACTCACTTAGTTAAATTACTATGGAGAAATCAAAATTTTGAGAAAAGAACTTTGGAAACCGAAGAGGTGATGAAATAGATGTACTATCCTATATTTTATTGTAAGAAATTAAATTTATTTTGTGAAATTTATAAAGTGGTTAATAATATAATGAACATAAATGTTATAAATTTAATTCATAATTGAATGAATAATTACATTATTATGTAATGTTTTTATAGAAAACACATTCCCTAATTTGGTTATTTTGGACCATTCTGGAAATTCATATTTGAAATATCATTAATCATTATAACCATAGTTAATATAGTCATTGTATAGTGATCGCTAAAATTCATATATATTAAGGGTAATAATAAAGTATGATTAAAATAGATGAAAAAATGGAGAACCGCGACTAGAAGGATCATTCCCTAAGATTACCATTAATTAGAGCATCGAAGGGAGATGGAATAATTACTCTTCACCCATTACCATGCCCAATTTAGTATCCAATAACTGAAGAATTAGTGAAATTTTATTGTTGGATTTTTGCGATCTTATTAAGATCATTACCCAACCCATGTCCACTAAACAACCATAATAAAGTATCATTGTCGCATGCCTCACCCCTAGGGTGTACATTGGTGTAATATGGGTTTTTATCTATACCCTAATAAGATTAATTGGAATATTTTCTTTTAATTTAAATTATTATTATATTTATCATTTTTATTCTTACGATATGTGGATGATTGAATAATATGTTTGATAAAAATTATATTCTGATATGAAGAAAATAAAATTGTATTATTGGGATATATATTGTTTAAATTATAACACTCATTTATATAAATTCATCAATTTTAAAATATATTTTTCATGAAAAATTCTTAGTAAATAATTTTTCATTTAATATAAATTATAATATAATTTAATAATTTTCAATACAATTTTTATATGGGGGAGAAAATGGATTGTTATAAAAACTAGTATTTTCAAGTAAATAAAGTTTTTTATTTAAATAAATATACTATCATATTTATGAAATTACATAGGTTAAAATATATCAATTCGAAATCATCATGTCTAAATTAACCAATGGTAAACTTCATAATTTTATGAGACAGCTAAATTTTTGGGTGAAATTTACATACTTTATAAATATAATCTATATATTAGGACATCCTAATATCCCGAAAGTGATGTAATAAATGATATAAAATGAATAAATTACAAAATATAGATTTCACCATTAATATAATTTAATTATTATGTTATTTTATTAAATTTATTATGCTTTAATGAATTATCTAAATCCAATATTATATTTAACGTTTTAAAATCAATTCTGTATGAAAAAAAATCGCTTCCTCTTCACCAATGGTATTGTTTTAATGAATTAGGTTCTTATACTTATGAATTAATTAAAAAACATATTTGGAATAATCCTTGGGAAAAAACCTGGGAAGTTTTATAATTTTGATTATTTTATTATATAGAGTCCAAAACCTTAGTTTAGAAATTAATAAAGAATTCCCACATATTTTTCTCTAAAAACCAATATAAACACCCATTAATATTCAATAATAACACTTTTATAATGAATTTAATCTACCTTTTCATCTCCATAGAACTTCTAAGGTGTTCGCAAGCACTTAAGAATCTCCTCCCAAGCATAGAGATGCACCCTCTAATGGTAAGATACCTCTCTCTATGTTTTTCTATTCAAACACCTTCTCTATATTTAGAATTTTGTGTCTCAATTTATTATGTTGTCATTTATTTAAAAATATAAAATTTATTTCCAATTTATTTTAAAATAATTATATATCATTTACCCTCTCCCTCAATAATAGTTACCAAAGATGTTCCTATGCTGAAATAAGGGGTTCCTTCCTCCTCTATTTAAGAAATTTCTTTTTATTTTGTATTTTTATTTCCAATTTTTGATGTTGGAATAAATTTTTACACATCCATATACAATCTATATGCTGTAAATTTAATAATATAAAACTTTTAAATCTCATTTAACAATTCCATAAATATTTATATACACCAGTTTTGCTACTGAAATTATCTTGTGACTTTTAATTCCAAAAAACTATGTTGTGAATACCCATCCCGATTTATACTTAATGTTAGTCACCAATATGTACCTATAATTTCTTTTTTTGGACTCAAATTTATGTAAAAAATAAAACATAATAATTTCATTAAAACTGATGAAAAATTTACTTATGTTTTATGATCTATGTGGTACACAAATGAATGTATATAAAATGAATGTGATGGGTATGCCCAAAATTATATTGCCCTCCAACTCATTGGGTACTGTATTTATCTCAAGATACACCAATTATGGGGAATAGAAGGTTAACATAATAACACTATATTATGTTGTATCTAATATTACCCTTGAACCATGTTTAATATTTTATATCTTATGTTGTTGTCACATTCTTATTTTTCATTCATGTTACTATCTTATATCATTCTTCGATTTTAATGTTTATTATTATCACTTATTGATGTCACTTTGATATTAATTCTGACTAACATGTATAAATTTCATCATGTTATTAATTATTTATTCTCTTAATTAGAATTATATCTCACCCCATTCTTATATATGTCTCCAAGTTATGTCATTCATAATTTCATGATCAATAGATTTTAAGGGCATGTTGTAGAGTTTTAAATAATGAAATTATTCTCCTATTTCATGTAATTGTTATACATATCTAATTTTACAAATACAGTAGGCCTTACAATATTTTTTTATCGTATTACATGTGTCTATGTGTAATACAACCTAAAATAAAGTTACTATAAGATATGGGTTGTCATAATTTTTCCATAATTTAACATTGAAAAAGATGACATTTGGATATTTAGAAAGATGCTGTTTCTTCCAAATAATTATTTATTAAGGAATGCATTTTTAATTTAATTTCATAGACCTCTATTTTTTATTCATACTTGTAGCACAATGATATACAGTGAAAATAGGGAATATTTTTGGTGGGGTGAATAATGTTGTTGCTGATTTTACTATGAAATGTTTGACAAGTAAACATGTTAATGATAAGCTATGACTATCGATGGGGATGATCTATATTTTACAATGACTAAATTTAAAAAGGATAATATATCCATGGATTTCATTGTGGTATTACCATATAAATCATAATGTAAAAAATGTGATTTTTGGCTATTGTTGATCATTAGACTAAATCTACACATTTTATTCCTATTTGATATACTATATAACTGTATTAAGATGATATACTTTATCATAAAATGATATTTAGATTACATTGAGTCTATATATCTATTGTATCTTATCATGGAAAAATTATCTATTTGCAGAGTTACCTCTCAAACAAATACGATGATAACAACAAAAACCCAATGATATAGGGTAACATGATAGTTCATAAGTAAATTTCAAGGTATCATTAAATAAAAAACTCATCTGAAATTATTGAATTGGTTAATAGTATAGGGTATTGAGAATGCTTTTGTGGCCCTCATCTTGAATAAAATCCACAATAATCATAACAAAGGACACAAAAACAACCTTTGTAATCCCGACAGATAATTCATATCAATCTACTTTTTGTATCATCACCTTATCACAAATTATATCAACCCCAAAAAAATGTCATAATAGAATTTCATATTTACAAGAAACTAATTTCATAAACAACTTTAAATTATTAAACTTGTATAAAATGTTGTTCTAGAATTTTACTCATACAAACTACATGAAAACAAATCATAGAATCAAGTAATTTTACAATGGTTAATTTTTTTATAGAACTTCATTTTTGATTAATCCTTATATCAATTAATTTCATGATTTTTCAATGGCTTGTTCTAAAATAAGAATCTACATATGCTTTATCACCACATATCATGATTATAATGGTCACATCATACCATTTTCACTATATTAATTTTTCTATTAATTAAACATGATTATTTTAATTTATTACTAAATTTCTCCATGTTCTCATTTCATACATAGTCAAAATAAAGAAAAATAAATGAAAAAAACACAATTCATAAAATTTAGATCATTACTTTTTTAAATTTCATGAATAGTGTAGGTTAGATCTCTAATATAATAAATTTTTAAGGAATTCATTTATATTATTAAGTATATCGCTTATCAATTTAAATCGTGCTTTAATAAAAAATCATAATTCCCTGATGGAGTAAACGGTAATAAATAAGGTTCATCTCATATCATGTTCACTTAATAGGTTACTACAAATCATAGACATTCTACTATCAAATATTTTCAATACATACTAAATATCCTTCACATGTAATATTTTGTGTGTTCAATTTTCTTTATTTTCTAGACATATATAACCACATTTAATTTTGTTATTACTGTTATGTAGTTTAAAATTATATTAATAATTTATAAATGATCTATTTATTTATTGAATTCCAATAGGTAATTTGTTTTATTGATTATCTTAATACTTTCAAAACATTTCATATGTAACACCCCCCATCCTAGTAGTGTGAATATGATGTCTACTTTGTTAAATTTAAATAAGATACGAGGAATCAAATCAAAAATGAATTAATGATTTTGTATTATGGGCGAACCGGAAACATACTAGAAATTCACATTATATTTTATAACGTAAAATACACATATAATTTTTTTGAGAATTCGATTATTTCCCTCAGTGTACCCCTACATATCAATCACAAAATACATTCTCATATCCCAAGGAAAATAAAACATCACATGGAGGTGATGTAAGATGATTATTAAGAGTATGTATACTATAGAAGCTATGAATAAATAAAGAATAATATGGTATGGTAAATATCTAGAACACATTCCATTTAGTTGATAACTTGAGAACAATATGGTAAGAATAAATTATGATCAAGAAATGTCATATAAATAATCATACGACCATGATACTTAAAGTTGGATATTATAAATAATAAAATAAAGACATGGAATATCAGTAACATAATTTATAATGATTGAATTTGTATTTCTATAAATCAAAATTATATCATTAAGGCCTTGTTCCAACACATCAAATACCATTGATTCTTTATGCCAGGTGTAACATCCCAGGTAAATAAAGAATAAATCATTTTCATATTTATTAATATTTTTTAATTAAATATTAATTTTACATTAAAGGGGTTTCTCTGTTCGATATCGTACCTGATATGCAACAAAGAGTTTCTTTGAAATCTTACGTTGCACACTAATAATAAAATAATATTATTTTAAATGGTAGTTAACACATAGTCGTTGTATTGGAGGGAATGAATAGAAATAACTAAAATATGATTATATATGTTTGTTAAAAGTTTTTACATTTATCCAATAAAATATTAAGTCTTAAAATACGAAAAGAATTCAATTTTAGGCATATATACTCTAATTTTCACTAAAGGTCCACTTATCACCTTTTGATGGTGAACTGTCATTAAATATAGTTTTCATCACTATTATACATTCTATTGGACCAAATAAAAATCTTCTTTAGAATCAGGACATCAAAATTTACTTTGTGTAAATTTTTGGTATTTTTCCGATAAAGTTCGTTTTTAATGAATAGTGCAAAATGTTGTATTTTAATTCAAAACCACTTTTTAGTATAATTTATTTATATGATTAGATTATATTTTGAATTGGTTTTAAAGTGAAATTAGAATATATTTTTACCATTTAATCCAATGGTGGTCATTGTAATTAATATCAATTTGAGATTGGAAATAAACGAGTGTCAATCTTTTGATAGGTATTGTTTCTTAAAAACACGCTATTTGATTTGACAGTGGGATTTAATTATAAAATTAATTAATGAAAATTCTATGTTATGAATTTGGTAAAATAGACATCATTTTATAATTTGTAATATCAAATATAGCTTAGGGTGAAATTTTGGTAATTTTCTAAAAAAAATAATTTTTTATGAATAGTGAAACCACAAAGTGGTAGTTACAAAAACTGATTTTTTGTTTAAATGGAACTTTAACATTTCTGTGATTTGAATTTCAGAAATTCAATATAAATTATTTTCATTATTAAGTAAAATTTGGTTCAATGGGATGAAAATAGTTTTTGATGAAAAGTAACTTTTAAGTTTTATTAATCTCAATTAAAGGGCAATTAGTGTGCTTTAAGGTAAAAATGATATTATAATAAAATGAAAATATATAGAAACTTGTCATAACCCTATTTTATGAGTCATGGCCGACCAAGACAACCCATGGGTCGATTTTTGGGACCCCATGGATCCACTTGGGTAAGATAATGACATTAATGCCTTTTATTTAAAGTAAAAGAAAAAATGACACAAACATGTATTATTTTACTAAAACAATTTTTACATGGGGTTATACAAGTCATATTTTTAACTATAAATAGTAATTGGGAATCTAAAAAGATTTCCTACATCATAGTAGTTTTTTTATAATTTTTAGACATTAAATAAATTAAATTATTTTTGACACCATGATGATGCAGTGATTACCTCATTATTTAACGATTTAAATAAAATGAAAATATAATGTAAAATCTAAGACCTAAACATGTCAAAAACCTATTGTATGGGTGGATTTAAAACCCTCATCACATTATCCTCTAAATTTATAATTGTGGGACCCTTTTTATCCAAAAATCATTTTATAATAAAGTAACCTTTTATAACTTTCCAAGAGTGCCCCTCCTCTCTATTATAAAAAGCCACCACCTATACCTCCTTACCCACACCTCTCAAGCCTTTGGTTCGGCCATGATCTGCTCATTTTATCTCCACACATTCCTCTCATACTCCTAGAAGCCTAAATTTGGGCATAAGTCTTCCCAAGGAAGCCTTTGAGCTCAAATAAAAAAGAGTTACATGTTTTAAAGGTAGTGTTTTCTCTTTTGTTCTTATGTTTTATTTTGCTTCTCCAACCCCCTAAACTCTTTTTATTCCTTTATTTTGCAACAACACCAATATATTTAATATACAAGGATGTTTTTATGTGAATGATTCGATCTACACTTACACACACCTACATATAATGGTTAATGAACATACTATTTTTGTGGATGACGAATTTCTGCCTCACAAAACGATGACTGTTCAACACTCATATAACACCTTAAAAGGTGGCCATTAAGATGTCACTATGTTTATATATGATATATAATATTTTTATGTTTTTCTTAAGCTTCTGTATTTTTCATTTATGTCATTCCTTTATGGTTTCCATTATGGGTAAACCCGATATCTTCATTTTAGGAAGTGCGGATTACCGCCCCCTCAAAGTGATTTGATTCGTTAATGCCATATGTGGGACGTATAAAGGATTGAGTTAATATTATTATATATGATTTTATACTGGGATTATAATATACCCTTATATCATTATGATTTCACTCCATTAAATATGAAATAGAAATGAAAGTAGTGTTCTTGCGTACGTACGGCTTACCGTCTCCATGAACGGTGCATTTCATTTCTTACCTCTAAATGATTATGTAATATTATAAATGCATGTATATACTAGATATATATGATATATATGATATCTATATCATGAATATAATTCTTTATATAATGGATATTTTACCACATGAGCAACTTGTAATTATAAAGAGTTTATTTTTTGACTCAAGTACCAATGATAGACAAAACGACCATTATTAACTTAAATAATTACATAGTGTTCATAACATGGTAATAAGTAATATAAAAGGAATAATAAACTTGAAAAAGGTTATTAAGAAATTAGAAATTAACTCAAGTTTATTATTCAGGACATTAAAGAGCAATCGAGTCACGTCGGACACGAGGTAAGGGACTTCGTCTCAATCTTCTTTCAATGAGGCATATTTTGTTTTATACACAAATTTATTTTTTATGGTGTATAAACCCCTTTTAATATTAATTTTATTCAAAAGGAATATTTTTATACAAAGCGTTTTACTAAACCACAAAAATTAATGTTTCTTTTAAAGTACGCGGTGACAACAACCTTTTCCACCGCCGCGAGTATTATTTGGTCTTTGGCTTCCTCAACAAGTCGTGATGTTTTTTTAAAATGAAATAAATACCATATACCCTTTTATGTATTTTGGTATTTAAAATGGGTTTTATAATGGATTTGTTATTTCAATATATTTAAGTGATATATTGTGTTTGAAATATGGAAATGTCTTCTTTCCATTATTTTTGTTTTATGTCTTATGATTTTATAATGGTACTTGGAAATTTTATGGGTGGTTACGTGATAAACCATATGACGGGTGGTGCCGTGAATACCAGGATAGGTGGTTACATTATAACCTCCAATGCATTAGGTATGGAAGTCGGTCGTATAGCTATTCCATTAAGTGATATGTGTGGAAGTCGACCGTATGGTTATTCCATTTAAGTATGTTAATGTACCAAGTTACATTTATATGTTATGTGTTCTTTATATGGGTTTTATGGTAATCTCTTGGTTAAAAAAAGGGTAAGTAATGATCTTTTATTCAGTGAAGAGTTTTTACTACTTCATAAAGGTGAAAAGTATTACTTTGATAAAGTATACATGGTTTACTTGTTGTTTTGAAAAACTAACAGTTTTCATTCTTTGTGTATCCCTTACTGAGATTTTTATGCTCACCCCATGTTTTTGAAATGTTTTTCACAGGACTTAATGTGGAATAGGGTGAAGGATGGGATCAAGGAATAGTCATGCTATCTAAAACATGGAACTAGACATGTTTATTTTTTAAGAGTTTTTATTTTATGGAGGCTTAGTAGAAGTGTCTACTTTGTAATCTTTAGAGATGTAATAGTTAGGTCCTAATTCTCTAAAAATCTAAACCTGAAAAGATCTTTAATGTGAATTATTCATTTAATTCAATATTAAGTAAGGTTTAAGGCCGTGGCCTTATAGTTGGTATCAGAGGTCAGTTTAGACAACTTTAGGAGTTAGAAAATTGTTAAATTATAAATTAATTTATGGTATGATTGAAATGATATAGCATTTTAAGATTACCATTTCACTTCGCCTAAGATATTTATGTGTTTAGAACTATTTTCCATAGAGGAAACAGAGCAGCTTTGTCACGACCCGTCCTCGGGGCCCGTTCCGTGACTACCCCAAGCCCGCCTTCCATAGGCCAGGGGATGGCGACTAGCACCAAGGCGTAAATCCCGGAAAAAGGGAAGGCATTGCCTTCGAAAAGTAAACAAGCACCACAGAGTAAGCAAGCGGAAAAGTAAACACTAAGTAAAAACTGTAACAAGCTGTGCTGAAAGTAAAAAGGGGCCGGAAATACAAGCCCAACTGTAAAGTACAACTGAAAGGAAAAAACAGCAACTGAAAAGAAAAGTCGCAGCGTCAAGCCGTCCACTGAAGGTCCCACCGGAAGGGTGGGTACAGATAGCCTCCACAGCTCCTCGGTCCAGCCGTCCGCTCCGAGTACGTCCCGCCCAGTGGTCCACCTCCAGGTACCGTCCTTCTCCGCAATCCTCCACCACGATCAGTGATGTCCGTCGTCTGCAACCAACACAACGAAGTGCGGGCATAGCCCGTGTAGGGGTGAGTATAAGCTACTCAGTAAGGACCCCGAGACCCCCGAAGGTCTCCCAGAATCCAAAAAGGATAACCACAAGGTAACGATACAATCACGAAGTAACATCCGACACTGCTTAGGTATATTCCCATACATATACCTAAGTCATCAATTCCCGCTCGGCTCCAACGTCCGAGCTCAAGCACAACCCAGTCCACAAAGGAAAGCAAAACGTATACCCACACAGGATAGCACAACACAATCCACAAAGGAGAGTAAATAGTAATCCACATAGGACAGCTCAACACAATCCACAAAGGAGAGTAAATAGTAAATCCACACAGGATAGCTCAACACAATCCACAAAGGAGAGTAACACAGGATTCATCTCACACAGGTATACTTCTTCAAATGACGATAGAGATGATCACTGATCCATCTAAGTTATCGGACCCACAAAGGATCGATAGGTACTAACCCCTGAAAATACCCACATAGGATCAGGCCCACACAGGACCTGTAGGCGCTGACTCACACAGAACCGTTGAGCGCTGAGCCACACAGGATTGGACCCACACAGGATCGGGCCCACACAGGACCTGTAGCACTGACCCGCAAGGGATCTCTTAGGGCTGTAGTCGTCGCAGTCCACTGAGGATCTATGCACAGTCGTCGCCGCAATCCACTGAGGATCTCTGCACAGTCGTCACTGCAGTCCACTGAGGATCTCTGCACAGTCGTCGCTGTCGAAGTAGCAGTCGCAGCCAGCACTACGGTTCCCGCACACAGCAAGCTCGTTCGGGAGGGTCCGCTCCACGAGCCGAGATGCTGATACATCAACTGACAAAAATTCCGAAGTTTATGTATCCAAAACTTCCGTATCGTCAACAGGAACTCAATGTCGCAGACGGCGCGTCAATCAGACGCCTGATCTGAGAGTTATTGGCTTTTTTGTCCTAGGGGCCCGGTTGGTTTTCAAGGAAAAACCAACCCGACCGTACTCCACCTGCGTCCAAACCTCGGGTGGAGTATACCAAAAGATCCATCTCACATAGAGGAAAACAACAAAGCCGACGGCACGTCAATCGGACGTCTATAGCTCAAGATATGAGCGTTTCCGCTCCGAAGGCCCGGTTGGTTTCGTGTACGAACCAACCTGGCCGAACTCAAAGTATTCCGAATCCTTGAGTGTGATATACTGAAATGACCGTCTCGATCCAAGGATTGCGTTGCCGCTGACGGCGCGTCGTTCGGAGGCACGTAGCTCAAGTTACGGGCAAAAGACCGAAAACGGTCCGAAGACGGGGGGTCCGGGCCCGGGCCGACCCGGCCCGACCCCCCCTGGGTCGGCAGAACCGGGTCGACCCGACCCGGTCCCACCCGGCCGGACCCGGTCTGGCCCGGCCAGGGCACGGCCCGGCCTGGCTCGGCCTGGCCGCGCGGCCGAGCAGTTGGACGCCGCGGGGCACCGCCCCCGCGGTTTGGAGGTGTCGCAGCCCCGCGTGGGGCCGCATTGGTTCAATCGGATGCGGCATGTCGTCGTGTCCCGTGCGGGCGAGCCGGACTCGCGCGGCTTCAGCCGCGCTGACTCGGTCCGGCGGCACGCCGGTGCGCCGCCGGCTGCTTCCGCGGGCCACCGGAGTTGCTCTGGTGGTCCGTTTTTCTTCCTGTCTGCGCCGTTGCCCCTCCAGGGTTCCGTTCTTCACTGCGGGATCATCAAATCTCCCTTGCGCCATGTTTTGTCGTCACCCGCCAAATCCGCACAACCACGAAGAACGGAGGAGGGTTGTCGGGCCGTGTTCGTTGGGCCCGCACCCTCCGCGTTAGAATAATAACCATGAGATAATTATGAAACACATGAAACAACAATTTTAATAAATTAAAATTGTTCCTATGTATCCGATTCTTTAATTTTAAAGAAACATTCATGGGAAAAATAAAATATTCACAACAACCCCTACCTCGTCAAGTCGTCGTCCGCGGGTTCTTCGCGGAATTGGGGATCGTCTCGTCGTCGCGGTATCCGGCGCCGCATCGTCGCGGAAGGGTGTCGCGTCGACGAACTCCGAGGTTCAAGAACAAAAAGATTTAATTAATAATAATTAAATCCTTCTTGAGTTGAAAACCACAAAGGAAAAATTTAAAAGAAATCTGAAACTCTCACCTCAACGGATGATCAAAGGTTTTTGTTGTGGATTAAGGAACATCGCCGAAGAACGTCGTGGGAGAGGAAACGTCGGCGTCGCGGCACACGACGTCGCGTCGTCGATTTCCGCGGGATCGGCGTTCTTCGTCGAAGGCCGGCGTTCTTCGCATTTTTCGCGTTCTTCGTGTTCTTCGTGTTCTTCGCAAAGAAGGTTGAAGGCACAAGAACTTCTGTCAAAAACCTCTCAACGTGTCATCCTCCAAATGTCGTGTTGGTCTTATTTTATTATTACGCCAACAAACTAATAAGAGGTAAGTAACGACCCATTAATTCGTAGAATTAATTCAATGAAAGAAACTGCCCATTTAATTCACGAATAAAACCGCCCAATTAAATGGTGCGTTAAGAATTTAAGAAAACGCGTCAGTTGACTTTCATAATGATGGGTTTTCGCGGGTGCGTTACTTAGTGGAAAAGAAACGGCGGGGCTCGTGCGGGCCCCACCTCGCAAATATCCTACCAAGAGGGTAGGATATTTCTGGATAGTACCCAATCTGTTTCAACTCAGTTTAAGTGGCTTTCAAGTGGCTTCAAGTGGCTTAAGTGAAATAAAATAAAATTTGTCGAACAATTTATTTTATTTCATAACTTTATGCTCAAAAATTAAAAACCACACTCGAGAAAACGTAACTCTGGATGAGGCGTTTCTAAGCAAATATCGGTGCTGCGATTTCATCGGTGCCCTCAGAATTCGATTCCAGGCACCGGTTCAAAAGTTAGAAAAACCCGCTCGTCCGTTCGCTGAACGTACCCGAGCCAAACTTCGGAAAATGATTTCGGGCACACCGGGCCTCGGAATCAGGTGCCGTCAGAAACTGTGCTCTTGTAAAATTCCAAAGAAAATTAAGAAAAAAATTTCCTTGAAATTTACGGGGCTTTACATTACTCCCACCTCAGGGATTTACGTCCCCGTAAAGATACATCATAACTAGGGAAACAAATTTGGGTACTGAGCACGCATCTGAGCCTCCCGCTCCCAAGTGCTCTCCTGGAGGTTCTCGTGCTGCCATCTGATGTGTACAAGAGGAATCGATCGCCCACGTAGGACCCGCTCCTGTCGATCCTCTATCTCCAGCGGGACCTCCGTAAAAGTCGCCCCATCATCCATGTCTAGCTCCACATGGTGAATGATGCGCGTAGGGTCGTGCACGTATCTCCTCAGCTGAGATACGTAGAAGACGTCGTCCACCCGGTGCAACTGAGGTGGTAGAGCCAGGCGATAAGCCACCTCGCCAATCCTACTGAGGACCTGGAAAGGTCCGATGAAGTGTGGAGACAACTTGCCGCCTCGACCAAATCTTCGCAAACCACGTCGAGATGAGACACACAAGAAGACGTGGTCGCCATCCTCGAACTCTAATGGCCTCCGCCTCCTGTCAGCATAAGACTTATGCCGGCTCTGAGCTGTCCTCATCCGCTCCTGGATGACCTGGACCTTCTTTGTCGTGGCCCGGACCATCTCTGGTCCCACAAGTGCTGACTCCCCAGGGTCGGTCTAGCACAAAGGAGATTTGCAAGGTCTGATGTACAATGCCTCGTATGGGGCCATCCCGATGGTGAAGTGGTAGCTGTTGTTGTACGTGAACTCCACCAAGGGTAGGTGGTCCTCCCAGCTGCGACCAAAGTCGAGGACACATGCGCGGAGCATGTCCTCGAGAGTCTGAATGGTCCCCTCTGTCTGACCATCCGTCTGAGGGTGTAAGGTGGTGCTCAGACGTAGCCACGTCCTGAACGCCTCCTGCAACCCCTTCCAAAGCCGGGAAGTAAAACGAGCGTCCCGATCAGAGACGATAGACGATGGAACACCGTGAAGCCGTACAATCTCCTGAACATAGAGACGCCCCAAGCTCTCCACTGAGCCCTGCTCTCTGATGGGAAAAAAGTGTGCCGACTTGGTGAGTCAGTCAATAATCACCCAAATGGAGTCGTGACCTCTAGAAGTGCATAGAAGTCCAGTCACTAAGTCCATAGATATCCCCTCCCACTTCCACTCCGGGACGTCCAAGGGCTGTACCAAGCCTGCTGGTACCTGATGCTCTGCCTTCACCTCCTGGCAGGTGAGGCACCGTGAAACGAACTCTGCCACAACCTTCTTCATGCCCGCCCACCAGTGTTGTCATCTGAGATCCCGGTACATCTTCGCCACTCTAGGATGTACCACCAAAGGAGTAGTGTGAAACTCTCTCAGCACCTCCTCTCGTAAAGTGACTGGTACCAAGGTATGTCCTCTGAAAAGGACGTCGTGCTCTGCTCCAAGGGAGAAACCATCAGGTGCATGTCCCGAGGATATCTGTGCACGCCGCGTCTCACAGTCGGCGTCCCCACGCTGTGCCTCTATGACCCACTGCAGAAGTGAAGGAGAGACTATGAGAGACTGATGGAAGGCTGCTTCGTCCCTATCCATGAAGGATATCTGCAAAGCGGCTAGCTTCTATGTCGCCTCCTCAAGTAGCTGGATGCCCGTCCTCCTGCTGAGGGCATCGGCTACCACGTTCCCCTTCCCAGGAGTGTAGAATATCTCAAAGTCATAGTCCTGGAGGAACTCGAGCCATCACCGCTGTCTCAGGTTCAGGTCCTTCTACGAGAATATGTACCTGAGACTCTGGTGGTCAGAAAAGACTGTAAAGCGCTCGCCCATCAGATAGTGCTGCCATGTCTTCAGAGCAAAGACCACTGCTGCTAACTCCAGGTCATGGGTAGCGTAGTTCTTCTCATGCGGCCTCAACTGACATGATCCATAGGCAATCACGGACCGCTCCTGCATTAGGACACTTCCAGGTCCGGTCCCTGATGCATCGCAGTAGACTACGTATCCAACTCCCTCCTCAGGAAACCTCAAGATAGGTGCGCTAGTCAATCTCTATCTCAGCTCCTGAAAGCTCTACTGACATCTGTCTGACCACACAAAGGGTTTCCCCTTCTTCGTCAAAGCTGAGATTGGCACCGCAACTCTATAGAAGTCTATCACAAACCTCCGATAGTATCCGGCTAGACCCAAGAAACTCCGCACCTCCGTCACGCTCCGGAGTGGCTCCCAAGCTAGCACTGCCTCGATCTTCGCGGGATCCACGGAAACTATCGCCTCAGAAATGACGTGCCCCAAGAAGTGGACCTCACGTAACCAGAACTGGCACTTTAAGATATTTCCATAAAGCTGGTGCTCTCAGAGTGTGTCTAGTACAACCCGCAAGTGGTAGGCATGCTCCTCCTCCGTGGTCGACTACACCAAAATGTCGTCGATGAAGACCACGACAAATCGATCGAGGTATGGATAGAAGATCCTGTTCATGAGGCTCATGAACACTACTGGAGCGTTGGTTATGCTGAAAGGAATAACCAAGAACTCATAGGGGCCATACCGACACCTGAAGGCCGTCTTCTGCACGTCCTCATCTCGAACTCTAAGCTGATGATAGCCTGACCTGAGGTCTATCTTCAAGAACCACCGTGCTCCCTTGAGCTGATCGAAGAGGTCATCAATCCTCGGTAGCGGATACTTGTTCCTCACTATCACCTGGTTCAGGCGACGATAGTCGACACATAGTTGGAAGCTCCCATCTGCCTTCTTGGCAAACAAAATCGGGGAAGCCCAGGGTGAAACACTGGGTCGGATGAACCCCTTTCCCTGCAAGTCCTCCAACTGTACCCGCAGCTCTCGAAGCTCAGCGGGGGCCATCTGATACTCTGGAGTGGATATCGGGGCTGTCCCGGGGTACATATCAATATAAAAGTCTACCTCTCTGTGAGGAGGTATCCCTGGAATGTCGTTGGGGAAGACGTCCGCATACTGATCCACCACTACAGGAAAACTAGGACTCTGCACGTCAACTGCTCCAAGGATGAGGCTAGCCAACTGATGAGTGATGGGCTGTCCCCTTTCTGCGAGAGTCCCTCCTGTGCTGAAAAGGCTCCCTTCTCGCCGGTGAAGGTTAACATGATCCCTTCAGTGCGTACACATCGCACCTTGCCCCTAAAACAGTCAATATGAGCATGGACTGTAGATAACCAATCCATGCCCAAGATGACGTCGTAAGGCCTCGACCCCGCTACAAGAAGATCCCAGCCGAAGATCTCGCCTCCTAGAGTAAGCTCACACTGCCAGCACCAGTGCGTAATCGTCGAGTCTGCTCTCGTAGGGGTCTCTAGCTGTAAGGATTGAGCCAACGGCTCTGTCAGAATCTCCGAGCTCCGAACAAGGGCAACAGCCATGAAAGAGTGACTCGCTCCTGTGTCTATAAGAACTGCAGAAAGGGTGGAATAGACACAGATCGTACCTCAAATCATCTCTGGCGCGCCGTGACCATAGGCCTCCACTACCTGGAGCTGTGCCTGTCTCTTCCCGCTAGCTCCCTGTGGTCGGGGCGGACCTCCCAGTGGTGGTGGTGGTGGTGGTAGAGCCTCAAAGCGTCACCCACCACCTGCTGCTCGGCCAGCTCCTCTGCCTCGTCCGCCTCCTCCCTGCGGACCGCCAGGGTCGACCCTCTGCCTCTGCCTAGGTGGCCCCTCCACCGTCTGCTGCTCCTCGGTATGGCGGGTCGAGCAGTCACGAGCCATGTGGCCCTGCCCGACGTAGGCATAGCACTGCGTGCCTCTCGGAAGACTGGCTTCGCGCTGTGTGCCCCACACTACTGAGCCAGTGTCCTGAGGTCGTCTGCCGGAAGGTCTGGTCTACCTGGGACCCTGAGTCATCCGTCGGCTACCAGCTACCGAAGACTCTGCTACCTGCCACCCTGCGGTAGGTCTCGCTATGGACTCAGCCAGAAAGCTCTCGATCAGAAGGGCTCGCTCCAGTACCCCGGCCTGGGTCGGGATGCTGAGGGAGATCAGCGATGCCTAGATCTCGTGTCTCAAACCCTGCTCAAAGGTCCGGGCCCGAATGAAGGGGTCTCGTACCATGTCGGTCGAGTAGCGAGAAAGATCAGTGAACCTCGCCACGTACTGGGCGACCGTCAAGCTGCCCTGCCGCAGTTGAAGAAGCTCCTGGATGCGCACCGTACGGAGCGTGGCCGGAACGAACTCTTAGCGGAAGAGGCTCTCGATGTTTGTCCAGTGAAGAGACACCTCATCGTGTACCTGGAGCATCAAGCTCCACCATCGGCCCGCTGCTGTGTGCAGTAGGCTCGCCGCGAGGATCGCCATGAGGTCTGCCGGTGTCCTCACTAGCCTGAAAACTCGGACGACCGCCTCTAGCCAGTCCTCGGCTGCCTGGGGGTTCGTCTCCCGATGAAACCTGGGTGGTCGCTGGCGCTGGAACTCGTGCAGAGCTCTGAGGCGATGTGCATCGTCAGCGGTCTCTGCGGGTAAAGGTATTGCTGGTGCCTCTGCTGTCAACGGTCCCTATACCGAGGCCTCGTCGCTCGGCGGGCTGTCGTCGCGCTCTACTCTCGGAACCCTAGCTGGCTACCGTCGTGGGGCCATCCTGAAAAGGAAACAAGTGCACCATGGCCAGAACAGTATACCTGGTGAGCTGACACAAGTAATCACAAAGAAAACTTGAAACCCACACGCAATCAATGTTTTCATGCATTAAGTCGGAAATTAGAAGTCATGGTCCTTGTGTACGGATACGTCGGCCGCCGCATCAACAATGGACTCCCTAGACTGATAACCACACTCAATACGCTAAACACTATTGTTTCACATAGAAGAAAGATCAGAGTTTGCGGTAGAACCGACCGCCTCTGATACCAATTTGTCACGACCCGTCCTCGGGGCCCGTGCCGTGACTACCCCAAGCCCGCCTTCCATAAGCCAGGGGCTGGCGACTAGCACCAAGGCATAAATCCCGGAAAAAAGGAAGGAATTTCCTTCGAAAAGTAAACAAGCACCACAGAGTAACCAAGTGGAAAAGTAAAAACTAAGTAAAAACTGTAACAAGCTGTGCTGAAAGTAAAAAGGGGCCGAAAATACAAGCCCAACTGTAAAGTACAACTGAAAGGGAAAAACAGCAACTGAAAAGAAAAGCCGCAGCATCGAGCCGTCCTATGAAGGTCCCACCTGAAGGGTGGGTACAGATAGCCTCCACAGCTCCTCGGTCCAGCCATCCGCTCCGAGTACGTCCCGCCCAGTGGTCCACCTCCAGGTATCGTCCTGCTCCGCAAGCCTCCACCACGATCAGTGTTGTCCGTCGTCTGCAACCAACACAACGAAGTGCGGGCATAGCCCGTGCAGGGGTGAGTATAAGATACTCAGTAAGGACCCCGAGACCCCCGAAAGTCTCCCAGAATCCACAAAGGATAACCACAAGAGAAAGATACAATCACAAAGTAACATCCGACACTTCTTAGGTATATTCCCATACATATACCTAAGTCATCAATTCCCGCTCGGCTCCAACGTCCGAGCTCAAGCACAACCCAGTCCACACAGGAAAGCAAAACGTATACCCACATAGGATAGCACAACACAAACCCCAAAGGAGAGTAAACAGTAATCCACATAGGACAGCTCAACACAATCCACAAAGGAGCGTAAACAGTAAATCCACACAAGATAGCTCAACACAATTTACAAAGGAGAGTAACATAAGATTCAGCTCACACAGGTATACTTCTTCAAATGATGATAGAGATGATCACTGATCCATCTAAGTCGTCGGACCCACAAAGGATCGATTGGTACTAGCCCCCGCAAAGACCCACAGAGGATTGGGGCCACACAGGACCTGCAGGCGCTGGCTCACACAGAACCGCTGAGCGCTGACCCACACAGGATCGGACCCACACAGGATCGGGCCCACACAGGACCTGTAGCACTGACCCGCAAGGGATCACTGAGTGCTGTAATTGTCGCAGTCCACTGAGGATCTCTGCACAGTCGTAGTCGCAGTCCACTGAGGATCTCTGCACAGTGGTCGCTGCAGTCCACTGAGGATCTCTGCACAGTCGTCGCTGTCGAAGTAGCAGTCGCAGCCAGCACTAGGGTTCCCGCACACAGCAAGCTCGTTCGGGAGGGTCCGCTCCATGAGCTGAGAGGCTGATACATCAACTGACACAAAGTACGAAGTTGATGTATCCAAAAGTTCCGTATCGTCAACAGGAACTCAACGTCGCAGACGGCGCGTCAAGCGGACGCCCGGTCTGAGAGTTATTGGATTTTTCGTCCCAGGGGCCCGGTTGGTTTTTAAGGAAAAACCAACCCGACCGTACTCCACCTGCGTACAAACCTCGGGCGGAGTATGCCAAAAGATCCGTCTCACATAGAGGAAAACAACAAAGCCGACGGTACATCAATCGGACGTCCGTAGCTCAAGATATGAGCGTTTCCGCTCCGAAGGCCCGATTGGTTTCGTGTACGAACTAACCCGGCCGAACTCAAAGTATTCCTAAACCTTGAGTGCGATATTCCGAAACGACCGTCTTGATCCAAGGATCGCGTTGCCGCTGACGGCGCGTCGTTCGGAAGCTCGTAGCTCATGTTACAGGCAAAAGACCGAAAACGGTCCGAAGACAGGGGGTCCGGGCCCGGGCCGACCCGGCCTGACCCCTACTGGGTTGGCCGAACCGGGTCGACCCGACCCTGTCCAACCCAGCCGGACCCGGTCCGGCTCGGCCATGGCACTGCCCGGCCGGTCGGACCGGCCTGGCTTGGCTCGGCCGCGCAGCTCGACGCCGTAGGGCGCAGCCCCCGCGGTTTGGAGTTGTCGCGGCCCCGCGTGGGGCCGCGTTGGTTCAATCGGATGTGGCATGTCGCCGAGTCCCGTGCGGGCGAGCCCGACCCGCCTGGACGCGGGTTCGTTGGCCGCCGCCGCCTCCGGCTTCCGGAGCCACCGCGCCGGCGGCCCGCACCGCCGGCCGCTTCCACTGGCCACCAGAGTTGCTTCGGTGGTCCGTTTTCCTTCCCGTCTGCGCCGTTGCCCCTCCCAGGTTCCGTTCTTCACTGCGGGATCATCAAATCACCCTTGTGTCACGTTTTGTCGTCACCCGCCAAATCCGCACAACCACGAAGAACGACGAAGGGTTGTCGGGCCGTGTTCGTTGGGCCCACACCCTCCACGTTAGAATAATAACCACGGGAGAATTATGCAACACATGAAACTACAATTTTAATAAATTAAAATTGTTCCTATGTATCCAGTTCTTTAATTTTAAAGAAACGTTCACGGGAAAAATAAAATATTCACAACAACCCCTACCTCGTCAAGTCATCGTCCGCGGGTTCTTCACGGAATTGGGGATCGTCGCGTCGTCGCGGTATCCAGCGTCGCGTCGTCGCGGAAGGGTGTCACATCGACGAACTCCAAGGATCAAGAACAAAAAGATTTAATTAATAATAATTAAATCCTTATTGAGTTAAAAACCACAAAAGAAAAATTTAAAAGAATTCCGAAACTCTCACCTCAACGGATGATCGAAGGTTTTTGTTGCGGATTAAGGAACGTCGCCGAAGAACGTCGCGGGAGAGGAAACGTCGGCGTCGCGGCACACAGCTTCGCGTCGTCGATTTCTGCGAGTTCGGCGTTCTTCGTCAGAGGCTGGAGTTCTTCATGTTCTTCACGTTCTTCGCGTTCTTCGTGAAGAAGGTTGAAGGCACAATAACTTTTGTCAAAAACCTCTCAACGTGTCATCCTCCAAATGTCGTGTTGGTCTTATTTTATTATTACGCCAATAAATGAATAAGAGGTAAGTAACGACCCATTAATTCGTAGAATTAATTCAACGAAAGAAACAGCCCACTTAATTCACGAATAAAACCACCCAATTAAATGGTGCGTTATGAATTTAAGAAAACGCGTCAGTTGACTTTCATAATAACGGGTTTTCGCGGGTGCGTTACTTAGCGGAAAAGAAACGGCAGGGCTCGTGCGGGCCCCACCTCGCAAATATCCTACCAAGAGGGTAGGATATTTTTGGATAGTACCCTATCCGTTTCAACTTAGTTTAAGTGGCTTTCAAGTGGCTTCAAGTGGCTTAAGTGAAATAAAATAAAATTTATCGAACAATTTATTTTATTTCATAACTTTAAGCCCAAAAATTAAAAACCACACCCGAGAAAACACAACTCCAGAAGAGGTGTTTTTAAGCAAATATAGGCGCTGAAATTTCATCGGTGCCCTCAGAATTCGATTCCGGGCACCGGTTCAAAAGTTAGAAAAACCCGCTCGTCCGTTCACTGAACGTACCCGAGCCAAACTTTGGAAAATGATTCCGGGCACACTGGGCCTCGGAATCAGGTGCCGTCAGAAACTGCGCTCTTGTAAAATTCCAAAAAAAATTAGGAAAAAAATTTCCTGGAAATTTACGGGTCTTTACAAGCATTTCTGGGAAGGCATACAGAGGGAAATGACCTTTCAAATCAGTATCCTGATATGGTCAGAATCAGAACTAAATAGTTTGTTGCAGTGATGTCTCAGTTTACTCAGGTGAAAAATGTTGGCTGTTTTTATTGATGATATTTTGGTGTTTTCTAAAAGTAAAGAGGATAATGAAAGTCATTTAAGGGTTATTTTGCAAACCTAAAAAAAAAGAAACTCTATGGAAAATTCAGCAAGTGTGAGTTTTGGTTACAACAAATTTCTTTCCATGGTCACATTGTTTCAAAAAATGGTATAAATGTTGATCCTGCTAAAATAAAAGTTTTTGAAGAATTTCCAAGACCCACCAATGTAACTGAAATCCGTAGTTTTCTTGGTTTGACATGTTACTACCAAAGGTTTGTTGAAAATTTCTCACAGTTATCTAGTCTAATGACTAAGCTAACTCGGAAGGGTGTTAAGTTTAGAATGTGATGATTGTTTTTTAGGAGTTGAAAAGAAGATTGGCGAATGATCTAGTTTTGGCACTTCCTTTCAGGAATGGTAAGTTTGTTATATACATTGATGCTTCGTTGAAGGGACTTGGTTGTGTCCTTATGCAAAATGATCAAGTAGTTGCATATGCTTCATGTTAGTTGAAAACTCATGAGGTAAATTACCCTACACATGACTTGGAATTAGCTGCTGTTGTTTTTTCTCTAAAAAAATTGAGGGATCATTTGTATGGAGTAAAGTGTGAAATATATACTGATCACAAAAGTTTAAAGTATATATTCACTCAGAATGAATTTAACATGAGATAGAGGAGATGGATGGAATTAATCAAGTATTATGATTGTACAATTCATTACCATCTGGGAAAAGAAAATAGAGCGGCTGATGCTTTCAGTCGAAAAAGTAATGCTTCATTAACAATGTTGCGTTTGGAACGTGATCCTTTGGTTAAGGATTTGATAAACATTGGCATAGAAGTTTTTGGTGCAGGAAGTTCTTCTATTTTGTTTTAGGTGTCAGTGAGATCATCCCTATCAGACAGAATTAAGCAAGTGCAGAAGAAAGACAGTGGGTTGCAGAGAAAGGTAGAACTGGTTCAGAAGGGTAAGTTGCCTGAATTTAATATTGATAATGATTGTGTTTTTAGGTTTGGGAATAGATTATGTGTTCCTAGTGATTCACTGTTGAAGAATGAGTAGTTATGTGAGGCTTATAGTTCCCCGTTTTCAGTTCATCCTAGCAGTACTAAGATATACTGAGATCTGCGGGAGTATTACTGGTGGGATGGAATGAAAAGAGATATTTCTGATTTTACTGTGAAGTGGTTGACTTGTCAGCAGGTTAAAGTAGAGAGGCAGTTATCGAAAGGGATGCTTCAGTCTTTACCAGTGCTAGAGTGGAAATGGGAAAATATATCCATGGACTTTGTTGTGGGATTACCGAAGACATCTCTAGGTAATAATACAATCTGGGTTATTGTTGATCGCTTGACTAAATCTGCTCATTTCCTTCCTATTGGAGATACATTCTCTGTAGATCAACTCTATCGATTGTATCTTAAAGAGATAGTCAGGTTGCATAGAGTTCCCCTATCCATTTTATCTGATCGTGATCCCAGGTTTACTTCTAACTTTTGGAAGGGCCTTCAGAAGTCATTGGGTACTAAAGTAAATTTTAGTATAGGTTTTCATACTTAGTAAGATGGGTAGTTAGAATGAACAATTCAGACTTTGGAGGATATTCTATGTTTTTGTTCGATGGATTATTAGGGAAGTTGGGACCAACATCTTTCTTTGGTTGAATATTCATATAATAACTGTTTTCATTCCAGTATACAGATGACTCCGTTTGAGGCATTATATGGGAAGCGGTGTCGAACTCCGACTTTTTGGCATGAAGTAGGTGAAAGGAAGCTGATGGGACCAGATTTTGTAGAAGCGTTGGTAGAAAAAGTTCAGCTGATACAGAAACACATGAGAACAGCTCAGAGCAGGCAGAAGAGTTATGCGGATTACCAGAGGAAGGATCTATCTTTTGAGGTAAGTGATCATGTTTTTCTCAAAGTCTCACCATGGAAAAGTGTGATGCGATTTGGTAAGAAAGGAAAGTTGAGTCCAAGGTTCATTGGACCATATGAAATTATGGAGAGAGTTGGATCAGTTGCATACTGAGTGGCTTTACCTCTGAGCTTATCTCAGGTACACAATGTTTTTCATGTTTCTATGTTGAGAATGTATATGCCAGATCCATCTCATGTTTTGAGCCCATAGGTAGTTCAGTTGGAAGAGAATCTCTCTTATGAAGAACAACCAGTCCAGATTCTTGACCGAAGAGAGCAAGTGTTGAAAAATAAGGAAATTCACCAGGTAAAGGTTTTGTGAAAAAACAATATGTTTGAAGAGGCAACGTGGGAATCTTAAAATGCTATGAGGTATAAATACCCCCATTTATTTTGATAAGTGAATAAAATTGCGAGGACGCAATTCCCAAAAGGGGAGAAGGATGTAATATCCCAGGTAAATAAAGAATAAATCATTTTCATATTTATTAATATTTACTAATTAAATATTAATTTTACTTTAAAGGGGTTTCTATGTTCGATATTTTACACGATATGCAACAAAGTATTTTTTGAAATCTTACGTTGCACACTAGTAATAAAATAATATTATTTTAAATGGTAGTTAACACATAGCCATTGTATTAGTGGGAATGAATAGAAATAACTAAAATATGATTATATATGTTTGTTAAATGTTTTTACATTTATCCAATAAAATATTAAGGCTTAAAATATGAAAAGAATTCAATTTTAGGCATATATACTTTAATTTTCACTAAAGGACCACTTATTGCCTTTTGATGGAGAACCTTCATTAAATATAGTTTTGGTCACTCTTATAAATTCTATTGGACCAAATAAAACTCTTCTTTAGAATCGGGACATCAAAATTTACTTGTGTAAATTTTTGGTATATTTCCGATAAAGTTCATTTTTTAATGAATAGTGAAAAATGTTGTATTTTTATTCAAAACAACTTCTTAGTCAAATTAATTTATATGATTAGATTATCTTTTGAATTGGTTTTAAAGTTCAATTAGAATATATTTTTACCATTTAATCCAATGGTGGTCATTGGAATTAATATCACTTTGAAATTGGACATAAACGAGTGTCAATCTTTTGATAGGTATTGTTTCTTAAAAAACGCTATTTGATTTGACAGCAGTATTTAATTATAAAATTAATTAATGAAACTTCTATGTTATGAATTTGGTAAAATAGACTTCATTTTTGAATTCAGAATATCAAATATAGGTTAGGGTGATTTTTTTTTATTTTTCTGAAAAACATTAATTTTTGATGAATAGTGAAACCACAAAGTTGTAGTTACAAAAATTGATTTTGCGTTTAAATGGAAGTTTACCACTTCTATGATTTGAATTTCATAAATCCAATATAAATTATTTTCATTATTAAGTAAAATGTGGTTCAATGGGATGAAAATAATTTTTGATGAAAAGTAACTTTGAAATTTTATTAATAGCGATTAAAGGGAAATTAGTGTGATTAAAGGTAAAAATGATATTATAATAAATTGAAAATATCTATATACTTTTCCTAAACCTATTTTATGAGTCATGGCCGACCAATACAACCCATGGTTCGATTTTTGGGACCCCATGGAGCCACTTGGGTAAGATAATGACATTAATGCCTTTTATTTAAAGTAAAAGTAAAAATGACACAAACTTGTATTGTTTTACTAAAACAATTTTTACATGGGGTTATACAAGTCATATTTTTATCTATCAATAGTAATTGGAAAGATAAAAATATTTACTAAATCATAGTATTTGTTTATAATTTTTTGAAATTAAATAAATTAAATTTTATATGACACCATGATGCTGGAGCGATTACCTCATTATTTAACGATTTAAATAAAATGAAAAGATAATGTAAACTCTAAGACCTAAAATTGTAAAAAACCTATTTTATGGGTTTATTTAGAACCCTTATCACATTATCCAATAAATTTATAATTTTGGTACCCTTTTTATCCGAAAATAATTTTATAATTAAGTAAACTTTTATAACATTTCAAGAGTGCCCCTCCTCTCCTCTTATAAAAGGCCCCCACCTCTACCTCCTTACCCACACCTCTCAAGCCTTTGGTTCGGCCAATCTCTTCTCATTTTGTCTCTAAAAATCCGTCTACTACTTCTAGAAGCCTCAATTTGGTTATAAGTCTTCCCAAGGAAGCCTTTTAGCTCAAATCAAAAAGAGATACCTGTTTTAAAGGTAGTGTTTTCTCTTGTATTATTATGTTTTATTTTGCTTCTCCAACCCCCTAAACTCTTTTTATTCATTTTTTTTTGAAACAAGAACAGTATCTTAAATATAATAGGATGTTTTTATGGGAAGGATTCGAGCTACACTTACACACACCTACATCTAATGGTTAATGAACATACTATTTCTGTGGATGGAGAATTTCTGCCTCACGAAACGATGATTGTTCAACAATCATATAACGCCTTCAAAGGTGGCCATTAAGATGTCACTATATTTATATATGATATATAATATGTTTATGTTTTACTTAAGACTATGCATTTTTCATTTAGGGCATACCTTTATGTTTTCCATTATGGGTAAACGCGATATCTTCATTTTAGGAAGTGTGGACTACCGCCCCATCAAAGTTATTTGATTCGTTAATGCCATATGTGGGATGTATAAAGGATGAAGATAATGTTATTATATATGATGTTATACTGGAATTATAATATAACCTCATATCATTATGATTTTACTCTATTAAATATTAAATAGAAATGAAAGTAGCGTTCATGCATACGTATGGCTTACCATCTACATGAATGGTGCATTTCATTTCTTACCTCTAAATGATTATGTAATTTTATAAATTCATGTATATACTGGATATATATATGATATATATGATATCTAAATCATGAATATAATTCTTGATATAATGGATATTTTACCACATGAACAACTTGTAATTATAAAGAGTTTATTTTTGACTCAAGTACCAATGATCGAAAAAATGACCATTATTAACTTAAATAATTACACAGTGTTCATAACATGGTAATCAGTGATATAAAAGGAATAATGAACTTGAAAAAGGTTATTAAGCAAGTAGAAATTAACTCATGTTTATTATTCGGGAAGTTAAAGAGCAGTCGAGTCACGTCGGACACGAGGTAAGGGACTTCGTCTCAATCTTCTTTTATTGAGGAATATTTGGTTTTATACACAACTTTCTTTTATACGGTGTATAAAACCCTTTGAATTTTAATTTTATTCAAAAGGAATCTTTTTATACGAAGCGTTTTACTAAAAGACAGAAAGGAATGTTTATTTTAACGTACGAGGTGACAACGACCTTTTCCGCCATCGCGAGTATTATTTGGTCTTTGGCTTCCTCAACAAGACGTTATGTTTTTTTAAAATGAAATAAATACCATATACCCTTTTATGTATTTTGGTATAGAAAATGGTTTTTATAATGGTTTTTTTATGTCAATATATTTAATTGATATATTGTTTTTGAAATGTGGAAATTTTTTCTTTCCATTATTTTTGTTTTATGTCTTATTATTTTATAATGGTACTTGGACATTTGATGGGTGGTTACGTGATAAAGCATATGACGGGTGGTGCCGTGAATACTAGGAAATGTGGTTACATTTTAACCTCCAATGCATTTGGTATGGAAGTCGTCCGTATGGCTATTCTATTAAGTGATATGTGTGGAAGTCGACCATATGGTTATTCCATTAAGTATGTTTATGTCCCAAGTTACCTTTATATGTTATGTGTTCTTTATATGGGTTTTATGGTAATCTCTTGGTTACAAAAAAGGGTAAGTAATGATATTTTATTCAGTGAAGTGTTTTTACTACTTCATAAAGGTGAAAATTATTACGTTGATAAAGTATACATGGTTTACTTGTTGTTTTGAAAAACTAACAATTTTCATTCTTTGTGTATCCCTTACTGAGATTTTTATGCTCACCTCAAGTCTTTGAAATGTTTTTCACAGGACTTAATGTGGAATAGGTTCAAGGATGGTATCAAGGAATAGTCATGCTATTTAAAACATATAACTAGACATGTTTCTTTTTTAAGAGTTTTTATTTTATGGAAACTAAGTAGAAGTGTCTACATTGTAATCTTTTGAGATGTAATAGTTATGTCCTAATTATCTAAAACTATAAACCTAAAAATATCCTCAATGTGAATTGTTCATTTAATTCAATATTAAGTAAGGTTTAAGTCTAGGGCCTTATACCAGGACATCTACATGAATGGATCATACCTCATCCAAAAGAAAATCTAGTTTGTCTCATGAGACCATATGATACATCAAGGGGATATAGCAGGCCCCACCCATCACATAATAAGTCCAACGAACTCCTCATATGAAATAGGTTAAATAAAATCAATATAAACATTCATCTTAAAAAACTAACATAGGATATTTTAATACATATCCCGATTAAATAAACATTATCATAAACCATCCTAAGTATTATGGTGAAAGTTAATGAATCTCTACATCCTCAATGAAACATGTCGAAAAAAATAAAAATAAATAATAAGGATTATATCAATACAAAATATCACTATAGTATTATAATTATAAAAAAAATTATGTAATTTCAAAATAGAAATAACATAAAAATATACTTAAAAACGTTCTTGAGGAGAATATCCTTTTTTGTTCGAAATTAAAATTTTAAAAATAAATGTCCATACAACATTTTTAATATAAGTTTCTTTGAAAATAATAATTGAAACTTATATATTATGTTTGAAGATATGGAGTGGTCATGATAGTAGAAAATTTCATACATGCTGAGTACAATTACTACAAATACACCTTTCACTTTTTGGAAAAAATATAAACGTGCCTTTCTTTGAAAATGTCATGAATAATAATTTTAAAACATTTTTAAAAAAGTTTAAATGGGTGTACATATATTAAATGAATAATTTTAAATATTTCTTAAACATTTTTAAACCATTTTTATAAAACATGCGTTTTTCTGAAAATGGATTTCTAACCGAGGAGAGAATGTCATGTTTTCTTATAAAAATATCAATTATTTTAAGTACAAAGAGTGTAAAAATGGAATGATTACATGAATAAGTTCATTAATAACCATATTTTAAGATTTTTTTTATTTTAATATAATAATTCTAAACAATTCCCCCAAGGTATACATAAACATAATGAATCATTAATAATTAATGAGATTGTGAAATAAAGCCTTACCACTTTGTTAAATTCTAAATCACATGAACCATAAAAAAAGTGAAATAGAAGGAAACATTAAATATGATTAATATAATTAGATTAACCATATAACATATAAATGGGGAATTATATACAAGACAAAAAAGAAATATGTGGTGAATATGGAATATGTCTCATGGAAGTAAAAGTGAGATGAGAAACCCTGACTTCATGTCCGATTTTCTGTAAATGTGTACTTAACTATTATATAACTATTTTAACCATGTTATTAATTTATAATATAACAATAATAATTTTTTTTAAAATCATATATCCTCCTATTATATCATTTTACCACCTGCTTATTAATAATTTTTCATTATTTTCATTGTTTTGGGTGTTAATTGCCTTTTTCCTCATGCCTGTTTTTTCTTGAAAGATCTGATTATTGTGTTTTAGATTTTCATATATCATCTAAAAAATTATAATAATTTCATTAACATCATATATTCTCAGTATATAATTTTTTAGAACCATTTATTAAACATAGACATCAAAAACTAATCACATCGCTTCTTAGAGATTGTTGGTCGTACGTACTCATGAGACAATTTCATTACCTTGAAGAGAGAAAGGGTAGGTATGTGTGTGATATTTTAATTTTAAATAATCCAAATAATCTAATATATATCATTTATATTAATTAATTTTAATTTTATTACACTCTATCTATATTTTAAGTGAACAAGGAATCCCATCACTTCGCGAGCTGGTAGTCCATTGTAAAAACAAGCGGTGATATCATATATGAAATAGTATGAAACATAAAAAGATATATGTGATAGTTAAATTAAAGAATAGTAATAAAAAAATAAATATCATATAAATTTTTTAAATATATAATTATATCCATGCATGAAATGTGGTTATAGAAAATGAACGTTGTCGATTTCCAAGGCGGTAGTCCGTCGTACACAAGAATGGTGATTTTATTTCCCATTTGATGGCAGTGAAGAAGGATAAATATTATTTAATAAAAAATATAAAAAATAATTATATTGGATATAATGGTGTTTTTATCTTCGAGTTTTAAGACATAATTTAAGGTAGAAAATAAGAAAGACAATATAATATCTTTGTTAAGATAATTAACCTCATTATGATAAGCCTCCTTTGGATATCCTCTTCAGGATCCTAAGGATGGTATTTTGGGATTAACAGAAGATATAGAATATATATAAGGATGATTTAGAGATATTTTTTTAGGTTTTTGTTTATCCAAAGGGCTTTAGGGGTGAAAATATGTTAATTAATGAAGTGCCCTTTTATAATTCGGGAAAGGGAACCCTCTTGGAAATTACATGGAAATATCTTAAAAGAATCCAAAATGATATAGTTATTCACACTCAAAAATATTCCAAATAACATTAGGATTGAACATTTGATATGAAAATGTATAAATATGGGTATAAAATAATATTTTTATGTGATGGTAGTTATTTTTTACCCTAATCGTCTTAGTTTGACACTATGGTACACCTATTTTACCATCACCATTATAATTATTTTTATTGTTTTCAAATTTCAATTAATTCAAAAAATAAGTTTAAATTATTATATAATATAAATTATTATTATTCTAGTTATATTTTCCCAATTTATAAATTCCATTCATAGAAGTGCAAAAATATTATTTTTTAAATTAATCTCTTAGATGTGATGAGAAAGCATGCTTTCAAAAAGAATGTGCTTAAATGTTTAGAAAGTTTTTACATTAAAATTCAATATTAAAATAACTGTAATGAACTTAATAGGATTAATATATATATATAGTTTCTCTAATTTTACTTTAAAAAACTGAAAATATAATATAACATTATAAATTAATTAAACAAAAAGGAAATTTTCAATTAAAATTAATAATTTTTTATTATTCGTCAACAAATGAAACTTTTCACAAATATAAAAAAAATAATCCAAAGATAATTTTGATATTATGATTTAAAAAATGAATTTTATTTTTCAAATAAATCTCCAAAACTTGGTAAAATTAGTTTTATATTATGTTTTCAATGCATTACAAATCAAATTTTCTGAAAAATACAGGGCTCCTGAAAACATTAATATTTATTTTAAATGATTGTTTTTTATTTATATTAAATAAATGAAAATAATATTCATATTATAGTCAGTACTACTCATATGCAAAACTTTAATGTTTAGGTTGTTACTATATTAGGTTTCATTTCATTATGGGGTTGTGTCTTCTATGAGCTATTGAAGAGTTAAGTATTATAAATTTCAAAAATGAACTTATAATTAATCCATTAAAACAACAAGAACTATCCATTAATCACCACATACAAAGCATGAGAATACCTTCATCATGTATTCTCATTAAACACATTAACAGTATGAATTACTATAAAACCTTATTGAAAAAATTCATGTTTCTTTAATTCTTAAATGCAACACATATTATTTTATGTATTACCTAAATCCAAAAATCCTATTAACTATTTAAATGAAATCATACCACACTTTGTCAAAAAATCATTAGTCAGTTCCACGGTATTTTGTTCTATCCGATTTACATTATCCATATCAATAATATCTACATAAAAACATCTTTATATCAAAATAAGGAACATATTACGGGTTATCATTCCCTAAATGATGTGTTTCCCAATATGTTAAAATTTTTACTAAATCCTTTTTCTTGGTCATCAAAACTATTCAAAATATGTTTTCAAATCCATAATGAAAAGGTAATATAATACAATAATTAATCATTTTTTAATTATTATAACCATGATATAATTGATAAAATAATCAAATGACATAATTATTTAATCCAGAAAAAGTCAAATTAATCATTCCACTTCACCTATGGTAATAGAATAAGATTTCCATGGTCTACTAGATAATTTTGAGTTATATTCCTTTGATTCTTGGGGAATTAATTTTCATCGTTCCCCTCATCCTTACAATTTAATCATTGATCATATGAAAAAAATTATTTCCCTTGTGATCATGATCATTGGGTAATTTATTTCATCACTTGTAAGACACACCAAATCCCTTTAATCATTTATTATAGTGTATTTTCCTTAATTATAACATGTGGTAAAATCCTTCATTTCCTTATTTCCTTAATCATTATTTTTCTCTATCATCCTATTCTTATCTTGTATCCCTTTTATGACATAATACATAGAGAATTATTTATTTATCTTTTCTTCACATGATAATATGTCCTCATATAATTATAATGTTTGGGAGATTAGTTCCATTCAAGGATTAGCTTAATCCCATAAAAGAAATGATCATTATAACTATTTGTATTATGTGTATTGATTTGGTTCCACTTCTTTCAAATTGAAACCTTTTTTAAATTATGGGAAATACTAGATTAGATTTTATCATAATGAAATATAATGTATAATCCAAAAACTTGTGAAATAATTAATATAAATTGATAATTTTATTCGTATCTAATATCATAGTCATTGATATGGTTTTATTGGGGATATATTTATTTTGGTATTATTCTAAATGGTTTGTATTCAATATGTGAATTACCCTTAATGTATTCCCTAGTATATTCCAACCATTTTCATATTAAGCCCCATTTTCATTGACCAATTGTTGATGAGGTCAATCATAATGCACACTTTTTATAGATATTAACCCTAATTACATTAGTGACAGAACCACGTCCACTTAAAGAATGAAAACATGGATTCATTTTCCAGAAATAACCACATAAAATCTTCATTAGAAAAACTTTTATTTGTCATTATATACTTAATCCCAAACTATATCATAGAGTTGTATTATATAATTTATTTTTTCTTAAATAAAGTTCCAAATGATTCTACAAAACATTTTATGATACCAACAGTATCACCCAGACACTAATAACATGAATCTGGTGTCTACTTTGTTAAATTTTCATAATATATATATAATCATATCCTAAATGAATGAATAGTTTAGTAGTCTTCGTATACTACATATATACTTTAAATTCACATTAAATTTTAAAATATAAAATAAACAATTAGTTTTATATAAGTATTCCATTATTCTCCTTTCTTTTTCTCTTCATATCAATCCCAAAACACATCCACATATCCTGGGGAAAATAAAAAAAATGAAAGGTATGAGCTCAGATTAATAATAATAGAAAGCATATATCATAATCTATAAATAATTAAGGCATAATAAATATTTCATGGAAAATAACTGAAACAAAATCTATTTAATACATTTATTTTGAATAATATGATAGGAATAAATGATGATAAAATAATTATACATAAAGAATCACTTTAGTATTAAAATTAACAATGGATATTCTAAATAATCAAATAATTACATGGAATATCTATAGGAAAATTCATACAGAAGGAATGAATAATTTTGGACATCTAAAACACATCGTCATGGACTTATTCACGAACATCTAACACCATCATGTAATTTTGTCTAAGATATATATATAAATGTGTCAGTCCTTGTCCAAAACACAATCTTGATTGTCTCATGTGACCTACTGATGCATTAAGGGGATATAGTGAGACCTTCCCATCATGTACTAAGTCAAATTAATTTTTCATATTATAAGGGAAAAAATAATAAACATAAACATTAATATTGAAAAACTAACCTATGAAATTTTAATATATAACCCAGTCAAAAAAATATAGTCACAAACAATAAGATAAATATTGTGAATGGTAATGAAATTGTACATCCTAAATTAAATTGATCAAAAATAAATAAAATAAATAATAAGGATGATATAAATAAAACATAATAAAATTTAAGTGTATTTAAAAAAAGGATGATATCATTGATGAATATAAATACAATAGAAATAATTTTAGAAACATTCTTGATTAAAATATTCATTAAATTTGGGGAATCAATTTTTAAAAGTAGTTTTTTACAAAAAAACTGATCATAATTTTCATTGAAAACCATCTTTGAAAATTATTAAGCATGTCTAAAAACAAGGATTGGAAATGACGACCTAAAATTTTTAACATGTCTTGTATGATTAAAACAAATATTCCTTTCTCTTTTTAGTGAAATCTTAATCGACCATATATTGAAAAGGACATAAATATTAATTTTAAAAAAATTGTAACAAGTAAAAAACGGGTAAATATTTCTTTAATAAGTCATTTTGAAAAGGTAAAAAATATTTTTTAACAACTTTTTAGAAAACATTGGTTAAGGATTTTTTACTGAAGATAGATAAAAAAAGATTTTATTAAACACATTTTTTAAATAATTTTATGTTCCAAAGAGTGGATAAATGTTTCTGTTACTTAAAAAAGTTCATTATTAACTAGATTTGAAGAAAATAGATTTATTTTAAGATATAAATATCAAATAATTCCTCCAAGGGAGACATAAATATAAATAATACCATGTAATGATGAGATTGTGAAATAAACTCTTACCAATTTGGTAACATCTAAATCGTAATCCCCATAAAATAAATGACATAAAATGAAAATTTCAAAACCATAAAAATATATATATTAATGATATAACATATCCAAATTGTATTATATATGCGATACGGGGGAAACATGTGTTGAATATGGAATAAGTCCCATGAAAGTAAAAGTGAGATGAGAAACCCTTACCTCATGTCTCATTTATTTTGTACATGTTAATAACTCGTGAATAGTGATTTTATTCATCTTATTAAAATTTTCTAAAATCAGAATAATATTTAAAATATTATATATAATACTATTAAGACATTTTTTCCACCCCTTTTTCACTAATATTTCATTATATTCACTATTTTGGGTGTTGATTGCTTTGTTTTCTAATGTGTGTTTTTTCCGGAAAGTTATGATTATTTAATTATATTATCTAGAATGATAAAAATGATATAAATATCATATTTAATAATTATATATATATATATATATTACTATTTATTAATTTTTTAAATGGAAAATGAATCACATCGCTTCATGTAGATAGTTTGTCGTTTGTAGGCAAAAGCAGTTATATTATTCATTTAACAAGTAAAAGGGTATGGAAGTGGGTGACATATTAAATTTCTATAATCCAAAAAATCTCTCATATATCACATATATTCTTTAATTATATCCTTATTAATTTCCATGTAAATCTTATTGGAATAATGAATCACATTGATTCATGAGGTGGTAGTTCGCCGAACACACGATTGATTTTATCACATTTCTAATAGAAATAAATGTAAAAAAGTTATATTTGGTATTAGAATAAAATAAGTACAATAATATCCTAAATATCATATATATTTGGTAAATAAAACATGTTATCCCACCTTTAATGGTGGTTATGTAAAAAAACTACAATGGTTCGTGTAGTGGTAGTCTGAGTAAACAATATTTATGATTTCATTTCCCATTTTATTGAAGCGAATACAGATAAATATTATTAAATAAACATAATAAAATATCATTTTATGGTATATACTTATGTTATTATCTTTTAACTATTAATAAATAATTTAAAGTAGAAAACAATAAATAAAGTGGAAGATATTTGTTAAGATAATTACCTTCTCTAAGAGAAACCCCCTTTGGATCCACCATTAGGGATCCTGGTGATTGTCTATTGGGAGGAAAAGAAGTTATATAATATGTATAAAGATGATGGGGATAAATGTTTTTAGGCTTTTTGATAGACAAGTTTCATGAGGGGTGTGATGAAGTGAATGTGGGGAGTTCCCTTTTATTAGTGGGGAAAGGAAACCCTCTTGGAAATTACTAATAAATTCCCTAAAGGATTCCAAAATAATATGTCATTCACATGGAAAAATATTCCAAATAAAATTATTTTCTAATTTTTTATAGTTTAAGGTGTAAATATTTCCATCCTATTGATTATAAATTTTTTAGGTCATTTTAAAACTAATATTCTATGTTTAACTCCAAGATGGATTTATTTTTCCCTTAACCAAGGTAAATAATTTTTATAGTCTTCACTATTCATTTTGGTTAAATATTATGTTGACAATATTAGATAATATAAATCATTATGATTCCAAATATTTAATCTATTTTCCAGAATCCATCAATATATTTTGAAATATATAATTTAAAATTAATCCCAAAAATTAGACATGAAAAACATTTTTCAAAGAGAAAATTTTCACAAGTTTACAAAGATTTTATATAAAAATTGATTATTAAAATGTTTCAAAAATCCATTCATTTGACTATTTCGGTTCTGATCATCAGGGCGGATATCATCAGCTGCCCACTTTGGGCGCTGGTCTTTCTCCCGGGTGACCTCCGATTGGCTTCCTCGCTGCCAGGCACCTCGTCTATTCTGCCTCAAATGTTCGGTGTGCCTGCACTAGATCTGGGGGATTGTTCATCACAGAATGTGATTGGGACATCTTCCTCTTCGGATCTGGTTGTTGGGAATTCTAGGAAGTGGATGAAGGTCTTGAGGATGTCTAGCGATGTGGTTGTCATTGAAGGTTGTTCTCTACTGTAGTTCTGGCTATTTGTATCCCTAGTAACTGATTGTGGAAGATGGTGCCAATTCGCTCGGGCGACGGGCGATGGAAGCACGTGTGGGGGTGATCTGGTGGTGGCCCTCGATGGATGATGTGAGAATGGTGATGAATTCATTTTTCTTTGGGGGAAAACTATGGATGGTCTTGGATGAATATGGGTGACGTGTTGTGACAGATGCGGCGACCTCTAAGCCTTCAAATACTGGAACGGGGGGCTGCGGTGGTGACCTTGTGCGGGTTTGTGGCGGCGGCGGCGGACCTAACTGATGGAAAATTTAAGGTAGTATTTTTTAGGGTTTCCTAGGTTTTCCTGTGTGACCACTGGATCAATGAAATTTATTGGGTTCTATCCCTCTCGGGACTAATGGTCTTTGGCCATTTAATGGTTTCCGTCTGGGCTTTTGGGCGGTTGTAGTTTTTCTGTGGGCTAATCCCTCTGACCCCATTGGCATGTAATGGGTTTTCCCTTACCCAGTTTAAAAGGGGTTACTATTGTCTTTTTCTTCTTTTATTAATAAAGGGGATTTACCCCAACCCTTATAGTAAAAACTTATAAACTTATAAATAATCATACTATATTTACATTCAGTATTTTCACTATTCATCAAAAAACGAATCATTTTGGTAAAATAACCAAAAATACACCCTAATAAAAATTTTATATGATTATTTGAAAAATTAATTTTATCTTGTGAAATAAATATTCTAAAAGTGGTAAAATTAATTTTAAATTATGTACACAATCATGACTAATCTTCCTTTCAAAAAAACAATAAAATTCTAAAAAACATTTCCTTTATATTTTAAGTGATTATTATTTTATTTATGATGTATAGATAACCACTATTTTCATAATTTAGTTATTACTATTCATACCATCCAATTTAACTTTTAGTTTATAACTATATTATGGTTCATTTTGACTCGAGGTTATATGTTTTGCAATCTATATAAGTGATTAAATTTAAATAAATGTATTTCATGGTTTTTATAAGCTCAGTATTTTGTATAGAATATGCTATAAAAAATAAAAATGTTATTTTAAAATATCTTTGGATTATATTATATTAAAATTATTTAAAATTTTAAATCATGCATATATGGAATTTTGATAAAGTGTTTTTCATTTTAAATCTAATAGGCTGGGAAACCATTAAATTAAATACTTTCAATACTTCTTCATAATAAGTTGTCCCCAAATAATTATTCGAGAAAAATCATGATTCATCTTTAAAGCCTGATTTTATTTAATAATATGTTTCATTAATAAAGTTTTATATTTTATTTTAAAAATCTAATTATTATAAATTATATTTCTAATGAGTCTCACTAAGTATTACAACACACATCGTCACGATGCTTGGAGAAAATTCTCAAGGATAATATATTTAATGTTTATTTTCTTAAAAAAATATTACTAACTTACCAACCCAAACTAATAAAAAATATCTAATTTAATTTATTATTCATTTTAGAATTTATATAATTCATCCACAAATATATTTAAATATTTAACATTAGTTTATGAAAATACACTTTAACAAATAAAAAAATCATTCAAGTTCAATGTCATTAATTTCTATGTACAGACTCAAGTAGATCTTAAATGATTTCAAATTTCCATTTATCATTTTCTATATATGAATGAAATTAGTTTAAAGAGCTTTCATTTAAAAACAAATTATACTCTACAGACAAGAAATCAATCTACATTTCCACAAACAAAGCTCCTAGAAATAAAAAATTGAAGGATTCCATCCACCACACCATGATATTTTTTGAAATGGTGGCCCCAACCCACCTATGAAAATGTATAATGTATTATAAAAATAACATGTGAGAATGGGTGGGGTTCCATTCATATTATTTTTTCTGAAGCTCTAAAATAAATAAATGTTACAATATAAATCCATCCATAAATTAAGTCACATAAAATCACCAAAACATCATAAATTTAATCACATAAAAAAAATTAAAGGATACAATATTTTACTCACAACCTAGAGTAAACAAATATAATACTAATCAAAAGACGAAATACAAAACATAATGTATCATTTTCCCCCAGGATAAAATTCCACAATATTGAGCCTGAGAGAATAAATAAATGACATATGAATAAATATATACACTATCTAAGATACTGAACAAGGGTCTAAGAAAAGGGTGAGGTAACAAACACTTAAATAAATCATTACCCATCCACCAGAAAAAATAATATCCTAATCATAAAGAGTCAAATATAAATTATCACCTCTAAAGGAAATTTAATTTTATCATCATAATAATATCTTGGAGTGATCGCACAATAATTTGAACAAGGATTTAGTAGGTGGGGTACATTCAAGTGAATGTGATGTTTTCCCTACACTCATTCAGAAGGGATATCAATTAAGGTTGAGTGTTGTGATTTCTAACCATTCGACTAGAGGATATAACAAATGAAACGTTTTAGGTTTAAAAATGTTATTTTGATATATTATAACACTTCAAATGTAGGAAATAGAAATCCCATAACATAGGGAATTCATCTCCTATCAAAAAATACAAATCTACAGTTGAAGAAGTGAACACAACATAAAACCAATCTTGAACCACTCTATATAGTATAGTTGACTACTACAATTCCATGTGGAGTAAGAACCTCCACTACCAATCCTCCCAATGTAGAATCATAAAAGATAATATAAAACTAATGATTCATCCAAGAACAAAGAAAACAAAAGGCTTTAACATCTTCTATAACCTATCCTATGTTTCATAATTGGAAATAGAGGCCTTGTACTTTTTTAGAATATGAAATTAAAACTCTTGGAATGTCATCCTCCATGTTTCTTCATCAACATCCACGATAATGTGACCTATTGGAACATATTTCTATGTGTCTTCAGTATGAATATGATTAGAAAATCAACATTGATCAACACCTATAAAAAAATTATAGACGACTAAACCTAAATTAATGATTATTTACAGATAAATAATTAATCTTATTAAACCTAATTCCAATTTTCTTTTCAATTAAAAAAAGGTGGAGATAATAAATATATATAATCATTACTTAGGTCACACACTCATCATTATCAACATTTAGATTAGTATGATAAGTAAATTTATGGTCCTTGAATTAGATCCCAGGGTCCCCTAAAATCTTATTCCCAAGTAGACATCCCTTGATTTAAATATGTTTGAATCCTATATAAAACTATTTCATTACCAACCCTTTCATACTCACCAGTCTTAAACTCAAAACTCCATCCAATACCTCAACATATTCTATCATACCACATTATAAATGGTACCTTTCCAAGAAATGCAGTGAAGTGAGAGAAATAATAAATATGAAGTACAACCTTTAATAGGCCATGGGTAGGAAACTAGATGTGTATATAATCAATACAAATGTGATGAATTTCCCATAGTATATATTTTGATATAGGAGATGAGATGAAAAATAAACATGATTTTTTGTATTTTAAATAAAACAACAATAAAAATACCTAATAAAACTAATACAAAAATGGAATGTATTATATGATAGAAACAACAAAATATAAAACTATCATAAATCCTCAAAAATAACCATGAAGCTCCAATAGGTCCTAAACAAATCCCCAGGCATGTAATGTATTGATCATGTACCTAACTACACCTATAATCCAAAAAAATACTATATCTATAATTGGGTGAGTATATATTTATACTTAGTAGGATCCTCCCTAAATCCATCCGTGAAAATATAGGATTAAAATACTAAATCCCTAGGGAATAAATTGGTAATACACATTTCCACCTAAATAGATAAAACTATTTTCCAATCCTCGCTATGGATCCCTCACCATATAACAAAAAAAATTTACATCAAATTACAATATTACACACAAAAACTGAGACACACATAAAAACAAAAATATATATATGTTATGGTATCCAAAAACACACTCCCACTGATATAGTTGACCTAAACCCCAAAAATATACATATTGGTGCTCTCATCTCCTCTTAAGTCATCCAATTATGTTTTTTAGTCTTCTACCCTACCTACCCTAGTGCAATACATGTTCGAACATCTCATGTTGGAATTGTAAAATATATCCATTTTATCATAACATTCTATACCCTATGAAACTCATCGCATCCATATCATCATCACATATCATAACTCGGTTCATGTTTGGATGCCACCGCAACCTGCATTACTGAAACCTCACCTCAATCCATTATATCTTATATATGAGTAAAAAATTAATTAACTATATATATTATAGTCATAATACTACTATATGTTTAATGATCAAGCTATCACAATCCTCATTTATGGGTACAGTGTAAAAGGGATACATCACAACCTGTTTGGGCACATATTGTGTAATATTAATCCCTCACTATCAACGAATATCTATATACACATTATTACTAGTAGAGAGAGTGGGGTTCGGGGAGTATTCAGTAATTTATTCCATTTAAAACCTTGATGTTTTCAAAATACTTCAATCCAAAGGCTAGTATAAGAGTTGAAAACCCCATCTTACTTAAGTGGTGGAGTATAATAAGAAACAATCCATAATTATATAGATATCGCATTACCAAAATAGAGGAAACTACCCAACCTAGATTCAAGTAAACTATATCATCCCATATGGGACATCAAATTCAAAATTGAGGGATACCACCACTAAAGATATACTCAGATGTCCATTAAAGTTTTCTCATCGTATTGATTGAAAAATCCATCAATGAACACTTCCTTTAAAAATCCATCATATTTTATTATTTAAAAATAATATGAATAATTTAATATCAATTCGTTAATAATTATTAAATATCATATAATTATTTCCAAAATATGTCATAAATCATTTTCCAAACTAGATCATGCTTTCCATTTAGTCATATTATTACCTTAATCAACTCTCACTCATTTGGGTTCCAGTATAACTAATTTATCATTCCATATTTTAGGTGTTCTAATACTAAACCTAAATATACTCAATGGGGAGAATTACCATAAGTTAACTAATAAGTACATCAAGAAGAATTCATCATAGTAGAAATCATCATACAATACATGAAAATATTCAAGATAATATCTAAACTCATACCATATATCATGATATATACCTTATCAAATCAATGAAAATCGGCAATCCTAGCTCTCAACCTAAGACATCTATCCTAATTTCATCCCCAAAATCCCAGTAATTTCCACAAACTAATCATTCCACCCCTTACATAATGGAATATATAAACTTTATTCGGATTATCATAATATCACAATAAGGACCCTACAACATAAATACATTATAACAAGCATAATTTCATCATGATAAATCAAATGTTCTCTAAGGCCATTTCAAGTTCAGACACAAGAATAAATAATCCAAACTAGACTATAAAAAACCTTAAATATGTAATTCCATCAACCAATATCACTTTCTCATTTATCATATGTGATATCCAAAAAATTATGAAATGTTTCATGAAAAAAAATACTCAAATTAATACTGTCTAATAACAACTATATTAATAAAAAAATTCAATTAAAATTTTCATCTTGCTCAATAATTATATAAATTATATATCAATTAAAAAAATTATTCAATCCATTCTATTCATTAAATTCTTAATCTAATTTTATCTTCCCATTTAAACATTTTCCATAATTTAATTTGATTACTAAACATAAATTAGATATACTTTTAAAAACTATAATAATATAAATCACATTAAAAATATAATTATAATATTAACTGAATTCCATCATTAATTATTTTTCATTATCATACCTTTTTTAATTTTCAAATTTAATTACATCTTTTCAATCTATGGAATAAATTAATAATACTCACAACATGGATCCTCACACACTGACTCGTAAATTATGATGTAAACAAACATAAAGTAAATTATGAGTGAATTCATTCACCTCCCCCTTTATTTATTCCATTTCGATTATAGTTATTATGATACTAATGTTGATCCATGTAATTAAAAAAATATATAAATAATGAACCCAAACACAAACATAAAAATAATGGAAAATCATTTGGAACCCCTACCTCAAAAGGAATATTAAAAACCACTACTCATAAGTTGAAAGCAGAGTAATAGAATGTAGATAGCCTAATCTTATTTAATGGATTTAGCTAGAATTGTATTAGCAAGAAACTAAAAAATGAGAGAATTAGTCAATGGGATACTCAAAATCTAAAGGGAGGGGAGCCTCTTTCATGGAGTGTTGAAGGAAGAATAAAAGAGGCTCCATGAAGGTCAAAGCATGAGAAAATGAAGAGGGGAGACTTACAATTGGCCTTGAAAATACTCCATAAACTCCCAACATACATCATGATGTTATGAAATTAATATAACAGGTATTGTTATAAAGAACCACATAGAAATATTGTATCAGAATTAGATACTAAACTAACCATCATTGGACAATATGAAAACAAGGCTACTGAATATTTTTATTAAAGTATGATTATAATACTATAATATTTTAAAACAATTTCTCTTGATACTCTCTATAATTCATTTATTTTATTATTTTGAAACATATCATAATTATTTCCAACTCTAAAATATTTTTACCCCATGGATTTTAACAAAAATTACTCTTTTTATCATTAAAAAAATTAGTTACATGAGAAATCTGGATGAAATGTAGAGTTCATGGATGAGATAAACTACCCATATGTGAGAATTACTCATTTATTATGGGTAAATAGATTTAACATTACATAAAATGGGTTAAAAGTAAACCATATATAAAAAAATGATTTTTTAAATCTTATTATGTTTGACCTTTATACGATATTAAAAAATTAAGGATGTACCCTATATTGTGTACCCTGATGTGATCCATAACTACACATATTATAGACTAAAAAATTTAAGATAATTTTATTAGAAAAACTACACATATTCAAGAACCTTTACAAAAATAAGAGATTTTTATGTAATAGATAAAAATTCTTCGTTACCCTTATGGGATAGATGGAAAAACAACATGAATAAAAGAAAAAAAAATATATTTTTCTTAGAAAGGGGGTATGTTCATGGGTATGAAAACTAATTATATATTAATTTTTAAATTAATCAATCATATAAATGTCGAATTATAAAATTTTATTAATATTTAAAAAATTATAAATTAATTCCTAAATTAATTAAATAAATTTTAAAATTTCTAAATTAAATTTTATAATTAATTATAATATATTTATAATACATAAAAATTATTGAACACAGTTTAATATCCTACTATAAAAATGAGGATTATTTTAATGTTTATGGAATTTTTGTTAAACAGTAAAATATAGGATTTCCTTTATAGTGTTATATTATTTAAAACAAAAATTAAAAATTCATTTTTAAAATTATAGAATCAAATATAATGAAATTAATACTTAAAATGCTTCTTGAACAACTATAGTCTATTGAAAATAGCCTTAAATTTCTCGATACAAAGAAATAGTAATAATGGAATGACTCAAGAATGTTTGATCACTTACATTTATAAACTAGTAGATATATGATAGGAGATATTAATTATTTAACTGAATTATTTGTAATTTTTATTAATAAATGTACTTCTATGAATAATTATTCTTATTTTATAAAAAATTAAAATTCTTTTATATAATAAGGGAACATACCAAATTTCGTTTTTAAAACATTTACTATATCCATTAATTAAAAAATACAAAAACTAATATTGATGGAAATGAGAAAATATGAAACTAGAGAATCCTCAATTAACATTAGTAGTGATATGTGATCTAATGTTTAATATTTTCAAATTGTAAAATGTTCAAAAAAATATATTTAAAGACCTAAGAAAACAATTGTATTTGTCCATTGGACACTGACCCCTTCATTTTGATAATCACAATACACATGATGTGGTGTCTACAAGTAAAAATTGTTTTATATTTTTTTTTATTTTGGGTTGTATAACAATTTTAAGTCTATAGTCTTAGACCATTTTTTTCTAGAAATTTTCCAATATCACATTGATAATATGCATGGTTTAGTGTAGACCATGTAGAAGACTGACCATATGATCCTTTCTATTTTAAATTGTTCTTCTGTCATTTATCCTTTATACATAGATCATAATGGGGCCCAAATAGTGTGGAATATAGTATTAAGGAGGAAAAACATATCTTGGGGGTAAATCATGGCTTGTGTATGATTGTGAAAAGTATGTGACTTTCCATGTGATTGTATTAAAACTCTAAAAATATCATTATTTTTCTTGGTTTTTATATTGTTTAGTGAACTGTGCATCAAAACCACATGGGTGAGTATTTTATGTCTTCTATGAGCCACAATGGGGGCGCACAGTTTTCTAGACCATGTGAATTAAGCATAACAACTACCAATAATTAATTTAATGGTTATTTCACCATTTTATCCATTCATTTTTAGGTATCGGGCCACTCTCATCTCCTTCTTCATGATCAGGTGATCCTACGGAGGATGAATAAATCCCCACTCTCAGTTACATCATGGTGTTTAACTTCATTAACATATATTTAAGTTGATTAATTTAAGTTAATCTGACATTTTTTCATTTCTATGCTCTCCCTTCCCCTACCCAATTCATCGTTGATTCAGTTACCTCATAAAAACACTAAGGGATACCTATTATATGATTAGGGTTCATGTGGTGTTATACATTTGGTTATGGGTGTATAGATCTTATTGAGGTTGAGTTGATGATTTATTGTGCCTTCACCAATTGACTCAACGTGTTTCAAATTACAGCTTCTGGAATCCACTTAATTGGAGGTGGTTGTTTTTTTGTTCCCTTTAAACTCCATGTCATATAATTTTTTATTGTTTTAAATTAACTATTTTTTCAAATAAAATGTATATGTGATAGTTATTATGGATTTAATATATTTTTTATGGATATATTCATATGGAATAAATGTTTTTAATGAATTATTATTTTTAAGATTTTTTCCAATTAAATGTTTTTTAAATGAAATGGTATCCAATTTAAATAGGATAGTTATGTTTAATATCGTTTCGACTCATTTAGGTCTTATAGTTGGTTAAAGTGTGGTTTTCATTGAGTATTTTAAAACTAAAGGGGTTGTGGAAATTTTAAATGATTGTATTAAAATTTTATTGATTCATGAAATGGATTTTAATCATGATTTCATATGAATTAGTTATAATTTATATTTAAAAAGAGGATTTCCCATGGTGGAAATGTGTCTTGGGATACCAAAATTATTCTGAAGGACCATTTTTATCCGTGATTGAATTTTCTTAAAATTGGGTGTACTCCTCAATAGATCCATTTAATTTTATTACAATCCCTGATTTTCGTTATGCCCATTAGGGAATTTAGGATATTTATTATTATTAATGATTTTTTAACTATTGAAAAATGGGATATTCCATATGATGTTTTAGTATGTGAAATGAGGTTGATTACTATGGATTTTAATATTTTTTTTATGGGATGGCCTCATGGTAGATATTTTTGTCACCTCTATTAATTGATGTTATGGGGGTCCTATGAAACTAAGTGGAGTCCTAAAAAAGTGAATCACCTTATGAAAATTGTATACTGGATAAGGTTACTAGAAAATGGATTCTTCAAACTAACAGGATAGATTATGTTCATAAGTTAGATTTGGTATACTGGGATTTTTATTGGGAGAGATTAGTTCTATTGGACAATTCATAAAGACAATCTTTTATAGGCTGGACTAGGGTACCAGTTTATTTTTAAGGATTATATGACTGAAATGCTAAGAAGTTTTCCATTATGCTAATATATTATTAAGGATAACCATGGAAACTTTATCATATGCCTTGTTAGTGTCCCATATTCATTATTAATTTCTTCACAATATTGATGTTTTTTTATTTTTTTATTCTATATTTGTATCATGGTTCCTACTTTTGGTTATACTCTAGTTCATTCATATTATATTTTCTTTCAAATAAATTTTTAAAATTGATAGTAAAATTGAAATTTAAAAATTAGTGTGTTGAATTTTTCATAAAAATAATGATAATAAATTATTTTTTAATAGTAAACGGGTTTTGGTTTTTTTTCATAAATGTAATAAATTTCCTTCTTTTCATTTTTTAAATAGTATTAATTAATAGGTTTTATATTTTATAATTTTTATTTAAAATTAGTGGAATGTGTTGAATTTTTTTCAATTTGTATGGTGCTTAATTTTATCTCACCCGTATGTGAGAACTTATTTCCTTTACTTATATTTCAATATAAAATTAATGAAATGATTTTTGATATGAAATGGAACAAACGCTATGGTAAACTTCTACTAGGAATGTTTTGATTTACCATTCATACACTCTTGGATGCAGACATCTCTTAACTCTTTTTTCACGTGCATAGTTATGATTTTCGTTATCTTTGGACTCTTATTTGAAATTAATTTGTGGTTAGGGAAATTGAGGGATGTATTAGTACTAATTGAGTGACCATGGAGCACATAGAACATGATTGTAGTTTTTAGAGTTCTATTTTTGGCTTAACTTTTTTGAATGGTTAAGTATTGGCCTAACTGGCTAGGTGTTTACTTTGATTCCTTCTTCCACTATGTGAATATATTTTGATCATGCTATTTATTATTATTGTGATATTTCTAATGGTTATTAGTTCAGCTGTATACAATTATACTAGTTATTTTTATGTTAAAATTTTTATTTGTTAGTGTGGGAGTCTAATTTATGGAAGGGTCATGTCAGATTTCTGGGAGAAACACATGTGATGTTAATTATGTTCTAAAGGAAAACCCTTTCCCAACTCGTAAAATATTGATACAGAGACACTAGTTTATATCCTGAGGGGATTAATAAATCCCTTCGATCGTTGTTAATAGCCACGTCTAGTGACATATCAGTTAGCCTCGGCCAATCATTTAATATTTTATTTATTTCTAATATTATTTCTTGAACATCTATGTAAAATTTATTTTTCCTAAAAAAAGTAAAATAAAACATATTAACTAACATGAATTTTTTTGATCAATTCTAAAATAATAAATAATGATTTTTAGTAACCACATTAATTAATTAATTAATTAATATTTCCAAAATTATATTTATATAACTATTGAAAATTTTACTCAAAGTATGTCACGTTGACTTAAAAAATATTTTTTGTATCATGATACATAAATGAAGATAATTTTCTCCGTGGAAGACTTATTGATAAAATTTCTCTGGAATATATATCTATTATTCTGAAAATTTAAATGAAGAAGAATAATTAGGAAACTAATTACATTATATTGGTAAATATAAATATGCGATTAATATATCTACTTATTGATTATTTTATAAATATATGTTTTGGTAAAATAATCAAATTCTCATACATTAAATGAATTTGTTGAGGTAATGTGGTGTACTTTTTAATGATCTCAAATAATTGGATAAAATGTCCCAAAAATCTTATGAAAATAAATAAATTATTATAACTAAATGGTTACTAATTTATGTTCACATTAATTATAAATTTTTATACAATTTACAGAGTAAGTGTTAACCCATTCATTACATTTTTAATATTTTCTAATAGTTAGTATTATGTATGAAAATATTTGGTTTCTTTTTAAAGATATAACAAAAAAACATTTTTTCCATGACTTATTATTTCTTTATTCCTTTACACTAATCATCAATGTAAATAAACCATAATATTTTATTGAACTTTTTAATTGATCAGTAAAAAATCATAACACAGTTACAGTATTATCATTTATTTATTAAAATATTTTTTTATAAATTTTATCATTTCTGTTAACGTGTGTGGTTTTACTATGTACCATTAATAAATGGTATGGGTTTTATATTATTAAATAAGTATTTCATTATTTTAAAATAAATATTGAAACATTTTTTAATAAATTTTCATTTTATAAGGGTAAAACCTAGAATTGATATTTATTGATCAGAACTAAAATAAACATAAAGAATTAATTTTTATTATAATTTTTATGTAATTAATTGATTTTTAACATCCACACATTCCCTTAATTATCCTTCTTAATGATAATAAAGGAAAATTAGATAATTTAAATAGCAGTGTAAGTGTTTTATTTTATTTTTTGACATAATTTATGCATAATGCCTTTAAAAAATTGATTTAAAAATTATTTTTGGGTCAATTTATGGATAATTTATGTCCTTGGATAGTATTAGATAGAGTACATTGAGACTCATTTCATTTTTACTTACCTTAATAGTAGATCCACACCTACTAAATCAGTAGTATGATGGGTTGCCGGTGAATCATCTTTAAAATACAATGATGGATCGATACTCCCCACAAGTAAATTTTGAACAGTATCCATTGAAGGATCTTTGGAAATAATAAAGTTTGGAAGGGATAGGGTTTTCACCCCAACAATGTTGTATTGATTATTTTATAAGGATTTCAAGAATCATATATTTAGAGAGGAATTTGGGGATTGAATGGATTGATTAAGAGTAATTTATTTATCATTCGAAGACTCTATTTTATATACATAGAGGCGCCCATTTAGATTAATCATCCTACCCATTCAAATGGGTAGATACATTTACATGAAAGGAATGTTATTTTAAGATTTAATCTTGTCTTTCTGATCAAACCCAGTCAAATAAGTGGCCCATATCAAAATAATAGAGAAACTGTTATATCTATTAGAATGAATCTGAATTGGTCGATGAGGTAGATTATACACATTTAGTAATTAGAGTTAACCAATTGGACATACCCATTCAGGTGAGGGAATAAACTAATATGAACCACTAATACATCAAGGAAAATATATGCTAATTTATGGCCCCCACACTGACATGATGTGTGAAGTGAAAATTATGCTATCAAAGATAAAAATTTGGTCGTTTTGTGTTCCCACATTTGTGTTTTCATGGATGATGCTGTACAATATTTACCATATGATCATTTACCTTTTCCTTAATAATTTTAAATTATGATAAATAGTTCATTCTAATAAATGAACCCACACATCAAACAAATTTTTGATGTAGGATTTTAATAAAATACATCACCCTTAAAAAATCAAATCTAAACATTTAAATTTTTTGAAAAAATTTAAAATTAATGAACAACACCATTTTAAAATATTAAAAAATACATTTTAAAGATAAATAATAATAATAATATATTTAAATGAAAATTAATACATAATGGTATCTATTAATTTTAACCATTACACAATAGTGACAAATTAATGTTGAATAGAGAAATAGGTGGATACATCCATGAAAAAGTAACACATGTTAACATTCAGATTTTTCTTTCAAAGGTAAGTAAAAATTCTTAATATAATCATAAACACCATTATAGATATGTTCCACTTATCCTTTCAAGATTAATTTCAATCTAAATTCCTAATTTATTTGGAGTGGACCCACTCTTATATTGTTATAGGTTAACCAAATAGTGCACCTATGTTTTTGCAATTGTTTGATCTCCTATATTCATTATGATTCTTAAACTCATCACAACATCATACCCCTACTCATTTGATTGAGAATAAGAATAGGTGTTATAGGCCTTCGGTGACATCCACAACAAAAAAAAGGTTGTAATGAAATTCCAAGGGATTTATAAACATTTGGGAGACAATTTTTACCCTAAAAATAAAATAGACAATCCAAGATAACTATAAAGAACCAAACCTCGTAGTGATGCATGAGTACTGAAATACAAGTAAACTGAAAACCAAACAAAAATACAATATAAGTGTACTAGAAGAATCAAGGTGACATATCAAAAAACTAGAAGATAGAAAACCCAAAGTCACCAAATACACCAACCAAAAACACTCAATCTGATCCAAACTCCAAATCAACATACCCAACCCAAGTTATCAAGAAGAATCACTGATGAACTGAAATATATTCCCCTTACCTATGTTTTGATACATAACATCATCAAATGGGCCATAATTATGATTATTAAACACATTATGACATCCTACCACAACTAATTCGACAAGGATCAATCATTTGATAAATATTATTTAAAATAGGTTAAAATAATTTAATATAGTTTTTATTAAACCCAAAATAGTTTTCCAAGGAATGTAAACAAATCAAGATTATAAAATCATTTCTAAAAAATCAATTTGGTATACCCAGTCCACAATTTTACATATTGATAGATGCATGTTGAGGTTACAGTTCCATACTCACGAGTTATCTCTCATTGATCAACCAAGTCATCAAAAGGTAACCAATTCTAGGTTCCCCAATAGAAAATTTCCCTTCTATAGGGTCACGTCAATTAAAAAAATCAACCCAACTATGTATGCTAATCCAAACCCACCAATCCAATCCATTTCAATGAAATGTTTATTTTATTGAAAAAAAACATTTACAATCATTTTCTATGATATAAAAAACAATAATTTAAAAAACCACCATTTTTTAAATTAACAACAATGAGGTTTTATACAAAACCAACCAATTTACACAATTTCAAAAAGTAGTCACTAATGTGATTTTACATCAATAATCTCCAATCAATTTCGAAATCCATTAGTGGAACGCATTTATTTCAAACTAATCCATCATGTTCTAATCATGTGATACTGAGGAAGAAGAGAACTACGTCTCAAACATTGGTGAAAAAAATAATAGTTCCACAGTGTCAAAAACCTAGCCTAGATATTCTAAATACGACCTTAGATATATTTTATTTCAACAAAAGAACACATATCAACAATATTCCCATTAAAAACATAGATATATCCTCTATGGATTATATATATAGTTCTAGAAGAGTGGAAACTACTAGAAAAATACCCTATACCAACGGTTTGAAACCGTTTGTATAGGACTCTAAACGGTTGGTATATCCTATAGAAATGGTTTGGATAACCATTGGTTAGAAAGCTATGGGGATAGGTCTATACCAATGGTATCTAACCATTGGTATATGTAATATGAGAAATCTATACCAACAGTTCCATAAAACCCTTCGTATATGTATTTCCAAAAAAGAATCATTCTGTTGGTTTTGATCCCAGTACCTCTGGATTATGATTGAATGACCTAACCACTAACCTAACTTGACTTTTTTGAACATAATTTCATAAATATATATATTTATTATCATAAATATTTTAAATTTTTATTTATTTAATGTTTTCTGTAAGATGATTCCAAAAAAATACATGTAAATATACCTACGGTTCTCAAAACTGTAGGTGTAGACCTATACCAATGGTTTTGAGATCTGTTGGTATAGATTCTTTGAATTTGGGACCTATACTAACGGTTTTGGAAAAATTGTTTGTATAGGGGGGACCTATTCCAACAGTTTTTCCAAAACCTTTGGTATAGTGTCTTTATTATGGACCTATACCAACGGTTTGGCCAAAACTATTGGCATAGGTCTATAATAGAGAACCTATACCAACGGTTTGGAAAAAACCATTGGGATAGGTCCATATAAGTGACCTATACCAATTTTTTCCTCAAACGGTTGGTATAGATTCCCCCTATACTATTGGTTTTGGAAAAAATGTTGGTATATGTACAAATTAGTGACCTATACCAACGGTTTTCACCAAACCATTGGTATAGGTCCATATAAGTGAACTATACCAACGGTTTGCCCGAAACCGTTGGAATAGATATTATTTATAGTAGTGGGAAAAGAAGAAATATAAGGAAAAGTATGAAGAATGAGTGCTTACTGGTGAATATATATCTACAATGGACTTTATATCACCTAAAAATCACTCCATGACCAAAGGAACTCATCTCTCAATCCTGGAGAGGAAGATAAAATAATGTTGTGTTGAAATAGTGGGTGCCCTAGACCCAATTGTGTTATACTTTTGATTATTGTATCATGTGTATTGTTAGATATGCGTGATGATAACTTACCATTATAGTGCAGAATTTTCTGTGTCCACTATAATAATGGTAATTTCCAAAGGTTAATTGTCGTGTCAAGAGGTTATACCATATCCCAGGCTATAATGAGAACCTCGAGATACAATGACATTGATCATAAATATATCTTCTATAGTCTAGATACATCTTAATGACTGGACACAGTAGATGTCTGACTCTCAGGTGCTGGGGGCTCATAAGAATTGAGAATTCTTCTAATGAAGTTCACCCATGGTGATCTCTAGTAGTGAGATCATGTGGACAGACCCGTCAATAGGAACACCACATGTTTTGGGTGACATTGGTTGTTCCTATCTATAAACATGTGTATTGGTCTCCTAAATTGAAGCCATTACCAATGTATATCATTTAATTACGTACTTTGATGCAAGGCAAAAACCATGGAAGTAATGTCGTGGTGAGGTAGTTTGTGTTGAGTGTGTCGTTGTTGGTATGCAGTTGGTTGAATGGTCAAGAATGGATTTGTCGCTTCCATGTTTAGGAAGTTTTACATCTCAGGCCTGGTTGATCAGGATGGTGCCACCTTCATAAGTCTTTGGCCAAACTAGTAGAAAGGCAAATCCATCTGGATAGATCAACAAATAATAAAGCAAGATAAGGACGATGTCACAACAGTGCGTCTTGATTTATGAGATATTTAATGACAAAGAGACTATAGTACACAGTTAGTGTTCATAGGTTGGTAGTCGTTGCAATGACTATCCTTATCTCTTTAGGGGCAATGACAGGTTTCTAAACCACACTCCTGGTCTGTGGATTTTATTCACTACTATTGAGATAAGGGCCTAGAGGGTCACACACAATAGCATATTAAAGAATCCGCCCTATTTAGTTGAATAGGTATATGGACATAGTGGGCTTCGCCACGGAGTCCGAGCGTTGTCCATGTTGTCGATCACCAAAAGAATTAAATAAATTCATTAATATTCAAGTTACGAATACTTTGGAGTGAATTTATTTAATGTATTTACGAGTTCAGTAAATACGAGAAAATATTAATCGAATGAATATTATTTTAAAATTCACGGTTCGTTTAATATTAAGCGGGATAGTGATTCGATTTAAATGGATCAGATTTTATCACGTAATATATTACATATATATTACAAGTATGTGATAAAATAAATAAATAATATTGACCTAGTTTTAAGTTTTCATAGATATTTATTTAGTGGACGTGGAATTAACGGGGGACGGGGAACCCAACTAGGCAATTTCCATGATCTGCTATAAATAGCGGAGAGGGGCTCAAGCACTATTTCTATTCATGTCAATTTGGCCAGAGATTCTCTCTCATCCCTCTCTCTAGAGAGAGAAGCAGTTGATCCGTGATAGGATTGAGTTTCCTGTCACGCATCGCAAGATCAAGGATGTAGTGATCGTCAGGACGTCGAAGATATCATCGGATCACCGCTTTAGCACCCAAAATCCAACGATCGACATTCCAGTGGATCTTTGATGCACGTGTGGATGATCTAGAGGGATCCTGCTATGGATCCATCAGGCAACGATCATCGGCGACATGTTTCAGTTGACAATAGCTTTAGATCAGAAACAAATATGTTTTCTTTTAATTTTGTGCTTTTTACAATCTACACGAGATCCTCAGACCTCTCGGGGGCCTTGATCATTAGCGGTGACAAGTTCTGTCGTCTCTCCGATGAAAATTTTAAAATCCTCAGCCCCTGGCTTCCGCTGCAGACCCCAGATACCTAACAGGTTGGTGGTGGATTAAGAAAAAATGAGTGATTGATAAGATAAAATGGGATGATACATAAAATTTTTGATCTAATTTTTCATAGTGCATTGTTAGGGAACACTGTTAGGGAAACTATGTGCTAACCATCCATGATGTACTGTCTCAATCCCCATCACATATTGTTGGCTCATAAAGTAAGACAAAATGTTCTCCAAACATTAATTTCCTCATTGTCTAGTATTTCATGGTTTCTCCTAGGCATCTACATATTTTTTCCAAACCATATACCATCTATGCACCAACCTAGTAACTAATTTTACCTTGAATGGTTTATTAAAGGTGTTTAATGGTTTCTAATAATCATTATCATACAATGAACCAAAATAAAATACTAAAAACATATAAAATCCCCCAAAACCTCCCAAAAAATAACCCAATAATAATATGTAAAATAAATAAATAAATACATGTTAATGTAACCGAAATCAGGAGATGCCAAATTCACCTCACAATTGGTCTTTTAGACCCCATAATGCAGAGAACTATAGTTTTCTAGGAAAAGTTCTGACCACTACACTAAAATTTCCTTTTCATGCTCCCACATTTCCTCCTAAATCTTACCATGTTTCCATAAAACTCAAACTAGACCGATACATTTCCCATTCAAGTCTTTCTCTTACCTATGAAAAATCCATATCGGTATAAGAACCAACATAGAATATGGATTTAGGTCATTGGAATCCAATCAAATCACGTGGTTAGGGATTGATTGATACTTTTTAAACTAAGATACATGAATAAAATTATGCACTAAACTGAACCTTTTTGGAAATTCCAACAAAAATTCCACCTCAACAACCTATTAAATTACTACAATTGGTCCTATGTATCACGGAGAACAATTTACTTACATACCGAAACGATAATTTCCAAGCCTTAGAGAGATTCTCAAAAACAAATGATCACTCACCTAAAATGAAAAACAATCAATGATGATGATACATATAATATTTTTGAGTACTCCGATCAATATCCTTTTTTTGATCAACTGAATCATTTTTGTTGTCTCTTGGACAAGTCTTGTTCCAACCAGTGAAGTCTCTCCTATTTCCCACAAACAAAGTCAGGAATGGTAAGGAATCCTAAAAAACCCTTCAAAAACCATATGTATTGATTCATGATAAATGTTGTTTTATGATAAATCAAATAGTAGTTTTGGGCCCTCCCATTAGCTATAAAAATCCTTTATATAATCCATGAAAATTTCCTCCAATATTTGAATATTCCTTTCATAATGTCCAGATTTTTTAGGATGATATGATATTATCATAATCAACTTAGTACAATAGGATATCTCTAATTATTTAAAAAAAATAAGATGTGATCCTAGGGTCTTTTTTGGAAGAAATCAATACTATAATGACATTCCTCATTAGAATTTCTCAGATATATATTTTTTTCAAGTCATCCAATGTTATGGAATCATGAATAGGGATGAAATTTGATGAATGTTTGAGATGATCCACTATCAACCATATGAAATCATGTTTTTGAATCATACATGGTATATTTATAAAAAAAATCCATAGTTATATTCTCCAATTTTCCCATGGGAATTAGTAAACACTGCAACATACCTGGTGGTCACTGATGCTCTTCCTTAACACCCTGAAAAGTGAGGCATCTCAAAAAAAAAACAAACCCTTTTATTTTCATGAAAACCCACCATAATTGTACTTTAATTTCTTTATAAATAATTTTAATTCCAGGATAAACAAACCACCACAAATAGTACTAAATATGATGGAGCAGTTTAGGACAAGCCAAAGGCATGACCATCCAATCTGGAAACCACAACACATATCTTTGGTCATGATTCCATCCATAAATGGTATCCTCGCCATTAGTTTTGACCTCATAGAAACACATTCATTATTAGATTTATGTTCCACTTTAACATTCTTAAACAAATCAAGATCAAAAGAAAATAAAAATAAAACCACAACACTACTTCTCTCTTCATGATCCAAGTGCTTGTCGGATATAATTGATATTATCTACCATTGATCGAAAGCCTCTTTCACGAACTGTCTCTATGAATTTATTATTAATGAACCCACCATACAGTTCCCTTTACCCAATTTTTAAATTAAATGAAATTCAAGAATTTGAGGATACTCTAACCATTTATTTTTATTAGATTAAAATATTATTTTGGGAAAATATGTATCAAACTCTTATGATCCATAAAAATGTAAATTTCTCACTAAAAATTTAGTGATGTGAAGTCATCAAAGAATATACTAGCATAGATAATTCCAAATCATTATTTTGGGTAATTCTTCTCCTGAATCCATAACTACCATCATTGACAAGAAACAACATGATATCCCTACATGGGAACACATGTCAAACTAGATCCTAAAAAATCACAATACACCACATATCCTTGTCCTTATTTTGGATATATCAAGATTAGTGATGATATAAAGAGAGCAGTAAGATCTTGAAAAAACATCTAGAATTCATAAATCTATTAGAATGGAACATTTTTAATTATCAACGCATTCATTAGTGAAGCTATTCTTGAAACGTCATGGGAAAAAATTAATAACAGAACAGGCTAAGGAAAATATGTTTCTCAAAGAAATTATTTACCACTTTCCACGATATAAAAACCACTATATTTTTTGGATTAAGAGAAACAAATTTTTTCAGAGATAACATAAAAAAGGAATCATACATATTATTTCCAAAAATCACACATTAGGAGTTTGACATATAGATGGTGATCCCACAATATTATCAACAATATCTTTATGTGCTTCTCTTGCTCATCGTTTATCACAGAATAAACTGGTATGTCATCAACAAACACTACTATAATAGAATATAGGTACTTTTAAACCATTATATTCATCCATGCTATAAATATAGTTGTTTCATTAATGAGACCAAAAGCTATAACTACATACACATAATGGATATATCTACTTTTGCATATTATTTGTGGAATACCCTCCTTCTAAAACCACATTTGGGGATATCCTAAACCCAATTAAATTTTAGAGGACCAATCGTATCCATTAAATTGGTAAAAATAGGTCATTAATAGGTGGAATATGATATTTATTCTGTATCATAAATTAATTATTCTTATGAAAATCCACAAAAATCGTAAGAGTCTCATCTACCTTTTTCAGAAAAAAAATCTATATTTCATATAGAGATGTACTATGTTTAATAAACCCTATACATTCAAACTCTTCAAATTAAACATTGAATTCCATTAATTATATTAGATGCATCCCATTAAATTGATGTGAGAAAGTACTAGTCCATTATAAGAGGTTATAATTAAACTAAACTTTTCTTGTGGGTAGAAAACCTAAGAAATTTCCAAGAAAACAATAGGAAACTGATAAAAAATGTTTTGAAAATAAATATTCCTAATATATTCTATATATTCCAATGTCAATGATGCCAACTGGTATAATATATATCCAATTTCTTATTCCAAACATCCACCTCCACCCTTCTTCACATTTTGATCTCCTCAAAAGAGATTCTTGATTCCATATAATGTTTTGAATCTAAACCTTGGCGAATAATAGTCGATGTGAGTTTTAAACATTGGCATCCAATTAATACCATGGATTAAGTCCTATACATCCATTCTAAGAAAAGAAAAATCCCAATTAAATTCAACCTCATCGATAGTTATAGAACATGCTTTGTACATAAAGTCTCAACATTCTATTTGACCATGGGGATTTGATTTTTCAAAATAGAAGGCATCATATCATCTTGAAAACCCAGAAGATCAAAACAATGAGAATCCATAAAATAATGTGAGTCACCTGTATCATTCAATACTTTTATAATGGTATAAGTTAAAATAATCATACCTCCCACCGTCAAAGGTCCTGATTGATCATCGACGATCATTTTCTTAGCACCATATAATTTTTTAATTCATGCACATTGGAATTTCATACCATATTGATATTGGACTTGTTGATGAGTCATGTTATTCCTCGAATCATTATTGATTTATTGGTTATGATGATGATAATTATTCTTCAACACATTTCTTATCAAAACATTATCTTCTTGAGAACCAAGAGATGTTTCTTTAGCACCCGACCATATATCACTATGAAATTAAAATTTGAGGTAGCCCCTAAAGTTTTAATTGTGAAATTACATAGGAGGTTCCATAAAATATCATTTTATATGCTCAAAAGAACTACACTGGAATCATACAAGCTTACTCTTTGGCCAAGGGCGTAACTTGACTGACCCCATAGTCAGATTCTGAGATACACAACCCCCATAACAATAGGTGGCCCTCATTCACTAATTCAAAATGTTGTAAATCATTACAGTTATAGTAGGAAAAACATACTTCCTCTGACCATATTACTTTATATCTCTCTTTATATTAATATCATTCAATTTATTATCTATATATAATCTATTAAACAATGAATGATAATATTTGGAAAGATTTCCGGTTTTGACACTGACTAGAAATTACATTACATCAAGGAATCTCTTGTTGAAACTTCCAATGAAAATTTAACTAATTTCTTATATATTTCATCATAATCTATTATAGATATGATTTATTACTTTAAACTAAATAAATACATTGTTCCTATTATTATCAGTATGTGAGGAAAAAAAATTTTGTTGATTTTTTTTAAAATCCTCCAATGCAATGCCCTGGTCCAATCTAGCCTATACTTCTAAATCCCATAACTATAATTATATATCATATTTAATATAAACTTTTAACATCATCTTCAGTTCATATAGCTTTCGAAGGAAATAGAAGATTTGATTCATCCTATTTAGCCACACATATGCTTTTCATGATTCTAAATCACCCAGAAATATGTGTGGGATCTATTTTTGAGACAGAACCAAATGATACACTTACCATGGATTATCATTTAAGATAACTATTTCCACAAATTGAGAATCATATATAATACATTCGACTAATCATTGGTTCACCTATGGCTCAAGTTTAACCACATTTTAAATAATCTCTTCCAACTAGTTCCTTTCATGCCTACGTGGTGTAATTATCTATAACTAGAAAAAATTCTCTTTAGTTTCACTTCCTATAAAATTAATTATTTGAAATTTAAAATTCACCACAACACACATATAAAAAAATGCTTTCCAGAATTTAACAATTTCTACTATCAAACCATTTTTAATATCCCATAATGATTTTTGAAAATAAAAACTTTTCAAACTATTTTAAAAAACAAACATTACTTCACGAAATCATATATCATTACTCAAAATATATTATTCACTACTAGTAGTAACTCATTACTATTAATCCATGTCATGTTCTTAACATCAGCTAAACCCTAACTATGATATCAAAACTCTTATATGAGTCTCAAAACACACATGTACCCAAACTCCTTGGTAACATGAAATTTATTATATAGAGGTTAGTTATGCCTTATTTATGCTATACATTTCATTTTATGAAAATCCTACTAATTTCTACCATACCCAGTGATGAATAATATCATTAATAATGATATAATTTCTAACACCAAGACTGAAGAAGAATTAATACCAAAGGATCAAATTTTTTTTTACCATTTTTAACACCCCATCCCACCTCATTGTATTGAGAAGAGGCAGAGGTGTTACTAGCCTTAGGTTACATCACCAAGGAACCAGATGATGGAAATAAATTCCTTTGGATTCATAAAAAATAAAAGGATTATTTTTTCTTTGAAGATAAACAAACCAAACCAAGATAAAAATAAGCAGTCAAACCTCTTTTTGATGCATGTGTACTGAAATACAAGTAAATCCAAAACCAAACCAAAAGGAAATATCATAGTACAAGTGGAATCAAGGTGACATGACCAAAGTAACAAAAACATGACAAAACCCTATGATAAAAAATACCCCAACTCGCAACTCATAATATTCTCCAAGATCGAAATCCACATGCCCAACCAAAGATAATAAGAAGCATCACTAAAGAACTGAGATACCATGGCTTTATCTATGTCTCGGTTCATAACATCTAAAAATTCACCATATTTCACTAGTAGTGGGGGAGTATAAAACTAGGAAGGATATCAACAATTACTTCCAATTAATTCAACTAGAATCAAATGTGTTATCAAAAGTATATTTTTTTTTTAAAATAATTTTAAATTTTTTATATCAAAGTGAAAAATGTTTTCAATAAAAGAAAACAGCTCAATCCTCTAAATTTTTTTCACAAAAATACATATGGTATTCCCATAACACACACCAACACATCCACACAAAAATTCCAAGGTGACAGTTCCATACTCATGAGTGGTCTCTTTTCAATATACCATGTCATCACAATGTGAACTATACTAGGTTCCCTAATGGTACAGACCCCTTCCATAGGGTCATGTCAATGAAAATAAACTCACACCAACCATGTACAGTAAATAATATTCCAAAACCACAGTGAAAATCCATTTCAATGAAAAATTTCATTTATTGAAATTATTTCCAATAACATTTTCCATGAGACAAAAAAACCATCATCTTAAATACCACCATTTTTAAAATTAAAATGAATGATGATTAAAAAACTGATCAATTTCCATGATTTCACAAAACCATCAATAAACATGTTTTCCATCATAATGCACTCATATATTTTATGATAAATTCATGAAAAAATTAATTTCAAACTTACCCCTCATGTTCCTACCAATTAAGAATTAGAAAGAAGCAACCAACATCCCAAAAATTAGAGAAAGTGAATAATGGCACAACAACATAAAAAAAGACTATATCTTGTATATCAGACCTTAGATCATGTTCCCTTCATCAAAATTAAAAGGATATGACAAATATTACCATGAAAATACATATATATGTCATTGGAATATTAAAACAATAGTTCTATAAGAGAATATAAGAAAAAATTTGTGGAAAGTGATGATGTATGGGTAATTATTAGGAAATATAGATCCCCAATGGTCATTGGATCTCTTATGGATTTATCTTGGACCAAAATGAACTTCCACTCAATAATAGGGAGGAATAAGAATTTTTTAGGGGTGTATTAGGGGAAAATTAGTTCTTAAGGGGGATAACTATGTCAGACATACAATTTATTTACCTAATTTTTCATACTTCATGGTTTGGACACATGTTTGGAAAACTATGTTCTAACCATGAACGAGATACTATCTCAAGCCCCACCAAACATGGTTAGATCACAAGGTTAGAAAAAAAATTAAAAAACCATGAATTTATATTTTTTTATCATTGTATGGTTTCTCCGGGGCATTCGCATCGTTTGGCCAAACTGACCACCAACTGTGCGCCTTCCAAATCACCACAGTTTCTTTTGTTTAGTTTATACTAACTGTGATCAAATAGAGAACCTCTAGAAAATCTTGAAAAAAATTAAAAAAAAACCCACGACCTTCCCAAAAAACATTATATATATTTAAAATAAATAATTAAATGGTCAGGTACTTGAAATTAGAAGTGATACAGTCACACACCTTTTTCCCATGGGAACAGACCACCATTTTCATGGGATGTAATGTAATTTTGGTGTTTCGTTCAAACATATTATAAAATTTAAGATATTTAACTTGTAAATATAAATATATAATATGTTATATTGATTCACATCACTTGTTAGTTTTTTACAGGGACATTGAATATTGTTTATATAAAATACCATGACAGTAACTTTGATAGTTGATCTTCTAAATTTTATCCTCATATAAAAGAGTCTATATTTATGATACCATATTGAATCTACTACCACTTTGAGACATTTTTGGGACCAATGTGTCTCTATATTATACTATATGTATTTTTATATTCCCAATTTAATATATCTTGAATATCTAATTGTATAACAACAATAAATAATTCCTAAGGCCACAATGGTAGATATGATTAATGCAGTCTAGTCCATTCTGGTACAATATGAGTAACTACTAAACCAAAAAACATTAAATCCATTATATAGTTCACAATGTTAGTTTATTTATATGAACCCCAAGAGATTGATCTGCCACTATGTATAAAAACACAACAATATATAGTAATGTAATCCTCTATATTACTAATCTATCTCATATAAGAAAAACCTTCCAAATCACTTAGTTTTCCACTATAATATATATAATAATCCATAGTAACATTAAGATAATTAATTATATTTTTTCCGAATCCCATTGTGCATGTCCTATATTACTTTTATACCTACTCAACAAGTCAATATCATAAGAAATATTAGTTTTTGTGCTAGTGATCTCATACATAAGAAACCCAATAGCCCTTGTATATGATATTTGAGTTAGAACCCTACCACGATTTGGTATAATCATAATCTAATAATCACATAGGGTAGATATAAGTGAACAATAAGATCAGTCAAACATATTTAATAATTTTCTAATATAATGGGGTTGAGAGAGGAAAATAAAATTCTCATTTATTACAATTATGATTCCCATAATAACATTATATTCACCAAATTCTTTAATTATAATGATTCAAGATAAGATTTAATTGGCCTCATTTACATAAATCATATTAGTTAAAAATATTATCATATAATCAATATATAAAGAACTAACAACAGAATAATTTTTATAGAACCCACAATCAACAAATTTATCTTATTAGTTAACTACAAAACCATTAGATAAAATTACTTCATTATATTTCTCATTTTATTTTTTGGATCTAATTTAATTCCATATTGAGAAAAACTTAATTTGAAAACAATATTTTATTAAATAAACACTATTTTTTAATATATATTTCGTCATTGAATTAGTAATTTATGAATATTATTTTAACATCAATTTAATGAATTTTCAAATTATATATAGATGCTAAATTGAGATGAATTATAATCAATTAGTTCTATCCATTGGATAATAAGCATATGAAATAATCATTTACCTCATTTTACGTAGACCCCTTAGCTACAAATTTTAATGTTTAAATTTTTTCCTTTAAATACTTACCACACATAGTGTAATGACCCAAACGTTTTAGGTACATTATGCCATGACTTCATTCCTTCATAATGTTCTTTTGAGATATTCTTTTCTTGGGAGAATTATTGGGATACTTATTTAAAATTTTTATTCTTTTAGAGGCTTTTAAGGGGGAAACTTATTTTCTTTTATAGTGGGGTTCCCCTAGGAAACATTGTATCTTGTTGGTGAAGGACAATAGGTAGGGCATGGTTAATTCATGGTTAGAGATAATGGTGTGAAATTGTATAAGAAACCATTTGACTTGTTATATAGGAAATATATTTTGGTATATGAATCACCAATCTATGTGGGAAAAGTATGTGGGTGCCCAAAAGTGAAAGTGATCATCACATAATTTTCACACATTTCAGTTAATCATTCAACCAAACCATACACAACATTTAAATTATTGAATTTTTTTTAATTTGAATCCTCCAAAAACCCTTTCATAATTTCTCATATTCCACAGGATCTTGACCTTGGGGGATCTAATGAGAATTCTTAAAAATTACCCTCACTAGGAACTTTAATTTAGTTAGATCTATAATGTTTTCCTCATGTGAATTCATGGAAAGAGTATGTTCTTCCTATGTATTTTTTATTTCATATACATTTCCTCTTTTATCCTAGAAAATAATTATATATCCTAGTTTATATAGGTAGATCTATAAATTCTCTTATTATATAATAATTATTTTAGTATTTATTGATGGATAAGTGGATTGATCATTAAAATATCCATGTTTTTTCTAAATGGATGTATATCTTAAATTGGTGTCTGATATCATTGACTATATTGATATTTCTAGAAGCCCATGTCAACTTATCATTATTTAGTATTAATTATATAATTGAAATTTTAGTGCATTATGATTGAATATAGGGGTATTTTTTGTGTGAACATAGCTCTTTGATGGCTCTTTCGAATTGATGTTTCTTCACATAAGGTAGGATTTCCTTACCATAGAGGGTCATTGCATAAAGATGATTGGCATGATTAGATGTTGTGTGTTATTGTGTTTTTAGCTGTGAGAACCATTATTCGATGTGGTATAAATTTTATTATAAAAATGGTGTGTGTGTAATAGAGACTTGTGATACCTATGCATTGTATTAAATTTTTGTGCCTTCTTTATTATGCCCTATTATGTGAAAATTATTAACATATGGATGCCTGTATCTAGAATTTAGGTGACATGTGGATCATTGTGTATTAGTAATCACATTGAGAGAGAAACTGTAATTTTGTGATGTGGTTTCGAATATTATGAAGGGAATATGAGTTAGGGATTGGGTATGATTTCCTAGTGTCTTGGCCTGAGATAGAGGATTGGGCATGTTGGCCTCGTGACATGACCCAAGGATGAACTAGGGTTGTGAAGACTACGTGGTCCAAACCATTAGAGAAGGGGAATGATAGAATTGTGGAAAAAATGAATATTGGTCTTGGGGAATGTTATTTTTAAGAAAATGGATCTTAATACGTGGTATAAATCACATTATTTTCATTTTTAATGTCTAAATATGGCTGAATGTGAATTCCCTTTAGGGTAAAGGAGGAATCCAGGGTGCTTGGTTCTTGTTTAGAGTTCGTAACATAAGTTTTTGGGTGAAAATGGTCTTCCGCTTAGTTAGATAAAAATGTACCATGTAGGTACCATGGTTTTGAAAATTATGAAATGCAATGGAAGAGATAGAGAATATTACACACATTTTGAGGCAAAACTTGAAACTTGGGTCACAAATCCTTGCGGTCGGCTCTACAATCCTAATGGTGGGTTTTTAATGGTTTTCTCACGATTAGTTAAACTACGCCGAAAAACCATGTGGGTTCCCCTTTCCTCTCGATACCCATGCATGGTTGGTGAAGGTTTTTTCAAAACATTCCCCTATTCCTTGTGAGCCCTTAATTTTGAAAAAATTTAAAAAAATAATTAAATTATTTTATTTTATAAACATAAATTAAGTTTTACTCTCCCACACTACAACTATAAGGTTTTTAATCCATCATCCTCAACTAAACATGGATTTTAGTAATGTTATTAATATGATATTTCAATGAAGTGTATGAAATCTCCTTGGATCCATAAAGGTAAGTACTAAATTCCCTTTTAGCTATTCTTTGTTCCCCTTGATATTGGCTCACCTATTTAGATGCAAGATGATTTGCACTAATTTCAGGTTCTTCATCCGTTCTTCAAATTTATTCCGATCTGAGTAAAATAAAAAGTTGATACTTGATGTGAACTCCACTACCGAGCTAGGGTAGGTGGTATATACATTTTCCTTGAGTTTTTTACTTTATTAGGACACTTTTTATTATGTCACTCATCAGACATTCTTGAAGGGCCTTGGAATTAAATTTGTTAATTGGATTAAATGGATTTAGACATGTTAAGGTTGACCATAGGTTTTTTGTGATTCATTGGTGTCATTTTCCCAAACAATGTCCACCTATGGGGTGTTACTTTGGAAGTCAACTTTTTATTTTGTGGTTTAAACACCCATGAAGTGTGTTCCCTTGCTTCCGAAGATGTAAGAATCCTACCTACAATAAAATTGTTTTGGAATAAGATATAGGTGAGGTTTTTTCTTCAATGACATGAATTATATGATATTTTATGTTTATTTGATAATTTTTTTGACTTGAATGAAAATTTTATATAATGAGATGGTATAATCATTATTGGATTGCTTTCAAGGAGATGATCTTTGTCCTTGCCTTAGTTTAACATGTCATGCCATGCTTTAATTGAATAAATTGATTTTTATGATATTTTAAATGAGTGCATAAACTTATTGGATGCTTTTGAATTAATCTAATGGTTGATCTAGAGCTTGTGAGATTATTGTGGGTACACTCTTGTGATATCTTTGGATACAAATGGTTCTATGAATGGGTAAACTCATATGGTATTAAATGGAATATGTTGTGAATTGATAAATTGTATGACATGGTAAATGAATGAGTATATGTCTTGGATATGTTACTTGGATCTTGAACACACCAGTGGATTCCTTAGACAGTGTATTATCCTTGGTTCATGATTCCATGGGATTCATGGGGCCTTGATACCCCTTGGATAAGGCATTATTGAACTCATGTTGGAAATATTTGGTATGACATTATACGAGGAATCCAACCAGTTCCTAATAGATTTTTGATTGAGAATATTCTATGACTCAACGAGGATGAATTACTCTTCCATACCTTGGATATAGAACTTCATGATCTGAGACTCTAATTATTTGGAATGAACCTGAGGTTTTTGATATGCTATATTATGTGGCTTGGCCATTGATGTTTTCACACCTCAGGTTGTAATGAAAGTCCGTGGTTGGAATGAAATGCATGGATAAATGAAAAGGCTATATTGGTTATTACTATATTGTTTGTAGCATACATGTTACATAAGCTTGAACATCTTTTACATGGATAATTGAAGAGAAATTTCAATATTATTTCTTTAGTAGTTTACATGATATGTGAATCAATACATTCCTTTAATTCATACCTACCTACATTTACACTTCTTAGCTTTTTATATTACAAATCCTGGACTGTATAGACTTTTGGGTGGTTTCCTACACGGATTATATCTCAGATGTTGTTCGGACCAACATTGGGTAATGGAACACAATATTTGGATGCAGGTAGGGATAGAGGAATGTGACCATATTTTTAGAATTGATTTTGTCCCATGCATTGGATTAGGGGAATATAGCATCAATTTGAGGCCCGTGATATTATTAGGATATAGAAATTTTTTTCCTATTGGTTTTTTGGATACATTCATCATATTTTACTTATTTGTACCTATATTCTATTCTTTGTAGGTATATGTATCATTATCATTGCATATCAGAAATTCCTTATGGATTTGTTATATATTATTATCTTGGTTATTTATCATTTGTATGCATGTTGTATTTTCATATGCTATTGAATGTTATTTATATTCAATTATGTCACGCTATAGTAAGTATGGAATTGTTTCCCCACAGACACACCCTAGATCCTCGCCATAAATTGGAAGCCTTTGACATTCAAGGAGATGTTCTTGAGTCTGTGTGACCAACTAGCCTCGAAGAACTATTGAGTGGTGTTCGTGTCTAGGACATTATAATGTTTTATTAGAGGGTTTAATTTTTGGTTTTTTAATACATGGAGAAAATATAAATGGTATATGAATAATTAGGGGTTTTCTATTGATCTATTCCCATGAGTAGCTATCCCACATACAAGAAAGTCCAAATTACCTTGAAGTAAATTGTTGTTTTTTGGATTTTGAACATTACAAATGATTTGATTCCATTATTGGGTGACACACTTGATTTGTGATGTTATTAATGATATGATTTAGGGATTTATTCTATTGTAACCTGATGACATTAGGGTACCTCATCTCATGCATCATTCTAGGAAATTGTTAGAAATCACATTCCATGCACTATTCCATATTAGTTAGGATGAATTGTTTTTTGGATATTGTTGTGATAGGTGTTTTGATAGTTCCACATTCAATTGTGATAGATTTTGTTAAGAGAATATAGAAAGTGACACCATATTTCAGTTAATAAGGGGTATGGGACCTTATGGGCTAGAAAGTGACATATATTTTGATTCAATTATTTAATCTAAAAGAGATATAAATATAAAATGAGTACGAATTCAAATTAATGTGAATTATATGGGCACCAAATTTTACTCATGAGGTGAATGGGACCACATGGATTTGAATTCGATGAACCATTTTGATTAACCTTTAAATTATATTGATATATAATGGAGATGAATATCAAATGAAGTTGAACTGGAGAATTGTACATTAAAACAGAGACATGACCTAGACATGGGTTCTGAGTGGGGAAGAGGCAGCGTCTCTCGTGGTTTTTGGTGTCTGTACTTTTAAAATATTTCATTTAGGATTTAGATATGTGGTATTACTTGGTTTTAGGAGGGTTTTTCTATATCCTATGTGTTTCATCTATGATATTTGATATAATTATTCTATGAGGTGTGTGTTGGGAATTGTTGATGCATTCCACCACGATGACCTCTAGTGGTGCACCAGGAGGATGGTGATGATCATGCTCCAAATGTAGTGGTCGAGGGGATACTAGTGTATCGTTATTTGGTCTCAGTTGTGGAATTGGATTTTGTTTTTAACACAATTGTCGAGGCATAGGTCCACAAGTGACTATGTAGCTCCATGAAAACATTATAGGGAGCATCACAGCCTACCTTGCATATTTATAATTTGATACGTGTGTTCCTGCAGTAGTATAGTCCCATATTTTTTGGGTTAGGGGTGACCATAAAATATTATCTTATATATTGATACCACACTGGCGATATTTTATCATCTATAGACACCTTCGGAAAGGAGAGTGAAGATCGTGACTACTAGGCTTCATTAAGCAGCAAAGCACTGGTGGGATGTTCTGAATCAGGGTTACGGGCTATGAAATATGGTTTGGGATGATTTTAAAAATAGTTTATATGATTATTTTATCTTAAGATAGTGTTGGAAGAGTAGGATAGTGATTTTATCCATCTAGAGTAGATAATGATGACAGTTATGGAGTACTCGACACACTTTATAGTGTAATAGTGTCTGCACCGATAAACCTTACTAACGAGCAATTGAGAGGGAGATAGATCCTTCGAGTAAGGACTCCAAAATGATATTATATCTATGGTCAACATGTTTATAATGACCTCTATTATAGAAATTTTGAATCAGATATTGACTATAGAACTTAACCTAAGGGTATCTAGGAGCATAGGGTAGAGTAGTGATGTCTCTTGGCTTAGAGGTTCAATGTTTTCAAGAAGGATGTTCCATTTCGAGTCTTCACATGAGATGAATACTGGTATTTCTATGAGTAATGTTATCTCAGTGTCCTATCATTGGTGTGGAAGATATTTCCACATGGTCAATCAATGATAACATGATCCAGTTGAGTGTCAAGATTATAATAGGATGGGCCACATGCAACGTTTCTACAGTACCTTCCCTCTAGCTATGAGAGGAAGGGGGTCATCCATAACACAAGTTTTAGAAGAAGGTTTCTCAACCCTATTTTAGGAAAAGTGTTGGAGTAGTGTTGTTAAATTAGGATGAGGTAGTGTTGGTCATGGTTGAGGAAACCAAGATTAGGTTACACCACGACATAAGAGTGGGCCTACTCCGATCAGTGATGTTGTATCACATGGCCTTGGTTCAGGCCATATCTATTCTATATAGCCTACCCCAGAGGACAAGGGTATCAGTATATCTATGGTGAGATTTAATATCTTAGTACACTGCACTATTTGATCATCTCTTGATATAGGTTAATCACATTGTTTCATATATTCACCCTTGATGGAAAGTCTTGGGCTCGTTATACTATCTTATGAGAGCGTTATGATTCTAGAAACTGCATTGGTAATTATAAATGAGGGTGTATGCTAGTTCTATGAGTTTCTATTAAGGTTTGTGGGTGTTAATTCATTTAGGATCTTTAGCCCTTGGTATGACAGGTTTTGGCATAGTCTGAATGGACTGGTGAGTAGCTTGTCGAGCTTACATGGACTTCTATCACTGGAGGATGACTTTCGCATCACAAGAGGGTGTTGTTTATGATCAAAAGAGTGAATATGATGTCCAAGAAAGAAGAGTTGCACCGGAGAATCATTATATAGGCAAGATGAAATCCTATATTTCTAGTTTGTATCTGGATGACAGAGTAGAATGTTAGACACAGTTTCCTTTAGTGGATGATCATATTCGGGATGTGTTCTCAAATGACTTTTCTGGTTTATCTTAGAAGAGATAGTTTGACTTTTCTATCAATATAGTTAAAATAGGTGAACCCGTATCCATTTTTTATTATATTATGGACACTATGGAGTTGTAGGATCTTAACAGGTGGCTAGAGTATTTGGTGGTGAATGGATTTATTCAACCAAGTACTTCTCAATACGGATCGCCTGTCCGTTTTGGAAAAAACTAGATGGTACCCTTAGGCTATGCGTGGATTATTGGATGTCAATCCAACTCATGTTTATGAACTGATATCCATTTACACATATAGATGACCTATTTGATCAGCTTTGAGGAGCTTAGTTTTTTAAAAAAAAATCAATTTTAGGTCGGGATATCACCAGGTACTTGTTTGAGTTTTATACATACCTTTTATTGATTTTCATAACTGGTATTGTCAATATGACTATATGTTCATCCAATTTTTCTATCATAAACACACCAACTATTTTCATGGTGTATATGAAAATATTCTTCCATCCTTACATGGATTCATTTGTTGTTGTTTTCTTGGATGATATCTAGGTGTATTCTCATAATTGACACGACCATACCAAAAACCTTCAAATCATACTTGATACACTGAGAGAGAATTAGACATATTTTAAAATAAAAATGTTACACTTCTGAATGGATCTAATTAACATCCTGGGTCACATAATCTCTAAGACATGAGTATCTGTAAACCCATAGAAGGTGAGAGTTATAGTTTCCTAGTCGCATCCCAAGAATTTGATTAACATATAGCGTTTCTTGCGGACAACTGAATATTACATTAATTTCATGTGAAAATTATCATGTATAGAATCACTGATGATGGGTTAGACTATGAATGTTGTGTAGTTTTCTTGGTCATATTCCTATGATACATCCTTTTAGAATCTAAAATAGAGATTTACTTCAACACCAATCATGATACTACCGGAACAAGGTAAGAGTTACACTGTGTATTGTGATGAATTAGGTATCAGGATGGGAGCGGTGCTGATGCAGGAGGATAGAGTCATGGCATATAGAAAACAGCAGCTGAGACCACATAAGAGGAACTACCCAACACAAAATCTTCAGCTATCTGTAGTCATGAATGATTTTTCCTATTGGAGTAGTTACTTACTAGGAAAGAATTTTTTTCATGTACACAGGCCATAAAATCCTTAAGTACATATTTAAAGAACATGATATGAATCTAAGGCAGCAATGGTGTATAGAGTATATATAGTTCTTCAAAATTGACATTGCCTACACACCTAGTAAATTTAGTGTAATGGTCAATGTACTAGGTAGAAGGACTCATATACAAGTAGTTCAACAAGATAGTAGTGAGTGGAATCTCATGGATTTGTTCAGTGAGATGCTCATGGGGTTCAGGATAGATATGGATTAACATATGTATCATTCTTATCTATAATCTCTACCATGTTGTATTGGGTGAGGATGAGTCGTCTATCAGATTCAGAGGGCCAAGTCTTATGGGAGAGTGTGGCAGGGGAGGATCCACCTCCTAGTTATACAATATGTGAGGATGATATTCTTTATATCCATGGTCGTGGTTTAGTTCTAGTGGACATAAATATAGATTGGATGTAGGAGTTACATGACTTATCATAGGCAATGAACCCTGTAGTCCCCCAGATGTGATGTGACTTATCTCATCCGTACTGGTTGTCGGCTATAAAGCGTAAGGTAACTGGTTTTGTTACGAGGTGTTTCACCTATCAGCAGGTGATGGAAAAGCATCAGTGAATAACCTGAATTTTATAGTAGTTAGTTATTCCCTAGTGTTAATGGAATGATGTTGTGATTTATTTTGTTACCGGTTTTCTATGGTTTCTCGAGGTAACAATGTTGTGTGGGTTGTTGTATAAGAACTTATGAAGGTATAATTTTTATATCATCAAAGATACCTTCAATGTTGATGACCATTAGAGGTTGTATATCTATGGGGTAGTACAACTCCATGGGTTCCAAAAAAATCATTTCTGATAGAGACTCCTGGTTTAAGTATCGTTTCTAGAATATTTTTGAAATGGAACTAGGAACAGAGGTGCTTCTGATCACAACATACCACCCTCAGATTGATTTCCAGTTACATGGTATGACACATGTTATTGTGGACATGATACAACCATTCTTCCTAGATTTTGGGGGATCTTGGTAGATTCATAAAATAATGTTTCAATTCTCTTATAATAAAAATTATTAGGCAATGTTAAAGATTCCACCTTATGAGGATTTTAATGGTAGGGCATACTGACCATCCCTATTTTTGGTATAGTCTGCAAAGGAAGCTTTATTTGGACCAAAAGTCATGTAGGATTCTTATAGAAAGTTATAATTGATTCCGAAGAGGATGAATAATGCATAGTATTGACAACTATCTTAAACTAATTCCCATATATTCTCTCTAGAGTTCAAGTTCAGTGATCAGGTCTTTTTACGTGTTCGCTTGAGACTGGGACACTGACTGATCAAGAGACATTGTAATATTTAACCGAGATATGTTTGTTTGTTAGGGATTATGGAGAGAGTTGGTTTGGTATCCTATTGGTGGTAGTTATATCATTTTTATTGATCTATGCATGGTGTATTATACATATCTCAGTTTTACCACTATCATTCGGACCCATATCATGCTTTTCAGCCTCAGGAGGGTGAGTTATAAGTTGATACATCCTTTAAGAAGTATCTGATTCATATCGTTGATAGGGGGGTGTAGGTTCTATGAGGTCAGTCTATTCTTCTAGCACGTTTTCAATGGAAGAAAGGTTTTTATAGGAAGAAACATGGGAGTGGGAGGCCGAGGTATCTACTCAGGGGCCGAAGTTGTTCACAGATGAATCATGACCCCCTTTCGAGGGAAATTTGGGGAAGAATTTATTTTAGGATGGATTATTGTAAGAACCAAGGTTTTAATATGAGGTACATATACCTTATTTTTCACATCACCATGAGGATAGATCTAGAGTCTTGATAGGGGGTTTTGAATGGTTTGTGCAAAATTATTCAAATCTCGTGGACAAACTATGTGGGAACCCTTTGCCTACAGATGCCCAAACATGGTTGGTGCACCATTTTCTAAATCATGCGGATAAACCATATGGACACTTATGTTTGGGAAAATTTAATAAATTTTAATTAAATTTAATTCTTTTATAAAAATTTATTAGGATTCCATCTCCCCCAAAATAACTCTAAGGCTTTGAAGCTCTCATCCTCAACTAAATTTTGATTTGTGGTAAGTTCTTTTCCAAATCTATGATTTAAGTGTGGGAAATATTATTGGATCTATAGCGGTAACTAATTGATTCCATTTTAGTAATTCTTCATTTCCTTAGATGTTAGTTGTGCAATTTAGATGAAAGATGATTTGACATAATTTCAGGTTCTTCATCCATTCATTATATTTTTTCTAATATGAGTCAAATTAGGTGTTGATACTAGATGATCACTCCCATACTAAGCTATGTTAGGTTTTCTATAAAATTTCCTCGGTTTTGGTGTTTTATTAATATACCTTTCATTATGGTTCCATCCATACTTTATAGTGTTTCCATATAATTTGGTTGGTTAATTAGATTAAATGGATGTTTTCTTATTAGAGATTTCCTTTGGTTCGGTTTTGATGCATTGGTGGATGTTGCTCGAACCATGTCCCCCAATGGGGTGTGCCTTATAAAATCACCATGTTTTTAATTGGTTGAAATACCAAGTGGTATGTTATCATTATTTTTAATATGTGGGAAGCCTAACTATGATTAAATGGTTTTGTAATAATAGATTGGTGATGTTTTTCATCCAATGAAATGAGTCATATAATATTCTATATTTAATAGATCAATGGGCTTCATTGAATGTAATTTTTTTATAATGAGAGGGTACACTCATTATTGGATTTCTTTTTAGGTGATTGTCTTCCCTCATTCCGTGTGTTAACAATTCATGACATACTTGAATTGAATAAATGGATTTTAGTGATACGTTAAATGAGTGGGTATACTAATTGGTTATTTTTAAATTACTATAATGGTGTATTTAGAGCTTGGGATACTTGAGTTGGTATAATCTTATGATGTATTTGGATATAAATGGTAATATGAGTGGGTTCACTCATATGGTATTAAATGGAATATGGTGTAAAATGATAAATGGCATAAAGTGGTGAATGAATGAATAGATTATATGGAAATGATCCTTGGATATTGAATGCAGTAATGGATGCCTTAGATTGAGTATATTCATTGGTTCCTGATTCTATGGGATGACTTAGGCCTTGATACACCAATGATCCAGCTTTCCTAAACTCACGTTGGACATATTAATTATGACATGCTCATTAGACTCAAACAACTTCCCGAAAGATTTTCCATCATGTTTTCTATGGGAATCATTGAGGAAGAATTTGTCTTCCATAAATTGGATACAAACCTTCATGGTCTAACACTCTGATTATATGACATGATGATGAGATTTGTGATATGCTTGATTATTCCACTTGGTTGTGGATATTTTAACACATCCAGTTATACAACGAGTTTGTTGTTGACATGACATGATTGGATGAATGGCAAGGTTTTGTTGGTTATTATTGTATTGTGGTATCTTTTTTATTATAGAATCTTGAACATATTTTATAGGGAGCCTTGATGGGATATTTCTGAAATATTGCTTTATTAGATTACATACCATGGGAATATTTACTTTCATTTACTACTTACCTTCTTACTTTCATACTTTTAAGATTGATATATTAAACATCCTGGATTGTATAGACTTTTGGGTGGTTGACTACTTGTATTATATCTCACACACAGTTCATTCCACCGTTGGGTATCCAAATAGACTGTTTGGATGCTGGTAGGGATAGGGGAAAGTGCCAATAGTTCAATAGTTGATTTTGTGCCATTCTTAATAGTAGGGGATCATGGGATCAAGCCAAGGATTGTGATAACATCAATATATATTTTTTTTGGGTATTTCTGGAGTTTCAGTTTCTATATAGAGAAATGTATCATTATCATTTAATATCATATATTCCTTCTAGAATTATTATATATTCATGTCATGTTTATTTATCTATTTTCTGCTTGTTGTATCTATTTCAGCTATTGACTATTATTTCAATTATGTTATGTCGCACTATGGTAATGAGGTCATAGTATGTCCATAGACACACCCTAAGTACTCACTGTTATTTGGCAGCCTCTGGTATTCTGGGAGATGATCTTGAGGTCATCTGACTCATAAGGCTCAGGGAACTTTTGAACGGCATCTGGTTCCAGGATGTTACAAGATTTTAGAAGTCCCATATTGATGTAGGAGGATCATGAAGCACACCTTTATATGGTGGTGTTGATACCACTCCCATTATGAGGCTTTTCTGGGGGATTATTGAGGTCCAGGTCCTAGGGAAAAGAAAAATCACGTTAGCTAGGGAAAAAGAAGACAATATTATAATTTTGGGTTGGACTGGGCCATTATAAATGGTATCAAAGCCTATTTTCATTCAATGTGTCAGTGAGGATGTTGATACCTTCTAGGGGTGATTATTGAAATCCTACATCAAAGGAGGAGGTGCCCAATTCACCCCTTTAAAGGGTGGTGTGGATTACTCTCCCATCATGAGACCTTTACCTCAGGGATGAGTGAGGGATAGAGCCTAGAGAAAAGAAAAACCATGTGGGATAGGCCCAAAGCATTCAATATCATTATTTTCACATGGAAAGGTCTAATAAAATTGTAATACCTATATATTTTAAATGAAGACTCTGTTTTATACCCTATATATCATGCAACACCCTACTCTTACGATTGCGAAATATTAATATTTAATCACGACAGTTATAACCCTATCTTTTAATTGAAAGACATCAGTGGGACTAATCACATTATAAAATATATTTATATTGTTAATAATATATACAAATAAATTGATTAATTATTATGAAATAAGAACACAATTTGTTGTTGTCATTTTATACTTCAAAAATGTTTTTATCGCTTCTATGAGTGTATATTATAATTAATTACAACTGTTTTTTGAAAATGTATTTGATAAATATAATATTAGTTTTTAAGTTAGTATTTAAATTTATCTTATGGTTAAATTTTGGTATTTTTCTAAAAAGAGTGATTATTCATTTAATAGTGAGAATACCGATTTTATATAAAAGTTTCTTTTCATTGATGTATTTTCAAATTTTCATTATTTTTAATTGGTTTTAAAATTTATGTAGTCAATTTGAATTAAAAATAATACAATTAATTTCATTTTAATGTAAATTTTCTTTAATTTTTATATATATATTTTTCATATTTACAAATACATTTATCTAGAAAACTGCTTTTTCATCATGTTTTGTGATACATTTTAAAAATAATTTCTAAAAATCATATGTAATGAATTTTATAAAATGGATCCCATATATTTAATTTGTAGGTATAAAATTTTTAAATAATACCATTTTATTTTTGGTTATTATGAATTGTAATCATGGTAAATATTTACCAAATCGTAAAGGGTAAATAGGGTTAAGTAGAGTTAAAACTATTGTGAAAAGGCTTTAAAATCCACTATAAACATTCCTATATTTAATTTTATAATTTTATTTCAATAAAAACATTAAAATATTTTGATATAGTGAATTTTGGGTCCATTTTCATTTCATAAATAACTTTATATTACATTAAGTAAAATAAAAATTTAAAAAATGTCCCTTTCCTAATTTTAATATCTATAATATTTTATGATAGTGATAAAAAAAGTAATTAATGATTCAAAAAATATTTTTAATATTAATAAATTCATTTAATGATCATATTTATTTTAAAATTTTAGTGATAAAATAATTACATAAAATGATCGCGCAACACTGACATTGTTCTTGTTCAAGTAGTAGAAAAACCAAGTAAATGATTTCAAAAACAATAATAGTAATTTTTTTTGGTTTTTTTTTGTTTAAAAATAATTTTTAGATACAAATATATAAGAATAATAATTTTTTAAAATTTTATATTTGTAACACATATTTTACTGTATGTCCTTTTTAAAATTTAAATCTTTTTTATAGTTCAGTTGCACGCAATACCTGTCGTAAACAAAAAATGTATAATTATTATGTTATAATTATAACCTAGATATTAAATTGGATCAAATTAATAGTATTATCCACATTATAAAATTTATATATTAAATATTTTGTGAAATGTTTTCAAGAATAAATCAAATTTTACACACAAAATCTATATTTTTCTATAGGTCTTTTTGTCACCTTTTAATGATGAACTAGTTTTAAACGTAAATTTTGAGACATTTATAATTTATACATGAAAAAACAGACTTTTTTTAATATGGAAATATGAGAAAAAAATTGTTTGAATATTTGGTATTTTTAAAATATGGTTCATTTTTTATGAATAGTAAAATATAATGCATTTTTATTAAAAAAATAAAATTTCATCTAAATAATTTAAAATTATTAATTAAATTTTAAATTGGTTTTCAAATATCATTAGATTGATTATATATCTATTATATAGTAATATTCGTAATTTTTTTTAATACGGTAAAGTGTAAATTGTGTAATTTTTGTCTAATAAAGTGATAAGAATTGAAAATGGCCCTAATACTTGAAAAAAAATTATATGAAGTTAATTCTACCATTAACAACTAATATTATAAATTTAATTATTTAATGGATTGTTTTCCATAAAAATGGCTTAGATATTATTTAAATAAAAGGAAGCAAAAAAATTCTCACACATAGTTTTAATATGTATAATTTTTTTAATAAGGGTGTAAATAGAAGATATGATCCACAATAAATATTATTATAAAATATAAACGGTTAATCTACATCATGTTATTTTTTTTAATTTTTTGTGAAGAATTAACTATGATAAAAAATTACACAATGATGATGAGGTAATTATTCAATTAATGCAAAAAATAATTAAGTGATCTTAAAAAGATTTCAAGATATATAAATTTGATTAATTTAAGATATCAACAAATTTTATAGGTTCATATGACTTCATAGGGTGTATAAGGTGAATTTTTTATTTTTTATTTCGTTATTTATTTTATTAATGTCAATATAATATATAGTGTCAAAATTGACACTAATGATATTTTATGGAAATAATATATTATTAAATTGATTAAAAATAAAAAAGATACTAAATAAGGCCAAAGGGGATAATTTAAGGTCTCAAATATAATAAATTTAATATTTAGGGTTCAATTTACACCTTATAATTATAAAATATCAACTTTTTAACATCTACAAAGTTGTTACCATAGTTTAACATTAAATAGGTTATCTAAGGGTTAATCCAAATGATAAAGACTAAAATTACACTAAAACTTATCTAAAATGTATTTTTTGATTATATTACCAACCTATATTAGCTTATAATTTAATACATTTTCATTTGGAGGTATTCTAATTGATATTTAATTTATAATCAATTAATCTTTAGTGAAATTCCCAATGTGCCCCTCACCATTATTATAAAAGGACACATGCTCCCTCATCTTATTTCACCACATTGAGTATTCTATCTCAAAAAAATAAAGAATAAATATATTCTACACTTACCTAGACACATTTTAATGGTTTTTGAATTTACAACATAGCAACTCTAATGTCCACTAGAGGAGATCTAATGGATCCATTTCGAAGAAGAGGTAATGGCTCTAACCGATCACTCTCTTTTTCTTCTCCTTTATACCTCATCTAAATCTATGATATCTATCATAAAATAATATATTGAAAATCCAAAATATTATAAAATAATTTTATTATTATGATGATCACACTATTATACACCCCATTTCCTATCAAATAATAAGTGAAAACATCGCTCGTCCTTACGTACGACTTATCATCTCAACATTGTGATACAACTCATTTTAAACACAATATTTTTTGGATGGGAATGAAATAGGGTTTAATGCATATATATTTTATATTTATGTAATAATGATACTTATTTAATGATAACATATTGTTTACCATTTTACCATCTTATCTTTTTTTAAATGATAATGTTGCTCATTTGTACATATAGACTACCAACTCCACGATGTGATGTGATTTGTTTTTCATATATACATCACATGGATGGTAATAATTATGAATTATGTATATGATATATATATATATATAACATAATAATTATTTTTCAAAATATTGGGCCATGGTTAAATTATCAGTACTGAGACTACTGAACAGAAACATTCTTGGAAAATGAAGCAGATATCACCCAAAATAATTATTTAAATAAATTATTGATAAAAGGGTTATAAGACATTATAAAAAACTAATATATGGTAATGTTGAAATATGGTTATGAAATAAATTTATAAAAAGTAATTATTTATTTTACATAATGTTTTAATGTGAAAAATTAAAGGTGAGACTTTAGGTAAGGATTTTATTTCAATCTCATCATTATTCGATATTATTTATATTTAAGTCTCCATTGAGAAATATATCTATTTCTGGTCCAAGTATTAAAAAAAATATTTGCAAAAATATTTTATGAATATTATTCTATTTATATTAAAATTAATTATTATACAATTTTTACTTTTTTAAAAATGGTTTGAGAAGAATATTTTTTTTCATTTTCTAAATGAGGCTCATTGTTACATTTTTAAAAAATACTTAAGGAATATTTTTTTAACATCAATGTAATGAATGGAATTTCCCACTTTCATGATTCCTTAATGATATGCTGATTAATTTAAAATTTTATTAGGATACTTTAAAATAAAATTATTTCCTTTATAATTGCACAATTATTTAAAAATATGATTGCATAAAAGAAAGTATATTTTCCTCAAGAATAATTTCAAGTGATTTTTCAATAAAACTTTTGTCTATGATAACATTATTTGGTGTTAGTAATTCTTTACTCGTGATATAAGCAAATGACATTGTTCTTGTTTTTTCTATAAATATTTAATGTTTATGATGTAATGAAATTTATTAAACCTATTTTTTCTATGAGTTATATTATGATGAAGTGTTTGTAAAACTCATTTTTATACATGGGTTTTGATACGATGAATGATTTATGATCTTATGGAAAACATATGTATGGATTTCATTATTTGATAGGTAATACCTTTATCTCCATCAAAATTAATTAGGTAATGAAATTTATCTCATGATATATTTAGGAGAAAAATTCATTGTGCTTGATCTATTATGGGAAACAAGTCAATATTCTTGATCAATTATTTGAAAAAAGTTGATGTGTTTAATCCATTGTGGAAAACATGTCGATGTGCCTGAGTCATTATCTAAAATAGTTGATAAGGAATGGTCTAAGATTCTTGGTAGATAAGCATGACATATGAACTGTATTTCTATAATTATGATGATTCCAAAAAGTTATGATGTGAACATATGGTCTATGACTTAGTTATGAATAATTTTCATTCTTATGACTCATGTCTTATAAAATGTCAATGTTGTATTCCATGAATCATTTTTATGATCCCTGAAAGGATGGGTATAAAATTGCTAATTTTTTTTATCATGATCACATACCCACATTTCTTATCTTATTATTTCATAAGATAATAAATTGATATCATCTAGGTTTACCCTTATTAATCATCTAATCTCAACAATTTCTAACGTTTCCTTTCCGAGGGATATAAAGAAAGGTGTTAAGTATGATATGATAAAGAGATATAATTATTAATAAATAAGTGGGAGATGATGTTGATATTTTATGAATCACTTTTTTATGTTTCCAGGTTTACAAAGGCACCAGAAATTTTCGATCTGAATGAGTGTGTTTAGATAATGTAATCAATATTCATCTAAAAGGATGTAATATCTATGTATGAAAATCCTGGGTCATTAGGGTTTGTATGAGAGGTTGGGTTTAAATAACCCTTAGAAACTATTATCATAAAACCTTAGTAAGAACCGTATATATATTTCTATTTATAAATATAAAATAATATAGTTTGGTAAAGAAAATAAATGTTGTAGGTTAAACCTAAGGATCCATCTATTTTCTATGATTTAAGACATTTTCTAAATGATTTATCATGACTCGTCACTATAGTTTTTATTTATCAAAATAATATTTTTGGTATAATTTAATGGTTGGAACCTAAAGAAATAATTTTAATTCTAAATTTGATGGATAACAAAAAATATTGTCCACCTAAAAAACCAAATTTTATGGGACTTGAATGAACATCCTACCAGCTATGCTATCAAAAATTTATCAAGCTATAAATCACAACGATTTTTCAAATGATCAGTAGAGGGAACAACTTACTATTGAATATTTCATAAGAAACTATCTACCTTCTTTTAATTGATCTTTAGTCCAAATAGAGGTTGATGGATGGATCAGAACCATTATGAAAATATTTTGCGTTCTTCAATTCTTTGAAAATGAATAAATTTTCTTAAATGTTTATCGTCTGGAAGGAGACGTAGATCAATCGTATGATATTTTCAATAATATGAGGAAATATTATGAAATTTAATCCATGGATTGGGATGAGTTCAAGAAAATATTTTCTAGTAAGTAATTTTTACATATTATTCATATGTAGATGGAGAATGAGTACTGGAGATAATGAAAAAGGATGATGAATTTGTTGGTACCTATGAGGAAAATATTACAAGACCTTAAAGGTACTGTTGTAGTTTTATTATTAAACCTTAAATTAATTTTTACTAATTCTTTAGAGGCTTAAAACCATGTCTCTAAAAGGAGTTATCCATAAGATACTTCAGCAACTATGAGGAACTTGCTTGATTTGCTCTTAATGTGGAATTTAAATTAGAGATACCCACCATTCCCATTATTTTTATAAGAAAATAAAGATTGATTCTCATGAAAACTAGAATAAATCATATTATGGAAATAAATTTTATACATATATATGCCATAAATGTGGGATGAAACATCAATGGGAATTATTTAAATAGAACTAGAGGTTCATTAAATGTTGAAATGTGGATCCTAAATTCTATGAATTTTGAATGTCAATGAACATAAAGTTAATGAAATAGTGGGATAGAAGATTCCAATAGATGAAAACCCCATGCACCAATTATATAAATTCATGGAGTATGTGAACTATCCAAATCAATGTATGAATTCAAAGGGCTTTGATTATCGTATTCAACAGACTCTTAAGCCCAATGACAAAAGAAAATCACTTGCAATCGCAACTATAGATGTTGGTTACAAAAAAGATGTGGTAAATAGTAAATATATCATCCAATATAGAATATATAATGTCTTATTTGATTCTAGAACCACCCACTCATTAATTTATAATGATTTATTAAGGGTGTCATAGTATTACCTAAATAATTAGATTTGGAGTTAGCTGTAAAGACTCATAATAGAACAATGGCCGTATCTCTTGTTTATAGTTCTTATTAGATTGATGTTTGTGGGAACTGACATCCTATAAATATCATTATTCTCCTTATATTTGAATTTTATGCAATTATTAGCATGGATTTACATTCTCTATATATATCCCATATTAATTTCATATGAAGGTAAGTCATGTTCTATATTCCTAGTGAATCTATAATCATTTATTAATGTAGGGATTAATATGAATATCCAAAGGAAATTTTTCTATCTTGTGGGTACTAATTCCATACGTGATTGTCAGGGAGAAACTCAATATTAAGGACAAAACTATTCTATGGTAGTTTGTTGATGTTTTTTTGAAATATTTTCCATTTCTGTCACCAAGTCATGATATTTAGTTTTCAATAGAACTCATCCCATGGGATATTTTTATTTTAGATACTCCTTATAGAATTACCCCAATTGAGTTTCATGAATAAAATAATCAACTCTAAAAGAATGATTATAAGGGATTTATACACACTGGTGCATCATCATAGGTTGAACCTATTCTATTTTTTAAACAATGATGGGTAAATTCATCTTTTTATTCATTATAGGGATATTAAAAAATATAATCAAGAAAAAATATCATCTTCCCCTTATTACATAATTATTTGATCAACTACATGGAGATCAATACATTTCTAAACTTTTCCTTCATAATAGATATTATCATGTGAGGGTCCTGAAAGAGGTAATACCTATGATAACATTCCAAAAAAGGTATGCACATTATGGATTTATAGTGATGTAGTTTGGTCTTACTAATTCTCATAGTATGTCCATGGACTTGATGAATAAAGTCGTTATAGACTATAGTTATCTATTTTTGTAGTCTTTAAAGATGATATTATTTTATATTCAAATAGGAATTAATAACATGAAGATCACTTGAGGATTATGCTAAAGACCCTAAGGAAGAAAAAGTTTTTTGAAAAAATTATCAAGGGTGAATTCTGGATTAATAAAATTTCATTTTTGGGTCATATAATCTCTTTTGAGGGTATATCAGTAGATCCTTCAGGGTTAGAAGTTATTGAAAAATGGGCTAGAAAAATCACAGTTACTGAAATCCATAGTTTTCCTTATTTTTTGGATATTATTGGCAGTTTTGTGGATAATTTCTGTCAAATTTCCAATCCACCCACATATCTAACTCAAAAGGGTCCCAAGTTCTATTTGATGAATGAATGCAAAGAAAATTTAAAGGATTTGAATATAATATTAGTCAATGCCTCTATGATTCAATTACCCTAAAGTGGATAAGGGTATATAATTTATAGTTATGAATATAACAAGGGATTGGGATGTGTTATTATAAAAATTAAATGGTATTAGAAATTGTATCATGACAAAAGATGGATAATGAGTAAAATTAACAAACTCTTGATTTGGAGTTAGCTGTAGAAATATTTTCATTAATGATATAGAGGAATTATCTTTATGGAGATAATTGTGAAACATATACTGATCACAAAATCATAAAGTATATATTAAAAAAAAGATGAATATGAACCAAATAAGGTGGTTTGAGGTGATTAAATATTATGATTTATAAAAACATTACTACCCTGAGAAAACAAAAAAAGTGGAAGATTCTTAGGTTCGAAATCACCATGTTATCCTTCCTATGATGAGTATCCCAGAAACACCCATTATTTATTTATTTTCAAATAATGGAGTTATAAATCATAAAGGAATGTGATATATCTTATATAGATCAAATTAATACATGAATATCTATCCAAATGAAGGTTAAAGAGGTGAAGAAGGAAGATATAGAGATGAAAAAGAAGATGGAAAATGTTCTCATATTCAACCTTGATTGTGATGCTATAATAAGGTTTAAGAACCATATATGTGTTACTCCTATACCATATTTGAAGAATAAGATATTGGATAAGAATCATAGTTTATCATTTTCTATTCATCCTGGATGTACAAAGATCTATAGAGACCTAAATGACTATTTTGGGTGGGATGAAATAAAGGGAGATATTGAATTGAATGTTTCTTAGTTCAAGGTTTGGTATAAAATTATGTCTAAGGGATTGAAATATAAAGGGATTTTATAACCATTAACCATTATTTAATAGAAATTGGAAAAAATCACAATTTATTTTATCTTCATTATTTCTAAAACATTTAATAGTTATAATTCTATATGGTTTAGAGTAAATCACCTTAAAAATTAATCTCACATCATTACTATTGGAGAGGATTTATCTCTGGATCAAATTTCTTTATTATATATTAAGGAAGTGGAAAGTTGGCATGGAGTACCACATTACATTATATCTGATTGGGATTCAAGGGATACTTCTACGTTTTGGAGAAGTATTTAGATTTTTTTGGATACATGGTTATATTTCATATCTCATCATCCTCAAATACATAAACAGTTTTATAGAATAATTAAAGCTCTAGATGGTGTGTTGAGAGCTTACTCTATAGATTTTAATGGTTTTTGGGATCAACACCATCCTTTGGTATAATTTTCCTATAATAATAATTGTCACTCTTGCATTAAAATTGTCCTTTTGAATCCATCTATGGTAAGAAGCATAGAAATCCAATGTCCTGGAATGAATTTTGAGAAATAAATCTCTTGGTATCTAACCTATATGAGGAAATTCCGAAAAAGGTTATAACTATTTAGCAACACCTAAGATCATCCTAGAGTCCAAAAAGTTATTTTGACAATCGGTGATGGGATATTGAGTATGATGTGTGTGACAAGGTATTTCTATAAATATATCCTTGGAAGAGAGTGATGTGTTTTATAATTAAGGGAAATCTAATAAAAATGTATATTGGTCCTTTTGAAACTCTTGATCATGTTGGGACTATGGCTTAACAATTTTATTTTCCATTAAATCTCTCTCAAGTTCAGGATGTGTTTCATGTATCTTTTAGGAAGATGTAGATACCTAATCCATCACATTTTCTTAAATCAAAGGCCATGTTGGTGGAACAAGATATTTTATATGAGGAGCACCTGATCGAGATTCTACATCATAGAGAGAATGTTCTACAAAATAAGACTACTCACTTGGTTATAGTTTTGTGAAAAAATCACCAATTTGTTTACGCTAGATTGGAACCTGAATATGTGATGATTTCCATTTATCCTCATTACTTTTTATTCTAGTTATGACTTTTGAGGGATAAATTCATTTTAGGGGGGGTAAAATGCAATACCCCAATATTTTATCATATGCCCCTTAGAAATTTAAATCTTATGGATAGTTATGTTGAGCTCAACACCAAGCATAAATAAAAAATGGACTATTAATATGTGATTATTATAACCTATCCATTAAATTATAGGTAATGAATAGTATTAAAAACATTTTTAAATTTAGATATTATATATTCAATCAAATGTTTTCAAGAATAAATCAAATTTTACGCATAAAAAACTATATTTTTCTAAAGGTGTTTTTGTCACCAATTAATGAAGAACTATCATTAAATATTACACTTTATTATTTTATAATTTATATATCACAAAATAAACTTCATTTTTGAAATAATAATATCAAAATTAACTTTGGTTGAAGTTTTGGTATTTTTCTCACGTGTTTTATTTTTTAATTAATAGTAAAAAATACTACATTGTAATTAGATACTAACTTTTAATATAAATAATTTATAATTTAAAATTACATATATGTACTGGTTATAAAATAAAATTAGATCAATTTTAAATATATTACTCTCATTTTGGTCATTTTAATTTTTTTATAGAGAATTTGGATATAGAAACATTTCAATCTATTGAACATTTTCACTTATGAAAAATCGTTTTCTTGCCCCATTTGTGGGATTAATTTTAAATTAATTTTATCCAATTATCTATTTTGAATTTTGAAAAATATATTAAATATTTTTTATTTTAATAATCAATTTTATTAAAAAGTTATCTTTTATTTTTTTGCAATATGAATAGTAGAATTGGTAAATTTTTTTACCACAGTAAAGGGTAAATTGGGCAATTTAGGTTACAAATAAAGTGATAAGGAAAATAAAATGACCCCAAAACATGCCCAATATTTATTAGATAAATTAATATAGACCCTCAAATCCTAAGGATCAAAATTAAATTATTTAATTGAAACTAATCCCAAAAAATAACTTAGATATTATTAAAATCAATGATAGTGACAAAATGTCCCACTCTTACATTGAATAAGTATAATATTTTAATATGGGGTTAAACAGAATATATGATCAATTATTAATATTATTATGAAATATTAAGGTTTTATCAAAATAATTTTTTATTATTTTCAATCTTTTGTGAATTATTAGTTATCATGAAGAATTACACAATGATGATGCATTAATTAGTCAAATAATAAGAAAAATAAAATAAGTGATATTAAAAACATAAAGAAAAATATTGTTTGAATTATTTATGATATTAAATTAGTTTAATAGGTGTATATAAAATATTTGGGTTGTATTATATGATTTGGTTCAATGTTATATTTTTGTATTTATTTTTTTAAAGTCAATGCAGTGCACATTGTCAAAATAGATAATAATGTATTTTTTATGAAAATAGTATTTTATTACATTATTAAAAAATAAAAAAATACTAAAAAAAATGTGACAAATTATGGTTTAAAATATCATAAATTTACCATTTATGGTTCAATTTACACCTTATAAAATAATATCAGCATTTTTATATTGAAAAGGTTGTTGTCGTAGTTAAAATTTAAATAGGTTAACTAATGGTCAATCAAAATGATATGGTTTAAAATTACACCAAAACTTTTATAAAATATATTTATAAATTATATTAAAACCATATTACTACTTATCATTGAATCCCTTTTCCTTTTTATGTACTATAATTGATATTGAATTTATTATAAATTATTCTTTTGAGAAATTTTAAAGGTTCCCCTCACCTTCATTATAAAATCATAACTCCTCCACCATCTAATTTCACCAATTTGAGTCTTATATATAGAAAAACATCTAAGAAATTATATTATCCACTTAACTAGACATATTTAGAGGGTTGTTTCTTCCCAAAGGACCAACTCTAGTGACTTTTAGTGGAGATATAAAAGACCCATTTCTAAGAAGATGTTGTCAGTCTAACTGATCACTCTCTTTTTCTGAACTTATATACCTCTTGTAAATCTATGATATCAATCCTAAATAATAAATGCAGAATCCAAAATATTCTAAAATTTTACTATTATTATAAACACACTATTATACAACCCCTTTCCCATAAAACAAGAAGTGAATGTATCGCTCTTGTGTACATATGGATTACTATCTCCACATAGTGATACTATTTATTTTTTATCGCCATATATTGTTGATGAAAATTAAAATGGGTTTAATATATATATTTTATATTTACGAAATATGTATAATTATTTAATGATAATATCATGTTTACCATTTTACAATATAATCTCTTGAGAAATGATAATGTCGCTCATGTCTATATATTGACTACAATATCTACACTCTGACGTGATTAATTTTTCATATACACATTACCTGGATGGAAATAAGGATAAATTATAAAGATATGGTATATATAACATCGTATTTATTGTGTAAATTATTGTACCATGATCAATGTATAAGGTCCCAGAATACTGCACTGAAAAAATTCCATGAAATGAAGCATATATCACCAAGAATAGTGATTTTAATAATAAATTATTAATAAATGCGTGACAAGATGTTATAAAAAATAATTCAGGTTATTATTTATATATTTTTATTTAATAAAATTATAATAAATAAATCTTTATTATACATGACGTTTGAAGATGAAAAATGAAAGGTGAGACTTTATGTAAGGGTTTATTTTACAATCTCATCATTATACAAGATTGTTTCTATTTAAGTCTCCACTAAGGAATATTTCTCTTCCATGTTCATGTTTTCTAAAAAAGTTCTAAATTTTTTCTTCTAGTCTCCTATGAATATATAATTTTATTTTTAACCATTTTTAAATTTTTACCGAATGGTTTTCAAATAATAGTTTTTTCATTTTCTAAACAAGGCGCTTTGTGACTTTTCCAAAAAAATACAGAATGATTTTTTTAACATTAATTACATGGAAATATTTTGCCACCATCTTGAAACCTTAATTATTTGAAGAATCATTTTCTATATTACAAGGTTAATTTAAAATAAAAACATATTTATAATCTTTTGGTTCTTTAAAAAATATTTCATAAAGGAAAGGATGTTCTCTTTAAGAATTATTTCAAGTGATATTTCAAAAATAGTTTTCTATATAAGATGAAATTATTTGAGGTTAATTATGATTTATATAGGATATTACCCAGGTATACCATTCCTATTATTTATCTAAATGGATAATATTTATTATTAAATGATATGTTTGAAACCTGTTTCTTTTCCATGAGTTATGTTATGAGGAACTTTTTATGAACCTCATTTCTTTATTTGGGATATCATATAAGGAATGATTTATGATCTTGTGGAAAAAATATATATGGATTTAATTATGTTATGTATGGGATATATATCTCCCTAAAATTAATTTGGTAATGAAATATATCCCATGAGATATTTTTGGGAGACATGTCAATGTGCATGATCCATTATGTGAAACATGTGATGAGGCCTGATTTGAGAGTCTTAGAAGATAACCTTAATGTCAGAGATGGGTTTTTATACTTATGATAATGTAAAAAATATTTTGGATATAATATTATGGTTCAGGAATGAGATAGGATTAATTTTTAGCCTAATGATTCTTGTATTTTGCAATGTTAATTTTTTATTCCATAACTCATTTTTATGATCAATGATAGGTTGGGAATGAAAATTGTAATCTATGCTAATGATTATATACTACATTTCTTATATTATGATTTTATAAGATAATAAATTGATATATTTAATGTTTACCCTTACTTATTATTTTATATTACCATTTTTTATGTTTCCATTACATAGGATAGGAAGAAAGGTATTATGTAAGTTATGATAAAAGGTTTCAAATTATGAAGAAATAATTAGGATATTAAGTAGATATTTTATGAACAATTTGTTTATACCGATTTGTTTACGAATACCCTATACCTTTATGATCCTTAGGCATGTGTTTGAATAATTTAATGAATATTAATCAAAAGGGTGTATTATATATATGTCAAAATCTTAGTTTATTATAATATTGAAATTCCATTACTGTCTTCATATTTATTAAAATAAATATTGTGAATTTCCTAAAAATAAAATTAATGGTATTTCATATAAATAATATTTTATTAAATGATTTAAAGTTCATAAGAAACATATATTTTTTCAAAATAATAGGATATGATCTATAATATCATCCACTGTTCACTTATGTTTCACTTTTCTATTTATATTTACTTTCATAACCCCTAATTTGTAAAAATATTCATATCAAGGTAATCATTAAATAATGTTAACGTGATGTTAAAATTATGAAAGATGGGTTAAAAATCACCTAAACTTGTGTATTTATTTATTAGATTATTTCAATGTGCCTCTATCCTATATTCTAAATATATCAATTTCGTGCCACATGAAAATTAAAATTAAACAATATTAGTTTTATACATTAAGTAATTCTTATAGTGCCCATGTCATATCTTATATAAAGATACCACATATCCTCTCTTACTTGATCTTATATAGCTACGTATATCAAAAAAACCTTATAAAAATATTCCAACAGTCATAGATAATTTTTTAGGTACTCATATTCTTAAAAGAAAATTCCTTGGATTCTTAAAAAGAAATCCAGAGGAGGTTCTTCAAAGAAGAGTTAATCATCTTAATAGTGAATTTTAATTTTACTTATTATTAAACCTACATTAATTATATTTTAATCATTGAAATATAAAAATATAAGTATCTATAATATACTAAAATTTTATTATGTTAATTTTAAAACCTTTTACATCTCATTTATATCGATTGGGGAGAAAAACCATTGTTCTTCCATACATCATGACTACCTCCTCATGAACCACAGTAATTCATTTCTATCACCGCATATCAAGGATAATCCTAATAATTTATTCGATGTAAAGATATGTTATTTATATAATGATTTTTAAAACTAATTCTAATGAAACCATAATAAAGATATAGGGACTAAAACATCCAAGAAAAAACTAAAATGGAAAATGAGATTGTTAAAACCCGGAAACAATTATATTAATACAGAATTATTAATAAAGGGATCATATAAGATATTATAAATACGAATATGGTTATGTTATATTTTTATAATATATCTAAAATTTATTATAAATGAGGTTAATAAAACTAATAACGATCTTTGGGATTGATTTGATGGATTTATGTTACAAACTTATTTATTTCAGGATTATCTATGATTGAAGTTCCATTGTGGAACAAATATGTTTCTATTTTCATGAAACATATCCCTTTTTGATACCATATTGTTATATTTTAAATTTTAATGTTTATGTTCATCTCATTTAATTTTTATAGAAAAAATAAGAAATTTAAATGTTAGTGTTACTTATATTATCTCTTCCTTTTAGTTGAGAATCTTTCTCTTATATATCCATGTTCTATTTCTGTTTAAATAATGTTTTTATTTTAAAGTAATTGAGTTATTAATGTCATATTAAAATATATATAATTTTATTTAAATTTTTTATAAAAATTAATTTTATTAATATTTTTTGTACACCACATTTTGACATTATTTACCAAAATGTGAAATGAATTTTTTTGTTTTAACATATATAGTTTGACCACCATTTTACACCTCCATGAATATTTTTTTCTTTTAAAATTGAATTTCATTTTTATGTAGTTATTTTAAAAGAAAATATTTTTCATAATATTCTAAAAATTGTATATCCTAAATATGTTATTTTCAATATAAATTTGTATTTTACTCAAAAAAGTTTGAATGATCTTCTAAAGGTTCTTTCCACAACTTGTGGAAAGATTTGTTGATGTCACTTATTCATCAAAGCATATATAATCTTACGATATGATCCATGTAATTTATCCATATGGATTAGGATTGTGTTACATGTTTTCTATTGAACAAGTATCATTTAATTGGGTTATGCTCAGATGAAATGATTCATATTTCACAGTTCATGTTAAAAATATATATATGGGGTTTCAATTTTTGATAGATGGGAACAAAATTATAAAACGATATAATGTATTTGGTAAATATTTATATCTCATTGAATAATTTTTTAGGTATTGGGGAATGAACTCAATCCACTAAGGGACTATGTCCACTATGATTTTCAAGAGAAAAAAATGTGAAAAAATATATTATGTCACTCTATCCATAATGTTAAGATGGTATTTTTAGTGATACTTTGTTTAAGAAATGAAATTATATACCTTTATATGTGCGCCATATTTATTACATGTTTTTAAGTCTTATTCTCATGTTATGGTTTCATGGACAACACATAATGATTTACACTATTATTATTTCATAATATTTATTCCATGACGTATAAGTTATGTACTATTTTAGGTATAATCCTATCAGTTCATATTTATGCACTTTAGATTAATTTATCATACCCTTATACTAATTTATGATCATTTGACATCTTCACAAATTATCTCTATGATTAACCTTACTATTCATCTTTGTTCACTATTAATATTGTATATATTTATACCATGGTATTATAAAAATATTTTATGTTTGGTTTCTTAAGAAGTGGAATATAATATAATAACACTAATGGAGATGTTGAAGATATTTCATGAAAAAAGATGATTATATATCTAGTTTCTACAGACACTATACCATTTTGGTTCTAGGTAATGTGTTATTGTGTTATGTAATATTTTTATATCAAAAATGATATAAAAATCAAGTATTTTTGACTTAGGTATCCTCAGTTTGAATTATAATAGGGTTTTGATGACATTGAATATTATTATGTCTTCATTTGAGGTAAAATAATCTTTATAGATGAATTGATGGGTTTATAATTTTACATTTGATCATAAGTTCAATGGCATAAAACCCCATATTGAGGATTTAAGTGACTTGATTTTAAGGTGATTAGTGATATTGTGGGGGAACTTTTATGGGGTTAAAGTGTTTATAACCCTTAGTTCTAACATGAAGGATTTTTTCAAAAGAATTCTATTACATTTTTTGAATTTTATTCTTAAAGTTATGAGACAACCATTTAATTTTATACATTATTTAATGTATGGATTATTAAGTTTAATAAGGAAGTAGGGTTATTTATTTATGAAATTATATATGTTGAACCATTGAGGTTATTGTGGAAACCGTGGAGTTAAATGTATTATTTTTACATACCAAGGATTATTCATTTCAAGTATTATCATACTTTATGCTAAGAGTTTTTCATTTTAAGAAATATTTGAGGTTTATCTATTCATCCTTGAATGGATTCTATGATATATTAAATTTTTATTCCTTAGGAATAAGAAATATTTATCATGGATAGTTGTTTCTTGTGATATAGGATGAGATAGAGGTGGAAATTATTAAAACATATAAACAAAGGATGAAAATGAATTTATAGAATTAAATAAAATCAAGTAAGAATAATTTGCATTTTTTTATTCTAGAAAATAAGTCAATCAAAAATAAATTAAAAAAAATATCTTTCTTAAAATCATTTCTGATGAATTGGTGGTCTACTGTAACACCTGTAGTTATTATGAATGATTATTTTTTTGAATAAATTAAAATCATTTGTTGGATTTCATTACATGTTATAGAAAGATAATATTGATTGGTATGAAACACTAAGTTAAGCTTGCACTACATACAACACTGAGTTTATATTTCGGTACACAAAACAATAATTTTGTATTGTGCTACATGCAATGCCTTGTCTATACTATGTAACATGAAACACCAATCTTTTCGTGTGTTACATGCAACACTGACTTTGAATTAAAAATGACATATTATTAAAATATTATATTTTTCACCTAGAAATTGTAATTAAGTGTATTAAAAGTACTAAATATGTTGTAAAAATATGGTTTAAATGTGTATATAAGATGAATTCAATGGTGACCAATTAGCTATAAATGAAAATAAAACCATTTTGGAAATATAGAAAGATTAAATGTGTTTTACCTGAATATACTAATTAAACCAATTTTGGGAAATTATTTTAATGAAATAAATATTAAATATACTAAATCAATTATTTAAAAATATTACTAGGTGTTTTATATATAAGAGATAAGAATAAATGGAATTTTACACTTAAAAATAATATTTCTCTAAAAAGTAATTTTATCACCTTTTAATGGAGAAGTTAATTTAAAAATAATTTTAATAAATTAGATTTCACAATATAAAATTTATTTTTAAAATATTAACATCAAAATCAACATAGAGTTAATTTTTGGTATTTTTCTGAGTAGTTTCATTTTTATGAATAGTAAAAATACTGAATTTTAATTGAAAACTACCTTTTAAAAAAAATTATAGTTTAAAATTTTATTTTAGATTGTTTTTATGTATAATTGGTTCAATTATACACCAATAAATACAATTTAGTTCATTTTAAACAATTTGTCATTGGAATTGGATATAAAAAAATCATTCTTTCAAATATTTTCAATTTAAAAACTCGCTTCCTCGACATGTCTATGAGATTATTTTAAAATTAAATTCAGACGCTTATATGATTATAATTTTGAAAAAATTATTCAATATTTGAAATTATTATAATTTCTAATTAATTATTAATTCATCTTCTTTTAAATCATTGTAAATAGTGAATGAAATTAAAATTAATTGTATTGATTTAGGGAAAAACAAGATTACTTTGTGGATAAAATTAGAAGAATAATGTGTAAAAAAACCCTATGTGTTTCCAAAACCAATTTAATTTAAATATTCAGACTAAAAAATCTCTATGATATAATTGTTTTCTTTATTAAATCATATAGTGAGGTAAAAATGTTGGTTCACCTAACTTCTTTTCAAAAATACTAACTGTGTCCTCTCCCCCACTTATAAAATTCCAACACCTATCCCTTGTATTCACACATCTCAAACAACATTGGTTCAACATATACTAGACTAAATAACTCCCCACAATCTATACTATCTTCCTAGAAGACTCAATTTGGTCATAAATACAACAAGTAAGTTATTTGGTGCAAACCATGTGGAGTTACCTATAGAAAAGGTAACTTTAATCAATGAACATCCTTGTTTTATTTCTCAATTAAAATCCTTGATTTATTTTTATATCATGATTATGTAATTACCTTAGTATATTAAATATTATTATATATTTTATTTTAATTTTATGTCCTACACCCACACACTTCAATCAAATTGGACACACAATCATCGTTCATGTGTACGTTGGACTACCGCCTTGAGAACCGATATCGTTCGTTCTTACATTAAAAATTTTCAATGATGGGAATATTGATTGATTTATAGTTATTATATGAAATATATTTTATATATGAGATCTGTTTTCCTTCTTTAATTATTATATAGAATTTACCTTCAATAATTAATTTTTTTTAGAATATGATAACTTCGTTTGTGGACCAGTGGACTATCACCACCTCAAAGCGATGTGATTCATTCAAGTCTTGCATGGAAATTATTGAGGATGGATTTAATAAACATATTTTATATATATAAAATAATAATTATACTGTATTTATAATATATATATATATATATTTCATTTACCTTCTTTCCTTCAATATGAAAAAAATGAAACAACGTTCATGCGAACATACGACCTACCATCTCCATAAACAATGTATTTAATTTTTATTAATAAATAATATAAGTTACTATAAATAATTATATAATGAATATATAAGATATTTATATCATGTCTTACTATCTATAAATGATGAAATCATTATCAAAGAATGAAAATAAAAATAACAAGTCAAAACATGTACGAAAAACAATGCGGTTATTACCTAAAACATAAATTTAACAAGGAACTATTAATACAAGGGTAACATAAAGTCATAGTAAAATAATATATGGTATTATATATATGTATATTTTTTTTATTATATATGGATAATAAACTTATATTTATTATATATAAAGTTTGAACAAGTAAGTCGAGAGTCAAGAGTTATGGAAATGGGATTTCTAGTCTCACTTTTATTTCTATAGGACTTATGCCATATTCACTACTAATTTGTTTTGTTTGGAGAAATAAAAACCCGTTAAATATTATATAATTAATTTCATTTATTTAATGATATTAAAAGTTTCAAATAATTTTATTATTTTACAAGGATCAATATTCAAAAGTTACTCACGTAGTAATAGGATTTCTAGTGTCACTATTGTGTTTTGAGACTTAGGCCATATTCACAATTCATTTTCTTTTTTATGATTTATATAATAACCTAATTAATTTTATATAATGAATTTAATTATTTTAATGATATTAAAATTTAAAATTCATTTTATTCTTTCATGGGTATCATGATTCAAAAATTACACAAGTGGAAATTGGATTTCCAGTCTCACTTTTATTTCTGTGAGACTTATGCCATATTCAAAAAGTGTTTATTCTATGTGGTGTATATAATAATATATTAAATGTAATATCATGAATTTAATTTATTTCATGATATTAAAGTATAAATTTAATTTATTCTTTAATGGGGATCATGATTCAAAAGTTACTCAAGTGGTAAGGGGATTTATAGACCGTAATTTTTTCTACTAGAGTTATGCCATATTCACCATTGTTTTCTTCTATGTGGTGTTTACAATTCCATGTAAAATGTTATATAATAAATTTTATTTATTTAATAGTATATTTAATTGTTTTTATTATTTAATGGGGATTATGATTCATAATTTACTTATGTAGTAAGGTTATTTCTTGTCTCATTTTTATTTCTGTGAGACTTATTCAATATTCAACACTAATTTATTTTTTGTGATGTATATACCATCATATGGAATATTATTCCATTAGTTTAATTAAATTAATGTTATTTAACATTTCAATTTCTGTTATTCAATTCATGAGGATCACATTTCAAAAGTTACTCAAGTAGTAATGAGATTTCTAGTCTCACTTTTATTTTTGTGAGACATATGCCATATTCACCACTCGGTTCTTTTTTATAGTGTATATAGTTTCCTATGACATGTCATATCATGAAATTAATTTATTTCATTAACATAAAAGATTTATTCCATTTTATTAATTCACAAGGATCATGATTCTAATGTTAATCAAGTAGTAATGGATTTCCCTCTCACTTTTATTTTCTATGAGACACAAGCCATGTTCTCTATCTATTTATTATATGTGGTGTGTATACAAACCATTGATGTATTTTATGACTATTATAATGAGAATTATTGGGATTTAAATACATATTTTAGTATCTCTATTTCGTGGGATTTATAGTTCAAAATTTACCAATTTGGTAAAGTATGTTAGTCTCAATTTTCCTTCTTTGGGACACATGTTATGTTATACACCTATATTCTTTTACGTGGTGTACATGATACCCACTTGACATATTATATAATCTATCTCATTATTTTAATTATATTTTAACAATCATTAAATTTTATTATTTCATAAATATTATGATTCAAATTTACCCATGTGGTAAGAGTTTATTTCTACAATCTAAATATTATTGGTGTTGTTTATAATTATCATACAATTGATGAAATATTATGATCCATGTCTCATGAATTATCATGAATTTTATTTTCATTTGGTTATTAATGATATATTAAATTAATTTTACCAATTTCATTCTTTTTTACATAATATAATTAATAATTGTTTTTAATAAAATCATACCTTATTTCTCTCTTCAGTCTGAAATCTATTCTATTGAAAAAACCAATTTTTCAAAAAATGGTATCAAAATTATTTTAATATCGTTATATGATTATAAATGTCATATTTACCAATTTTTAACCTTTTATAAAAATATTTTTCAATTAAATATCCTTTTCATTTTCTGTTCAAGAAACTTTTCTAAACATTTTACGGTTCGAAAGGAATGTACAACATGTATGAATTAATTCACTGTCCTAATCGTAATTTATTTTAATCTTCCTTTTTAAATATAAATGATTTTTTTTAAATTAAAATTTCTCCTAACCATTTGAAATTTAATTATTTTTAATTTTGTTTTCATAGGAAAATATGTTAAAAATGTTTTATGTTTTAAAAATTATTTAAAATAGATTTCATAGCTTCCATTATAATTGTTTCATAACTAAAAGTTGTGGATGTATTTTTCTTAGCATATGATTTTGGGTGGTCCAATTCATTGATCAATCATTCACATTAGGTTTTCCATTTTTTTAATTCCCTATAGAAACTCCCAACAGTTCCCACATCTATAAAAGAGTATATACCTACTTTCTAATGGAATGTGGCCCTTTAGGGTTTCAGACCAAACAACACATAAAAACTCACATTGGTCTAGAGGATGGGAGATCAGGATAATCATACCCTTTTGGGGGTAACTGTTTCATACTATGGGACACTCGTAGATATTAACATATGTTTTATATTCTATTTCTAATATCAATACGGGACTGTTTACCATAAAAATGATCATATGATGAATCATTTTATAGGAAAATGGAGGAACTTATTAATGAATCCATTTATTTGTATGTGAGTTCATTTATCTATTTATGAATAGTGAGTAGCTTATTTTTTGTTGTACCCATATAAGAAATAAATCTAGGGTTTTTTCACCTAGGTAGGAGGTCAATATTTCAAGGATGGGATTTATCCATGATTAGGTGTACTATGTATAAAATTTTATAACTAGGTTAAAAACCAATGTAGTTTGTTAAGCACATGAAATTTAACATCATATGAAAGGGATATAAATGAGGGCACTTGAGAACAAGGTATAGGAGATCATGCCTCAATGATGTTTTGAACATTTATTCGTTCGAATCGGAATAAAAATCTTCGTAGTTTAGTGTGCTTACCATTATTCTAGTGGATGAAGTATAATGGTCATCCAATGGGGGATATTGGGTCCTGATGGTTGAAATGTTAGATACATGGAAGGACTCACACATAGGAAGATTTCCATTAGAGATCATACCATATAAAGGAATCATATGTATACTGTTTATGGTAGGAATCAAGGATCATGTTTTTCAGTTTATTTGGTACTAAACACTGATGCTTACTTATATTTTGGCATATAATATTATGAAATTGTTTGGGGATTACACCCTGAGGTTTCCCTGGCTTGTAGAGGCCCATGATGTGAATGATATGATCAATGCATCTCTTTAATACCACATGATATATGCTTGGGGTAGGAAAAAATGGATAGTATGTAATTAGTCACACTATAGATGGAGGTCGAGATTACGTGTTAGGACAAATTTTTGGATGTTTAACAAGTATCTCGGTCCATAGGAATGAGTCATATGTATCTTGATTATGGAAAGAATCATATTCATCATAATTAACTTGATATAAGCTTATACACTTAGATTTTACTTATATTGTAGAAATTACCATTTTATAATAGACGATGATAGATGGCAGACTAATGAAATAATTTATCCCTATAATTCAGGAATACCTGGGATGCAAAGGGATTTACATTGAAATTGATTACCATTTGATCATAAACTACAAGGAGACGTCCTATGTATCATGGTTATTGCAATAATTATAGTTATCAATGTTCAATTAATTGGTGATTACACACTAAGGTTTCCCTATATTGGGGGGTATAACATATTATTCCATTGATTGGAAAATACACACTAAGGTTTCCATATATTAGGGACATGTTAAATTATTCCACTAATCATGGCATACACAGTGAGGATTCCCTATATTAGGGGAATGTAATATTCTTCCACTGATCAAGGATTACACCTTGAAGTTTCTGTATATTTTGATAACGTCATATTCTACCATTTTTTGGGGATTACACACTATGGTTTCCCTAAATTGTGGTCATATCTTACCATGCCACTGATCAAATCATACAAACTGAGGTTTTCCTAATATTCCCATTGGAATAGGATAACATACTATGGGATGTCTTCTCATCATGGACGGATGGTCTGCCTGAAATGTTTGATGATTCTTGGATGTATCCAAGTTTCATATAAGACATTTCCAAAGAACATTGAATGATCCAGTTGACTTATCAGGAGGACATCGCCTAAATATGATAACATGTCTAAAGAACATAGTATGACCTGAATAGAATGTTCTGAGGATGTCTCATGACCTAGCTAACTTGTCTGGGGGACATTGGATGATCCAGGTTGATGTTTCCAGAGGGTTTCATGAGTCTTGAATGGAATTCATATGGTAAATCGCATAATCCATGATGATATGTCATGTTGTCATTAGGAGACCTAGTTTACATTCTTAGAGGGTGCCATGAGATCTCACTGGCTTATCTAGAAGACATCGCTTGATCTCTATTAGCATGTCATGGTGTCATCGTGAGATCTGGTTGGTAAGACGAGAGGAATTTTCAAGACCAATTTGATAATCATTGGCACCATCGTATATTTTGTATGAAATTTTTAATGGAAATCACAAGATCAAGATTTTGATCATGGAGGAATTTATAAGACGTTATGTGGCTTGCCCAGAGGGCATCACTTGACTTTCTTAACAATTTCGACATACATCACATGATCCAATTGGTATGTTAATAGGATATATCATGATTTAGAAAACAAGTTCGAGTGTTGTCACATGATTTGGATGAGTCATGTGAAGTGTATAAAGATCAGTTAATTTATCTTCACATAATTATCGAGTACCTTATCCATTATTCTAATTTTTATTGCATATGTGCCTTATAATTTTTTGGTGTTTATCATGTTTTTGGATTCATCTTACCCGTCTAACATGAATTATTCCCTTCACATAATATGGATAACATGAAAGAAGTCACTCACATGATCTTAAGTGATAATGTGAATTTCTTATGTAAGATCCGAAAACCATGGATTCATTCATTTAATTATATATGGTAGAATAATTTTTCAATCATTTGATTGATCACTCTAGGAAATCCTCTATCTTGCTCCCAGGTGAAAGCAAGAAAAAATGATCTATTTTCTGTGCTGATTGGGATGTTTTTATTGGGGTTTCCACCCCAATTATATGACATCATTACATCGTGTAAATAAAAATTTTGGGATGGAGTTGATAGAGGGATATGGTATCATGATTTTTTAGAATACTTTTCCATAGGTCATCCTGGGGTCATAAGATGATTTTCAGTGACCTTCAATGCCTCATTTATTTTAATTTTTTGCAAACAAAATGATTTTTTCTAACTATGTAGACATCTCAAGGGATTTCCATAAGTTCAAGAGGACATGTCTAAGAGCCTTTGTGAGATTAGGATTCCTACTGAAAGGCCATCACATGATCTGAGGTAATTTTCCTCATGACCTTTCGAGAGGAAAAAGTGGATTTCTAGAGGGTCTTTACTAGATCAAGATTGATTTTTGAGGGGATCTGTCATGATCAGGGGAGATCATCATATATTATCCTCACAAGAAGATCTCGTCATCTACCTTTTTTATTCCTTTAATTGTTTTTATAATGTTTGGGGATTACATGACTATGTTTGAGTGTTGTCAAAAATACTAACTCTCACAATCAGTGATTTGTCACATTACCAATAAAGGGTTTTGTAGTGAAGCTTGATAATTTTCATGGATATACCCACTTATTTGTTTTTGGACCTATAAGAGGAGCACAAGTCCTCAAAGACATGCCCTAAGAAATTCACATGATGAGGGTGATATCTATGTGGGATCTTGTGCGATAAGGAGAACAAGTCTCAAGGTATTCTACGGTGTCTTGCGAACTATATGGGTTTGTGCGTGAAGTATTATTCCCATGCGATGCTCCCATATTTTTAATATTTTCATTCTTATTTTGCAAGTATTTTTGTATTTTTTGTCTGGAACACACTGAAAGACAAGTTGTGTGATCTGTATGATCTCATTTGGAAGATACCATGTGATCATAGTGGGTATGGTATGACTATCCAATAACAATGAGTATTTTTAAAAGGGAATTCTTATGATATGAATCAGGTCATGCCAGACACCTGGATCCTTCATGTGACCTTCTGATGGTCTCAGGATCATGTGTCTTTTAAAGGTTTACATAACCTGTGAATTATGGGAACCTTCTACTTTTTTGTTCCATGGGGAAAATAATACTCATATATCAGGTATTTCATCAAATGTGGATTTTTTCTATGCTCATTTGATGGGATTCAACCCCCACCCCGAAGGAGTGACTTCCATGGGGAAAGGGGGTTAGTTCCGAGGAATGTAAATTCCTGCATGGGGATTTGGTATTGGCATCAATCAGTGTATTGGGTAACACTTGGACTTTAGAGTAAAATTTGGTGTTTTATGGAAGACCCAATAAATAGGGAAATGGAGGGTGCTTCATTCATCATTTACCAAAATCTCAGATCTCATGTTGTTTGCCTTCATTGTGTGACCCATTCTCAAGACCATCCCATAAGATCTAGTTTCATGATATGTTCAAAAAATTAATTTTTGAGAACCGTTTCTCTAGAAATTCTTTTCCCAACACTTTTTTATATTATACATAAATCCATATTCCTTATTTTTTTAACCTTGTATATATGGCATCATAGTTTTCCTTAAAGGGTTCGCAATATCTTTTGGCTTGATTGCATGATCCATTGAAAATTATGTATAATACATGACCTTGTCAGAGTCAAACGATAATGAGTATCTTGATTGACCGGGTGATCATGCAATGTTTTTACGTTTATGAGGTCTGTTATATTTTTGCGAGCCAATTGATTCATGAGTACTTTATGCGATCATGAATCCCATAGATGATTCATGTGATGCACAAGATACTATCAGAAATATGCATTTATTTTGAAAGGATTTCACTCATCTGGATTTTGCATCTTACTTTCATAAAGATGGTTTTGGATCTCGTTACAGTTTCCATAGGCCATTAAATACGGATACTAAAGTATTTATGGCTCGTGGGGGGGATATCATAGAAAATGAGGATGATGTTGGCCATCATGTTATTAAATCATTTCAGAATATTTTAGTAGAACTGATGGGGGTGAGACGTGGGGAATATCCCCTTTCATATTTTCTACCTCTATATATGTTTGATTATTCTAATGACACACCCATTCCATCACCATAGTCACCATTCATACCCTATTATTTGGTTCTGAAAACCCATAACACCTTTTTGGAAAACATGTCTCACATGGGCTATTTTGTTACTAAGGGGGAGGATGTAGAAGGGGATATACTGAAATTCATGACCATAAAAATTTATTGGAATAGTAATGGACCTGATTCAGATGTTCATATATACCGCTTTATAATGTAGATGTTTGCCTCTAACCAAAAGTTTGTGTTGATTCCCAATTGGGCCTTTCAATCAGGGGGAGTTGTGGAATGGATTAGGGATGGCCATTCTAGATTTAATATATTTCTATTGAGTTTTATATAGAGATAAAGAATATAAAGATTATGAGGTCTCTATTATCTCACATACTTTATCAAATTACAACAATATTATGATATTTTACCTTTTCAGTCATTGGAGTCATAATACAAACACATTCCTCTTAAATCATGCTGGGGTGGGCATTAGTCTCTGTGAAATCAAGTAGCTTTGTGGCGTACCCATATTGGGAGAGATATATGATGAGTTTTTTCCCTCATTCTACATGGGATTTCATAGAGAGGGCACCTCTCCTTACCCGAGAGATGATCAGGTTGGATGAAAACACCCTCCCAAAGGACCAACTTCTTGAGGAATATATCTTTGTCAATACATGGGTGGGATACTAATTTAAGAAATCACATTCAAAGCTGGAATCAAATAATAGAAATTCCTATCATACAATGGAATTCCAAAGTACGGTATCCCTTTATTGGTCTACTGTTGAAGAAGAGAGATTTGAAGACTTGGGAAGGGGGGTTATCCCATATATTGATCAGACTGTCCAACTGGTTGGCTTCCTTTGCATGTACCTGAGTGGGTACATACTTTTGTCGAAGGAAAAAATGTGGATTTTGGGACTTCACTTTTATGAAGGAATATTTTATGATAGGAGTGTATCATATCAGATTATCCTTCCCTATATTGGCCAAACATAATTTCCTTATGCCATATTTGTAGGGGAAATTCCCCTCACTAATTACCGAGCTAATTTTAAGTGTTATGGGGTTGTATAGGGTCTCATTTAGGAGGTTATGAGTATCTTAACATCTAGAAAATCCCAAATGTACATTTAAACCCATTTTTTCAAGGAATTAATAGCGTGAAACCCATTTAACTAATGGATTTGGAGGCCAGGGAATTCATGAGACACTATGACAATTTATCCTTCAAAAACAATATGTTATTTCCCATAGGTTATATGGTTGATAATAGAGGGGCCATCCTTCAGTCCCAAGATTATATGATTTCATTTCCGGAGGTAATTCTTTCTAATCACATTCATGAGGACCTCTTTTTTGAATTGTACACACCATTCCAGTTAATCTGTTAGTTCTTGTGTGTCTAGTTGAGATATCATCACATTATTCATGTTCGATCAGACAATAATTTGTTGATGGAATTCTAGTTCCGGCTTATGTTTACTTTATAGGAAACTCAGGATGAGATAAATCTTCCTACCACTAAAAAAGAATTTGTTTTATCCTGATGTTATACTGAGGCTTGGATATGCTCATATCCCAAAGGGTAGTTTTCTAAAATGGTAAGTGAAACTTCCCAACTACCACCTGCTACTTATTAAAACATGAGGCCTAGTGAATATACGGATTTTAGATAACCAACAACCCCATAGGAACCTCTTATATAAGCAAGTCATTTACCATCATCCCTAATAATATTAGAAGCACTGACTAATGTGGACGCAATGAGCATAGTGTGATCCATTGATTCCATGTCAACAAAATTACTTCTTATCTCAACTATAAAATGAATTGATTAGAAGAATAAAAACTAAGATTCTATGATCTATGAAATACTTAACTAATGAGATCTACCTTTGGGTAGTTTTTCTCATGTCACCTCCCCTATGGGCATCACTTTCAAAGACCGATCTACAGAAGTCCATTCCTTCTTTGAAGGCCTTGAAATAATGTAAGAAATCTCTTTGAGTTGGGTCTTTTATTCACCTTTGGTCCACCATGTGGTGGTTTGGGGAGTGCTACAAATGGCCAAAGAATAATTGAGATATCCCATTGTATATTTAGTGTTAAGGATGAACATATTTTTTAGATTAAATGATCATGGGGCCATTACAACCACACTAAAATCCTTTATGTTTTTTTATATAGTGGGAAGCTATAACAGACTATTCAATCCTTCCATCCCCCATATTTCTCTATCAGTTATGCCTATTGGAAATGAATTTGGTAGTGACCATGGATTTGATGATGAGGGATCCCTAGGTCAACATTCATAAATGAGGACCTCGATTTCAATTCTCTAATTAGTGTCATCGACATCAGCACCCTATGGGGAGAATTTATTAATGCTTTTGTTGTGAGTACCTTCTAGTAATCCTACCCCATAAGGGAAAGGGGAAAATAATAACTCTGAATTATTAGATCCATGTCCACTAAAATATTTATGTAAGTGTGGATTTTAACTCTATCATTAATCTATATTATCTTTGTATCACATCCTAAATGTAAAATTTGGGAAAGTCCCTAAAGATATTTATTCATGAGCATGTATCTTCTCTTGCAGATGCATGCTAGTGTTCAGTTTCATTATTATAACATTCATTGTTGAGCCCATCCCATCAAGAAGTAGAGATAATCAGGGTAATGAATCTGTCATGCATGTTTCCTACAATAAATGTTTCATTAGTTTTACCATTTAATCTAGAATGGTAGAATATTCCTTTGGAGGATATAGGTATCTATCATTATACTTAGTTGATCTTGATGAAGGTGAGTTTTATGAAATGTAAATACTTCTTCAAAAACATGAACATTTTTTCACTTTGTTCCATGTCACCAAACATTATCTTTTGTCCCTACATCCCTAGAGGGTGGAATGTTAATAACATCTTTAGAAAAAGAATATAATGTTCCATAGAGTTACACACTGTAAGATGGTTTCTCATATTTACTAGAATATTTTTTTTGGGAAATGAAAAATGTCAGTGACACCACCAAGAAATTTCTTCATATAATATCAGTCATATATGTGGGTTTCTTAGTGATGTCATATTATCTATCCTTTGGCTGATGAAACCCATTTTCCACTTATTGTAGTGTCTTCACCCTGAAGCTTAGGGGTTTTTATCCATACAATCTCAAGGGTTCCATTGAGTAAGATGACCAATTTAGAGACCAACTCGCTTCCCACAACATCGAATATTGTGAGCACTACTCTTTTACTGAGTGACCTAGTCAAAACTATGTTTATATTCCCATGATAGAAATTGATCAAGAACCATGTTCTTCCTCATTTTACAAGCCAATGCGTTGAAAAACATGGAAGGATATCTGGACCATGGTTTTGTATACCCCTAAGAAAGGGATGGAGGACAGACTAGGTCACATTAGATATATTTTTACCACCCTTTTCTATGATGGTTTTCTCTATACTACATTACATGTCGTGTGAAGGAGGAATTATCCTTGAGAGATCAAAATAGGTCCCTTGAATTGAGGGTGGTAGTAGTTTGGGAATACTCTATAGTAAATAATACTTGGGACGATGCCTTAAATGAAGATTTCCAACATGTAGTGAAGGTGATAAATCATAAGGACATGGTCAATGTTGGGAAATTTGAGATTGATCATCTTCATTATGTGATTGGATGTCCTGAAGATGAGTTATCACAATATCAACATGCACATTAGATATCAGTGAATATTTTTTTAAAGTAACAAGGACTCCATGATATAATGGAGAAGGCTAGGCTTGAAGGATTTAACCGAGCACTGTAACTAAAATAGATTGCAGAGGAGAAGACTGAATATGTTGATTAATTATTCAAATATGTTACCTTACCTATAGAAGAGGCTTGTAGTGATCAAATAATCCTCTGATGACATGTTCTAATGCATTTGTAATGTAGTAACACTACCTTGGGATGAATATTTATGGAAGAGACACCGATGTGTAGAGATTCCTCCTCGTATACATCTTCAATCATTGGATAATCTAAACGTTATATGTGGTTTTCCATTTAATTTCATTCTTGTTTTGAATGACATTTCATTCATCGAATGTGGCATCAATCATCAAATATCCCCTTCCAATAACAATGTTATGTAAACCTAAATGTCTATATTTGATTGTTAAAATTATAATATAATCCTCTTGGGAAATGATCATGAATGCAAACAAATATGATATTCCTTTGATATATTTATACTAGCTATCTTGAGATTATCCAATTCACAAAAGGATAGTCTGGGGAGAATATATGTCCCATAGGGAAATTTATCTATATATTTTTTTCAAGAAAATGGATGAGGAGATCATAGCTTGATTTTTTGTAAGTCTATTTGGTATGACGAAAAATATTTGTCTCCATTCCATTATTAAAGACTAAAATGATGTTGTTCTATAGATTATGGACTTTTAGATCGAACCATAAATTTTTGTATTTTTGGGTCTTGAAACATCGACCTTTTATGCCTAATGTTTAGGGAATTTTGTCTCATACCTTATATTAATGTAGTTTAGGGTATTTTATCTTAGACCTCCTATCACTGTAGTTAATGGTATTTTAAATCATACCTTATATCTCTATATTTTAGGGTCTTTTATATCAGACCTTCTATGAATATACTTTAGGTTTTTTAGATCAGACATTATATTGTAGTAGTTTAGGGTATTTTAACTCGGATCTTCTATTGATATTGTTTAAGGTATTTATGATCAAACCTTAAATAACTTTAGTTTAGGATCTTTTAGCTTAGGCCTTTTAACACTATATTTTATGTTCTTTCAGGATGGAACATATATTTCTAAATATGGAATATATAGTAGACATTACATAGATAAACCAAGACACCCTATGGTTCTTAGTTTAACTATAGTGTTTCTAGGGCTCATGAGGATTGGAGTTACTTTCTCCAAGGGGGAGACATTATAGATTAGTAGGTTGTGTCCTTTGTGCATCTATATCTTGGTAAAATAATGGATTCCCCACTATTTTCCAAGGATCATGGAATATTTATGGGGTTAAATTAGATTATGGAGAAAATAATTTGGATTTCAGTTCCACCTAGATAGTCATAATGTGGATGATGTAAGTCATAACTTAAAAATTTGAGTTAGTGAGTATGGGATGGGGTAGACATGTTTGGAATGACCCATAATGAACTAAGGTGATGGGTTCTACCAAGGTGTTACTAAGGCACACAATGATTGGGGTTCCTTTAATATAAGGAGGAGACGATGCTCATTGATATATCAAATACCTTATGAATCAATTTCATGGTCAAACAAATGTATCCCCACCCTTTTTAAGGTCCGTTAATTTTTTTTGAAGACACAAAAATCTGTAAAATGGAGTTGGGTATGGAGAAAATGAAATCCATCATGGATTTTTTTCACCCTAGAGTAATTTATCTCTTAAAATTTTATGCTCCTGTCTAACACCCTATTGTTTTTAGTCATGAGGTGTTGGCCATCAAGAGTTTTGGGAATAGAGTGTCGCATTCCAGTTTTGAGAAATGATAAAAAAAACACAGTGAACTAACATCATGGATGTTGAATCCGCATTGATAGTCTAGTTATGAGGATTTTAATTCACAGTCTAGTGTGATTAGGTCATGAGGCTAGTATGGGACAATAATTTCGAGGATGGACCAGAACACACTAAGGTGGTGAGTACTACCATGGTGATGTTAGGGATCACAAGGATAAAAAAATCCATTTTTGTAAAGATACAAATTTGGTGGACGACTATATGTTTATATGTAGGAGCCATATGCATACATTCATAGTCAGACAAAGGGTCCCTTGATTCTCGGTATCTTTTTCAAAAGGACATGGAAGATTTATGGTAATCCAAGGCATGAAAATAATGAAGTGTGAATTGTGGAAGTGGAATTCCATAGAAGAGTTCAAAAACCATAAAATAGGTGTCCCTACCTAGCCAAAACGTTCTCGTAGTGAGGAGATACGAAACATATTTAATCTTAATTTTTTCTAGACTAGGGGATTCCGCAAGTATAGCATAGATAATATTAGGGATAAAAATTGGTCCTTATGAGCTTCATGCCTTATTTATTTATGTCCTTATTGTCTTTATAATATATGGATATGAATGGATTCACTAGAATATACTTGACATTTACTCAGATCTCCCTTTGTGGGGTTTCAACCAGACACGTATTACATCTCTTTCAGTAGAATTTTAAGGTCTTGCAACTTGGGCCATCAAAGGATAGAGTTTACGGTAATATATCTTTGACAAAAGTTCTGGAAGTTTATGTTTATGATGCACATAGACATAATAAAAGGGAAATGTTACACAAGAGCCTAATAAGTATGTATGAGGTCAATAGTAATCAAACATCCTTCTGAGTAGGAGATGGAAATTTTTCAAATCATGGATCAAATTTCTCATGTCATGATTTATGATGTGGGAAAATCATGTTGAGGATGGACCGGAACGCCCTTAATTGTTGGGTTCCACAATTATGATGTCCGACTTAAAGGTATTATAAATCCTTATATACAAGCCAAGGCATCTCTAGTTAGTAGGTCAGAGCCCTTATGCATTGATATCATAGTCACATAGAGAGAACACTTTTCATTTCCAAGGTCCAATAAAGGATACAAAATCTTAAGGTACTCAAGATAGTTGTTTGATTAAAAGGAAAAGGGAATTAAAAGATGGAAAATAATCCCACACTCTAGTTGACTTGTGTATGTCTCTTGTGGTACTTTTATAAAAAATGATGATGGGTGATGGTATGAAACATTAACATCCTATTATTGGGATTATTTGTGCAGTTTTAATGCTACGTGACCATGAAATTTTCCTTTCATTTTAATTTCATGTTGTAAGGTTGTATCTATTACCCTTCACTTTAATTTAATGTTGTAAGGATGTGGGAACCAACATCAAGAATTGTGAAATATGTATTGCATGCAGAGGAAATTCATATGTATATCTGACTTGTACATAGAATAAATAAGCTTATGTGACATGGACTTAAATAGTTGTGGGTGAATTGTTTGTATTTATTATTTTAGTTGGACCCATGATTGGAGATACAAGAATCACTATGTACCATGTGATGATTGGAATCAATACACATGTAGTTCTTGATAAACGATGAAATTAAACCTCAAGGAAACAGGTTTCTCAAAATAAAAAGTGTATGTTGTGATTGGGCCCAAGGATTGATGATTGAGAGTCACAACATATCCCATGGTAATAGGAATCAAGACACATATAGTTATTAAAAAGATATCCCTACGTATGTATTCCCTATACGAAGTGAGTGGGACATTTTAATGTTTTTTTATTGAGCCTAGGATTAGAGATATTGGTGTCGCAACGTATCATGTGAGGAAGTGAATCAAGTCACATGTAGTTCTTGATTGGAGATGTGATAGGAGACCAACACCAATAATAGTAGTCCTATCTGGAAAGGTCTAGAGGAATGTGAAGTTTTATGTCATGTAAGAGACATCAACCATGCAGTTCATTGTCATGCAATGGGGACTCAGACCATAATAAACCTATCTCGAGCAATATTCCTTGTTCTTGTGGGGAATCCCTTATCAAAATTATTAAGATCATGTGAGCTATGATCAATGTGAGAAACAAATAATTTTAAGGGTTCCAATTAACATTCAATGGTTTTTAAAGATAGTATATGGAAATTTTGTATCATGTGGTGGATAGATCAAGATATAGGATCAAGGCATCCCAACATATTTTACTAAAATGAGAATCATTCCATATGTAGTTCTAAAAACCCATTCAGTTTAGTGTCATATGGTAAGTATATTAGCCCTTCATTTTTATGTCATGTGGTAAGGATATGGTTGAATCGATATGAAATAGGATAATTTTTTGCAGTTGGATGTGAGAATGGAGATTTTGGAATCAATACGTATCATGTGATGAAAGGAATAAATGCACACAGAGTTATTAAAAACCATCCCATTTAGTTTCATGTGAAGGGGACATCATCCGTACAGTATGATACCATGCGGTAAGGATGAGGGTCACTCGATGTGAATGAAGATGTACATTGGGGATCCATGTAGTTTTACATCATGCGGTAAGGATGTCTTTTATGGATTTTTATTTCATACAGTAAAGAATATGGACACTTGAGGTTTAAGAATATGAATATTGTGGTTGGGACCAATACTAAGGGTACATGCATCACTACATATCCCATGATGGTGGAAATAAAGGCACACATAGTTCTTGTATGAATACATTCTCTATGTGGATTTTAATCTCACAAAGGTATAGGGGAACTCCATATTTAATTCACATAGATCTCGATCACGTGTGATGGATTGTTGGTGAGATAATGATTCCTAGAAAATTTAATTCATACAGCGAGGGCATGTTTCATGCAGTTTTAACATCATGAGGTAAGGAAACATTTGTACAGTTTAACATCATGAATTTAGGATGGGAGATGATATATCATTTAATATACTTCTTTTGGGATGATAGATTCTTCATGGTAGCTGTGAAATGTATTTCTTATGAAATCTTTCATTGTTGGGTGGTGTAACATGCTCCTCATCCATTATGGCTAGTGAGTAAGCTTCATTGTGATAGACCTTATGTTTTAAATAAGGCCATTTCGATTTGGCTTCCATCTTGGTATAATTTTTTCCTTGTTTCATTAGGGTTTTGAGAACCAACACCAATTATCCTTGGATAAATGAATGGAGGCATACCTTTTGTTAAAGGCCCATGAGACCCTATTTTGATAAACCATGAGCTTGTGAAATGCATGGAACCTATTATCATAGAGATTCTCTATATCATCCTTCCACTTTTTTGATAGAGTATGATCTGAGAGTTATCTAGAAATGGATATTTGAAGTGATGGAAACTATAATTTTATTAGAAGTACTTCCTCGGTCTTATAGACCTTCGAATATGTTGTTTCTTGTGTAGAAATATGTGTAGTGGTACTGTAGTTCTATATATCATGGAATAGTTTTCCATATAGGACATATTATCCTTCTTCACCATCATCAGGAGTATATTCGACATAGTCTTATTGAAATAATCTATTTTCCCATTTACCACAACATGATAGCGAGATGAGTGATTGGACACAATTTTGTACTCCTAGTGCAATTTCTTCACCTCTTAAGAAGAGAATTTGGTGTCTTTTTCCTTCAACATTGTCTGAGACACCCTGAACCTATTGATGACATTGGGCATTAAAAAGTTGTTGAAGTTCTCAATCCTTAAAGCCCTGATGGGTATTAACACCTCCCATTTGGAGAATAAGTGGGTATTAGTATGTATGTACTTGTTCTTCTTAGCTAGGGATGGGGGATGTGGTCCCATGGTATCCAATCCCCATATGGAAAATAATCTAGAATATTTAGATATGTGAAATAATTCTATAGTTTGATTTTTGAATTTTTCAAGAATTTGGAATTGAAGAACTTTCTTGGTCAATTATACATAGTCCTATGTCATGGTTTTTCAGTAGTAAACCAATCTTATGATTTAGCAGGAAATTATGGACCCACAATGATGAGAGATATAGGGACTATATCGACTTTTTCTATGATTACAAGAATATATCCTTATTTAATGCATCTGAGGAGGATTCCATTGGGCCCACTCTTATGGAGAGATTTCGGCTCATTTGCAAAACAACATAGGGCAATGTTCTCCACTCACCATCAAATCTGTTCCCTCCAAGTTGGGTCTATTAGGAACGCCCCATTTCGAAGATAATATTATGGGATCTATCCATACCATGGTGGGTATAATTTCACCATGATCTAGGGTGGTGTTGACCTGGCTGATTTCTTCCATATAAAAAATGATGGTTGATGAGACCATTCTTTGGTGGATGATTTAGATGATTTCCTCCACTCGATCAGGGTCATCCAAGACTATGGTTGTGTAATCCAATGTGTTGTAATGAGCATTATGTGATCATTTGACATGATTAAATGTTGTTTCAAAAGAAATATCTACCATTAGTCTCTAGACATAGCCAGTGAGAGGGGACAACTCTTCCTTATTGATGGAATATTCACCATTGATATTCATTATTTCTAGCTATGAATCTGGTTTGATATTTAGGTAGGCTATCTATAGCTATAGGGATAGTTACAATCTAATGATGAGTGTATAGTACTTTGCCTCATTATTTGAGATACCTTTGGATAGTGATAAAAAGTAGGGAAAACATTGTCTATCTGAAGAGACAAATAAAACTCCTAGTCCAACCCAACTGATCCATGGGTTTTCCATTATTTTTTCATTATGAATTCTAGTTGATCCATCAATGTATATCTCCCATGGTTTGGGAGTGTCATAATAATATAAAACCTATTCATCTACTAGTCTGGTGTCTATGGGTGTACTTTTTGGTGTCAGATGTTCAACTATAAAATTAGTTAGGGATATCCCTTTTACTGACTTCTATGAAATGAAATTAAATTAATATGGTTCTAAAATGATTTTTCATCTAGCCAAGTGCACATTCCGCATGGGATAGATATGGTTTTTACTAAGTGGGTTAATACGAGAGACCATATGGACTTTATGGTACTATGAGTAATGCCTTATCTTTTTATCTGTAACAACGACTTCATGTTAGTTCTTCTCGACATCAGAATAATAGGTATGAGTACGTTTCATTGTACAACTGAGGTAGTAGAGGCTATTTTCAATCTCATAATTGTTATTTTGTGCATGGAGGCTTCCAATTAAGTGTTCCATGGAAGCCACATATAATCTTAGTAACTTTCCTTTCATCGATGGAATTAGTACTGGTGGGGGAAGCAGGTATTTCATGAGATATTTGAAGGATTCTTGGTAGTCATCATCCCATTGATAGGTGATTATGCTCTAAATTATCTTTGTGATGTTGAGACATTTTCCTTCTAGGTTGGATATGAAAAAAATATGCGAGGATTCCTTAAATTCTCCTCAGTTAATTGAGATTTATGGGGGTGACATTTTTAGAACAACACAATTATTTTCTAGTTCAACCTCAATGCCATGGTGGTGTACAAAAAAGACACGGAACATCCCTGAATTTAAAAAGAAATCATATTTCAGCATATTTATTTTCAGACTATGATATCATAGCTTGTCAAAAACTTATTTAGAGTCAGGGAGGTGATTACATCATTGCTAATAGTTTTCTACTATGTCATCAAACTAAAATTCGGTAATTTATCCTAAGAAGGTCTTAACGATATCATGCATGGCATGTCGGTATGTCACACCATCCTTCATTAATTGAAATTTCATGACTCGATAACAAACGATCCCCTGAGGTTCTCTAAAGGTAGCGGCTTCCTCATCTTTTGGGGAAATATTTATTTGATTGTATCCTGAATACCAATCCATGAAGGAAAGGGAATATAAGCCAGTTATTGCATCAATCACTATTTTTTTTATTTTAAATGTGAATTTTTTCTTTGGGTATTTTTGATTAAGTTCTATGAAATCAATTCATACCCTAATCTTAATATTAATTTTCTTGATAGGGGAAATATTAGTGTGGCATCTTGGGTATTTCAATGCTCTGAAAAAAGTCATATTTAATCAATTTGTAAACTTATTTAACTAAATTTATAGCATGATAGGGGGGATCCTCCCAAATCCCTTATTTAAACAACAATGGTCATTTGGTATGAAAATATGGTTAATCGCCACATATAGATTCATTTCAAGGATTTATATATAATTCCATGAAAACAAATATCAGTGTTACTTTCGAAATGTGATGTATATAAATTTTTCCTTGAGAGGAACGGTGGTTCTAATCCATGTAGGTTTCTGATCTTATTTTCTTCTCAAATTTACATGTATGACCTCATCAATGGTGGAAGAGGAACCTTCCTTGAGTGCAGGAGGGGAATTATTACGGTTATCCACATCTTCGTTAACTTATGAGTCTATGGTGTCATTTACAGATGAATTTAGTGATATTGGGGACTTTCTATCACTGTCGAGGTGAGAGAGGCTGTAATAAAAGACAGTATCATCCCATAATTCCAACGTCATTCTTTTACACTATTATTAATGATTTAAGGGGCTTGAAAATCTTGGATCAGGTCTATTTCCTCAATTATAGTTATAGGGAATATATACTAACTGTCAAGAATACTCCATGGATTTATAGGGGTGCTCTCCATGCCGTTTGGGGATACAACCTATATATTATCATCATTTTTGGTTTTTTTACTTCACTTTAATAAAAACCTACCTCAATATATGTGGATTCTAAAATCTCAAGGTGGCCACTATCACCATGAAGTATGAAGACCATTCCATCAATGGGGTATTTCAAACACAAATGTAATGTTGAGGGTACTTATACATGGTTGTGGAGCGAGGGCCTTCCTAGAAAAACATTATATGTGGTGTCATGTGGGATAAACATGAAATTCGTGTTAGATGTGAGATCCTCAAATTGATCATTGAGTTTGATCATCCAAATAAGTATTTTCTCAAGATTATCGTACACTATAATGGTCATCTTTGTAGGAGATAAGTCCCGTTAGTTATGTCCCTAATGTTGGAGGGCCCGAAATTTAATGAGGTTGATCCCAAAACCTTTTTAAATCAAATCTCTTTGGAAATAAACCTTTTATAATCTACCTGCAAAATATAGGAGTCTGATGTGCCCTTGGATGATCTTCTCCTGATCGTATTCTATGAATGAGATGGAGACATATAATTCTAATTATATGGACTCCAATAAATAAACCTTTGCGTCATAAACATTTATCTTGTACTCTTATGCGATCTAGAGAGATTTAATGAGTGCCTCCCAGAGTTATCTTGAAAGATGGATCGCACCCATGTAAGATAGTTATGAGGGGAAAATCATTAGAAATTTCAAAATGTCGTACTATTAAGCCTGAGATCAATCCTTACCAAGGTAGAGTTTCTACTTATTAGTTTGAACAAAATTTTACTCATTTGAAGTAGATATTCCTGGTGCTTCTGGATATGTTGAGGTATCATCATCTTCTAGTGATGTTAGTTATGCTAACCTTCCCCATTTCCTAGGCTGATCATATAATTGTCCCCCTACTGGACGGTCATGTAAAATGATTGGGTGTATCTGAATATTGGAGGGTTATTTGGAAATTATATGTCTCTAGAGTGTTTCTCCATGGATCTCTACTGTATATATGTTGTATTTTTGGATATGAATGAAATATTGGGTCCGACCACACCCAAATTGTCCTTTGTATCCTTAGTTCCTACACATGCATCCTCTTTTTGCACCGTCAAGTGATGGGAACTCATATTTGGTGGCATATTCATCATCATAGAAGTGGCATTCCATGTTTATCACATTAACAAAAAATATTATCTTTTCATCCAATGATGGTTCTATTCTTTGGGCCATTTCCAATGCTTCAGATATTGCAGGGATGAAATCTACCAGAGTTAGAGCCTATATTAGAGCATAATATGCCACTTCCTCGTATACCTTTTCCTATGTATGATGATTTATTCCTCCTTTGAGATACATATATAATGCCACATAAATGGATGGATCAATTATTGTGGGTTTGTGATGTTTTCTTATCAGGGTGGATGATCTTTTGAAACAATCTTTTATGCCATCCATGTCATGAACTGGCCAAAAGGGTCCCATGACGTAAATCCCCAAGCCCACCTTCAATATGCCAAGGGCTGGAGACTAGATCTTTGAAGTAATACCACACAAATGGAAGGAATTTTCCTAATGTAACAATATCCATAGACCCACAAACACCTTGATGAAATTTTTCATAGATATATAAAACTAGAAACTAAAAAGAATTCATACATCTATAAACAACTAGAGTAAAATAGATGTTCTGAAAGATTAAAAAGGAAAAAACATATTACCACCCCAAAAAATTGTAAAAGCGTCCAATCGTTCTCAGAATTAGGGGATCACAGTCAAATTCAACTTCTTGGATGCTCCACGACCTAGATCTGATAAAAACAATGACTGGTCTAGCTCGCGAATCTCTCCTCGCCTCAAGTCCACTGAGGACTCCATCTAAAGGCCTATGGTCTGCATAAGACACAACACATGTGGGAAAATCCCTTCTAAGGGAAAGTATAAGAATAATTAGTAGGAAAAAAATACAAAAAATAAAATGGATAAAATTCATGAAACATTCCTCTTTAACTTTCCATATTAAACCCAATCGAGAGTAATACTCCATCTCAAACCATCATTGACTAAACATGACTAGTCATCTCAATACACAAGGGCTATCAACCTAGACCCGTGAAAACAACTCAAGAACTCTTAGAAATTCCCAAATATACTCATCTCAGACTCAAAGTCTCATGAGGTTTTGACTTTATATCCATTAATAGGATTCTAAATTAAATTTCTATGGTACCAAAAAACTAGGAGAACACATTCCATGAGAATATCCATCCCTCGTGGATCCCGTGTAAGAGATACGCTCCATCGGGAACATATTTCTAGGTCCAGCTATAGTGCTCAGAAACAAAGGACCTATCCTCACTATCTTGTGACCAGTGTAAGCTGAATAAACCTAAGGGGAGGGACCCATAACTCTCTATTACCTCATATTTGAGGGTGTAATAGCTCCTAACAAACCTTTGAAACCTCTCTCAATCCAATATAGACTGACACGAACCTCAATATGTTGATAGAGCACTAAATCTAAACCAGTAATCACTTGTAACTAGTAGATCATCCCTATTATCATAAAAATACCAAATGGATGAGGGAGAACTAACTCCAATGGAGGACCTACATCCTAAACAAAAGGGAAGTACAACTCGGTAGATGAGGAAGTGTGACCTGATCCAATAGTGGATTACAATTTCATAGATGTGGAACTGCTCCCTAATCTTACAAAGGAGTATTACATGGTACCTACAATACCCTAACCCAAGTACAATAGGGAACTACCACTCTACATGATTTATTACTTTGGGGAACCTTAAACCTGACACGATAGGGGAGTACCAACCCTATAAAAGAGAACATGATGCATGGTACAATATACGAGTATCATCTCCCTCAAAACAACACTTTTAGAGGACCCACACCCTAGAACGATAGAGGTGTTTTGACTCCATGGATAGATTACACACATCCAAACACTATAAGGGTGTACCCACTCTATCTATACATGATGTTTGGAGGACATGCACCCTGATACGGTAGGGGATTACCGACTCTATAGATAGGGGACCTCCACCCTTGTCTAATATGGGATTAACTACTCTATCTTGTCAATGAGTATAGAGGGACCTGACTCTGGTACAATAGGGAACAAATTTATCCTACTACATGAATGATGTATGGAACCTATTCTCTAATCCATTAGGGTAGTACGAACCCCATAATAACCAAATAAAGGTATGGAACAAGTGCCCACAGTGTCGGGAGTCCCGTGTCTACCCAAGAAGAGAGGTAAGGGAAAACCATGCCCTGACACCATAGGGCAGTACTCCTTCTAGGGTATCTCTATAAAAACAACACTGATCTACAATCCCAAAGAGTCCAAGGGACCCAAATCCTAATATGAAAGGGAAGGGTACTGACCCTGACATCAACCCTATGATACACCCCCTACACTGCCCAAGGTTGTGCAATGATATACAAGAATCATGATTGAAACATGCCCTTATATATCTCGTAGTCTGAAAAAGATTTTAGCATCAAATTCTATGTGTAAAAAATACCTAGGATAGGCTACCCAGAACCCTAAAACTGAATTCCAAAGAAAGAGATATGAAAGATGAAAGATCTCAAGATGATCTCAACGAAGTACACAACGTACACTAGGGTCCACACGATGTGTGAACCCACCTGAATATATGGTTTTGTATCATATCTAGATTGTTTGCCAACCCATTTTGGCAAACAAAGACTCTACAACTCATACATGGAATGTTCCACTTCACTCATCCCTTATCCATATGGTTCTTCCACACGGCACAACCAGCAATGTAGCTGACATGTCCTTCATCCCATACTACATATCTTTTTTATGATAAACAACCACCCGAACATGTGGTTTACATGTGCCCATTTTCGGCACCCCATGTTTGCATACTTTGGACGTGTACTTTTACGCAACCTTGTACTTTCACATGGGTACCTGGACATGTCCTCAGGCCACACGACATGGGGTCACTACATGGTGTGCAACTCTGATACATGGCATGTAGACCCTAAATGTTCTTATTCCCTAATCATTAAGATATACACATTTTTTCCACCGGACTACACATTTTGTATGTGGTAATTCTATTCAGGAATTATCTTCAAAAACACCTAATTCACATGAATTTACCCCAAAGCCAATAGATCAACATAAGATGGATCACTAGTAGTTATAATAGGGATATAAAACCATAAAACAATGAAAAATGAAGGGTGTCAAAACCAAAAAATAAAATATTCCTACCTTTAGAGACAAATACCAATGCCTCATGCATAGAACAATGCAAGGATTGTAATGATCTCTAATTTGATGATGATTAGTGCTAGGAACAGAGATCAGAATTGCTTCATCACTTCAATTTGGCTCAAATTACATCCATCGACAAAGTGTAGAAAAGAGGAGTAGATCATATTGTGCATTATGTTCCCATCATGGAAGGGGTGAGAGTTTTGTTAGGAAATTAATTAAATTTTCATTTAATTAATTATTACTCCACATAACTCCACGCCAACACAAATATAACCAAAACTCCCAGGGTAGATAATTTTTTGTCATGCCTAGGGGAAAAAAGTTGTTTTGAACTCTACCACGACCTCAGATTTATTATCTGAGACTCCTATCAAGATTTTTTTTATTTTTCAAGAGAAACTATGCACACTTGACAAAAATATATTTAATATTTTTAAAATCACAACTCTGAGGCTCTCTAGGATCTAGATTCCCACGTTGACTTAGTGTTTTCCTTCATAAAATTCATATGAATATTCCATAATCTTATGGGTCAAACCCGAGTCACAAAATTATCCCCACGTTCAAGGATTTTCAACCCAAAAAAGAGAAAGGCTAGGTATAAGAGGAAGAAATTGAGCTCTCCTCTAGAACTCCAATGCCAGTGAGCTCACCAAGGGATCCTGTGATGATTACAAGAACACTCTCAGGGGAAACATCAAGGAAAACAACACTTATGTAGATCTCCAACTAATACAAAAATGTGCAATAAGAGGAAATATTCTCCTTAACTCTGTTTAGTGTAAACTCACCTATCACCATGGTCCATATATAGTCATAGGGTCTAGCGGTACACCACCTCCCTATCCTGATGTAGATATTGAAAAAATTCAACAATTCAAATCTAGCCTGGATATACTACACTATAACCTCCTCAATAATATTTAATTATTGTATGGAGTCAAAAACACCAGGTTTCAAATGAAAAAAATAGGATCATAGACTCATCCATCCATGAGAAGATCGAAACAGAAAGCACGGGTTATACCCAGTGCATCTTCGCCTCTCTCATAAGGAGAGTAACCCATCCAAAAACACTAACATACCCACTTGTGGCATCTCTATTATGTATTTATGGTAGTAAACCAATCCAAACTATATAAAAATCATATTTTCTAACTCACTTCCAAAAAATGGTTCTAAGAAATCCTCTCCTGCTACTAGTGTGACCAACCAAAAAAGGTCAAGAAAAAGCACTCCATTGTAAATTCCATGACCTTCTCTGACACTATAGCACAAAACCTCACCCTAAAATAACACGTATAAGGAACTAATCATATATGCATTGAAACTATACTCTTTGGGTGACACTGACTCGCCAGCACAACTTTGGTTAGGTCCCAAAAATGAATCTCATTGGGAAAAGCATACATCTTTCTCATGAAACAAAAGCTACATTAAAATGACTCCATATAACTCCAGAATATACTTAAATATGTGACACCAAGTTCGAGAGGGTACATGAGAAAAAAATGGCTTCCCAAACACTCACACAGGGTCTTATCAATCTCTCTTTTTGTAAACCACCAACACGTCACCTGTCCCCTAACACACAAGTTAGAGTGACTCATCCACCATACCTCGATACTATCTTCTTTAAGGTGAATTTAATCTCTCTAATAGGTTTTTTCACATTGTAAAAATACATTTCAGAGGGTAAGGAACCCTATTTCTTATACATTCGAAGATATATTGAAAAACACTGACGCCCTACATCACCCTTATTAAACCTCAAACAAGAAGCAAAAAGAAAATGTTACCTCCCAATAGTGTCTAACAATTGATACTAAAGAAAGTAGAAAGGACACATAGATTACAACGATTCATCCTCGGAGATTCTAGGTCAATAGAATGTATAGCCTTCAGCTCTCTTCACCCACATCCTCTAGCTCCCTGAGCCTAGAGTGGACCACCTAGGCATGGTGGTGGAAACACCTCAAACAACATACCACCAACTGTTGTTATGTCATATCCTAAACCATGTCCACTATATAATGGAACTCACTACTCTAAATTATTTCTCTACCATGTTGGTTCATCGACCTTCTCTATCTTAGTATCATGGTGGTCGGAAAATATCTAGCAAGATGTCCTCATCTGTCGCAAGCATAAGAGAGCCTATCCTATAGTTTACCTGAACCTCAACACCTAACCTAAGCCATAAGAAAATATACATGAGTCTAGTTATGGGTATTCCTCCTACACTATGATCCTATCATCTGTCATCAGCAAGCTGTTGTAGATGCCTCAGCCGCATGACCGCCACAGCAAGCCACATCTGTTTATCCCTCAACATGGAATCTCTCTACCACCAGAGATTGCTCAAGTAACCCCACATAAGAGGGAAGGGAAAAAGAGACCACACATACTAAAATTTATCATAGGAGTATCTACTAATGTTTTTGGGCTCTGAATTACATTTCTCGAACCATATCCTAGGAGTAATATGATGGGTCTTTGAACCCCACCGAGTGCATCGCCACAGTCCTCATACCTTAGCAAAGATGTAGAAGCTCCTTGATATGCACCGAACTCAACATGGATGGGTATAAGTATTCTATAAATATTATCTCAAACTCTACACAAGTTATAATATCATCATTATTGGACTATTCCAATAGACTCCACAATCTATTGACCCAACAATGTAGAAGGCTCACCGTTAGGGCCACCATCTAACTTGGAGGTGTGATTACTAGGTGTAAAACACACATGACTACCTCAATCCAATCATAAACAACATGAGGGTCTGGATCACCCCAATACCTCATAGGTCACTACCTCTCAAACTCGTGAAATTAACTCCACATGTGTGTATCCTCATCCTAAACTTCCAGCCCAAGCAGCAGCTCAATAGGTGGTGGCTCAACATGTTGACCACCTACAGGTTACGCCTCAGAACCTATACAATACACCGACGCATCATAATGGGGTGGATTTTTTCCATAATCCCTCCATGTAACTCTTTTTGGATATCTTCATGGATGAATCCTTAAATATAATCAAGACACATCATGGTCAATGTGTATATCTGGGGACCTGACTCAAGAACAAAAAAGAAAAACCAAAACCCAGTTCTATATGATGCACATACCATTATTTACCTATGAATTGTGTCCTGTTGTACCTACTCATAAATAGGTTATCATAATCCAAGTGAGTGGATCCATCATCTATTTCCCCAACATCGATACCTCTAGCCTGAGTGATGAACTCAAAACATCTTAACTCTGTCGGTATTTTAATGTCCTGACCCCATAATACCGGAGCCGATGCTTTATTTTATTACATTGGAATGATTATAAGGAATCAAATCCTAAAGGGCCATTTAGTTTAGTAGTTTTGGGAGACCATATTTTATACATGGTACCCATATTACATATAGAAATATAAAAAATACAACATGATAGATAACAAAATGAAATAAATGGCATCCATGAAACACATTCAAATTATTCCTCTTCATAATATAGAAAAAGGAAACATAATAAGAGTGAGCTCAAAATCACAGTAAGGGTTACATGATTACATAAAAATATAACTAAAGTCAATAATTCATATAAATTATGGAAGGGTAAATAATATGAAAAAAATATTCCATTAATAAACTTGGAATAAAAATGCATCCGTATATTTTTTTTCATACTTAAAACCTCATGGAAAGTAATAAATGAGTACTAAATCAAGAAAGTGATTATTTAATAGACATAATTTACTTGTAACATGCACCATTATACTATTTAGGCATATTATTCTTGGGGTAATAAACCCATATGATTCTGTTTTGAAACAGACACGAAGGGTTTCTCACCAACTATTTTGTCTCCTAAGACATGCCGATGCATCGAGGGGCCATAAAGGAACCCTCCTAAAACTGCGAGTCAAAATAAATCCTCATAAATAGATTTAATTAAATAAAAATATGACTTATAAAAATCTGTATTGATTAGAGGGTACCGAATCAACAATATTTCCCCAGTTAGAACAACATTCAAAATAAACATTTTATGTCAAATGATATACAGACAAGACAATAATCATTTATTTGATAAAAGAATGTGGATATTTGATAGAAATATAATTTAAAATAAAAATTTATCTAAAATGGTCAGTAGATACACCACATACTAATTATTAGGTTCAAAATACCAATTAAGTGTTAATGAAATGGAAATTGAGACAATGTCCCTTACCTTAATTCCCGCTTAAATTTTTCACGTTCTCACCTCTTGAACAAAAAAAATATATTTATTAAAAGATTGATCCCGAACTGAATTATAGTCATTAATATAACTTTTTATCAATTATAATTATTGAATTATATTTCTTAATTTTCATTGATAAAAATTGATGTGTTTGATATCATGTTTTACTTAAATATTTCTATTTTTGGAACACTTTTCCTATTTTATCTAAATCTGAATTATAATTTAAAATAAATAATTATAGAATTATATAATGAATAAAATTTTATGTTAAAATATTTTATATAGTTTATAACATATATTCCTAGTTATGGTTTCACGTGTTGATAGGGAAATGTCATAATTAGTGGTGGACTGACCTTTGATGGGAAATTAAAGGGAGAGTGGAAAGATAATGTTTCAAAATATTATATATAGTAGTATGACACTTATATTAGTTTAACATAAGTAATATATATTTAACTCAGTACCTTATTAATTTCATTATTTATTGGTCATGTAATGTTCGGTGCTAAAATAAAGAGGAAGCGTAACCCGAAGGAAAAGTGGGGGTTTTTGATCGTTCGTTTTGTTGGGTTTAATGATTGGTTTGATTATTTATAAGTAATAAAGTTCAAGTAAAATGGGTATAATTCTCTTGAATTGAAATTATTATTAAACATAATGAATTTTTAATGATTATATATTTATATAATTTGGTTTAATGTTATCAGGATGAATCATTAGATAAACTTCTAGTGATAATTCATTATATTATTTTGGCTATTTTTTCGATCATTATGAACTCGTTTTGTTTAATTAATTAATATTATATATATATATAATGGTTTTAGAACATTACATTATATGTAATACTTATTTCATAATATGGTTTAGCCATAATAATTGTTTCATGACTAGAATTTGAGGATAAATTCAAGAATGAATATTCATCGTCCATAGAGGTCGTAAATCGGAACCTCATAGATGATAATTTAATTTTTCAAATAAGAGAGAGATAAAGAGAGTAGTTTGATGAGGTATATTCTATTAACATGATATAATTAAATTATATAGATTATATGAGATTTATTATGCTCATTTGGATATAGGAATTTAGGAGACAAATTAAAATGAAAATAAATTAAAATCAATTTAAAAGAAAAATGAAGAGGATTTACCTATTGAATAATCCTCCTTGAGAAGCTTATTAAGGAAATGAGTTTTAGTATTTTGGTAAGACCATGATCTCTTGGATGTGGGAGAGACTAGGGAAGAGGATTTGGTGATAAATTTGATAAGATTCAAGGATTAGAGGAGTGATGATAAGAGGGGGTGATGGGTGATGCATGTGAGTTTGAACCAATGAGAAATTCAAATTAGGGGCATAGTAAGGCTCATTGTCATGTACATGGTAACCAAAAGTCAGTACTAGAACACATTTTCTGATTTGATACTCCTAGGTACATTTTTTTAGAACCACATCAACTTATAGTATCCAAATACGGATTTATTTCTAGGAAAACCCAAATAATATCTACATTACCTAAACTATAGTATGTTTTTATATTATTATCCTCAATTTATAACTTAGGGTCATGTTCCCTAAACTATGTTTTCTAAATCAAGATTCCATGGTTGCTGGAAGAATTTTTCAAATAGCAACTGTCACACCCCGACCATAGAGGCCTGGAGTTGGTGCATTAATTTACTACATTTGCATGATTACAATGAATAAAATTAAAAAGATCCAATCAGGTTAGTAGTTTTGGAAATCCATATTATAAATATGAAACCCATAGTACATTAGTATGGATATAAAACACAATATGATACAAAAATATATCAAAAAAACAACATCCTTGAAACTAATTCAAAAGATTCCTCTTCATAAACCAGGGAATGGAATCATAATATGGGTGAGCTAAAATTCATAGTAAGGGTTACATAATCAAATAAAAATATAATTAATTCAATAATTAGTATGCATTTGGGCAAGGTAATTAATCTGAAAAAACATTCCATCAATAAACTAGGGATGAAAACTCATCTATATATTTTTTCATAGTGAAAATACCATGGAAAGTAATAAATAAGTACTAAATGAATAAAATATGTATTTATTTAATGTCACATATATGTAACATGAACCATTATACCATCGATATAGTATAATTCTTTGGGTAGAAACTCATTTGATTCTTTTTGGAAACAAACACGAAGGGTTTGTCGCCAACGGTTTTGCCTCGTGAGACCTATCGATGCATCTATGGGATATATCGGGCACCACCTATCACTAAAATTACAAATAATTCTTCATACATATATTTAATTAAATAATAAAATTCCTTATGAATATCCTTATTGAGTATAGGGTATGTACATATCAATATTTTCTGAGTTAAAAAATATTCAAAATAAACTTCGTATGTTAAATGGAATATAACTAAGGCAATAATCATATCCCTTATACAAGAATATGGATATTTAATAGAAATATAATTTTAAATGAAAAGTGATCTCAAATTGGCTACATATATATTACATAATAATTATTAGGTTCACAATTCCATGTATGTCACATGGAAATGAAAATCAAGACAATGTCCCTTACCTTAATTCCCACTTAAATTTTTAGTGTTTTCACCTCTTGAACAAAAAACTTATATTTTTTAAAATACTGATACATAAGTAAAATACATCCATCATTATAAATACTTATCAATTATAATCATTGGATTATATTTCTTAATTTTCATTTATGAAAATTAAGGTGTTTAATATCATGTTTTACTTAAAAATTTCCAATTTTGCAACACTTTTTTCAAGTTAATCTAAATATAAATTATAAATTAATATAAAGAATAATATAATTTTACAATTAATATAATTATATTTTTTTATATTATATATATTTTATAACATCCACCCCTAATTATGGTTTTATGTGTTGACATGGAAATGTCACCATAGGTGGTTGACTAGCCTTTAACATGACATTGACGGGAGAGTGGAATGAAGATATTTTAACATTTTATATATAGCAGTATGAAACTTATTATAGGAAAAAAATCATTAATATATAGTTTAGTCACTAACTAATTAATTCCTTTAATTATTGGTTGTGTAATGTTTTGTGGAAAATAAATAGGAATTGTAACCCGATGGAAAAATGTGGGTTTTGGGGCATTTGTTTCCATGGTTTTAATGATAGGTTCGCTTATTTATAAGGGAGTTCAAGTAAAAATGGTATAATTTTAAAAAAAATAAATTATTAAGTAACATAATTAAATGTAAATGGTTATATATATCATTTGGTTAAATGTCATGAGTATGAATCATTAGGAAAACTTTTAGGGATAACTGCTTAGATTCTTTTATGTGCTTTTTCAATCATTACGAAATAGTTCTATTTAATAAATTAAAATTGTGTATATATAATGGTTAAAAAACATTAAATTGGATGCAATAAACATTTCATAATCTTTTTAAACAATAAAATTGTTTTATGACCATCCATAAAGAGTAAATTTAAGATAAACAATTCATCGTCCATGAAAGCTGTAAATCGGTACCTCACAGATGACGATTTCAATTTTAAAATAAAAGAGAGAGAGAAAGAAGTTTGATGAAGGATATTACATTAACATGATATCATTAAAGTATAGATGAAAATATAGTTATTATTATCATTTTTATATAGGATTAGATGAGAGAAATTGAAATGAAAAAAATTGAAATGAATTTAAAAGTAAACGGAAGAGGATTTACCTCTAGAATACTCCTCCATGAAAACAACATTAAGGAAAGGGTTTTTGTATTTTGGTAAGACCAAGAGCTACTAGATGTGGGTACAGACTAAGAAAGAGGATTTGGGTAGAACATTAAAAATCTTTATGTCTCAGAGTAGTGAGGAGAAGAGGGGTGAGGTGTGGTTTTTATAATGGAGGAGATGGGTGATTTCTCATTATTTTATTCATTCTTATATTTTTTTGATCGAGGCATAAAATAGTGTTGATTATTATATCTAAATACATTAATTGGTTTATTTGAGTTCTAACCAATGTTTCTTACATCATTAATGACTCACTGAATAGTGTATTTAACTTATAATGTATATATATCGTAAATTACTTTATTTTACTATTCACCAAAAATTCATGTATTTCAGAAAAAACCCAAAAATTAACCCTTACCATTTTTTGATGTGTAGAATAAAAAATGAAATTAATTTTATGAAAATAAATTTATAAATATGAGAAGTTTAATTTTGAAATAAAGTATTCATTCACTCAAAAAATACAGATTTTAAATTTATAACTCATTTTATTACACTATAAAAAATTAAAAAATGTATCAAATAATTATCCTAAAATCATAATACATAAAAATATTAACTTCCAATTATATTTTATGAAAATAAATTTTCTTTTTAATCATTATATTAATTATAAAATTGTAAATAAACATTTATGTATTATAGAAATACTAACATTTAATTAATAATTTCAAAAACATTCATTTACCTATACTATGATATAATTGTATCATACATTCATTTATAAGAAGCCTAAATTTTATTTATAAATTCAAGGGAGATGTTACTATTTATTTGGTTGATTTAGTATTCATAAGGATCATGTTACTATTCATATGAGTAACATTACTATTTAATAGTGTCCTGTTAATATTCATGAATGAATTAAGTTGATCCTATTAGTCTCTAAGTATCTCACTGATCACAAATATGTATGTATGTGTTTTGAAAATCATTTCACAAATGTGGAAAAATCATGTTTAGTGTACATGTTATATCTATCTTGTTTAAATAATTATAATAACAAAGTGTTGTTTTGCATATACTCAGGGTTTTGTGAATTACATTCTATATAATATTTTTTTAATGTTTTGGGGTGTTATAGAAATTCAACCCAATATAGCCTCAGGACATTGTGGTCTAAAGGTGGAAACGATCTCTGATTCAACATTATCATTACCTGACCCAACAGGGCCTAGGCCTCATCTCCCCAATCTAGCCTCCAATAGGCCAGGGGTAGGAAACTAGTAACGATAGATCATATCACTCATATGGGAGGCATTTTCATTAGGTAGTTTTAGGTAAACACCCACAACCACCTCGATGAAATAGTGTAGATATACAAAAACATGTAAACTAAAATGGATGCATTCATCAATCCCAAACCAGAGTACAACAGAAGAACTAAAAGAGTAGAAAGGAAAAAAACACACACCCACCAATATAAAGTTATTAAGATTTACAACCAGCTTAGAAGGAGGGGATTATTGTCAAGAGAAAAAAATACGGAATATCCTTGGTCTAGCTCTGGTAAACACCTCTGTCAATCTATATCATTTAGCTCAACTTCCCTCAGGTCCTCCGAGGACTCCATCGAATAGTATGTGGTCTTTATAAGACACAACATGTGGGGTAAAATCATGTACATGGGTGAATATAATAATAATCATCAGATGCCCCAAACATAACAAGAAAAGGGAGAAACTGGATGGAAATAGCCCACTCAACCTATCCAGAGGGAACCCAATCAAGAGAGAAACTCCATATCAATCCATCATTGTCTATACATGACTAGTCATGTCAGTCCATTAGGGGTGTCAAACCAAAAACATGAAAACACCTCATGGACTCTCAAAGACTCAAGTATATACTATTCTTATACTGCAAGTATCATGAGGTTCTAACCTCATATCAAGTGATAAGATTCTACTTTATGTCATTAAGGTAACACAAAACATGGAGAACATCCTCCTTGAGCATATCCATCATAGTTGTCACCCATCCGAGAGATGCGCTCTGTTGAGAAAAACTAAATTCATCCAGCTCTAGTTCCCAACACCAGAGGTTTGGTCACTTCTATCTTACACTAAGAAAAATCTAAATAAAACTAAGTGTAGGTAACCACACATCACCACTACCCCACATTCAAGGGAGTAATAGCTCCTAAAATACCAGTAAAACCTATGTATCTCGTATATAGAGTGGATAACACCTCAATACATTGAGGAATCACTAACAACTAACCAAGTATCATGCATAACTATTGGTGGGGCCCGATCCTCATAACAATACTCAACAGTCGAAGGTGAACTAACTCAAATGGAGCACCCACTCCCTGATACAATAGATTAGTACAACTCTATAGATGAGGACCCACACCATGATCCAATAGGGGAGTACAACTCTATAGATGATGAACTACTCCCGAATCCAATAGAATAATACTTTTTGGTTGCTAGAGGACCTGCATCCTGGTATGATAGGGTAGTACCACTCAGCTATCTCATTTACTATGGGGGACCCACACCTTGACATGACAAGGGAGTACCGACCCTAGGAAATAGGGCCCACTCCATGGAATGATATGGGAGTACCAGCTTCACATGAACAATACGTATAGATAACCCACACCCATGAATGATAGGGTTGTTTAGACTCCAAGGATAGAGTGCCTACACCATATCATGATAGGGGTGTACCCAATCTATCTATACATCATGTTTAGAGGACATGTGACCTAACACGATAGGGGGTACCAACTCCATAGATAAAGGACCAACACCCAAGTCCAACAGGGGAGAAAATAATATATATGCCTAACATATATAGAGGGATTTCACCCGGATACAATAAGGTAAAACTATCTACAAATACAAAAAAAATGTATTGAACCCATTCCCTAATCTGTCATTAGTGTAACAACCTCAGAAGAATTGTCTAAATTTATTGAACCCACATCCACAATGTGGGGAGTCCCTTCTCTACCAAAGAAGAGAGGTAAGGGAAACCTACACCATGATACCATAGGGGAATAGCAGTCACCCCCAAACTCTTTAAAAACAACACTGATATACTTGACCCAATAGTCTAGGGGACCCATATCCTATAGTAAAAGAGAAGGGTCCCAACCCCGACATCAACCCAGTGATACAACATGATCACTACCCATGGTTAAGCCCCACTACACAAGAATCATGCTCAAAATATGCATCTTCATATATTTTAGGCTGAAACAGAGGCCACCATCATGTTCTATGTGTAAAAATGGTCAAAATAGGCTACTCGCAAGATTAAATATGAGTTTCAAAGAGGTAGATACAGAAGATGAAATAAATCAAGAAGATCTCAAAGGAGTACATGGGGTGCACTGGGGCCCACACAATGCGTGAACCCACCTGAGCACCTAGAAGTGTATCCTATCTTTACATTTTTTTTAACCAATGAAGGGGTAAACAACATGTATAGTGCATACATGGTGTCTTCCACTTCACCGAGCCCCAAACCATATAGTTCTTCCACATGGAATCTCTTTCCATTTCACATATATGCCATGTATTTCATGCTACATGGAATGTGAGGGATAAATGTCCACCTTTCCATGTGGATTACCCATTCTTATGTTTCACACCTCGTGTATGGGTACTTTGGTCATGTACTTTTACATGGCCATGTACTTTTACAGGGCTAGCCTAACCATATCCTCAAGGCCACATGAAATGGGTTCAGTACACAAAGTGTAACTATGGTACATAACATGTAAACCCAAAAAACTATTCACACCCAAATTGGAAGGTATACATGAAATTTATATAGAATTACATGTCTTGTAAAAGATAATTCCATTCATTAATTACCATCTAAAATGCCGGATTTTTCCATGTTTACTCCAAAACCAAAAAATCATCTAATTTGGGATCACTAGAAATTATAATAGAGCTCTAAAACCTAAAAAATGAAAATTGAAGGGTATAGGGACCAAACCTAATTTCCTCGTACTTATAGGGTGAAACACTGATGATTTTTGGTGACTAATGATGTTGGGATCATGCTTCTCCCTAATCTGATGACAATCAGTGCTAGGAATAGAGATCGATTGCACTTCATCGCTTTGTTATGGAATGGTTTCTATCCATTTCCAATGGGGAGAATAGGGGAGTGGTTCCTATTGGGCTTTTTCTTCCTAAGGTGGGAGGGTGAGAAGATTTATGTTATAAGATTAATTAAATTTTTATAAATTAATCATTCCAACTCATAATGCCCTGCCAAGGCACCTATGACTCAAACTCCTTACACGGACAATATTATCTCATTCCTAGAGAAAACATGACGTTATGAACTCCAACAAGGCATTATATTTTTTATCTGAGAAACTTCTCGGGATTTATTCACCTTTCATGATAAATTGTTCACATGTTAAAAAAGTATTTAGCTTTTTTAAAATCACCGATCCACGGAACACCAAGTCCACGATTACAACACCGACTTAGAACATAGCATTGGAAACATTATTAAGAATATTCTAGAGTCTTATGGGTCAAACCTGGATCACTACAATACATTTTTTGAACCTCTTCCCACTCCTAGCAAAAATATTCTTCAAATCACCTTCTTCTGACTGGGCAAAGGTCATTTATTCCACCTGTTCTAAGGAGTTATCCAACATCACATGTCCAGAATTGACCATGGAGTAAAGGAATTATTTGAAGATGAAGAAATCTTAGATGTTTTTACCTAACCTCCTATGGAAAGGGAAGTAGTCATTATAATCTGCGAGGTTTAACTCAATGGAATTACTAGGATGTGGATGAATGATCATTTTATTTTGATTGGTTGTAAGGATACAACTGGGGTATTTTTCATTTTAGAAGGATTATTATTTTTTCATATATTCCTCAAATCCTATTAGACCCTAATTTATCTACACTTCATGAAAATGGTGATTTTTTTGTTTTTGTTTCTCAATAAAAGGTTTTGGTCTATTCAGGACCTGCCAAGGTGCTTGAATAATTAATAGTTTGAGAGTGCAAGCTATAATGTCAGCCTTGCCGAGACATTTAATGTTTTATAAAGTCATGAACTGAGATTTAGATTGAGTTCATTGATTTTCATATTATAAAGGGTGATCCATTTTAGTAAACTCACAAACCCCACCTAGACACTTCATTAGGATCAGAGGTGTCCTTAGCTCATCCCAATGGTTTTCAACACAAAATTCCAGTAATTGTTTCATTGAGGGGAGAATGTTGAGTGAATAGGTTAAACATTTCCATCTAGATATGAAGTTAAACACACTATAATTTTTTATTTTCTTATAGTTTTTTAGTTCAAAATTTGTTTTTTGAATAGCGTGGAGTTGAACTAGTAAATAAATTGATGATGATGGTCTTATCATCTTACAACTGATCCTGCTAGAATAATATTTTACCAAACAATGGTTGGACCTATCCGATTTTATTCAAAAAACTCTTCTTGGTCACCTCCTTTTGATCTTGAGGGCCCATCATCTGACCACATCGGGATATGAAGTGTGTGCGATGTTATTCATGGTCTTCCACACTGTCAAGGGTGGAGAAGGTAGTATTTTTCAAATTGGGCGTGGAAAAAGTTTCATCCACCCATTTAGTATATAGATTCTTCTTAGGCTACATAGGTATGATTTTCCCTTCCATGTCTTCCATTAGAGTACCTAGGGACTCAAAGGAATTGAGAAATTATATATGTACAATTTTCTATGATACATCTCGTCTACAAGGATATGGAGGGGGCTAATGAGATAGCCTTTTTTCATCTCTTTTTTATTCTAAATTTGTGAGAAGATAGAATTAATTCCCTGGAAATGGAGTGAATGACACCATAATAGAGGGAATTCATGATCATTTAAACATCCACATTTATGTATACTAGATTCTTAGATTTAGATCCATTCTGGTTCTCTAATTCCACTCTTGGAGTTGTATTGACTTTTTCCAGATGTATGAGAGTAAGAATATTTACATATGTCTGAAGGCGATACCCAGTAGGAATGGTTCCCTTGAGTATATCTTCATTGATTTTTGATAATTTGAATCTCGTTCCCATATTGGGCCAGTCATCCCCTATGGAAGAACTTCTACTCTATGGGGGTGGTGATTGATATGTAGCAACACCTATCCCTTTATCCTTGGACGTTCTCAACCATAGATGTTGAATCTCAATATTCATAGGTGCCATGTTTTGGAGGCTCTTTTAGTTCTAGGTGAGTGAAACCTATGTGGGTGAATCCAAATCACCTTCCCCTCAAGGTGTATTTTCCTTATTGTTTCCCTATGCATATGTTTTTTGATCCATATTAGCAACTATGTTTATGATGACAATATTCTTATATGTATATCGGGAAATGTTAGTTGTCCCATTACATTCCAAATAATAGTATGACTATGTACATCTTGTATTAGGGCCATTTCTAGAAATCTAGGACATATTGGGTGACTTGGCATGCGACCCCGATAGGGTTTTATTGGTTTCATCGTATGCACCTCCTATCTCAGACTATGAGTAATGACGTTGATGGAGTTTCTATTCATGGATTTGAAATGATCCTCGAATATAAAAGTTTGATCTTACTGTAGGATAAACATATGGGACATTAACCATTTATATTTACCTCACAACCTAGAGAAGACAGATTCCCTCTATGGTTATGATAATGATAAAAATTACCCAACCATGTGGGTTAGGGACTATCTAGGTCCATAGATGGAATTGATTGATCATGTTGTTGAGGATTCATTGATTCTAGTTGATGTCTTGGTGACTCCATGGACATACATTGAGATATAGATTTCCTCAGTAAAATGTGTTTAGGGTTGATATAGAATCACCATTGATTTCCCCATGACCCTATTGAGGGATGATAAACCCGATGATGGAAGTTCAGACATAAATGTCCCCATCCTTGTGGGATGGGGTTTATTTTCAGTAGCTTCTGATATGTCCGAAATCCAATTGTGAATTGATAATCCATGAGTTAGAGGTGGTGGTAGATATTCCTTCGGCCCGATGAGATGGGTTCACTCATGGACGGTAGTTATATAGGATACTACTATGAACTTCTTTGTACAGCATTGTTGTTCTCACACTAGTGCAGGATGCAATGACAACACATGATGATAGTAAGTTTCTTCAAGATGTTTCCATGTTTATTGAAACTTCATATTTCATGTCTTAAATGCTTTCACACAATTTAATAGGACCCTGTTCAAAGATCGGTGGGCTATCCTCTTCCTCCATTTGTGATGTCTTAGAACCGTTGAAGTTGAAGCATATCATTTTAGTGACCAATGGGATCACACATTACCTTATACATATAATTCTCTAGAGTCTATGAAATTACATGATTCTTCATATAATGTTTTCTTATATTCTATGGGTGTGGTGATTTTCTTTGATCCATACTTTCCCCATCTACAAATAAGGATGCATGATGTTGCTTTAGCTATCAATTTCTAAAGAGTTGTGTTATAATAGTTGTAACTGTGCTATAGATTTGCATTGTGCTTTTCTAGTTTCAGGTCCTAGGCCATGGTGCTGGAATCTAGTTGTATTTGAAAATAGAGTATCATAATGGTATGAAGGTGACACTCATATCATAGATAATTGAGGTTTCTAGCCTTCAATCACTAATAAGACGCCCACATATTATGGCATAGAAAAGGCATACAGTCTTTATCTTGCTTGTCAGAGATCTCATGGTCAAAAGTAGCAAGGGGAAATAGCATGGTGGGGATGTTTTTTATGTATATCTCTCCCTATATTTTAATGAATTAATCATCTTTATCAAACACAAACACATCCATATAACCAGACCATCGAAGTAGATTCTTGTTGTCAACTGATAACTGGAGTGGAGTGATACTTGGTGCTGATTGGAAAATATATTTGTTGGACACTGAGGTTTTGAAAAGCTCTCTATATGAAGGAACCAAAGTATGGAACACCTATCTATATGGAGGTGTCTGGGAAATGGGATTATTTACTTTTCTATTGAGAGGTTAAACACGGTGGACATTAGGTGTAAAGTATATGTGATGCATCCCCACATCATTATGAGGAGGACTATCATAATAATAGTCACCTTCAGATTCAATTGAAGAGTTGATGGAACCTTAGGATGTTGACAATGTGTCTTGAAAAATGACAAGGACACTGGTATTGAGTAGATTAGGAATATGACTGTAATGACCATGACCCAAACAACCACCCAAATAGTGCTAAATGGGTTGGGGATACCACCTTAGGTGTACCTCCCCAAACTCCAAAGGTTGCCGACTAGCAGCGAGTATATAATTGGTATAGTGGGAAGTCTGTACCCCCTCAGAGGACAATAATGGTATTGGTTTGAGAAATAATATATAACATGCCACAAAAATAAATTACTCATCAGACTCTGACCAGACCTTTATAGAGGAAGCACAATCAATAGCTATAAATAGCATATGCAATAAATATAAACAAAAGAAACAGAAGTAAATAGAACAACATGTTGAACCCCACATGTAACAACTAAACAAACTAGGCATGATTCTATAGCAAGTAAATATATAAAATGGGGAGCCAATGGATAATCAATAATAGCTAAAAAAGCAAGTAAGAGTATTGTAACAGGAACAAAAGCCAAACAATGTAAACTCCAGCTGGGAAAGACCCCAAGGTCTATATCATCTCCATGCAACAGCTAAAGTAGTACAACTCCTGAAGCTGACCTCTTTCCAGCACGTAAATCCATAAAGTCTACAAAGTGCCCCGAAAGGCCCGTGCAGGTGGTGATACAAATCTCAGTAGGATTCCACCAAACGGTTCGTACCTAATATAAGTGTTTGAGTAGGCATACTGTTATAAGGAAACCAGTAAACACTATGATGCATAAATAAACGTAAACTCCAATGGTGCTCAATAGTCACCATGGAGAGTCACCTACTTCGGCCAACGTTGGAATCTATATCATGTAGTCTAGGACCAAGTGCCCCCTGATATCCTGGGTTTCATGTACCTACATCCCAAAGGCACACCGAAGAAGTAGTAACTCAGAGGAACAACGATACCTGTCCCCAACTAAGTAAACAAAGGGACAACGATGTCTACCCTCAAATATTGGTGCACCTCTTCCCCCAACTAGATAGCCTCAACACTATCTCATGAAGGCTCCTCACCTCCCATGTGGCTTCCTACAGCAAACACCCCAAAAAAAATTGTACCTAAACTGAAACTAATAGGGGACTCTACCCACATGAGGCGTCAAAACCACCTCATCAAGGAGTCTCTCTCTGTGAACACTTCTCAAGTTCCGGGTGAGTGGAAACCACCAAAATAGTACCCAAGCCATAACATGTCTTACACCTCGTGCCCCTAAAACCATGTCGTTCAAGTCCAACGGCCTTATCATCCATGTAACCCAGTCCATGCCCAACCTGACAGTCACATTGCTTCATGTCGATGTCCATGACACCCAATACCATGGTCAGAACCACCCAATGTATCCCGGGCCAAGCCCAACCTGTGATCTGCATGACTCTAGAATATCTAGCCAAAACCAACACAACCCAAAGGGTTCCAGCATATGCAATGACACATATCACATATATAATCACAACGAAATACTTTAAACATGCAAGACACACTAAATAGTTGAATTTCACTAGCCATGATTTGTCCCATAGCAGCACTAAGATCTTGAAAGCCTCTAACACGTCATATCAAGGTTTAATAAATTAAACTCAATTGTTTAAAACCATACAATTCAATTATAACAATTTTTTCTTTCCCCGGCCAAAATTCCCTAAAGTGCAATGACCCCTCACCCGACCTCACTCAATAAAAATAGAAAAAAGGCATACCCAAAGGCATCACACAGGTTTTATAATTAGTTTGATATGAAAAAGAAGATAAAGCAGGGTCCCACTCAAAATACCTGAAAACGTACCCAAGGTCACGCCACCCAAAAGTCTGTGAAAACACGAAAGAAGGTACGAAACACCTACCTAAGACTCATAGACATAGGAACATCTGATATCAAGCTCCAATTCAAAGCTGATCTTCATATATCTATATTTCCATCAAACCACTACAATCCCACTCAGATAGAAACTACGATGTGTGAGGAAAAGGATGAAGAACAGAACAAGGTGTGTGGGTTTAGCCTTGCTATTGCAATTCTGAAGCTACCGAAGGGTTGAATAATGGACTCTAGATTATGATTCTAGTCCAGAGGGTGTTCTTTGAGTTTTTGGAGTGGGATTGTTCCTAATTTGGGGAAGAAGAATATGTTTTCCAGAATATGAAGTGAAGCTCTATAATTTAAATGAATAAAAATAAAAATACATGGTGAAAATAAAGGACTACACGCTATGTAGTTTCCTTGTTCATAATCTAACTTAACCAGAGGTAGCCACACGGCTTGGACACACCACACGGGTCGACACATAGCTTAAACTCAGATGGTACACAGAAAACATGATACACAGTGTGTTGAGAAATACTACGTGTTGTGTAATACAAAATTATTAAATTTTAATCACATGGTATGTACTTGGTGATCACAAAAAATTTACTTTAGATTACATAGTGTGTAGTCTGGAAATTTCCAAAACTTCCCAGATTTTCCCAGTATTCTCAAAAAAAGTCAAAAATTCAAACAAGATTTGGATTTTGAATCTTCACAAAAACCCAAGTTCTTACAATCCCCCCACCTTAACATAGCTCATCCTCTAGCTATTAGATGAATCTTGAAGACGGCACTTAACATACCACCCCAATCATGTAACTCGGACACCCCTAGTCTCAAAAGTTCCGGATAAATTTCTCTAGGGGCTCCCCACCATAGGAATTTTCTAACTCAGTCTCAACTCTAAAAAACACAAAAAAGTAAGGGTTAACTAACCTATTTCCAGACTCATCATCTTATCATGACTCATCATAACACTTATGCCTCCTTGGTGATCCTGTGTCGTTTCTGACACCCAAACATATCATGCACTGCAACGGTGTCCACCTCCACAATGTCCTACATCCCATGGATGCTCAAAATAAAACTTAATGCCATGAACCTCATGTAACTCACATCCTTGATGCCACAATTCCAACAACACCCCAAGTAACCTGCATCCTCGATGCCCTGATGCACAAGGTACCTCATAATCGTACATGAAAAATGGGGGTTCAAAACCCATTTACCACAGGTACTGTAGTGGTATTGTAGCAGTGGCGACACTGTTCATCAGTGGGTACTATAGTGGCGGCAGGGCACTGTAGCGGCGGCGGTACTGTGCGAGTACTGTTGCATGAGGGATACTATTCACAGAATGTGAATTGGGCCAACAATTTGGGCCTATGGGCTATGTAATGGGCTACAAGCCCTCTGGGCCTTCAGGCTATGTAATGGGTTTCCCTCTACCCAGTTAAAATAGGTCTTTGCTTTGATTTAATAATAAATATGAGGCTTCGGCTCCAACCTTAAAAAAACAAACACACACACACACATATTACGCACTCGATATGGCCCCAATCCAACTGAACAGTATCTAGTCAGTCCACATATATCATGTGCACCTTGTGCACTCAAAATGAACATGCCTCAACAGGTCATTCAAAAAAGAAAACAAAGAAGTCACGAGTACACTTGAGGTGTACCTCTAACTGTCATCGGCTCACCAGCCTAATCAGCCCCTGGAAACTCTACGACATGCACCTAGCCTAAAGTACATCTACCTAATTCCTGACCTCCCTATGGTGTCACTACAGTCACCGCCCACTGCCCCCTCAGTTGGGTCCCACTATCTCGACCATGTCCCCCACATGCATATAAACCTCAGCTACCCTCTCCTGGTACCAAACTCGAACCAAATCCTAATTCCATCGTCTGTCCAGGTCCCTACCTATCGGCTATCTGAGAAGGGTGCCTGCAGAACCTCTTAAGATGCCAAACCTATCCACATGACCTTCATTCCTTTGAATGCCCATCACACTTAGTCCGAACATGTCATGGATCTCCACATTCAATGAAAACCACTAAAGAACTATTGTAAGGTGGTCTACTTGAGTCCTTGGCCTGAATGCCCTACTGGAACTCATCCTGACCTCTCTTCCTGTTGTCTAAACCATCACATGAAGCTGCCACCAGGACAAACTGGGGACTATCCCTCTTGTTTCCCTCTATTATGAGCTCCTAATTTACCGCCTATGAGAAAGAACCCAGCCTGAAGATATTTACCTGGATCCGAATGGCTTGTGGCAAGCCATCCTTGAATCGTCTCACCCTTATAGATCCATCACTTACCATACCATGTGAAAGGCGTGATAGCTCAGTGAATGTATCTTCATAGTCTTCGACAAACATGTCTCCTTACTGAAGGCTCAGGAACTCTTGATCCCTCTCTTCCCTCGTCGTCTCTAGGTAAAAGTGCTCGAAGAACCTACCTAGAAGTTCTTTAATTCTAGCCCTTCCTGCCTATGAGCCTGAACCCGTACATCCCACCAACGCTTTTCTAGTCCTTATAGCATGTATGCCACCGGATTGATCCTCTGCCCTAGAGGCGTCTCTAGCTACTCAAAGATCATCTGTATGCTCTATATCTAGTTCTTAGCCACCTTTGGACCACACTAACCCTGAAAAAGAAGTGGGTGTGGAGACTAGAACTCTCGCATCAGATATTCCATAGATGGCTCTGTACCCTGTGCACCTCTGTCGATCCCCAACAAGACACGTACCAAGATATCTCGGAGCAGTTCATCAAGCCATGACCAGAACGATGTCGAACCCGATTGCAGCCCTATCTACTCCGGATCTCGAACCAGATCTTGTCCCTGAGCTTATACCTACGACTCTTTCTCTACCAGCCCCGAATCCTAAACCTGTTCTTGCACATGTGGCACTGTATCACCACCCACCTAACGCTCCATCAATACATATAAGAGGATCCCACTGAATACCATAAATGGTTAGATAACCCGGACACACACACACACCCACACACACACACACACACATATATATATAACAATATATTCATGCAGATAAAAAAATAATTAAAAGGCAATTCATAACTACTACCATTACTCTCCCCCACCACAACCCATGCCCATGGAATTCCGGCCTCATGACCTTCTTACCCACCCCTCAACAGAGCCAAGTATCAAAAGTACCTCGGGCTATACCAATCGTGACAACCAACACTACCTCAAACCGACAACTGAGTCACCCAATCCTGATGATCAAAATCACCTCAACCATAGTACATACCTGCTCGTACATGAGCCAGACCCAAATATATTTCCACATGAAATTCTACAAATATATAAATCATGGCATAACACATTTCTATAAACATGAAATTTTATCAAGACTTTAATCTATTCACATTTCTAAAAAAATAAAAGTCATGGTAATTGGTATTACTCACATTGCATTATCACTTCACAAAGTAGACATGCAATTATGAAATTGAAATACCCTAAAATGTGTCTATCAAAATCCAAGAAAACATACTTTCCATACAAGGATAAGGTCAAATTCTCCATTACTACACTGGGTAAAGTTTTACAAATATCAATCAATTACATCCCACACCAATTGAGCCATCGAGGGGGAATAATATAAATTGTAATATGAGAAAAATAAAAATAGCAATTCCCAGCCAAGGAAACGTGGTTTATCACTCATATCTGGGGATTTAGGCACCCAAGAACAAGCTATAAACCCTATTCCAGTAATAACCTGTCACTAATCTTCCAACTCCCATATAATAAAACCAACAGAAATACAAAGAGAAGTGTCAATCTCATTAGTAGCCAGTAAGACACTACTACTAAATCTCTGTCATGAACCTCCTCTAATACCACTTTTAATGAACCGAACCTGAACAACCACCCAAACAGTGCTAAACCGGTGGGGGTTACTACCGTAAGCGCACCTCCCCGAACACCAAAGGCTACCAACTAGAAGTGAGGGTCTGATAGGTATAGTGTGGAGGCTATAACCCCTCAGAAGAGAATAATGGTACTGGTCTGAGAAATAATATATAATATTCAAAGAAAATAAAAAACTCAGCAGACTCAAAACAGACCCGCATAGAGGAAACACAATCATGGGTAGTAAATAGTAGAAGAAATAAATATAAACAACAGTAGTGGAAGTAAACAGAACAATATGTTGAACACCACATGTAACTACTAAACAAACTAAGCATGCATCTATAGCAAGCCAACATATAAAAAGGGGTGCCAATTGATAACCAATAGTAGATACAAAACAAGTAATCATACTGATATAGGAAATAAAGAAAAACAAAGTAAACTCTATATAGGTAGGACCTCAAGGTCCATACCATCTTCATGCTACAACTAAAGTAGACCAAATCATGAAGCTGGCCTGTTTCATGAACATAAATCCATAATGTCTACACACATCCTGAAGGACCCATGTAGGGTGTGAGATGAATCTCAGCAGGATGACACCCAATAATGCATACCTAATATAAGTGTTTAAGTACAAATGTATTTGTAAGGAAACCATTAAACAGTATGACACACAAATAAACATAAACTCAACTAGTGCTCAACCGCCACCATGGAGTGTCACGTGCTACGACCAATGCTGGAATCTCTTTCATGTAGCCTGAAACTATGTTCCCCCTCACTCTACATATCTCAAGTACTGATGTCCCGAAGGCACACCCAATAAGTAGTAACTCATAGTAATAGCGATACATGCCCTAAAATAAGTAACTGATGGGACAACGATGTCTTCTCTCAAATAACAGCGAGCCTCTACCATAGCCGGATAGCCTCAATGTTATCCCATGATGGCTTTTTACCTCCCACATTGCTTCATACGGTTAGCACCCCCAACCCAATAGTACCTAAACTAAAAAAAATGGGGTCCTCTACCCACAGGAGTGGTCAAAACCACCTCATTGTGGAGTCTCTCTGTGTGCACAGTACTCATGTTCTTGGTGAGCTAAAATCACCAAAATAGTACCCAAGACACAACATGTCTGACACCTTGTGCCCCTACAACCATGTCACTCCAGTCCGACAGCTTTATTGTCCACGAATTCCTGGCCATACCCAACCAGATAGTCACACTACCTCAAGTCAGCGTCTATGATGCCCAATATCATGGTCAGAACCACCCAATGTAACCCAGGCCAAGCCCAACCTATGATCAACATCACTCATAAATATCCATGCATGCCCAACAAAACCCCTAGGGTTCTAGCATATGCAATAAAATATATCACAAAAACAATCAAAATGAAATACTTCATATATGCATGACACACAAAATAGTTGAATTGTACTATCCAGGCATTGTCCTATACCATCACTAAGATCTTGAAAGCCTCTAAGAAGTTGTATCAAGGTTTAATAAACTATAATCAACAGTTTAAAACCATACAATTCAATTATAACCATTTTGGAATTCCCCAGCCAAAATGAATCAATTACCAATGACCCCTCACTCAATAAAAATGGAAAAATTTCTTTCCCAAAGGCATCCCACATGTCTTATAATAATTTTGATATGAAAAAGCAGATTAAACTGGGTCTCGCTCAAAATACCTGAAAATGCTCCAAAGGTCGTGCCACCCAAAAGTCTGTGAAAACATGAATGAAGGTATGAACCACCTACTTGAGACTCATATATGTAGGCACATCCGATATCGAGTTCCAATTCGAAGCTGATCTTTGTAGATCTACATTTTTGTCATACCGCAGATATTCCACTCAGATGGAAACTGAGATGTGAGAGGCAAAGAATCAAGAACAGAATAGGGTGCATGGGTTTAACCTCACTGTTGTTATCTTGCAGCTACCGAAAATTTGATGAATAGACTCCGGATTAATATTATAGGGAAAGGGATGTTCTTCAGGTTTTCGGAGAAGAATTGTTCTGATGTTGGGGAAGAAGAAGTTGTTTTCTGAAATAAGACCTGACACTCTTTCATTTAAGTGAATAAAAATAAAAATACACAGTGTGTATAAAGGACTACATGCCATGTAGTTTCCTTTTCCGTACTCTAACATAAGTGGAGGTAGCCATATGGATTGGATGCTCCACATGGGTCCACACACGACTTGAACTCATCTGGTACACAGAAAGGAGGATAAACGGTGTGTCGAGCAATACTACATGTCGTGTCTTAGGAAATTCATACATGATAATCACATGGTATGTACATGGCGAGCACACGGTCGATACACGCCGAAACTATACACGAAATTTACTTTACTGTATAGGGAGTGTTGTTTGGAAATTTTTAGAAATTCCCATATTTTCCATGTTTTCTCAGAACAAGTCAAAATTTCAAACAGGGTCTGGATTTTGACTCATTCCAAAAACCTAGGTTCTTATAATGAGCCTCATTCCTTATAATGGAAAGAATATTTCGACCTTACATAAGGAAATTTTTAAGGACATGAGAATATTGTATGAAAGATGTCAGAACATTTTGATAATCATATAATTCTATATTAATATGAGCTTCCTATTGATAATTTTCACAAATATACCAATAGGATTCTTCATCATTAATAGAAATATGATATTGTCCCAAGGAAATATCCAATATCAGTTGGTAAGACTTGTTCAGAATGAGAGTATGAGCCTGATACTAAGGGTTTGGAATATGCTTATATTCCTATGTGATAAGAAAACAGGCCAATCCTGAGGTATGCACCAATATCGTATGGTGAGAACCAATTGGAACTGGAATATGCACCTAGTTTGTATATGCATTCCCCTCTGGAATATGATGACAGAACTCTGAAATTAGAGAAGGGATATGAGCCTCCTCTTGTATTGTATTAGAAGGATGATGTATTAGTCATTAATTTATGGAAGTAAGAATAAGTGCATGGATTCCTTAATTTTATAGAATGTGAGGGGTAGATTTGCTGATAAGAATATGAGCCTATTTTGTGGCATGTTCCATTCTCACATGGTGATTCCTATCACAAATTGGTATATTATTCCAATATCAGGACTTTATAGTATGTCGCTGGTCATTTTTTATATGAATATGAACCTATCTACTGGCATGTTCCAATCTCACTTGGCAAGCCCCTGCAAAAATGGGGATATACACTCGATCTTGGGCTATTGGAATGCGACATTAGGATTTTTCAATTGGGATATGAGACTATCTCGGAGCATGTTCCTCTCTCACTTGTTGAGCCCCGGTTCGAATGGGAATATGATCCCAATCTAGCACCTCTTCCATTATTAGAATATGATAATAATCCTCCTAGTGGGGATAAAGAATATATGCTTTCTCTATAGAAACTACAATCTTAAAGTGATCAGAGTGTTGTGTTTCCCTGGATGTAGGGATATGAATATGGGATTGTCCCTGTATATATACTAGTGCTGGAATATGCCAGTGGAGTTCTACATTTGTTTCTAATATGTAATTTCATTATAGTAAAGTGTGTGTAGGGATGTGAGCATGAACATTTTCTATCACCACTATATACTAGAAAATTTCTTCAATTGAAATTGGAATATAATCCTACTTGTGTCCCTATATTCCACCAGAATATGCTGATGGAAATCATTCATGGGGGTATGAATATGTGCCTCCCCCATGCCTACTGCAAGAATATGCTCTCAGAAATTATTCAAGTGAGTAGGTATATGAGCATGCTCTCTGAATAATAATTGAATATTCCAACACGATTTATCAATATGATTTGATATATGAGCCCAATCCCAATTATCCATAGACTTCCATGACCAATGTGTCTTCCTTGCTGGCTATTCATGGGTGCCAGAGGTGGTAGTGTGTTTGGTGGTACCCTCAGTAAGAGATTAAAGGGTACTTGTGGGGTGGTGCTGGTGAAAGTGGTTGACAAGATCTCTCCATAGTGGCTCTTAAACCATAAGGGAGACATAGTTGACACCTTGTTCCACCTTTATCAGATACTAAATGTGGTGATTGTCATGCTCCAATGATAGGCTTTTGATGTGGTTGGTTGTGGCAACATGGTTCACTAGATTTTCTATATCTTTACAAGGACATTACATACTCATTGGTTTAAGCTTTTGGATACCCTTGAATGAAACATAAAGGATCTTGATTGTAGCATGCTAAAGGTACTCTTGGAAAATTGAATCTTCCAACTTATGGAGAAGATTTTGGGAAATTGAGGTTGTTTTATGACCCATATGGGTTACAGACATCGATGATTTTCTGAAATGATCATTGGATAAAGACATTATACTAGTTTATGGTTTTCTTTTTGAGATAAGTATATATAGTGAGATATAATACAAGGATAAAAACCATTGATCAGTCCATCATCATATGCCTGATTAGTTATCAATTAGATATGCTTGTGTAACACAATTTTTCATTATTATTCCTACCTCGACCATTATACTTTCATAGACATAAAATTGAGTAAGGAATAACTTCATGATAATCCTAGCTATATAAGATCATCCATAAGATTCATGTCATATTTTCCAGGCATTCATAGTATATGAAAAAAAATTATGACACATGGTCAATTGATTATTTTTTAATTTGAGATATTCTTGCTAGGTTCACTATTTTTGTTTCGTGAGGAAAATACTTTGATAGATTTCTCCCAGTGGTTGATTTTGGGGGTTTCAATTCCATTATCAATATGTCTCATGTGGTTTATCATTTTTTTATCCTCCCTAGAAACTCCCAATGGTTCCTACATCCATAACTGACTATGGGATCTCTTTCCAAATATAGGTGATCCTTTGGGGTTTCTGACCCAATGATGCCTAGGAACTCACATTGGTTGCGTGGATGGGAGGTCTGGCACATCATACCATTATGTGGGTAATTTTATCCTACTCCGTGATTCTATTATAGATTTAAGATATGTTCTAGAATCTCTTCCTAATATTGATAGGGGACAAGATACCCTAAAAATTTATCATTGGTTAAATACATTAATATTAAAAGGGGTACTTATTAGTGAATCCATCTATATATATTGGATCCCTTCCATCAATTTTTTGATTTTTGGGTATATTTTTATATTTTTCATCCATATAAATAGGAACTCTAGGGTTCTTTTTCACATAGGGAAGCGGTTAATATTTCACGGATGGTATTGAGCAATGATGAGGTATCCTACATATCCTATTCCCTAAAATAAATTAAAACCCATGTAGTTCATTAAAACAATATTCTTTAACATCATGTTGAAAGGAAATATATGCCTGAAATTAGGAACCAGATATTTGATCTTAGGCCGGAAAGATTCATCTTACATATCCGTGTTATAGTAAGAATCTGAGTCATCATAGTTCAGTGTGCTACTTATTCCACTAGTGGATGCGAGAGAAAGATCGTCCCTTGGGATAGATTGGGTCCCCATGGATAAAATTTCCGAGACATGGTGGGACACCCAGTGAGGTGTATACCCATTTGAAAATGGGGCTTAGGAAGGTGTTATATGAATCATAGTTATGAAAAGATTTAAATTTCTCATAGTTCAGTTGATCAAGGATTACACACAAAAGTTTACCTATATTGGGAAGATATCATATTATGCCACTAATTGGGCCTTACACACTAAGGATTCTCAGGATGGTTGAGGCTCATGAGGCAAATTATATTCTCATTGATGATCTCTAATTCCATGTGAGTTATTCTCAGTGTAAGAAATAAGGGATAACAAGTAATCATTGTCACTATATATGGATGTGGGGATTTCATGCTTAGATAGAACATTAATTGTTTAAAATGGATCTCAGACCATAGGAAGGTTTCCTACATATCTCGGTTATGGAAGGAATCAGAGTCATTGAAGTTAACTTGATTAAGGCATCCACATTGAGGTTTCCCTTATATTGTCTCACTTCTCTTTTACTAATAGACTATGAAGGACAGCAGAATTATGGGTGAATTTATCCCCATAATTCATGAATATCTGTGATGTTAATTGATTTAAATTGATGTAGATGCCCATTTTAGATCAGACCATAGAGAGGTTTCCAACATATTTTGGTTACTGTAGTAATTATAGTTCTCATAGTTCTGTTGATCAGGGATCACACACTAATTCTTTAATTTATTGGGGTCATATCAATTATTTCACTGATTTGGGAATACACACTCAGGTTTCCCTTTGATGGGGACAGGTTGTATTATGTTTCTGATCGGGGATTACAAACTATTTTTGTATTATTTGGGGCACGTCTTATTATTCCACTGATTGGGGATTACACAATGGGGATGACCTATATTAGGGGCATGCCATATTATGTTGCTGATTGGGAATTACACATTGTGGTATCCCTATATTGGCGATATATAATATTATTCCACTGATCAGGGCATAGACACTTAGTAATCCTTAATATTCTCACTAGACAAGGATACTAGGTCCTGAGATGTATGATCATCGTGGGATGATGGTCTTCTTGACATGTTTGATGATACATGGACATGTCCCAGTTTCATATATGACATTTTCAAATATGATCACATGATCTAGTTAACTTATCTAGAGGACATTGCATAAGGTAGATGACATGTTTTAAGACCATCGCAAGACCTGAGTAGCTTGTTCGGGGGATGTATCATGACATGGATGGTTTTTTAGAGGGACATCAAATGATCCATGTTATAATTTCTAGAGGGGGTTGAGGAATCTAGATGTCATGTCCTGCGTACATCGCATATTCCATGTTGACATATCCCAGTGTTGTCGCGAGGCCTGGTTGTCATTATGAGAGGTTTTAGTGAGATCTAGCTAGCTAATCCAAAATACATCACATGATCTTTGTTGAAATGTCTTGTTGTCATCATAAAATCTATCTAGTAATACCAAATAAATTTTTGAGACCTAGATAGCATGCACTGGTTTCACGCAATATTTTGGGATATATGCCTAAAAAAAATTGTAATTTCTGGACGGTGATCTTGAAGGGATTCTCAAGACTTTGGTTGGCATGCCTAGAAGGTGTTATGTGACATTCTTCTCTTGTATATATCACATTTTATGATCCAAATAGTATGTAAAGAGGATGTCCCATGTCTTAGAATAAAATTTTGAGTGTCTCCACGTGATATGGATGATTCATGAAAATCACATTAAGATCATCAAATCTATCTTTGCATAAGTCTCACATCCATTAGTCTTTATTCCAACATTTGTTGCATGTTTTAATTTGATTTGCTTATTTTTTAGATTGTTTTGGGTTTTTCATGAACCATTCTACATGCGTGATGTCCTTCGAATAATTCTTCCAATATTCTATATTTCATTCACATGATCTTAATTGATAATGTGAAGAGCCACTGTATGATGCACAACCCTTGGAGTCATTTCCCAGATTTTACCTCGTGGAAGACTTCTATGATCAAATGATCAGTCACTTCGAGAGGTGCACTCATGTTATTGAGTGTTTGAGAAACCAAAAAAGATGTAATTTATGTGCTAAGGATAAGTGTTTTATATGACTATCTAATATGACAATACACATACATGTGTTAAATATATCTCACAATTTCATGATGGAGTTGTTTGAGGGATGAGGTGTCATGTTATTTAGAAATATTATATAGCAGATCATCCTAGGGGTGTCACATGACTTTAAGTGATCACAAAACTATCCCATCAAATCCTCATTTAATGTATTTTTGGACAACCAAAGAATTTTTTATAACTATTTGGACATGTCAATTTAGTTTTATATGGGTTTTTCGACATGACAAAGGGAATTTGTGAGATATGTATGGATGTTGGAAGGCCTTCACATGATATGATCTGACTTTTCTAGGTATCATTCATGAGAAAATGGTGTCTTTGAAGGGGTATTCATGAGATCAAGATGGATTTTTAGAGGGGTTTTCATGATCAATAGTAATTAGTGTATCTTACCGTTTCAAAAATAATTCATCATTTAACTTTTTTATTTCCATTTTTAATTTTTAACAGTTGGGTTTTCATGAGTGTGTTCAAGTGTTGTTGAAAATACTTACTCTCCGCATTGTTGATGTATCATGTCTCTAATAAATGGTTCTTTATAAAAGGGGATTCATAGGATCTGAAGAAGATCATGTGTTGTGCATGGCTCCTTCATGTGACATTCTGAACGTATCATGATCTCATATCTTTTGGTGGCTTACATGATTTGAGAGTTCTGGGAACATCCTCTTCCATTATTTATTATGAAAAATAAATCCCACATCTCAGTTATTTGTTCCCTTATGGATTTTACTATAGATCATTTATTCGAAATCAACAAATATGTTTTGAATATTATTTCCAATGAAAATGGATTTTAAAAGTTTTTATCTTTTAAATATTATTTTTCAACGTGAAAAAAATATTTTCCATAATGAAATGTTTTAAATGAATTCTCATAGCTTTCTTTATAATTTTCCATTGTTACTTTCACTGAGAGTTATTCTGAAAGTTTTTTGACAAAGTGTTTTTAAAAAAATGATACTTTCATTAAGAAATTTTTCAGATGATCTTTGAAAATCGTCCTCCATCTATGATTACATCGGTTGATATACTTTTTTATTTTCTGGGGATCAGATAAAATAAAACCATTGTTATTCTTTATTTTAATGGTTTATGTATAATATGAAATGTTGTTTATGAAACTAGATTCTCTTCCATGGGTTATACTATGATAAAATACTTATGAAACATACTTCCTTTCAGGGGTTATTCTACTATGAAATGATTATAAAACTTGTATCTTTTCTACTAGTTATGATATGATGACATTTTTACAATACCCATTTCATTTCATGGGTTGTGATATGATGTTTATGAAACCCTTCTCTTTTTATGGTTCATTATATGATGAATGTTTTATTATCCTGTGGAATATATATTTATGATTTCATTACCTGATGGGGGCGTATATCTCTCTCTGATGTAGTGGGTGAAGATTTTTATATCTTGAGATATACATGGATGGAATGGGTAGTGAACCATCTTTAATAAAATTCTTTGTCTACAAAGATGGTTTTGGGAGTGAACAATGACTACAAATTTTGTTTGGGGAGTGATCCCATTCCACTAATAAATATTTGAAGGTGATCCTTGACTATTAAAGAAATAGTTTCATATGTTTTTTTCACAATTCCCTGTTTATACCAATGTTATGCACACAAAGATTATTCTATTTGTTTCCTTTATGATTCATGTCTTATGAACATCCAATAATTATTTCATGTCGCAAAATTATGTTCTTGGATATGTCGGGTATGATCTTTTAATGTTATTATAATTTTCTCATACCATTATGTTTACGATTATGCATACATATATCACTTGTTAACCCTTAATAAGCATCCGTGCTCTCCCTTTATTATGTTTCCTACCTCTAGCTTATAATGAAATGTTTTAAATAGGATTACTAAATGGGAAGATAATTAAGTGATATTTTGATGATTTTTAACCAAGTTATATGACTATGTTCTAGGTTTCCAAATATACTAAAATATTATATTCCCCAGGAATGTACTTTTGTAATGTAATTAATATTCATAAAAATGATGTAATATCTATTTACAAAAATATGGGGTCTCTATAGTTGATATCATATAAAATTATTTTTCAACCTTTGGAAGCTAGGATGAGAAAACTTTTGTGATATTCTTAGGGATAATTATATGGATATGTCTAGTCTTATATATAAAAATAATATTAAGGATGATTCAAAGATTAGGAAAATTTCCTAGATTTTTGGTAAATAATTAAGAGAGTGGTTTCCAAGAAACACATCCTTGTCAGTATATTACATGTGAATGTTCCTCTGTTATAGATGTATCTAGGGGTAAAAACCCTGAAAACACTATATGGAGATAAACACAATCAATAGCTGGTGCACAAAAATGGGTATTACTGCAAATTGGGTTTGACACTCCTAGGGAATATTCTTTTGACATTAAAAATCATTTTATGAAGCATTATTAATAATTTATATTGACGATGACTATGAATAACCTAGGATTAAGATAAAGTGTCATATATTTAAAACAAGGTTTTATCATTTAGAAATAATATAAGTAATTTTTCATGATTAAGTTGTTTTCCTATATGAGAATGGTTTATTATCTATGATTTCTAGTTTTAGTAAATGTCAGGAATAAGAAGAGACTTGGTTAATATAGAATGTGATAGAAAATTAGCTTATGAGATGTCAAATGGAGCGATAAATAGATATAAGGATTCCATAATTATGCCAAATCATTTTTCAAGGAACGAGATAAAAAATTTATACCTTAACCAACTATCAGAATCATTGTAGAATTGAAGGAAATAATTCATTAAGAGTTCGAGTAATAGAGACCCTAGAGGATAGAAGATTATATTTTCTATATGACCAAAATTTTGGAAGATGCACATAATGGAATTTCTCAAAGGAATGAGAAGATTTATTATGTGTGGTGAAGAATGAGATCGAGTATGTAATTGTTAAGGAAAAATGAAGAGTTTTGTTAATTACATGGAATGGAAAGTCATACTTCATAAGCTATTATCAATTGTTGAATGTTTTATGTGTGTAAAGTATCGACATTATGAAAATAAATGTCATTGGGGGAAATCTCATGGAGGAATTCACAAAGGTTTTATAGAAATGGTTTTCGGTTGATGATGAAGATACAACTAACAACATATGAAAGGTACATGTTGGTCTATTATTATTGTTTAAAATAATGATTAAAATCAGTTTCATAAATTTTATGACATGATTATTATTTAATATTTTAGGAAATGGGTATTAAGGAATACGTTGAGGAAGCTTAGTTAATGGTTTGAGAAATGTATAGAATGAATGAAATGTATGTGTATTGAAATTATAGAATTATGTTACATAAATCATAAATTATTTTTTTTAATGATTTGAAGAAATAAAATGAATGGGGATGGTGATCAAGAATATTATTTAATAGAAAGGTGGTATTTTAATTATGGTAATGTAACCCTTAATATGTTCCTGATGTTGGAAAAAATTATTTAGCCTGAATAAAGAGATTATTGATATGGCTAATTTAAATCTGATAGTAAAAATTACTATGGAACTAATTATTTACTTTTTAAAAAAGTAGTCTATGCTATCATGAATGAACATTACATATATTTTTCATTTAAGTAATATATAATATAATTTGTTTTTTGTTTTAGGAAATAAGAATAATGTATATTTTCAATATGGTTTAATGGTAATTCATGTTATTAGGATGTTTCAAGAGAATAAATTATTAAGTTATCCAAATAAATTTTATGTGATAACCAAGATCAACATTATGATATATATGGTGGATCAATGTTAATCAAATTTTGAGTAATTTAGTGACCTTCATTCAATGTTTTTCGATTTTCATCTTTAGAAAGTGTCAAAAGATTGACCATTCATGGAATGGTTTATGTTAATCATCATATGAGGTTTTAGGGACTAACGTATTATCTTTCAGTATGAGGGTTTATACATATTTGATAACCTGTGATAACCATTTTTTAATTAATTTAATGACTTATCATTCTATTTTGGGATCTTTTTATTTGTTAGTACTTTAGGAATAAAAAATTCAAATCATTTTGGGTGTAATAGATGAATTTAAAATTGGTCATTAAATAAAAAAATGGTGAGATAATGAATCTAAAATGGAATCAAATCTTCTTGTGAAAATTCCTAAACTTTATCAAAAGGATCTTAAAATAAAATGTTGTCTTGTTATCATCATTTTTTTATAGTAACAACCTCTTAAATGCATATTTTGTTTATTCTTTTATGATTGTTAACATTATTTGGACCACCAAATTTATTATCATTAGAGATCATTATCACTCTCTATGATTATTTATTATTTTCAACCATTTCAAAACATTTACTTCCCACATATGTTGTACTATGTGGAAACCTAGTTTTGAGTTACTTTTCATAATCATTGTGTTTCCAACTTTGCTTTTTTAAAAGAATTTTCAGTATTTAATTTTACAATGTGGGTAATATGAAATAATAATTAAAATATTAAAAAATTGATGAACCAAATTGATTTAGAGGGTGAAACTAATTTTAAGGGGGCTAGAATTTAACACCCCAGTTTTTTATGAGTTATTATTTTTGAATAAATATAAATTATTTGATGTCATGCATTGCACGTTACACTAGGATAATCATAAACTATATGAAACTACATGATAATATTACTCTACATGAAACACTGAGGTTATATTTAAGTACTCATAAAACTGGGTTTGTCTTTTGTTACATGAAATACCAAGTTTGTATTTTGTTACATGCAACACTGAGCTCAACTATGTTACACACAAAACTGAGCATATACAAAATGTAATATATTATTAAAATATTATAGTTACCACCAAGCCATTGTATTGGTAGGTATGAAAATGAATAAATAAGTTAGAAAAATATGGTTTACACATGTATATATGATGAATTATTTGACGACTAATTAACTATAAATGAAAATAAAACCATTTTGAAAATGTAGGAAATCATTTTCTAGAAAACAATTTATACCAAAAAAATACCTAAATTAGTAAATTAAAAACCTTTTAGTGAATTACTTTAACTAAATAAATATATTATATATTAAATAAATTATTTACCACTCATAATACTTTTTTCTACAAAATATATAATAAAATATCCAATATTATGATTAAAAATATTATTTTTCTAACAATCATTTATACCACTTTAAATAGTGCACTTAAAAAATAAAATTTGACACTTTAATAAATTATATATGAAAAATAAAATTCATTTTTGAAATAGGATCATATAAATTATCTTAGGTTTAATTTTTGGAATTTTTATAATAATTTTCATTTTTTTATATGAATAGTTAAAATACAGAATTTTAATTGAAAAATGATTTTTTATATAATCTATTTATGTAGTTAAAAATTATTTTAAATTAGTTTAAATGCATAATTAGTTCAATTATACATCCATAAATCAAATTTTTTTAACTGAAATAAATTTTATTTTGAAATTGGAAATAAAAACATTTCAATATTTTGAGGATTTTCTGTTGAAAAAAGCATTTTCTCAACACGTATACGGGATTAATTTAAAATCAATTTATCCAATTTATGTGGTTTTAATTTGTAAAAATGGATTCCATATTTGGAATAATAATAATTTATAATTTATAATATGGTTAGATTAATTTTTTACTAAAGTAATTTGTGAAAAAAATTAAAATTAATTACAATGATTAAGGTAAAAACAAGATTACTGAATGGATAATATTATAAAATAAGATTTAAAAATGACACTAAACATTCACAAAACCCATTTTATGCCCATATTTCAACCATAACGCCTCAAATAATATATATTTTTTTCATTATATAACCGTTTTTGAAGTAAAAAAATTGGTTCACTTGACTTCAATTCAAATATTACATGTGTGTCATCTCCCTAAATTATAAAAGGCCACTACCTATCCACCTTATTCAAACCTCTCAAACTAATTTGGTTTAGAAAATAACTACTTAAATAACTCCCCAAATTCACTAAAATCATCATGTAATCCAAAATTTTGTCCTAAATCCAACTATGGATTTCCTTTGGAGCAAACCAAAAGGAGTTACCTGAAGAAGAGGTAATGTTGATCAATGAATGTTTTTGATTTATTTAATTCTTAAAACCCTTAATTTATATTTATATCATGTTTATATAATGAATTAATTATATTTAATATTATGAGATGTTTTTTAATGCAACAACCTACACCATAACACACACTTCCATAAAAAGGGATACACAATCATTATTTGTGTGTACGACAGACTACCACCTCATGAACTGATGTAGTTCGTTCTTCTATTAACACCTTTCAAGGCATGAAATTTAGATTTATTTTTAGTTTTTATATGATATATATCATATATATGATTTATTTAGGATTATTTAATTATTTTATAACACATAACTTCTGACTTTTAGTATAACAGGATAAGATAACTTTGTTTGTGGACTTGTGGACTACCACCTCCTAAATGCAATGTGATTAATTCATGTTTTACATGGAAAATATTATGGATTAGTTAAATAAATATATTTGCTATATATCACATAATAATTCTATTGTAATGATAATATATATATATATATATATGTATATATTTTTTGTGTGTTTTTCATTTACTTTTTTTCTTTCAATACAATAAGAAAATGGAAATAGTGTTCATGCATATGTATGGCCTACTATCTCCACGAACAGTGTATCTCATTTCCTATGACAAAATTTTATGTTTTACTCTAAATAAATATATAATGAATATTTATATTTCATTTATATCATGTTTTACATTATATAAATAATGAAATCATGATAAATATAATTGGAACAGAAAGAACAAGTCCAAATATGTATGAAGAACAAAGTAATTATTTTCCAAAACATAGCATTAATATGAAATTAATAATAAATGTGTAATATAAATTCATAATTAAAACATATAAGGAATTATATATATGAATAAGGTTCTTTTATATATTTATAATAAAATTATATTTTTATAAAAGAGGTTTGAAAAAGTTTGATGATCGTTAACACTTAAGGTAATGAGATTTCTAGCCTAACATTCCTTATTACGAGACATATTCCATATTCATAAATTCTTTATTTTGAGTGGTGTATATACATCCCTATGAAATTTTATTTCATGAATTTAATTTATATCATCATATAATTAATTTCAATTGATATTTTCATGACCTGTATCAGAGGGGATCGTGACTTGACTACCCTAAGCCCACATCCAATAGGCTAGGGGCTGATGACTAGAACAGAGTAGGAATATCCCACAAATGGGAGGCATTATCCTTAATTATCTGTACACACACACAAATCTACAAGCCAAATGTGATGAAATGTTAATAAATTGAAAAAATTAATTCATACATCTAAGATCTCACTACAGAGTATGACAGTAAAATTACATGAAAGTAAATAGATCTAAATACAAGCATGACACAAAGAGTCTAAAACACATGTCAATCTTGAAAGTAAAGGTATTGGGACTGCTATCTAAAAGTTGAAGAAACGCACCTCAGTCTATCTGGTATTACTAAGCACTACTTGGTCCTTCTCTATCAAGGACTTTTTCCAAAGGTTGATCCTGTATGAAAGACGCATAACTTGTGGGGAAATCCTGTATAGGGGAGAGTATAATGATAATAATTAGGTCACCCTAAAACAAAAAAGAAATATATCAAAGGTATGTATAATCATCTATACTTAGGTATATGATTATAGAAGATATAATAAGAATATATAGATATACTCCAGAGAGTCACCACACCATCAGGTGGTCACAACCAACTGCCAACCATAAGATTCCACTCAAAGCATGACTATTACAGGAGAAGTCACTCCTTGATCCATGACATCATTAGAGACACTCTATATAGAGGTCTTTCTCATTTTTTCCCCACCCTTTGTTAATCAATTATTAAATGAATTCTATGAAACACATATAGGAGGTTCATTCCCATATCCCATTGAGGGATACCATAGATCACGCCCATAACTAATGGGGGATACCACATACCCAATATGGGGAAACCCTCTACAAAAAGGATCATGCCCAAAATCACTAGGGGTGGCACATACCCTAAAAATGTGGCCCAAAATATGGAGGATCAGTTCCCTTATCAAGGGTGTTATGTGATTCCACAAACTCTACTTGGGGTGATATAGGATCTCACTCTAATCTCGAGTAAGGATAACATAATATATCTATGAATCAATCTCTAGAGGGGATTACAATCCAGTAAGGAGGATATAATGTCATACTAAACACTAGAGTAAAGGACCAAGGGGATGCTCTCAACCTCTATTGGTCCAATCTAAAAACTCCCCACCTTGCTTAAAATTCTTGCCTCAGCATTAGGGTCTCACTATCACAAAGAGATTTTCTGTTGATTTCTATGTTTAGAAGATATTTTTGATTGAGAAAAACTACTCGCATGCCTTCCGGTGGCCTGTGGACCAACAGTTGCGGTATGTCCACCTACCGCCACGGTCGACCTCCATGGTCGACTAAAGTAGTCGGTCCACTTAATATGTAACCTAGATGCATAGACTCTACACCTAGAGTCGGCTGTCATGTTCGTTGCACCCACGAAAGCTCAAGCTGCCACAACCCTGTGGTCAATCGCAACTGGGCTCTGCCTCAGCTATGTTGGATCCAACATGAGTCTGACTAGGGTTTGGCCTATCCCACCAGCATGACTTGACCCACTGACCTGACTCGGACTATCTGTCAGACCCAGCCCACTCTATATTTGTTGTCGCTCCACATCCACCACTGCATCTGATGTAGCATCTTTCGTTGCCACCATATCAATTCTCATGTCCCTCTACCATAACATCATCCTTCCATCCTCCCACCACCGGTTATCGCAGCCCGCTCATGATCTATCTTTGCACTCCGCCGCCAGCTGCGGGTCACTACTACCACACTAGTGGTCCCTTTCACATACCGATTCATCTTCTACAATTCCCAAAAAACTGAACAGGAATAGATCTATGGTCCTTGGGTCCCGATCTACACAAATCCAAACTTGATTTTCTATTATCCTCAAATTTTTCTGTTTGACCATGTTTGGAACCACTCGACAATGTTGAGATGGGAACCATAGGGTTCAAACTATAGAGAACTTGAATAACAAAAGGATAAATGCACATGAGAAAAGTTTTATCATAATTTTCCAAGAATTCATGGCCAATGATCAAGATAAATTGATTAGGGTTAGAAAACCAAATCAAATAAATTTTGATAACCTGTAAACAAATCCCATCCTACAAATAAAACCATTCTTTGGTCTAATTTTTTTTGTGGATTAATCCACATTCATTATAGGAATCATGAACTGGGAATTAAACCAATAAATCATACACCCTACCTCAAGTTGGATCGATCCTTAATGAAGAATGATTATGTTGATGTCATTGATGAGTTCCACAGATTTTGCCGGCGCAAAGTTCTGCAATCCGATCTTAATCCTTTTTTGTTTGCCGAAGAGAATTATCTAGAGTTCTGTCCAACGATCCTCCGACATCTCCAAGGTTATGTAGAAAACCATATATTTTCAACATAAGGATAATTTTAATGGATTATTAATTGTTTCAAATATACTTTTTTATAAATTTTTTTATTCGTTTTTCATCCCTGACAACTTTTTACACAAACGACCCATAATGACTTAGGTTTGGTTGAACTTAGGGTAATGATGATGTTTTTAACTCAATGGTTCCCCAATATTTTAGATTCCTGAAGCCATGTATTAGTTATTAAACCTTTTCAAGAAACTTGTTCATGCGTGCTATTAAATATTATAATTGTTTTCAAACATATTTTTCGGGAACACCGGACCGTAGAATCACACACCTTCTGAGCTTCTACTCTCAAAATCATTATATATAATATCAAAAAACAATAAATAAAAATTCTATGATATTACATTATTCCCACATTGGGGATTCACATCCCCAAAAATCCAAAATAGGGGATAGACAAATAGATAGAGGTATTGAGCACGAATTTGAGCCCCCTCTCCCATGTGATCTCTTGTAGATTACCTTACTTACACCAAACAATCACCATAGTAATCTATCAACCACGAATTATCCACTTCTAATGATCCTAAACCTCCATCGGGTACTTAGAAAAATTCACTCCATCCACTATGTCTATATCACTCTAGTCGATGATGTGTGATGGTTCATGGACATATATTATCAACTGCGACACATGGAAGATATCATGCACCCAACCAAACAATGGTGGTAGATAATAGTGATACACCACCTCGCTAACTATTCACAGTATCTAGAAAGGTCCAATGAACCTTGGATATAACTTTCCACCCCATCCAAATCTCTATAATCCCCATCAATGTGAAACCCAAAGGAACACATGGTATCCTTCCTCAAACACTAAAGGTCATCATCACCTATCGATATAAGACAAATGTTAGCTCTTTGATGTCTTCATCTACTCATAGATGATCTGAACCTTATTTTTATCATCTAACACCATCTCTAGGCCCATGAGTGTTGACTCTCTAGGGTAGTTCCAGCAAAGTGTTGACTTGTAGGGTTGTTCATACATGCCCTTAAATGGTTCCATAATAATAGTGGAATGCTTTTTGTTGTTGAATGAAATCTCCACCTATAACACCCGGACCCCAGAAGCCCAAAGTTGGATCATTATTATGTATCATTGGCATGATCACAAAAGATCACGTATCGAATGGCCAATTAGTTTAATTTCCATAAAAATACTAGATATATCCATATGTTTTATATTACATTATAAAATAAAAAACTACAACAACATTGTTTCCATAGACCACACTCATATACCCTCAGTCTATCCCTGCAGGTCAGTCATAAAATACTTCTTCACATCTTGGGAAAAATAAAACATAGAAAGGGGTGAGATTGGATGCTCAAAAAGGATAACAATATAGTGGAAACATTCATAAATAAGAATAAACATTTATGGCAATGTATAAGACTAAAAAAACCTTTTAAACATTAACTTCATCATAATATGGAAAATATAAAATCAAATAATTCTATTTACATATTCACATGGATATTCTATTAGTCAAATAATCACATGCAATATCAATAGCCACTTTTATAATGATGGAATGCATAATGCCAGAATTCATAAACACATAGTTAAGTCCTTGTTCCAAGACTAAAAATATGATTTTGTCAAGTCCTTGTGCTAAGACAATAGTTTGCCTAATGATACCTACCGATGCATTGAGGATCTATAGCGGGCTCCACCCATCACTTACTACGTCCAATGCATTCCTCATACGAAAAGGTTTAAACATAACATAAACATTCGTATTAAAACTAGAATAATAAATTTCAATACTTTATCCATAAACCATGAATGGTATAAAAATAATCCATCCACAATCAAACATATCACAAAACCTTCAATACAATATGGAAGTTTTGTATCATAATAAATCAACTTCAAATAATCTTAACATCAATCAAAGGATGTTGACATGGATGAAATCAAAAAGTTTTTTAGGGAAATATCTATTTCTATTTTGAAATCATTTAAGAGTCACATAATTCTAAAGAAAATATTTTTTAAAAAAATATTCTTATAAGTTTGAAAGGGAAGCTTCGACAGGGTTATAACAGCCTAAAATAGACGCACCCACCTTACAAGTTAAAATAACATTCTTACCTTAATTTTGTCGAAAAGGTCAAATGGTTCCTTGTTTGGAAAATGACGGAAAGATTCATTTCAAACCATTTTATAAAAAGACAAAAAAGGGTATAAATGATTTTATCCCATAGTCTAGTAATAATTAATAATTTTCTGGAATACATTTTTAAGAAACATGGATGTGGATGATAAAGAGGTCCTCGTAGATACTTACATAAAACAACCTCGGATAATAAAGAGATTGTGAAATTAACCCTTACCTTGTACTTTTCCTTAGTAAAGGGGAGGTTAAACTCCTTTATAATGGTGAAATAATTGTTATTAAATTAAACAAGAATCATATACATTAATATGATATCATATATGATCTTTTAATATTGATTTGTTAACAGTATTTTAGTATTATCGTCGTTTTGGGAATTAACTGATTTGTGTTCCTTTATATGCTTTGTTACGTAAGTAATGTTTGTTATATATAGGATGTAACTTATTCATATTCAGAATGAAATTAAGTCTTTAAAAATTATTTTTAATTATACAATAAAAATTATTCTTGAATGGATACGATGGGGAAGGAATCTCATCGTATTCCTGGAGATGGTAATTTGTACGTATGCACGAGGAAAAATATCAGTATTTTGATATTAAAATCGTATATAATTGGATGGTATACCATATATACAGAACAATTATCATGTTATATTTATTATTTACATCATTTACACATCATTATTATAACCATCCGAATAATAATGTATAGAGTAACAATTACACCACACCATGGAGTTGGTAAGTCGTACGTACACACATATGGTGACATGTCATTCAAAGGATGAATAGAATTATGAATATGGTTGTAACATATTTATAATAACATCATAGTATATAGAATATACTATAGTTATTATTTTATAATGGAAACAACAGTGAAAAAAGATGTGGAAGAAGAAAAAACATGAAAGAGGTGGTGAGATATTTACCTCTTCTTCAGGTTCTTCCATTTGATTTGATCAAAAAGGCTTTTAGGTAATACCTCTAGGGTTAAGGTAGGATAGTTGAGAGGGTATTTGGTCAGGTTTTGTCCTAGAAAAATGGCTTTTAAGGTGTGAATTAGAGAGAAGGGGAAGTGACCTTTTATAAGTGGGTGAGGGGCACCTTAGGAAAAGCAAGAAATATTAGTTTATAATACAATAATTTTCGGTATATAATGGCTCCAAAATGAATTATTCATAGGAGAAGGTGGGTATGGGTCAAAAAACTCTCAACCAATAGGTTTTAGATATTTTGGGTCACTATATTAATCTTTTCTATTAGATTTAACTCTTAGTTAAATATTTTGACATTTACCATGTCTCTTTATATTTTTATATTATATGGTTAATAAAGTTACTATAAACTTCCAAGAGAACACAAAGTGGTTAATTAATGTTACACATATCATTATATAAGTCTTTTGGCTGAATCGTAGATTTTTAGGATTATTATATCAACCAATAATATTTTATTTGTTTTAAAAAACACATTTATGTCAATTTTGACATTATTTAATAATTGATTTTTATTCAAGTCTTAAAAACATTATTACTTAAAACTAAATACATTTAATCAACCCAAACATGTCATATTAACCTAGAAAATTTGTTTAATTCATTAAAAGTCTCAAATTAGATTTATTTGGATATTTATAATATCAATCATTTTAATCATTAATTAATACGGTAATTACTGCATCATCGTTGTGCCATAAATAGATTTTATTATTTGAAGTCTAAAATTATAAATAAAATAAAATTATGTAGGAATTTTTTTTAAATTTCTAATGAATATTTATAGCCGAATTTATATTGTGTGTAACCCTATAATAAAAATGGTTTAGTTATTAAACCTTGAATTTTACTCATTTAACTCTTCTATAAATAAACTAATAAAAAACATCCTAATCTAATCCAAGTGGACCAACGAGGATCATATTTTACTCCTAAGTTTTTTTTGGTAGAATTATAATTATACAATATAATTAGGACATTTTTTAGGGTAATAATAATATCATTTTTACCCTTAATTACCCTATTTACTTTTAACCGAGGTAAATAAAAGTAAAAAGTTACTATTCACCAAAAATTATTTTCATATTATTGAAACACATTTTACTTACTGATATCAACTGTGTCTCTCATATTTTTGAAATTCAACTCAAAAAAGTGGTAAAATTACGTTTTATGTAAATTTGAAAATGCTCTTTGGAGGTGGTTAAAAGAGGGTAAAAAGTTCAATAAAATTTTCATATATCTAAAATTATTATAAACTAAATTTGATGAATTACATTGATCTTATATAGGTATTATGTATCGATTTTGACCTAAATTAAATATAAATAAAATAAATAATTATTTAATTAAAAATTCAGTTTTAAACTATAACTTTGTGTTTTTCACTAATCATAAAAAATTTAAAGTATCTAGAAAAATACCAAAAATTCACCCTAAGCTAATTTCGATACTTAGAATCCAAAAATGAAGCCAATTTTGAATGATAACATTTATAAAATTTCAAAAAATTTGGTATTACTATTCATAACGGCTAGTTTGATTGGTTGGGGTGTGTTAGAACTCGAAGTTGCATACATCACATGCTATTGTATTATTCAAAGAGAAGCGTACACTGGAAGCTTGGGGTGTTACATTCTCCCCTCATTCAAATAATTTCTTCCTCAAAATTTCTAGAATATTATGGCATTAAAAGACTCGGGTGGTTCTTCATCATATGTTCCTCGAGTTCCCACATTACCTCTTCCATCTTATGGTTTCTCCATAGAAATTTTACCGGAAAAGTCGTCTCGTTTCTCAGAACTTGTTCTCTTGTAAGAAGAACCTTGACATGCTCTTCACAATAAGACAGATCAGCTTCCAGTTCTAATTCCTCATTGGTGAGTACATGTGTTGGATCAGGCATGTATTTTCTCTGTAGTGATACGTGGAACACATTGTAGACTTTGGAAAGACTTGGCAGCTTTTCCAAATAGTAATCTACAACCCCAATTTGGTCTATAATTTCGAAAGGTCTGATGTACATGGGACTCAATTTACCCTTCCTACCGTATCGTATAATTCCCTTCTGAAGAGATACCTTCAAGAAAACATGATCTTCTACCTGAAATTCCAAATCCTTTCTTTGGTTATCCACATAGATCTTCTACCTACATTGAGATGCTTTGAGGTGGGTTTGGATTGCCTTCACCTTTTCCATCATTTCCCCCACATGTTCTAGTCCTATGAGTTTTCTTTCACCAACATCATCCCAACATGTTGGTGTGTGATATCTCTTTCCATATAATACTTGATATGGTGCCATTAGAATACTTGAATGAATGCAATTATTATATGATAATTCTACCAAAGGTAAATATTAATCCCACATACCTTGAAAGTCAATTTAGCATGATCTCAACATTTCTTCTATGATTTGAATGCTCGGTTTTGAATGTACATCAGTTTGGGGGTGGTAGGTAGTGCTCTAACAAAGTTCAGTATCCTGGGATTTCTGAAGACTTTTCTAGAATATTTATGTAAAAGGTGTATCACGATCATAAAAAATAGATAGAGGTACTCTATAAAGTCTCAAAACTTCATTAATATATTGTCTTGCTAGACGTTCTAGTGGTAAATCTTCTCTTATTGTAAGAAAATGTGCTGACTTGGTAAGACTATCAATAATGACCTATATTGCATATTTCCTTCTATGAGTCTTTGGTAGTCCCATGACAAAGTCAATCGTAATATTATCCTATTTCCAATTAGGTATGGGAAGAGGTTTCATGAGTCCTCCAGGCTGTTTCCTTCCAGCTTTCACTTATTGAAAAACCATACATACTGACACAAAATCAGCAATCTCTCACTTCATGATGTCCTACCAAAAAGGTTCCTTCAAATCATTATAAATCATAGTGCTAACAGAGTGTATAGAGAAATTGGAACTATATTCATCATCCAACAATTACCTTTTTAGATCAGGTATATCGGGAACACAATGTCTCTTCGCAAATTTCAAAATTCCATCTTCATACACAATGTCACTCAATCCCCCATCATTCACAGCTTTAATCTTCTTTTGAAGCTCTTCATCATCGGTCTTAGAACTCTTTATCCTTTCTAGTAAAGATGGTTTGGCAAACATTTGAAAAAGTATTGATGTTTCACATTCCATGGTTATCCCCATGTGAAACTTTACTAGATCCTTGTATATAGGATCCTTTTCAACTCTCATCTTGTTCAGAACTCCATGATCCTTTCTGATCAAAGAATCTGCCACCTTATTTTCCTTCTCTTGGTGGTAGTGTATGGTGAAATCATAATCCTTGAGTAGTTCAAGCCATCTTCTTTGCCTCATGTTGAGTTCATTATGTGAGAAAATATACTTCAAACTCTTTTGATCGTTATATATCTAACATTTTGAACCATAGATATAGTGTCTCCAAATCTTCAAAGCGAAGATTACTACTACTAACTAAAGATCATGAGTGGGATAGTTTTGTTCATGAATTGTTAGTTGTCGTTTTGCATAAGAAATAACTCTATCTTTCTGCATAAGGACGCAACCAAGTCCTTTCGTTGAAGAATCACTATAAATAACAAACTCATCATTACCTGATGGCAGTGTAAATATAATAGCATTGACTAATCTTCTCTCTAATTATTTAAAACATTATTCACACTCTTATTTCCAAACAAATTTAACCCCTTTACGTATGAGCTTGGTTAATGGGTTAGCCAATCGGGCAAAATTCTAGATGAAATGTCGATAATAACCTGCTAAACCAACAAAACTGCATACCTCAGTTATACTCATCAGTGCTGGCCATTCTGGGATTTCTCTTGTCATAGAAGGATCAATAGAGATTCCATCCTTAGATACAATATGTCCATGAAAAGAAATTTCTTGAAGCCAAATTCACACTTGGAAACTCCCCATATAATTCATGTCTTCTGGGGGTTTTCAGAATGGAGCACAATTGATTTTCAATATCTTCATAGCTTTTGGAGTATATCAGGATATCATCTATAAATACCACTACAAATTCATCAAGATATTCCTTGAGAACATTTTCCTTAGCCCCATGAAAATGGAGGGTACATTAGTCAACCCAAAAGGCCTTGTTGTAAACTTTTAATGCCTGTATCTAGTTTGAAATGCTGTTATTGGAATGTCTTCCTTCTTCACACACAACTGATGATATCTAGATCGAAGGTCAATCTTTGAAAAATATTGAGCTCCGTGAAGTTGGTCGAATAAATCATCAATGTGAGGTAGGGGATACTTGTTCTTTATTGTTATAGCATTGATCTCCCTGTAGTCAATGCAGAACCTCATAGATCCATCTTTCTTCCTAAAAAAGGACAAGGGATCCCCATGGAGAAACACTAGGTAATATAAATCCCTTATTACTCAATGCTTCTAGTTTTTTCTTTAGTTCCACTAATTCTATAGTGGACATTCTATAAGGGGTCTTTGATATGGGATAAGTCAATGGAAAACTCAATTTCTAGTTTTGGTGGTTGTCCAGGTAAATCTTTTAGAAACACATCAACATATTGTTGGACAATCGGTAGATCCTATATTTGAAAATTCATTTCCTCACCCACTATTATTTTATTCTCTTCCTCCACAATAATTGAATTTAGTTGAGCTACGGGTGGGGGATCTAGATAAGAATTCGGTGGTGACTTTTCTTCTCTAAAGATAAGGTACTCCTTATCATCATCAAAAATTGTAACCTCCTTCTTCTTATAAATTTTTTTAGCATCATGGTCCAAAAACCAATCCATATCGAGGATTATAACAAATTCAATCATGGGTATGATGATGAGATTAGCAAATAAATAATGTTTATATGCCTTAATGGGAACTGATTCACAAAAATTTATTGCAATGATACTTACCTTAAGATTTTTGACTGACAACTCCCTTGTTAAATCAAATTGTAAATATCTAATTTTCATAGAAAACTGGGAAGATATGAGACAATGAGATGATCCAGAATCAAATAAATCATTTTCTAAACTTGAGGAAACCATTAAATTACCCACCACTACATCTTTCGGAGTTTCAACCTCAGCAGTAGTGATAACATAATCTTGGACTTGATCCCATGGCCTTTTCTCAGGTAAGTTCCCCTGACACATAGGAAATTCATTTTCATAATATCCCCTTTCTCTACAATTTTAGAATTTAACCTTAACGACCTCTTTCTTCCCCTTGCAATCATGATCTTGGTGGCCTTTTTCACCACACTTGTAATAGAATCCCATTCCCTTCATACAAGTACTAGGGTGTTTCTTCCCACATTTACTACAGGATGGATATTCATCTTTTCCATTCTTCCCCTTATTTCTAATTCCAGAGTGTTTAGCAGATATCTTCTTCTCTTTCTTTGATTTAAAGTCTCAAGACTTAGAGAATTCTTTTTCTATCTTGAAAGCACATGAGACAATATCTTCGTACAATGAGAAGGATTTTGAGACTAATGCTCGACAGCGAAATTGTTTTAACCCATGAAAGAAACAATCAATCTTACTTCTTGGGTTACGTAAATAATCTTTAGCATGCCTCGCTAACCATATAATGTTAGCTTCAGACTTTGTGACATTTTCATCCTCCTTTTGCCTCAGACTCGAAAATTGTCTTTCTATATCCCCTCGATGGTCATGAAGAAAGTATTTTTCTAAGAAAATTTATTTAAACTCCCTCCACTCCATATTTGATTCTTCATCATCTTCCTTTATGTTTTGAATCAAGGACCACCATAGATCAACATCTCCAGTGAGGCCGTAAACTGCAATGAAATTTTTTCCCTTTCGATACTCCCTAAGGCATGGAATATTTTCTCTAGGGAATTTATCCATTGCTCAGATACTACTGGATTTGTACCCCCATTGAATATTGGTGGTTGTTTCCTCATGAAGCGATCTAACATTGATCCTCCATGCTGCGAATCTGGGTGCTCTATATGGGTAAGGTTATTATTCCTAACCTGAGTGAGTTTTCCCGGTATGGTGATTTGATGATCAGCCCCCATTGCATCACCAGCTCCACTATAATTATCTAGTGTAGGAGGGAAACCCCAACATGGAGTGTGTGAATTTATATGGTTTCGATTCATTCCACTAGGCGCCATTTCTAAATAATGGAATACACTAGATTTGTTTATGAATCACACCACATAAATCCAAACATGTACAACACATAACATTAATTGAATAGTTTATAGATATAATACACTATCATAAAAATGTTTTTATTGAGGAAGTATATACTCATAAACCCTTCATAATAGATTGTAAAGAAAATGATAATTATCCTAAGCATATCGTCCGGGAGTGTCGTAACCAAGAGTGCAGCAAAGCCCATTGTCGTGCACTAGTTCCATTTGAGTCTATCTCAAAGCGGTGTTTTCAGGTTTTACACAAAGTTAAATCTGTGCCGGAGCGGCCTCTACCTACTCGTATCCAGTCAGGGATAAATTTCTTGGAAAACTCACAAAATATCAAAAATACCGAAATTCTAGTAAGTTCTTCTATACTAATCCTCAAAGTCTAGCATAGGGCTATATGCCTTAATCAGAGTTTATATAAATCTAGTTTCTAGGGTTTGTACTCAACTTCCTATGATACCAACTGTAACGCCCCAACGCTAGAAGCCTAGAGTCAGTGCATTATTAGGAATCATCGGCATGATCACAAATGATAAAGTCTTGAAAGACCGTTTAGTATAGTGGCCTTGGAAATACTAGATACATTCATAAGTTTTACATTACATTATAAAATGAAAAAATAAAAAAAACAGTGTTTCCATAGACCACACTCATATCCCCTCAAACTATCCATGCAGGTCAGTCATTAGATACTTCTTTACATCCTGGGAAAAATAAAACATAGAAAGGGGTGATCTGAGATGCTCAGAAAGGATAACAAAGTATAAAAAACATTCATAAATAAGCATAAACATTTAAGGAAATGTATAATAATGAAACAAAAGCCTTTTAATCTTGAACTTCAGAATAATATGGAAAAGATAAAATCAAATAAATCTCTTTACATATTCAGATTGTTATTCTACGAGTAGAATAATAACATGAAATATATATAGCCACTTTCATAATGATGGAATGCATAATTCCATACTTCATAACCGCATAGTCAAGGCCTTGGGCCAAGACTACAAATAATATTTTTTCAAGGCATTGTTCTAAGAAACTAGTTTGTCTCATGTGACCTACTCATGCATTGAGGATCTATAGTGGGCTCCACACGTCACTTACTAAGTCCAATGCATTCCTCACATGAAAAAGTTTGAACATAACATAAACATTCATATTAAAACGAGCATAAAAAATGTCAATACTATATCCATAAATCATGAATGGAATAAAATAACAGATCCACATTAAAAAATATCACAAAACCTTCAATAAAAAATGTATGTTTTGTATCATAAAAAATCAACTTCAAATAAGCTTAAAATCCCTCAAATGATGTTGATATAGATGAAATAAAAACATTTTTTAGAGAAATATTTCATTCTATTTTGAAATAATTTAAGAGTCACATAATTATAATGAAAACATTTATTTTTAAAATATTATTATAATCTTGTAAGTGAAGCTTCGATGATGTTATAACAGCAGAAAATAGCCGCACCGACCGTATAAGTTAAAAAACATTCTTACATTAATTTTTTCAGAAAGGTCATAAGGCACCTTGTTTGGAAAATGACAGAGATATTTATTTCAAAGAATTTTATAAAAAGTCCAACAAGGGTATAAATTACTTTAACCCATAGTCTAGTAAAGAGTAAAAGTTTTTGGAATACATTTTTAATAAACAAATATTTGGATGATAAAGAGGTCCCAATAGATACTTACATAAAAACAACATCAGATAATAAAGAGATTGTGTAATTAACTCTTACCTGGTAATTTTCATTGGTCGAGGATAGGTTAACCTCCTGTATAATGGTGTAATAATTGTTATTAAATTAAAAAAGAATCATATACATTAATATGATATCATATATGATCTTTTAATACTACCTTTTTAATAATATTTTAGTATTATCATCGTTTTGGGTGCTAACTGATTCGTTTTCATTTATATACTTGTTATGTATGTAATTATTGTTATGGGTAGGATGTATCTTATTCATATTAAGAATGATATTATGTCTTTAAACTTTATTTTTAATCATCTAATGAAGATTAGTCTTGAAGGGATACGATGGAGAATGAATCTAATCGTGTTCGTAGAGACGGTAATCCGTACGTAAGCACGAGCGACAATATCATTCTTTTCATATTAAAAGCATATATAATTGGATGGTGTATAATATATAAAGAATCATTATCATGTTATATTTATTATTTACATCATTTATACATCATTATTATACCCATACGAATAATAATGTATTGTGTAACTACTACACCACGGCGTAGAGACGGTAAGCCGTATGTACGCATGTATGGTGACATGTCATTCAATGGATGGATATAATAATGAATATGGTTGTACCATATTTATAATAACATCACAGTATATATTATATACTAGAGTCATTATTTTATAATGGAATAAACAAGGAAAGAAGAAGTGGAAGAAGGAAAAACATGAAAGAGGTGGTGAGATATTTACCTCTTATTCAGGTTCTTCCTTTTGATTTCATCAAAAAAGATCATTAGGATGGAATTACAACTAATGGAAGGTATCTATGATTAAGATAAGACATTTGAGAGGGTATTTTGGTAGGGTTTGGCCATTCCAAATGGATTTGATGGTATGAATTAGAGAGAAGGGGAAGTGCCCTTTTAAAAGATGGGTGAGGGGCACCTTAGGAAAAGCTAGAAATATTATTTTATAATAAAATCATTTTCGGTTTCTAATGGCTCCAAAATGAATTATTCAAAGTATAAGTTGGGTATGGGTCTAAAACCACTCAATAAATCAATTTTATATAGGTTTGGGTCACGATATTATCCTTCTCTTTTATATTTAACTCTTATTTAAATAGTTTGACATTTACCATGTCTCTTTTTATTTTTATATTATATGGACAGTAAAGTTACTATAAACTTACAAGAAAAATCCAAGTGGTTCATTAATGAATCACCTATCATTATATAAGTCTTCTGGATGAACCTTATATTTTTTGGATTATTATATCATCCAATAATATTGTTTTTGTTATAAAAAACTCATTTATGTCAATATGGACATTATTTAATAATTGATTTTTTTAAATTCCTAAAAACTTTATTACTTCTAAATAAAATAATTTAATCAACCCTAACATATCATATTAACCTTTAAAATTAGTGGAATTCATTAAAAGTCTGAAATTAGATTTATTTGGATATTTATAATATCAATTATTTTAATCTTTCATTAAACGGTAATTACTGCATCATCATTGTGTGATAAATAAATTTAATTATTTAATGTCTAAAATTATAAATAAAATACCATCATGTAGGAAATCCGTTTATATTTCTAATGAATATTTATACTAAAATTTATATTCTGTGTAACCCGATATTAAAAATGGTTTTGTTATTAAACATTGAATTTGACTCTTTTAACTCTTCATTAAATAAAATAATGATAAATGTCCTAATATATTCCATGTGAACCAAAGAGGTTGGTATTTTACTCATAAGGCTGTTTTTGGTCTAATTATACTTATCCAATAGAATAAGGAAATGTTTTAGGGTATTAATAATATCATGTTTACACTTAATTATCCTATTTACTTTTAACCGTGGTAAATAAAAGTAAAAAGGCATGACTCAACAAAAATTATTTTCATCTTATTGAACCAAATTTTACTTACTAATATCAACTGTGTCTCTCTGATTTTTGAAATTCAACTCAAAAAAGTGGTAAATTTATTTTTTATGTAAATTTGCAAATGCTCCTATGAGGTGGGTAAAAGATAGTAAAAATTTAAATTAACTTTTTATATATCTAAAATCATTATAAACTGAATCCAATCAATCGCATTGAACTTATATAGGTATTAAGTATCAATTTTGACCTAAAATAAATTTAAATAAAATAAATAATTATTTAAATAAAAATTCAGTTTTAAACTATAACGTAGTAATTTTAAATATTTAGAAAAATACCAAAAATTCACCCTAAGATAATTTCGATACTCTGAATCCAAACATGTAGTATATTTTGAAAGATAAAATTTATAAAATTTCAAAAAGTGGTTATTACTATTCATAACGGCTAGTTTGATTGGTTGTGGTGTGATAGAACTGGAAGTTGCGTACAACACACGCTACTGTATTATTCAAAGAGAAGCGTACCATGGAAGCTTGGGTTGTTACACCACCAGTGGTATGTGATCCTCCCAACAATAACCAAATTCTAACATGAAATGCTAAAGCATGTCCTCCAAAACCAAAATATTCTGCTCAGTATGGTCATCCATTTGTGTGTGAAACATTGTGCTCAAGCGTAGATGGGTCTTAAATGTCTATGGTAATCCCTTCCATAATAGGGATGTAAAGTGATCATCATGATCAGAAACAAAATGTGATGTAATTCCATGGAGTCAAATAATCTATTTCACATAGAGTCTCATCAATCTCTCTAATAGACTCTGCTCTCAGATATCTATTAAGTGGGTTAACTTGTTGAGTCGGTCAATGATAATCCATATGGAATCATTTCTCATGGACTTATGTGGTAAACCTATGACGAAGTCCATTGATATCCCATCCCACATCAATTCTATCACCTCAAAGGGTTGAGTTATTCCCACTAGAACCTGTTGATCAACATTCACTTTATGAGAAGTAAAGAATCTTGAAAAAACTATGCAACTCCTTTCATCATCCCTTGCCACCAAAAATGATTTTGGAGGTCCTAATATATCTTCTCCACACCGAGATTTACCTCCAAATTTAATGTAATAAACTCCCTCAAAACATCCTCCAATAACACCATTGGTACTATTGTTCTCCCTCTAAAAATAATGATGTTCTCCCCACCTTTTGAATATCCATCAAGAGTATGCCCCATGGACTTCTGACCATGTACGACATCTCAGTTGGTGTCCCAAAGTTGTGCCTTGTAGGATTGAGGAAACAGTGGAGGGTTGACAACCATCGATTGTATGTAAGATTATCCATCTTCATCCATAAAGTATAGTTGTAATGAGGAAAATTAGTACGAAACCTCGTTCAACAACTGCAAACTAGATCTCCTGCTGAGAGAATCTACCACCACTTTCCCCTTACTAGGGGTATAGACAATATCAAAGTCATAGTCCCTGAAGAACTCTATCCAATGCCTCTATATAAATTTTATATCCTTTTGATAGAACTTGAGACTCTTGTGATCATAGTAGACAATAAACATTTCACCCATCATGTAGTGTCACCACATCTTTAATGAAAAGACTACCACTACTAACTCAATATAATGGGTCGTGTAGTTCTACATGTGTGGTATCAACTGTAATGAATTATAGGAAATTGGGTTTTACCTCTGTATCAATACACAGCCAAACATAGACCCTGATGCATCGCAGAACACCGCATACTCATCGACTTCCTTTGGTAGCTTTAGGATGGGAGCACTCATCAAGATCTACCTTAGCTCGTGAAAGCACTTCGAGCGCTTTTCTATCCACACAAAAGAATTATCATTTGTATTAAAGATTTCATGGGTGATAACACTATAGATAATTCAAGTAAAAATCACTTATAGTTCCATTAAAGTTTGAGGAATCATTTCTCCTCGATAACACTCTTGTGTGGCTCCCAAGCAAGAACTACCTCAAACATCATTGGATCCAATGAAACTCTATCCTTTAAGATGAAGTGTCATAGAAAATGGACCTCTCGGATAAAAAACAGAAACCTCAAAATATTCCTATAAATATTTTGATCTTAGTGTGTATAAAGGACCATCCTTGAGTTTTTTTTATGCTCCTCCTCAGATTCTGAAGACACTTGGATGTCATTAATGAAGACCGCCAAAAACTGGTGTACGTAAGGCTGAAAAATATGATTCATAAGTCCTATAAACACTGTTGGAGAATTTATCATTCCAAATGGAAGAAAAAAATACTCACATTGTCCATAAGAAAAGTTTATGGCCGTATTTCGTATATACTCATATGGTACTCATAGTTGGTGATTGCCTGATCTGAGGTCAACCTTCAAGAACCATCGTGCCACATTCAACTAATCTAAGAGTTCATTAATCCTTGTTAGTGGATAATGTTTATTTAAGTTCACCTAGTTTATGATCCAATAATCCAAAAAAACCCTTAATCTCCCTTCTGCCTCCATTGAAAACCAAAATAGGGTTACCCAGGGTAAAACAATGGGACTCACAAAGCCCTTCATCTACAAGTCCTCCAACTATACCCTCATTTCAAAAATCTCTGCAGATGAAACCCAATATGCAGGTGTAAATATGAGTGTCATTCGAAGGTGTAGATCAATTTAGAATTCCATCTACCATTGGGGAGGTAAACCTAGAAAATTTTCAATAATTACATCCTCATACTTCACCACCACAATAGGAAACTGAGGACTCATATCATCCACTGCACTGAGGATGACGATATCTATCTGATAAGTAATTTGCTACACCCTCCTATGTGTCAATCCATCATGCATGGCCTATGTTTCCTATTCCACAATAATGATAAATTTGGTTCCATCATTGTAGACACACCACAATATTTGCCTAACTAAATCAATATGAGGATGAATTATGGATAACTATACATACCACGAATGAATTAATAAGTCCTTGATGTCTCTACCAAGATATGCCAACCAAAAATATCACCTCCAAGAGTCAGGTTACATTTTCAGTATCAGTGTTTGATTATAAAATCTTCCCTAGTAGGAGTCTCCAAGTATAATTGTTGAGTCAACCATTTAACCAAAATCTCCAAGTCCTGGACAAGGTTCTTAGAGAGAAAGGAATTAATAGAACCTGTGTCTTTCAAAACTGTGACTATGGTGGAAATGAAACTGATCATACCATGTATCATCCCTGGAACCTTAAGGTCATAAGCCTACATCACCTATAGATGGCCTCGTTGCGTCCCACTAGCTCCCTGATCTTGGTGTGGTCCACCTAGGTCGGTGGTGGTAATAGGTTGAACCTTCAACCATATTTTCCACCCTGCCCATCCCTATGCCACATTGTTCACCATACGACACACCCTTCTCCTATCTCTACCTCTATCTAGTCGACCCTTCAACCGTATCTCGATCAGATGTTTGATGGTTGGAGAATCTCATGTCATATATATCAAACTACCGCATGAGTGAAACTATATATCCCTAGGATAATTCGAGCCACCCTAGGATCCCTGCACTTCTGACCTTGAGTCCTGGGATCACCCCTTCAAACATGTGACCCACTTGGATCCCTACGACTATTGTCGACTACCTAATATTTAGGTATTAGCTTCCTGATGCCCACTACTACCTCCCACTACCAGTGTATACTCATCTAGAAAACAATCCATGAGTAGGTCTCCTTCAATTACCCTAGTATAGGTAGGAATGTAATGGGATAAAACTGATTCCCCAATGTCATCGCGTAAGCCCTTCTTGAAGGTCTGAGCCCTAAAGAACTATTCACATGCCATATCCATGGAATAGCATGAAATATCATTAAATTTCATTGAATACTCCACCATGTACATACCACCCTACTGAAACGAATAAGCACTTTTATGCATACCAATTACAACAATGATGGATAGAACTCCTCCCTAAAGAGACGCTCAAATTATTTCTAGGAGAGAGTTGTCTTTTTAAGTGTCTAAGTCACAAAGCTCTACCATCTCCCCATAGATCCTTGAAGATGATTCATGGAATGGAATTCCATCTTGTAGGAAGGTGTACTCATAAGGCATAAAACTTGGGTGAAAACCTCTAAGGAATCCCCCACCATCTGGGGGCATGTCTTATACCAAAACATGATAGGTCACATCCTATGAAACTCATGCAATGAATTCATCTTGTAGGCATCCACAACTAGTAGTGCTGGTAGTAGCTTCTTCTCAATGGGTGGTGGTATATTGGAAAACTACTCAAAGGTTCTATATATGGTACATCCAAAAGTGGTGAAGATATACAAGGACCTCTTGCATCAGTACAAATGGTAAGGGATGAAGAATTCAGTGGTAGAGTTTGTATCACGATGACTCACTTTTTATCAATTGAAGAATGCACAGAGTAGGCATAATTATTATGCTAACATTAGAGGGAGACCCTTGGTGTTCAAGGAGGGATTCAATGTCTTCCTACGGGTCTCACCCCAACGAAGATTGCAGAGATTCGGCCGTGGTGGCAAGCTATATCCAAGGTTCTTCAAACATTTCCAGATCCTCAGTAGAGTATTTTAGGTAACGTACCATCTAGATCTTCCCCCACAAATTCACAAGGTGCAAAATGTTTTCCTTGAGTCATAGTTGAGGAGGTACGTGCATGATCCCTCACACATTATCAACTGGGGTGAGCTAGGCATCGATGATGGGGTGACTTTTATAGAGTTTCTAATAGAAATAGAGGACCAACATGAGAGATTCCTTTATGGATGGGCGATCCATCTGGTGTGAGTTACGTGCAGCACGGGAACATCCAGGAGAGAAAATAGGAGAAGGAGTCTCATATTCGTGCTCAGAACCCTCAATTGTTGGATTTGCCTTTGTTTTGGCTTTTGAGGACAAAAGGCCCTAATATAAAGAGAATGTAAAGACCCCTAACTTCAATATAATTTTTTTAAAATTATTTGGGATTATTTCGAGGTTGCGAAATCATACGACACGCGAATATGAGGCCTGATGTTCCCAGAATAATCTGTCGAATTTTTTGTTAAGCATTAATTATTACGCTTGAGCAGTTTTCCTAAAAAAGTGGAATATCTATTAAAAGGGTGCTTATTAGAAATATGAGGGTTCCATTGCATTCAGTATAGTGGGATTACCCTAGGAACGACTTATGTTTAGTCGGCGCAGGCCTTCAGTGAGAAACCCGAAAATGGCATAACCATAAATAAAAAAATTATATAAAGTTATTTTATTTTTCAAATGCTTATAACTCATGAATGGTGACTAAGATTAAAACTCCGAGGCCACCATTGAGATTGTTAGGGTATTCTTTCTTTGGTAAGATACTAACATTGGCTGGCGTGGGCCAACTATGGAAGTTAGTTTTTGGCTGTAAATAAAATAATTAAGTAACAATTATTTTAGTATTAAAATCCATAACTTCTAAATAGTAACTCGAATTGAAAATCTGAGAGTACCATTGAGTTCTTTGGGGGCGTGTTCCCTATAGGCAGAGCCTGACCTCGACCAACACGTGTTTATGGTGAATGTTAATAATTTTTTGATCTTTTTAATGGTACGTTCGGTAAAAGCACGAGAGGCATTTTCTAACTTTTGAACCGGTGCTAGGACTAAAAATATGAGGGAACCGTTGAATCTATAGCATCAGTATTCGATTAAGGGAGGTTTCACTTCGACCATAGAAGGTTAGGAGAAAATGTTAGATTTTGGAAATTTAAAATAATAATAAAATAACAAAATTATTTTATTTTATTTCCTTATTTTCCTCCAACGGAAAAGCGGCATTGGCTGGACCAATGACATGTCAAGACATTAAATTTCTTGACTCCTCAAATCCCTTGTAACAGTGCCATTGGAATTAGGAAGGTTTCTATTAAATGAACCCCCATTAATTCCACATGCATTACTCATCATCCCCCTCTCAAATTTATATGGAGTTTGAGAAGAGGTATTGGCATGGATTCACCAAGAGACGAAGTTCTGATAAATTGTTGGGATGCCAATCACGTGGAGGATGGAGCCAGTTCCAGTGGGTGGTGATGAGCGACACTGAATCACGAACTGAAGAATGACGTTTGAGCGAAAAAATTCGTGTCTTGTTGCAGGGGTGACGAACAACGACTCTCCCTCAATCGTGGGAGTTCTCCAACGAACTTGATGTAGGGGGTTTCTTTAATGTTCATATTTAAAATTTTCCTTTATTTTGTTCATTATCATATTAATGTTGAGGGTGTGGTCCAAAAAAACAAGGCCCAGACCCCCCACCACTCTATTTATGTTCCGTTCTTTGGGAACGTTTTCCCCAGGGTGAAGACAATAAGAAGATGGAGACATTACAGATGAAATCGCTGAACTGTCAGCACGCCAAGTCGGCGATGGTCGGCAGGGGTTGGAGGAGACCCGCGAAAACTAGCTACAGGTGTTAGTGGGTGGAGCACCGCGAAGGCTGGAGGCGAATGACATGAGACGACCACATGGGACATGGGGCGGTGCCTGCAGGCGCCGCTCGTGGGCAGTAGTAGGTGGAGAGCGGCGTGGCCCCACGTCGCACCAGGTTGGTGGATCCCCGATCGGCCAAAATGGCCGACTATTACGCAGTGGGGAAATGCCCCACCGGCTGGCCGAAACATCTTCACAACCACATGGCCAACTGGGAATACTGGTCTACCTTCTAGAAGATCGGGCCAAACGTAGGCCGACCAAGCCGGCCAAACCCGCCAAACGGACTGGACTCTCAAAAGGGTTGGGCTGAACCTGAATCCTAGTCTCCCAATGTGGGTGGCCCAATCCCCACCCGACAGGTCTGGACGACCATCGCCCAGGACCGCAAATCGAACTGGACTGACCCCGACGGGCTGGACCAGAGCGAGGTCAGGTAGAAGCCGGGACCAATTGCGTTGGGTTGGCCAGACCGAGTCGGACCGGGCCCAGACCCAACCGGTCCTCGAATAAATCAATGTCCGTAACTGGTGAACTAGGTGTCTATTCGACATATTGTTAGTGGAGTTGGGATATCTTTTGGGAAGCAGTCCCTTGGAATATTCTGGCGGGCCCGACTGAGACGGGCCTGACCTAGGTGTGATCACCCCCGTTTCACGGAAAGGGGTGTAACTAACAGACATGGTGTGTGTTTGGAGAACCATCTACAGTGCCAGAACCCTTAATAATAGGTAGTCCTTTTCAGGTAGTCCACGAGAGCTTCAGAGAAAGTTGGAGTATGGACATGTTGGATCGACTCCAAATCCAATCTATCCCTCAACACTAAAATGCCAATAACTTACAGACTAGACATCTGATTAATGCGCTGTCATTTGCATTGGGACCCTTATGACATGATGGATCATCAGGTTACTTATTCATGGGACATAATGCTGGTTGAAATATGAACGACGGATTGAGTAGCGGTTCTCCTAGAATCAAGTGTGCTATGAGTGGGAATATAGGCACTGGAAGTGAGGCGGAGGTTGGAGATAGAACATACAGAGGTCAGTACTGAGCGATCTTCTGTGGATTAGCATCGATCCTTTGTGGGACATATCCTATGTGGGAAAACTCTCAGAGATCCTATGTGGGTCAGAGCATACTGATCCTGTGTTGGTCAGATCCTATGTGGGTCAGAGCTCATCGATCCTATGTGGGTCAGATCCTATGTGGGTTAGCGCTCATCGATTCTATGTGGGTTAGCGCAAACTGATCCAATGTGGGTCAGATCATGTGTGGGTCAGCATGGGTTATTACCTATCGATCCTGTGTGTGTTTGAATCCGTATAGTCAGCAGTACTTCCTGTCGGTAGGTTAACATGGTAATGCTTCTCAACTAATCATTTGTACTTTTGTGCCTTACTTATATAACTGGTGTAAGATGGGTCTCTAATATTCATGGTGTTATCTTCACGATGTTACCTATGTGGCACTTTTACCTTCATGGTGTTACCTTTGTTGTACCTTCACGTTTGTGGGATTACCTTTGCGGTACCTTCACCTTTGTGGTGTTATCTTTGTGGTGTTACTTGTGTGGTACTTTTACCTTCATGGTGTTATCTTTGTGGTGTTACCTGTGTGGTACTTTTACCTTGGTGGTGTTACCTTTGTGGTACTTTTACCTTTGTGTTGTTATCTTTTTAGTATTCTTCCCTCATGTTTGAGGCGACTATCTTTTGATAATTTTGGTATACATTTAGGAATATACCCAAGTAGAGTTTATGAATACTTTGTGCTTTGTTATTGAGGTCCTTATTTGTTTTTTTCCTTTTTGGAACTCTGGGACACATTAGGGGGTCTCGGGGTCCCTAAAGAGTATTGTTATACTCACCCTTGAACAGGCTTCGCCTGCACCTTGTTGTGTCTTGTACAGATGACAGACAACGTTGATCAAGGTTGAGGGAGCCAGGACTGGATGGTTCTTAGAGGTGGATCATTTGATGTGACGTGACGTGAGACTACTGATCGTGGGTTTTACCTACCATTTAGGTAGGATCCTCGGTGCAAGTTCTAGGAGCTGTTTTTCTCTTTTCAGTTGTACTTGTATTTTTCAGTTGGGCTTGTATTCCGGCCCCATTACTTTTTGCACCCTTTTTAATATGACTATTTAATTCGTGGTGGGTTCTTGTTGTGTTCTTATATTTTGTGTTTCTACAGGTATAAATGGAATGCCTTCAAGTTGTACGGATACACCTTTCTATTGCTAGTCGCGAGCCCATGGCCTATAGAAGGCGGGCTCGGGGTAGTCACAACACGGGCCCTGAGAGATGGGTCGTGACATTCCTACTCAATGATATTCTTTATATGTTACACATATGTCCATTCATGATTTGTTTGTTTCTCCTTTTTCATTATTCATCTAGAATATAAATCATCACAAGCCTCAGTAAAACTCTATCCATTGAAAATAATGAATGAAAAAAAGTTGTAGAATAAAAATCTACGTCTAAGATTTTTAAGATACTATTTAATTTTATTTAAAAGCATCGTAAAAGTAATAAGAGGAAATAATTTGATATTTCTAATGAATTTAAAAATGTTTTACTTATTAATGAAATTTTAGCTGCTTTATAAACCTATATATCATCCCAATCGTAGAATGATATAGATCTTAGTGTACCTGAAAAATAAAAAACTTTTGAAGGAGAGGATCATCATTATCAAACAAAAGAATCAGAAGAAAGGTAACGTAATAAATAATTTGAAGTGTTACAATTTTTTGAAGAATAAAATGATGAATTAAAAGAGGATTGAAGAAATTATAGACCACTAGCTCTATTAGATCAATATGATTCTTCTAATTTATAATATTCTTCCTCTAGTACAAGTGATCAAATGATTGAAATGAGAATAAATTATTTCAACCATGTTTTAAAGAAACATGAATATTCCTTCAAATTCATTCATGATATTCCAGTTTGATATATGTATATTAAGGCGATTATTGATGTGATAGATAAATTTAATACTTTTAAATTGATGGATGAGATAGTAATCCAAATTTAGGTAGATTTTGAATATTTCAAAGTAAAATCGAAAGGTTACTAATGGAATTTGAAAAAAAAATCGATGGATTAAGCTTATGGTGGGAGACATAAAATTTTATGATGATGAAACTGATGGATTAAAAATAAAAAAAAATATAGGTTGAATATTGTAATAAGTTTTCATGAATATGTTTCTAAGAACATGAGAGACATTAAAAATATTAAGTCTATCATAATGAAACAAGATAATAAAATTTCAATTAAAAATAAAATGTTTAAAGCTGTAGGAGAAGTGGTGACGAAGTGCAAGCAAGATAATAAGAATTTATAAGCTCTATAAGAAGAGGTGTCAAATCTGAAGAAATATAATAAGAAGATAGGATATTAATAAGAAGTGTTGGGGGTGAATTATAAGTACCGAATGCTATTAGTTTTTAAAGAAGAAGTGGATAAGTTATAATTACGTGTTGGTGAATCTAAGAAGTATAAAGAAGATGAATAAAAGTTTAAGTTAATCATCAATAAATTTTCAAAAAGTGACTTTTATTTTCTACTGAGCTCTTGAAATGTCTTTATAGTAAAGTGGACATAATTTTTTTGATACATTATCTGGATGAACTTCCTTTCACATATTTTTGTATTGATGTTTTCTACAATATCGTTGGATGATTTTATTTATTATATATATTGAATTAATGTGTGTTTTCATATAATTTGATTCGTAGTATTTTTATTATTTCCCCAACATTTCATGAACTCTTTTGATCTTCTCAAAAGTTTTTTTAATCATAAATATGGAGAAAAGTGAAAAAAACATAACATTAAAAAATTTAATAAATCTTACTTCAAAAAATTGGTGTAATATGGAAAGGTATGGAAGTATAGAAATAAATAAAAATATGAAATTTTATAAATTTTCAATACAAGGTGATTAAGTATTTTCATGGATTAATCTTTAGTTTATCTCATTGGAATTTGTGTTGTGTGATTTCCAAAAAGGGAGAGATTTTTGAATCAAAAGTTTACTTTCAAAACATACTAACATTTTTTTAAAATCACAAGACACATCCTTAAAAAATTTACTTTCCTAACTGTATACTTCCAAAGTGTTCAGAATGTTTTTTAAGGAAGGATATTTTTCCAGACATTGAAATCATTTATCATCTGATGGAACGTCCTTAACTAGAAAAAATTATACTTTTTTATATCATAAAAATAAAATTTCATCAGACATAGATTTATAAATTACAATTGAAAATGTATAACCAAGTCTCACAAGTAGAAGTTCTAATGAGTCCACTGAATAATCATTCATAGGATATAGGAAACCATGCTATCAAAAAGAATATTTATAAAATCTATTAGATGAATAATTCAATTTCACTAGTTGAAAAAAAGATGAAAAATGTTTATTCGCTAGAAAACAAGGATTTTTTATCTAACATAATTCAAAAGCATTGTAATTGAACTATGTATGTTATTATTAGATAAATATTTAATGGCACTTTCAAGAGAATAATAAGTTCATCTAATGAAATTTCAACCGCCTATGAAAAATGTGGAATATGAATATTTTGGATTTTAATATAAATAGATATTTCATTTGAGGTAGAGAAAGGTCCTAAAAACTAGGATGATCAATATATGTTGCAAATATTTTGGTGATATCTCTTTACTTTGGGAGCGTTTCAATGTAAAATTTTGAGATTTTTTCTTTTGTCATCTAATGGTGAGATTTATTGTAAATTAATTATGTTTTTTGGTTTTTTGGTTTTTTTTCAAATTTGGTGTGATCAAAGGGTTGTAATGATAATAAATATATAGTTTTCTAATCTTATGTATTTAGGGTTATTAGGTCTTGTGAAATATAATTTTTTTCTACTCATTACATCAAGTGATTCCTTATTTATGGAAAAAACCTTTATGGTTTTTCTAAAACTATAGATACCAAAATTCATGGTAATTAACTTCTTTAAAATTGATTTTAAATGGTGGATATTACCTTTTAAAAAGTTCATAATTATTTCTTAAGGACTTTATAATGTTCATTTTAATGTGTTTTTAAAAGGATTTTATTTTCTATTATGTGTACATTAAATAAATTTTACTTCATTACAAACAATTCATTACTTTATTTTTATATATTAGTATGTATTTATGTTTGATTTATTTTCTGTCATTATTTATTGAAATTTTATTTTTTATTTTATAATCTACATTCCACCCCCTATAATTGTGTTTTTGTATACTCTTATAATCAAACATAAACCGCATCCATGTAGAAATAACCCCTAGAATCAATCCCAATACACGAAAATCAGAATTATAAAATCACAACTAAAGAAGGATAATTCTGCGTGGTCTAGAAGGTATATCAACATACTAAACGAGATTCAACTCCAATGGTGGATCTAGATCTTTCTAGGATAAAAATGTAAGTTCACTAGATCCAGCCACCTATACATCGAAAAATCATGAAATACGTATTAGTTCAAAAGATAATATATAGATCAATCCATGAAATCATGAATCTATGATTATTTACCAGAATATGAGAGGATATTTTTAATAAATATTAATAACTTTGGAAGAAAATCCTCTTACTTTAAATTAACCCAAGCCAAATCTATTAGGTCCCCCAAAATTTTAGTTTGTAGGGAGATTAATCACTATGAATTCCCACTAGAGTCCCTATATTCAATATATCTATCCATAGAATATAAAACAATGTGTTTTGGGAAGGTTTTGGATTAAAATGACTATTAAGATGTTACACATGTTTTGCTCAAATGGTTTACTAAATCATGAAACGACCATGAGAGGATCACTACCTCATATATAAATACACGTTATTTTATCCAAGGTGTGTTAGACCATACACTAACCATTTTTTAACTCTATACCAAGTCACAACAATTTCTAGATAAAGTTTCATTGTTATCTCTAACCATGGACCAACTTCACCCCACCTATTGTTTGTCTCCAAAAATCCGCATAGTTTTTTTGGGGATAACCGCATGGTTATAAAAAACTATTCTCAAAGTGTTCACCACATTAAAAGCCTCTACAATAATCAAAACCATCTATAATTCTCTTTATACTTCACCTAATAAATTCAAAACTCAAAAACTCATAAATAATGGCTAATGGAAAAGAGGAAATTACCTAAAAAAGTTCAGGTTGTAACGTATAGGTTGTAAACATTGATGAAGGTAAACTAATATTTAAGTATTTTTCATGTTATAGAATACATTTCATTATTTATGATGTCCTTAAAAATAGATTTATTAAGATTTTATGTAGATTTGTTCAATTATTTTAAAACCGACATTATGTTGAGAAGAAACTATGTTTTTGTAACAATACTATCATTAGATCCTTCTAAACATAATATATAAAAATAAGATCTATATTGATTGGGTATATTAGATCATTTAATGTTATGAACATCCATGATCATACCATCATAAGATACAATTTTATTTAATCCAAAATTCTTCAATTATAATTTCTTAGGTAAAGAGATAACATTAAATTATTCAAAGATAACATCACATGATTCAATAACTATATTGGTTTCTAGAATAATGTTTTATTTGGAAAACATGAATCTATAATCTTTTTAATTCTCCAAATATCTATGAAATATGATACAAATTACTCTATTACAAAAATATTTTATTTTAGGATTAGATACTCGGATAATTGTGTGATAACCCAAATCAGTTGAATAATTTAGTTTTGGATTCCTATGATTCGATAATTCATATGGATTAATAGACATCCCTTTTATGGATACACTATTTATGATGTGATATATAGTTAATAATGGCTCCCTCTAAAATATTTTTTGGAGACATGAGATAAAAATAATTTAATTAACCATTTACATTAATTTTATATTCTTTCTATTTGTTACACAATATTATTGAGCTGTAGATGGAGCTTTCACTTCATGTATGACCCCAAGGGATTCAAAAAAAGATGGGTAGTAATATTATCCTACATTTTTTAATCTGATGATTTTAATTATAATCCCACATTGGTTTCCAACCACATTTTAAAAAATTATAAATTTATTTATTACTCCATATTTATAATTAAAAATATACACATGGAAAATATAGAATAATCATTAATAAAAGACCCAAGGGAATTATTATTACCAATAGTGGTTCTATCATGAAAATCACTTACATCACTTTTTATTAATTATATTATGTTACTTTTCAATGGGTTTAAATTCATAAAAAACTATTTTTGATTGAATTCAAGTTATAAATTTATGGTACTTTTTATTATAGAATATAATAATTCCATTTCAGATATGTAATTCCATTTCTTAAAATTTATTTTACCTGATTTACTATTTAAAAAATAAAAATACTATACAATGTATGAATAAAAAAAATTGGTATTTAATCTAAATTTACTGTCAGGAAAGTGAAATTTTACAACTAATATCCAACCTTAAATATTTAAAATTAATTATCCTCAAATAGAAGCATTAATCCATGATTTTTAACAATCTTGTTGAGATTATGTTTCAATGAACTTCAAGCACATACAATATATCATTCAAAGTGATGGTCATTCTTGAGGTAAACTCAAGATCAACCACATAGTTACCTTATATATTTATACTTGTATTGTTCCCCATATAGTTTAGTTTCCCATCAATGATTGATTTCAACCTCTCAAAGAGATATTTGTTCTTTCACACGAGATTTGTAGCACCAGAATCGATCCACCAAGAAGATTAATCCCCAGGATAAAGTAAAATATAATAGTCAAACAATTATATTTTGAACTATCGATTCAATATTTCTTCTTTCCTAGATTATAATCACATTTTATGTGTCTTGGATTTCCACTAATGTAGTGTGGTCTTTTCATGTTTTTGGATTGTAACTTTTTTTGTGTATTGTTTGGATTTTTTCCACTATTTGGACATGGATTTATCCCTTCCCTTCTCCATGAGGACCTTGTATTTATCATCCTAAGGCTCATTTTTATCTTCTTTATTTTTATATTTGTATTTAATTTTTAGGTAGATGAGTATCTCAGTAAGGGAAATATATTATTATTATGATTAATGAATGTTTAAAATTCTTACAAAAAGGGGGGAGCTTATCAAGGATTCATGTGACAATGATGGAATTATCAATGGTTAATTTTTTTTACTTTATTTTTTAATATTTATTTAATTTTTTGAATTTATCTAAAATAAATCTATTTTCTACCATTTTATCATAATTTAACATGCTAACTATGGATTTATTTCTTCTTACATACTCAGTGATGTTTTTTGGTTCCAAATAATCTCATATATCCTCTTTGGTTTGAAGATGTCGATATGTATTGAAAAATTCATCAAATAATAAATTGAGTATCTATCCTTGATACATGAGATCTAAATTTTCTAATTTTTCTCCCATGTGGGAAATTTGAATCACCATTTCTTTAGATGTGGGGGTTTGGAGTTAAAATCACATACACCACTTTGATTATTACAAGTAATAAATGAATTATCATCATCTACATAGTTAAACTATTGCTATATTATTTCTACCATCCCAAATAATTTCTTTGAAAATTTCTATTTTAGAGTTAACATAACCTATTATTATTATTATTTTGAAAATTAAAGTATATTGTTTTTAGGTATTTTAATATATAGATCTCATTGAGGTAAGTTTTGTTGACTCTCTCCTTAAGAGTATATTCACACCCAAAAAAATCATTATCCATAAAACTTACAAGTCAATCCAATCTTGGATAAAACGGTGGTTCAATACTCTATACAAGATTTTTTTGGATAGTATCTCTTAATAGTACACTTGAAATAAGATAGTATAGAAGGGATTTTTGGTCATGCACAAAGATGTGCATTTGATGCTTATAGAAGGTTTTTTAGAAATAAAAATTTTGAGAAAAATTCTACGAGTGATTAAATTTCATGGAATTAATTTAATCATCCACTAGAGATCCATTTTATAGATATATAGGCACCCAATTAGATAAATAATATTACCCATTTAAATGGGTAGACACATTTTTTAGATAAAGATGATATTTTTTAATAAAAAACACTCCATTAAATCACACCTAATTGAATATATAGAACATATAGCAACCTCTTTAGAACTAATATATCTGTTATATTTAACTAGATTTGATAGAAATTCCAAATAATTCAGTGAATTGGGTCTACCTACCAAACCCGGTCATTGAGGCCTTGTCCCAAACTGCTATGACCCACAAATCCATAGAAACAAATAGAGGTATATATAATAACCACACATATAGATAACCAAGAGTCACATACATAAATATTTCACAATTTTAAATTAATATTCATTTTAGATTACAATAAGACATGTTCCCATAACTATATTAGTTTACTATCTTTGGAAACATGGATACATAAACAACTAGTTGAGAAAAATCTATATCATTTCTAACTATGTTTAACACATATAGTAATTTTATTGGGAAAATCATAATTAAAATATTATTCATAACATAGGGATAGGGAAATATATGAAAGGGTGAGATAATATTCCTAGTATGTTAAAACATTGGAGATATTTATCATTGAGCATATGTTATTATATGTTTATCATAAGGGTATGATAACATAATCTAATTTATCTTATTAATATAAACATTCATACCCAAAAATTATAGATCATAAATTCCAAAAAATCAATTCATATATATACATATTATTAACAAGGGTGTCAAATAATTTATCATCAATTAAGTTTCACTACATAGTCATGTTCTATCATAACAATAGAAATTAAATCTTATGAATAAATATATTTGAAATCATGTCCACCCATAGTCATGTGTAGAAGGTGGAATGAAATCATAATCTTGCATAAAAATGAAAAAAATCTATTCATTATCATTTATACACATAATATTCTGAAAATATTTATAAATAAATCATACTCATGAATGAAAATGTCAACAGATTCACTCTTAATTATTTCCATGGATAATCTTGTGATCATAGCAAGAGTGAAATTGTAATCATACATTAAAATATGAACAATGCTATTTTAAATCATGTACATGATTATCATCATCATAACCATCACATGAGATATACATATAACATTACCCAAAGAAATAAATTTCAATAATGGACCCAACCTTTACACAATCATAATCCCACAATATTAATAGAACATGATCATAAAACATTCATCATATCATCATATCGTCATAACCTAACCCATGGAAAATAAATAGGTTACATAAAAATATAATTATCATAATCATAAATAATATGTAAAATGAATAATGATAGTATCATTGGATCATATAATGAGTAAATAATAATTAAAAATAATGTATTTTATCATAGATAAGAATTTTATTTAACATATCACCTGAATATTTCATGAGGAAAATACCGTTTTCATTTTGAAATCACATATTTGAAATTAAAACTTTTCAATAATATTAAGGAAAAATTTTTAAATGAAATTAACCATGTAAGAATGAAATTAAATCTTCAATTTATTGAATGCTTATTATGGAAAAAAATTCTAGTCATGCCATAATCGTTAAAAAATTTAATCAAAACATCACTAAAAATTACCATGTTTAGAGAAGCAAAATAATATTACTTTCAAATTTTTGTAAAGAATTTAAAAATGTGTAAAAATTAATGTAAAAATAATTTTATAATACTAAAATTCATTAATGAAAATATTTTAGAAACCCTGGATATGGAAGAAAACATTATCTAATGAAATGGGATAAATAAGGCCAAATTTTCTTAAAAACATTTTTAGAATCATTTTGAGTACAAAAAAGATAAAAATGGTACAAAAATAAAAATTTATAAAAAAACCTATGTATAAGAACAAGTAAATTGGTTTATCTGATAAAAATATTATAATTTCTTCCATTTAAATTCATGCAAAAAAAATCCCAATTAAAATGGGATTTAAACATAAATCCCTTACCTCAAGTATCATCTTGATTCATATGCATTAAAAACTAATGTATAATAAATAAATACTCATTATAAATATATAATATAACTATATTAATTTATAAATTTCTATTTTATAATACTTTATTTTTTAAAATTATCCTTTTGTTAAAAAATCGTTTTTAAAATCGACATTCATGTGAAAATCAATTTGTTTCGATACTTATTTCAGTATGATGATTCTAGTCCCTGAACCACATCCATGGATTAATCATTTAAATAATATTTTTCATGAAATAATTATCATGTTTTAAAATAATATACACTTTTATAATTATTCATATGAAGAGGTGACAAAAATTAAAATACATTACATCATACAGATGGATGTCTGTACGTATGCACGAGTGATGTTTCCACTTTTAAATGGTCAGAACTAAAAAAGGTAAATTATAATTATCCACTCCAGAATAATTATAATAACATATATATAATTTATATTCATTAAATATATCATTATTACAATAAATATAAATCAAAAATTAAAATAAATCACATCACTTTATAGAGGTGGTAGTCTATACATACACACGAGCAGCATTATTAATTTTCAACAAATTGAAATATAAGAAGGTATATTAGATATTATAATTAAATAAATATATTTATATCATAAATAACATATATAAATAAGAAATACATCATAATAACCAACCATAAATTATGGTGATATAGAATGAATCGAATCACTACATGTAGGCGGTAGTCCACACGAAGAAATGAGCAATAGTTTTTATTTATCATTAGATTGAAAAGAGGTATATGTTTTTTTATCCATAATAAAAATAAAAAATAAATATATTTATATTGAAAAATTATTTTATAATGTATTCCATATATTTAGTTGTCTTATATGAATAAATAAAATTGAAAGTATTAAATTAAGTGTTTTACCTCTTCATTAAGAAACCTCATTTGGCTTACGACTTATTCCTTGAATGGATTGTATTATGATCAAACCATGAAATCTAGGACATGGGGAGGAATGTTATGAAGTAATATAAGTAGTTCTTAGATGATATATATAGAAAATGAGGTGTGTATAATGGAGGAAATGTGATATCATTTTACAATGGAGGGAGAGAATACACTTTTAATTTTTTAAAATATTAAAATATAATAGTTTCAGTCTTAATTATAATAAATACAATATGGAGAATAATTTAAATAAAATACGATATTATTGAAATAAAATCATCAATAAAATTTATATCGTTTTTAGTGTCATTTTAAACATTAACTTTTGGTTATATAAATTTTTTAATCAATTTTAACCATAATTGTGATAATAACTTTTTCAATACAAGAGGGTTATAAATTTACTTATAAGGAAAATAATATCCAAAATGGTCAAGGGATGGACTTTGAGACCATAACTGATACCCCTTTTCAAATTTAAATAAATAATTTTTTTTATATCATTTAATAAAAAAATATTAAGTATAAAACACCATTAAATACATTTTAAGAAGTATACACAAATTTTGACATTAAAGACATCAATAAAGGTGTGCAATTACAATGTAAAATCATTAACCAACAATTATACATTATTATGAACTAAAAAATCGTGTAACACTATAATTCATCCAAATAACATTTCGCTTTATTTTTTTATTATTAAATTTTATTTTTCTACTTCTTAAAATATATTATACCAGCCTTTTGTAAGAATTTAAAGTAATTATAAAGTAAATAAAATTTTAAAAAATTACCATAATAAAAATATATTAATTATTGTTAAATTAAAAAATTTAATTCCTTTATAACAAATTCTTATAATAATGTAAAAATAAAATATTAATTAAAAATAAAGAGAGTGGTATTTTCTAATTTTCTTCACAAAAAAGAATATAAATTTCATTATCAAAGCAAAATATAATAAAATTCCATATATTCAATTTTATGATGGATATGTTAGAATTTATATAATATAATGAAATTATTGAATGTTTTTGGTATATTTGTTTATCTTATCTCATAGTTTAACCTCAATTTATTCATTTTACCCTTACTAAGGTGAAATATATTTCCCATGTTATCTTTCATAATTTAAAAAAATAAAGGGGTAATATTTACCAAATTTTAAATTTAAGACAAAAATACTGTATAAATTATTATAATATTCAATCCCTATAATTGAAATAAATCCAATTTAATATAAATGAGTAAAACACAACGAAAAATTGTTTTTATAAATACATTTTTTAAGCATAAAAATTAACACATAATAAATTCATGAACATTATAGAATCAAATTGAATTAATTAAATTATTATATGTAAAATGGATATTATGTTAAATTATGAAAAAAAAATCAAATTTATAATTTCCCTATTAAATAACATTATTTAACAAAAATTAATTATAATACTCAAAAAATTAGTTTGTTCACTATTCACTTAAAAATTATTGAATTTGGAATAATCCAAAAATTTAACCCTTAGTGAATTTTGATTTAATTATTTAAAAATAATAATAATTTTATAAAATAATATTTCTAATATTTATATAAATTTAATATAATATTTTTCACAAATAACAATAAAAACAATATTTTGAAGAAAAAGTATTTCTGATGCATAAAATGACTAATAAGAATTGAGTGATTATTTCCTAGGAATTAAGAAACAAAATTTTGTTGATTATAACCATTATAAATATATTTCATAATTATTTTACTTATAATAATACCTTTCAATTCAATGATATATTTATAATGGTCACATTGTAAAAAAATAATTATATAGTATTTCCCAATTTAATTAATTCTAGGTATTGTAAGTTAATCAAGATATCAAGATTATTATTATTATTTCAATAATTTTTTAAGTTGTTTCATTCTATATTATGTAAAAAACGCATCCTTAAAATTTCATCTCGATCATCAATACATTAAAATTTTGAAATATCTTTTTTGAAAACCCACATTGTACTAAATGATAATAAAATAATTTTTTGATAGGGGAAGTGAGAAACATACCAGTTTCTAGAAATAACACATAATAATGTTCATAGTTATGAATAACATTGGTGGGATGTAAATATATAGACACTGATAAGAAAAATAACATCAAAGTACTAATTGATAGTGATAGATAGCATAGTAATTGGAAAGTTAATGATCAAAAAACTAAAAAACATTGAGTGTTGAAAATACTATAAACTCCTCATAAATTAAGTTAATAGAATAGTATTTTCATTTCATTATTCCCTTCCTAATTTTGAGGTATTATTTTTCTAAAATAAAATATACTTACTTATTTTATTTCCATTTATTGAGCACAATTTCATCCTATGTTCATTCATCAATAAATTTCTACTTCATCTCTTACTTTTAGAAATGAATATACAAGATGAAATTTTTTCATGAATAAATTTATTAAATTATATATTCAAAGGAATTACGATCTATAAAAAAAATTAAAATTCATTCCTTCAAAGTCGCAAATATTTACCAAAACTAAAACAGTTAGTATAAGATACTGAATTTTGATAAATATAATACACAGATCTTAAAACCCATAATAATAACACCCAAATTTCAACTTAATCTATTCCCTAAGTAGTTAACCTTAAGAATCCTCAAAAACATATATTACCAAATTCAAACCTCAAAATTAAAAAATATTTGATCACTTTTTTTCAATATTATCTTTAATATTTATTCTAAGAAAAAATTATTTATCTCACAATGTTACATACCAAACATGTGAATACCTTAATAATATATTCTTTTAAAACCAGACAGTAACCTAAATTCCCATTAAAACTCAATGAAAACATAAATGATTCCAAAATTTAACTCCAAACTTAATCTTCGAATAAAATCAGGGACCATTGAATATATTATATAAATCCTAAAATTTAATAAACTTCATCATTAATAAATCTTTCATCAAATAACTTATAATATTTTAATGTTATAAACTCTATACAATTCAATTTATCAATATTAAACATATCTTTATCCCAACTAAATATTAATATCTCTACACCAAGAACATATTAAGCGTTATATGTCCATAAATCAAGTATTTTCTAAAAATATCAACTTACCACTAAATAACATTAAAAGGTTATAGATATTATTCTCAATATGTTTGAATATAATTAAAAAATATTGAAAATCAAATTAATTTTTTCAGATTCTTATGAATAGAATATCATTTAGATAATACATCTTAAAAATAAATATAAAATCCCAATATAAAAACAATTTAACCACTCTACTTCAATGATTGTAATAACATGGTTCTTTCCATGGTCTAAGAGATAACCCATGGATTAAATATTTGATTTAGATCATTTTCATGTCTCCCACATTTAAGACACTGAATTATTAATGGTACCTTAGGTCGAATATAATTTCCCTCCATCAAACTCCTCATTTTTCATATGAAATTACATTATCAATGACCTTCTTTTCTATATTTAAAATATATTTTCATTCTTTTGATAAATTTACCTTTTACTTATTTCCACACTCTATACATGTAGGAATATAAATCTTCTTACCTATAGTGAATTAATTAACTAATCTCCCATGACACCAAATTTTTATCTTAATCCATGTGTTGGTAAAGTCAACCATGACGAGGTTCTTAATCATATAATGAGATATAATATAGGCATAATCACAATATTTTTCATTCGGTCTCACATTTCATTTGGTTTCTCATGAGTAAAATTATTCTATTGTACATCACTTTCAGCGTTAACATAAATCATATTACTTCCAAAAATTGACTAAAACCAAAGACTATACTATGATAAACAATAATCATATTGAGCTACTATGATAAAAAGTATTAAATTATGAAATCATGACACGGTCTTTTAGCTATATGAAAACTTAGGTTTATCCTTGGTTATCAATGGTCATCATTTATTAAAATACTTCATAATGGTTCATACAGAAAATGTGAATTAACACAATAATATCCCTCAAGATTTTCTCTCTTGGTGTTCACAGTTAGGTACAATCACCATTCATCTATGATGAATGTGTTAATACCAAATCCACCCAATTTAGATTTTATACCCCTAGGTGAACTTCTTACACAACTACATCAATTTATATATCTAAAAAGTGATGTATTTGGTAAGAAAACCACACTCATTTCTTTACCATAACATTAGATATTATCTAATACTAATTATTTTCATGAGGATTCTCAATAAAGTTTCCCCATTCACATTTCCACAAAAATAACAATACATTTCCCTAATACTAGCTATAGAAACCCACTCTTTTTATATTTAGATATTGTGAAATTCTATAAAATTATTCTTTTCGACTCACAATAATACATGATCAATAACTATATAGGAATAGTGTATTCATAAAATTGCATATATTTAAATAACTTGTTCTTAAAAATATACCTTATATCCCGCCATGTTCTTTATGTCTAGGGAGGATATCGAACTAGAAGAACATGTTTCTTTTGTTCTGTGGAAGAGTCACCCTTATCAATAGTGTCTTGACTTCAATTCCAATACACCTGTTTCCTATTATCAATCCTCCAAAAGGGACTATTACCATCATAGAGAGGGTCTTGACTGGGTTTCTTCGAGATACAAATCAAGTAGGGAATTTCCACTAGGCTTCATAGATAAAAATGGGGAAACCAATAGAGGAGTGGGGAGTGGATATTCAGGATATTTATGAAGGAATGTATTCCATGCAAGAACAACATGCATGGAATATTTTAGAATGGGAATATTTATGGGATTAGTTTATCATAGATAGATATGGCCTTCATTGGGAGGACTCGGGAAGTAGGAGGTGCAGGATTTCCAGCCTCTGATGTTGTATTCTTAATCACTTAGGAAACCATAATGACTCATCTACATGGATTTTGGGTTGAGGAAACATCAAAAATTATAGAGAAAACTAGTCTAGAGGGAAGTTATTCTATCAAGTTTTCATTATTCTTAATATGGCCTTCATGGATGCGAGCAGGTATTCCAGATTTATTGAAGCAATCCTTTCCATAGATCATAAGGAGGTTTTTTGTAATATTATCATCAATGATGAGCATGAAAAATTTAGTTTCACATGATTGAGTTCTATTAGATTTAATGGGCACAAATTCATAGCAATGTTTCATGATGATTGTGGTCATGAGGATGGGGATGCTAAGTTGTGGTGAAACAATGTTCCCTTGACGATGAATATCCTTGTCAGGAGTTTGTTGAATGAGGAAATCCCTAATAATGAACATATTCAGAAGAAATGTATTTCTCTAGAGTTGAGATGATGATGCTGTGTGTTCCCAATATTTTAATTAGTCATACACTTATTTTTATGAACAATTGTGATACAAGCCTTTGGGGTACCATGAACCAAACCTCAAGGCAAATATATTATGATTATTCCTTAGAGGAGGTGATAGTCATCTGGTTTCAAGGGGAAGAGTAAGAGGATATAGAGAAAAAGATCAGTAGTTTCATTTTCACTTTGAACTGATGGATGATGTGGGATGATTGGAATCAATCCAGAATGGGTGTGTGGTATTCAGTATTGTACCTACAGATATGATCGAGGTCCTTGGTGATGGTGTTGTGCTTTTTCCTGAAGGGTGGTAAAACTTTATAGACTCTCTGTATCTTTATCAATATACCAGATGATAGGCCACATTCTCTTGGTCTATGGGTAAAATGGATTCTTCCTAGTGTTATATTAAAACTAAATGTGGATGGCTCTTACATGAACAAGAAGATGAAGGGAGGTGGTTTGATCAGAGATAAAAATAGACCAATTTTTTAGCTTTTAGTGCCTTTTATGGCTCTGGAAATTCCTTGGTGCGAAGGTGAGAGCATTAAATTCAGGTATAATGTTATCCAAAAGGTTTCTTCAACAGGTTAATGAAGTGGAATTTGACTCAAAGGGGTTGGAGAAAATATTTCAAGGGAAAATTGATTCTCCATAGGATCTTTTCTGTCTTTTTCATGGCTGCAAAAAAGGAATTGGTCCCTGGGGTTCCTATAATTCATATATGGAGAGAAGGTAATTTTTCAGGTTACAACGTGGTTAGAGAAGAAAGTGAAGATGACCCCCTCTCAATATAATCTAGTTTAGGATCTATTCTGATGCATTTTGAGGACATTATTCAAGGGGATTCCCTGGTTCTTCATCATTTTAGGCCTCTATAGTTTCCTTTCCTTTGTATGTTGTTGGGTAAATCACCCTCTTTTAAATAAAAATAATAATTTTTAGTCATTTATTCATGTCTAGTACCCTTCTTAAGAATATCATACTTAATACCCCTCTTATTAACCTATGGATATGAAAAAATAAGAATTGTTTAAATCCTATTCTCGTTAAGGGAAAACATGAGAGATATCAATCTTTAATTATTTTTGAGAATAAGGTAATCATAAGGCTATTGTTACATAATCAAGATCTTTTTCTCAACATTAAACAATCATACCCCGAAGATCTAGATCATAACCTCCAAAATAAATTCATATATAGAGACATGATTAATAAGGGGTTCAAAGCATTAATAATCATTAATGATTCATAACATAGTCCAGTAGAATAAAAAAGAATGATAAATAATAATCTTGTGAACAAAGCTATTAAAAATCATGTCCATACAAAAATATTTTTTTGGAATGATAGAAATAAATCATCAACATGGATAAAAACGTGGAAAAATATATTCATAATAATTCCTTTTGATAATATTGTGAGTGTAGATATAAAGGAATCATAATCATGGATGAAAATTTGAACAAAACTATCTTAAATCATGTCGATGAATAATCTTGTGTGCATAGATAAGAAAAAATTATACCCATAATTAAAAATGATAAAAATATATGTTCAATAATTTCAATTCATAGAATCATCATATTATGAAATATCAATATATCATTACCTAATGATTTAAAGGGAAATATCTGAACCAACTGTTAGATAACCATAAATCATTCATATGAATACCAACAAATCATAAAACAGTCATTATAGTATAATAACAAAACCTATGGAGAACACATGGGTGTCATAAAAAAACCATCATCATATTCATAAAACATATATGGAAATAATAAGTGTGGTATCATTTGATCAAATCCAAATTAATTATTAATTAATATCAAATTATGTTATCATAAATGAAAAATTAATTTAATGAATCACTAGAATATTTAAGGGGGAAACCCATGTCCATTTTGAAACCACTTATTTAAAATAGAAATATTTTAAAAAATATTAATTAATTAATTTTCCTTGAAAATAATCATGTACAATTATATTAAAATATTGAAATCAATGAGATTTCATGGTCGTGATAAATTATGTCCCTTATATTACCATTAAAACAAAATATTCCTTCACACCTTTAGTAAAACATATTATGTTGAGAAAAAAAGAAGATTATTTTTAAGCCTTAATTTAATAATTAATACATGGGTAAAAATGAAATTAAAAAATTATTGAACAATATTCTATTTCTTTTGTGAAAATATTATAGAAAACATTGATATGAAGAAAATGTTTTTCTCATAAAAGGGGGAAATAAGGGAAACTTTTCATAATAAAATTTTCTAAACCATTTTGAGTAATAAAGAGAAAATTGGGTTACTAAACATAAAATTTTCATTAAAATCAATGGATATAAAAAATAATATGCATTTCTTATATAAGGGTTATATAATTTTCCAAAATAAAATTCAAGGAAAAAAAATACTGATTAAAATTTTATTTAAACGTAAATCTCTTACCTCAAGTCTCGTTTTTATTAAAATGTGTTCAAATATGCTATATAATAAATATATATTTGTTATAATATATTATATAACTATATTAAATAATAAATTACTATATTCCATTCCTTCTATAATTTTCAATTATCATTTTATCAGCAATGCTTCCTTAAAATGGACAATCAGATGAAACCCAACCCATTTTTCATGCATGTTTCAGTTCGATTTCTCTAGTACTTGTACCTTGTTCATGGTTTTATAATATAAAAAATAAAAAATCTTAACCTAACTATCATATTTATTCATCATATACACTATTAAAAATTTTCATATATTGTGGGGATAAAAATTTATTCACATCACGTTGTGGAGACGATAGTCAATATGTATACACGAGTGATGTTTCTATTTTATGATTGCTGGAATGAAATGTAAATAATAATTCACCTTCAGAAAATAATTATTATTTCATATTTATAATATATATGTATTAAATCCATAATTTCTACCATATATGTAGATATAAAATTAATAATGAATTACATCTCTTCGTGGAGATGGTAGTCCACATGTACGCATGAGAGACTTTATTATTTTATCTCTAATGGGAAGGTAACAAAATAGATAGGAAATTATAAATGAGGAAAAATATTTATTTCATAAATATAACCCTCTAATAAAATTTATATAGATTTTGATATTATTTTATACTTTAACTTTTGGGTTAACCCCTTCATTAACCAATTTTAACTTTAACCATGGAATCAAATTTTTCAATACAATTATAATGAAACTCCATAGGCCATATAAAACATCTCAAACATCTACATCAACCGTCCATGTGGCTTCCAAACACCTCTCCAAGTGCCATGTGGTATGTTGAGCGGTGTCCGTCCACCACATGGCCGGTTTAAAGGGATGATTTTGGTGTGGTGTATGGACTAATAGGGATCATTACATCCTCAGTTAGCCAAATTCAACACAGTAATCATCCATTTCAATAGGTTAATTGGTCTCCAAAGGCCACTCCACTACCACATGGTAGTAAATTTCCCTTATCATCTAGGGGTTTATTCCACATCCATCATGAATCGAACTTGGGACCTCTAGGATAATATCACATTGAGGAGCATTATTTGTACTACTATTTTTTGACATAGTGGTACTCATAATACTTATCAGTGGGATATTATTACATAGGTAATGGTTTCGAATGTAAGGGAAGGATTGGTAAAAGCCTATATAGAAGGGGACAGTTCCTTCCTTATGAAATTGGAGATCTATTTGACCGCTACTTGTATAGTTTATGTGGTTGATTACAATGTATCATATTTCCCCCAAGGATCACTAAACCACTAGAAAGTGTTTTTTAGTGATAAGGGATCTCATGTGCTGATGGAGTGGCTATCTAAGATTTAATATATCATTGAGTTTTTAGTAACTCTAATATACTTGAGAGTGAGGTGCCCTCATTTTTTTACAATGTATTGGGTTTTGATTAGTTAAAGTATACCATCCTTCCCACCCATTCTAAGTTTTATCTTTTTTTATATTTGATATAATCCTTTATTCAATGGTTTTTTCAAATGAAATGAGAGTTATGAAGAAAATGAAGTTCATTAGTGTATGTCTAGAAGATCATTTTGTGAAAGAACAAGTAGAATGTTTTATTAGATTAGTTCCTTTTTCTCCAGAGTTGGTAGTTGATGATACAATTAAAGATTTATTATTTTCTAGAAAGATTAGTATAGATCATTGTTTGGTGGTGTTTCAGCCTGGTATAAATTCCTTCATGGATGTTGTGTATGAGGTTGTTTTCGTTGATACATTATTAGTGGGGTAACATGTGGAGGGGAAGTTATTAACACATCTAGTAATAGAAAATGGGTTTTCATCAAGTAGGATTTGTAACCCAATTATGTCCTATCATCACTGAAATTTTAGGTATGTTATGAATTCCTAACTAAGAGCATTATGGACCTATAATTGGTGTGTAAATATCAGTCATATCTAGAGTTTTTATGTGCTAAATAGACCTTATATGAATAATAATTCATAGAATTGTCTTTTATCTGAGTTTTTATTTTTATGTGTTATATCCACCTTGAGAGTAGGGTGATGTTTTTTTGGTTTTTAGAGCTTATTGTTTTTGAAATATTGATAATTTAGAAACTATTATATCACTTTTTACTCCTTGTTTATTTTTATATAAAAAAATTATACAACTATTTTGTCGTGTTGTTCCCTTTTGAGATGTAAAGCCTCATTTTTGTTTTCTCATGGTCATGTGAATGGTTTTGACTAAATTTTGTAGTTTTATGGATTATATGGGAATGGATTGGGTTTGGTATGGGGTAATGGGGATATGATTTTTTTTATTGTGTATACCATTAAAAAAATCATGCTTATGCTTTCATTCAGCATCACCGATAGTGGGATTTCTATGATTTGTGCCACAAGATACCCTTTGTGTAATTCATGACATGAAGTCAAAACCATGTTAATCCTAGTAGGGGTATGTAAATTTTAGGGGTTGTTTATCTTTTTTTGAGGAGTGAATTCTCTTGGTTTATTTTAGTAATTTCTTAATGTTTTTATAATTACGATGCTTCAAATTGGTGTCTTTTTGTCTTTATGGATCACTCTTTTGGCTTTTTTCTTTTGATGTTTCACTATTTTAGATCAATTATAAATTTTAGGGAAACCTAAGGAAATTCTATTGGTTTTTCTCTTATTCATGGGATTTTTATGCCATATGATTTGGTTGGTCACTAATATATATTGTAGTTCTTTTAAAATCAAATTTTTTAGAGGGATTAGTTTTTTCTATACGGTGGTATAGTTTGGGACTCAAAAAGGACTTTTGGGATTTAGTGTGTACATTTGGTAAATTTCATGAATTAGTGTAATTCAATGGGAATCATCATTCCAATGTTTCATTTTTTAGGAACATATTCCTGGGGTTAGTTTTATTTATTGTTTATCTAGTTTTTCTTGAGGATTAGGCCATTCAGGTCTCTTGTCATCGGTTATAAGTTTGATAGTTGATCTCTGTTAGATATTTATTTTCGGTGAGTCGATCTAGAACTTTTCAATAAATTAATTTTATGACAACTTTATGGAAGTGGGATTTCAAGGGGTAGAAAGTGTCACGGGGTTTCTAATTGTGACACCTTGAAATATCACTTTCATCCTTTGGTTTATACTGTTGATTTCTCCTTTGGACTTGGGGTGTCCAATGGTTGAAATTTTGAAATTTTGATACTTTTCTAGAGATTCATTTTTTTGGAAAATATTTTGGGATATCATGTAGAAGAAATCATGTTCCACCTTAAGTTTGTGATAGAGTTTAGTAAATCATGTGAGACAACCATGAAACCTATAAGGGTCTAGAGTAGTTGAAGACTCATGATCTATGCATTGTTTGGTAATCAATTTGAGACAATTGTGTAACATATTTATATTTGGTCATTTTTTATTTTTTATTTTTTAAATTGGGGTTTCCCATATTAGACACCCCACACAATCTTTCGTAAACTAAGAACCTTTCAAGGGTTTATCATCTTTATCCAAGCTCTAATATGGTATATTCTTTTTGATTTCATTATGGGATCTCATTTGGATATAAAGGGTAAGGTATTTTCATTCAATATCATAAAACATTTTCTACTTTACCATATTTTCCTCTAATCCAATTGGCTATATTAAATAAATTTTATAAATAGGGTTGTGCTAAATTTGGGGTTTCATTTTGAAGGGTTGTTTCCCATATTAGGATACCTACACCAGTGGATTCCATTGAAGTACACATGATCCCAACACTTATGGTAGGTATTTCCATTATGATACCTTTTATTAAATATTTTCATGATTTCTTGATCATTTAAAAGTGTTTTCGAAACTAATTAATTTTTTATGAAACCTAGTTTGTATTATCAAAGGGATTATATATATTTTTTCTTTTTGAAAAATGATTAAATTTATTAGTTTAATTGTAATTTGTTTTTAAATTAAATTTTATGCATTCTATGTGTTTTATAAAATAGCATTGATGGTTTTCTACAAAAAAGTTATTGGTTCATATTGAATTGGGCCAATAAAGTTTTACAAAGTGGTGTGATCTTTAGTTTAAATAGGTTTCCTTATTTTAACAGGTTCTCATGTCTTAAAAATATGATTACTTATTTATAAGTAGTTTTTAATTCATTTATTATGGGTTTTAATTATTTTAATGAAACCATATTGTTTTAATAATGGTGTGTGTAAATTTTAAAGGATTTATATGTTTTTAAAATATTTGTTTTTATCCAATTGTGTTGTTTTCTTTTGATAAATCCTTTAAGAGATTCAGTTTTTATGAAATTTTTTGTGATGTATAGATTTAACCTTTCTTGGGATGATTTTGATTGAGTATTTTCAAAGTTGTATTTTAGTTTTCCTTTGGTGTCATGTTTGATTTCCCATGGAACTGCATTTGGTTTAAAATGACTTTTAAAAACAAGTTTCCAATGAAAGTATTTTATATGTATAGATCAAAGGCTTGTTTTTTCACTTTAAGGAAATGTAGGTCAATGACTGATGTTTATACCCTATTTGATCACATTTTATCCTTTTTTATGTTTGTGATCATGTGTTAAAGTTATAAAAATTTTGATTTCTTATTATGTAGTTTTTATTAGGGCTCATTATTAAAAGGGATGTCTTGGAGGTGGTATGTATATGATTAATGTTATTTATTTCATTTGGGATTTATGTTTCATATGATTGTCAACAGTTTCATAGTGGTTCATCTCAGTTATCTATGATATGAGGATAACTATGCAACAATGTGGGGAGTCAAGTTATGTTTTCTATTATATTAGAGAGTTATGTATTAGCTAGTAGCACATACTTCAATATCATGACCTAGATAGTGTGTTGTCATCGATGAGACTAGTTTAGAGTGATTTAGGGGATGAAATATATGTCTATTAACACAGAAGTAGTTTGTTTCACTTTTTATTATCCATTACTTATTATATAAATCCCTTAGTTTTTTATCTTATGTTGTGTATTCTCTATATTTACTTTATTGTATATTGAAATGCGAGCATCAAATTTCTTTCATTGAGATTATTCCAAGGTATTTGTTATTTTTACTTGATAATTCTTTCTTTATAGATTACTTTATTGTTATTATTTTTATTTTTTATTGTTATATATCTATTTTATTTTAGTCATAATTTTGATTATTTATACCCATATTGAAGTTTTGTTGGTGTTAAGTTTGAAAAAGGAAAATTAAGTGTTTATTATAAATGAATCCCTTTGATTGTATTATCCTTTTAAAATTTATTTTTAAACCATATGGCCGTTTTTTTAAAAGAAGTGTACTTTTAAAGAAAAAAAAATATCTAAATTGTTTCCTTTTTAAAAGTAACTAGATTTGTTTAATAAATGTATGTACTTGGTTTTTTTAAAAATACATGACCTTGGTATTTCTTCTTGGAGGCATGTTTTATCAACAGTGTGTTTTAAGAAATGATAATAGGTTTTATGTGTTTATTTCTACTGTTTATAAAGGAAATAAAACCTTGATTTTTAATTATTTTCACACTAGTGGGCTTGATTTATTTATAAAAAAAGTAAATTAGAGGACTTGTGGTGGTATCCTATTAGAATTATTCTCATACCCTACTTTATCATCTTAGTGGGTATGCTATATTCAATTTATAGTAGGTTCATAGGTTATGGTTGAATCTTGGTTTTCTAAAAATATCTCTTGGTAAGTGGTTGTTATTTGAGTTTTAGGGGTGAATTGGGAGTCACAATGAGATGTTGGGGATTGTCACCAAGTTTGGTTCCCCAATTTTAGGTAATGTGGTGTATAGGCCTCTTAGACGACATGATTTAGTTTTTGTTTTGTTTTATTTACATATTTTATAAATGTAAAAACATTATATAAGAATGCTTTCTTTAAAATGTGAAAAACTGAAAAATAATTTTTTGTATATTGAGCTTTATAAATTTTTTGGATTCCTTTTAGTTTTAGATACACTTACATACAATGTAATGGTTATCCTTTATAAGGAACCTCTTTCTAGGTTACTATTAGGAACCATTATTTATTCTAGTTTTAAAATTGTTGAAATCATTCCCATATACTAATTTTTGAATCCTCAGTGCTTATCACCAACTTGAGGTGATCAGGAACTAACCTTAATCCTTGTAGTTGATAAAATCATGTGACATATTTGGTTGATTTGGACATGTTTTATACATCCAGTAACTCCCATATTCACCTTGCATAGTTACCTAGAGAAGCATCATAGATATCTTCTACCATTCTGAAACCATGAACCCTTAAAAACAATATAAATACAGTACTAAATCATTCATAAACATTTTATGAACTAGACCAACCTTTCCATAACATTAAAAAAAGATAATTACCTCAAACCATGGGTGTTACTTTTTCCCCACTATTTGTATTTCCATCCTAGATAATTCAAAAATTGATGTCTTATTTCAAGAGTTTTTCCAATTTTTTAAGAATTAGATTCACATAATCTAAAGTATATTCTTGAATATAACTACAATAACATTACACTCATATCATGTAAATAGTTCTTCCATATATGGTATTTCCCTATCTATCTATAATCTAAATTTTTTCATCAATAAATTATAGAAACCCGGTATTAAAATACATGTATATTACATCATTTTAGATAAAGATTCATCACATTACAATAATAAATTGCAGAGGACCATAATAGTTTAGTGTCTTTGGAATATGGAAACATAATCCTCTAACATGGTGAAAGATCATAAAAATCCTCCTTAAAGATATTCCCCTTTAGTACTTCTACTTAAATCATTCAAACATACCTTGGGAAAAGGAACCATAAAAAATATGTGAGCTCAGATGATCAGTAAGGGTAAAAAAAGGAGATATGTAAGCATAACATGAGTATTAGGGTGTAAGAACATGATATTTACATTACAAGATCATAATCTTTATATCCAAGATCATAATTAAGAGTTATGATATAAATATTGGTAGCTCATAAGATATGAATTGTAATGAAATAAAGAGAATATTCCATGGAGTCATAACGTAAGCATAATACATGTGATTATGGAAGACAGAAAAACATATAAAATGATTTTCAAAGTACTAATGCCTTAGTTCCGAGGAAATATTAGTGGAATGAGTTAACTCCCTAATCCATCTTAGTATTCATAGACCACTCTTAAGATCCTCTTAGTGGATAATGTCCATTTATGACCTGGCTTCACTCCCTTTTCTAGCCCAATATTATTGAACTAGGTCCACCTTCTGTTCCATCCCTGTATTATTGATCTGAGTTCTCTCGTTATTCTATCTATGTATCAAATAAATTGAGTTCACCTCCCATTCCATCCATCTATTAATGAACTGAGTTCACCTTCATTCCAACCCTGTACTACTGAATTGGGTTCACCTCATGTTCTAGCCATGTAATATTGAACCGAGTTTAATCCTTATTTCATTCCCTAATTAGTAAACCAAGTTCACTCCACTTTCCATCTCTATCACACTTAACTGAGTTAACTTTTCATTATATCCTTTTCTTTATCATTTGATATATAATTCTTTACCCAATGAATTAGAGGGATATATATGTCCCACCCCACACATAATGAAATCACACATACAAGTTCCACAAGATAATAAAAAATTCATAATATCATGACCATAAGAAAGAGATGGCTTTTATAAACATCATATCATAACTCATGAAATGAAATTAGTATCCTAAAAATTTCATCATATCTTAACCTAAGTAAAATTAATAGGTTTTATAAACATTTCATGATAGAATAACTTGTGAAAGGAAGTGGGTTTCATAAGTGTTTTATTATGCTATAACTCGTGTAAGGGAAATGAGTTTCATAACCAACTTATCATTTTAATCATAACCCATTCAAATAAAAAATTGGACTTTTCCCTTGGATAATAACCTTATAAAAGAATAAAATATATCAAGGGATATCATATTATATGGAAAATTATTTTGAATGATCATATGGACCATAAATTGTATTTTGAAAATCACATTTTTAAACAAATAAAATTTTCAAAATCATTTTCCTTGAAACCATATTAAAAAATTTTATAGGAAATATGAAAAATAATTGAAAAAATTTATTGGGTAAAATATAAATTCTACTTTGGAAAACCTTTTTTAACATAAACATGTTGAAATAATTTTTCAATTGGAAATAAATTTTAAAACATATAAATAAATATTTGAAACCCATTTGAATGACTTTTTTTATACATAAAACATTTTTTAAACATTTTTATTTAAATGAAACATTAGAATAAATAATTTAGAGAATATTATTAATTATATTATTTTAAAAAATCATTTTACACTTTAAAATAATGTTTAAGGAAATAACAGTGGTTAAATATGTACATGTCAACAATTACTTTTGCACTCTTAATATTTTAGAAAAGTGCCATGATTGGAAAATAAAAATGAGATTCATTTTAAAATATTTTTTTATTAAAAAGGTAAAACATGGTTAAAAATATCTTTTACACATAATATAAAATAAAATTGAAGATATTTTTAGAACACAATGTTTTGTGACTAAAATAAATTTCTGACCAAAGAGAGAAATAAAGTATGTGTCTATTAAAATAACTTTCATTAATTATCATAAGTATTAAAGAGTGTATAAATGGTACCAATACATAGAGATATCATGTATAACCTAATGATAATGATATTTAGGTAATTTATTGATACATGTATGATAATATTTCATCAATAGAAGCATAATCATAATCAATGTTTGTAAATGATGAGATTGTTGAAGAAATTGTTACCACTTTAGTAACATTGAATCCAAATAATAGGAAAATAATAACATTAAATTAATCATAAAATATAAATAAATTCATTTAATTTATGATATAACATATAAAAGGGATGTATATACACCTCATATAAAAATATGGGTGCAAAACATGACATGTGTCTCAAAGAATGGAAAATGAGAGAAAATTACTTTACCAATTTTGTGAATATTAAATCATAAACACCATGAAAGAAAGACCATAGAAGGGATACATAAATACATATTTATATAACTAAAATAATCATATAATATGTTCATGGGAAGTATATACACCACACAAAATTATTGAGTGGGGAATAAGTTATAAGTCTCATAGAAATAAAAGTGAGACGAGAAAAAACCCTTACCTTAAGTATTGAATTATGTCCTACACATTCAGAAATCCAATATAATAAGTATATTTTTAAAAAAATATAACACAGAACCATGTTATTATATATCAAATATTAAATTATTTTATTATTTCATTATATTACCCATTTATTAACAATTTTATTGTAATCATAGGTTTTAGGCAATATCTCTTTTCATTTTTATAAATGTTTAGACTTTTTATTATTGATGTTATTAATAAGATCATTATTTTAAAAATTAAATAATTTAAAAAAAGTATTGAATATCATATATATTCAATGTATAAATATTTATAATAATCTATAAATGAAAGCAGTATAAAATGGAACACACCATTCATGGATACGGTTGATCATGTGTATGCATGAACATTGTTTCTATGTTCTTTTAGTGTTGAAAGAAACGAAGTAATTGAAATATATGTATATATATATTATACTATTATAATTATTATTTCATGAATATCAAATAAAATTAAAAAAACCATCATTAATAAATTCCATTAAAAGTGTGAATGCATTACATCGCTTTGAGAAGGCGGTAGTTCACGCGTAAATAGACAAAGTTATCATATTTACAGAAAATTTAAAACATGAATGTATGTGTTTATATAATAATTATATAAGAATTAATACATAATAAAAATAATATATCTCATATAAAAACATTATGTCCTTCATAATTTCCAACCATGATATGTGTTAATGAAAAAACGAACGACATTATTTCATTAGGTGACAATCTTCTATACACATGAACAGTAAGTTTGTTAAAATTTGATGGAAGTGTGTGTATGTGTCTATATAAACCTTTAAAAAATTAATTATATTGAGTATAATTATTTAATTTTATAACAAAAAAAGAATAACTGAATGGGTGGATGAAAAATAAAACATAAATGCACATTAAAGAACATTACCTCTTTTTCAGGTAACTACTTTAGGTTTTTTACCAATGGGCTACCTTGGTTGGATTTATGGCCAAAGTTAGAATATTAGGATGAATTTATTGATTATGGTATATTATTTGGGATGTTTTGGGATGATAAAAAGGGCTTTATAGGTGTTAATGTTGAGGGGTTGGGTTCTCTTTTATAGTGCAGAAGCAGTGGAATTCTTATAAATATAAAATGATAAACACTATTGATAGGTCTCCCTTACATCATGTTCCTCCAATAATTTTCCATTCTTGATAAAAGGGATGATATGGTATAAATAAGTACATCCAAATTTTTTTGGACATGTTTCTCAAGTATTTTTCCTTTTAAGATAATGTTTAATGACTGACTAAACTCATTTTGACTTTAATCACTGCAATTAATTTTAATTACATTCACTAATATTTTTTGTCAAAACATAACTTCAAATTACTTTAAATTATAAATTATTACTTTTAAAAATATGGAATATGATTTTTTAAATTCTAAACCTAACATTGGTATCAATTAATTTAAGATTAATTCCACATACGGGATGGGACTACGAGTTCTTTTAGTGAAAATCTTCAAATGTTTGAAATATTTTTTATCATATCTCAATGTAAAATTGATTCCAATGTAATAAATTGGATTTATAATTGCATAATTAAACTAATTATACTTTAAAACCAATTTAAAATATAATTTAACAGTATATATTAACTAGATGAAAAATATTTTTTCAATTAAAATTCAGTTTTTCACTATTCATCAAAATTTAAAAATCCTCTAAAAATACCAAGTGAATTACCAAAAGTAAATTTTGATATCTTGATTTCAAAAATGAATTTAATTTTTTCAAATAAAATTTTATAAAATTGTTAAATATTTTATTTAAAATGGGTTCACCATTAAAATGTAATAAAATTACCTTTAAGAAAAATACACCATTTTATTCACAAAATTGTGATTTATTCTTATCTTATAGCAATAAAATATATTGGATGAGTGTAAAAAAATATTGAATATATAATATTTAATTATATTATAAACATTCATCAAAATTTTTTATAATTTATTTAGATAAAATTGTTTTTGTTTATAGGGAAATTGTTTTCTTAGAAAATAAATTTATTTATTTTCAAATAGTTATTACTTTTATTTATAACTAATTGATGATGAACAAAATCATTTTAAACACATGTGTAAATAATATTTTAAAAGTTTAGTTAATCTTATTTTTAACTTCCATTCCAATGAAAATGTGATAACTATAATTATATTTTAGTATCAATATTATTAGTATATTGTAATTCGGTAAAACTAAATCTTACGTACAACACAAGCTATCGAGGGTACTCATCATTGTGTGAAATTGATTACCTAAAATCATATATACAAAGTTAAATAATTTTATTAAGTATTTTAAATGATTTATCAGATAATACACTTGGTATGTGTTGTTTATTACATGAATTCTGCAACCAATGTTTCAAAGGAGAAAATGATAAAAATGGAAAAATTTGCCTATTACACATCATGAAACATATTTACCTGACATGTAGTATAGTTTCATAACATGATATAAGTCATGAATCATGTTGTGATAGAAGTAATGGAAAACAACAAGTGGATAAGCCATTACATGATGTGAGTTGTCGATACATGTCCTAGAACCTATAAAAAATATCTCCCGACAGTCATTGGAAGATAAACATAATCATTCCCAGTAACATGTCATGAGAAGAGTCAAAGATTAAAATCCAAAATGAGATACGTGTGAGATAAAAAAATATTAAAAATGCATGGATAAAATAGTGTATCGACATTGCATGATGTGACTTCCTATTACACGTTGTGTAATATTTCACCTATAAATATAACATCAGTTACACCACATTTTACAAGATCTAGAGTAGATAGTTTTTTATTTTAATTCCTCTGCCATTATCTACTACTCATTCTACCTTAAACTCAAAATTTCTTTGTTTCATTTTACTATTTTACTTTAATATATGTATTGTGAGTTGTTTTTTACACCGTTCTTCATTCCTTCTTCACTATCGACTTCGTTCATCATTATTCAACACATCGATCGTCAATGATTTTATGTTTCACTCATTTCCATTAATATTTCCAGTAAGTAGTTAATTGAATTGTGTATTATTAGGGATCTATTTTTCATGTTCCAATTCATATGTTCATCAAATTTTCTTTGCCTATATCATTTCATGTTTTTCACCAATTAATATGAATTTGTGATGGAATATTAAACATGATTTAAATTACTCATTTATTTTAATTAAATCCTACCATGAGTGGCTTAGACACTTAGGTTAGGGACCAAAATCAAGGGTATCCAAACTCATAAATATTTAATTCACAAACTTCATAACCTTAAGGATTAGTGATCAGGATAAATAATGTTTTTTGGTATAAATCATTCGAACATCCCTGACCATGGTACATTTCGATGAAGTACCCTATCATGGTTAAGGTGGATTAGTAAATGACCTATTGCATAAGATAAATTATCCCTTAGAAGCTATGCTTAATGCATCTAGGTTTTCACTATCTCAAGATAAAGGAATAGTTACATCTAAGGCAGTTCAAGTTGATTTGACCATAGTCAAATAGTAACCTCCACATGCATCAAATCCTAAAACATATTAATCTACCATGTTATAATTAATATCATCTTTCCAAAGAACCTTTAAATTGATATTGTTCCATTCTCTATCACTAATTTAAAACGTCAAACTCTCTAGAAATTGTTTTCCCAAACTAAACCAAATTTGTGATGACTCATACGCTAAGGGGTTCTACACCAAAGGTTTCTTTTTTCCATTCCTATTCTCTATGGGATCGACCACAAACTATAACTATAATACATATTAGTATAAAGTGATGTTTAGAAAATAATTAAATATCATCTGATTGTATCTCATGCAAATTAAACGACACATGCAGGCACATCAGAATTTGGGATCGTTGTCGGGGATTTAATGTTGTAGTTCACACATGAATCCTTTTAGAAAATACCTAGGATTACCACTCCCTAACCCCATTTCTCCCTTATTTTCTTTTGGGTTCTATTGTGTCCCTACTTTTTATGGCAGAGTGCATACATCAAGGACCTTTTAGTCCTTCAAGGACCCTTAAATCATAAGAATGATTATCCTTCGATCCCAAAATTGAATGGTATATCTCTACTCCCCACTTTTCAAACATGTCCTACCAAAATAATCCAATAGTAACCAAACCACTTAACCCTCGAAACATACAACGATTCGCTCATGGGGAGCATCTAGTGAAACAAGAGAAAACCATCAAGGACTATGGACTACCATCAATCCATGGTGATACACTAAGCATCATGCATCCTCATATCGAGGCACATAATTTCAAAATAAAACAGGGACTCATTCACATGATCGAAAACATAGTCCAGTTGAGTGGGACTCAATGTGAAGATCCCCATGAACATGTCTCAAACATACTTAAAGTAAGCAATAACTTTCTCAACCATGGAGTATCATCTTATACTATCTGACTTCACATATTTCCCTTATCCCCATGGAATAGAGAAAATGATTAGAATAAGATTCAATCTCCTGAGTCAATCGTGACATGGGAATATCTAGCTAAAAAGTTCCTAGACATATAATTCCCAACAATACGGACCTATAAGCTCTGGAAAAACATTCAAAACATCATTCATATTGACAGAGAGTCCTAATGGGAAACCTTGGATATATTTAAGGATATGAGAAGAATGTTCATGTACCATATACTATACATGTGGATAAATCTACAGACATTTTACCAAGCCCTCTATCTAGCCACATGCATAGTTATCAATGTTGTTGTTGATGGGGGGCTTCTGTTCAAGACACCTAAAACTAGAAGGTCCATTTTAGATGAAGAATCTGAAAATTCCAACATGTGACAGAGAAATAATAGATAACCTATGTGTGGTATCCACCTATTCAAATAGAATACTCGACTAACTGCATAAGTCAAAGTTCTAGAAAACAAGATATAGTCATTATAGCTACCTACTACACCATCCCTTATAACTACTATAATGGATAAGTAGTCATCCAAAATGTACAGATGCCAAAATTTTTACAAAGACTACAAGATAATATCTAAACAACAACAAACTGAATATTGTAATTACATCAATTAAAATCATCAAAATCCACCATTCCAATAGCATCAGCAACTCTTTCAGTAGAGGCTGACTCATCAGCCACCTCAAAATAACCAGGGATATTTTCAATAAACAAGTAGTCAAGCACAATTTTTTACCCAAGGAACTCCAGGGTACCATCCCATGAACCAAGTACTAATACCAAAAAAACAAGTATAACATCTACCTTTACCTATGAGGGAACAATAACAGTTTCAAATTACTCAACCATGACCTTGGAAGAAAACTTATCCTCTCCAGAATAACAAAGAGAACCTCCTAGATAATTTTTTAAAAAATGTATACAATTGAATAAATAATTATGTTAAGAGATGAGGAACCAAAAATATTACCTATTAAATCTAGAATATTATGTGGGTCAGATCTGATAGACTCTATCAGATAGATAAAAATTTACTTAACCTGGTAATATGTAGATATACCCAAGAGAAATAGATAAGGTTATAGTGTTGAGATGTGTAAACTTTCAGGATTTTCAACAACCATGTGAAATCCATTACAAAAAATTGAGGAACATAAGAATCATTCACTAGTGGATGAATAAAAAGTTTAGGAGACAACTCAACTAATACAACAAGAGGTATCACTAACCATATACACCCAATCACCTGAGTAACTATGAGAACCTATCTATATTTCTCTACCACCATATAAGCCACCTCTTCCATTTATAGAAAGAGAAACAAAGGGAATAGATGAGTAAAAATATAATAATGTTAATGAAATTTTCATGAAATTGTATATAAACATACCCTTTGCAAAAGCTATTTCTCATATGATAATTTATTCCAAATTCCTAAAAGATCTTCTTTATAATAAAAGAAAAATTAATTATTTAGGTGTCATATCATTGAATAAAGAATTATTTATTTTTTTTATAAGAAAATTCCAAAAAAGATGATAGACCCTAGAGGGTTTTTAATTATATGTGATATTGGAGTGTATACATCTGGAAGATCTATGTGCGATCTAAGAGAAAGTATTAACCTCTTGCTGATGAGTGTATTTTTAAAGTTGGGACATCAAGATATGAAACCAACTCAAGCCTCACTAAAACTTGTAGACCGATCAGTAATGTACCCTAGAGGAATTCTCAAGGATGTGTTAGTCAAAGTGAGAGACTTCATATTTCTAACAGACTTCCTAGTTTTAGACAACGAAGAAGAAGGTGTAATTCTCATTATCCTTTCAAGACCATTCCTGGCCATAGGAATGGATCTTATAGATGTCAATAAATGGTGGTTAATATTTCAAGTCAATAAAGAAGAGGTACTCTTCAACCTCATCAAGATTTTTAAACAATCAGATAACGCCTTTGGTTGCTCTGATATCTCTCTTACTCAAGAGAGAAATTTATATATGACCATTGAAGAACACACTAAGGATTCATTTCCTATATAGAAAAATAATTTGATTTTAAAGAAGATACCATCAATAAAACTCTCACAAAGAATACTTTCGGTAACGACTCGAATTTTTTTGAGTAAATTTTGTTGCCTATTTTTGGCGGGTTTTTTATTTTTCAATTAATAAAATGAATATAATTAAAATGAGACCATTGGGTTTCAACTGTTATATGACTATTGGTCAATATGACAGTTGGAAAATAAATGTTACAATTAATTTCTATAAATAAAAGTGATCTTGATTAATTAATATATAATGAAGATTTTATGGCCCCATCCAGTAGTCTCATGCCAATCGAAGCCCATCTGACGGAACTCTGGAAAGAGGTATCACCTTTGGGCTTTGCTCTGGACCAAACCCAAGCCGAACTTCATCGTGTGAAGATGGAACAGAATCGCCTTCATGAGAAGTTCAATCTTATAGAAATAACTACTCAGGCAATTTTGGCCGATCCATCCCAAGATTCTATCACCCTAGAACGCCTTACTCTTAGGTCCTATGCTGGTTTTATAAGGGGATATGTAACGAGACCGTAACTGACTTGCGTAATCCTTTGATTCAAATAAAAATTGTCATTTCTTCTTATGGTGAAGTTTGTGAATCTCAAGTGTCCGGATAAATATAGGATGTATATTATTGATGAATATTTGAAAAAGGAAGTTTTAAAATATTATTTAGACCTTAAATAATTAAAAATGTGTAATTATTTTCAAAAAATGGTCTTCTACAGTTGTGTTCAGTATTTAATTTAGAGTCTAATAAGATCAACCAGATTTTTTATGAATAGTAAATTTTAAATCGTTATTTTACGCTTAGGATTAGTAATTTTACCAAATTAATTATTAATCTCACTTAAAAGAAGTAATAATATAATATAGACACCTTGATTAAGTAATGTGATTCAATAAAATAGGTAAATAATTGTTTCAGAAATTATTAGTCAAGTATTAGTTTTTTTGGTTGAATAGTGTTTTTTCATTAAAAATTAAATTAAAAATATTTAGAAAATTATTTTTATAAAATGGATTTAATTTTCGAATTCAGGGCATCGATATTAGGTTATGTTGATTTTTGGGGATTGATTTGAAAAAAATGAATTTTCGGTGAATATTGAAGATACCGTTTTTGAGTTTCGGGTGTTTAATGACATCATTAAGGATGTAAAAATTATGAAATAATTCTGGTAGACTTATGAATATTAATATAAGGTATGAGGTGTCCCATGTGGCCAATACCATGGGCAAATACCATGGGAAAGCCCATGGTTTTTCCAATACCACCGATGAGGTGTCCCATGGAAATTAATGCTTTGTCCCCTCACTTATCCTATAAATACCAAGCCTTTCCCTCATTAATTTCATTTCCAAATCTTCTTCAAATATGTTCTGGTCTCCTTACCTCCCATGTAGTCCTACCAAGTTTCCATAAATCCTCCCAATGTCCCATCCTTCAAGCTTTCGAAGTTACTCTTCAAGGTAAGGGATCTTACCTATCTTTTTTTTCAAGTACTCTCTTTTAGGTCATTTATTTTATGCTCTATGTTCTTATGTTGGAGGATGTTATTTTATATTCACCATACTGTAATTTGTATTTTCATATTATGAGAGACCCCCTCTTACTCTCTTCAATTCATTTTAAGAATTTTTAAGTGGCGTTGTTAGGCTGTCAAATTTTTTTAAGGGATTCTTTCACCCTTCTCATTTTCAAAGTTCTATTTTCATGTCAAGTCTCTAAAGTTCTTTTTTCCATGTTGGGGTATGATCTCTATATTCATCATACTATACTTTTATTTTCAAATGATGATATACCCTATTTAATCTCATCAATACATTTTTTTGATTTTTAAAGTGACGCCGTTAGGCTGCCAAATTCTTCATAAGAGAAATCTTATTTTTTTTATTCCTTTCAAGTTTTTTATTTCATATGGAATGTCATTAAAATTTCATTACCATGTTCTTATATATTTTATATTCTGTCCCTATACTATTTTATTTTTCATTTATGAGTGGGTTACCCATTTCCCCTCTCTTTTCAATTTATTTTAAAACCCTACAACAAAGCTGTTATGCTGCCGAATTTTCATCTCTGAATGTCTCTCTCTTTTTCTAAAATGATTTTATTTTATTAATTTAATTATCAAAACTCATTATTCTATAGGGGTATTAACATATATATCATAATGTTCTATTTTAAATTCTGGTATTTACATACATGAGACCCACTTTCCATTTCCTTGGGTTTAAAGTGACATAAAGATCACATCTTTAAAGTAGTTTTTAAAATGTTATGACTATGAAATGAAACCCATTTCTTTTATGATATATGAGTTATTTATGAAATGATTAATTATGATATATGTGTCTCACATGATAATAAAGAAAAATTAATGGCACACACTAATAGCACTCCAATTCATTGGGTAATTATGTAATCTCTAGGGATTACAATTTTAACGATACCTTGGTGAATAACCTTGGAATTTTTTTTAAATGAAACCTTGAGGATGGACCATGGTGATATGTTCATGATTTTTTAATTTAAATGTTGTAGCCACATCTTCATGTTATGAATCTTGTTATTTTCATTATGATATGCATCATGATCTCTTTCTCAAGCCTTAAAGTTATTTATCATAACTTTATTGATGTATCTCAAGTTCACATGTAAAATGTTTCCCTTGTTTCCCTTACTGGGCCTTTTGCTCACCCTTTTCTTTGATGTATGTTCCCAGGTTATGAGATGCAGTAATGAACATAGGATGAAAAAATTAAGAAGCCTTTCAAGTGTTTAAGAAGAATTTTTTTATGTCGTCATGTATTAAGTTCCTGGTTTCCAAGACACTAAACCATACAGATCCTCAGTTTTGGATAATATAATGAAAGATTATGTGATAAAAAGGTAGGATGTTATACTTTCCCAAATTTCACACCCTCAATAATTCAACATAAGACACTAAAATTAAACCCTCTACATAATAAAATTTATTATTCACTCATAATATCTTCAACCACTCTATCTGTAAAAATTAATTTTATATTATCTCAGTTATAAGAGGATAAATTTGTTAATGTTTTGAAAATACACAAGAAGTCAATTAGCAAGGGAGTGGATGACATTAAAGGAATTAGTCCTACTGTATGCACCAAAAAAATTATTCTTGAGAAAGATACAAGACCCAAATTCCATCTTCAAAGGTAGATCATATGACCAATGAAGGAAGTGGTTAAAATAGAATTACAAAAATATCTATATGATGGAATAATATTTTCAATATCTAATAATAAGTGGGTGAGATTGCTATATGTTTTCCTAATGAAAGGTGAGATCACAGTTGAAAAAACTGATCAAAATGAATTAATCTCAGCACAAATTGTCACTGGATTAAGGGTTTTCATAGATTATAAAAAATTTAATTCAAAAACACATAAATATAACTTCCATTTTACATATATGGATCAAATGTTGGAAAGACTAAAAGGACATGAATTTTAGTGTTTCATTGAAGGATATTCATGATACAATCATATTGTAGTCGACCCATATGATTACTTGAAAACCATATTCATGTGTCCCTTTGTAACTTTTTCCTACTGGTGCATGTCATTTGGTATGTGTAATTAACCATCAAAATTTAAAATATGCATGAGGCAAATATTCCATGATATGGATGAGGAATTCTCAGAAATCATCATGGGAGACTTTTGAGTTTATGGAAGATATTTCCACGTTTGATTGGAAATATTGTGTTTGTCATGAAACACTATGAATAGAAATGTCTATTTTGAATTGGAAAAAAGTCATTTTACGGTTCATAGAGGCATAGTCCAAGGGCATAAAATTTCCAAAGAGGGGATAGTATATGATCCTTATAAGACAAAAGTAATTAAATATTTACCTGATCCTTCAATATTTAAGGGTATAATAATCTTTTTAGGTAATTTTGGATTCTATAAGAGATTTGTAAGACTTTGCGAAAGTTTCTCCACCATTGAAAACCCAATTGTCAATGGAAGATGAATTTTAATTCAATTAATCAAGTCAAAAGTAATTCAATACTTTAATGAAAATCTTGATAGCAACCCCTATATTCCTTTCACCTTACCGGGATAAGAAATTTGAATGGATGTGTGATGACAGTTCCTTTGATGTTGGTGTTGTTTTAGGACAACAAGTTTGTTACAACTTATGTCCTATCTACTATTAAAGACACACACTAAATAAAGATAAATTCAACTACACAATTGTAGATAATGATCTCTTAATAGTTTTGTATGCTTTCGAAAAATTTAGTTCCAACATGGTCTTGTATAAGGTGATTGTGCACACAGATCAAGTTTCCCTCATATATTCTATAAACAAAAAGGATGCTAGGCCAGGCTAATAAGGTGGATCCTCTAGATCCAATAATTTCATATAATCATCAAAGATACTAAAGGAACATAAAATACTATCATTGAGCATCTCTCCTGAATTCCTCTTCTAATCATCATGGATGAAGATGATATCGACATCGAAGTCAAATTTCATGATGAAAATCTTTGCATCATTAAGGTACAATCATGGTTTTACAATATTGAAAATTATATTTCACCAAGATTTCTAAACCAAGACCTCTAACTCTAAAAAAGATAACATTAATAGCTGAAGTGATGCATTACAACTGAGAATAATCACTCATGTTCAAATGAAATACATATGTCTTGTTGCGGTGTTTCATTCTACATGATGAAATCCCAAATGTGATATAGAGGTTTCATACATCACCTACTAGATGGAATCATGTACCCGAGTGCACCATATCAAAGATTCTACAAATTTAACTTTTCTATCCCACTCTACACCAATACGCAAGGGAATTTTGTCAAAGTTGTGATTGGTGCCAGAATGCCAGAACCAGTGGGGAATGAAACAAAATACCTCAAAAACCAATCATTGAAATTGAAAATTTCAATGTATGAGGAATAGATTTCATGGAACCATTTCACAATTCCAATGGAATTTCCTTTATTCTTGTTGGCATTGAATACATCTCAAAATGGGTTGAAGTTGACGTCAGATCACATAACACAGCAAAAGTGGTTATGACTTTCCTAAAAATGGATGTGTTCTGAAGATTTGGATTTCTATTGTTTCTCATTACTGATGAAGGAGTACATTTTACCAGTTAATTTGTTAAAGTATTTACGAAAAAATATTCAATCTGGTATAACATAGGAAATCCATATCACCAACAAAAAAGTTGGTAGGTAGAATTATCAAATAAAGAAATGAAGAAAATATTGGAGAATATTGTGAGAAACATTTGAAGTTCCTAGAGCATTAAATTTAATAATTCGCTATGGGAATACTTCACTATATACAAAACCCATATTGGAACCAACCCTTTTAAATTGGTTTATTGAAAACCAGGACATCTCTTAGTTAATGCAGAGCATTACTCATACTAGGAAATTGAGAAGATAAATTTGGATTCTCAGAAAGCTAGAGAATCCCAAATTCTATAACTGGATGAATTTGATGAAATACAAAAAGATTATTATAGAAATTCCAAAATCGACAATGAAAAAACAATGAAATGGAAGGAACTATGCATTACAAGATGTATCTTTTTTTCAAGAAATAAGGTCCATTAATTCAACTCATGAATCAAATTGTTCCCTAGGAAGTTGAAATATAGATGGTACATCCCTTTAGAAGTCATTCAGGTATTCCCATATGGGACCATTGAAATTTAGAAAGAATGTGGACCACCTTTCAATGTTCAAGGTAGAAGGATAAAAATTTATCAAGAACCCTTTCGTGGAGGTTGTGTCATTAGACTAAGATTAATCTCATCCTTAACGCATCAAGTTATCAATGTCAAAGGAAGAACTGAATGGGATGAAACCAAAGGTAGGATATTATAGGGTATATTAGGTTAAAATAAGCCTAAGTAAATCCTAGTAAATGTGGGGAGAAAACTATGAGTTTTGAACTAAAATGATAAATTACATGTCGTGTAACACTATTACATGATGTGTACCTTTTCATCCAAAATTTCATAAAATAAAGAATTACACTATGTGAAATGACATTACACATTGTTTAATCACTCAAACAATTTTTTTTTAAAAAAATAGGCTATGAACGTAAGGTTCAATGCATAAATTCCCAAATCCCTGCCACACACCCCGACCCCCCTAAACCCCACTCGTTCACCTAGACCCACCGTCTACCTCCCATGAACCCCCTTCCTCCCCTTCTCTCTCTCAAATGTGAAAATCCCATACCTCACCTTCCATTCCTATCAGCTACAAACTCCACCCCACCCACTCCCTTTCCCTCCCAATTCGGCACAAACACCCCCTCATCCCCTTCTTTCAGGGTCGAAAACACACACCCCAATCCCTCCTTCCATTTTGGCATAAACTGAAGCCCATAACAATTATCTTAAATTTTATCTACACCCCTTCTTCCCTACACTATGTATGGGATAGAAAAAATATTGTACCTTGAGCCTTAATGGTTGAAATCAAATCAGGAATACCATCCTCCAATAAAACATCCATGAAGTATTTCACCACATTCACCCTCACCACCCTGGGCAGTATCTCCCATGCCTCTTACTACAGCCTGTGTCGAGCCCGATGCTCAAGACGTATCCGAAACTAGCACCAATGACACTTTCAAGGATAAAAACATTCATTTGTACCCCATTTTATGTTTCTCAAATATAAATCACCACATCACCCTCAAACAAATATAGGAATTGATAATGATGTAAAAAAATAACCTCAACATGGTCATTCTCAGCTGCCTTCATATCAGTGGAAATATCATGGATCTCCTTGACTAACATCATAACTCTTTCATTATTGAGGTATGTGAGGTAACATACCATGAGTTGTTCCTAGAGTTATTTTCTATGTTTGAGGTAGTAGTGTATGGCCAAGGATTCTATTTAGGTGTCCATCCTCATGAGCTCTCAATTTTCAAATTTGGCATCAGCCTAGGAATCTACATTGAGGAGTTTTCTATGTCTGAGATATTTTTGAAATTTCATCTTGAGCCTCCCTATTCTGATTTACACTAAAAATGGAATATGATCACTTGTGAATCCCAGATAGTACATTTCCCTCATATCACTACATCCACTCAACTACACATCCCATCCCTTCAGATAATCCATAGATCCTTGACCCACACCTGGTTTTTTCAGATATAATCTCATTATATCATGATCCAGGCCAACATACTTATTTTGGAAGCATTATAGGTGGTCCATCCATCAACATGGCTAACAATTTCACCTATTACTATCAAAATTATGCTTACTGTAATAGAGACACACTGATGGGTGGTTCCTCTATCACCCACCTCACCCACAATCTCGAAGTTTTGGATGCGGATCTTCTACTCACAACCCATAGACAAATAGAATCCATTTATTTTCTAATGTTTCACAAGATGCAAATCTTGTTGAGGGATGAGGAAATATACTAATGGCCATCAGGAGTCCATGTGGTAGCTGATGAAACACTAGAGGCACCTGTAGAAGACCCTGCACATGACCCACCCACCACTTCACCTAAATCACCTCCCGTGAATATCCCTGCCTCTTTCTCCAACACATCCACTACTGATCCACCCACCCATCCAACCCTACCAGATATCTAGGACATACATATATGAATATTGATGAACCTGAGATGAATCTTTTCCCATCAGCACCACCCCTCTTTCATGATTTCCCATTTTAGAACCCCTCCAAAAACCTCTTCTCATACAGACTCTTATCCACAACCATCACCTAACATTCCAACCTCTTATACCACTCCTGCACCACCCACAACCCAACCCAACCTACCCTTAGATCTCTCTAAATATTTTTCCCAGTAAGAGTACTTCACCAAGTAGGCCTGGTGGGGCTAGGGGTCGAAAACTTCAACAAAAACTGAGGTTATGTTCGTTTATCCAGCTACCAAAATCATGACCCCACTAAGGATTGGCACCTCTATACCACCTACCTGATCCCATCATCCTAGAACCATAACTCCACACTCAGTTTTTGATAATCCAGCCCCTACATAATAGACAAGATAGTGACCACTACCACATGTTCGGGACTAGACTATGGATGAGCTTTTTGATTCCTCTAGCATATATTAGTTGGCCTCTTTGAACTTTTTGTATTCCAATTTTGTTTCAAGAATGTATGTTTTCCTATTTTACTCTTTTCATCTCACTATTTTGTACTAGAACACTTATCAATTTATAGGAAATTATTTTTTATACACATTGGCTGGATTAAAATTTATATATTTCTTATGTTATAGTTTCCATTTCTAACTCCTATATTATTTCAATGGTTGTCGATTCCCATGTACCACCATCTGCTTTGGTTCAGAAAGTAAATAAGCACATGTCTAGGATTGAGTGTTAGCTTCAGGAGATCTCACTGAATATTCTTTCATTACATACCCCATCGTGAGCTATGATACCCTTGCTTTCACATCTGACCCATGATCATAATTCCCATAGAGTCATCAATCCTATCAAAATAACCTATGATCTAAATAGTACTGCCATGAGTAGTTGTAGACAATAGAACTGACACTGAGAAGATAGATGAAAATACATAATACTCTGGTCCATCTGTCTAGATGATGATGATGTTTATTTGTACTTTATGGGAGGAAAACCATATTTCATATATTATATACTTCTTTATAGTCATGATTTTTTCCTGTTTATGCTTTTCACGAGTCATCTTGATCTTTCTTGTATATATCTACAATATTTAAATAAAATCTTTTTAAATATTATTCATAATATGCAGCTTCTTGTATTTATGCATTAAAAATGTTCCAAACCTATGGAATAATGTTTTATCTATCTCAAAATTTTTATTTCTAACATATTTTGTAGGTACCCAAAATCAAATCATGATACCCAAGTTCTCCCATGGCATGCAACTTCTTACAGGGAGGTCTTGATTCGTTCATTTATTAATTGTTCAATTTCCATTTCATTTATCTCCACTATATTTTCTTTACCAATCCCACAATACATCCATGGATAGTGTAGAAACTATCTCTTTCTAATTGCGGGGGTGTTTTTAATGAATATCACTTTTAATATACTAGAATTTTTAATTTTTCTCATTTTTCTAAGAGATATTTTTTAAATTAGAAGCATTCTATGAACCTAATAATAATGTTATCCATTTTAATAAAAGAAAATGGTAAGTTGTAAATTTTTTGAAATCCATGTTTTATATCTCTTAATATTTTTAGAATGATTACTAAGCATAGGGATTTAATTCAAATAAATTTTTTTAAATTATTGCTAATTGACTTATTACTTTGTTTTGCACACTCAGTAATTTTAAGTACTATATTTACAATAATTTTTGATATTATTTTGATCCTATAATTTCATATTCCTTTTTAAGAATATTTATTAATTGACACCTGGGTAGGTAAACCTATCATAACATTCATTAACATATTATTGAGGCTATGACTGAACAAATAAAATTTTAAATTGACTGAGGAAATCTTCGTTGAGATACATTTTATTAAAAAATAACTTATATAATGTCTTATATTTTTCATATACTATTTTTAAATATTATATGGAATTATTTTGAGACCATACCTTTTGAAGGCGTGCAATTTTGAGTTTTAGAGTGCCCAGAATAAATGTTTGAATTACTTTAAACATTAAACAGTGTTCATGAGCTGTTTTCATGAAAAAGTGTAATAACATTTAAATGGGTGCTTGGATAAAAATTTGAGGGCACCATTACGTTCAGAATAGTTACTTTACCTTATGTGGGGCCTAACATCGACCACTGCAGGTCAGCTATAAAAGTTAGATTTTTGGGCGTTTTAGAGGAATCATTTTAGAAGAAATAAAATAAATTAATAATTTATTTAATTTTAAATTGTTTCCATAATGAAAAATTGATTATTTTCTTTAAATTAGCAGGAGACAAAGGTTATACTCATAAACCTAGAGTTTTCCCCTAGAATCCTCTAAAGTATTGGAGAGGAGCCATCCTTGGAAAATTTTTGAGGAACGTCGATGAACGACGACACGTGGATCATTTCATAGTGAGATCGAATCCCAACTGATGACCAATATCCCTATTTATGGACAATTGAGGTTGTGGTGTGTTATTTTGATTTAATTCTTCCATATTCTTCGATTAAATGATGAAGGCAGATCAACCCACAAACAGGTTGATCCGCAGATCGTACTTTCTTACGGGAGGGTTTTTATTAGGTTGATCTCAGGGAATTAATCCATGATAGATTATTTATTTTTGGTTGTTTTGATTCTTCTCTGTTTGATCCTACTAATGGGAGTGGATCAACATTAGGACAAATGATGGAGGAGGTTTGTTCCTCGATTTTCTTTTGGATTTATTCCCCTTTTTACTTTTTTCTTCTCTTTCTCTATTGTGCAATGAACAAAATAATGTTTCACATCCGTTCTGCAATGCAACGATCCCAAATTGTAGATCTGACATTGTGACGACCTAGAGAAGGTGCGACGATGATGGCGGCAGACGAATCGACATGGTTCGAGAGTTCTCATTCTTCGAGAATTCTTTACGCAGGTGGATTAGAATGCATTTTTGGGGACGATCGGAGGCCTAAAAATAATGGAATCGGCTTTGTAATGGCAGGAAGACCTCAGATCTTGAGTTTTGATGTGATTGAGTGGCAGGATCGAAGATCAGAGGAGAAACCGAGGTGAGGCAGTTCCATGCGTCATTTCTGGAAAATTTTTAAGAACACGACATGCATCACCAAGAACATGCCATGTGGGACCGGCTTAGCTGCTGCTAGGGTTCTGCGATGCACGAAGCGATGAAACAATGTGTTCCACAAAGAACACGGTGTGTGGGACCTTACGCGGACACAACGTGATTAACGGGTGATACACAAACACATGATGGAGTACATAACCTTGTACTCCACCACATGGCTAGACTAGGCTGGTTGCACAGGTAACCCCGTGTACCAGTTACATGGGATGGCGCACAAGAGATAAAGTTGTTTATGGGAACCCAACCGCGTTCATGGAGCTGACCCTAGTTACTCGTACATGGTGTCTGATTTGTACTACACATCTTGTACTGACCTTTCTACATGACATGCCTTGTGACACGAGCCATTGTACCTGGGCAGTACCCTGGGTCAGAAGACACGACCTGTGAAACTTCTACACACTAGGTACATTTCAGTACATGGCTTGATCTTCTTGTCTACCATATCTTGGACATGATTCATTTCAGTTAGTGTCCCCTTTCATGTCCCCCCTAAAGGTCAGGTATCATTTCCTTCTACATGAGTATGATCCTTTCTACAGGACTTTCTGAGATAGAGTCAAGTATCCCTCCAAGTGGCCCGTAGCGAGATCCTCTATCCATTCATGAACCTAGGAAGAGTCAGGTATTAACATGACTATCCCCACAGTGTGCCGATCCTCTACTTAGAAGGTGAATCTGGATGAGTCTCGGTATCTTCCAAGGCCCTGGAAGTGATCCTCATCTTTGTATCATGATCTTTCTCCACTCAGGAGTGTGTTCTCCTAGAATGAGTGTATCTATCTCTCATGAATTATTTCTAATGGATAGTACTTCTCAAACAGACGTCATCAGAGCTATCAGACTCATGGAGTGAGTTCTCCCAGATGAGTGCTTCGTGGAATCTTCAAACTGAATCCCTAACGGGGGAATGCAGTTGTGTGAATTTTCTCTGGACTACGTGTCTGGTTTTTGAGTATATCTCGTCTATGTTTTCCAATTATTTGTTCAGTATACATATACTATGTAGAGATGACTATACCTTTCTTTTTTGTTTTTATTTCTGATTTTAGGGGTCCTCTACTGAGTATTGTTATACTCACCAATGAACTGGCTTTGCCCACACGTGTCGTGTATTGTGCAGACGAGCAGCCTTTTGGCAGAGTCCAGGTCAGGCTAGGAAGGAATCGAGATTTTTGAGTTCCGTACAGGCCAAGGTGTTCCTACGGCTATAAGAAGCATTCCCAGTATCTCTTTGTGTTTACAGGTTGGACTTTGTAGTTTTCAGATTCTTGTTTTTTGTGGGCTTGTATTCTGGCCCAGTTTTCTTTTAGTACATTACTTCCTGTCGTACTCTCCTGGTTGGGTTTAGTTTTATGCAATCATTTTGTTCCTTAGTGGTTTTTTTACATTTCATCATTTTCTGGCATTGATATTTGTGCGTGTGTATAGGTACTTAGGAAATGTCTCCCATGTTAGTAGTATTCCTACTCGGTGCTTGTCACCAGCCCCTGGCCTATTAGAGGCGGGCTTGGGGAGTCGTGGTGTGGGCCCCCCTGGGACAGGTCATGATAGAGTGGTATTAGTGATGGTCGTTTCTACCTTAGAAACAAAAGTCTATGAGATTGGTTTGGGGAAACCGTGTTATGTTTTTCGAGTTCAACTTTCTAGCTAGAGACTCTAGTGTTGCTGCGGATGGCCGATGTATCCATACACCAGGACCTTGATAAACTATTTTTATCTCAGTACAGGAAAACACTAGTTGAGGGGGAATAAAATATTGGTTCATGCATCATATAGAAATGGGTTGTGTCTTCCATGTCTTTTGTGTCAGTTATCCAGATATAATCTATGACCATGGTACATATTGTTCCTTAAAGGATGCCTCTATGATGCATACCTGCTAGGATTCAGCAGCGCGATCAGGAGGATGACCCCCTCAATGAAGAGGCTTGGATACAAGGAATAGTTCCCTATGTGTTGCCTCAAGGTGGTGCACCTGCTAAACCACCACAAGTGGAGTAGCATGTGGTACCTACAGTACCAACAGACGAGGGGCGCAGGCTAAACAAACTCTATGAGTTACAGAGACAGAGACACCTCAGGTTCCGAGGGTGAGCCCGACCCTCAGGCAGCTGAGGACTGACTTGAGGTGGTGACCAGAGTTTTCCATCTCGTAAGGACTCCAACAGACCAGAAGGTGATCCTAGGAGCGAGACTTCATCAGGATTCGGTGGGATGATGGTGGAATATGACCAAAAAGACTCATAATGATGAGAATATTTTGTGGATGGAATTTGAGCAACTCTTTAGGGAGGAGTTATCACCATTTACGCTGAGAGTAGTGCATATCTAATAGCATCTTCAGCTTCAGCAGGGCAGTTTGACGGTGGATGACTATTCATTGAGGTTCACTAACCTCGCTAGGTACTTGATAGCTATAGTCAGGGATCAGTACTTTAGAGCTTGGACCTTTCATAGAGGTCTATGACAGGGCTTCTGAGCTAGTGTCGTGCCTCTATGAATTTTGATATCTGCTAGAGCGCTCGAGTAGACCTTGGTGATCGAGAGATTATTGGTAGTGTAGAGACAACTGATGGCAGTCAGCAGTAGGAAGAATGGAGCGAAGACCACGGCAGTAGGGAACCAACGTCATGTACATGGATCAGGACATGGGAGACGTCATAGGAAGACCCAAGATAGAGGTTTAGAAATCCAGGGCTCTTAGGATAGATCCAGTCAACCTAGGTATAGGAAATGATACTCATGAGATGATATGGGACATCTCGCAAGAGATTGTATGACCTATCGAACTACTGACAGGGAGGCTGGGGATGGACCATTGAGGCAGATGCAGAAAGTGGAGCAGGCCGACCCGCCAGGCAGCTGACGTGGCAGAGGAGTAGGGAGAGCCGCAGGTGGTGGCAGACGCTTTGATCTACTTCCACCACCACCCCCAATAGGTTTGCACCGAGATTAGGGAGCTGGGGGAAAAGGGTGGGGACAACTACATGCAGTAGAGGCATACGACCCGGAGACTCCAGGGATGATCCAAGGTATGATATGAGTCTTCTCTACCTTAGTTGTGGTGCTTATAAACATAGGTACTAGTCATTATTTCATCACCACCTGTCTTGGGAGAAACCTTGAGATTCTGGTAGAGACGTTGACACAATCATTATGCTTGGAGACAACTATGAGAGGAGACACGATGATCACACACCTTTATAGATTGTGTGATCTTCCCCTTGGAGGTGAGAGTTTCGGTTGGAACCTCTTGGTGGAAGCATCGAGGCCTTACAACGTCATTCTCGGTATGGATTAGTTATCTTCAGACCAGGACCATATTGACTACTTTCTGTGAAGAGTGTGGTGTGTCTATAGTGATGGGATGAGGTTTTCTTTTGACTGAGAAAAGGATACCCAGGTAGTACAGAATGGGATCATGCATAAGAGGGTGCCGCCAATCACTCATGAGTTGTCTAGCTTTACCCGCGGAGTAGTAGATGTTGTGATCTTCCAGTTCCCAACAGTAGTGGGGGAGTATGAGGATGTCTTTTATGAAGATGTTCCAGGACAACCTCCCCACTGGGAAATCGACTTACACATCAACTTACACCCTATGAAGACAATGATTTCCTCATAAGAAAATCGGATGGCTCCTGCAGAGCTTCGTGAGTTGAGGGTGTAGTTTGAGGATTTACAGAGAAAGTGTTTCGTAAGACCCATAATTTCACCCTAGGCATCCCCTGTTTTGTTTTCCAAAAAGGCATAGGGGAGTTTGATGTTGTGTGTGGATTATCGGTTCCTGGTCCAGGTGACAGTGAAGAACTAGTATCCACTACAGAGGATCGATGACCTCTTCCACTAGCTGAGAGGGGCATAGTGGTTCTCGAAGGATGACCGTCAATTAGGTTACCACCAGTTATGATTACGGGACAAGGATATACCGAATACGGCCTTCAGATGCCGCTAAGTTCACTATGAGTACTTGGTGATGCCTTTCGGCATTAAAAACTCCCATGTAGTGTTCATGGGACTTATGAACTAGATCTTCCAGCCGTACATGGACCGTTTCATAGTGGTCTTCATCGATGAAGTACATGTGTACTCGACGTCAGAGGGGGAGCACGCGAGACCCCTACAGATGGTTCTAGACATCCTCTGGGAGAATCGGCTTTACGGAAATCTCTCAATGTGCCAATTTTGGATTCAGGAGGTCCACTTTCTAGGACAAGTCCTTTCAGCAGATGGATTAGCTGTGAACCCAAACAAGGTGGAGGTAGTGTTAAGATGGGAGCCACCTCATATCATGACAGAGGTGCAGAGATTCCTTGGGTTGGCATGATATTATTGGAGATTTATTCCTGATTTCTCTCAAATATCATCACCAATGATAGCCTTGACCAGTAAGGGGAAACCCTTCATGCGTACAGAGAAGTGCTAGCAGGCTTTCGAGCGGTTGAGGTATAGTTTGACGAGCTCCCCGATCATGAGATTACTGGTGGAGGGTGTCGAGTACATAGTTTTCTATGAAGCATCAGGGACCAGGCTTGGATGTGTATTGATGTAGAGACAGACAGTGATTGATTACGGTTTATTCCAGCTTTGGCCACATGAGATGAACTATGTGACCTATGATCTTGAGTTGGAAGCGGTAGTCTTTGTGTTGAGAATGTGGCGACACTACCTTATGGGAAAGAAGTTTATCATCTACTCTAACCATAAGAACCTCAAGTACATCTTCTCCAAGAAGGATCTGAATCTCAGACAGAGGCATTGGCTAGAGTTCCTCTGGGAAAATTATTTTGAGATCATATATACTCCTGGGATGGGGAACAAGGGTGAATATTCTCTTAGAAGAAGGTCGAGCTCGTAGCTGTTGCGTGAGGTGACATGGAAGTTAGCCACGTTACAGTTATCCTTTGTGGACAGAGAGAATTCAGCTTGCCTAATGTCAATGGTTTTCACCCCTCTACTCTTAAAAAATAAGTATAAGAGGCCTTACGTGCTCAGTTATCCACAAGACCTACTCCGAATGGATATTTACAATGTGGGGAGTGCATAATACTTTTCAAAGGACACACTGTTGTACTAGTGGCATTGAGGGTATAGGTCTTGAGGGAGTTTCGTACATCCCCCTTGGAAGTACATCCAGGAGTGGCGAAGATGTATAAGGATCTCCGATGATATTTCTGGTGGTCAGGCAAGAAGAAGGCTGTAGCAGAGTTCGTTTCTCGATGCCTTACATGCTAGCATGTGAATGTAGAGCACTAGGTTCTAGCGGGATTATCCCCCCCCAGAAGATTCAAAGATGAAGTGGGGTGGAATATTGATGGACTCCATAACATGTTTACCATTAAAATACAAGGGGCATGATTCCATCTGGGTGATCATTGACCGACTAAAAAAGTTGGAACACTTCCTAGCTATTAGAGAGAAAAGTTACGTAGAGAGATTGGGATGCCTCTACATGCTGTATATAGTTTGGATTCATGGCATCCCTTCAACAATAGTCTCGGATCAAGATGCATGCTTTACATCCCTATTGGGGAAGGAATTGGAGGAGGCTTTTGGGACTCAGCTACACTTGAGCACAGAGTTTCATCCCCAAATCAATGGTCAAACTGAGAGAACCATTCATGATTTGGAGGATATGTTGCAGGCCTACATCTCAGACTTTGGTAATAGTTGGGAGGAAAACCTACCACTGGTTGAGTTTGCCTAAAACAACAGATACCACTCCACCATTGGTATAACACCATTCGGGGCCTTGTATGGGAGACCCTATCGGTCATAACTTTGCTGGACCAACCCTAGAGAGTCAACACCCATGGGTCCAGAGTAGGTTTAAGCTACCACCGAGAAGGTGAAGATCATTCAAGAGTGGATAAAGACTACACAGAGCCAGTATAAGTCTTTTGATGACATACGACAGAGACCTATGTTGTTCGAGGAGGGTCACCACATCTTTCTTTGAGTCTCATACCAATGAGGGTTGTAGATATTTGGCCAAGGTGACAAGCTATCTTCGAGGTTCATCAGACCTTTCTAGATATTACACAAAGGAGGCGAGGTGGCACACCACATAGGGCTACTACCACAATTGCATTAGGAACATGATGTCTTCCACGTGTTGTAATTGAAGAGTTTTGTGCTTGACCCATTGCACGTCATCGACTGGGGAAAGCTGGACATCGAGGATGGAGAGGCCACTGCTGAGTACCCAGTGGAGATCAAGGATTTCATGGAGAAGATCCTTAATGGGAGAAATATTCCCTTGGTTCACATCTGGTGGCAGCACGAGAATCATCAGGAGAGCACGTGGGAGTGGGAGGCTCAGATATATGCCCAATACCCACATCGTTTTCAGTTGCCTTGATTTGGCGGTTTGGGGATGTAAAGCTCTAAGGTGGAGAGAATGTAGTGTATCAGATTTCCATGTATTATTTTTAAATATTATAAAGAATTATTTTTAGACTAAACATTTTGATGGGGTGTAATTTTATGTCCTGGAGTACCTATAATAAATGATTTGAATTAATTTAAATAATAAAGACTATGTGCAAGCAATTTTATTGAAAAAGTGGAATAACATTTAAAGAAGGGACTAGATCAGAAATATGAAGGGACCGTTCCATTTAGAGCAGTGAATTTAGCTTAGGCGGGGCCTAACATTGAATGGCGCGGGTCAGCTGCAAAATTTGGTTTTTGGGAATTTTAGAGGAAACATTTTAGAAGAAATAAAATAAATTAATAATTTACTCTATTTTAAAATGTTTCCATAATGAAACATTTCTTATTTTATTTAAGTGTGAAGGATTTTAGGGTTAGACTCATAACACTGGAGTTTTCCCCTAGAATCCTTTGTAGCTTTGTAGAGGATCCAACCTTGGAGGATTTTTGACGAACATCGATGAATCACGACACGTGGATCGTTACGCAGGGAGATCAAATCCCAAACGATGACCGATCTCCCTCATCGTTGAAGAGTGATGTAAGGTTTTTTTATTATGATTTAATTCTTCCCCTTTATTCTATTAAACGATGAACATGGATCAACCCACGAACAGGTTGATCTACAGATCGTACGTTCTTACGATAGGGTTTTTATTGTGTTGACCTCAGTGAATTAATCCATTCTAGATTATTTATTTATTTTTTGTTTTTATTCTACTACATCTGATCCTACTAATGGTGGTGGATCAATGATGTGGCGAAAAATGGAGGAGGTTTGTTCCTCAATTTGCTTTTGTATTTCTCTTTTTTTACTTGTGTTCTTCTCGTTCTTCCTGGGGCAATGAACAATGGATTGTTGCGCATCCTTTCTGCAACTCAATGATACCAAATTGCATATCTGACATCATGAAGACCTTGTGGAGGTGCAAAAACAATGTCGGTGGACGAATCGATGCAGTTCGGGAGTTCTTGTTCTTCGACCGTTCTTCACACAGGTGATTCAGAACGCGTTTTATGGGCCGATCGAAGGCCATAAACCAATGGAATTGGTCTTGTGATGGTAGGATGACCTCATATCATGATTTTCAAGGTGATTAAGTGGTTGGACTGAGGATTGGTGGAGAAATTGGGGCATGGCTACGAGAGGCGTTGTTTCTAGAAATTCCGGAAGAACACGTCGTGTATCCTAATGAACAAGTCTTGTGGGATCGGATCAGCGGTGGCCAGTATTCCGCGTTTCACGAAGTGATGACCTGGTGTGTTCCCCAAATAATACATCATGTGGGTCCTTACACGGACTCGGTGTGTATCCTAGGCGATACATGGACACGAGATGGAGTACACAACCATGTACTCCACCACACAACGATACCAGTTCGGCTGCACAGGTTACCCCATGTACCAATTACACGGGATGGAACACATGGGATAAATATATGTACAGGCACACGACCGCATACAAGGATCTAACCCCAGTTACCTGGACACAACATGTGATTTGTACGAAAAACCATGTACTAACCTTTTTACCAGAAAAGCCTTGCGACATGCACCGTTGTACACAGGCTGTACCTGGGGTCAGAAGACACATTGTGTGACACTTCTACACACTGTGTACTTTTCAGTACATGGCTTGATATTCTTGTCCACTATATCTTGGACATGTTTCATTTGCATTAGTTCCAATTTTTCTCATTCTGACTGAAGGTCAAGTATGGTTTCCTTCTACAAGAGTATGATCCCTTCAGCAATACTTTTCAAGATAGTGTCAGGTATCCCTCCGAGAGGCCCGTAGTGAGATTCTCTATCCATTTTTTACCCAAGGTAGAGTGAGGTATCAACGTGAATATCCCTATAGGGAGGTGATACTATACTTAATAGGTGAATCTGGATGAGTTGTGGTATCCTTCAAGGCCCTGGTAGTGATACCCATCTGTGTATTGTGATCTTTCCCCACTCAGGAGTGTGTTCTCCTGAAATGAGTGTATCTATGTCTCGTGACTTTTCTGAAGGACAATACTTGTCCTATGAACTTCATCAGAGCTATCAGACTCATGGGGTGATTTCTCCCAGATGATTTCTTTGTGGAATCTTTAAATTGAATCCCTAGCAGGGGAATCCAGTTGTGTGAATTTTCTCTAGACTACGGGTTTGTGTTTTGAGTATATCTGGTTTGTGTTCACCGATTATATGTTTAGTAGAAATATACTATGTAAATATGACTATAGCATTCCTTTGTGTATAAATTTTAGGTTTTTGGGGTCCTCTACTGAGTATTTTTATACTCACCCCTACATGGTCTTTTCCCATACATGTCGTGTATTGTGCAGACGAGCATCCTTTTGACAGAGTCCAGGGAGGACCAGGACATGACAGAGCTTTCTGAGTTCCCTATATCCCAAGGTGTTCCTATGGCTATGATCAGTAGTCCCAGTAACTCTTTCTGTTTACATGTTGGACTTTGTAGTTTTTAGACTCTTGTTTTTGGTGGGCTTATATTCTGGCCCAGTTTACTTTCAGAACATTACTTCATGTTGTACTCTGTTGGTCATATTTAGTTATACGAATGCATTTTTTTCTTAGTTTTTTTTACATTTCATATTTTTGGGCTTGGAGATATGTGTGTGTGTACAGGTACTTAGGAAATTCCACATATGTTTGTAATATTCCTACTCGGTTCTAGTCACCAGCCCCTGACCTCTTGGAGGCGGGCTTGGGAAGTCACGGTGCGGGCCCCACTGGGATGGGCCGTGACACCTTATATCTTTTTTTCATTAAGACCATAGTTTCCATGAATAGAATTATAAGATTCAGTTATTCCAAGACAATAATATGTTCCTACCCTGCACTTTTTATAATACATGAATTGACTTTGAACAAGTGAGGGGGAAGCTTTCATTCATTACAGGATGATTCTACTATGGATATGTATTGTTTTCCTCATCAAACCATTTTATTATGATCCATATGTACTTATTCTCATTTCACATCTATCATGTTCTATGAAAAATAAAAAATAAAAAGAAATTCTGTCATGGGTTGTCTATTAGGAAGGTCAAATTTCACCATTTCTAGATGGATGAATCACTTGAAGGATCATATGTGTTTGAGGGACGAATGTGTGATCTGGCCTAGACATGACTTCCAAAAAATAATAATACAAAAGAAAAAGAATGGAATGGGATACCCTTATTTTACTTACATGAAATATACATGGATCCGATATGAGTTTATGGGAGAATGGACTTTATTATCATTGTAGGACTCATTTTATTAAACTTTTCATGACATTCATGCCTTATAATTCAGATCCTAAACTTATTTTTTAGCCTCTTTTTCGCATTCTACCTACCTGTCCACAACCTCAGAGTCATTATAACCTAATTGTGGAATCCATCAAGATTGATTTTGTATTTTGATTTTTAAATTGGAGATGATGTAGCCAATGAAATCATATGGTTATGCGCATATACTTGGGGTATGATAATAACTCAAGTTTCATTTCACCATGACAGATGAGAGAAAATATTTTGTGAGGAAAATTGAAAATGGGTATAGAGTTCAAGGAAAGGTCATGAAATTGTAATTAGAAGATTAATAATTTTTATCAAAGAACTGAGATATGAGGAATGACTGATTTTCTATGCATGGATGATTCTAAAGACTAAACTTTTATACTTGTACATAGTTTTATTTTCCTATGAGTAATGAATGATTCATTATTGAAAAATTTCTTGCCTTTTTGAAACACCTATTGAGATCTTTTTTCTTGAGGACAGTAAATTGTTCATGTGTGCGGGAATTTGATAAGTTGAAATCAAATATAAATATTTATAATATTTGATTAAGTATTTTCAATGATTTATTAAATAATTCACTTTGTATGTTTTTTTTATTATAGGAATTAGCCTTTTAATTTTTCAAATTATAAAATGCAGAATTTGATAAAATTATCTTATTACTTTTCATGAAACCTCTTTACATGATGTGTAGTAGAGTTTCACACTATGATACAAGTCGTGAAAAATTTCTTGATAAAATTTATGGAAAACATCAAGTGCATAATCCATTTCCTGAAGTGAGTTTCTGATACATGTTGTGAAACCTTCAAAACATATCTCCCAACAACTGAAGGAAGATACACATTACGAATCCCAATTACATGTTATTAGAATATTAGAAGTTTCAAATCTAAGATGAGATACAAGAAGATTCATAATCCAAAAATAAAACCATGGAACAACATTACACGATGTAACATCCTATTACAGATCGAGTAATAATTCTCTTATAAATATAATAGTAGGTACACAGGATTTAGTAGGATCCAGAGCAGTCAGTTATTATTATATTCATTCCTCTCTCATTCCCTACTACTCCTTCTACCCCAAACTCGATATTTCTTAATTTTTGTTTGTTGTTTTACTTAAATACAAGAATCATGAGTTTTTTATGACATTCTTCATTCCTTCTTACACCATCGACTTCATTCTTCGTTGTTACAAACACCAATCAACAAAAAAATTTAGTTTCAATGATTCTTATTCCTATTTCATGTAAGTAGTTAATTGAATTTTTTTATTCAAGATCTAGATTTCTTATTCATGGTCATATGCTCAACAAATTTGGTTAGCCTCAATAATTATATGTTTGTAAATAATTTAATCTCAATTTCTTCTTGAATGTATGTATTATTTCAATTCCTTGTTCATTATCATTCAATCCTACCATGAGTGGCTAAACCACCTATGGTAAGGACAGAATGTAAGGGTATATGAACTCATAAATATTTAGTTATCAATCTTGGTAACCATAAGGATTATTAATCTGGACAAATAATAAAATTTGATCCAATTAATTCGAATATACCTAACCATGGTAAATTGGGATGAATGACCCTATCCTGATTGTGGTGTATTATGCTATAACCAATAGCCTAAGACACTTTCGGCCTTAGAAGCTAAGATTAATGCTTGTAGGTTTTCATTATATACAAACCAAGTAATAGTTACTTCTTAAGTAAAACTAGTTTATTTTACCATAGTAAACTAGTAGCATGTTCTTTCTTCACAGCCTAAACATTAAGAATCTACAAGTATGAATTAATATTATCATTACTACATATCCCAAAAATTGATCTCAATCCCTTATCTATATCTAATTGCAATCCTCAAACACTCTAGCAATAGTTTTTCCAAACTGAACCAAATTTGTGAGGACTTCTATGCCAAAGGGTTACAAACCAAAGGTTTCCATTTCTATATCAATTCCCTGTGGGATGGACCACAATCTATCATTATACAACGTCACAATAGGAAGTGATGTTTTGGAAACAATTAAATCTAATATAACCATAGACCGCTTGAATTTAGTGATGTGTATAGGTGTGTTAGTAACAAAATACATACATATTGTTTTGTGTGCCAAAAATTAATATATGTTTTGTTTGTGGCACAAGTAACTTTGTGTTACTAATAATTCAATCCAAATATAGTTCATTCTTATAATCAAATAAATATATAGTGTTTTGTGAAATGAAAAATATCAAAATGATTAAACTAATTCAGAAAAAATATCACAAAATATTAGGGTGTCACATTATATACTCCCCCCCCACTCCATAAAAAGAATATATCACTCGAAATTTTTCTAGTTTATTAATGGTTTCATACTATGAATTTATTTTCTTAGAAACCCACATCATAAAAATTAATACTAAAATTTACTTTAAAAAAGGAAGGTTGGATCCATAATCGTTATCCAAAGTAACTTGAAACTAGGTTTACATATAAGAGAACATAGGTGATAAGTGAAAACATGGACATAAAAGTGAAATAGATCTATAATGTTTTCATGGAGAGTTATATAGAACATGAATATGAGAACATTAATGACCACGAAACCATAAACCAAATATGCATGAAAAGGTCATTGGTATCCTCAAAAATGATAATAGTAGGACAACCGTTTACTTCAAGATCCTTTTCCGAAGGATGAATAATTTTCACAAGGAGATATACTTACATGATTTCATTCCATTTCATATGCCCAATATTACCCTTTGGTTGTGTCTTGACCAATTTCCACTTCACCTCTTACTTAAAAAATGATGGTGAATTTGTTATGCATGAAGCACTATTGGATCATAAGATCCATATGTTGAACCATAAGTCATTTCATTAGTATTTAGTTATCAAAAAATAAAAATAAAAGGTTAGAATTGGTTATTCAATATTAATAAATCCTAATATGGTGAGATAATACATTAATATCTAAAACATCATCCAAAGTTTAACATAAACTATTCTATAAATGGTCCACTATATATCCATTCCAAAATATGAAAATCCAAATCTTTTAGTAATAAGGTCACCAGATTCCTCAAAATCAATTCAACATTGATCCCCCATATATCATAAATAAACTATGGATTGTCACATACCAAATGTGTGAATACCATCATCCTATATTCTGTTGAAAGATGGTAATAGCCTAAATTGACAAAAAAACTTTTTAGAAAACATGAATGATTCCTTATTCCAATATTAAGGGATATATTATTTAAATCCAAGAAGTTGTAAACTTAATCCATGATAATATATACCACTTTTTCAATAAATATATAATAAATTCCATCGAAATAAATACTATCCAACTAGCTCTATCAATATCAATCCTATTTTTTCCATTATAAACACAATTTTCTAAGTATCAGGATCACATTGATGGTTCCTTCCATTAATTAAAATATCATGTTTCCATTAAATCATTTTTCTATGTCCTCAAAACCATTCAACATATCATTTTCAGTCCTTAATGAAAAACATATACTGAAAATACATTTATATTTCATGACTGGTAATACATAATTACTAAGTTCCAAAACATATGCACTTCAATCCTCCAAATTTATTCTTAAACCATTACTCCAACATCATCATCTTATTCCATAATAACCCTTTCCTATAATATGAAATATGAAACATGTCTTAGTGTTTCCCATCATCAATCTAATCATTCTTCTTACTTTTAATGAAAATGATACTATTAGGACATATCATAGCCTTAAAATTTAGTTTTTAGTTTCTTTATCTTCAAAAGTATAACCAATACTCATACCACCTTTCTAGTTTTCTTAATGAGATTTCCACATAGGAAATAAATTTTCATACTTCCTAGATATTCCACATTTTAAATAATGAATGTTAACATAGTTTCTTATTGATTCCTCCATTGAATAAAACTAGAAATTATAGGGTGGGAAAAACTTATCATAGTAGTTTTCTACATAATTATGAAAAATTACTTATAGGGTTCCCAAATCACAGAACCTAATTTAAAATCAATGACATATTAGGCATTTCCTTAGAGACATCCATAGACATAACCTTTGAAATATCATAATGGGTCTCACTAATGTCTTCTCATCATAGTATCCAAATTTTGGATAAACTGTTTCTTTGATAATGACTACAGTAATTTAGGCTTAACATACATGGATATTACATTATTTTTTATGTATTTTCTAAAAATTACAAAAATAAATTCCCAAGGATCATAATAGATTACTGTCTTTAGAAACATGAAAAAAAAATCATCTGACATGGTGAAAGATATTCAACATCTCTCTAAAAGAGCTTTCACATTAGTACCCCCACTTAAAAACATTATTCATAACCTGGGGAGACAAACATAATAAAGGGATGAGATCAGATGATCTGTAAGTGTAAACATGTTAGATATGTGAGAAAAAAATTATCATAAGGGTACAATAAAATTATCTTAACATTATATGATAATACCCCTCATATGAAACATCATAATAAAGAGTCATGGAATAAATATTGGTAGTTTAAAATACATGATTCATAAGGAAGTCATGAGAAAAATACATGAGATCATAATTAAAGAATAAGAAATGTTATTGTGTAAGACACATAAACATATAAAATTATTTCTATAGTAGTAAAGTATTAATACCAATAAAATTTTATTAGAATGTTTTCAATCCCCATACCATATTAGTCGTAACTCTTAAAAAAATTATTATATAAATTCCACTACTAAATCATGTTCACCCACTATTCTAGCCTTGTATATCTGAACTAGGTTCACCTCCCATTCCAGCCATGTATTACTAAACTGAGTTCAATCCTCAATCTAGACCTGTGTTATTAAATCTAGTTTACATCACGTTCTATATATGTATTAATGAACCACGTTCACTCCTTATTTTGGCCGCGTATTACTAGGCTGGGTTTAGCTCTTCTTCATGGCATGTATTACTGAAACATGTTTCTTAAAAAACGTGTTATCTTAATTATAAACCATTTAAATAATAATAAGAGTGGGGTAATTGGCTCAAAACCCTACTAAAGTATAATATATATGAAATTATGTCATCTTAGATGGATGAATTTGAAATATCAATTAGAACATACATTTTCATTGAAAATAACTTGTTTAAACATATAACATTTTCAAGATCATTTTCATTGAAACAACATTGAAAACATATCTAGGAATCCCAAAAACCCATTTAAAACATTCACTTAGAAAAATATCCTTTCCTCCTTGAAAAATATTTATTTAAATCATTATCATTTTGAAAACGTTTTTCCTCTATAATCAGGAAAACATATGAAAGAATCATTGAAAACTATTTTATACAATTTGTAAAATATAAAACATTTTGGAAAAAATTTATCTTTGAAAAACACTAAAAAAAATTTACATAATATTATAAAAACATTTCATTTTAAAACATAAATTAAACATTCAATGGATACTTCAAGGAAACGATGATGGGTAAATCCGTTCATATTGAACATTACTTTTTCACGATAAAATGTTTTGAAAATTACCCTAATCAAAAAATGACAAGGAGATTCCTTTTAAAATATTTTTTTATTAAAAAGGTAAATCACGGGTAAAAATATTTTTTACACATCATAGTAAAACACTTTGGATAACTTTTTTAGCATGCATGGTTTTTTGAAAAAAATCAAATTTCTGACCAAAGAAAGAAATAAGGTCGTATTTTCTTAAAAACACTTTCTTAATTATATAATGTAACAAAGAGTGGAATTGATATATCATGTATAACCAGAGTAAAAGTTATTAAATTGTATTTATTGTGATATAGATCATAATATTTCATTAATGGAAGCATAATCATAAATAATCTCGATAAATGATTAGATTGAAGCAATAAATGGATACCTCTTTGGTAAATTTTAATCATTATAATATGGAAATAATAGCATTAAATGAAGATAAAAATAAAACTAAAATAATTATATTCATGATATAACTTGTAAAATTGTATTATATATACCTCCTAGAAAAATATAGATTCATAACATGGAATGGTTTTCAAGAAAGAAAAATTGAGAAAAAATTACTTTTCTGATTTGGTAACTTTTTAACCATGAACCCCATTAAATAAAGATCATAAAAGGGATATGTAAATACCAATATATTTTATTATTATAATGATATAATACATTTATGTTCATTATATACACCACAAAAAATAAATGAGTGGTGAATAAAGCATAAGTCCCACATAAATAAATGTGTTACTAGAAAATCCTTTTCTTAAAGTATTGACTTTCCTCATACACGTTAAAAACAACAGCATGATAATAATAAGTTTATTATACATATATGAAGGAAGTATATTTTTATATATAAAACCATATAAAAATTTTTATGACTTTATATTACACATATTTTATTAGTTTTATGATAATGATACATTTCGGGTAATACCTTTTTTGTTTTTCAAATATGTTTTGAATTTTTATCCTTGATATTATTAAATAGATCATGATTTAACTACATAAAGAATTTAAAACATGAATTAAATTTCATATATATTTATTATATAAATATTTATAATAATATATAAAATATAGGTGTATGAAATGGAATATACCATTCATGGAGACGTTAGGTCAAACGTACGCATGAATGTTGTTTCCATTTTCTTATCGTATTAAAATTAAGAAAGTAAATAAAATATTTATATATATATATTATTAAGATATAATTTTTATTTCAAACATGTAAAATAAATTTACTAAACTCATCGTTTATACATTCCTTGAAAAGTTTGAATGAACCACTTTTCTTTGAGGTGGTAGTAGTCCACACATCCACAATCAAAGTTATCGTATTTACACAAAATGGAAATAATGAAGGTATGTGTTTATATAATAAGTAATTTAGAATAAATAATTCAAAAATAACATATATATCACATAGAAAAGGTATTTCAACAATAATTTTCAACCATGAGAGGTGGTAATGGAAAAACAAATGACAACGTTTCACAAGGCTATAGCCCAGAGTACTCACAAACGGTAGGTTCATTACCCACTTGACATAAGTGTGTGTATGTATTGGTCAAACTATTAGAATATAAAATTACAATATATTTACGATACTTATGTTATTATATAATCATAGAATAAGAATAACTAAATGGATGGGGAATGAAACAAAACAGAAATGCATGTTGAAGAATGTTACCTCTTTTCAAGTAGCTTCTTTTCTTTTGTACCAAAGGTCTTCCTTGGTTGAATTTTTACCCAAATTGGGGATTCTAGGATTAAGGGAGGTAATTGGGGAGCTTATTTGGTCATTTTTTTGGTGATACAATAGGATTATTTTTGTGTATTAGTGAGGGATGATTTCTCTTTTATAGTGGGGGAGGAGTGGCATTATTTTAAATATAATAAGGTAAGCACAATTGAGTGGTCTCACTTTTATAATATGCCCACTATAATTGTACATATTAGATAAATGGAATTATATGGTAATAATATGTCCATAAAATGTCTTTTTTAAATGTTTATATGGTATTTGGTCCATTATATTATTATTTAACAACTAAGTGAACTCATTTGGACCTTAATCTCTATAAATAATTTTATTTAATTAAACTAATATTTTCAGTAAAAAACTATTTTTTAATTAATAGATATTATAAATTATGATAATTTGAAATATGGAATCCATATCTCAATATTATAAACATATAAGTGGGAGAAATTAATTTAATATTAACCCCTAGGACTAGATGAGACAACGGGTTTTTAATGTGAAAATGTTCCAAAGTTTGAAATGATTTTACATTCAAATTAAATTTTAAATTGATTAAAATGAAAAAATTGAATTTATTGTATTATAATTGAACCAATTATAACTTAAACATTTTAAAATACAACTTATCTATATAAATAAACTAAATAAAAAAATATATTTCAATTAAAATTCAATGTTTTTACTATTCATCAAAATATGAAACTTCTCTGAAATATACTAAAATTTTAAAAAAAATTAAATTTTTATCTAATTCTAAAAAAATTGAATTTATTTTATCAATTAAAAATTATTAGATTTTAAAAAATTATATTTAAAATGGATTATCCATGAAAATGCAGTAAATGTTTCATTTAGAAAAATACATCTTTTTATTTATAAAATTGGATTTATTCAAATAATATTCCAATCAAATATAAAGGATAAGTGTAAAAAATTACTGAATAAATAACATATTAATTTTTTTATAAACATTCATCAAATTTTTATTATTTACATTATTAAGAAAAATGGTTTTTTTTATATAGAAATTTTGTTTTCTTAAAAATATAATTTCTTTATTTTCAAATAGTTTTTACTTTCATTTATAAAAAGTTGATAAACAAATGAATAATTTTATATATTTGATAAATAATAGTTTTATACATTAGTTAATCTTTTTCACAAATTCCATTCCAATGGCTATGTGGTAACTATAATAATATTTTAACAACAATATTAGTAGCATATTGTAGTTCGGTAAAACTCAACATTGCGTGTAACACAAGCTATAGATGGAACTCGTAATTGTTGGTGACACATGAAAAATATAGTTTTTATTGAACTTAATGTTAATATATGTTTTATGTCTAGAAAAATCATAACATTATGTAGTGTATAATGAGAGCCAAAAATAGTTCTATCATATAATGAAATCTATTTTTAGTGTTGGTTGAAATTAAAAATATAAAAAATATTAAATTAATTTGGAAAAAATATTTCACTAAAATGTAAAGGTGTTACATAAATTTCACATCAGTTTATATATTTTTGTGATCCCATCTCAACGCATAACTAGATATCCGCTGGTATATCTTTAATTGAGAGACATTGAAAGAGTTATAGACAACTATAATTCTTAGTGGTAATGTTAATTGATATGTAACTTTGTTAATACATTCCAAAAACTCAAACGGTATACCACATATCAATGAGATATATTTTATTTAAATCCCAAAAGAGGATAAACAAAATATGGTGAAATTTTTTTAAATACCGGGTCTTCTATATCAAAAGCTAGTGGGAAAAGATGATGGTATATATGTGATTTATGTTGACATAGGTTTGTTTCCATTTTCTTCATGACAACTTGAATAATTTATGTATTCTCATGGAAAAAATCATGTCTAGTTAGTGAATTTCATTCTATTTACACCCATTATAGTGAAGAGAAACAATAATGTCCCTATAATGCCTCAAATGGAGCCATGTGTATCATGGCATGATAAAAGTTATTATATAATAACACCTCTAAAAGAATAAGATCATACCATGGGCCACCAAAGACCATGGAATAATAACATAGAAAATATTACAATAACTATATTGTAAATTTTAAATTCCCATCCATTTTAGGATGGTATTCCATTCTCATGGTCAACTGAGTTTCAAGATCCTATTTCAAATAGAACAAAAAATAATAAGTAAATTAAGGAGCCCTATCAGAGGAAATAGATTCTATTACTCCTTTAAACATATCCACTTCCGGAATATATAAATTTTATATATCCTCTACTATGTTGTAACTTTAAATTTGTAGAAATTGATCCAACATTTTCAGTTGATCCATAATTAATCAAATTGATCATTTTTATCAAATTCCTATGGTAGACCTATGATAATATCCATATAAATTTTCTCATATTCCCAATTAGGTGTAGAAATAAATTTGAAAATACTAGCTGGATATTAATTATTATCACATACTTATCCATAAGGGATATGTTTAATAACAGAATCTGCAATATTTCTTTTCATACATGATAATTAGGAATATTCATTCATTTCATTGTAAATTTTCGGAGTACAAGGGTGAATTTTCCCTTCCAAATGATGGTATACTTAAAGAATCTACCCCTGAATGACCAGGGAACCAAAATTTAGTTCCGAAAACACAATTTTGAGTTTTCAACATCTTAAGGTCACTAATAGTCTCCCAACAATGAATGCTTGACCTAATGGTGATACAACGAAGATCTGACCATTTAGAATCTTTTACTAAATCAATTAAATCAAGAAAAAAATTGATCAATATGGAAACAAAATTTTCATTCAATTTGTAAAAATATATTTACTTGTTAGTAATAATTTTCATTAAATTCTATTCGTCATGAGATTCACATAACATTTCATTAAATTAGTTCTAACTCAAATCATCCTCTATTAAAATCCCTTTCCTGGGTGTATGCAATATGTTGAAGTCCTACATCTAGATATACTATATCCAAAGTTATTTCATCGCGTTTAGTAATATCTTAGAGAAGATATATTTTTAGGTTTTATGATCAGTGAAGATAGTGAACATTTCACTAAATACCTTGTTTCACCATGTGATTAAGTCAGGGACCGTTGTCAATGGTTCTAGGTTGTGCATAAGATAATTCAGTTCATGTGTTTTAAATTTTCATAATCCATGGTCTACAAAATGATCACCCAATATAAGAACACAACCAAGTTCATATCTAGATACATCATAATATACAACACAACCCTGACAATTTATTGAAATATAATGATAGGTTTCAATGTTATTCAATATTTAAACTCCCAAAAGTATTTCGAACAATCTCTAGTCCAGAGGAAACCGATTCCTTTTCACATTAATATAGTACTAGGAAAATTATTCCTAGAGAAATGTAAAATGAAGTGAAAATAATAGTATGGAAATAAAAAAACTAATAATATTGAATACATTCTTGGGGTTTTTATCACAAAATTACTAGTTTGATCTTCCAAAGGTCTACTGATATGACTTTGTCTTTAATTACATGGCTATAGAAATGAACTTATTCTATCCAGAAGTCACACATAGAATATTTATCATCAGTTTGATGATGACAAAACGTGCTAAATATAATCTCCATGTACTTCTCATGGTCATTTATAATTTGATATTAAACCAAAATATCATTAAAAACATCATGAAAAAGGAATCAAGAACATGTGGAAGATACAATTCATATTAGCCTTAAAAACATCATGGTCATTCATCAAACTAGAGGGCCTGATAACGTATTCTTAATGGCCATATTAACATTGAAATTATATCTTCAGAATATCCCTTTTCCAAACTCTGAGTTTAGGATATCCCAATTATTGATCATTGTTAGAGAACCAATTAGACCCCTTAAATTGATCAAACATATCGTCAATTCTACAAAGATTTTATTGATTTTTTATTTGTAACTTGACAAAAATTATGATAGTAAAAATGCAATTGAATCTAATTGTATTCTTTTTTATAAATATAATCAAAGAATCCAAAGGAAATGAACTTTCTTAATTTTATCTGAAGCTCTATAAATATTATAGTTGGAACTTTAATTACTGCAACTCTATTTGGGCCATTTTAGATAATTTTTATTATGAGGTAGATAACTATTTTGATGAGATCATCCTTATTGATCAAGGGAGGTATGAGCTTGATTTGATCCATATCCTATAAATAAGTATGGAGATCTAATGTTGTATTTAATATAATTCCATATTTTTCTATAGTTTTGATAATATCATGGAGGTGTAGTACATCCCTATTTTATACTAAAGTGAGACTCATTGTAATCAACCTACTACATTGATGTAATGTGGTAAAGAGAGAATGATTTGTTAGACTGATTATATAGTTCCATTCTACCATGGAAAAAACTCCAAAATTTACAATTATTTCATGCATTGAATTTCTCCCATACCCTTTGATGAATAAAGGTTTCGCATCCACCGGGATTCTCTATAATATCTATCTCTCCCACTAGAACATTGTTCATAATTTATTTGTAATATGAAACATATAAAATTCATACACTAGATTGAATATCGTGTTTCATAACTGCCTAGGATATCCATGCATTTGTCCTTTTTCTAGAAACAACCTTAGGTGCAAAGTTAACTAGGAGTGTAAATTGAGTAGTATATTTAGTCACTGACATTATTCTTTGTTTTAGCTTGAATAAGTATGTCATATTCACTAGTTATATGCTATGCAGATCATATTCTTTATTGTAAAACTCCCCAAACCACTCCCATGTGAGACTCTGGTCTATAATTTCTAAAATAGTTAAGTCTCGTAATTGTTACAACAATTCTTCAAGCATGTATGTCCCTGGATTTCCATTTATCTCATCTAGAGTTTTGAGGAATTTAAATATTCTATTATTCCTTCCTAGTCATACTTCTATATTCATGGTCCCTGAATCTCCCAAAAATGTTGGTGGACTATGCTTCTAGAATTCCAATGACTGATTAATTAAATGAGATACCTCAAAATGAGGTCCATTTTCAACAACATAGTATTATTTCAAAATAATATATACTATATTATTATTAACATTTGGTTCAAGTGGATCCACATTATCTATGACACCCTCTTACCAATTTATTATTTTCTTCAATGGTGGAATTTATATTCTATAACCATATAAAAAACATTAAATTAGTTATTTTACTGCTTGGGTTTTTATATTTATATCTTATATGAGATCAAGATAATAAAAATCATAAAAACAAAATACCATAATAAAATAATCATAACATAAAGAAGTTTTAGTCGGAAGTCACTTTTCTAATGCAAGACACCAAAAATTCAGTGCCTAAAATCCTAGCAATGAGATGACAACATGCCTATAAGTATTTTAAAACAATTTTTATACCCCAACCACCCTCGTAACATGAAGTTAACCATAGAGAGGTCAGCAACATATTTTTATGTGATACATTTCAAGTATCGAAACATCATTTCTATTTACTACTATCCCAACTATTGTACAAACCAAACTAATACCATTTATAATGACCCAACCATAACCATTGGCCAAGAAGGAGACAAGGTTCCACTTGCCTTAGATGACATTCTCCAAAATAAAAAGGATGGATATAATTTCTTAGGGGTTGATAGGAAATAGGGGGAAAATTTTACTCTCTTTACACGCACACTTACACAAAAATAACAACGTTAATAAAACGCAATACACATATATAAACGATGCATGAGTAAATACAAAATATAATTTATAATAAGATTGATAACCAGTTTAATAGTGAACAAATTAAATAAGAACTACCAATACATTAAAAACCCACAACCAAGGTGGAATAGCTCCCAACTCCACAAACATGACCCACTCTTAAGACCCATTTCTAATATCCATGAACTCTACCATAAGAATAATTTTATGTGAAATATTAGACCTTACCCATTCCTATAACATGGAAGACAATTTTTGTATATTCAAAAAATTTCATATGTTGGGGGTGAGTAAAAATACCTAGTAGTCAAACACCATATAGGGTTTTCCCACATTCCACTGAAATAAAAAACTTGTTTTGATACATGTTTTAGAAAATAGTATTAAATGATTCCAAATTAGTTTAAATAGTTTAACGATTTATATATAAGATAGATAGGAAAAAAGACAAGAATAATCCCCCCAAAATATAGTTTTTATAGGATATAAAAAATTACCTTTTTAAATCACCTGCTATATTCATTGTATGTTCTCTCACACAAAAACACTATTGCATGCTAAGTGACACCTCCCATTATTATAAGTGAGGATATATTCTCAACCATGTTTTCAATTGCATATATTCATTATTCCAAATTATACATGTGACCAATTCCCTCCTAATATAGTCCAATTCACCTGAACACACACCAAAAATATCACTCTTTTTTCACAAATAAAAACCAATATTAATTTTAGAAAACCTGTTTTAAAAAGTTATCATCAACCTTATGGGCCTCAATCACATCCCATGATTTAAGAACAAACTATTTTGTGAACAATAAAATTTTATTTTGACATGATAATTTCATTTCAAAGCATGGAGAAATTACTACAAGCCTTCACATTCTAGAGAAAATGGAATCAGTAAAAAACAACTACCTCAATAATTTCCCTCAATAAAAATATTTACAAGATATCATCGATCTGGACTCATTCTTCCATTTACATACAAAATCACAAAAAAAAATCATTCAAAACTAGTATATTCCCATAGATACGACAATAATAAATATAGTTTATTTCTCCATTTAAGAAAAAATTAGAAGATCTACATTAAAAGGGATGAAAATAGCCCTTCCCCTATTACTTCCAAGATCCAATGTTTAAAGATAAATAAAAAATAGAGTCATGGAGTAGAATATCATCACATATAATCTATAGAATGGTTGAGGGTCAATAGTGTAAGTTAGAGAAATATAAATCATGACTTTCTAGAGATTTTTGGGCTCTAAAAAATAGATTTAATTAATTATGCCACATGGGAAAGTCGCATGGTTTTGAACACCATAAACCAACCATGTGATTCACCACTGTCCAGTAACATCCAAATTTCATAGTTAGGATACACAATTAGAAACCATTCACTAACCATTTAGTATCCTAGTAACTCCCATATTCACCTTATATGATATAATGAAATAATTATAATGTTTTCCATAAAATATGTTCAAACTATCCACCATTATAAACACTTATAAAAAATTCCAAAACCATATAGATACTTCTGGAGAGTATGCTTAACAATTCAATAACATGAAATATAAAAAAGTGAATTTCCTCAAATTGTGGGTGTTACACCCACGATCTTGCATCTTGTTCTTAAAACACATACATCATATAAGATCTCTATTACCAATTGTGATTATCAAATATAAAATTGAAAATAAATTACATCAATTTAATAATTTAAACCTCAGATCTCCAAAATAATGTCACAACCATAAAAAATGAATGTATGAATACTTTAGAGATTTTCCAAACATAAATGTTTTCTCACATAATTTCTTAAAATATCTCACAATACCTATATGTAATAATTCTTTCAATATATATTCCTATATATAGTTTCCTTGGGTAATGAATAATATATTAAGGGAAGACCTCTAATTTTTAGTGAGGGAAAACATATCAATGAGTCAAAAGGGTCTGAAAAACCCCAAGTGATAAAACAAGATCATATTAGAAATATTTGATTAAAAATAATATGGAACAAAAATATTTGTGTTTATTGGATCGTTTTTATTGTCATCATGATTTATATTTTATAATTAACTCAACCCATCATTAGTTTTTAATAAATTAGTTCATTGTTTCAAATTTAATATGTCAAAGTATTTAATTTAAATAAAAAACTATAATCATCCAATTCTTATGGAGTTTTTTCCATTGTAAATATAGGATTATTTTTTTATTTCATATTTTTATTTCTAAATCCAATTCAGTTGTTTAGATGTTGAATTTTTTTTCTAAATCTATTATAAGATTTTCAATTGGCATTGTAGATTTCAACTTAATGTCACCTATGAGTTTTGATTATATCTCAAGATACAATGAACGGATTCACCTGAACCATATATTAATATATATCAAATAGATTTATCTAAACATTATTAGTTTATGTTGACATCAGAAATGGATTTTTTGGTACTCTAAAAAAACTCATTTTTCAATAGTACTTTTGAAACTCTATAGTCTACAGATTTGGAAAGACTCTATTTTTGATTTACTAGAAGTGCTGTAGAAATTTTAATCTCTCTAAACCTAGTTATATGAAAATCCAAGAATTTTATCTTCATTTCATATAATTAAATATAATGATGAAAAATAATTTTTATAATAGTTAAATTATCTAATGTTCTACAATGTGGTTCCCAAGCTATAGTTTTTTAAGAATAGTATTGCTTCGATTTTTTAAAGATATTAGGAGATTTGGAAGCCATATTTCATTGATTATTAATCTGTTAGATAGATAAAAAATTTATCTTAATATATGCTTTCTATTCAAATGGCATAATAGAATTTTTAGAGGATCTAAAAATTCATTAATGTCTATAAATGTATGTTGTCCAATTTTTCTGAAGCTTTATTTGAACCTTATGTTGGGGTGAATAATGTAACCTTCTTTTGAGTTAAAACTATAGTTTAATGAACCATACTATACTTTTCAAAAACCCTACTTCTAATATGAGTTTATGTTTTATGAACCATATATTTGGGAGAAATGAGTCTTGCACTACTTTGTTGAATCCAACATTCATGAACCCAACATTCAAAAACCCCACTTTCAAGAAACCTATATTTTGATGTGAATGTAACCTGTATTGTTTCTATCACCAGGTTTTATTTTGCAGAATATTGTTGCTAAAATAGGATTTGTTTCACGAATGATGTTTTTATATATTTCTTCATGTTGTTGGATCACAGTAGGAGCTTGCATACTAGAACTTTTGTTACTGTGATGATATGAGTTGAATTATAGTTACTATATGCAATCGAACTAGAAATATCATGAAAAATGAATTAGATTTGGCCATGTTTTTATATGAAAGAAGTATGGGAATAACATTATAGATATTAAACTACAGGGTAAACATTGGAAGAAATGTTCACTACATAAATGTGTTTCATTATGAAGAAGCTCTCAAAATATATTTATCATGATAAAACATTTTGAAAATAAGGACTTGTGAAGAAGTCTTATTCTACACTAATGATGCATGAATAATAACATGTTAGGTTGGATATTATGATATGAGATTATACTACCAAGATACCTTCACATATATCCCACAATTTACAGACGTAATATTTTGGTGTGTTTGAATATTAAATTATTCTAGAATAAATATTTTCTTAAAAATGAAACTATCCAATATTCTAGTTTATCATGACCCATCTCAGGAGGGATTGTGTCGTGAATACCACATGCTATCCTTTAATAGGCCAAGGATGATGACTATCACTGAGTAGGAATATTCAAAATATGGGAGGCATTTTCCTAAGTACATGGACAGATATAGACATCTCCAAGCCCAAAATGATGAAATGTATATACACTAAGTAAACAATTCATGTATATAATAAGATACCAACCATGTAGTATGATAGTAGGAAAATTGGAATGTAAATAGGTCTAGAATAAAAGACTTACAATGAAAGAGTCTATCAAGTGAATGCAAAAGTTCTTGAATCTCATCTGTAGAAAATCCTACCTGAAGGGTAAGTGTAGGGAAGATGCCTAAAGTTTTAGGAGCCTGAAACATCCTCCAAATTCCTCTAAGCACAACCTGGTCCTGATCCACCATGGACTCCGTCAAAGTGTTGATTGTCTGTACAAAACATGACACGTTCTGGAAAATCCCATGCATGGGTGAGAAAAACAATACTCATTAGGAAACCACAAAACCACAATGGAAAAATACCACTAATTTATACACAAAATATACCACAAAGGAAGCACACAAAGTACACCACAATGAAGATACAAGAAGTAGACCAAAAAGAAAATATATGAAGTATTTAATAAGGGAAATAAACAATGTATAGTAAGCTCACATAGGTATAAGTCTAAATCATGTAGAGATGTATTTTCAGTTGTTTTCCACAGTTCTCCTAGTTTATATGACACACGGAGTGTCGATGATCCATAGAGCCTCGATGGTGCACAGAACATCGATGTAACAGAAATCATTGATGGTTCATGGATTATTGATGGGTCATGGAGCATCAATGGATCACATATCATCTTTTGGGTCATGTATCCCCCTAGTCACCTAGTCACCAAGTCACAACCAACTACAGTATTCCACTAATAGTGCACTTTTATTGTGAGATCCTACTTCTAAATCCATTAGGTTGTAATGAAAATTCATTAAAATAGCACTCAGAGTGTCACAATAGGAACATCACATCTCAAGGGTTCCAACGCCACAATTGGATTTTCAAATAGACAAACGGTTTATAAGTTATGGCTGTTTTTATGAAAAGGTCAGACCTGGGATTGGTCCTAGTCCGATCCGACCTGCCGGACCCGACTCGACCCGTCGATTGACCCGACCTAGTTTAGCTGATCCCACTTGACCCAATTCAGCTGACCTAATAGAGACCGACATGGTTCTGCTGACCTAACCAGGACCAATTTTGTTCGGTGTGGCTCATTGGGCCGCTGGGCAAGTGGAGCGGCCTAGCTCATCTGGTTTGGCCTGCCGGATGTAGGTCCATTTGTGTGAACTGGATGCGGCTCTCCCTGGACACATCCCTCAGGTCAATGTGGTTCCATGACACATTTAACGTGGTCATCATGCCTCCCCTAACTGGTTTCACTGCCTCACCACCATCGTGGGATCCCTCTGACGCGGCTCCAAGCCATATACTAGTTCACCACTACAATGTCCTATCATGGCCCCTTTGTCACCGCATGTCGCCCTCGTCACCACGACCTCCATCAAACATGACCCCACCTAGACAGTGTCTTACTACTACTGCCAATATCCCATCCTTCCATGCTCTGCCTAGCCTGGACCACATCATGCCATTGCTACCTCTATCATTTCCTAGCATGATGATGGCATGTCACTGCCTCACGATCCCCCAGGACCGACCCCACCAGCAGCATCCTCAGTCATCACATCTGGCCCCCGTTGCGCCATGGATCGATGGCGCAATGGTAAACAGTTCGCATAGGGGTTCCAAGGGAGAATAATACATGAAGAATGGTATAGATTGAGGGGGGGATAGATAAAGCACATGAATTCCCAATGAACATATCTTGGCCTTGTTCATGTCCATTTTGATCTGTTCATGTTAGCAGAATCATGAAGGACAAATCAACATTCAAATCCAATTCTCAATCAAACCTCATAAGCATAAATCCCATCTCACAAGTGATCAAACCCTGGATCAACCTGTTTATTGGTTAGTCTGTGTTCTTCATTGGATCTACGAATGTAAAAGAAAATCACCAAGACAATCAACATCATACCTCGTGGTTGGATCAGTCATTGATAAATAATGGATGTATGTGTCATCGTCGATCCTCGAGCCACTACCATTCATCATCATCGAGATTTTTCTTCCACGCCTCAGTGGAATTATAGTTTTATAGTGATAAAAAATAATTCCTTACAAATGATTCAATTAAAAAACATTGTTGCGTCCAAGAAATTATTTTTGTTAAAATATTTTTAATGATGGATACATCCAAATTATAACATTCACAGTCAACCCACACCCATCAAAGTTAGGATCGTCTAAGGTAAAGTTTCTACCATGGACGCAATGGTTCCCTCTTATTTCTGATCCAAAAAACCATTTAGAAGTTATTCTGATTTTAAAGAAAAAATTACCTCATGCTTTATTAAAAACCTAACAGTTTTCATCATATTTTTCTGAGCACAATGGGCCTCTAAATATCTTGATTTCTCAACCCCTAGTCTCATAAATTTCCCAATTAATTTATAAAAATAAAACTGGAGAAAATCTAAGTCATTACATGTATATTTCCAAAGCATGTCATGATATTCTATTTTATATGTTTCTTGGTACTTCAAAATGCTACATTTTATCTGTAATTCTTTTAGTGATTTATCTATAAAATAAATTATAATAAATCCAATTGATTTCATTTGAAGAGATTTAAAAAATTTTGGTCCAATATTTAGAGATAAAAATGACCATTTTATTCAACTATAATTTTTCCAGTGATGTTAGAAGACAATAGATTATTTAAATTCAAATATTTGAATTTACATTCAGATAGTGATTATAGTTTTTATGAATAATTTGAATATGTTTAAAAAGGTTTTAATTGATTTAAATGGGAGTTTTATAGTTTTAAATGTTGATATTATTTTAGTGATATTATATAAAGATTTATTCATCTTATATTGAATGATTTTATTAGAGATTTATTCTATATAAATTGACAATAATTCTATGCTATTATTGGGGATATTAAAAAATTATATTACACTATTTATTTTTCATATCCAAGGGAAGAGGATTAATAAAACTTATAGATATTTATTCTATATATATCTCTCTCTTGTAGGAAAAGAAAATATAAAAAGAATCTAGGGATGTGAAAAATATTATAAAAATAATGTGATAAAATATTTTCCACTACTCACACATCATTAATAGATATAGAAATGATTGCTTCATTTCATGAAGGATATTTTTTACTATTTTTAAATATTTTTAAATGGAATAAATTCACATCATCTTGTGTCTTCATCATATCCATTACGACATAACAAGTTGTATAAAAGGATGTTCTCTATTTCTATATTTCTATTTTTAATAAATCATTTAATATTATGTTGTTTCTGTATAATACCAATAGGTGGTATTAGAGGTTGTATATTTTGGAATGTTAAATATTTATTTTTTCTCCAAAAATCCTATGTTGAACATTTTGGAAAATAAAATTTTCAATGGCTGATCATAAAGAAGGCATGTCGACGATCTAAACTCAATATTTTCATGGTAATAATTAAAGAATTAGGAAATATCACATGACTATTTATTTGAGTAATATTGGTTTCAAAGTATACATGATGATTTCCAAACAATATGAAATAATTGGATAACTATAAAAGTTGGATGATTTAATATAAAATGAATATGATGTTAATTCAAAAGGCATTAATTCAGTTTTATATAGTGTTAGATCAGATGAATTTAATCATATATCACAATGTGCAAATTCCTATGAGATGTGGCAGAAAATCATAGTTTCTAATGATGTAATTCATAAATTGATAGAAGTTATCAATGATGTTGCTGCCCTGTGGAATATAATATCAAAAAACCAAATCATGTGCTAAAGGAATTGATTGATATTTATAAAGCAGGGATTCCAACAAAAATTGATCATAATATTTTTTTATCAAAAAGGAAAATGAAGCACTAAATGTTTTGATGGAGGAATTTCTCGATTATAGTAATTTTGATTCCTAAATTTAATCTACTACAGACTCAAAATCTAAGTAGGAAATAAAAAATGTAAATTTATATCTTATGGCTCATGTTGATGAGGTGCAATCATATTTCTCTAGATATTCTGATTCAGTGTTTTTTTCTCATGATGAACATCATAAATATTGTTTTATTCAACAATTAAATTTTGAAAATTTAAAGAAAGACCATATAAAATGTATAAAATTTTATGATTCTATTTCAATTGATAATGAATTTTTTTCAAAAAAAAATGTATATTTAAGATAAAATTACTCCAAAATTTCTTATGATCTATATTAATCAAAAATTAAAAAAATTATGGATGAAGTTTATAACTTAAAGAAAGATTCTAGTATGATTTTTAGAGGGAAAAATATTTTAATAATTTTTTTTTAATGATAAAATCAATGATATATGACCCATTATTGTTAGTAATAGAGTAAATCTAAAATTATACTAATATTTTTTTTCAGGGAACAAATAGCTAAAGCATATCCATTATTAAATGTTACTATTATATTATTAATATTAATTATTATAATGAATATTATATTAGAAAAACTCAATTTTTTGTGGTCAATAATGTTCATTATTCAAAATAATTATCTAGTTATAATTATAAAATGATTGATCAAAATAAAAATATTTGGTCTCCCAAAAATTTAGTTACTAAAACTACTAAACCCAAGTGTATATAGGTACAAAAAGTAACTTGTATTTGATACTTCATAGGTTTTCACCACTAAACATCCTCATTATATATTCAATTAGTTTCTTGAAAAATATATGGAGATTTATTTTAAATAATCATTCCTAATTTGAAATTTTTCAAAGAGCTAGAACTATTAATACCAAGGATGTATTTTATTTTCTATTTTAGTATTTTTTTAAATTCACAAATTGTTCCATATAAGAGGATATTTTTTTATTGTTTTATATTTTATTCTTCTACATTTAATTATTCTTGATCATAAACAATTAATTCATTATTTCACTATATTATTTTAAGAATTAATTTTTTGAACTTTTTTGTTTTCCAATGACCATCAAGATTACTCTTAAGATTTTATAAAATTTTTTATCATTATTTTAATCATGTGTTTAATGTTTCCTATTTAAATTAATTATATGTTCTAAATTAATCGATTATTGTATGTGAAAAATTTCATTATTATTATATTAAAATGTTTTGGTCAATTCTATCTTGTGTAAAAGTACTTATAAATTCATTGAAAATCCTATATTTTACATCAAATTCATTGAAAATAATTTATTTAATAAATGTAACATCATTAATATTTGAGCTTGTTTATGGGGGAATTATTTTAAAAATTTATCATGAGTTTAATTTTTTTACCATTATGGACTTCATTAAATGTTTTAATACATATTATTTTATTCATTTCAAACCCTTATTATTCATTGAATAAAATTCCATGTGTTTTCAGGAATCATTGATTATATTATTATGTCTTTTTAATGGAAGCATAGTTTAATGGGAGTTCATATTGCTTCTTGAACTAAGTTAATATTTTACACACCATTACCAATAGCTCTTTTTTGATATTTTTATAAAAAGGGGGAATAAAATTTTTTACTTGCAGTTTTAATTTTTTATCCTACTATATAAATTTTTAATTCCTAATTTTTTTAAACGGGGGTAAATATAATTTATTATTTAATATACTCAACAAATCATCTTTTTTAGCCTTATAAAAAGTGGAGAAAATGTTGATAGGGAATTATGGTTTTGAAATTATCAAAAAAGGGGAGAATGTTGAGTTGATCATTTTCATTCTCATCTTGATTTAGTTTTTGACATTTACATCAACCCATCATTATTTTTATTCTAAAAAATTTGTTAAGTGTTTCATATTTATTATGTCAAAGTATTAATTTTCAAACTAAATAAGTAACGATCAGATCCTTATAGATTTTTTTCCCTTATCAATATAGGAATATTATAATAATTTCATATGTTTATATCAAAATAAAATTCAATTTTTTCAATGGTGAAATCAATAACAAAATCTATTTCAATCTATTCATGTGACATTTCAGTTTCCATCTTTTAGTTTCCACAAAATTTTAATTATATCTCAAGATACATTAAATATATTCATGTGTTCCTTATGCCATTGGATGTATAATAGATTTATCTAAACATCATTAGTTTATGTGGAGGTTGTAAAAGGATAAATTTGTACTCTAAAAAATCACTGAATGTTTTGTAGGTGTTTTGAAACTATATAGTCTAAAGATTTGGAAATATAATGTATTTGATTTACTATAAGATCTATATACATCTAAATCACTCTAAACCAAGTGAGATGGAAATCAAAAAAATTATCTTAAATTCATTAGTTTACATCAAATTCTATAAAGTTATTTTGGATTATCAATAAATTATCTTGTGTTCTGCATGCATTATCCTAGTAGTTGTTGTTTTTTTGAATAATATTACCTATATTATTATAAGATATAAGATGATTTGGATATTATATTGCTTCTATTCTTGATCCATTATAAATATCATAAATTTATCTAAATATAATAATTCTAGTTTAAATTTACAATACAATTTTAATAAGATTTATAAAAATCAATAAAATCGATAATTGTAAGTTGTTCAATTTTTCTGATGTTTTATTTGAACCTTGAGTTGGGATGAAAAATGAACCCTAATTTTTAGTTAAAAGAATTTTTTGAGAAACCATATTTTACTTTTCATAAACCCTACTTTCCATACAAAAGTATGGTTTGTGTACCATATGTTTGGATGAAATGAACCATATTCTACTTTATTGAACCCTAGGTTCATGAACTCTAATTTCATAAACCATTAATTCTAGTGAGAATATACCCTACATTATTGTTTCCTCAATGTTTAATTATACTGAATATTGTTTCTACAATTGGAGTTGTTTTAAGAATGATGTTTGAACATATTTCAGCATGTTTTTGGATCGCACCATGAGATTTTATACTTGAAATTCCCTAATACGTTAAAGTCAGATGAATTGTAATAACTATATGTGCTCAAACTATAAATATCGTTAGTAATTAATAGGATATGGTCATGTTATGATATGAACAAATCATTTGAAGAACATTTTGAAGGAAAAACTTCATGGTGAACACTAGAGGAAGTCTTCACTTCATAAATTAATTTTATCATGGGGAGGAACACAGTATATCTCTATCATGATAAAACTATTTTAAAATAAGGATTTATATATTATAAATATTCAATTGTGATGTTAAATAGATATGACCCTATTATGTTGTATATTATGATATATAAGTCCGCTACTTGGATAACATCTTACATATTCCACAAGTTACAAAATTCATATATTCTAGAGTTTGAGTATTAAATTATTCTAGAATAATGAGTTTACTAAAAATGAAACTACCCAATACTCTAGATATTTCCAAATAACATGAGCATATTCTATTCTATATATTTCTTGGTATTTCAAAATATTTTATTTTTATCGGGAATTATTTTAGTTATTTTTATGTGGGACAAATTATAATAAATCTAAAGGATTATGTCAAAGAGATTGCAAATATTTTGTTTCGATATTTAGAGAGAAAATTACTGGTTTATTATAACATCATTTTGCAAGTAAATTTTGAAGACAAATTATTATTTGAATTCAAATATTTGAATTTACATTCAGATTGGACTAATATTATTTAGGAACTATTTTTACAATGTTTAACAAGGTTTGAATAGATATAAACTGGAGATTTAAATTGTTCAATGTTTCTATTATTTTGGATATATTATCTTATGATTTATTAAACTTATATTTAATTATTTTATTAGATATTTATTCTACATAAAGATAAAATGGTTCTATGCAATTATTTGGGATACTTATAAAAGCTATTGACTCTATTTATTTTTAATATCTGAAGGAAGATGAATGATGAAACAACTATATATTTACTCTATATATATATCTCTCTAGTATGAAAAAATTATATGAAGAAGATTAGAGATGTTAAAAATCTAAAAAAATTAAAGTGTTAAAACATTTTATTGATATTCACTCGTCATTAAGATATATTGAAAGGATTGCTTCATTTTAAGAGGGTTGTTTTATGTTTTTCATTATTTTTAAAAGGAAAAAATCAAACAACCTATTGTGTCTTCATCATAGCCATTATAAAAAAAATAAGTTTTATATAATTAATTATAGAATAAAATGTGATCTCAAATGATCAAACACAAAAACGAGTATATGAGAATGGAAACATGAGAGAATGATCATGATAAATGGATCATAACCTAGAGATAGAACATAGTAATGTGACATACCGTAGAGATGTAACAAAACATAGAAACATGGATTATTAGTGGAATTTATCATAAATATAAGCATTGGAAAATATAACATATTGGAGACGGTATCACTACCAGTTTCCCAAAACAAAGGGAAGAAGACATAACTATCTAATATCAATAGAATAGAAAGCATAAATACTCTCTTCCCATAATTATATCATGATATTTAAAACACTACCCATTGAATTTTTAGGTGTTATGATACCACATCAATCATACAATAATAATCCATGAACATGTGTCTCAAATGAAATTAATCATCAATTATACCATATAGAACACATGGAAATAAAACAGGTTTCATGAAATTTTAAAATGGTATCATAAAAATTGGATTCATTGATTTTACTGAATGATACCAAAATTTTAGTCAACCAAAAATAATATTCATAAAATCATTTATATGGTGATCTTTTAAACATATCTCTAGATGATATAAATCCATTAGTGTTAAGAATTAAAATGAAAGTGAAATTAAAAATCAATTTTTCAATGCATTGTTAACATTTTCATAAAAAATATAGCTAAGGGCCACATCCAAAAATATTTCTAGGAATTTGAAATAAATAAATTTTCATACATAAATTAGAAATAAACCCAAATAATTTATCCTTGATAATAAATAAAGTTTATTTTAACCAATGTGGTGTGGAAGTTAAAATATTTAATCATGTAATGAAAAACATTTAAAAAACATTTATTAGAACTTACATTGTAAAAAGTATAATAAAACATGATCTGGATTTTGGGTATGGAGAATAATGAATATAAAATGATATAAAACATATTATGGTATTAAAATTAAAATGGAAAACATTTTTGGGAAGAAATAATATATTTATGGAATAGAAAGAGAAATTTAGAGAGGATAGAATTAATCTTAAAAAGTAATATTTTTAAGAAGAAATAAATCCATCCTTGATGAATAAATTGAGTAGAGGATGAGAATTTACACAAATAATGGTAATCATATATTATAATATCCTTATATGATATAATAATACAATATTTTAGTACCATTGTAAACGAGGAATAATTATTACTCAATCCAAAGAGTGTATTCAAGGAAACCCATTACCGTTTATCCTGGCTTCCATGAAATCACTTTAACATCATGTATAATAAATATTGACATCTTAATAAATTTTTTAAAAATATTATTTTTAAGTTTATAATTTCATAATTTTATATTATAATCATTCATTATAAAATTATTATTTAGTTATTTTATATTTTTATCATCTCATGTTAGTGATTTTTACAATTTCACACATGCTTTGTAATGTCGATATCAGTCTTCATTATATGAAACCAATTTAATTGCTAATAAATTATTATGTTACTTTAATAGATGTTCCATAGTTATTTTTAAGGTAATAATTTCACTACATGGTACTTTTTAGTTATGATTCATTATAATGGGATTGGTGTCCGGATTCTTTCTGTAATTTTCAATAAAAAAGGTGATGTATAACGATGAATTAAATGTCAATAGAATGCCAAAATTATATTTTTGGGAGCTTAAAAATTCCCTAAATAATTATTTTATTTATTAAATATATATTTTTTACTCTTAATGTAAGGTGGTGAAGAAAATAAATACTAAATTCATGGAGATGTTAGTGCGCAGATAACACATGAATCAATTTTGTTTTCTAAAGGATTCGAGGGAGATAGATAATAGTAGTTACATAAATATAATAATACTTTAGAATACTTGGGATAATAACTTAATTTTATAAAAATAGATATAATATGATTTGAGGATGTTGAATGATAAATATATAGAAGAAAATGTTAGGGAGTGGATAATTCTCACATTGAGAACATTAACATTCTCTTGAAAGAATTTTTGGAAATTGAAGACTTGGGACACGTTATTGTAATAAAGGGTAGAAAATGTGGAAGATAACCCAATGGGAAGTAAAATGGTTAGTGGTTCACATAAATTTTAGAGAGTGTCATGATTCTGGTGGAAGTGGTATCCTTTTATAGGTGAAAAGGAGTGACTTTTCCTTGGAAACTATATTTGGTTGAGGAGCAAAGAAGGAATCACAGTGGTGTAAATTGATATAGGTTAAAAAATGTTTGTAAGACATGTGGGTTTGACTTTAAAACCTAACAAGGGTATTTTAAAAGTTCAATGTGTCAGCTTAATTTCAAAAAAATTGAAGCACTATAAGTTACTCATTTTTACATTTCATAGACTTGATTAAATACTTACCGTGATAGTTATTTTTTTACTAAAAATATAATATAACCACTAATACCTAATTTTAATGAGATGAATATGACTTAAAAATCCATTTTAACTAAATATATTTATTATTATGATAAAATTAAATTTTAAAAATAAATAGTATATAAAAAACTATTTTATAGAAAAGTTTCATTTTATACATTAAGTGTTTTTATTATTATTTATTATCAAGTAATAATTACATGGGTGTTAATATATATATTTTTTTATATTTTTATTAAAAATATTAGAGTTATAAAAATGAGATCAATGTAATTCATGTAGAAAAAAAGTACACAATTTTTATAATCAATTGTTTGAAAAATAGTTTTTTTATCGCGGTAACAAATATTCACACTGGTGACTTATTTTTATGCTAAAAATAAATATTTATTTATTAATAAATCGTGGTATTATAATTAAAAAATTTAAAATAGTTATATTAGACTTATTTTTTATAGATGATATAATTTGATTTTAATATAAGCGCGCAAAACACAAATAATTTTTTTTGAAAAAATATATTTTTTCAGGAGAGAATAAATTTATTATTATTACATGACTAGTAATAACTATTGATCGATGATAATTTATTTTCTTATTTATATTATAAATAAATTTTATTATAGTCATTATTTTGTAGAGATTGATTAAAAATGCATAACACTATGAAAAAATATGTGAAATATATCACTCTTATATTAAATAATTTTCCCCAAATATCATTATTGTTCATTATTTATATATATAAATTTATGTTTATCAATAAAATATCATTAAAATAAATATATTAATTTTATAAATATGTTATATCATTATTTAATAACAATATTATTTTTTATTTTTTATTTTGTTTCATTTTTTATTATTTTTGAATTTTATTATTTTGAGATTTATTACTAACAATAAAGAATTTCAGTATAAATATTGGATACTTGTGTATCCAACATCCATATTTTGAATGACCATATTTACAATTATTATATTTCTCACAACAATATTTATAATAGTCAGGTGTTACTCTTATATATAAAGATTCATAAATCACTAAAATCATTCATCCTATTAAATAAATTCTCTCTAAACAGGCTTATAATAGCTTTATTTCTAAGCATAAATTCTATAATTGTGATTTAGTTTTTGATATTCATACAAAATCACTTGGATTAAGATTTTAGTTTCATAGATTCTTAATTTTTTTTTGTTTTTATTCATGATATAATTATCTTAATTGTGACACAAACCATGTCACTATGCACTACAAAAAAATTTCTTATTTGTAGCTATTTTTTGAGGTAGTTTAAACCACCACAAAGGGTTTACATGATGGTTTCAAAAAAATCCCACTAATATTGGTGTAGGTATCAAACATGAAGTGGTTTCTTCCATTTCGAAGCACCTTCTGGTAAGCATTGTAGAACACATATTTAGAGGTATTTTTCTTCAGTTTAGAGGTAGTATACCAAGACAAATATGGCCATGAGTTAGCAATGGTTTAAATAATTGCTAAATTCTAATGTTTTTTGTACTAGGAAGATGTTGAAAAGAGGAAAAAATAGAATGGAATAATTTTATGTCATATTTAGCGTCTATTAAAACTATCCTGAAAGAAACATCAAATTAGAGGAATTTTAAACCACCACAAAAAATGGTTTATTTACAAGTATTTCAAACCATATATAAATGTTTATTTTCAAAAATAATCCAATAGTATAATTTTCAGCTGGAGAACAACCATGGAAAAAAAACAAACAATACACAGAACAATCCATATAAAGGTATAGATAAAATTTACAACTTCCAATTTTACATTAACCAAAAAATTACATACAAATGCATAGATAAATTAAATGTATACTAAAATCTATAGTGTATGTCATATGTATAATATTCCTCTACTGAAACTATATAAAAATAAAAATAGTCCATCTTATAATTCAGTTTTCTCAATTAAAGTGAACCAAATGTTTTTTATCACAGATTCTCGGTTAAATAATATATAAATTACAAATCATTGGGGAAAGTAGATTTTTTCATATTTTCCCATGATATCAAATAGACTACTAAATACTTCCATATTATGAATACTTTTGTTCACCCTCTCTATAACAGTCTCTATATCCTACTACTGAAACCTACAAGAAGATTATATTGAAAATTAAATAGTGTTTTATATTTATATTTAAACATAAATCCAATAAAATTTTGTGAACTAAATGATTTTGAAGTTGTGTGATTTTTTTGTGCACCACTAGCCATTAACAGAATATCATTGGGGACATATCTAGTCTTCTTCTGATATAAATCAAAAAATGATTTCTACAAAGTGGATATCTGATCCCCATATTTGTGAAAGGTTTTATCAAAGAAAAACAATCTCTCTGAGCATCTCTAGGTAAAGAGTGACTACAACCAAGAGTAGATGCAGCGAAAATCTCTAATGGTCTACCAAATACCTCATATAGTAATGGTCCCAAACCCATCCCTCACACTTGACAAAGATACTCCTTCCCAAGGACTTTACCAACTGGTTAATTTTGATAGACTGAGAATGATTGTATGAGAATGGCATTACATTTTTCATTAATTTTATTTATAAATAAAATATCATTCCTATTTGAGGTAATATATATTAACATAGTGAAATCTTACAAAAGTTATTTTAATGAAAATTGAGTTCATACCCCAACTTCTTTGGCATTCTCATTAATATAACCCCCATCATATTTTTTATGAACATATAACCATATATTTATTCAGGATACTTGGTACCTTAAATTATATGGTTGTATTAAATAAATTTAAATAAAAAATTTTATATATTAAATAGATAAAATTTTCTTATAAATATTTAATCAATGTAAAGTATTACTAGAGTTGATCTGTTTCTGGAAAGAACTATTTGACCTAACAGTGCGAGGGATGATTTTATTTTCTTAACTCGATACCCACTTCATTAAAACATCCCGAAATAAATAAAATATAATTTAACATTAATGTATGCAATGTTATCTTCTACTGAAATGCATGTATAAATGTAAAATGAGATTAATATAATAGTACATATTTAAATTCCATGTGCTTATCATCATGATGTATATCAACAGAAACATTTCACTTCCCCTGGGTACCCCATTGAGTACCTTATAATACAATTTTTGGGTAATCAATGAAGTATCATTGAATTTGATATATAATATCAATTTAACATTGTTTTATTTCATACTTAAATTTTTTAATGTTTACTTTCATGCTATAAGATAAGAATCAAGAAAGTCGTAAAACATGTATAAAAAGAGTTTAATTTCTAAATTATTAGAATTTAATAAAATGATCATTTTCAATTACGTCATAATATATAAAATTAATTTTATCTATGAATAAAAAACATTTTTTGTCAAGATAATGTCATATTACTTAAATAAATATACATAATTGGAAGGGTAACTGGATGCATGGCCATCTTCCCTAGAATCTATCCAAACAGTCTTGTGGAATGATCTGTTAGGATACTATAAGAGTCAAATGAAGCAGCTATATTCAGTTTATTTAAATTCTAGACTTATTAAAATTTAATATTTCTCTTGGTAGTAACATTATTTCCCTCTTTTATGAAAAAACTATTTGTCGTATAGAAAAGGTGGAATACAATTATTCATATTAAAATCAATTACCTATAATTGTCACCCTCCAATATTCCTATGAAGAAATAGGAGTGATGACCTATTCCATCAATACTGAGGCCACTGAATGGGGAGGAATTGGATGAGCTTCTGATGGGATATTGATGGAGTTTGTTTTATAAGATGATGAAATAGAGGGTGTGAGTGATGGTGTATGGGGGAAAGATAAGGGTGTATCGAATTCTATAGGTAGGGAGACCAATAGAACAACATATTTCTGTTTGTATGGAATATTTTTCTTAATAAATTTTTTGGAGCATGACTTCCACTCATGCTCCATGCCTTTCAGAGTATTTCAGTTTGGTTGAGGGAACATCGACTATGAGTCAAATGGGAACTGTAAAAAGCTTCATCATTAGTATTCCAAAAATTTAATCAAATAAAATTAACTTCTGATTATATATTTCAAAAAACTTTTACAAATGAAAATTAAAAATGATAAAAGATGCACGGTACTGAAAAAATATATATATAACTATGATAACGAATGACTACACAATAACATAATTGTTTGATAAATGAACGGATGACTACACATACAATCATTTTGTCCTTTAGTCGTGTCATTTTCCATCTCCATCATTTCTTCATCTACTTAATCCACCCTTTTAGACTAATATTTAAAATATCATGATTGAAAAATAAAGTATCTTTTTATTTTTGATGGGATTAAATGTCATAGGTCAAATATTCTACTTTATCACCAATATAATACAAGTCTTTTTGTTTTACATAAGAAACTACATTCTACCCTTCATCGATGAATTCTTTCACATAAAATTCCATTTTCTATTCCCATGATAAGATATATAGACCATGTAATTCATAATCAGGGAACTCCATCAACTGATAGAAGTTCACATAAGAAAATTGAACAGAATCTCTTTTAACACCCCAGATAATATTGACCTAAATTAATTTAAATAAAACAAATAAACAATGCATGTGGTAGTTTAATTTGATAATATCAGTAAACTCTACATATTATCCCACTTTTTAAACCATATATATAACACTATTTTTTTATTTCAAACCCTCTTCTCAATCAACTGTATGAAATTTAAAGCCATTCACATTGTAAGAATCAATCTTTTTTGCCTCTTTTATAGGTCCTCGAGAAAGAAACATCAAATGATTTGAAAAATCATCCCAACAATCAGTATTCATGATCCAAAAAAAGTAATATACATTATTATATTTACAAAATATATGTTTCAACCTAATATTAATTTTAATTGCAATATGTATTAACTTAGATGTCATGCAAACCATTCTATAAGATCTTTATTTACATCTTTTGTTATATCATTCAAATTTTATATTAGTTCGCTCATTCATCTATTTTTTGTATCATGAAATCTTTAATAAATGGATCTACAATTTCACTATTCAAAAACACATATTTATGTGCATGTAATAATTCAATACCTATCAGTGAAACATTTGAGATCCTTTCAACTGATCTGCTAATAGCAGGAAAGATTTTTGATTTCTCGTGTAGTTGAGATTGAGTCGATGTGTCTTCAACATGTCCAAATCAATTTAATATTTTCTCTATATCATCCAGGTATCAATAAACAAGGTAAGACACACCTCTTCCAAATATCCTTCAAAAATAAAGCTTTCAGGTTAAGCATTATTTGTTATGTATGATTTTAAATTCCCGATATATATATGAATTAAAATTAAAAAACATAATATTTCATTTAATTAAGTTTGATTAATTGTTTAAATAAATGAAAAAACTTATAAATAATGTACATCTCAATAGGATACATCCATTGATACTGCATGGGGCCTTCTAATTTAGCTTGCTCGATCAAATGTTCAATTATATTCATCATGATAGTAAAAAATATCGGAGGAAAGATCATATCCATTGGAAAAGTGTTAATAAAAATTCCTCTTTAAGGTTGTAAACATCAAATGGTTTTATAATATTATCACATATTTTTCTAAATAATTTGATAAATTGAAGTGCAAAATTTGTAATCTTTTCTATTAATAATGTATTCTATGCTAATGGTAGAAACTAATGTAACAAAATATGTGAATTGGGACCTTTAAATACATGTAACCTATTATTATTTTAGTCAAAAATCATTGATATATTACTTGAAGAACCATCAGACAAATTCAGATGTTTTAAAATTTAATGGAATGTATCATTATCCCTAATTTTCAGTTTTAAAATTTTAAGAACTTACATTCCATTATCATCTGGTGGCCCTTCAATTTTTCATGAACATTCAAAAATTTGTAGATCATATTTTCACATACATTATTCTCAATATTCATAACATGAGGATTCTTCTAAAATAAATTAAATTCCCAATACCGAAGTTGGAAGAATCTAATTTATCCCTTCCATTGTTGTGTTCCAATTTCACTTGATGATGCGCTTCGACCTCGTTTACCACTACCATTAAAAGAACACACCTTCCCATTTTTTTCAATATTTCCACCTTTTTCCAATATTTCAGAACATGTCAACAACTTTGGAGTTAGTCTATGATTAATACAACCATTGAATTTTTACTAGTTCAAGTGAAATCTATGAGATTCGTCAAGAAATATTCAATGAAACAAGATGATTTTTTTTACTATGAGGTAGTCATTTGGCATCAAAATCGATGTTAGAAACAAGGCAAGACAAAAATGTGTAATTATTCTAACCAGTTAGTTCCCCAAGTCCAGGGAAGTCACTAATGGTCTATATTAGAGCATCTTTCATTTTGAACATTGTTCTAGAAGATGCATCATATGTCTCAACACAAGTTCTCTATAACTCCTGTAATTCTTAAATTTGAGGCTACAAGTATACATAAATATTATTTCAATAATTTTTTTAGGAACAATTTTCAAAATGATAAAATACATTTGTTTTATACACATCCATTGAGGCAGATTGAAAAGTATAAAAACGATCGTCCAAATGCTATAACTGGTTCTCAAATACCCAAATGGGTTGAATCTATTAGAAACCAATCCCGGTCTAACATTACATGGATCAAATGATAAATCTATATTTAATGAGTCAAATTTATTCCATGAATTTGAATTTTGTGGATGATGCATTAACCCATCATTATTATTATCTGTATAATTCCACATCACATTCTCAGCGGTTTTCGTTGACATAAATAATCTTTGAAATCGAGGCTTTAATGGAATGTGGTGCAAAACCATTGTAGGTGTGTTCCTTTTCTTATTTTTCATAGTAGTATTTTGATTTAGACTTCCAACATAACTCATTGACTACCATATAGAAGAATAACATTTTTTGTAATCATGCCGATTGAATCTGCTCCCCAATAAAGCATTCATTTATTAAGACACACATGTATTTTTTTATAATTTAGACCAAGATTGTTAACAACATTTTTCATATCATACTAATAATGAGGGATATTTTCTTCAGGAAATTATTCATACAAAAATTCAAATACCATGGACATAACCTTATTTTTAAGTCCATATAGGCATTTTATATGGTACAAATTTAGAAGTAAATAAAGTTTTGAATATTTCAAACATGCACTATCAAAATCTTGAATTAAATCATCAACTAAACCATGAAAAATATTTTTATTCTCAATGATGTTTTATATTACATTATTTTATACATAAACAAAAAGAGGATGTAATGATATGTTAAAATCTTGATCTGTTTGTCCTATAGTCTAAAAAAAATAACTTCTCAGGTTCTTATTTATATCACCCTCAACTAGTTATTCTAAAATTATTTGATGTTTATGTTAGTGTCTTTGAATTTTGAATTAATAATTTATAATTTTTTTCATTTCATTGTTCGTTACTGATGAAGTTTGGAGCTCATTATGTCAATTAACATCAGTTCTAAAACTTTTTGTAATGTTCAATTCTCCATGCCAAATATAACACAAATATTGAGCGTGGAATTTCTTCCATATAATTTTTTTATTAGCATAATCACCATTTAACCATATTCTAAAATTACTTTTAGGAAATTCACATCTTATTCTACCCTCAATTGATCGATTGGAAAATGTAAAATCGAAAAAACTCTTCCAAACCCTTAGCATACTAAGATGTGTTCCTCGATAATGGAATCTAGATTTTATTTATATATATCATCATGTGCCTACACATTATTTCAAAAAATTTAAAACACCTAAGTATTACTATGTAGGAAAATAGATAATGGAAAAATATGGTAAATTAGCAAGATTTGGAATTAAATAGATTCAAGATTTAATTAAAATGTAAATTCATTGAATTAATAAATAATAAATGGGAGTATAAAGGTGTTTTTTATAGGGATTAGTTCCCTATAATTGAGAAATATGTTAATTGGTCATCAAAAAAACAACGATAATCAAAATTTTAATTTTATATTGGGTTTGGTATTTGGTAAAACATACCCATGAAAAATAATTTATGTACAAAATCACACCTAGATCCAAATATTCCTAACCGAAAACTCATAACATAGAAAAAAATACAAAAAAGAATAATTCAAATCAATAATAGGTGACACCAAAAAAACATTTAGGATAATATGTTTTTATAACATCCCATTAAAACTGGTATGAGAAAATTTCACCATTATAAAAGAACATACTAAAAAAATAAATTCAAACCAATTATAGGTTTTATTTTAGAAATAATTTCTCTTATGGACCATTAAAAGATAACTCATTAAATATTTCATTATGTATATATACCAAAAATATATTATAGAGAATCTATGATAATAGATTTTGTAAAAATTATCTAAAATATAATTTTTTTAAAAACCCATCCAGTGATATTATTTAATTTAAATACCTCATTATCAAAAAATATGGCTCATCAAATTCGATCACATAAGCATTAGTAAAAAACTTGTAACCAGTAATAAAAAAAATGGGAACATTTTCAATAATTGTTTAATATATATGTAATATTTTTAAATTCATCAACAACACATGTCAATAAACTATTTTAATACAAAAAATAATTTCATCATGTTCTAATTAAATCTAAATCATTTTCAACTTGGGAGAAAACAAATTTTTATGACTTATCATCTCCATCCATATTCCATGTCAAGATTATTAGGGCTTAAAAATCATCCCAGAAATATTTTTTTTCAAACTATCATTCTCAATTAATCATGGATTTGAAACCCAAAAATTAAATTATATAATTCAATATGCTCTCATGTCCAATAATATAATAACTGGGAGAATATAAAATAACATAAAAATTAAATCCAACTATAAATTCTTACATTTTTCTATTTTATTTATTTTTATACTCATTATACTAGACATAAGTTTCTAACTATGTGCATAAACTGTAATAAGAAAAACTATTATTAATTATGTTTTAAAATTAACCACAAATAGATCACCTTCTATAAAGATTTTTGTCTAATTATATTAATTCTGAACAATAATTGTATATAATGTAATTTATGTGACAACATGACATGTCATGAAAACTATCAATGAGATGATTAAAAATATATGATATCATTTTAATGGGTCCTCTACTATATATATATGAAAACTAAAATTAAAAATTAAGCCAGTAGACATGTAATAATGATTTTGAGTACCATTCTGAAATTCATAACATTTTTTTAAAAGAGATTGGACTATGATTAATAGTTAGTTTTTTATTTCCAATTAAATATATTACTAGTTTATCATCTAGTTTCACACCATCTACATGTTCCAGTAATCTATAAATCTCATGTAAGGGATAAAAAACACAATTCAAACATGATTCAGTACACATCATAATTGTTATTTACCATGTTCATGAAACTATTCATTAGAAACTATTGGTTTCATCCATAGGTAGTCCCATAAGTTTCTAGAAAAAAATCATATCATTTTTGACCAAGGTGTATAAAATATAACACCAAAATAATGTTATAATACTCATGGCAGGTCTATTAATTAATGCATGATAATCAAATCTTATCTGTTAAACCAATGATTATGACATGGATATATCATTAAATATTATTAGAAAAACATTTCATACCTTGACAACCATAGTAAATTGAAGTTTAATATAAATTAGTAATCCGTATATTTTTATAATATGCATTTCAAATCATTAAACATCCTATATCAATGATTATCATCCTGACTCTGACCCATTTTTTGGAATGGACCTAATTGACACTAAACATATGTACATCCTCGAGACTCCAAAAGTTGAAAATAAATTCCAGGGGTTTACAATAACATTGTAACATGATTTATCCTCATACATAATCCATCTAAAACTAGACAACCAAAAATAATATAATGAATAAATATAATTATTAATTGAAAATGAAATAATCCAATAGAAAATAATAATACTACAATTAATGTCGCAATAGTCAACAATTCACTACATATGTCCAAAAATATATTGACAGAATGTCATATTATCAATAAAAAGAAAAATGAAACCAATATTACTTCACCTATAGTGTGGGATCGAGTAAAGGTAATGGAAGGTAGAGCACTCAAGAAAGGAAGGTGACTCTGGAGATGACAAGGGTGGGGGGCTATGACCGCAGCGCCGATAAGGGCTTCAGGGAAAGGGTATATAACCACAGTGCTAAAAATGGTCTCAGGGGGGGTATGGGGATGTGACTACAATGCTAATAAAGGATCATGGGACATGGGGCTATGATATCAGCATTGAAAAAAGGATCAGGGGTAAATGGGCGATGACCAGAACACTAGCAAGGGATCATGGGCATGATGCTATGACTTTAGCGTTGACAAAGGCTTAGTGTGCATTGGATTTGATGGATATGTAGATTATCGAGCACCGAAAATGGGGGTAGCACAGTGGTGCTAGCTTTTGGTGTCCATGGGGAATGGGATCTCAGTGGATAAGAGTGGGGTGCAGCAGATAACTTGGGAGTACTAATGAGGGGTGGTGCTAGGAATCAGTGTTGAGGGGGGAGGGGGCTTAGGGGAGAATCTGGGACATGGTGTAGGGCTCAAGAGCACTGGCATACTAGGGTAGGCCTGGGGTGAAAGAACTATCATTATTGGGGGAAGTCTTAGGGGAGTAAAAGTGTGTTTTTTAATAGAAACATGATGTTTAGTGGTGATTTATAAAATACTGCTATCAAATATGTAAAAATTTTTAGCGGAGGTTCAGTAAACTGCTGATAAAAACACACCTCAAAACAAAGAATATGTGCTGGTAGTGGTGTTTATTTTTATTATTTTTTCAGTTTGATGTTTTTTTTATGTTTTTGTGGGGTTTTAACTTGAAACGTGGAATTTTTAATGTCACCCTTTTATGCACAAACTACATATAGTTAAGCCCAAATATTATGAGTCCTAGAGAAAAATAAGTTGGTTCTTAGTGATTAGGGCATATGTTTCATGGATTGTTTATGGTTAAGTGAACCACATGGAAAGTATGCAGATCATCTCTACAGTTGTACAATTCCAACTAGCATGGGTGGATCTTTGTTAGTCTAACCATGTGGTGCCCAAGAGAAACCGTGTGTGGCATCTTTTGGCTAGGAAGTTCCATGTTCATGGTTGGTGCATGGTTAGACAAACTGGTCATCCTAACCATGTGATTTTACAATTTGTTTTTAAAAAATGGGGTTTCATTTTAGGTTTTCCATTATTATTAATTTAAAACACTTAAACTAAAACTCACCCTCACCCTCTCCTCTCCCAATCATAAAACCCCCTAGACTATCCACCTTATTTCACAATGCTACCCCCTCTCTTTGAATCTCCTTTATGTTACAAATTTTGGGAATCATTCACTCTGATTTCAAGTATTATAAACATACTTCACCCTTTTAATTTCTCCATCGTCCCTCCTTCACATGATTTTCTTCCTTCCGCGAACCATAATTTCTGCTAGATCGGGACTAGCGTAATAGATAGATCTAAAATACTATTTTTGGGTGTTTAGGATTTAGAGGTACTCTATCTTACATTTGTTACTGTTCTCCTTTCTGGTGATTTTATTCAGCTCATCGTAGCTTTCTTCTAGATTGATTCACAATCATTTGAGGTAGATATTTCTTTGTTGTCTCTTTATATTGCATCTCTTTAATTGTTTTTTGTATGAAAATTATTTTTTAAAAATTATTCCTTTACATATAAATCATAAGGGGGGTAGCTAATTTGAAATTTAATATTAAAACATGGAATATGATGTGAATAAACGCCTTGTTTTTGAATAAATATTAATCGGCCTTTAAAGAATTATTTACATTTTAAAAAGTGGTGGTGAGAATCAGATTGATGTTTTAAAAAGTAGTATTAAGTTAATATGGGTTTCAAACCAAGTATTAGGTCTTTTGAAAGTTTTTTTAGGCATTTTAAAAGGATTGTTATATTTCAAAGGGTGTGTTATACCATGAAGATTGTATTTTGAAACTCATGAGGCTTCAAATGTATTAAAATGTGGTTTTAAAAAAGATAAGAGTGAGATCCCATTTGTGTTTCAAAAGTGTTTTGATAAAATATATTATCATTATAATGATTTTTTTAAAGAGATATATTGTTCAAAATGTATTTTCAAAAATGTTGTGAGACCCTCTTTAGCCATTTCAATTATTATGTGGAATGTTTCATGTTATCCCATGTTCATTGCATTGTACATGCTTCTTCTCATTTGACATATATAGCTATATTTTTTGTGAGGTATTGGGAGATGAGTCAGGGGTTATATTCAATTATTTCATGTCATTCATGTGAATGATAAATTATTATAACATCCATTTTTACTCATTATAGGAGTCCTAGATAGATTGTATGGGACTTGTATGAAGTAAAACAATGTTATTGTGGTTTTACCAAGGAAGCATAACATATCCCTAATGATATGGTTAATTCATAAGGAGTGTAAGTCCCCAATGCTATAGAATTATTTTTATTTGTTATCAGGAGAATAATTACCCAGGGTAATTTCCATTCATGGTCCCATGGATGGAGGCACCCCAAGGAAAATTACACCCTTATTCCCATGGATGAGTTCATTATAGTTACTCTATCATTGGATGTTCGGAGAGACTCCCTATGACATTTATAGGTTTTATAGTGTCAGTTAAGGTCCCTTGACACTAGTTAAGGTTTCCTTTATCACATAAGCCTAGGGACCCGTGAAACTATGATCCTTTTCAGGATTATTTAGAGGATTCGCCTTTGTGGTTAGATTATATCCCATGGGGTTCATATTATTTCCTGGAACCTATATCATTTTCGTTTTTTCTTTTACATTGTATAACTTTATATTGTCGTTTCTAGTTATGTTCTTTATTATTTCTTTCTGTGGTTTTATTTTCAAATTTTTCGAAAAGAGTTTGTGGAAGGTTTTAAAATAAGGAAATTGGAGGCTTGGTTTTCATTTTCATTCAAACTAAATTTAAAAATTATTTGTGTTCTTAAGAGAGGTCAAGATGATGGTTTATTTTGAATCTCCAAACAAATGTGAGTTTTCAAACTAGGTTTTTAGGGCTTTTCTCCTTGTTTTATAGTAATGGTTATTTTTCAAATATTATTTGGAAAATCATGTGAAAATTTGGAAACTATTTTTTAATGTTGAAATGAATATTTTTAAATGTTATGTTTATAAGATGGTTTTAATTTGGGGCTTTAAAATGATGATTTGGACAAGTTATTTAGGTTAAAGAAAAGAATTTTCTATGCGATTTTTGTTATTTCAAATAAATCATGGAAAATAATTTTTAACCCACTTTTGATGTGTTGTTTCTTTCTTTGTAAAACATAATAATTTTTTTTATTTTCATAGTATATTTCCCACTATCATTCCTATGACGTAATATGACAGTTAAAGGATAATTTTTGAGGGGTTTGGTTGCCTATTGAGGGCTTATATACTCATACCTATTTTATCATCTCAATTGTTGGTTCTTGGTTCTCCTTAGACCACTCTTTGAGGATTCATTTATATTAGGTTGGTTTTTCTTTTATTTCATTTGACTATCTATTCATGGTACTAGATTTGGTAGGGCCTAAATTTATTTTTTTGAATTTCTGATGAGTGGCCTATTAAATGATTTAATTTATACATTTGTGATTTTATCAGTTTATATGGATGGAAGATATAAATGACTATTGGTGGATTATTAAAACGAACTTTGTGGGGGTATTTTCCCTAGAGAATAGGGAGACCAAGGTGGTGAAATAGATTTTTGTTTGTTTGTTTTGTTTACTACTTTATTATAGTTTCAGTTTATTCCTACCTTTTCATTTTAGTATAGATATTTGATATACAAATGGTTTTATGGATTTTTATATATTTCTTATATTAAAAGTAATCTAATTATTGGGAAATATCATTCCCTGATTTTTCCTATCATTCCCAAGACTATTTTATGGCTCATGGGGGTCGGGGACACCCTTTTTTCTAGTGGCAGGCCTTTTTAGACATCATTTGGATAGATGAATCAGATGGGTTCAATATAAATGGTATCATAATTCAGGTTATTATTTTCCATAGGAGCCTAAGCTTTGGAATTCCCATTTTTATTTCAGGGGTTAGGGTATTATAGAGTTGGAATTTTTCTTTTAAAATTGATATGTATATTTATGAAGTGTTTATATAGCTCACATCTTCCTGGAGCATCGAGTTTCCATGATAAGTGGGATTCAATTTTAAGGATTTATATTTTATTGGATTTACCGTTAATTGTGTGTTTATCTTCAATTTCAAAGCATTAGTTTCCTTGGGGTTTTGTATGATGTTTTAGGATGGTGATAGAGATGGATGATAATATGTGAGGTTGGTTAATATGACCTAACAAACCATTTGACCAACAAACACTTGATTTTAGACACATTCTAGGAACCATTGCACGATTGGAAAGTTTCCATCAACCATATTGCCAAATAAGGAATGGGTTTTTATCCCAATAATTTTTTTATATAAACCCCATGACACGTAGATTTACCATGTGTGTTAAGAAAATGAGATAAGATACATGGTTGGTCTTGTGATATATTTGAATCTTCGGTTTCTACTTATGGTGTGCCTTGTTAAGGTAGTTTTTAAATGTGATATCAAATTCATTTTTTGTGGTTGAAAATAGAGTTCATGAGTAAATATTTTTAGTACTAAAGAGAGGTTTAGATCTTCTTTGTGAAATAATATTGGATTCATGAAATGGTTTGTAATTTTGGAGTATTATAAAAGGTTAATTCATTTGAAAAATGTTTTAAATGGAAATTTTTTCTTTAATTTTAAATCCTATAATAGTTTTTTGGTTTTAAAATAATTATTTTATACTTTGAAAATAGTTTTTTCATGTTTTAAAAATAACCAGGTCAAGTAAGGGCTTGGGATTTTAATTTTAAAATGGTTTTTTTGGGTTTTGAATGGAAGAAGGCCCAGTTTTTATATTTCTTAGGTTTTCAAAATAGGATTTTGGATGTTCCTTTATTTTTATAGTCGAGCTTGTGTTTTTTACCATATGAATTTTGGGATATCTTAATGTGATTCTGGTGACACAACCTTGTGAGGGTATATGTCTTGGGTTGTTTGATTTAACCCTCCAATAATGGTCTATTGTGAAAGTTAGATCATTTATATGAGGGGTTCTTCATCATTTTTTTAACACTACTCGTGATCAAATTGGATCGGAATGTGTTTTTTACTTGGTATTTTTTTATAAAGATTGTTGGGTCTACTAGTTTTAACCCATGTGCTTTGGATTGATGGGAAGATCCATGAGAATTATTTTTTCATAGAGACTCATGGGTGATATATGATTTAGAATGTTTCCATGGTCATGTTTTGAGACATTTTAGGTTTTATAGTTGTGTTTCCACCATTCAGTGTAAAATATGGGTGTTTTGTTGTAACTATTATGGATAATTGAACATTTTAGGTTTTTCTCTTATTCAGTTTAGAGTATCTTTGGTTTGAATATTCCTTGGCCCAATTTTTCTTGGGTTCTTATTTGTGTCCCAATTATATGTTTTGGTTTCTTTGATTATTGGTTCATTCCTTGTAACTTTATATTTATTATGGACCTTATGTGGAGTATACCATTAGTCAGTTTATTATATGAATTAATGTGCTTATTTCCTGAAATATGGGTAGAACCTAGGGTATAGTATTGGATACATGGGGACAATATTTCATTCCAAATGGGTTATGGATTCCACTAGGATCTGTTTTTTCCATCAGAGATACAAGGGGATTGTATTCTGAGGAGTTGGAATTAAACACCCTTGTAATCTAGATGAGACTCTTAGGTTGTATTTTTGTTGTTTATTATTGAGGATTTTGTTTCATTTTTTAGATATTTATTTTAATGTCATGGATTGGTAGTCCATTTTCACGATCCTTTGGGATGTTTTTAAGAGTACGTTTCTCCTTGTGGGTTTTATCTAGTTCCTTGTAGTATGATTTGGTCAATGGAGGTTGGTAATTCCCTTTGGAGATTTTAGGAATGTGGTTATTCAGTTAAATTATTTTATATGTGGTAAGAGGTTACCATTTGGTCAACCATTTTAGTTTAATTCTAAATAGCGTTGATATCTGTGTTCATTATCCCTTTATTAGAATTTTTATTCAGTCATTTGTTGGTTTGGTGTGTTTGAGGAAGATCAATTGCATAAGGATTCTTTATTTAATGTTTTCTTAAAATTCATTCCCTTTTTGACATCTACTTGTAATCAAGACATTTTTTTTGAAGAAACTATCATGGTGGGGGATTTTTTGACACCCCAAGTTCACTTTGGTGTTTACATTATATTATTTTTTGATTTTGTGGGTGTTTTGAATTTTTCATGTATTTTCAACCCAAAAATATAATTTTTTTGAGGTTTTCCTTTAATGAATGGTTTTCATATAGTTAATCCCAAAATAAGGAAGTCTTTGGGTAAATCGTATAGTTTCTTAGTGAGTTTGGCCTATGGTCCATGGACTGTTCACTGTCAGGTAAACTAGGAGTAAATCATGTTGATTGACTCCATAGTTTGACATTTCCAACTGGAATATTTGGATAATGGTTAGTCCAACTATACAGTGCATAAGAGAACCCATGTGTGTTGGGGTTTGTCTAAGAAGTTCCATGTGCACGGTTAGAAAAACCATGCAACCTAACAATGTAGTTCTCTCATATATTAAAAAATATATTATTATTTTTTTCAATTAATTTATAATTTAAAACCCTAAAACTAAAACTCACCCTCACCCTCTCCTCTCCATGTCTCACAACACCCCCTCCCATACAAATATTATCTCTTATACCTCATGTGACACCACCATACTACCCTCCTCATTGAGAAACACCACCTCTCCCTTCAACACTCCTTAATCAACTTATTCTAGTCATTGTTCTCTCCAATTTCAAGCAGTAAGATTCTCTTTTCCCCTTCTCCTTTCTCCCCCCCCATCTCTCATCTTATTTTGATCTATACATTACCTCTAATCACTTTTGGGTGGTGGATAGGGTTAGTTGTAGTTCTAAAATTATGGTTTTGGGGGTTTATGATTCGCAAGGACATTATTTTATATGTGGGATCTGTTACATTCTAAGTAAATGTTATTTTTTCACCTTGAGTTACTTCTAGTTTGATTTCCATCGTTCAAATATTGGATTCATTTTCATTCTTTTTCAATTACATACCTTAAATTTCTTGATTTTTAAGATGATTTATTATTAAAATTATACCTATATATATAACCCCTGAGGGACATGACTAATTTAAATGTGAATTTTAAACCATTTAGTGGGATGTGAATTCAGAATAAGTGTTTTTGAAAATTCATAGTTGACTTTTAAAGAATGGTTTTGATTTTAAAAAGTGATGGTGAGTACTTTCTTGATGTGTTAAAAAGTATTATTTATTTAATGTGGGTTTGAACCCAAGTGTTTAGTGTTTTGAAAGTGTTTAATACATTTAAAAGTTGTTGGTTCATTTAAAAGTGTGTGTTATCCCTTAAGGGTTGTATTTTGAAACTCATTTGGATTTCACTTTTTTCAAAAGTAGTTTTTAAAAAGGGAAGAGTGTGTTATCATTTTTCTTTTAAAAGTGTTTTTATAAAATTAATTGGCCTTCCAATCTTTCTTTATAGTGATATATCATTTTTATTTTTATTAAAAATGAGTCTTTAAAAATGGTATGAGAACCTCTTCATCCCATTTGATTCTTTTTTGTTGTTTGTCATTTGATCCCATGTATGTTTCATTGTATATGATTCTAGTGATTTAATATATATGGGGCTACTTTTCATGTGACTGTGTGGGAGGTGAGGTATGAGTTATTTTAAATACTTCCATGTAATTAATGTCAATGATCAATTGTGTTCACCTCCATTTTAACTTTTTATGGGAATCCTAGGTATAGTGTGTGTGATCTTTGTGAGGAAAAACCCTAGTGTGAAAGTAGGTTACCTAGGGAAGTATAGCCGAGTAATAATTATATGGTTAATATGAATATAATTAAAGTCCCAAATTCCATAGATTTATTTGTATATATTCCCATGGTTATGGAGGCCGAGGGATATTTCTATTATTGGAATCATGGGTGGAGGCACCACATGGTCAATAACATCCATATTCCCATGGATTAGTGCATTGTAAGGACATTATTATAGTTAGTTCAACAATACTCCTGATGATGTTGACATGTTCAGTTGTGTTGACCTAGGTTCCTTATCCCTAGTTTAGGTGTACTTTATTAAAATAGCATATACAACCATGACAATAATATCCTTTTTAGGCTCATTTAGGGGATTTACCTTTGTACATCAATTGTATACCCTCTTGTTCATATTATTTATTAGAACATATGTCCTTGTCATTTGTTCCCCATTGTTTCATGACTTTACATAGTGGTGAATGCTTGTGTGATTTCTTTTTTCATTGTGTGTTTTTCTTTTCAATTTTTTTGAAAAGAGTTTTTGAAAAAATTTTAAAATACGGAATGTGAAAGATTCGTTTTTAATCCTTTTTAAAAATAGTTTTATTAATGAGTCTAAAAGGTGTTCATAAGATAGGATATGAAAATGATTTTTTTGAAACTCTAATCATGTTTGAGTTTTCAAAATGGGGTTTTAAGTTATTGTTTCTATTTTTAGGGTACTGTTTGGTTTTCAAATGTTTTTTGAAAAATTGTGTGAAAAATTAGAAACTAGTTTTAATGTTAAAATGAGTATTTTTAAAAAGTTTTTTTCAAAATTAATTTAATGATGGAGTTTAAAATGGTGATTTAGCTAAGTGGTTTAGGTCAGAAAAAAGTGTTTTCTAAGTGATTCATTTCATTTAATGAAATTCATGGAAAAATGTTTCAATTTTTTTTGAGGTGATGGTTATTTATTTTTTATACTATAAAGAAAATGTTTATTTTCCTATTATATATTACAATAAAATGATTATGATATAATATGAAATATAATTATTAGTTTATGTGGGTTGTGGTATCCTACTGAGTTATTATGTTCTCATTCCAATTTTATCACATTAGTTGTAGGATCTAGTTCTTCTTTGGATCGCTCTTTTTGAATTGATTTATTGGTGGTCAGAATTTATTTTATTTAATCTAGCTAGTGGTACCCATTAAATCATTTGGAAGGACCTTATTTAAATTTATATAACGTGTGGTGAGAGGCCCATTAAATGATTTACTTTGTCCATTTAGGATTTTATTGATTTATATGGAAAAATGGTTGAAATAACTACTAGTGTATAATGCAATGGCATTTTCTAGGTGAATTTTCCTTGTTGGAGAATGAGATTGGGGTGGTGAAGGATGTTTTTAGTGCTCCTATAGTTTACTGTTTTATTATTATTTTTTCTCTTTATTCCCTTATTTTTCTTTTGTAATAGACATATGACATACAAATGGGTCGAGTTTATTTTTTTTGTATTCATGTTTTTTAATTTACTCTAATTATTGGGATAAACAATTTCTAAGTGTGTTCTTATGATGCCCAACTATATATTTCTAGCCTTTGCGAATCAAGAATGCTCTTCATGCCAATGGAGGGCCATTATTTCCGTTCCCCAGATGGATCGATTGGGATAGTTCAATACAATATTGAAATTTCTTATTTTATTATCATAATTTATTCATGTTTATCTTTTATTATTATACTCTTCCACAATATAATATTTCATATTTTATTATAGTTTGGTGTTGTGTGTGAAATATGATATCAATTATATATATTTTTTTAATAGTAAATACATATTAAATTATAATTTTTCTATATTCTTCACTCCCCATAAATAAATTTCATCCTCATAATTTTAATTATATATCACTGATGAAAATAAGATAGGGTGTCCATATTATAGACATTATTAAAGCTATAGTTTCTAATGAAGTATCAACATTTGTATATTAGAGAATACATGGAAACTCTTTTTTTCTCTTCCAAAAAACATATATTGAGATTTTAATTTATATCAACCATTTATACAGAATATACCTCATTAAACGATATGAATACTTAAACTTTTGAATGAGTTTCTGATGGCCTACGAAGAATTTCTTATGATTTATTGTCTACTATAAATAATTTATCAACTTAAATACTAAAACCATTATCTAATTAAAAAAAATATTAAAGTATAATGATTTTTATTGTATTAAGAATTCATTGTTGAGTTATTTCCCCTCTAATTAAAACCAAATTTTTAGTGTAAATAAGATCAAAATTAAATATCATATCAACATACAATCTAAGCCTATGGTTTCAAGAAAAATGATACATTCAGAATGTCTTTAATATGAAGTTTTTTCCTATCATTTTGTGGAAAGTATCCAACAATATTTAGCTTCAAGTCCCATTTAAAAAATTTATTTCCGATATATTTTTATTTTTATAATTGCAATAATATGTGATCAAGTGATGATTTAGGATATAAAATTTTATTTCCACATATAAAAATTGATATTACATATTTTTAAATATAGTAAATCTTTTCTTAAAACCACATAAAATATTACTAAGGGAAGTAAGTATCAATCAATAAAAATTAACTTTCAATAAACCTATATATTTATTTTATTCCTCAAATATAATTGCCAAATTTTAATATTATTAAATGAATATCTAGTGGTTATGGCAGTGAAATAACACACAAATAATTTTCATAACACAAAAATAAGAAATATAAAGATATGAGTGGAGGATAATTGTACCTTTCACTACTTAATTATTATAATAAAATTTAGTGGTCATTATTCCATATGAACTTTTTTGTTCCCATTGTTTTTATGGTGATTGGTTTCTATTATCTTTATTAGCACATGGTATGGGACATCAATATGCTAATAAAAAATAATTTCATTTGAATCATTTATGTATAATTGATGTTTTAGTTAAGAATTTATAACCCTCTTTTGTATTTATTAACTTCAAAATCCTTCTCCAATAATCATAAGATCGATGTCCAATCATTAAACAACTCAACAAAATTAATTTCCTTCAGGAAGTTTTTTGGGGGATTTATCCATCATTTTTGACATATGTGAAGTTGAATCATCCTTCGACATGGTATTTATCAGTTGAACTTCAATGAAACTAAATTGTTCTCTTATTTAGTTTTTTTGGAGTTTGGAATGATTAATGTTGTTAATCACAACCCATGATCTCCAGGTAAACATTAATAAAAGTAAAAATTTTATTCTATTTGGTTACTCACTCGGACAATCACCACATTATACATCAAACTCATTATAAATATCATTCCTATTATTACCATCCATTTACATAAAAAGGGGGAATTTATGGATGAGAATGATTAAATTAATAGATTTGTCAAAGGATAACTATTAACATAAAAAGAAAACACTCAAAAATTACATTCATAACCTATATTATGAATCTCTAATATCAAATCTTGGTTATCCAAGTTCATATTCCTATTATATTCTATAAACATTCAATTTTTTTATTATGTCATTAAATTAAAACTCAATATATCATAATGGTTTATAAATAGAAAGTTATTCTCCACATAATATAACTCGAGAGAGTCAAATAAGGTGTGTGGTTATGCTTGTTAATTATACATTGAGTGATGATAAATTTAATACCAAGCCAAACTTTTTTTAGAATTATTACCCCTAAGAGGATTTGTGCCAACACCTTCATCCTTTAATTTATATAAAAATATGGATGTTAATACTGGGAAACCACATTCTACATTACCAAAAGTTTTTGTATATTTTCCTATATTTATACTTATTCTCTAGGGTTTTCAACAATTTTTTATATCCATATTCCCACAAAAAAAAGATAACTAATTCCCAAAATGAAGAAATCATTCTCCAATACAAACTAAGGAACCCCTAACCAAAACTTCAAGGTTTTGTGCTAGAAACCTATATATTATAAACCATATTTGGTACCATGTGGGATATCCCAAGATAAAAATGTATATAATTTGCATCATTTTCATAATTTAAATATAAAAACTCCTAAATAATATCACATACTCAATAACCATAGGTTTAGTGCCTTTGGAAATTAGAAGTATTTAAATTTTACTTCTTATAAATACATAAATGTATTTCACAATATCTATATGTAATAATTAATTATAAAAAATGATCCAATATATAATTTTCTAGGGTAATGGAAAATATAATAATTGGTGAGACCAAATGCTGAGTAAGGTAAAAAATTATGAACGACCCCTAAGGGTTTGGAGCATAATCATATGAGAAAACATGAGCGCGAGAGAAATATCTGATTAAAAATAACGTGGAACATTAATAGATTTTCATAAGTCGTGAAAGAGGAACAAGTAACATCTAATGATAAAACATATAATAGGTCATAATGGTGCATAATAAATAGACAATGATCATGATCCATTAATCATAAAAAAGGCATATAACATTGTCATGAAAGGTACCATGGAAATATAGTATAAATTAGAAACATGGAATTTTAGTGTAATATGGGATGAAATTAGGCATGTTAAAAAATTATATAGTGGATAAGTATCACTAATTATTTCCCATAACATAGTGGAGTTGGAATCACCACCTGTTTCTCATAGTGTGGTGGGCACCAATACTCATTTGCTATAATTATTTGATCAGCTATAATGATTTAATATATGAATTGGAGCATTGTATAGGATTGCACATATCATATAATAAATTATCAATACACATGTATTCCATATGAAATAAATAATTAAATATATTACAAATATCCCATGGAAATAAAATGATTTTTATAACATTTTAAAATGGTGTCACTAAATAGGGAATCAATAATTTGATCGAATGAGACCAAAGTTATAAATACCCAAAACTAATATTTAATAAATTATTTTAGATTATGATATTTTATACATAAGTATATAGTGTAAAGGTAGTTTATATATCGAGATGAAAATTGATGTTAATTAAAATTAAAAAATTCTTAAAATATTTTAAACCTTATCGTAAATGGATGATATTGGGGGCCACATTCATAGTTATTTTTAGAAGATAGAATCAACACATTTTATAACATAATTTATACAGAAACAAAAATAATGTAACCTTGAGAATAAATAATGTTTAATTAGAAAAATGTGGTTTGTAATATATATGACATAATCAATAAAAGAAAAACAATTTTAAAATACCATTACTAAAACTCAAACTGTAAAAAAGGATAATATAAAATTATTTTGAAAAAAGGATAGGATAAAATGAAGATAACATGAGATATTACATATTTATATTTGAACATAACATTGGAAGATACTTTTTAAAATAATGATTATAGATATGGAATAAAATATCATTTTAAAGTAGATGGGAATTACTCTTAAAAATGTCATATTTTTATGATGAAGTAAATCCATCCCAAAAGTTTTTTTTTGTTTGAAGATATAAAACTACAAAGAAAATATTGTGTAAATGTAATATAATATCATCATAGGATATATTAAAACAATATTTTAATACCATATATAAATAATATTGATTATGACTCAAGGAAAATAGTTGACTCGAAAAAACATATTACCTTTTTTCATACCTTCCATGAAACCATTTTATCATCTATGATAATAAATATAAAAATATTAATCCCTTATTTTATAAAACTGTTAAAATATTTTATATTATAAACTCTTTTATTCTAATCATTCATTATACACTTATTAGTTTGTTGTTGTTTATTTGGCATGAACATATGTTATTTAATTTCATTGATTCAGACATGCTGTATATTATTATATTTATCCGCATTATTTTTTACCAATTTAATCATACCTAGATTTTTAAGTTATAATAATCGATTTTCCATAATACTTTATAAAGGTAAAATTTCATAAAATTTAACTTTTAATTTTGATTCATGAAAAACAAATTGGTGTCGAGATTATTTACATAATTAATAATAATAAAAATATGGTATATTAATAATAGATTATATACTAATAGAATCAATAAATTATCTTTATAGAATATAAATCATATGATAATTATATTTTTTAATTATTAAATTCATTCCTAGGGCTGTCCATTTAAGTTAGTGATGTGAAATAAAATATGTTGTTCATGGACGCGATACTCTCCACATAACAAGGAATGTATCTTCATTTCCCAACAGATGGTAGTAACATAGATAATGGTAGTTTAAAAAAATATTCACATTTAAGTGTACCAATGATACTAATTTAATTATTCTAGTATTTTTGGAATTGGTTTGGAGGAGGTTGGATGTGAAAGACAATGTAGAAGATGTTTGGGAGTGCATAATGCTCATGTTGATAACTTGAACCTTCTCTTGGAAGATATCTTAGAAATTGAGGACATGGGACACAATATTGTAACCAAGACAATAAAAATGAGGAAGAGGGGTCTAGAAGTATTAATGTGTATAGAGTTTCCTATAAATATCAAGGGATAATTATGGCCTGTTGTGGGTGAAAGTAAGCTCCTTTCATAGGTGATAATGTGGGAATCGTCCTTGGAAAATAAAGTTAGGTGAGGGGTATAGATAGATTCACAAGGAAGTTTGATTATTTATGTGAGTAAATTTTGGTGTTCTGTATGGTTATGACCTTCCTATCCAAAAAATATCCTCTCTAATGTATATGTTTCTTGTTGATTTAGAAACATTCAAGCCACTATAATTTACTCATTTTCACCTTTATTACACTTGAATGAATATTTTTCATTGTAATTTTATTTAATAAAAATATTAGATAACCCCTCTAGTTAAATTACTAAATATTTTTAAATTAACTTTTAAATTAAAATTAAATTTAAAATATTTTTCCTAAAAAAATATCTATTTATAAATTTAGTGTTTTAATTTTTATTACTTATCAATTAAAATTAAAATTAGCTTTGATACAATTTTCTACATGTTCAAAAATTATATTATAATCCAAGAAAATATAACACTTTAATATATCTATATAAATTATATAAAATGTTTAGAAAACAAATTCTATGAAAAATATGTGGTTTATCATGGAAAAAAATATATAATTTGTAAAAATATATTTTTTTGAAAAATACAAATTGCCTTATTACCAAATTTTGATATGTATATTAAAAAAATGAACTCTATTCTAGTAAACTAATTTATATATTTTACAAAAATCAATTTTAATTTTAGTACACATAACATATAATAACATTTTTTTGAAAAATATATCTTTTAAACATAAAATTAATTTATTATTATTACTTTCCTAGTAATAAATATTAGGTTGGTTTTAGTTTAATTTTTTTTATATATTATCAAATTAATTATTAAAATTATTTTTAAAAAAAGATTATTTAAAAAATAAACATCACATTAAAAAATATTTTTTAAAAAATATCAAATTCATCATAATTAATATTCAAAAATTACCATTAAAAATAATTATTTATATTCTAAAATTTTAATTTCATTAATACATTGGTATTAAAATATCTATTTAAATTTTTTCAACATATCATATCCTACATTAAAAATAATAACATGTATTGCATAAAAATATTTTTATAAATAAAGGATTTAATTAAAAATTATATTTTTGTCTCATTATTTATAATTTTGAATTATATTATTTAAAATATGATACTAAAAATAAAATAAATTTTTATACCTGTTGGATACACGTGTATTTAGTGAACATATTTCCAACGACCATATTTCTAATGACAACATTAATAATGGGAATATTTTACTTTAATATATAACCTTGCATACATTACTAATATAATTCAACATATTCATTCACTTATCTATCAACATGTCAATAATACATCTATTTCTTTTCATTATCCAAAGGATTATGATCATTATGGAAAACCATGAGGATAAATACTTTATGTTCCTAGTGTTTTTATATACTTAATTTTATTCTTCTTATACATTTCTTAATGACATTGCTTATTTCATATTTATAATGTATTCATGTTTATATTGTATTAAAATATCCCACCTCAATCAAATGTATCAAAGATTTTTTAGTTTCTTGTTGTGTATGAAATACTCTGTTTATTATATAAAGTTTATTATAGTAACATACATACTAAAATTTCAAAGAGTTACATTCTTTCACAAATTTCTCTTTGATTGACTCTAATATTGTAATGTGCCTTCTCTCCATTCCCTATAATATTTTATCTATTTTTAAAATCTTACATTACAATAATTTTATGTATTTCTAATTCTATATCATCCATTATGATTTTATGAGGTTTTAAATATCTATTTATTATAATAATAGTTATTAATTATTTATTAATGACATTAAAATAGGGAATGGATTATTTTCAGAATCCATTTTCTTGTTAAAATCATATTTTATCTACACAGATCCATTAATATTTATCTAATTAATATCCTTGATTAACTTATATTCTTTTCATCTCAACCTAACAAGTTAATTTCTATATTATTATTATAAGCACCAATTATTTTCATTTATTTTTATCATTATATAATCAATAATATAATTATTTTTAATTTCTAATGGAATATATCTTACTCTTCATGAATATCCATCTTTGATTATTATCATATTATTTATCTATATCTTACACTTTGAAAATAACCTCTGATATATTCTCTTTATCTAAGGTACTTTCATGTTATTTTCATTCCACTCCCTTTAATTTACACTTAAATTATATCTCTGTATATTATTCGTCCACTCATTGATTTTCATTAGATAATTATGTTGCAAACTATGATTTATATATAATCATATTAATTACTTTATTCCTAAAATGAAAACACATGTTTGGATAGGGAAATATGTGGTGAGTTAGCCTAGAATTATAAATACCTACAATTCATTTATTGAAACTTATGTATCATTATATATATTGTCTGAAACATGGGTAGTGATAATAGTCTACTATATTATGATGTCTTTGTAATGATATTTGACTCATGTTTTTAATGTAATCTATTTTTTTGTATTATATCTTTATATATTGCTTCATAGATATGAAACCATATTATATGTTTCCCACATATTCATTTATTTTTGTTGTACCACATGATATCTCATAGATCATTCTATAATATCCCATATGTTTCCACTTACATGGTTGTTAGATATATCATTCACTTTGTATATAAGTACATGGGGGTTCATTTTAATCATTACAACCATAATTGGATTATAGGGTAACCTTAATAAACTAGTTTATAAGATAAAATGATTTTTATAAGAGTAATTAAAATGGTTTTCGATGATAATTTTTTAGTGAAAGGATTAGTTTCATAATCATGAAAAATATAGTTTAGTGTAAAAATAAGTAATAAGAAAAATAAACTCTTAAGGTGATAATAATTTAAATTATAAGTGTGTGTTTAATTGTTAATAATTATTAAATATTTTGGAAGAAATATGTATAAACTATTTATGTGATTTCAAGGTTATTATACCGATATTTAATCATTTAAATGGGTTTTAAGGGGAATTTGATTTATGATTTACTAAAGATTAAATTTGAATAAAATATACCATATAATTATTGAAAAATTATAAAGTAATATGGAGCTTTTTTTAAATATGTTGAAAATTTTCTAATTCAATGATTTATATCATATACAACATGGTTTTTATAAACATTTGAGAATGAAAAAATAATTTGGGAAAACACTTTTTTTATTCATCTTAATGATTTGTCTACATTTACATGGGTTATATTTTTTAAGCTTTAAAACTAATATTTGTTTTGTTTATGGGTTTCTATATTCTAGAACTAAATGAGAAACATTGAAATAGATATGGTCTTTAACAATGCTACAAATATGCTTTATTGTCACGAGAAAACACTAATGTTGTAAGAACATTTTAAAAGTTGATGGCACTTGTCAGTAATAAAAATAGTGTTGATAAAAGGGGCCTTTATCAGCACTAAAAAATAACTATTCAATGGGGTCCTTTATCTGTGCTAGTTTATAATTGATAAAGGGGGAACTTTATCTGTGTGTTATTAGCACTGATAAAATCTAGACTACAACATTGTGCTACTGAAATTACAACATAGTACATCAATAATAAAGATTAATTTACATTATATAAAAAACTATAAAATGATTAATTTTTTTAAAAAACATTGGTTTTTACAATTACATTCATACATACAATTTTTAACAAAAGTTAATAAATTAGAAAGCATTAATGTTTCATTTCCAATGAACCGGACCCCTCTTAAAAGAGCATGACCATGCTACCAATTACCAAAATCCCCACTCCATCTCATGAAAGAGAATGTAATTATAAAAAAAATTCTATGTTAATAATACTATAATGAAATAAATTAAATAGAAATATGAAATAATGCATTAATAAAATGTCACTTTTAAATTAATAAAATACAAATTTAGTCATTACGGGCACACCATATGTTATATTAATGTGTGGTGGAATTATAAATTTCAATAGAGATTTATGAAATCTTTTAATAAATTATAAATACCATAAAATTGAATTTGATCAGTTCTTAGCATTTGACATGTGTATTGAACTAAAATGTCAATTTTGAACTAAAAACATAAACTTTGAGTGATGTCATATGAATTGTATATCAGATTAATATGTGTTTGATTCTAATATGTCACAAATGATTTACGGTTCATTTTCCTAATTTATTGAGACAATCCAAGGGAATTTTCTTAGTTATAAGTATGTCACGTGTGTTTTGATCTAAAATGTCAATTATAAATAAAAACATGTAATTTGATTCATACCAGCACTACCATCTGTCAAATTCATGTGTAGATAATTCTGAAAAATAAAAAATGATTTATTTATCATTTTTCTAAAATATCAATATTATTTGAGTCCGCTATCTAATTTTTAGTTATCGAGGCATGTTTTTATCTAAAATTTCATTTTTAAACATAAAACACTCACTTTGAGTTATACCAGTCACACCATGTGTAGGATTAACATTAGGATGATTCCCATACAATAAAATTACTTAAGGATCATTTTTGTAAAGTATAAAGAAAATCTGAGCATTCTCATTTTTTTAATGAGTGATGCATATTTTAAAATAAAATGTCACTTTTAAACTAAAAACGCACATTCCATGTCAAAATAGTCACACCATGTGTCAGATTAATGTGGTTTTTATTATTATATGTTTCAAATGATTTATAAAACATTTTACAGAGTTCTCAATAAAATTCTATTGTAGTTTTTCTATTTTAAGAATTTGATGTGCATTATGAACTAAAATGTCAATTTTTAATAAAAACATAAACTTTGTGTCATATCATTCACACCATTATTTGAACTGATGTGTGAAATATTCATACAAAAAATATATTATTTATGGCTCATTTTACAAAAATATGAATAAAATTCAAGTCGATTTTCTATGTTTTCAGTGAGTGACACAAGTTTTTAACTAAAATGCATGTTTTCAATTAAAAACATGAACCTTGGGTCATTCCCATCACACCATGTTTCATATTGATGGGTGGATGATTCCTATAATCCACAAGTGACATATAGATCATTTTCCTAGTATATAAAGACAGTTTATGTTTTTTCCTTAATTTTCATTGAGTTAAACATGTTTTTAACTGAACTGTTTTTTTTAAACTAAAAACACACATTTTAAGTCATATCGGTCACATAGTTTTTTTATTGAGGTAAAACTGATTCCTACAATTCAAAAATGACTTATAGATCATTTTAAAAATGTATGAAAAAATATGATTATTTTCCTTTGTTTGAGCATGTTATGTGTCTTGAAATAAATTTTCAATTTAAAAAAAACTCACACCTTGAGTCATATCGGTCATACCATGTGTTATATTTATGTGAAGTTTATTTCTACGTATCAAAAATAACCCAAGGGTCATTTTCTTAATGTATCAAGATAATGTGAATTTGTTTTCTATGTTTTAATGTTGTGGAACATTTTATAACTAAAATTTCATTTTTTTTAAAAACACATTATGCCATAAAAGTCACATCATGCATCTAATTGATGTTTTAGTGATTCCTATATTTTATAAATTACTTATGGATAATATTTATAAAGTATCAATATAATATGAGAGCTTTTCCTCAAGTTTTTAGTCAGTGTCACATGTTTATGACTAAAATTTTATTCTTAAATTGAAAACACAATTTTTGAGTTATACTGGTCACATTTTCTGTTCAATTGAGATGAAAATAATTCATACATTTAAAAAATGACTTATGGATCACAGTCCTAATGTATCAAAATAATTAGATTGTGTTTTCATGGATTTTATTATGGTATACACCTTTTAAACTAAAATGTCACTATTTGATTAAATCACACCATGATTCATGCTGATCACACCATATGTTGAATTAATGTGAGGTTTATTCCTACACATCAAAAATGACAAAATTATTATTCTCTTAAAGTATCCTGACAATATGAGTGTGTTTAATAAGTTTTTTAATGAGTTGCACATGTTTTTAATTAAAATCCCATTTTCAGTGAAATCATGCACTTTGAGCCATATCAAACACATCGTGTGTTAGATTGATGTGTGGTCGATTCCTAGATATAACAAATGTAGTAAGTATAATTTTCCTAAAGTATTAAGAAAATTAGGGTTTTTTCTAGGTTTTAAGATAGTTAAACATTTTTTTGAAGAAAATATAATTTTTAAACTAAAAAATACACACCTTGAGACATATAGGTTACACTATGTATCGTATTGACAAGTGAATGATTCTTACACATTAAAAATGGCTGATAGATTTTTTCCCTAAAGTATCTAGATAAATAATGAATATTTTCAAAAAAATTAGTGTTTCTCATATTTTAAAACTAAAATGTCATTTTTTAAATGGAAAATAATAATATCATTTCATATTAATAACATCATTTATTAGATTTAGGTATGATTGATTTTTTCATGTCACAAAAAATTTGTGGACCATTTTCCAAAATTATTAAAAAATATAAATTTGTTTTCATGTTTTTGAGTATGTCACACATAATTTCAACTAAAATGTTATTTTAAAATAAAAGTGCCTAATTTGAGTCATACTAGCCACATTGTGTGTAAGACTAATACACATTTGAATCATACAAATTAAAAATTAATTATCAATCATTTTTCTAAGGTATAAAAATCTAAAATTATTTTCATTGTTTTGAATATGTCATGCATCATTGAACTAAAATTTCTATTTTAAATAAAAGAAAAAAATATTATTAATATCATTCACATTGTGTGTCAGATTGATGTTCAGTTGACTCCTATACATCAAAAATGAGTTATTGATCATTTTCCTAAAGTATTATAAAAATCCAAGAACATTTTCCTGGTTTTGAGTTCGTGTCATGTGTTTTAAACTAAAATGTCAATTTTCAATAAAAACATACACTCTGATTCATACCAGACACATCGTGTTTCAGATTGATGTATGGAGGGTTTCTAGGCATCAAAAATGACGTATGGGTCATTTTAATAAAGTAATAACATATTCACATAATTTTTTCTATGTTTTCATTAAGTGAAATATGTTCTTACGTAAAATGTCAATTTAAACTAAAAAACCACTCTTTGAGTTATTTGTAAACTAAAAACACACAATAATAAACATAAATTGATCAAATAATGGAAACATACTACTATGAAGAGGAAATATAGTATCTTAGAAAAAAATATCTCTTTATTTTATCACTATATGTTCGGTAGTGTGTGTTTTTCATTTACGATTAACTCAAAATGTGTGTTTTCTGTTTAAAATAAAATTTTAGTCAAGAACCCAGTTCACACACTGAAAACTAGGAATAAATTACTAGATTGTCTTGATATATTAGTAAAGTGATCCATAATTCATTTTTTATGTGTAGTAATCACCTTCATATCAATCCAACAAACTATGTTGATGGTATGACTCCAAGTTCATGTTTTTTATGTGTATAAATCACATACTAAAATCCTAGAAAACATTCTCATATTGTCATGATACATTAGTAAAATGATACATACGTCATTTTTGATGTGTACACGTCAACTACATGTCAATCCGACACACAATGGGGCTGGTATGACTCAAATTTTTCCTTTTATTTTGTAATTTATAATTTAGTTCAAATGATGTGTAACATACTCAAAATTAATAAAAAACAAAAAAATTGTTTATATAGGACATTTTTTATATGTGGGAACCAACCACACATCAATATGACCCACGTTGTGGTAGGTATGGCTCAAAGTGGGTGTTTTTATTTAAACTTAATATTGTGGATAAAAATTCACATTAAATAATCAAAACCTATCAAACGTATTCATATTGTTTTAATACTTTGTTACAAAAATACATAAGTCATTTGTGATGCATATAAATCATTTTTTCCTCAATCTAATACAATGTGTAACAAGTATTACTTGAAATGTATGTTTTTTTAAATAACATTTTAGTCAAAAATATGTTCACCCCACTAAAAACCAATAAAAAATTAATGGATAATATTTATATTTTTTAAAAAATATTAATATTTTTTTTGATGTGTAAGAAACAACCACATGTCAATCCAACACATTATTTGATCGTTATGATTAAAAGTACATTTTTTTGTTTAAAAATGTCATTTCAGCTAAAAACATGTATAGCCCATTGGAAACTGAGAAAACAAACTCATATTGTATTGATACATTAAGAAAATAATTCCTAATTATATTTTGATGTGTAGGAATCTACCGCCTGTAAATCTTACATATGGTGTGACTAATATGAATCTGAGGACATGTTTTCAATTTAAAAAGAAACATTAGTTAAAAATGTTTTTTTCTATATAAAACCTAATAAAAACAGTTAAATTGTTTTAATACCTTAATGAAAGGATCCTTATGTAATTTTTTATGTGTATGAATTAACCTTATGTCAATTTAACACACATTGTGACTAGTATGACTCAATGTGTGTGTTTTTATTTAAAATATAATTTTTTGTTGAAAAGAAATGTGATATATGAAAAAACCAGAAAATTCATTCATATTATTTTGATACTTTTTAATAATTATTCATAGGTCATTTTGAAATATTATGAATAATTCATACCCTAATTTGTCACATGTTGTGACACGTAAGACTCGAAATGTGTGTATTCAGTTTAAAAGTGACAATTTTGTTAAAAATGTGTGTCACTCACTCAAAACCAAGTAAATCACTCGGATTATCTTAATACTTTAGTAAAATGATCCATAAGTCATTTTTCATTTGTCAGAATTATTCTCACATAAATTTGATATACTGTGTGACTGGTATAAAACAATGTACGTGTTTTTAGTTTAAAATTGAAATTTTACTTAAAAACACGTGTCACTCCATAAAAACCTAGAAAAAAACTTGGATTATGTTGCTACTTTAGGAAAGTGAAATTTTAGTCATTTATGACATGTAAGAATCAATTGTAAACATCAATCTGACACACAGTAGGACTGATATGGCTCAAAATGTGAGTTTTTTTAAAAATAGTCATTTTCGTTCCAGAGTTGTGTGGCATACTCTAAATAGATGAAATGCATTTATACAATTTTGATACATCAATATAATGATCCATACATTATTTTTTATCTGTAGGAATAATCTGTACCTTGATCTAATACAGGGTGTGACCCATTTTACACTAAATATTTGTTTTCAATTTAAAAATCACATTTTAGTAAAAAACATGAATCATTCCCTAAAAATTAAGAAAACATAATTGAATTGACTTCATAATAAATATTTAAATTTCATAAATGATTATATTATAGGAATCATCCACATGTCAATCAAACACATTGTTTTAACGGAATGAATCAAAGTTTATGTTTTCTATTTGAAAACGACAATTTAGTTGAAAACATGTATCACTCACTAAAAACATTGAAAACACACTCATATTGACTTGATATTGTTGTAAAAAAAATCCATAAATAATTTTTTATGTGTAGGGATCAGTTTCATGTCAATCCAAAACATTGTGTGGATGGTATGACTCAAATTGAATATTTCTATTTAAAATGGACATTTTAGTTCATAAGACATGTCACATTATTAAAACCAAATAAATCCACTTGGATTGTCTTTTTATTTTATTAAAATAAAATCTAAATTATTTTTTATGTGTAGAAATTAGTCACATGTTTATTTGACAGATAGTCAGGTTGATATGTCTCAAAATGTGTTTTTTCTATTTAAAGGTGACATTTTCGTTAAAAACACATTCCATTCACTAAAAACAAATAATATGTACATATATTGGCTTTATTATTTTTCAAAATTATTTATATGTCAGTTTTGATGTGTAGGACTAAACCACACATCAATCTAACACATGGTGTGACCTGTATGACTTAATGTGTATATTTTATGTTTAAAAAATTATTTTTTGTCAAAAACATGTATCACTCACTGAAAACATAGAAAAACATTCAAATTGTCATTATATTTAATTAATATGATCTATAAATCATTTTTTATATGCATCAATCAGCCACATGTCAATTTAGTGCATGGTATAGTCGATATGACTCAAAGTGTGTGATTTTATTTAAACATTACTTGTTAGTTAAAAACACATGTCACATACATACAGCTGATCCAATGTAATTTGATTGTACTAACACTTTAGGAAAATAATTTATTATAAATTTCAATGTGTAGGAATTAGACAAACATTAATCTGATACAGAATGCTACTGGTATGACATTAAGTGAACATTTTCAGTTTCAAATAGAAATTTTATTTCAAGAAAAACGTCACATGCATAAAGTATAGAAAATGAACTCGGATTATCTTGATACATTAGGAAAATTATCCATAAATTACTTTTCACATATATAAATCTAGAAAAAATTAATCTAATACACCATGTGCCTAGTATGACTCAAAGTTTTTGTTTTCGATTTATAAGTTAATATTTATTAATGAATTGATTAATATTAATATTTAATTTATTCAATATAGTATTAATGAGATAATTTTTTTTGTACAAGTACACTCTTTTTCTTTAGTTAGGGTGGATTTTTCAGTAATTGGTAGCATGATGAGGCTCTTTTGAGTCTGGTTCATGGTTCAAATGCAACATAATTTTAATGTTTTTGAGTTTTATGATGTCTATGATAAATTATATAGAGCATTGTAATTATAAAAACCAATGTTTAAAAGTATTGAAAACATTGTAAATAGATTTTTTTTGTATTCTGAAGTAAATTTAATTGAAATATAATTTTTTATTTGGTACAACAATGTCTTTTAGTTTGAGTAGCACATTCCAAAAATTGCGCACATAAATTTCATATCTCTAGTGGTTAGTTTCATATCCTTTCATAGAAACACATTTCTTTTAATATATTCAAACAAATAGTATTTAGACTCTTGTAATGATTTGTTTTTTATATCAAACTTTAACAGTACATTATAAATTCTATATCATGTATAAAGTGAGTTATTCATGATGTACAATTATAATAATAGTTTTGATATTTATTCATTCACAATTTACATGGTAATGTCCATTGATTATTTTTCATATAAAATGTTATATAAGTTATTGGGATATAATGAGAACCTAGAGATACTATGAAAATAATATTAAATTTATATTCTATGTTATAGACATACCATGCTTACTAGACATAGATGATGTATGACCATCGTGTTCTAGGGGCTCATAAGAATTTAGACTGATTCTCATGAAGTTAGAATATGGCGATCTCGAGTAGATGAGAACATGATGAACAACCAATAAATGGGAAGAACACATGTTTCTTGTTTCATTTCTAGTACCTATATATGAACACGTGTGATGGTATCCTAACTTGATATTATTATCTATGTACACTATTTGAGTACTTTGATACAACGTGAGAACTATGGAATTGATTTCATAGTGAGGTGTCTTTCATTGGGTGCATCATTGGTGGTATGATATTAACAGACTAATAAAGATAGAATTTGTCACTTCCAAAAGAAATTAATATCTCAAGCCTATTTGATCATAATGATAGTACCTTCACAAAATCCATGGCTCTGTAAAATAATATAAGTACATCCATTAAGGTCAATGTATAATAATTTAAGGAAGGATGATGACATGATGTGTTCATCGTGATTTTTGAGATATCTTGCGACAAAGAGATTATATTACACAATGTGTATTCATAGGAAAGGTTATCATTGATATATCCTTTCCTTATCTCCTTATAGGACTTGATGGATTTCTGGACTATGCTTCTGGTCTTTGAATAGTATTCACTTCTCTTGAGATAAGGTCCTAGAAGATCACAAACAATGTGTATTAAAATGTATGTCTTATTCATATGAATAAGAGTGTAGGAAAATGTGGGCACCACCTTGTGGTTTGGTACATGTTTGAGAATTTATGACTTCCAAAGAATAAAAAAATTAATATTATTTGTGTTTAGATTAATTGGTATTTAATTTATTTTTTCAAATTATGCACAATATATTAAGTGAATACATGGGAAATTATTTAATGAATTAATATCATTCAAAATTCGAAGTTTGTTTAATATTTTTTTTGAATAAAGATAAGATTTAATGGATCTCTTTTATCACCTAATATAACTTATTATATTACACATAAGTGATGAAATATATAAATGATATTTATGATTTAGTAATTCATTTATAATATGTCCTTTATTTCTTATTTTGTCGGTAATACATTTCTGGGGACTAGAGAGACATTCTTGGGCATTTAGCACCTCACTATATAAGTGAGAGTAGTCTCTCACGTAGGGTACTATTCAATATTTGATTTTAAGAGCTCCTATCTTTTTTATCCTGCTTCCTAGAGTGATAATCTCTCAATACTTGTGTTTAAACCGAATATTCTTTCTTATATTGAAGGATTTATGTAGTGGTGATCATTGGGGTGTCAAAGGCTTCATCAAATATATACACTAGCACCTAGAATTTGATGATTGATACTCCCACATTCTTCTAAAGTGTGTGTTAAGGATCTATAGGGATCTGGATTTGGTTCCATCAAGAAAATTTTTATGGTGAAGAATGGTTTTTGAATGCATAATCAAATCAGTCGATGTAGTTTATTTGATTTAATTGTGTGCTTAAGTCATTAACATAAAGATACTTGGCTTGTAACCAGGAAGTGTTCATTCTAGAAATGATGTTGCAATGTTGATCACAACATTATTATTTTAAATACTAATTTTTTGGATTTCACCGCATTCTTGATAACAAAAATTGATATTAGAGAGACCATGTGAATTTTCTAAGTCAAGAAAAAAATTAATTTTCCATAAATTTACTTATAGGGCATTGTTACAGTCCCAATGTCATATAATGAGATTAAATCTAACATCGAATGGAGAATTTGTGGTTGTATAGAGTTTTAATTCAAATTAAATTCATTTTTTGTGGGTTTTGAAAATTTAATAACAAATTTATACAAATATATGGCAATTTTACATGATAGAGGCAGTATCATTATTTTTCACTAAACTAGAACTCCAACTAGAATTATGGTGGCTGAAATAGAGTTCAATGAAAATTAAATTATTACCCCATTTGTGGAAATGAAAAAAAAAATCAAAAATATAAATAAATAGGATTTTGACTCTCTCAGCAACAACAAAATGGGTCTGCAGGTGTAACCATTGGATGGAACATAAAATAAAAAATAAGGGGTCCCTTTGACATTTGAAGTGGGGTGTCGACGCATTTGGATAATAATATTAATGTTTTTTAAAAAATAATCATTAGTGGAACATAGAACTGACACTCTTACGTGGAAACCCCACTTCATGGGAATATATAACTGCCCCCCCCCCCCATTTTTACACCTTCAAGCCACACACTATTGGAACCCCATATCGCACAGTCTCTCACACTGCCCTCCTGATCTAGTACATGCTACCCCTATTGGTCAGACTTTCTTTTGTTGGCCTCCCCTATACCATCAACACTCATCACATAGACTCCTATGGCCTGACTGGCCTCCTATCAGAAATAAACCCTAAACCTCACATCATGCGAGTGGGCCTCTTACAGAATGACCCATGGCCAATCTTAGCCAATCAAACTTGGGTCGAGGATTGTATCGATCTACCTACCCCATATATCCCATTTTGGTTCTATTAAACACACAAAACACCTTTTATGAATTTTATAGGTTTCCACAGGACAAAGTAAAAATTTTATAATTCTAATAATAATTTAAATTTTTTGGCATAAAATTAAATAAAATTTTGTAAATGTGCTACTAATATTTATTTGAATTAAAATGAAATTAATTGATTTAATTAATCTACTCCCATAGATATAAATTTATCATGAATTTAATTTTTATATACATTTAACTTTCATGTTGAATGGTCTTGAGTAGTGGAAATACAATATATGTTGGGAACTTATTTATTTAATCATTTATTGAAAATACATGTGTTATTTTATAATTAATTCTATTAAATGGATTGTGCATCATCTATCACCATCATTATATGTACAAGGGAAAACACACCCAGATAAAATCTATTTATCTTCAGTAAGAACTCCCACGAACCCCTCTCATACATGTGAGTATTTTATTTATTATGATGAAGAGTAATGAAGATGTGGGTCACATTGAGACAAGGTAGTATTCTAGATGAGAATATGATTCATTGTACTGGGATGTGTGCTACAATATGAATCAGACATGTCTCATGTATTTTAATCTAAGGGCCAAGGTTAATTCATTGAGTATAAATGGATCATCTAATACAAAATTCTCAATATTATTTCAATTATTAAATGAAATTTATCCATCATTAATTATTTTTTTTTTGATTTTACATGTTATCATGGTCATATAATACAATAAACTAGAATTAATATATTATATAAAGTCAATAAGGGAAGAATGTTTTTCTATTCTCAAAATATTATGGTTTTGGGTGTGATCTCATAGTATGTGAATATCAGATCGAAAAAATTAGTTTTCCAAGTAATAATAATAAATTCCTCAATGATTTATTAAGTCATAATGTCTTCTGTTGTTTGAATTTGAACAAAATAGGGTGTATAGGGTTCTCATCAACACTAGTTGAGGGTTCCTCCTACAACTCAGGAGTTACTATGAGAGAGATGATTTGAATTAAAAAATAATGGCAGTAAATAAGTATCCATAACTAGATTTTTAAACACTTTATTAGAGAAGTGTTTAGTAAATAAATTTCATGATTTCTAGAATCCAGGACTTCAATCGAGAGTTCAATGAGCAGTGAGTTCATAAGTTTGGCATGTCAAAAGCCTACCTCGATGCTATCTATGTAGTTGTGTAGCCTTAGCTTGGACTATAAGGAAGGATTTCAAGGATCTTTGTCACTAGAATAATTTATCGACTGGGGATTCAAAATCTTGTACTGACTGATAGTAGGGTTCAATAAAATAGTTGAACACATTTAATGACTTATTTAATCAGTAATGTCTAGATCAATAATCATGAATATGTACTAGTCTACTAAAATTTATTTTGTAGAACAATGTAAAGTAAAACCACAGAAACACTATGATTAATTCTAGAAAAATATCCAATTTTAACCTACTTGATCTCTCTAAGTGGAGTATATGATCATGTGTAAAGTACTATGAAGTGAATGGAAATTATACGTGCCAATGTCTCCACAACCTGTTGAGACACCTCAATAAGCGACGATGAGAAATATTCTTATAGGAGACACATGGATATATCATTTTATTATTACTTAATCATTATATCATCAATGTCTAATAATTTGTAGAAACAACATCAGAAAACGGATGATTTCATGTGTTAGTGAAGCATGATATGAATGTAGTGAAGATTACATTGAATATGTGAAAATTGAAATATATATACTGATTATTCAATACATCCCATTATATATCTTTTTTACCCAATTACTCTAATATTTTAATTATTATAAAATTAATATTATGGAGAAAAAATACCACTACCTTTTAGGTAATCTTCCCCAAGTTGATAAGAACTAAAAATAGATTAACCTTTAGTGGTTAGGGTGAACAAGAGGAATGCCATGGTGAAAAGGGACAATGGGAAGTGTAACAATAAAGGAACCCTCATATTTTCCTTCAAAATAAAAGAGGTAGATAATTACACATGATGCTATTTTTATCCCATTTCACGAGATATATCCATTGAAGATGATTCTTTATCTTGTAAAACTAAAATTAATTGTCAAGGTTATTTCAAGTATGCTTTTTATTCTTTATAGAGTAAAAAACATTAGTTTTTATTAAAATATATACTTATTTGGTTTTAAATAAGGTAACATTTATAAATAAATGTAGGCCATAAATCTTTTGGAATTATTTCTTCTAGGTAACGTAAACTATTCCATATAGAAAAAAGAGGTAAATTGATATTCTTCATAATATTACTTTAAGTGTTTTAAGGAATGTAAAGATGAATTATTAAATAATAATTGTCAGATTATATGAGTCGATTTGAGATCATGTGCTAAAGAATATATTTACTAATCATTTAATAATTATTAGATTTTAGTGTGAAGTAATTCCTAAATACACATTACCTTATACACATTAAACCTATGATGTTATTAAGGATGATAGATAATGGGTCTTTCATAAAAACGTTGAACATTATAATTAAGGCATGGAATAATTCAAAAACATTCATTTCTAAATACATGCCAAATCTATGATGTTTGTAAAGACAATTGATGATTAATATTACAAACACACATTGATCATTAAAAATTTAGCATGGAGAAATTATTGAATTCCCATTTTGTTATAAAAAAATAGTCATGATTCATGTTAAAGGATAAAAGTGTTGAGAATCATATGCATTGTAGATACTTTCATTATTTTTTCATGAAATGCTTTGAATATAACGGTGTTATCCCATAACTATATTCCGAATATAATGATAAATGGGTACCATATGAGTTATAGCGTGATATAAATCCATTATGTCATAGTAACATGAATATATATTCAAATTTTCTTAAGGATATAAATAATATTGAATTAAGAAAATCATAATGTTCTTCTATTTTAATTATCCTTAAATTTTCTAAAGATATTAAAAAAAATTTCATAGAAAATATTATTGTCGAGTAATATACTATGTTTTATTAAAAGGATAAAATTATCTATTTGAGATTATGGTAGAAATATTAACATAGATTTAGTTAATGTAGGAGATGAAAAAATAGTTTTCAATGGAATAACTTCCATGAGATCATGTGCAAAAGAACTTTCTAGAGACACATTCTATATAGGAACGTTAAAACCTTGGGAATTGTTTTACATTCACCATGGTTGGTGGAACATTATTCTTTGAGAATAGTAAGTCCTATGAGTAATAAATATATTTCAATTTGATAAAAATGAAAATTTTAATTAATATTGAATAATGGATTCCAGATATCAAAGTAAAATTTCTTAGTATTTATAAGGATTCAAATCCTAATACTATGGTGGTATTCAAAATAAAAATTAAATAGATGATTCAAGAATGGTACCAATAAGGCTTGATTGGTTATACAAAGTCATTATGCCTTAATACATTAGAATTTTTATTTTTAATAATATATTATTTTATTTTTATATTTTGACTTGGTTTTTGAAACCACCTTTCATAGATATTGTCTAAATGAGACAACCAGAAAGAATGGGTGAAACCATAAAATGTTAATAATGGTTAAATGTTTCTGAAATCTAGTTTTAGATTTAATTAAGCAATAAGATCATAGAATATTAATTTAGAATGAATTTTCCCATGTTTTTATAAGAATATAGAGGGAAAGTATATATTAGTCTTCTAGTTATTAAAGACTATAATAATAGTAACCCTGTAGAGATTTACTTAATATTGAATCCTATGTTCTAGGATATGTGATCTAAAAGGGTATATCCAATGGGTTTCGTATACTATGTCAAAGCACATATGCTGAAAATATATTGAAAAATAAAAGTTTTAATATTTTAATATTTAATTATTACGACTTTCCCACAACAAAAATCCCTCCATGAAGATATATATGATAAATAAAATGTTATTATAATGTTGAGTATAATTTCATAATATTTAGAAATATATCTATTACATACTACATTTTATATAATGAATATGATATTTACATCATATATTTTTTTATAGGAAAATATCTCTATATCTAGGATAACTATATTAAAATTAGTTAGAAATGTCTAATTTGTACTTAAGAGAGTAAAAAATATATTCTCTCTGTACTTAGAGAGAAAGAGACAAAAACGTGTCTTCCTTTAGATCAATATGATCTAATATCACAATATTGAAAAATTAATGAGCATGAAAATCTCATTTAATACTATTTTATCTATATATACAAATATTGAGTGCATTGTAGCTTCTGATATATCTAAATAATAAATTTGTAATTGAAATCAAACTTCTGGTGGGGTGTGGAAAAAGAAAAATCTATAATTATTTATTTTAGTAGTATAGTAGATTACTAGGGTCGTCTTACTTGTGGATCTTTACATTTATTTACCTACTTATCCTATTTCACCTAAAAATACTTGTTTTATTATTTTTATTATTATTTTAAACAATTGAAATATGATTTTTTTTCTAGAAATAAATGGAGTGTGAACTAAAACTACACTAACATTATTTACAGTATGAGATTAGAAAAAATGTACATGGAATTTGGGTTTGGTTTTCAGTTACATCATTATTCTTCTTTATTTATTTAAATTTATTTTGATAATTCAGTTGTGAAATATCACACTTGAATTACTATTATTTTAAATATAAGCTACGAAAAAGTTGAATACCAAGATAATCTCAATTTCACCACATCCTATAATAAATTTAATGACACACCTTAATCGATAGTGTGATATCCTCTAGGACCTAACTCTAGTGTATGTCATTTCATCCATTGAATCGATTAAATCCACTATATGTAGAGACTTTCTCAATAAAAGGGACGGAAGAAATTGAAATAATATAATTGAATTGAAGAATAGTTCTATGTAATATTTGAAAAATGTTCAACTCATGCATTTCATCTTCACAAACCAAAAACTGATAAAAATTGATAGTATAATATCGGAAAACTGAACCTCTCCTAATTTCATGCCTTGGTTTAGCCTCCCTTTATCGAAAGTAAGAGATCTAAATGTTAGAAGAAAGAGAGAAAAATAATAAGAATACAGATAAAAAAATAAAAATTTGAATATTGAGGGGGTGATATAGATAAAGAAATAAAATAAAACATATTTGGAAAAGGATAAAACACATCAAATAAATAAAATAAACATAACAAGAGGAATAAATAAAAGAATAACAAGAAGAATAAAATAATAAAATTAAAATTAAAAAACTGAGAAGAAGAATATGAAATAGTGGATGAAAAGATGGAATAATTTGATTTAAAAAATAAATATAATATATTCATCAATGAAGATAAAAAATAAACTATAACTTCAAATAAATCTAAACTAAATAGTGTTAGTGCTTCCAATTGAGAAACCCTCATCTGGTTATCGTTAAACCTCAAACTATCTCATCTTGCAGTGGCAAAGCCCCCACTCTACATAGAGGGAGGGTTCATTTGTCCTTCCTTTTACTATAAATACTTTTTTTATTTTTTAAAATCATATCATAGTTTAAATATTATATATTTTTTAAATATATCTCCATTGAATCAACCAAAACACATTTCTTTGAAAATTCTTATCATAGACGACTTTTGTTGTGGATTCATATTTTTTCATATATTTCTTGGAACATGTGATGTGTAATCACAGATTATACTTCCTTTAGTGATCCGATATAGTATAGTGGCCACAATAGAAGAGGAACTAGCATACGTGAACTTTATCAAGCCCTCTAGCATTCACATGGGACTATGGGAGTTCCCTTTCATTCATGGTGTTGTTCTCCTTCAAAAATGGACATCATAGAGGTCACTATGGGTGTTGGAGGTGATCTAGGGTGACTTTGGATATTGATAGAGGTTATATATGTTGAGACCCATATTTCAAGGCATCATTCATGGAATTTACCTATAAAAGAAGATGATGGAAGTGAGGTCAAGTGGTGGAGTATGGTGGTAGTAACCTCAATAAAATGTCTCGGCATGGGGTTAAAATAATAAGGTGAAAACGATAGTGTTTTTGTTATTTGTAAATAGTGGATGCAAGATTATCTTTCCACATCAGAAATGTGACCATTCTTCATCACTTTTTATATTAAAATCCCCCACACCAATATTTAAATGAAGTCAGACTCATATTAGTGGACACCTTTCACTTTTGTGCACTAACATCTTAGTGAGGATTTACTCCCACTACAACACAGAGATGGACCATGCACTGGTGATTAAACCTGCTATGTTCACCTCAGACTCCTCCCTACGGCCCATGCTCCCTCACCACTCAGGAAGACCCTCTTGGTTGGAGGCATACCCATCTATCCATCCTATACTGGCTAAGTAAATTTTATCCCATTAGTTGAGAGTTATCATGGCATGGCCCTATTTTTTTACCAAGAAAATATTAAAATACATTTAAAACTTTACAACAAATATTTTATAAAGAAAATAAATCACTAAGGAAACATATTTAAATTCATTTTAATTATTCATTACAAATATCCCATATATCAATAAATCATTGAATTATTAGTAATATTCATTAAAACTCATTGAAAAACATTAATTTTTTATGTAATTACATGAAAATATCAGTGCATCAAATATACCCACTCGAAAACTATTATTTTCCTAAATCATAAAATCTCAACATTAAATTAAATAGGTCACCAATTTTAACATTATTTAGATTTAAAAGTAATAAAACAAAATAATTATCAATGAAAAAAAATGTAAAATTATATAGAAAATATAAATTTAGTATCTCTGTTTTTAAAAGAAACAACAAATCCATGTATTTTACTTTATCTCTTTTGAAAATGGTGGATTATCTCCTTTCATTCATTCATGTTCCTCAATTTATTCATATTTAAACATGCCATGTCATGATTTACATAACTTTGAATATTTTTAATCATCACTCAAGATAAAAACTCAATTATGTTTATCCTCGTATCATGAAAACATGCCTCTTATCCATAATAATCCAAAGGAACTCAATTCCCCTCCTTATAAAAAAAACATTTAAATAAAATCATATGGTATTTGCAATCAATCTTTCAATGACTCTAAGACTTAAGGTTAATAGAAATTTATATTTAAAATTTAATGCAAAAAGGAGGTGGGTTTTCTCTAAAGTGTAATTAATGAAATCAAAAGTAAAAGTGTATTGATATTCTCCCCTTAAAATAAGTGATTCCTATCCTCAAACTCATATCAAAGTGTATGATTAATAAAATCATAATGAATTATTTGTGCACCCTCTTGAATTTTTTTTCTACTTTTTTATTATTTTTTTGAATTCTTAATTTTTTATTTTTAAAAATTAATCCATAGAATAAACCTCAGATCCATTACCTAACAAGATATGATTAAAATCATCGTTTTTGTATTATTGATTTTTTATTCTCCCATGTCAATACACATTTTTTCCTTTTCTCTTTTTTCTAAATTCAAGAGGGTAAAATAATAATGTTTATAATACTTGAATCAATAACCTTTATTAATTCCCAATACCCATGGTAACACCACCATAATTTTACCATATAATTTAAATGATCCCTTTTACCCTAATTTCCCTCACCCTAGCACTTAAATATTAAAATATCTGGAAAATGATAAAAAGAGGGTAGAAACGGATAAAATTATCTTGAAACATGGCTCATTTTTAAAATGATAATTCATGATATCTAAGGTATGAAAACGGAATATTGTAAAATGTTATCTCAAAGATAAATTATTATCCATAAAAATGAATCACTTATATTACATATGGTTTAGTATTGTTAAAATTCAAGTTCTAGACAATTAAATTCCCGAATATAACTCAAGAAATATGTTTCATATAGTGGGGAATATGTGGTCTATAAATCCCCTTAGGAATGGAACATAATATTGAATAATCACTCATGGAATGATTATTAATAATTAATAAATTCATATAAATTTTAGAATTTCAACGCGTGAAAATGGTGGGGAAATTTAATTTTCATGAATCAACTAATTCCTTAAAACCATGTGTCATATTTTTTATATCCATGATTCACTTTGATAATTCAAAAATCCATTTTATTTATTCAATATCATAATAATTGAAATCTAAACCATGCTACCATATGATTCCTAAACAAATCATGTCTACTAAATTAGTCAAGTTAATCATAAATTCAATTCATGGACCTAAAATTTATAGTTGAAAGCTCAAAATAGATTTTTGGGAAAAAATGTAGGGATTTTAAAAGATAAAAATAAAAGTAAAATCCCATTAAATATTAATATTTAATCTACCAACATCAAATTATTCTTGGGGTATTCCTTTTTCAATCATGGACCTAAAAATAAATCATTAAAACTCTTGGACCATGTAATTAAATCTCAAAATGATAGAGGGATTGGGATGTATGTAATTACTAAGAGTGTAATTTATTTATAATTTATGGGTAAAATCACCTAAATAGGCCCTAGTTTTTTCACAACATCTATAATGGAACATCCATTTAACATTCAGAATCTGGTGGTATGTGGAGCTTCATTTATTTGAACCACCACATGTGGCGTTTCCCATCTTGTACTACATATTTGTTGGTGAGGGAACTTCCATGGATAAAGTACACCAAATATAACCTCTTCATAATAAGATACAACTTTCATGGTGGGGTTAGGATGAATTAAGGATAATCATCTCCCTTGGTTGATACTTGTACATCCTTTTCTTCATTTTCCAGTTCATTTTCAACGTGAGATGCATGAATTGATTTTTTTATGGGAATGTGAGAAAGAAATAATACTAGATAAAACCAAAAACATTTATAATCAAATTTAAAATTATCTCTTTTAGTGTGGGTATGATGTGTCTTTGTTTCCTAAGTCTTATCCACTTATAATTATTTATGGACTTCTTCAAATTCATGTTCATCAAAATTATAGAGCTTCATGTGTTCCTCAAAAGGTTCATGTGTTGATTCTTTATTTCAATCCTTTTAATGTGATCGTTTAATTCATTATTGATAATTTCTAGTTTTTGATGCACCATATATTAATTTCTTCAGGTATAAATATATGGAGACTAATAATACATCATGTAAAAATATTTTATTTATTTTTTTATAGAGAAAATAGAATATTATATATAATGTGAAAATATAAAAAGAGAGAAACAAATCTTATTAGATTCGAGAAAAAGACTCTAGTTTTGATACAAAACCTATTGCGGGGTGTGGAAAGAGAAAATTTATTATTGTTTCCTAGTGTAGCGCAGTGGATGACAAGGGTTTTATCACTTGAGGAGCTTTATATTTATTTAATTACTTATTATAATTCACCTAAAATGACTTTTTTTCTTCTAAAATAATTGAAATACGAGTTTCTATTTTTTGAAATAAATGTTGTGCGACACTACAATTTTACTAACATGCAATGTAGTATGAGATTGGAAAAAAGTATTTGTCCTTTGGGTTTGGTTTTGGGATCCTTTGTTATTCTTATTTGTTTATTTAAATTCACTTTGATAATTCAGATGTGAAATCACACACATGAATTAATATTATTTTATTTAATAATTTTCGAATCTTTTATTTCCTAGAGAATCTCAATTTCACATCCTACTATATTTATGGTTAATGAAACTCCTCAATCGAAAGTGTGACATCTTCTAAGACACAACTCCATTATGTTTCATTTCATCTATTTAGAAGATCAACTACAACATTTAAAGATATTATGTTTGATATAATGGAAGGAAAATATTAAAATAATATAATTGTAGTAATGTCTATTTTTATTTCATATTAGAAAATCAACACACTCTTTTATTTCGTTTTCACCCACCATAAACTGATAAAAATTGAAATCAAAATTCATAAACAAAGACCCCCCCCAAGGACAAGCATTGGTTCATCCTCCCATTATTGGGAGTAAGATATAACAATGGTGGAAGAAATATAGAATAATAATAATAATAATAATAATAATAATAAATAAGATTTATTTGGTGGTAGAGAGAGATACAAATAAAATAAAAAATAGTTGGAAAAGGTAAAAACTCGAGAAATAAATAAAATAAATAGAAGTATAAGAAGATGGAAAATAAGAAGAAGAATAGGAGAATAAAAATGAAGTATAAAATAGAAGAAGTTGACGATGAAAAAATGAAGATACAATGGAACACTTTGATTTAAAAATAACAATGCATTCCTTGAATAAATAAGGTTAAAAACTAAAATGCATATCAAAATTAATCAAAACTAAATATAGGTAGAGTTTATAGTTGATAAGTCCTTAGAATGTTTTCATCTTATCTCAAACTCCCTCCTATGTTAGTGGCTAAGACGAATATATTTATAAAGGGAAGGTTCCTTTAGCCTTCCTTTAGAATTATATTCTTGTTTCCTTTGTTAAAATCAGATAATTTTGAAGAGTGTATTTTTTAAAAATATATCCATGTCAAATTAGTAAATATATCGGTTGGTTGAACATACTCGGTGCTGATGAATATTGGATTGGCTAACTCCTCTATACATGGATTACTTGGCTCATCTAATATGGAATAATAGAATAACCTTCCTTCAGCCGTCTCTTTTTATACAGTGGGTGCACTAATGGTGGAAACTACATGCTAGAACATCATTGAACCCTATATCCTTAACAATGGATAGAGGTATTTCTATTTCATACATGGTGTTATTATCCAATTAAAACAAGGATCATAGAGGTTGGACGGTGTACTGTCGATGATCCATGGTTACTTGGTATATTGCAAGTGGTTATACATGATGAGGCTGAGATTTCTAGTCATGATCCATGTCATTTACTAGTGAGAGTAAACAGTGGTGGAAATGTTGAGTGGAGGAGGACGGTGGCAACAACCTTGATAAAATGTTTGAGTGTGGGGATGAGAGGTTGGAAAAAATGATAGAATTTTTTTATTTTTGAATAGTTTCTTCATGATTTTAATCCCACATTATAAATAATAATATCCTCTACCTCCATTTATATTACAGTCCCTCAAACCAATCCAACAATGTAGTTGGACTTGTGCAAGAGGAAACCTACTACCTTCATGAAATGACCACCCAAAGAGGCTTTCCTCACGCCATCGCATGACGATTACATGTGCGCGGGTGCTTTCACTATCTATGCTTGTCGAGAGATCCTCCCCACAGACCATGCTCCCTAACTTCTTGAGGAAGCCCTCCTAGTGGGCAATATAGTTGGTCGGCCTGCATGGGATAGCTAAGTGGCTTGTGGCCTATTGGATAAGGGATGTCTTGGGATGACCATATTTTTTACATGAAAAATATTTAATTACTTAGATAAATTTAAAACTACAATTTCATAAACAAAATAAATCATTAAAAACATCTTTTTAATTAATTTTATTTATTTATTTAAAAATTCCAATATTTTATTAAATTATTTAATAAATTAGGATTATTTATTAAGAATCATTTAAAAAAATTATAATTTATTTAAATAATTTCATAAAAATATTCGTGCATCCATAATAAACAATGATTTTTTCTAGTTCATGGAATCTCACCTGGTATGAAATGTTTTATAAGAGTGTAAATTATGATGATCCTGTATTTGGTCCTAGTGAAGATTTCATGTTTTCATAGTGGAAAAAGTGAATATAGTTGGGATTATAATTTTTTTAGGAGTCTTACTCAAGGAGTAGAAGTTACATATAGAACATTTGCCTAAGAGTAGAAATGTGGTAGGCCTAAATAATATAGCCATAACTTAATAGAATCATCATTATATCATGTGATATCTAACAAGGATAGTTAGAAAGTTTTCACTTATAACAAACTATCTCTTTATTACACATTAATACATTATTTAATTACATAAAATTACACTTAATACAACCCAAAAGAATGAGATGTATAGTGTCATTGAGAATTAGGAACATTACATTACAACATTAAACATGAATTACAACATCTTTATTGAAAACTTCTTTAACATTCTTGAACATGAAGCTTGCTTAGATAACATTGGAAAATAAGTATGAAAGGGGTTAGCCATAATGCTTGGTAAGTAAAAAAACATGTCATAACATGAAGATAATAATACATTTTATACATGGAATATTATTGAGGCATAAATGAACTTCAATAATAACGAATGATATAGTATATTAATCATATCATAGAAAATGTGGAAATAATGTAAAACACTCTATCATAGGTCAAGGCTAATCCACCATGACGTCATCATATAAAATTCCCTTAGAGGAATAAGTTACACCTCTACCCCAACATGATGTATCATGATACTAAACAATACCCAATGCACTATAGTACTATATAATTTTTGGAACACCCATCACTTTGATTTTGTTCTGATACTTAAGTGTGCCACATATATCATAAAAATGGATATTTTTCGTCCTTTAAATTTATTCCATAATAAATGGATATACAATATATATATGTAAGTCCCAAATCATAAGTTATATATGCATAATGGTGAACACCCTTGATAGGAAATGGGTACTACATTTACTACATAAATTTTTTGGCATGGAAAATCATTATGAAAATTATGTTGCATAATGACATCACTTAAAATTCATAAAATGTGTTAATGAGAGATAAATTGATTTAATAATTTTTAAATAATGTGTAGAGTAATATGTACATGGGACTTCATTTCTACACATTTAGAATTATAAAAAAGGCATATGATAATAAATAATATTGAAAAGGGAGAAAAGAAAGGATTCTTACAAAATTTCAGCATGGTAACAGGTGTACATGGTAGGGATTAATGAGAGATAAAGGGATATATAATATTTTATAAATAATAATGTATGTATGAGGGAGGATAAAAAACATACCCCATCATTATTAATTGAAAATAAAATGCATAAAAAGATAATGAAATGGGGATAAAGATGATAAAGGAAAGAACCCTTATTAAATTTTCGCATGGTAACAAGTGTTATTAGGAAGGCTTAATGAGAGATAAAGGGGTGTATCAAAATTTATAAATCATAAGGTAAGTATTGGGGAGGTTCTAAAACATACACCATTATGATGAATTAAAAATAAAAGGGCATATCATAAGAGGATATTCTTGAATAAAAGTGAGAAAGATAGGATCCCTTACCTTAAGATTATGACACCAAACGCTTGGAAGGGTATTCCTGAGAGTTTGGGGGAACATGGGGAGAATTATCGAGATATAAGGATAAATTATGTAAAATATAAAATTATTTTTAATGAACATTAGTGGGATCTAGGGTTGGTTTAAATAGTAAATGAGAGGGGAATTATTTCATATTTCACAAACCTGGGTTTTTTACTCTATATAAAAAAATATTCAAAATCACAAACCATACCTTTGTTTATCACCAATGTTTTTTTAAAAGAGGGTATGTATAAATTATTTATTTTTTAAAATAATTCCCTTGCTTATATGGAGGTGAGTCTCACATTTAAATAAATGAATTTAAAACTCTAAAATATATTAAAAGTTTTGGAGGATTCATAAAGTCTTAATAAATTTATTAATTCAAACTTAAAATAAAATTATTTTAAGGGGAAAACATATATTTGATCGATTATACCCATTATATTATTTATTACATCATTTTTGGGTCATTATGATGTTATAAAACAGCCTTTATATTTATACTATATTTAATTTTTACTCGAAAATTTGACTATCTCAAAAAGTTTTGAAAATTTAAAATTTGGATTATTAATATATTTTAATTCAAAAAATAATATTTATTTTACATATATAATTTTTTAAATATGTTCATTTTCACTTTTAAAATAATATTCATTATTTATTGAAAAATGAATTGTTTTTCACAATAATAGTTTTTAAACCCGTATAAAAAGTACATTTCACTTTATAAATATTATATGACCATTTATAAATAATAAAAATTATTATATAATAAAAAATTATTAAACTATATTTATTTCAAGGATCCATTAATTCATCAAAATAAATCCCTTAATTGAAATGGAATATTACCAGAAAATAAAATTGTTGTTTAATTTCTTCAAAATCAAAATATTTTATAAAGTAACAATAAATATGAAAATAAATTCATTGTTATATAAAATATAAATATTATTATTATGGTTTTTGTAAATATCCCATTATTACACTAACGTATGCCCAAAGATTTAAGAGTGCGACGGTGATACTTTTATGGGATCATTAGGCAAACATGGTTTGGGACGTTTGGAAAACATGGGCTGGGCCATGTTCTCAATGAGCTTAAACATCTCCATTAAATGGTTTCGCTCATGATTATGTTATTATATTTCATATAGGTATTAGTAAATGGAAAATCCAATTGATTTTATCTCCCTTGGAAGCATTGATAAATGGGCTTCATAGGATATAATCTTATGGATGAGGCCATCACATTATTTATTTTTATCTATTAGATTTGGTAAAGCCCTATATTTATATTAATCATGTGATCACTATTTAATATATATATATTAAAAAATATAATATTTTCAATTTTATTTTAAATCTAAAGATATAACCAAGTAAGTGAATATGTTTTCTATAACCATATTACATAATAAGACATTTAATTAAACCATAATGTGAATCTCTATTTATTACAGTTCAGGTCATTACAATCTCCCCCCTTGAGAAATTTCACCCTCAAAATTTTCTTTTCACCCGTTTAAAAAGTTTAAGATTATTATGTCTCATCACTTAATCCAGTTCCCACATTGCTTCTTTAATCTTAAGATTCTCCAAAACACTTTGACAAGGTTAATTGTCTTATTTCATAAAAAACATTGTATCAATGAGTTGTGATCTTCACCGGAAGCTTCTTATAGGAAAGATCAATATGAAATGGTACCCCATCTAGATTGGGTACATGTGAGGGGTCATGTATGTACTTCATCAAGAGTGATACATGTAATACATCATGAAATAGAGATAAGTTATATGGGAGTTCATGTTGATAGGTTACCGATCTGATCTGATCAATAATCTCAAAAGGGTCGATGTATCTTGGACTAAGCATTCCCTTATTCCAAAATATCATCAATTTCATTTCCTGGAGTATGTAGAGGAATACCATGTCTCATACATCAAACTCTAGGTCTCATCAATTATTGGTAGCATAACTCTTTTTTCAACTCTAATCAGCCTTGATGTGTTGCTAAATGGTCTTAACCTTTTCCACCATTTCCTCAATGATTTCTAGACCAACTAGTTTTCGTTTCCCAACTTCATCCAAGCATGTAGGTGTCATTCACCACTTCCTAGAAAGGTCTTCATAGGGAGACATTTAGATGATTGTATGGAAATTTTTGTTGTAAGATAACTCGACTAGAGGAAGATGTTGATCCCATCCTTCTTTGAAGATCATTCAGAATGCTCTCAACATGTCCTCTAGTGTCTGGGTACTCCACCAAGATTGACAATCTGTTTGGGGGTTATAGGTTGTGTTTAATTTAAACTCATTTTTCAAATCATGTTGGAGACTCTTCCAAAACATAGAGGTGAATATATGATCTCAATGATATACAATCGATAGTGGTACTCTATGAAGCCTGACCAATTCCCTGATGTATATTCGTGCAAGTAGATCCAGTGACAATTCCCCTCGTATCGCAATGAAGTGTGAAACATTTGTAAGATGATCCAATACAACCCATGTAGAATTATTCCATCTCAATATATTTTCAATATCAATTACAAAGTCTATGGTGATATATTCTCATTTTTATATAGGTATAGGTAATGGTTCCATAATCCTCTTGGAGTTTTTCATTTCCTCTTTCACTTGTTGACTTACAAGGAATCTTGATGTATATTATATGATCTATTAATTCATATTTTCCCAAAAATAGAGTTCTTTGAGGTATAGATACATCTTTTTGCTTTTTGGGTGGGTGAAGAAGGTTGAGGTACGTGCATAACCCAATAGATAATTCTTAAACTCGGGATTTGATGGAACAAATAGTCTTGATCAAAATCTCACAACACCTTCCTCATTAACATTGAAATATGAGTATTTTCCTTTCCTTATAGCTTCTACTTTTTTCTTAATTCCCACATTAACTATTTTATAATCCATTAACCTTTCTAGAAGAGTCGGATGTGAAATAATTTGTGAAAGTATTGATAATTTTCATTCCTTTATGATTCCCATGTCCATCCTTTCCAAATCTAAGAATATAGAATCCCTATCAATTCACATAAATGATAGAATACCTAGATCCTTTATTCTTAGAGTTTCTTCCACATTATTCGCTTTACTGGAATGGTAGTGGATTAAGAAGTCATAGTCTTTGATCAGCACTAACCATCTTTGTTGGTGCATATTCAACTCTTTCTATGTGAATATATACTTAAATATTTTTTGATCCATATATATTTCCCACTTCTCCCCAAAGAGATAATTCCACCAAATGTTGGACCAAAAAATCACTAGATCCAACTCTATATCATGTGTTTGGAATTTTTGTTCATAAACATTCAAATAACTTGAAACATGGGCATTGTCATTGTCATTTATCATCAACAAATATCTCATGCCATTCTTCTAAGAATCGTTGAATACCATTAAAAGATATCAACTTTTGAATACTGTGAGAACATTCATAGTGATAATCCTCCTTTTCACCTCCTTGAATATTTCTTTTCATTCATCATTCAAAACAAACTTGAATACCTTCTGAGTAAGTTTAGTAAGAGGGTTTGAAAATTACAAGAAATTTCTCATGAATCAGTGATAATACCCTGCTCACCCAAGGAAACTATGGATATCTATCATAGTTGTTATCCTCTGCCATCCTTAAATTGTTTATGTTTTCGAATGGTCTACAAATATCTCATTTCATGTGATAATATTTCCCAATAATGTCACTTCCTTCAACCAGAACACAAATTCTCTTTACTTCGCATAAATCTTTTCTTTTAACAAGGTCTTTAGCACAATATTCAAATGCTCCTCATACTCCACTTTACTTTTGGAGTATATTATAATATTATCTATAAATACTATCATAAATTTTTCAAGGAAATATATAAAGACTCTATTCAACAATTACATTATGATTGAGGTCGAATTATTGAGTATGAAAGGCATTACTATGAATTCATAGTTCTTGTACCTTGTTCGAAAAGTATTCTTGGGGATATCCTCCTTCTTCGCCCTAGCTTGGTAATATCCCAACCATAGATCCACCTTGGAAAAGTATTGTTCCCTAAGTATCTGGTCAAACAAGTCATCAATCCGAGGTAGAGGATACTTGTTCTTTTTTATGATCTTATTGACCTCAGGATAATAGATGCAAAAATGCATTGACCCACCCATTCTTCTTAAAGAAGCGGACTAATGAACCCCGGGGTAAAGTACATGGGCGTATAAAACCATTATCCATATTCTCTTATATTTTTTTTAGCTCCCCATGTTCTAAAATAGAAATTCTGTATGGAGTCATGGATAATAGTAATTCCCAAGGTATATGCCCGATTAAAAATTCAACATATCGACAGGGAGGAAGAACAAGAAATTCCATGGAAAAAACATCATTGTATTCCCTTAAAATGTGCATTTCATCAAGGATATTTTTTTCATTAGACTAAATTATTTCATCTAGATACTCTTTATCATAGGGAAATTATATCTATTCTTGAGATGATGGTGCTAAAGAAGATTCATCCTTCTCCTTACATTTTTAAACAATATGAGGATGATTTAAAATATGGAGAGTGATTTCCTTATCATGGAAATTTATGTTGGATCTATATTTGGAATGACAATCCATGACCAAAATTGCATCAAATTCCACCAAAGGTAGTATTATAAGGTTTTAATTGAAATGTTTCCCATAATATTTTTCCGGAGAGGGGATATATAATGGTGATACAATAATTTCCCCATTCTCCATTTTCACTAACAACTCTACTTAGATGCTTTTTGGTGGTGTTTGAATAGTTATACTATGATTTTTAAATATAATGGAATGCATAGAAATATAATAATAATGTATATTCACTATTATTGAATGAATAACTAGAATACCCATCACCACTTCATTGAAGGGGTTCACTTTAGCGGATGTGATGGAAAAATATCACCCTTGTTGCCATGGAGGTTTTTGGTTGTCTCCAAAAACTCTTGGAATAGTGCATTGGTCGAAAAAGTTCCATTGTTCCATGTAGTTGTAAAAATTAACAATAGACTAAGGGTTCATCAGATCATTTTGTTCCTCTATCGCATTAGTGGGTATCTCCTGTCAGAAATCACTGGCTTGGTGCCCTTATTTCTCACACCTAAATCATTTTATTGTCCCCTTCAGGAAATTTCTAGTGTTATACATTCCTCATATTTGAAAAGTTGGATGTTGAAATTTATTGGAATCCTTATGTCTCTTTATCAGACCACTATAATTGATCTTGAATTTCTTCTTCTATTCCCATGATACCCATGAGATTCATCGATCTCTATTTTGACTTTGAGGGAACATCAGAAAATTTATTAATTACTATAAAAGAAATGGATTTCTAGGGATTTCAATAGGCAAGGTTTTATTCCACCAAAAAAGTGGTCAACCATGCATTAGGGGGAAACGAAAAAGATAGAGGCGTACCATGAAAGTATTATGATGGTTTCCTTGTATGACCTGATAGATGCAACATATTTTTCTTATTGATGGAAGGAAAATATATTTCCATTTTAAAATGGAGAGTGTGAGGAAAATGTTTATCAAAAAATACTTTCCAAAAATCCTTCCACACCATTACATTAATATCTTTTTATAGATTCAAATTTTTGATCAATATCAATAATTGATCATCTTCACCCTCCATATGATACACATCCAAAATTTCCTTCTATTTTTCGGATCATTTATGGATAGATAATATCTTTTCAATGTAATTGATCCATTGTTCGGTGATTATGGGATCTGATGACCCATTGAAAGTAAGAGGCCTTTGTCACCTGAAGCCCTTGGTTGTGGCTTTATGGGGGGGGAGGATTTGGATTCTCTTCTTGATCTAGGTTTTTATTCAAAACCTGAGTCATCTAAGATAGTATCATCATGAAATGTGTGATTTCTGCTCCAATTGGATTGGGCATCTCATTGGGGTAGTCATCACATTGCTCTTCACATTGATTTTTTACCTGATTCCTCTAATTTCTAGCCATTGCCTAGAATAAAAGGGAAATTAAGTATGATTATATTTAACTTTTAAAAAAATTAATTAGAACTTAATTACATTAAAGGTATAACTTACAACTTACATGTATTTCCTTAACTTATGGATTTCTAGGATTCAGTTTTTTAAACATGATCCATTTTCTAACTTATACTCTTATGCACTTTTTTTACTCTCATAATAATGGTTCATAAGGAGATTATGAATTACCAAAGCATATCCTCTGAGATTATTGAACTATGTTCACAATTAGTATCATTTTCATGTACCAGGTTACCCCGATTTGGGCCCAAAACACCCTGTCAGTTTTGTTACTCCTAGGTACATATGTGCCAGAACCACGTCCACTTGTAGTATCAAAACATGGATGTATTTTCATGATAAATCACTTAATATATACTCACCAATATCTTAGGGATGTATTCTTATACATAGTCATATATATAAGTATATTTTTATAGATCCCTAATCCTAATCCCAAAACTAACTAAACATTTCCTCTGATACCAAATATAACAAATCTTATCTTTATTACACATTAATACATGTATTAATTACATTAAATTAGAATTAACACAACCTGATAGATTGAGAATTATTGTCTCTTTGAGAATTATTTACATTGAATTAAAACATTAAACATGAATTAACACATCATTATTGAAAACTTCAATAACATGCTTGCACTTAAAACTGCATTGGATAACATGGGAAAATACATAATAAAGGGGTGAGGCATTAATCCAAGTAATGGAATTTACAAGGCATAACATTAAGATAATAATAAATTTTATACAAGTAATATCAATGAGGGTTAAAGGAACATGAATAATAAGGCATGGTATATCATGATAATCATAACATGGAAAATGTCGAAACAACTTAAAAATTGCATCATTGGTCCAGGATTAACAAAAAATAATTAATGGTGGAAAATTACCATAAAGGAATCATGTACGCTCATGTCCCAACCCGATGAATCTTCTTTTTGAACATTTCCCAATGCATTGGAGAGCTATATAATTCTGGGTGCACCCATAACATTCATTCTGTTCACATGCTTAATTATCCCCCATTGATCATAATACATTGATTCATTCATAAATATAATTTATTCCAAGATAAAGTATTGTAGATTAAATACATGTAAGTCCCTAATCAATAGGTATATATTCATATATTTTAATATCCATGATATGAAATGGGTACAACATTCACTATATAAATGGGTTGGCATGAAAAATCGTGGTGAAAATTCGCTGCATAACAAAGCCACTAAATAATTCATAAAATGGTTTTATGAAAGATAAATGGGTATCTCATCATTTTTAAATGAAGTGGAAAGTAATAGAAACTTGTAGGAAATTTACAAAAAAATTGAATTAGGAAAAAAGTTATATGATAACAAATAATCTTTAAAAAAGATAGAAGAAATAATGCTTCGGAAATTTTGGAATTTTAATAAGTGTACATGGGAGGGCTTAATGAAATACTAATTAGTATCTCAGATTTATAAATATTAAGGTTAGTATGGAGAAGTTACAAAACATACCCCATCATTATTAATTGAAAATAAAAGGGAATAAAAAGATAAAAAAACATAGATAAAGATAATAAAGGAAAGAACACATAAGAAATTTCATCATGGTAACAGGTGTTATTAGGAGGGACTAATCAGTGATAAAGTGATAACTCCTAATTTATAAATCATAATTAATTTGGGGGGGAGGTGGTAAAACATACCCAATCATTAGGAATTAAAAATAAAATGGTATAATGGAGAGGAGATTCTTGAATAAAAGTGAGAAAGAGAGGATCTCATACCATAAGAGTATGACACCAAAATATTGAAATGGGATTCTTGAGATTTTGGGGGATCCTTGGGAAGCTTTTAGAGACAATATGGAAGGGTAAAGACATTATAAATGGTTTTTTAGTTCAAATAAGTGGGAGGTTTTAGAAAAACTCAAGTATTTATAGAATAAAAAATTTTAATTTCTTTTAATACTTATGAATAATATATTAATTTTAAGTTAAAGGTTATACTTTTTCTGATAGTGTACTTGACACACAACAATGGTCTTCTCTGAAATCTTACATTGCGCACAACATTGAGTTATACCGAAAAATAATATAATTATTTTAAATGGTATTTAATGCCCATACATTGAATAGAGGTAATAAATAGTATCAAATGAATATTTAAATATAGTTTACATATTTTTAAATGATGATTCATTGATTACCAATTTTATTAGAAATGGAAATAAAAACCAATTCAATATAATGGATGTGTTTTTATAAAAACCTATTTAAAAGAGAATAATAGTGTTTTCATATCACTCTATATGGATTTTTTTTAATGAAAAGTATAGGATATAAAATCAATGTAATGTTTTAAATTCATCTTATAATTTTTCTAGATATTATATAAGAATAAATTAATTTTTTCAGATAAAAGAAGATTTTTTCCTAAAATGCAGTTTTTCCGTCTTTTGATGGAGAACCATTTTAAGATCTGGTTTTTGTCACATTTATATGTTATATTTGACAAAATAAACTTCTTATTTAGAAGCGGGACATCAAAATTAACTTTGGGTAAATTTTTGGTATTTTTCTGAGAAAGTTCATTTTTAATGAATAGTGAAAAAATACTGCATTTTAAGTCAGAACTATCTTTTCATCTGATTTATTTATATGGTTAGATTATATTTTTAATTAGTTTTAAAATTATTTAGATTATTTTTTACCATTTAATCAAATTTTGGTCATTGTAATTAATTTCAATTTTTTATTAGACATAAACACATGTTAATCTTTTGATAGTTATTATTTCATTAAAACACACTTTTCAGTTTTGACAATGGGAATTAATTTTAAATTAATTTCTGCAACTTATATTTTTTGAATTCAGAAAAATGGATTCCACATTGGGAATCCAGATTTCCAAATTTTTAAAATAAATAACTTTTATTTTTTGACATTATGAATAGTAATTTCAGTAAATATTTTAATTACCATGGTTAAAGGGTAAATATGGTAAATAAGGGTAAAAAAATAATATTATAATAATATGAAATTAACCTAAAATGGGTCTTAACCCTATTTTCAGATACATTTCCAATGATGAGCATCCTCGGTTCAATTTTGGGATCCCATAGAGCCACTTTTAAGTGAAAAATGACAATTTATGAAAATTAATTTAATGTTAAGGAAAATATAACATAAACATATATCATTTAGTAAAAAGATTATATGGGGTTATATATGTTATATTTGTGACAATAAATACTAATTATAAATCTAATAATATTTCCTATATCATGGTATTTTATTTTTAATTTTTAGAGATTAAATAAATAAATTTAATTATGACATAATAATGATGTGGTGATTGCTTCATTAATAAAGGATTCAAATAAATGATATTATAATTATTAAAATAAATTTTATTTGGTTATTTTGATGTCACAAACTAATTTTATGGATGATATTTACTTGTTATATTTTTATTAATGTAGTTGTTTAGAATCAATCATGTTTTTCTAGATTTTTTTAAAAGTCATGATACAAATAGTGTCAAAATTGACTTAATTCATATTTTAAAAAATAAAATATTTTATTAAATTATGTAAAACTAAAAAATATATAATATTTGTTCAAATAGTCATCATAAGTCTAGAAGTTTATTATTGACTCTTTAATTGGATATTTTTCATGTTTTGTTAACTATTTTTATTCTCAAAGTGTTAAATGATTGATAAAGTGGTAAGAGTAAAAAAGGGTTAAATAAAATATATAAGGATTAAAAAATATCCAAAACCTATCCAATTATTATTGGATGATTTTATTTCTAAAAATAGTAATCTTATATTGTAATTTAATGAGTTTTGGACCTTTTGAAACTGAAAATTATTTTATAATAAAATAATACTTTCAAACATTCCAAAAGAGCCCCTCATCTCCCTTATAAATGGTAATCACCTCAAACGCATTACTCACAGCTCTAAAGCTCCTTGGATCATCCAAAATCTACCCAAATAATCTTAAAAAATACCTTTATTCCTCCTATAAACCTTCCCTTATGTATAAGGAAATTTAAGAGGTCCCTTTGGCTCAAATCAAAAGAGGTTACTCGATTTGAGGTAACGACTTCTTTCAAGTTTCTTTCTATTATTTTTAATTCCTCACTCACTATTCTCTTATTATTATTTGTTTACATAAAAAAACTAGTATACTCAATGTAATAGGTTGTTTTTATGTGAAGTATTAGAACTAAAATTATACACACATCTGTCTAATGGGTATAGAACATAAAGTTTCTTGGGACATTGAATTACTGCCTTACGAACCGATGATTGTTCAATCTTCTCCTAACCCCTATTTTGGTGGACATTATGATTTAATTGTAATTATATATAATATTTATGATATTTAATTTATATCTATTCTTCTATAATTCTAATTTATAACATACATGTATTCTTTTCATGTTGTATAATTATTATAATTTCATTTGAGGAAGTGCGGACTACCGCCCCCTAAAAGTAATATGAATCGTTCATGTTATACATAGAACGTATAAAGTATGGAGTTAATTAAATTATGTAACATATATATAATATTATATTATACTTTAATTATAAGATACATATATATCATTATGTTTTCATTCCATCAAATATGAAAAAGAAATGTAAGTATTGTTTATGCGTATGTATGGCTTACCGTCTCCATGAACGGTGCATTTATTTTTTTATATCCAAATTCTATGGACTATTATAAATACATATATACTGGATATATATATTATTTATTATATATAAATCATGAATATAATTCTAGAGATAATGGAATCTTGACCACATGGACAATTTATAATTATAAAAAGTTCATTTTTTACTCAAGTTCCGAACATCGACAAAATGTATGATATGAACTCAAATAATTAACTAAATTGTATAGAAAGGTAATAAGTGATATAAAAGGAATAATAAACATTAAAAAATTTCTAATTAAAGTATAAATTAACCTAATTTTATTATTCAGATAATTAATGAACGAACGAGTCATGTCGTAAATGAGGTAAGGGAACCTTTCACCATCCTCTTTTAGTCCAAAACTCATTTTATGTCATGTATTTTAATTTAAATTTTATAATTTTAGGATATGTTATTATATATCCTTATTTCTTTCCATTTTATTTCCATCTTATGAGATACCCTTTTCTCTCCCATCAAATCAATTTCTAAATTTTAATGGGATGTCGTTAGGCTGCCTAATTTTTGTAAGGGACTTTGTCTCAATCTCCTTTACTTGAGGAAAATTTTGATTTATACACGAATTTCATTTATACTCTATATAAACCTATTTGATTTTTAATTTCATTCTAAGGGAATTTTTTATCCATGAATTGTTTTACTAAATGAAAAAAAGTAATGTTTTCAATGTATGCGTTGACAATGACCTCTCTGCTGTCGTAATCGTTATTTGGATTCCTCTATTAACCTTAATATTTTTAAAAGGAAAAGAAATGCCTTACTCCCATTTATTGGTGTTTTAATATGGAAAAATTTTTTTCAAATGGATTTTTTCTTTCAATATCTAGAAATTATTTCTTGTGATTGACTATAAAATTTTATATTTTAAATGTTGATATTTTAATCTTTTACTTGTGATGATTATATAATGATACTTGGAAATTTTATGGGTGGTAATGTGATAAACCAAATCACAGGTGGTTACATGATAAACACCGTAAGGGTTGTTATGTTATAACCTCCAATGCATTGGGTATGGAATTCCGTCGTATAGATATTACATTTAGTGATATGTGTGGAAGTCAATCATATGGTTATTCCATTTAAGTTTTTTTATGTCCAAAGTTACCTTTATATGGTATAATTTGTTTTCTATGGTATTTAAGGTAATATTTTCGTTAAAAATGAGTAATAAATGAGATTATATTCAATGAAATTTTTTTATACTTCTTTAAGGTTAATGTATTAATTTATGATTAAGTATGCATGGTTTACATTTTGTTTTTAAAACTAATAGTTTTCCTTCTTTTTGTATCCCTTTTTTTGATTTTTATGGTCATCCCAAGTTTTTGAAATGTTTTTCATAGGACATAAGGTGGAATAGGGTCAAGGATGTGATAAAAGAAAATTTATTCTATTTAAAACATGGAACTAAATATGTTTCTTTTTTAAAGAGTTTTTATTTTATGAAAAAATTGATAATTAGTAGAAGTGTCTACATGTATTATTCAAGATGTTTTGTAAATGTTATGACCTAATTCTCTAAAGTTCTAAACTTGAAAAAATCCTCAATGTGAATTATTATAAAAATTAAAGATTATGTAATGTTTAAGGTCGGAGCCTTATAGATTTGGTGGGTTTATATAGGAAATAAGTGGGGAATTTTTTAATATTTAAAAACATAGGATTTGGACTCTATTTAATAAAATATTCAAAAACCAAAACCTTCTTATGGTTTTTGAACAATGTTTTTTATAAGTGGGGTGGTTTTAATTATTTTATTAGTAAATGTGCTAATCATATTAAAATAATTCCCTATCTTATGTGGGGGTGAGTCACAATTTTAAATAAATTAATTTAAAACTCTAAAATATATTAAATTTCTTGGAGGATTCATAAAGGCTTAATAAAATTAATAAATTAAAATATAAAGAACATTATTTTAAGGTGAAACATATAGTTGTTTGAGGATACCAATTTTAGTATTTATTACATCATTTTTTGGACATTATGTAGTCCTAAAACACATCGTATATTTATAGGTTATTTAATTTTTACATGAAAATTAGAATATCTCAGAAAATTATAAAAAAATAAAATTTGGATAATTTAGATATTATTATTTGAAAAAAAAAATTATCTAAACAATTTTTTAAATATGATAATTTTCACTTTTAATCTATGATTCAACATTTATTGTAAAATACAGTGTTTTTGACAATAACTGTTTTTGAACCCTTATAAAAGGTAAAATTCTCTTATAAAAACTAATATGTCCATTTTTAATTAATAAAACATATTTAATAAAAACATTTTATTAAAATAATATTTATTTCAAAAATAAATTAATTCATCAAAATAAATCCCTTAATTGAATTTAAATATTACCAAAAAATACAATTTGTGTTTAATTAAATCAAAATCAAAATCCTTTATAAAGTAACAATACAAATGAAACTAAATTCATTATTCCATAAAATATAAATATAAATATTATCAATGTGTTGATACATATATATTTTGTTGGGAAAAAATCCCTCAAGTTGTTCCCTCATGATGTTTTGGGTGTGATTTTGTTTGTTGACAAAGCTAGATAACTGCAAATGAGTGGCGATGTGGTATGTGTATGGCTTGATGTCGGTAGAGTAAACTGACTGTGTAATAGAAAAGTTAGTACACGAATCGAATGGAAAAACGGTTCACAGGTGGCTTGCTGTTCGTGGCAGTAAAAGGATTGGTAAGCGGTGGAGCCTGAATCAAAGATTCGATAAATCATTGATTAGTGGTTTTTTACGGTATCTAGTCCTATATAGGAACCAATAATCTCACCTATTACTATAGATATTGAACATCATTACAGAACATATCTTTTATTGGGAATTCGGCAAAGTCCGAATGTGGTTCGTGCTGAAGGTGTTTGCAAGGATTCGTAACCCGCAAAGTCTGGTTCGTGAAAGGAGTTGTCTCAGTACGCAGAGGATGAATTTTTGGTATGCGAGAGGGAGAATTATATAAGTTGTAGGTGGAGGGAAATATCTTGTGCACTGAAGCGAAGACAGCCCACGAACATAGAACATTTTGTAGATAGGAGGGGTTTTGTAGAGGAGGTTCGCAGAATTAGTACGCAGTAGTTGTACGTGATCGCGAAGGTGGAGGCAGTCCGCAGACGAAGGGTGCTTCACAATGGTGGTAGAAGTATGAAGAGGATGTGACCACATACCAAATATAGTACATATTATATGGGGGGAATGATTTGGTTCATGATTTACACAAGGAATCTTGTGAAAGATTCAATTCATTTTTCGAAACTATTTTCCTATACCTAATAGTACCCAGGATGGTGGAATTCATATGTGGCTGAAAAAAGAACTTCAATAGAGAATCTACATGCAGTTGAGGATATAGGAATTCATGAAAATGAAGGGACCTACATGTCCATAAACTATGTTTGACCTACAATTCCATAAACTACGACTGGATTCTGTTCCAAGAGCAGTGAGTAAAGGAAGAGGAAGATGGTGACCCTCTCCATCGGAAATGAGCTAGAGAAAGAGGAATAGGTAGTGACCCCTAGGAATGCAGTGGGAAAACCTTAAACCATGTAAAGGTAGTGACCCTAGGCATTGAAGTTCTATCTGGAATATTTTACTCATTATTGTCCGCGAGCCTTAGTAAATTTGGTACATTAGCACATTGTCGTTGTATGCTCCTTAGATATAGCCCTGTGAAGGTAAACCATGTAAAAATTGCTATGTCATGTGCAAGATTTCATATCTGCCTATATATTTGTATGGGAGGAAGTTCTGATTGAGTTTTTTATAACAAAGAAACAAGATACAAAATTGAGAAATATTTAATCTACCATACCCTGATTCACCCCCCAACCTCTTAGGGTATTTGACCTTGTAGACCTAACAATTGGTATCAGAGTGAATGGTGGAAAGTCATTGTTTCTCTCTCAGAATAAGAAATGGATGTGTTAAATAAATAAAAAACAATTTTATTGAATATTTAATTGATTATAGATGATATAATTTCCTCTCATTATTCTAAATATGATCAATTATGAAATATTTGGGATTTGATCATTCATTGGCAAATTTGCTGAAAATTCCAGTTTTACCCTTTTAAAATTCATTGTAGTATGTAGATAATAAATATTATTATGTTAAATATTTTGACTTAATATTTTGTAACTGTTTTCCTTACTTAATGGGATACAAATTCTATTTAGGACATGGGAGTTGGATCGTGCATTTGAGAGGAGTAAATGGTCCATGAAGACAAAGTTGGGCCAAACCATCCAGATTGGACACCACTTCCCTATTTGGTCTATATCTTCTTCATTCAAGCTTGGATTGAGCCCAAATTTGGTGGGAATCTCGGGAAATAATTAAAAACAATTCATCATTCTAGAAGTTCGGCCAATTCAAGCATTTTAGGGGTCAACTATGCAGTGTAACTTGGAAAACAATATTTGGCTGAGTTTTCATTTCACACTTATAAAAGTTATGTATCCTTAGCCCTAAAAAACTCTATTTAAATAGAGTTTTCACTGTTTTGGAGGAATGTTAAAGGCATTAGAATGGTGCAACCAAAATTGTGTCTCTTGGTAACACCTCACAACCCTTCGAAGAAGTAAGGCCTTGTGCAAAGTTCCCTTCAAAGAAGGCTCTCCTCTCCCACCTCCTCATTATTTTTCCTTGTTTTTATGCTTGTAACGTGAATTTTCGTTAATAAATATTCTGTGTTATTCTTTTTTCATCTTATTATTTTTATTCATGGTCTAGAATCTATGAGTGGAGACAATATTGTGTATTCCCCTTTCAATCCATTTCTTATGCAAAATGTCTCCACGATGACAACACCGCTCATGGAAGAGTAGTTTTCTTAGTAATAAATCTACCTATAACCTTCTTAATTCATTTATTTTGAATCAATGAGACACTATAATTCACCTAATATGATCTATTAATTTAGTTTTAAATTTAAATGAAACTGAGCAAGAAGTTGAACAGTAAAAACAAATCACACGAGGTCGAGATTTTGTGTAAATTGTGAGAGCGTGAACTTAATCGGTAATACAAGACCACACGGGATAATATTGTAGAGTTCAAATATAATACCTAAACTAAATTAATCCTCATTTCTAGAGTGGATATGTGCTCAAATTAACCACTGACCATAATCTAACCTTAAAAAATCAATCAAAGAAGGGTGTTGTGATTGCATGTTCTGAAGCTAACCTAGGGTTTTTGTAATTTCATCTTTGTGGTTAAGTTAACTCCCATAGGGATTGAGGGTTAACAAATTATAAGATCATAATTAAGTGGATATTAATTTAAGTTATAATTATTAATAATTAAATGAAGAGGAAGAGTTATATAGAATACACTTTTAAAAAATATTTTTCTAAAAAAACATCTTCTCATTGTGCTTTGTTAATCAATTTTTATTTCAAAATTAAAAAAATGCAATCTTCTTCCAGAAAACTTATTATAGATTTATAAAAAAACAACCCCCATAATTTTATTTATTATTCTTATTTCTTTTTATTATATTTTCAAAATACCTTTAATATGTTGTTAAAATTACTTCCTCCCTTGAGAGACAACCTTGGTCAGCCACTCTTTTGCACCTAAGTAACCTGAAACAAAACATCATTTGAAAGTGCACACGATAGCGCCTTTCATCAATAATAAAGAAACTCTCATTTTCAACAAAAATATTTTTCAAATATGGAAGAATAGAATGCAACACTACTTCTGATCATTAGGGATGGATGTCTTCACAACAATTATGCATAGAATATCATCTGACATTAAGAGTGGTGCTTTATTATAAGCTAAAGGAATATAATTTGATACTGATGCTAAAGGGATAAATACTTTAGGGGGATCCCTATAAAAATCAATCTTTATGAAGGTGATGTCATGTAAAACAACACATGAAATGTGGGAAAAATGGTTGATCATTTATGAGAGAGACAAAAAAGTTCATGATGTAAAGATGAAGGTTATGTGGAACAATAATTAGGATCTCAGAATGAATCCGAATGAGATTATTAATGAATTATTTGATAAGATAAATATTATTATCGAAGACATGTGCGGTATTGGAGAAGTCATTGTAGATATAAATATAGTGAAACATATATTGAGGAAACTTTCTCTGAGGTTAAATCCGAATGTTTCAATGTTGGAAGATAAATACCTGAAAGAGATGACAGTAGATAACCTACACAATACCCTTGTATCATATGAAATGAGAAATGAGGAAAATAATGCAGTGGAAAAGGGGACGTCAAAGGAAGTGGTGTTCAAGGCCATGAAGAATCTCTCCGTTGAAGATAGTCTGGAGGAAGACAATATAGATCATGTCTTGTCATTTCTATCCTCTAATCTGCAAAGGGGAAAATGAAATTTCAAAGTTAAACTTTCCTTTTCATGCTTTCGATGTGGAAATATGGGAAATTTGACATCAAAATTTTCTAAGATGTTTGTGGATGGAAATAAAGAAAATGGTGAATTTCCCTATAAGAAGTATTCATCAAGTGAGAAAGGGAAGAGAATTAATGGGAGAATGTTCTTCAAAAAGAATAATCTTCTTATCACACGAGGATGAAATTTTAGAGTTATATGAGAGAGAAGAGTTAGAGTACTGAAAGGATCATGAAATATATGCTTCGGTTTCAGTTTAGATAAATTCTTTAACAAGAGAGAAAAGTGATAATGAAGATGGAGAAATTGAAGGAAGAATTGATCTTCATGATGAACTAGAAGCTTCCCTTGGAGAGGTAGAAATTTTGAGAGCCAAATCAATGAAAGATAACAAAGTAGTTCCTGATTCCAATTATTTATGTAGTAGTAGGAAGAAGATAATTTTAATCTGAATGCAGAAATTTAAATGCTATGTTCTTCAATCCCAGAGAGATTAGAAAAGTTAATTGAGTAAAAACTCAAAATTAAAGAACATAATATAGAAATTGAAATATAGAATGAAATTGGAAAATAATAAATCAAACGTATCAAGAATCTAGAAGAAGAGGTTGTCAGCTTGCAATGAATAATTGAAGATCAAGAGAAACTGCTAAATCTCAGTTCGACATCAGGAAAGAAGATCATATAAGTAACAGATAAGATAATACATGAGTGGAGTGGAACATCAGAACAAAAGGGGATTGATCTAAAATAGGAAGTATTTATCGTTCAAGTAAGACCATAAGAACCCACTCCAAGATGGAAGACTGATTTGGGCATGAAGCAGAATCATAAGATTGAGAGAACCCAAGGCACAAATAGTGGTGAATCATTACCATAGAGTATTGTACCTCACATAATATGTTATTGTTTAGGTAAGATGGGACACTCTCAAAATTTATTTTCCATATAAAAGATGTACCAAAGGGAACAAGACCAATAGAGGTGTCCGTATAGAGCTCAAAATTTCAGGTCATCATTCGATGGTCATTGTTTTAGGTGTAAAGGTCTCAGAAATATGGAAAGATATTTCACATCAACAATGCAAAGGAATGTATTTAGGAAAACTGAATTTATTCATAATATGTAGACAAAATTATCTTCAAGTGATATGAAAATTCAAAATCAATTTGCAGCTCTGCAGGTTGAATCTGACCCATCTTATAATGAGGAAGATCAAGATTATCATTCTTTTTCAGTTATGAATTCAAAGGAATGGGTAAAAACGAAAAGGTTCGAGAAGGCCGTGGTTTTAGAAATTGTGTTCAAGGCATCAGATCACACAGTGATGTACATCTGTTCCTACCATTCCACCGGGATTCACCACAACTATAGAAAAGCCCCATTCCACACCAACTAATGAGAAATATTATGACAAAGAAAAATGTAAGAAAAATATTGATGATATTCCTCCTAAACCCCTTTAATTTCCAAAAAAAGTTGTACAAACCAAAAAGATGTCTGAATAAGCAATGAAAAAGGAGGTTTTGGACACATTCAAGCATGTGAGGATCTAAATTCTTCTACTTGAATAAATCAAGAAAATTACAAGGTATGCGAAATTCATAAAATAACATTGTACCAATCGAAGAGGGCTCAAGGAAAATGAGTGGATCAATCTTGGAAGGAATGTTTCAACACTCATTACACCAACTCTAGTAATGCCAACCAAGTGTAAGGATCCAGGGACATTCACCGTACCATGAACCATAAGGGAGTTTCACTTTTCTGATACTCTTTTTGATTTGGGAGCTTCGATAAATGTGATTCCTCACTCTGTATTCTCTTCATTGCAGGTTGGTGAGATGAAACCGACGAGAGTAGTGGTGAAGTTGGAAAATAGAGCTATAGAATATCCATTAGGATTCTTTGAGGATGTAATTGTCTAGGTAAGAGACATGATCTTTCCAGTATATTTCTACGTGCTTAACATAGAGGATGATCGGGTAAGTTCCCCTGATCCCATTATCTAAGGTAGACCCTTACTAAAAACTAATCAAACTATCATAAATGTCAATGAGGGTACACTTTTCATGGAGTCTGGTGATGAAGTTGTGATATTTAATGTTATGGAATCCATGAAGTACCCCTTAAAAGACTATTCTGTATTTTTTATCTCCCATTTTGAACCACAAAATAAAAACCCCATGAAATTTTATTGTCCAATGCTTTGGGAGATTATGAGTATTGGTTCTATTTTGATGTCTAAGAGTACTTCCACACCTACTTCTAATGCACAAGACTCTCTTAGATTTGATTTTGAAATGGAATCATATTTTGATCATTTGAACTTTGATTATGACATGTATTTTGAGTGTGCTGATGGATTTGATATCTTATTATCTGATTATGATGATTTCTATTCTGATACTGATGCTCTTTGTGAACATATTTTAGTTCCTTCAATGTCTCCATCCATATACCACCCCCTTCATTGGAGCTGAAGCCATTTCAACCAAATCTCAAATAATCATACTTGTTGAGTGGTGAGAGATTACCAGTTAAAATAGCTAATAATCTTCCTTTTTAACATGAAGAAAAACTTTTGAATATTTTGAGGGATAACATTAAGGAAATCTAGTGGACATTGGCTGACATATTAGGTATTACACCCTCCATTTTCATGCCTAAGATTCTTTTTGAGGATGGGGATAAACAAGTGAGGAAACCATAATTGAGACTTAATCTAAACCTTCTGGAAGTTGTTAAAAAAGAGGTTGAAAAATTGCTCGAGGAAGGTATAATATATACCATTTCATATTCCCAGTGGGTCAGTCCAATTTAGTTTGGGGCTAAGAAATGTGGGGTTACTGTTGTTAAAAATCAGAAAGATGAGTTAGTTTCAATGAGGGTGCAAAACAGTTGGCGTGTGTGTATTGATAATAGGAAACTAAATCTGTCCACTCAAAAAGACCATTTACCTCTCCCATTTATTGATCAGATCCTTGAGAGACTGGATGGGAAAACCCACTACTATTTCTTGGATGGATTTTATGGATATTTTCAGGTTCCTATTTCTCCATGGGATCAAGAGAAGACAACATTAACTTGTCCATTCGGTACATTTGCCTACCTAAGGATTCCATTTCGGCTTTGGAACGCCCCAGGTACCTTCTAGCGATGCATGGTGAGTATTTTTTCTGATTTTATTGAGACCTACATGGAGGTATTTATGGATGGTTTTACAGTTTACGGATCTTCATTTGATGATTGTATCTCTAGTTTGGGAAAGGTGTTTAATCAATGTATTGAGAAGAATGTGGTCATGAACATTGAAAAGTGTCATTTTATAGTAGATCATGGAATTGTATTAGGGAATGTAGTGTCAAAACATGGGATAGAGGTTGATAGTTCTAATATAGACATTATTTCATCCTTACCATATCCTTCATGTGTGCGTGATGTTAGATCGTTCCTAGTGAATGTAGGATTTTATTGGCGCATCATCAAAGATTTTATTAAGATTTCTCTACCCGTGTCATGATTACTTCAAAAGGATTATGATTTTGTGTTTGATGATTCTTGCAGTACTTCCTTTTATGAGCTAAAGAAGTGTCTGACCACTCCACGGATCTTACAACCCCCATGGTGGGAGATTTATTTTGGGCTTAGGTGTGACGCCTCCAACTTTGAAGTTGGATCTGTCTTATCTCAGAGGGTGGAGGGATGTTCATATGTGATTTCCTATGCATCAAGTACACAAGATTCCGCCCAATAAAAATACACAACCCTAGAAAATTAGTTTCTTGATATCATTTTTACTTTAGATAAATTCCATTCATATTTATTTGTCTCTAAAGTTGTTGTTTTTTCTAACCATGCAGCTCTGAGGTACCTCTTCAAGAAGCCAGACGCAAAGCCCAGGATAATCCGATTATCACGACCAGTCCTAGGGGCCCGTGCCGTGACTACCCCAAGCCCGCCTTCAATAGGCCAGGGGCTGGCGACTAGCACCAAAGGCATAAATCCCGATAATTGGGAAGGCATTGCCTTTATAAAAGTAAACAAAACACCACAGAGTACAAGCGGAAGTAATACACTAAGTACAAAAGAAGTGCTGAAAAGTAAATGGGCCAGAATACAAACCCAACCGAAATTACAACTACAATTGAATGAAAGTACAACAGAAAAGACAATCAGATGGAAGAATAGAAGTAGCTCCTAGGTCATCTACCTCGGATCCTACCTGAAGGGTAGCTACAGATAGCATAGCTCCTGGATCGTCCACCACAGATCCTACATGAATGGTAGGTACAGATAGCCTACACAAAGCTCTCGCCCGTCAACCTCCTCTGAGTATCGTCTCATCTTGAAGTCCACCTACGGATACTGACTCATCATGAGGTCCACCTCCGGGTACTGTCCAGCCCTCGAACACTCGGCCTCTATCAGGGCTGCCCATCGTATGAAACCAACACAATGAGGTGCGAGCATAGCCTGTGCAGGGGTGAGTATAACGATACTCAGTAGGGACCTCGAGACCCACAAGGTCTCACTAAATCCAACAAGGATAACCACAAATAAGGATCTCAATAGATAACCCTTACTTAGGTATAAGATTATACTTATACCTAAGTTATCAAGTAACCCATCTCAATCATGAGGAAACACAAAGGTAATGAAATCAACGGATAACCACCACCGAGTTATATGCCCATACATATACCTAACTTATCAAGTGACCCATATCAATCATGAGGTAAACACAAAGGTCCTAGACTCAGCTCAAACCAGGATTTTCATTTATCGAAACTGTAACTATTGATGAGCCCCATATCTGTCGAGTACAGTGATCCTGTCACGACTCTGAGGTACTGCTCACTAACCTTAGACTTATGAGGTACTCCTCCTGTCGGGTACCATGGGTCTGACACCTCACAAAGTAGTGCTCCTTTTCCATGTGTCTTCCACCTCACACAGTAGTACTCCACCTCACAGCCTACAGAGGTACTCCTCCTGTCGAGTACCGCGGGTCAGCTGCCTTCTACCAGGCGCTCCGTCCGCCATGGGTCTGCACCAAAACACAGTAGTGCTCCGTCCACTGGGCTAGTAGACTCACTCCAAGTCGAGTCAGTCATGCAGTCTTCAGGTCTCAGCCGGCTACACAGTCTCCATACTCTGTGCGCTCGCCTCAGGGAGGGTCCGCTCCACGAGCTACAGGTCGATACTCCAAGTATCACAAAGTCTCACGAAGATGTATCTCAAAGGACCGCCTCGTCATAGGGGTCTCAACGCAACAGACGACGCGTCAATCGGGTGCCTAAACTGTGAGTTATTAGCCTTTTCGTTCTAGGGGCCTGGTTGGTTTTGTGTACAAACCAACCCGGACATATCTCAACTATAACCCAAACTCTCATAGTTTATACTCATAGGGACCGTTTCTCAACGTGATCACCAACACCGCTGACGGTTCGTCAAACGGACGTCCGGTCTGAAAGTTATCGGCTTTTCCGTTCCAGGGGCCCGGTTGAATTTTGGGTTCAATCCAACCCAGCCACTATCCAACTGCGTCCAAACCTCAGGTGAAGTATGCTAAAAGTTCCTTCTCATCAAGAGGAATCGAAAAAATTCTACGGCACGTCTATCCGACATCCGGAGCTCAAGTTATAAGCGTTTCCGCTCAGAGGGCATAGTTGGTTTCGGGTTCGAACCATCCCAGCCTTACTTCAAATGACACTTGTTAAACAAACCGGTCACACCATTGCGATCCATATGGAATAACACACGAGATGGACTACCCATTGGTCCAAAATGGATAGCCGGTGAAAATTTTTCATTTCACCGCATCATGCACGAACCGGGCCTCGTGGGGCCCGTTCCTCAACCTCGACTTAAATATCCAAAATTGGTTTTGAAACATCTATCTTAATTCCTGTGTCGCAATGTCGAAAACGGTTCATCATTCCGACACCGTATGAGAGAGATATGTCAGATATAAGATCCCGTAATATTATTATTATTATTATTATTATTCGGTGTTTCATGGGCCTGAGCCACGAACCAGAATTTAGTATCCAACATTAGACTTGAATCGACCATCTTAAAGACAGAGTCACATCGCTGCTGACAACGAGTCAATCAGACGTCGCACGCATGAGTTATGGCAGGTCAAAGATTTAATAATAATATTAAATCTATTATGTACGAGTGTTTCGGGTACCCGATCCAAAAACCCAAAAAGGACATCCAATATTGGACTCATAAATTCCGTCTCGAAGTCAGGGTCGCACTACCACAAACGGTTCGTGAAACCGAGGTCGCACGAAGGAGATACCGTCAAAATACGGTTTTCCCAACGAAAATAATAATAACATTATTATATTATTATTATTTTTAATTTAATTTAATTCTTAACTTAACACACCCAAAAGCCATGCACCACCCAAACTAGCGCCTCCTCTTTCCTTGACTCCACGCCAATCACTCCCCCAGATCCTTTCCTTTATTTTATATCATCATTAATATATTTATCATCTTTCTCTCTCCAATCTAAATTCCTCTCACGATTTGTTCTCCCAAAATTAGAGCCCCAAATTCAGGTTTCTTCTCCTCCAAAATTCACACGGCCCTCATGAACCAGGAACCGCTGTGCCTCCGCCTTGCACACGGCTTGCTTCGGTCGTGATGCCTGCTCGCGCTGCACCAGCTGCCACGGTCGCCTTCTCGCCCAACCAAACCGTCTCCTTAGACCATCGGAACCCTCATCGCACCCACACAACAGGATACTTCCGCGTGCCATACCGGGTTCGGTTTAAATTGGAAATAAGAGAATAAAGTGGTTCCATGATCCTCGGGTCGAGATCTCCGCATCCGTATGCTGCACTCAACGAAGCATTGAGTTTCCAGCGTGCTTAATTATTTGGCGTGCCAAAGAACGCATGTAGAATGGAATATAAAAGGCATGGTATATGAGCGGATCGATGGTCGTGTTGGTTTGAACATCGTTTTTTAGAATCAAGAACATGTGGAATTGACAAAAAGATATTCATCATACTTCGATATTATCAATAAAAACAATAAGAGATTGATTCAACCCATGGTTTTTTGATCCGCGAATTAATTCATTTAATTCGCGTTCGTCATGAAAATTCAATTGGGGTAAGGAATCCACAAAGATAAATCCTACAAATAAACGCTCAAGCTCGAGGGTATAAACCACATAATTGAGAAATATACAATATTCCCCTTCCTCAACAATGATGTCAAAATTCAGTGTTGCGGTTGACGGCGTCGACGTATGTCCAAGGTGGATGGCATCTCACACCAGCTGCGGATAGGAGAAGAATGTCAAATCAATCACTCCTTACAGTGATGGCATTCTTCGTCGAGGTCTTGACGTTCTTTGTGTTCTCCAACGAAGAAGACGAGTTCTACCTCCTCCAATTCCCCACACAACCAACCAACCCCAAATAAAATAAGACTCTTCTTCTATTATTACCCAACCCATGCATTTGCAAAATTCAAAAGTTGAATTAACATAACTTAATTAATCTTGAGCTTGTAAAAATTAAATTAAGTAAAGTTGGCATCATTAATGAGAGGGAGGGTCACATAATTAAAGTGGTTGGTTTTAGAGATGTTATGTAATTTTAAGGGATGGGGCTCATGTAGGCCCCACCTCACAAAATCCTATCAAAAGGATTTAGGTTCAAGTGGGTTCCACCCAACTCCCACACATGGAGTTAAACCACTTGGATGTGAAATAAAGTCGTACACAACATTATTTCACTTAACACTTATTCCAAAAAAAATTAACAACTCTTCCCGAGAAAAAACAACTCCAATGAAGGTCTTCTTAATCAATTACCAGCGCTACAGTTTCATCGGTGCCCTCAGGTTTCGATTCCGAGCACCGGTAAAAAAGTTAAAAAAACCTGCTCGCTCGATCACTGAACGTACCCAAGCTAAACTTCATAAATTGATTTCGGGCACACCGGGCCTCGGAGTCAGGTGATGTCAGAAACTTCGGACTCGTAAAATTACAAAGTAAATTGGAAAAAAAAATTCCTTGAAATTTCCGGGTCTTTACATTACTCCCACCTCAGGGTTTACGTCCCTGTAAAGTTTCAACACACACTAGGGAAATCAAAAGAGGTAATGAGGACACATATGAGCCTTCCGCTCCCATGTGCTCTCTAGGAGGTTCATGTGCTGCTTGGGGTTTCCTTTTCACCGATCAAGGAAAACTCATCCCAACGTTGTAGATAAACCACAACCTTTTTTCCTAATACCATCAAACCGTGTATGAACTGTGGTTTCTCAGTCCATACCCAAACTAATGTCGTAAGGCATCGACGCTTCCACCAAGAGGTTCCAACTGAAACTCTCACCTCAAGGGTCATATCACACCGTCGGCGTAAGTGTGATTATCGAGTCTCCTTTTAAATGTATCTGTAGACGTGAGGTTCAAGTCAACGGCTTAACCAAAAACTCTAGTTCTGGGACAAGATTCGTGGAAGGAAGGAATGATTTATATCAACGTCTGTTACTACGGTAGCTAGTAGTGGACACCGACTGTCCCTCGAATCATTCTTAGAGCCATTGGGTCACACTCCTTGACCGCATGCAGCTACTCTCTTCTCCTTCCCTCCTGCTCCCTGAGCCTGGAGGGGAAAAAGGTGGGTGGTTGTAACATATTGAAATGTACACCACCTCATGCTGCTCTCCTAGCTCTACATGCACGTATGCTACTCTACAGATTTATCTATCCTTAACATTTTCTCTTCTTGAAACATTTGCATGCCCAAGTCTCTGAGACTGGCACCAACTCACTATGTTCAATATTCTAACATTCTCTAGCTGTATTCGTTCCGAAAAGGAACATTCAACCTCAAGGTTCTCTCTAGCACCCTAATGTGGGTAGGAATGCATAGAGAAAAAAGTGATGGCTCGAATATTCTTAAACACAGCACGCTCAGAGGTCCAAGATCTATAGCACTGATCGAATCGTATTCATCGAGTACTCAGAATGCTCGGTACGCCTCGATGAATACTCAGTTACCAAAACGTCGTCCTTCCGAAGCTATATAAGCTCTAGAAAACTCCCAGCCACCTCCTCAAGCCAGTCCTCAGTCGCCTGTGATTCCGGCTCGCCTCAGAACATAAGGGTATATGATGTTGGAACACGTGTAAGACAGTAAGCCTACATGTGTCACCTACTGGTACCGCCGGTTGTAACTGTTAACCAACAGCTAATGATATATAGCCGACACACTACCTGAAGGCACTATCTCAGGCATCGGTCCGCGTATCGAAGCCTCATCACTCTACGGACCATCCTCATGGTCATTCACTAGAAAACACTAGTAGCCAAGTGCACCATCCACTCTACTGATGTCTCAGCTAAGTAGAAAACTCTAGCAATCACCTCCAGCCAGTGCTCTACTATCTGGGAATCTGCCTCACCTCATAACCTCAGAGGCCTCTACTGCTGGAACTCGTGCAACGCGCTCTGCCAGCGTGCATAGTTCACTAGTATGGCTGGTGGCATCTGCTGCCCAACAGGTGGTAGTGTTGCTGGTACACCACCCGAGGGTGCCAATATAGTAAAAAGGACCCCACACTAAAGCCTTGTCGCTTGGTGGGCCGTCATCGTGTACTATCTTAGAACTCCAACTGATTGTCTGCATGGAGACATCTTGAACAGATGCGACACGGTCAAACTATTTTTACCTAGTGAGCTGACCTAGTTTGAGCTGATTTTAAAACTTTTTGGAAACACACACACAATCAGTGTTTTCATGCACAAAGTTAGAAATCAGTAGTCAGGGTCCTGGTGTATGGATACGTCGGCCTCCGCACCAACACTGGACTCCCTGAACTGACGACCACACTTGGTACCCTTAACACTATTGCTTCACAGAAAATAATGATCAGAGTCCTAAGTTTTGTGGTATAACTGACTCCTCTTATACCAATTTGTCACGAACTATCCTAAGGGCCCGTTCTGTGACTACCCCATGCCCACCTTCCATAGGCCAGGGGCTGGGAACTAGCACCAAAGGCGTAAATCCTGATAAATGGGAAGGCATTGCCTTTGTAAAAGTAATCAAAACACCACAGAGTACAAGAGGAAATAATACACTAAGTACAAAAGAAGTGCTGAAACATATATGGGCCATAATACAAACCCAAACGAAAGTACAACTACAACTGAAAGAAAGTATAACAGAAAAGACAAACAGCTGGAAGAATAGAAGCAGCTCCTAGGTCGTCCACCTTGGATCCTACCTGAGGGGTAGGTACAGATAGCGCAGCTCCTGGATCGTCCACCACGGATCCTACCTGAAGGGTAAGAATAGATATCCTCCACAACGCTCTCGCCCGTCAACCTCCTCCGAGTATCGTCTCGTCGTGAAGTCCACCTTCGGATACTGAATCGTCGTGAGGTCCACCTCTGGGTACCGTCCAGCCCTCGAACACTCGGCCTCTGTCAGCGCTACCCGTCGTCTGCAACCAACACAACGAGGTGTGGGCATAGCCCGTGCAGGGGTGAGCATAACGATACTCAGTAGGGACCCCGTAACCCACAAGGTCTCACTAAATCTAACAAGGATAACCACAAAGAAGGATCTCTACAGAAAACCCTTACTTAGGTATAAGCCCATACTTATACCTAAGTTATCAAGTATCCCATCTCAATAATGAGGAAACAAAAAGGTTATGAAATCAACGGATAACCACCACCCAGGTATATTCCCATACATATACCTAAGTTATCAAGTGACCCATCTCAATCATGAGGTAAACACAGAGGTCATAGACTCAGCTCAAACCAGGATTTACATTTATCGAAACTGTAACTGCTGAAGAGCCCCATCTCTGTTGAGTACAGTGATCCTGTCACGACTCCGAGGTACTGCTCACTAACCTTATACTGCTAAGGTACTCCTCTTGTCGAGTACTGTAGGTCTGCCACCTCACAAAGTAGTGCTCCTCCGCCATGGGTCTGCCACCTCACACAGTATTGCTCCCCCTCATAGCCTACAGAGGTACTCCTCCTGTCGAGTACTGTGGGTTTGATGCATGCTACCAGGTGCTCTGTCCGCTGTGGGTCTGCACCCAAACACAGTAGTGCTCCGTCCACTAGGCTAGTCGACTCACTCTAAGTCGACTCGGTCAAGTAGTCGTCAGGTCTCATCCGGCTACACGGTCTCCGTACTCTGTATTCTCATCTCCAGGAGGGTCCTTTCAATGAGATACAAGTCGATACTCCAAGTATCAAAAAGTCCTACGAAGAAGTATCTCAAAGGACTGCCTCATCATAGGGGTCTCAATGCAACAGAGAAAGCATAAATTGGGCTCCCGGTCTGTGAGTTATTAGCCTTTTCGTCACACGGGCTAGGTTTGTTTCATGTACGAACCAACCTGACCGTATCTCAACTGTACCTAGAACTCTCATAGGGTATACACATAGGGACCTTTTCTCAACGTGATCACCAACGCCACTGATGGTTTTTCAAATGGACGTCCGGTCTGAAAGTTATCGGCTTTTCCGTTCTAGGGGCTCGGTTGGATTTCGGGTTCAATCCAACCCAGCCACTATCCAACTGTGTCCAAACCTCAGGCGATGTAAGACAAAAGTTTCGTCTTATCAAAAGGAATCCAACAAAGTCGACGACACGACTATCGAACGTCCAGAGCTCATGTTATAAGCATTTCGCTTTGAGGGCCCAGTTGGTTTCAGGTTCGAACCAACCCAGTCATACATCAAATGACACTGGTTAACCAAACCGGTCACACCATTGTGATCCATACGGAATAACACACAAGATGGAATACCCATTAGTCCAAAACGGATAGCCTGTGAAAAATTTGCATTTCACCGCATCATGCGCGAACCGGGCCTCGTAGGGCCCGCACCTCGACCTCGACTTAAATATCCAAAATTGGTTTTGAAACATCCGCCTTAATTCTAGGGTCGCAACGTCGCAAACGGTTCGTCAATCAGACACCGTATGAGAGAGATATGTCAGATATAAGATCCCATAATAATATTAATATTATTATTATTCAGTGTTCTGTGTGCCCAAGCCACGAACTAGAATTTAGTATCCAACATTAGACTAGAATTGACCATCTTAAAGACAGAGTCACATCACCACTGACGGTGAGTCAATCAGATGTCGCACGCATGAGTTATGGCGGGTCAAAGATTTAATAATAATATTAAATCTATTATGTATGAGCGTTTCGGGTACCCGATCCAAAAACCCAAAAAGGACATCCAATATTGGACTAATAAATTCTGTCTCGAAGTCAGGGTTGCACTACCACTAACAGTTCATGAAACCGACATCGCACGAAGGAGATACCATCAAAATACGGTTTTCCAAACGAAAATAATAATAACATTATTATATTATTATTATTTTTAATTTAATTTAATTCTTAACATAACACACCCAAAAGCCATGCACCACCCAAACTAGTGCCTCCTCTTTCTTTGACTCCATGCCAATCACACCCCCAAATCCTTTCCTTTATTTTATATCATCATTAATATATTTTTTGTCTTTCTCTCTCCAATCTAAATTCCTCTCACTATTTGTTCTCCCAAATTTAGTGCCCCAACTTTAGGTTTCTTCTCCTCCAAAATTCACGCAGCCCTCATGAACCAGTAACCACTAGGCCTCCGCCTTGGACACGGCTTGCTTCAGTCGCGCCGCCTGCTCGCGCTGCACTAGCTGCCACGGTCGCCTGCTCTCCCAACCGAACCACCGCCTTGGACAACCGGCACACTCGTCGCACCCGCACCACAAGATCCTTCCACGTGCCATACTGTGATCGATTTAAATCATAAGTAAGAGAATAAAGTGGTTCCATGATCCTCGGGTCGAGATCTCCACGTCTGTATGCCGCACTCAACACAGCATTGAGTTTCCAGCGCGCTTAATTATTTGGCGTGCCAAAGAACGCACGTAGAATGGAATAGAAAAGGCATGGTATATGAGCGGAACGATGGCCGTATTGGTTTGACCATCATTTTTTAGAATCAAGAACATGGGGAATTTACAAAAAGATATTCATCATACTTCGATATTTTCAATAAAAACAATAAGAAATTGATTCAACCCATGGTTTTTCGATCCGCGAATTAATTCATTTATTTCGCGTTCATCATGAAAATTCAATTGGGGTAAGGAATCCACAAACATAAATCCTACAAATAAATTCTCAAGATCGAGGGTATAAACCACATAAATGAAAAATGTACAATATTTCCCTACCTCAACAACGATTTCAAAAGTCGGTGTCGCGGTTGACGGTGTCGGCGTATGTCCAAGGTGGATGGCGTTTCACACCAGCTGCGGAGAGGAGAAGAACGGAACGTCAATCACTCCTTGTGGTGACGGCGTTCTTCGTCGAGGTATTGATGTTCTTTTCATTCTCCAATGAAGAAGATGAGTTCTGCCTCCTCCAATTACCCACACAACCAACCAACCCCAAATAAAATAAGACTCTTCTTATTTTATTACCCAACCCATGCATTTCCAAAATTCAAATGTTGAATTAACTTAACTTAATTAATCTTGAGCTTGTCAAAATTAAATGAAGTAAAGTTGGAATCATTAATGAGAGGGAGGGTCACATAATTAAAGTTTGGTTTTTAGAGATGTTAGGGAATTTGAAGGGATGGGGCTCGTGTGGGCCCCACATCACAAAATCCTATCAAAAGTATTCAGGTTCAAGTGGGTGCCACCCAACTCACAAACATTGGGTTAAACCACATGGAATTGAAATAAAGTCGTACACAAAATTATTTCTCTTAACACTTATTCCAATTTTTTTAACAACTCTTCCCGAGAAAACACAACTCCAGTGAAAGTCTTATTAAGAAATTACCGGCGATGTGGTTTCATCGGTGCCTTTAGATTTTGATTCTGAGCACCTGTTCAAAAGCTAGAAAAACCCGCTCGCTCGTTCACTAAACGTACCCGAGATAATCTTTGGAAATTGATTCCCGGCACACCGGGCCTCAGAATCTGGTGCCGTCAGAAACTGTGGACTCGTAAAATTCCAAAGTAAATTGGAAAAAAAATTCCTTGAAATTTCCAGGTCTTTACACCGATGGATACTCCTTCTTCAAGAATTTGAAATTTAAATAAAGGACAAGAAGGGGTTAGAAAATATTGTTGTAGACCACATGAGTAGGCATAGTCACATACTAAAGGATGACACCATAGACTAGGTACCACTTCGGGACACTTTCCCTGATGAGAATCTTTATCCCATCTTAGGTTCACATCCTTGGTGTGCATATTTAGTTGAATACCTTGTTGCCTATGAAGTCCCTGCAAATTTAATGAAACATCAAGTCCAAAAATTAAAGTGTGAGTCAAGATTTTATGTTTGAGAGGATCCATACTTATGGCGCATCTGTAGTGACCAAGTTATTAGGAGGTGTGTTCCTGATCATGAGTTTTAATTTATTCTACAATTCTGTTAGACACATGCTTGTGGTGGACACTTTGGACCCCATCAAATAGTTAAGAAAGATTTAGACTCTAGATTATATTGGCTTAGCTTATTACAAGATTCTCATGTGTATTGTAATTCATTCTCACATTGCCAACACACGAGAAGCATTTTAAGGAGAAATGAGATGCCTCAATAACTCATATTATTCTGTGAGATTTTTGATGTGTGCGGCATCGATTTTAGGGGTCCGTTTCCTAGTTCATTTGGGTTTTTGTATATTTTTGTTGCTGTTGATTATGTAAATAAATGGTTTGAGGCTAAGGCCACCAGGACTGATGATTCTCATGTTTTTGTGGACTTTTTCAAAGCACATAATTTTTTTAGGTTTGGAGTACCGAAGGCCATCATCAGTGACCAAGGAACACACTTCTAAAATCATAATCATGATTCCCTTCTTTAGAAGTATGGGGTGACACAAAAAACATCAACACCATAACATCCCCAAATAAATGGTCGGGCTGATGTTTCAAATCGTCAGTTGAATCAAATTTTGGAGAAAACCGTGCATCCAAATAGGAAATATTGGACCAAGTTCTTGGATTATGCATTGTGCACTTATAGGACAGCATACAAGACACCCATTGGTATGTCCCCTTTTAGGATTGTCTTCGGGAAAGCATGTAATATCTATGTGAAAGTTGAGCATCAGGCTTATTGGGCTATAAAGAAATGCAACATGGATTCAGGCCAAGCTAGAATCCAATGGAAGCTACAAATTTAAGGTCTTGGGGAGATTCTATTGTATTCATATGAGAACTCAAGGCTCTACACGGAAATATCAAAAGTAGCACATGAAAAAATGTTCCAAAAAATGGACTTTCAGGTTGGAGAGAAAGTCATTATCTATAGTTAATGACTGTTGCTGATGTCTGGTAAGTTGTGTTCCAAATGTTTAGGTCCTTATGTTGTGACTAATTTCTTTTTTTTTGGTGTAGTAGAGATCATGAAAGAGGACATTTAAAGGATCTTTACAGTCAATGGGAAATGTTTAAAGAGATACATTGATGGACTTCCTACTAATGCATTGTATTTCATCACACTGCATGACCCCAACATCACTTGAGCATATCAGGATGTTTCTAGCCTTTTCACTATTAAATTATTTTCCTATTTAAAATTCTGTATTTCATGTGCATATGTCATCTCATGGGTTCACATTGTGGAAAATGAAATATGTTATGTGTGGGTAAGGGAACCTTTTAGTTTAGAAATTTAAATTGTTTTCCTATTTTTCAATGATTTATAAAAATTGTGTGTTTTTTTAAAATGTGTTTATTTTTATGTTTTTTGTGTGTTTTTAAAACTTTTTAGTTGAAATGATTCTCATCAACATTTTGAAATCCATATCAATAAGTGAAACAAATTATCCCTTGAAACTGAGCTTATATAAATGCTAAAAATGACATTGTTTCAAGTTTAAATATTTAGTAATTTCATGAAAGGTGCACTGAATTTTGAATCCCATGACACATCTCATTGTCTTTATAATTGAAATAACTTTCTTTTAAGGATTCCAAACCATTATTTCCAAACTCTTTACTTTTACCTCACTTCTTAAAAGAACCAAACGATGCTAGATTTAACCAGAATTTGATTTATTCCTTTCAAAACCTGAGGGTTTGAGATACTGAAGTTTAAATGACTGGGGAATTTGTTCAGAATTAAAGCCCATATTTCAAGAATCTTTTTTTATAATGGCCTACCTTGAACATTTAATCCTCTTATCTCTTAGAATCCATGAACATCATATTATTTTAGCCACATTACAATCCAAATTTACTTATCCAACCAACTCTTGAAGTCAAATTGCATAATCTAGTTGAACTTAAGTGTGTGGGAAGCTATCTTGTGTTGTGCTACCACATTTTGTGATATTTTGGGTGGAAATTTAAATTCTGAAGAGATGTTTTTGCTACTGAAGAAAATCATCATATTGAAATTTTTTCCTTTTCATGGGCTTTCATGATAAGTGAAGCTATTCTTTTCTGGTGCTTCTAATAGAGAGAGAAAGTTGTGCCTATTTGGAGCATTCAAGAAAATAATGTTTGGGAAGATTGACATTTTTACTATTGAAATGTTGAATGGTGTGCACATTTCTTTATTTATTAGGATGATGAACATGAATCGAAGATATCGGGATTGGGGAGGAGACCATATTAAAGTTAATATTAGATTAATGCAATTTTTTATCAAAAAAAGTCAAGCCCTCCTCATTCAGCCTCAGAATTTTTCACATCTTAATCCTACCAACCGAAAGTCACAGAACAACCCTGAAAAGTCCTCAAGATAAACATTTGTCATTGACTCAAATCGAGTGGTGATGAAGGAATTTATCAAGCCTATGGTGACCCTTGTATGAGTTTGGATGATAAAAACATTGCTAAAAACTGGCATTTGTGTGATAAGATAAAATTCAACTGTGGTCAGTGTTTTGTGCATGTGAGGTAAAATGAAGTGGAATTATATTGAATGATATAAATGGAGAAATTGATATAATGGTTTTCTATGAGGCATTATATATGTTTTTTCTAGTTTTGAAATTCATGGATCTCAAGGATATGTGTTTTAAAATTTGTTTTGATTTGATATTGATGTTTACTTGATATGAGGTTTTTACTAGGAGTGAAAAAGGGTTAGTGTGGAAGAGTTCATAAAACACAATTTTATTGAATATTTTATTGATAATAAATGATATAATTTCCTCAAATTATTCTAAATATGATCAATTATGAAATATTTCGGATTAGATCATTCATTTTCATATTTGATGAAAATTACATTTTTACCCTTTTAAAATTTACTGTAGTATTTCAGGCATAAATATTATTATGTAAAATATTTTGACTTAATATTTTGTAACTATGTTACTGACATAAAGGGATACAAATTCTATTTAGGACATGAGAGATGGATTGTGCATTTTTGTGGAGTAAATGGTCCATGAAGACAAAGTTAGATAGAACTATCCAGATTGCACACATCTTCACTATTTGGGCCATATCTTCTTCATCTGGACTTGGATTGATCCCAACATTGGAGGAATTCTTGGGAACATAATTAGGAACAAATAAACCTACTATATATCTGGTCAATTCCCGCGTGTTGGAGGTAAACTATGCGATTCAACTTGGAATAAAATATTTGGCCAAGTTTTCATTTCACACGTAAAAAAGTTATGTAACCCTAGCCCTCAAAAACTCTATTTAAATGGGGTTTGAACTCTTTTGAAGGTCTTTTTGAGGCTTTGGGAAGGTGTTTCATAAATTTTTCTCTTGGTAACACCTCAAAACCCTTGGAATAAGTAAGGCCTTGTGCAAAGTTCTCTTCCAAGAAGGCTCTCCTCTCCCACCTCCTCTTTGTTTTCCCTTGTTTTTATGCTTGTAACGTGAATTTTATTCAATAAATCTTCTTTGTTATTCAATTTTCATCTTCTTATTTTTATTCTTGGGTGGGAATCTAAGAGTGGAGATGAGATTGGGTATTCCCCTTTTAATCCATTTCTTATGAAAAACGTCTCCACGATGACAACAACGCCCAAGGGATAGTAGTTTTATTAGTAATCAATATACCTCTAACCATCTTCATTCATTTATTATGAATCAATGAGCTACTGTATTTCACATAATATGATCTATTAATTTAGTTTTCAATTTTAATGAAACTACCCAAGAAATTTAACAACAAACCAAAATCACACGTGGCCGAGATTTTTTATAAATTGTGAGAGCTCGAACTTAATCGGTAATACAAGACCACACGAGATAAGTTTGTAGAGTTAAAATATAATCCCTAAACTCAATTAATCCTCATTTACACAGTGGATATGTGCTAAAATTTACCACTGACCATAATCTAACCTTATAAAATCAATCAATGAATTGTGTTGCGATTGCGTGTTCCCAAGCTAGCCTAGGATTCAGTAATTTCATATTTGTGGTTAAGTTAACTTTCATAGGGTTTGAGGATTAACAAATTAGGGGATCATAATTATGTAGATATTAATTTAAACTATAATTATTAATAAGTAAATTAATAGGTAGAGTTAGATCGATTACACTTTCTAAAAATAGTTTTCTAAAAAACATCTTCTCATTGTGCTTTGTTAATCAATTTTTATTTGAAAATTAAAAAAAATGCAATTTTCTTCAAGAAAACATCTTCTAGATTTATAAACAATAGGCAACCCCCATCCTTTTATTTTATATTCTTATTACCTTTTATATTATTTTCAAATACCTTTAATATGTTGTTAAATTTACTTCTTCCTTTTAGAGACGACCTTGGTCAGCCACTCTGATGCACCTAAGTAACCTGAAACTGAACATCATTTGAATGTTCCCATGAAAGTGCCTCTCATCAATCATAAATAAAATCTGAATTTTGTTGAAAATAAATTTCAAATATGGGAGAATCAAATTCAACACAACTTTCAATCATTAGGGATGGATGTCTTCACAACAACTATGCATAGAATATCAGCTCAGATTAACAATGGTGTTTTATTAGAATCTAAAAGAAGATAATTGGATACTGATGCTGTAGGGATAAATAATTTAAGGTGATACCTATAAAATGAAATCTATATGAAGGTGATTTCATGTAAAACATAACATGAATTGTGGGAAAAATTGTTGATCGTTTATGAGGGAGACACAAAAGTTCATGAAGAAAAGATAAACGATCTGTGGAATGAGTATGAGGATCTCAGAATGAATCCCAATTAGATTATTGATGAATTATTTGATAGGATAAATATTTTTGTAGAAGACATGACATGTATTGGAGAATTCATTGAAGATATAAATATTGTGAAAAGTATATTGAGGAAACTTCCATTGTGGTTCAATCTGAATGTTTCAATATTGGAAGATAAAGACATGAAAGTTATGACACTAGATAACTTGAACAATACCATTGTAGTATATGAAATGAGAAACGATGAAAACAATGCAGGGGAAAAGGGGAAGTCAAAGGAAGTGGCATTCAAGGCCATGAAGAATCTCTCTGTTTAAGATAGTCAGGAGAAAGACAATATGGATCATGTCATGTCATTTCTATCCTCCAATCTGCAAATAGGAAAATGAATGATCAAAGGTAAACTTTCATTTGCATTCTTTAGTTGCGGAAAGATTGGAAATTTTTCATCAAAATTTCCTAAGATTTTTTTTGATGGAAATTAAGAATGCGATGAATTTTCCCATAAGAAGTATTCATTAAATGAAAAGAGTTGGAGAAGTACTAGGAGAAGGTTCTTCAAAATGAAGAATATTCTTTCACGAGAGGATGAAATTTTTGAGGAATATAAGGGAGAGGAGTTAGAGGAATGAAAGGATCATGAAATATATTCTTTGGTTGCAGTTTCTAGAAATTCATTAAAAATAGTGGAAAATGAAAATGTAAGGAAGAGTTGATCGTCAGGATGAAATAAAAGCTTACCTGGGAGAGGTAGAAATTTTGAGAGCCAAAACAAAGAATGCTAACAAAGTGGTTCATGATTACAAAACATTATGTAGCAGTAGGAAGAAAATAATTCTAATTTGAATGCTAAAATTTAAAAGTTATGGAATTCAATCCCAGAAAGCTCAGAAAAGTTGATGGAGTACAAACTCAAAATTAAAGAACATAATATAGAAATTGAAAGATTGAATGAAACTGGAAAAAATAAAATCGAACGTATCAAGAGTCTAGAAGAAGAGGTCCTCAGTCTGTGATGAATAATTACAGATCAAGAGAAACTGCTAACTCTCGGTTCAACATCAAGATAGAAGATTATACAGGCAACAGATAAGATGATACTTGAGAAGAATGGTCCATCAGAACAAAACGAGATTGATCTAAAATAGGAATTATTTATGGTTCATGTCAGACCATAAGAACCCACACTAAGATTGAAGAGTGATTTTGGTATGAAGTAGAATAATAAGATAAAGAGAACCCAAGGCACAACTAGTGGTGCATCGTTACCATAGAGGAATTTACCTCACCTAAGATGCAATTGTTTTGTTAAGACGGGACACTCTCAAAATGAATTTTCCCTAGAAAAGATGTAATATAGGGAACAAGTCCAATTGAGGTGGTCGCATAGAGCTCCAAATTTTAGGTAATCATTTGATGGTTATTTTTTTAGATGTAAATGTCTCAGTCATATGGAAATATATTTCACATCAACAATAGAGAAGAATGTGCCGAGGAAAACTGAATTTATTATTAAGAAGTAACCAAAAGTATCTTCAAGTGAGATGAAAATTCAAAATCGATTTGCAGCTCTGCAGGGTAAAGCCGACCCATCATATAATGGGGAAGATCAAGATTATCATTCTACATTGGTTATCAATTCAAAGTCTTGGGTAAAAAATAAAAGTGTCGAGAAGGCCATGGTTTTAGAAATTGCATTCAAGGCATCAAATAGCACAAGGATATGGATAATTGATAGTGGAGGCACTTCCCATATGATGGAAAATAAAAATCTAGTAACTATAATCAGGTATGATACAGAGGGTATTATAATATTTGGTAATGATGAGGGTTTGAAAATATTTGTTTCAGGAAAATCCATGTTTGGAGGAAAAGACATGAGACGAGCAGAAGTCTTTGCTGTTGAGGGGCTTAGTCACAACTTTCTTTGTGTTAGTCAATTGTGTGAATAAGGACATGCCATAAGTGTGTCCAAGAAATTATGTATCATCAAGGAAAATTATGGTGTTTTTGTGTTGCAGGGAATGCATGTGAATGGTAATCTCTACCTCGTAAATTGAGAAGAAGATTTGTGCTTTCTGTCCAAGGATGAAGAAAAAAAGTTATGGCATAAGCATCTTTGGCACATAAGTTATGTTTCCTTGGAAGATCTGGTGAAATATGATGTAACTCGAAATCTCTTTAGATTATAATGTGATATTACTCATATATGTGATGCCTTCCAACATGGGAAGATCATTCGAAAGACATATAAGAAAAGGAGAAAAAGTTAACAAGATTGATTGAGTTGGTGCATATTGATGTGTGTGGGAAAATTTCCCCGAGGTCTATTGATGGGATGAGATATTATTTTCTATTCATGGATGACTATAGCAGAATTTCATGGGTTTCAACAATCACCCACAAATTTGAAGTGTTCTATTGCATTACAAGATATCGACGGGAATGTGAAAATATCCTTGGTTAGAAAATCTGAACGATTCAAACAGATTATGGAACAGAGTTCACAAATATCCAAGTAGTGGATTATCTCAAAAAACATGGAATAAGGCATCATGTTTGAGTATAAGTAACTCCACACCATAATGGAGTATTTGGGAGAAGAAATAGGATTTTCAACAATGTGGCCCGAACAATGCTCATTCAAAAAGACCTTCCAGAATTTTTTTGGAAAGAAGTTATGATGACAGAAATATACCCTTCAAATCCTGCTTTACTTTTTCCAAAATAGGAGAAGACTCCATAAGTGTTATGGTATGTAAATAATCCATCATTAAAGTACTTTATAATATTTGAAATTAAATATTTTATTCTCAATAAGGAGAAACATAGGATGTTTTAATCTTGTGAGGATGAAGGGATATTTCATAGCTACGCAAAGAAAGAAATGAATTCAAATGCTTCAATAAGAGGCTGGGAAATATAGTTCAAAGTCATGATGTGACTATAGTAGAAAATTAATATAATATTCAAAAAATACAAGATCAGACTTAGAAGGATAGTGATGAAGAGATAAGAAGATCAAGAGACGCTCCAGATTCATAGATTGATTCATTAGAAGAATCTAATGATGAGAATAAATCAATGTCATCCTGGAGATTCTCAATAAGAGATGAAATTTTTAGGCAGAACATAATTGGTTATCATACATCCCTAGTGTAGACAATAATGATGGATTCTCTACAAAAAGAAACATAATTATCACATGTAGAGCCTAAATGCTTTGATGAAGCAGCTGGAGATGAGAACTGGGTTCGGGTAATGAATGAAGAGTTTGACGAAATTGAGATGAATCAAACATGGTAAATTGTTTTGAGACCAAAATATAATAATGTCATTGGGAAAAAATGGGCCTTTCTCAACAAAATGAATGAATATGGTGTTTTGATTTGAAAAAAACCCTGAGTTTTTTTTCAAAGGGTACTCTTAGATAGAGGGTATTGATGTTGATGGTACATTTTCACCCGTTGCAAGGCTATAGAAAATTGGGTTATTATTGGTTATATTAGTGCACCGAATGTTTAAATTTTTCTAGATGGATGTCAAATTACCAATTCTAAATGGGGTTCTTGAAGAATAAGAATACATTGACCAACTATATGGTTTTCTCATTCATGAAGATAAGAATAGAGTTTGTCAGTTGAAGAAGGCATTATATGGTTTGAAGTAATCACCAAGATCACGGTATTCAAGGCTTGATTATTTTCTAAAGAAGCTCAGTTTCCAACATGGTGGAGTTGATTACAGTCTATATTTCAACAATGGAAATAGTCAAAGGATGATGGTGCTAGTTTATGTCAATGAAATAATTTTTGGTGGATCAGATGAAGCACAATGTAGATAGTTTTTTGAATTCATGAAAAGCGAGTTTGAAATGTCGATGATTGGTGATCTGACATTTTTCCATATCTTATAGTTGACACAAGGAGGAAATTGATCTTTTATTTCCTAATCTAAATATTACAAAGAGGTTTTGAGAAGATTTGGAATGTATAATTCCAAATAGATAAAGTCTCTAGTTGCTACCTGGTAGAAACTATCATAGGATGATGAAGGCATGACAGTTAATAACATGGAATATAGGCAAATCATTGGAAGTTTGTTGTACCAGATAGAAACAATGCTAGATATTGTATTTTCTGCATGCCAAGTAGTGAGGTATAAAAGAAATATCAATGAGATCCACAAGATTGTTGTAAAAATAATTGTTTGGTATAATAAGGGAACAATGGAATTTTTCCTAATGTATAATGAAAAATCATAGCTAGAGTTGTTGGGATATACAGATGCATATTGGGCTGGTTCAATAGATGATAGGAAGTCAACATCGGGGGGTTCCTTTTATCTTGGAGGGTTTTGTATTTATTAGTTAATAAAGAAACAATATTTCATTTCATTAAGCACCATAGAAGCCTAATACCTTGTGACTAATAAATCTTGCATGCCACTATTATGGATGAAGATGAAACTTGAAGATATGGGAATTGAAGTGAAATATCTGATCAGAATCCTTTGTTATAATTCAAGTGTTGTAAATATTTGAAAAAATCCATTCCATCACTCATGGAAAAAGCACATTGAAATAAAATATCATTTTATAAAGGGGAAGGTGGAGAAAGGTCTTGTGATTTTGGAGTATGTGCCTACAGAACAACTGGTTGCAGATATTCTAACAGAGGCCTTACAAAAAGAATCATTTGAAAGGAATCGACTGGCTCTGGGAGTCCAATTGACTTCCCGTACATGAAAAAGTGTGTATGTGTGTCCCCCTATCCAAAAGTTATGTTTTCTATTTCCGTAATGTATTGATAAGTGTTCCTTACCCTATTGCAGACAACCATGAAGTTCCCTACCAGTTTGTTGAAAAAGGGGGAGAAAGTGTGACTATTTCTGGGGGAATAAAAGAAACAAGGAGAAGCTATTAAGTGGGGTAGTGAGATAGGGGGAGTTGAAGCTATGTTAATGTTGTATCGAAGAGTTGTACGATAGGGGAGAAATAAATCTAACGATTCTAGAAGTGATCGATCAATTATTAGAGATCATGATCGCTGAGGTTCGTGATGTAAGCATTTCATTGGTATCAGTATGGTATCGGTAACTATTGATTATCAATAAAGTGGTTAATTTATGAACTGTTCATTATACTGTTGTTTCTCACACCGAGCATGGATCATGTGGTCTTAGAGTATGTGTTGAGTAAATCCTTGATCACTATATTAATCACATGAAGCGAATAATGGTTGATGATGGAAGGAGCCTTTATGAGATATCAAAATGCAAAGAATAGTTTTAAAAAAAGTTGTCAAAAACCCAAAGGGGGATATTGTTGGGGGAAAATCCTTCAAGGTGTTCCATCAGGATGTTTTGAGTGTGATTTTGTTTATTGACAAATCCAGATAACTGAAAATGTGAATGGTTAGTGTTTTTTGAATATAGGTTTTTAAGGTGGTGCAGTTTCCTAGTGTTTTACATATTTTTGAGCCTCAAAATCGGGAGTTTGATGTTGGAAAAGGAATGAATTCTTCATAGGAGTGAATTTTATAGAGAACATTGAAGAAAATCAACAATGGGTGAGAACCAAGTACCATAATTCATGGTTCGTGTACCATGTTTTGGGAATAGTACATGGAACAATAGGAATGGTATGCGGATTCTATTCGCAAAACCAAAAATGGTTCATGGTTGAGCAGTGGTGCGGTAGGTGGATGGCTTGATTTCATTAGAGGAAATTGACTGCGTAAGATCAATTTAAGTATGGAGATGGCGTGGAAAAATGGTTCGCCGGTGGCATGCAGTTTGTGGTGGCAGAAGGAGCGGTAATCAGTGGAGGCTGAATCGAAGATTTGATAAATCTTGGATTATCAGTTTTTGCAGATATATTTTCCAATAAAATAATCACTAATCCCACTAATTACTATGGATATTGAACATCATTAGAGAACATATTTTACATGGGGAATACAAAAAAGTCTGAAAGTGATTTGTGCTGAAGGTGTTTGCGGGGATTAATAACCCGTAAAGGAAGTCAGGTTCGCCGAAGGAGTTGTCTTGGTACGCAGAGGTGGAATCTTCAGTACGCGAGAGGGAGAATTACACAAGCGGTATGCGGAGGTAGAGATCTAGTGAATAGAATCCAATATAGTCTGTGAAGAGAGAACGGTTTGTAGATAGAAGGGGTTTCACTGAGGAGGTTCGCGGAATCGGTACATGGTAGCGGTACGCAATTGCGAAGTTGAAGGCAGTCCATTGACAAAGGATCATTTGCAGCGGTGGAAAGAGTACGCATACGAGGTGACCGCGTACCAAATCTGGTACAAAGTATGCGTGTGGAATGAGGTGGTTCATGATTTACACAAGGAAGCTTGTGAAAGTTTCAATTCAGTTTTTGAAAGTATTTTCCACTACCTAACAGTACTCGGGAAGGTGGAATTCATCTGTAGGTGAATAAGGAACTTCAAAAGAGCATATACCTATAGTTGAGGATGCATTAATTCATGAAAAAGAAGGGACCTACATGTCCATAAAATGTGTTTGACCTAGAATTCCATAAAATGTGGGTGGATTTATTCCAAGAGGAGTGAGCGAAAGAAGAGGAAGACGATGACCCCTTCCACCGGGAGTGACCCAGAGAAAGTGGTATAGGGAGGGACCCTTGGGAATGTAGTGAGAAGACCCAAAACATTATAAATTCAGCGAGCCTTGGAATATAAGATCTAGCTTGAGCATTGTACTCATTATTTGTCATGATCCTTAGTGAATTTGGTGCATCGACACATTGTCATTGTATGCTCCTTGGACGTATCCCAGTGATGGTGAATCAAGTAAAAATCATTGTGTCATATGCATGATTTCATATCTATAAGAATATTGCTATGGGGGAAAGAGATAATTTAGTGTTGTCTAATAACGAAACAAGATCCAAAAGAGAGAAAGTGTAAATCTACCATTCCTTGATTCACCCCCCCCCCCTCAGGTTATTCGACCTAGTGGACCTAACACCTTTATTATATCGAATTACGACATAAGAGTAAGGTGCACTGTGGTGAGACATTAATGGGTTCATTCAGTGAACATGGTTTGGGTTGTGATCTCGGTGAGTTTGAACTTCTCCTGTAAATGGTTTCGCTCATTATTACGTTTTTGGATCATATCTTGGCTTCATCATTGAAAAATACCTATAATGTTATCTCGCTTGGAATCTCCAATATGGGCTTCATAGGGTAAAATCCTAGTGGATGAGGCCACCACATCCTTTGTATATTTCAATTGGATTTGTTATAGCCCTATATTTATATTAATCATGAGATCATTATTTAATTACTATATTAGCAATGTCAATATTCTTAACGGGATTTTAAATCCAAAAATATTACCAAGGAAGTGTGTGTTTTTTCTATAAACATTTTACATAATAAGATATTTAATTAAATAAAAAGGGGAAACATCATTTATAATAGTTTGGGTCGTTACAACTCTAGTCCATGTGGGAGGGTTATAATAGTGGGTTACCTAGACCCAACTTAAATAATAGATTTTGATTACCATATAATGTATACAGTTATCTATACATGATGTAAACTTAACTTAAGAGTTTTTATATTTATCCTTACACTATTTACATGGAAATTTACATAGATTAGTTTTTATATAAAACGGTTATATAAGTTATAAGGCTCTAATGGGAACCTAGAGATACTATGAAATTAATATTAAATATATTTTCTATGGTCGAGATACATCATTTTGACCTGACACAGATGATGTAATACCATCAAGTGTTGGGGGTCATTAGTATTGAGACTTATTCTCATGAAGTTCACATTTTGTGATCTCTAATTGATGAGATTATGAGGACTACCCAACCTATAGAAACCCCACATGTTTTGGTGTCATTAATAGTTCTTATTTATTAACACATGTGATGCTATCCTCACTTGAGATTATTAATAGTGTATACTATTTGATTATGTACTTTTATGCAATATGGAACCAATCACATTGATTTCATAGTAAGGTATCTTGTGTTGGGTGTGTGATTAGTGGTATGAAATTAATTGAATAATAAAGACAAAATTTGCATCTTTTGAAAGGAAGTAATATCTCAAACCTTGTTGATCAGGATGGTCGTTCCTTTACTAAATCCATGGAAAGGGTCAAAGAAGGAAAGTTCACCCAGTAAGGTCAATCTATAATAATGTTAAAAAGAATGATGACATGAAGTATGCATCCTTATTTATTGTATATCTTATTACTAAGAGATTATATTACTTCGAATGTGTTTGTATGAAATTTTGTATTTTCTATGAATTTTCCTTATCTTATTAGGGGCCTTGATTGGTTTCTTGAATGCAGTCCTAGTCTATGAATAGTATTCACTACTATCGAGTTAAGGGCCTAGAGGATCACACATTGTGTATTCAAAAGCCTGACCTATTCTAATGAATAAAAGTATGAGACATGGTGGTCCCCACCAAGTGGTTTGGGAGATGTCTAAGAATATATAATCACCAATGAATAAATAAATCCATATTATTCATGTTTAAAAATAATTGGTATTGAATTTATTTATTAAATGTCTTCAGAATATAATAATTGTATACGTGAGAAAATATTTAGCAAATTTATATTATTTAATTTTAAAAGGTCATTTAATATTTCCAGGATTGATGATTTTAGTTAATGAATCAATTTTATCATATAATTAATATTATTATATTACAACTAATAGATAGAAATATAAATGAAACTTATGACTCAGTAAGTCATTCACAAGTAGTCATTTATATCATATTTAATGGGTAAAACATTTTCAGGGGTGAGGGCCATTTTTAAGTGTTTATCATCTAATTATAAAAGTGATAGGATTATCTCATGCGTGGAACTATTAACTACATGATTTTGAGAGTTCATCTCTCCTATATCTCCATTCTTAGAGAGATATCTCTCGATCCAAGTGTTTGATCTGATTTCTCCTTCTCGAATTGAAGGATTGATGTAACGATGATCATTTGGACATTGAAGGATTCGTTGAATCTACTCCCTAGCACCTGAAATTTTATGATCGACACTACCATGGACTTTTGAAGTTCTTGTGTATGATCTAAGGTAATCTATATTTTTCTCCTTTGAGAAATGGTCACTGGTGACAAACAGATTTTGAGTGTATCATCATATAAATCAAGGAAATGTCTTGAAATAAATTTTCACTTAACTCATTTGTGTAAAGATTATTTTGTTGTAACTTGGTAGTTTTTATGATAGATATGATGTTATGATATTGGTCATAGTATTAATATTTTTTTTTAAAAAAATATTTGGGATTCCACTAAACGTCGGGTACCAACATTTATGACAAATAATAAAAATTTTATAAATTAAATTTTTTTAATGATTCTTAAAGAAATAACAATACTGTAAGTTTATAAAAAAATATATTTATTTTAATAAAAACATTAATTTCTATCCATATTTAGAAATAGAATTTTTTAATATGATTAATAAAATTATATTAAATTTAAAAATATTATTTAATGGTTTTCAATGAAATAAAAAAAATTATATTTGAAAATGTATTGAAATTTTTATATCCTTAAAAACAATATTAATTTATATTTAAACATAATGAAAATTATTAAATAATTTTAAGACAAATTTCATTATAAAAGGTTGAAAAATTATATATTTTAAAAAAATCATAAACCTTTTTTAAAGAAATTAAAAATTATTTTTTTAATGATTAAAATTTTAAAACATTACAGCATAAACTAATTTTTTATTTTTAAATCTAGAAGTGCTATTTTTAATAAATATAAGAAATTATTTAACAAATTATCATTTTTTGGATGCTCAAAATTTTTGTTATTTATTATAAAAAAAAAATTTGGTATCAATGCAATTGTTGTGCATTAAAAAAAATTCACTATATGAAAAAACACTTGCACAAAGGGTAGGGGCTGGCAACTAGCACCGAGTAGGCATATTCCAAAATAATGGGAAGGTGTTTCCCTAAAACTTGTACATATGATCAAAGCTCAAACTGTATAAATTAAACACAAAGTAAACCACAAATATCACTGAAAAAACTATTTAGAGTATAGTACAAACTGCACGGACAAAGGGTCTAGAATATAAGACAAAAACCACAATGGAATATACAACTACCACGGTCTATCTTCTCGAGACCCTGCCCGAAGGGTATGTAAAGGTTAGCTGTATGAATCTGTATAAGTACGCTCATCCGTCCCATCTCACTATGTACCACCTAGTCTCATACCACCAAGCTATTCATCAAAGCATGGATCGCCTGCATGAGACATGACACATGCGAGCAAAGACCGTGAAGGGGTGAGTAACACAACACTCAATGTGGACCCCAAACCACAAAGGGAAGACCACAAATCAATACTATAAAGCAAAGACATCTCACACCAGGTAAAACTCAAAGTATAGAAAGTTATATTGTTAGTCATAAAGCTAAATTATCTTGTACAACTAAGGAACTCATCCTAGATGAGTAATTGAGGTTCTCTTGGATGTTGGACCACAAAGGTTTGCTTAGCTACTGGACCACATAGGTCTGCTAGTCTACTTGACCACTATGGTTTGCTAGGCTACTGGACCACTGAGTTTTTCCCGTCTACTAAACCACTGGGAATCACTTGGATACCGGACCACTAAGGTCTTCTCCACTACTGAATCATTGAGTTCTACTGAGCCACTGGACCACTATGTTCTGCTCGGCTACTAGACCACTGAGGTCTACTCTGCTATTGGACCATGGAGGTCTGCTCGTTTACTAGACCACTGAAGTCCCGTTTGTTATATACTTCATGTCACAGCAAGTCATAGGGTTCCTGCTCTCCAATGCTCTTAATTTTGGGATAATCTACTCCTCAATCCATCAGTTGTATCTCAACTACCACAAAAAACCCACTTAGAGTTTACCCAAAGGAATTCCTCATCACAAGGGTCCCAACACGATAGATGGCGCATTAATTGGGCGCCCTGTCTAAAAGATATTAACATCTTACTAACCAGGGGTCGGTTGCATCTGGGCTCGTCTGGCTTTGTCAGTCATACCCTACAAACCTCGATCGTGGGTCCCATATGGCCCGAACTAGTTCGGCTCACCTGACCCAACCCAGTTGGTTCTAGGCCAACCTGGTCCTGGTAGGCCTAGTTTCCATGCCCATTGGGCCTTGCTGGACTCGGCCTGATTCGGTCTCCGATCCAGCCCATCGGGTCTCCCAACTACCTAGTTCTCATCTGGTCCAGTTCGAATTAGTCGAATCGGTTTGGACTAGCTGGGCTGCCCAGTGGCCCAGTCTCCATATCCAGCCTAGCCTCCTTGGCAGGCTAGTTCCCCTCCATCGTGGGCCACCCAATGGCCCAGTTTACTCCATCATCCCAACATACATCAACGTGCCAGCTTGGGTCCATCCCAGACATCACACTTTTGTTTGTTTCGCGCAGTCACATGTCCAACTGAACCCATCCACCACCCATCCACATGAAGTCCAACGTAGACCACGTGCGAGCGCACGCTATGACCCATCCTGCGGGATGCTCGAACCAATGTGGTGCCTGACTGGCACCACCCCCCTACACCATTGCGGGCTCCGCCGCCTCACACCCGTAGCCCACCCCATTGGCCGCTGGAACCGATAGGGTGCCCGATGGGCAACATCCCCCATCACCTTCGCAGCCTCCACCGCCTCCCTCCCACGGCTGCCAACAGCCTCCTCCACAGGCCACCGAACTCACTCCAATGGTTCGTTTCCTGATCTGTCTGCAATTTGAGGTTTATTGGTGCGCCACTATCACTACCTCATACTCCTCTCCATTTTTTAATCACATCGGGGGTCCGACCTCATTTGGAATCCCGCCGCTAAAAATTATCCATTACAGACTCATGGGCTTGTCATTGAATAATGGGGGAGAGAGGGGGGGGGGGGATCATTGTGAACACCTAATGAACAGACCGGACTTTGTTTATGTTTCCCATGAATTATTATTGTCAGTAGGATCATGATGCGTAATTCAAATCACCAAGATTTAATTTCTGATATCAACCCCAAAATAATATTTCCCAATACAATAATAATAATTCTTTTTCAGATCAACTAGTTACTGAGTTAATCCACATTTATCAATTACAAGGGAAGAATGGTTAAAAAAAATTACACAAATTTAAACCCCTACATGGGAAAAAGGAGATTGGTCATGGATGATCGTCTTTCATCATTCGTCAATCTCTGGTCCTGAATCCTCTCTCCACGAGTGTCATCACCGCTTTTCGATTGGAAAGCATTCATCATTGGAGAGGTTTCCATCATCGTTCATCATTGGAATCGTAGGGTTGTTCATCAACCCTAAATACCTATTTAATTATATAAGGGAGAAACATTACGCATTTCAACATCTCCACATTAATTCATTAATGAGGTTCATTAATGGATTCAACATCTCCTCATTGTTGTACCGTAGCACAGACGATTCATTGTGTAATGATGATGAGAAAATAATAAAATAACTTTTTTAACTTTTTTTATTTTTCTTGACTACGTCCTGAAAACTATCTTTTTCAGTCAACCCACGTCGTTCAATGTTATGCCCTTCCTAGGTGAATTCTGAAGCTCTGAGTTCAATTGTGACCTTGGAATTTTGATCTGGGCTCCGGTTTAAAAATTTATAAAAACCTGCTCGCATGATTATTTAATGAACTTTAAAAATAGATTGAAAATACATTTCATCCACTCCAAGCCTCGTAATCATGTGTTGTCTTCGAGCCTGGTCTCAAAATGATCACATTTAATTTAAAAAGATTACATGGAATTTAGAGACATGCATTATCCCCACCTTTAGGGTTTTACATCCTCGTAAGACAAAATAAGGGCTAATCAAACAAATGGGGGTACAGAGTAAGAATGGGAGCCTCCCAATACCACGTTCTCTTCTATAAACTCATGTACTGCCAATGAAAATGCACCAGAGGAATTGACCATCCATGAAGGATCCTCTCATGTCGCTCCTCTATATCCACCGTGTACACTGTGAATGTCGCCCGTTTTCAATCTCCAGCTCATCATGGTCGATGATGTGAGAACGGTCATGCATGTATCTCCTCATGTGGGATATGTGGAAGATGTCATGTGCCCTCTCTAAGTGAGGCGGTAGAGCCTACTATTGTGCCACCTTGCCCACTCTACGCAGTATCATGAATGGTCCGATGAACCTTGAAGTTAAGTTGTCACCCCAGCCAAATCCTTGTATCCCTCATAGAAGAGAGACCCGTAAGAATATTTGGTCTCCCTCCTCAAACTCCAAGTGTCTCCATCTCCTATAATCATAGGACTTCTGTTGGATCTGTGGAATATTCACTCACACTCGGATGACATGCACCTTCTCAATGGTAGCATATTCTATAACTAGGCCCATAAGTAATGACTCCCCCAGGTCTTTCCAACATAACGGTGACCTAGATAGTTATTCGTACAATGCCTAGAAAAATGACATACCAATGCTGGAGTGGTAGTTGTTGTTATACGCAAACTCCAACAGTTATAGGTGGTCCTCCCAACTATGACCAAAATCAAGAACACAAGCATGAAATATTTCCTCCAAGGTATGCATGGTTTTCTCCATCTAACCATCTGTTTGTGAGTGAAAGGTTGTGCTCAAGCACAACTGAGTCCCAAAAACCTCTTGAAATTCCTTCCATAGCCAATATGTAAATCATGCATCATGATATTAGACTATCATTGATGGGACTCCATGTATGAAAACTATCTCACACATGTCGAGGAATCACATGCTCTCCACCGAACCTTGCTCTCAAATGGGTAAGAAGTGGGCTGAATTAGTGAGTTGTTCTACGATCACCCATATGGTATAGTGGCCCCTGTACATACATTGTAAGACCATCACAAAGTCCACTTATATCATATCCCACTTCCACTCTAGTACCTCGATGGGTTGTGTCAAACTTATTGGAACCCAGTGCTCAGCCTTCATTTACTGAAAAGTAAAGCATCTCAAGACAATCTCTGCCAGTTCCTTCTTCATCCCCCTCCACCAGTACTAACATCGGAGGTCCTGGTACATATTTTCCACACCTATATTAACCACCAAAGGGGATGTATGGATCTCCCTCAAAACCTCCTCCTGAAACGACACTGGTATTATGGTGTTTCCTCTGAATAGAATTACATGCTCCTCACCTTTCGAATATCTATCTGGGGAATTCCTTGCAGACATCTGGGCATGTGTACTCTTGCATCTAGAATCTCTGAGTTATTCCTCCTTGAATAACTATATTATTGGATGGGAAAATACTATCAACTAACAAAAAATTTTCTCATCTATATCAATGAAGGATATCTAATGCGAGACCAACTACTTTGAGGCCTTGTTCAGTAGCTGTGAATATGATATCCTGTTGAGAGAATCTTCCACCATGTTCCCTTTAGTAGGAGTATATACTATCTCGAAGTAATATTACTAGAGGAACTCTACCCATTTTTTATTGCCTCATATTCATATCATTCTGATAAAATATATACTTGAGACTCTTGTGGTCATATTAGATGACGAATCGTTCTCCTATATGGTAGTATCGTCACATCTTCAATGCACTGACTACCATTTCCAACTCAAGGTCATGAGTCATATAGTTTTTCTCATGAGGTCTCAATTATCATGAGCCATAAGCAATCACTTATTTCCCCTATATCATGACACAACACATCCCCGTTTCTGATTCTTCATATAACACCACTTAGTTGGTGCCCTCATTTGGAAGCTTCAAGATAGGATCACTCTTTATGCTCTGCCTCAGCTGCTGAAATCTCTACTAGAATCTTTCTGTCCACACGATGGGTTTTCCTTCTTCATTAATGTATTCATGGTTTCTTACACACTGGATTAGTCAGTTACAAACCTCTGATAGTACCCAACCAACCCAAGGAGACTATACACCTTAGTAACGCTCTTGGGAGTCTCCCAAGAAATCACTGAATCGATCTTAATTGTATCCACTACAACTCCATACTCTGAGATGACAGGTTCTATGAAGTGGACCTTCTGTATCTATAATTCACACATCAAGATATTTCTATAAAGATGGTTCTCTCGAAATGTGTCCAGAACCATCCTCAGGTGTATCGCATGATCCTCCTCAGATGTTGAATACACTAAGATGTCATCAATGAAGACCACTACAAATTAGTCTAAATACAGCTAGAAGATCATGTTCATAAGTCCCATGAACACTGTTGGGGTATTCTTCATGCCAAACGGCATCACTAAGTACTCATAGTGGCTGTAGCAACATCTAACATATTTATTCTAGATTTCATCATTTCATACTCGAATCTAGTGACATCCTAATCTCAGGTATATCTCTGAGAACCATCTCACTCTATTTAGATGATTGAATAGGTCATAAATCCTCAATAGAGGATAATTGTTCTTCACAGTCACCAGGTTAAAGCACCAAAAGTCCATGCATAACCTCAAGATTTCTTATTCCTTCTTGGAAAACAATATTGGGGATGACTATAGTGAAAATTTGGGCTTTACGAACCCCTTCATCTACAATTCCTCCAATTGTACCCTTTGCTCTTGGATCTCTACTGGAGCCATCCGATATGAAGGTATAGATATCAGCATTGTCCCATGGTATAGATCAGTGCAGAAGTCTACCTCTCTGCAATGAGTTAGTCCTGGAACATCCTCTAGAGAGACTTCCTCATACTCTTCCACCACTATAGGAAAATGTGGACTCATATCATCCACTCCACTAAGGTTCATGCTGGCCAGTTGATGTGTGATCGGTTGCACCCTCTTATGTTCATGTCCATCTCATGCTTCTCCTTTTTTTATTCTTGAAGACAAAGGAAAACTGGTTCCCAAATCCACAGAAACACCACATTGTTCATTTGAAATAGTCGATCAGAGCATGAATTGCAGATAGCTAGTCCATACACATAATGATGTCATATGGCCTGAACAATGCTACTAAGAGATATCTGTTAATGCTCTCACCTCCAAGAGTAAGACCGCACTGTCGACACCAGTGTGTGATTGTCGAATCCCCTCTCGTAAGAGTCTCAATTGTAATGATCGAGCCAACATCTCGATCGAAATCTGCATGCTCAGAACAAGGTATGAAGAAAGTAAAGTGTGATTGTAAACTGTGTCTATAACAACTAAAACTAATGTGGAGAAGACACAGATCATACCTCCTATCATCTTTGGAATGTCGAGATCGTCGGCCTTAATTTCTTGAAGTTGACCCCACCCCGATCCACCTGCTCTAGGAACCCATGGTGGACCACCTGGTGGTGTTGGTGGTAGTACCTTATACCTACTCCCTCCTTAAATCGCTCGTCCTACTGCTCTACCATGTCGGTTGCCCGGTATACCACCCTATTCCTAACTCTGTCACCGCCTTGGCATTCCCTCGACCATCCATCGGTACTATGTGCGGTGAGTCAGAAAATCATGACCCATGTTCCCCTACCCACCATGCGCGTAGCATACTCTGATCCTCTGATGACTACTCTACCCTAGGATCCTCGTACCTCCGAACCTACGTCTCGGGGTCATCCTCCCAATGGTCTGGCCCATTTGGGCATCTGTTTCATCTATCTGCTACCCGTCATGGATGACTCAACCACCTATAACCTGGTGGTAGCTCCTACCATCGATGCCTGCTCTGTGAGGATTCTCCCCACTTGTAGAGTTCGCTCCAACAACCCATCATGTGTAAGCATGTTGAGAGAAGTCACTAATGCCCTGATCCCCGGTTGAAATCCCTTTTCAAAGGTCTGGACCCTGAAGAAAGGGTCTCATACCATATCTGTAGAGTAATGGGAGGGGTATGTGAACCTCGCAGATTACTCATCCACTGTCAAGATGCCCTGATGTAGGTGAAGCATCTCTTGTATGCACAATGAGTGCAAAGTTTCGGGTAAGAAATACTCCCTGAAAAGATTCCCAAAGTCACACCATGTAAGGTTCACCTAATAATTCATCTTTATCTCCATACTTCAACATCTCCCAATCGATCCCTACTGAAGGCTCGCAGCTAGAACTTTTATCTGGCCAAGTGGTGTGCTCACTAAGGAGGATACTCAAATCACCACCTCCAGCTAATCCTCAGATACATGAGGATCTATCTCTTCCTTGAACATTAGAGGTCTCTTACTCAAGGACTCGTGCGAGGCACTAGCCTATATGAATCCTCTACCAGTAGTGCTAGAAGTAATTGATGACCAACAAGTTGTGGTATCACTATGAAACCTCCCAAAGGTACCTTCTTTGGAAAATTCCCATGTACCAAAGGCTCGTCACTCTGGGTACCATCCTCGTGGTCATGCACTAGAATCCTGGTTGGCTATCTGCGTGGAGGCATCTTGAAAGAGAACATGATGATTCACAATTAATTGATTATAACTAGTGAGCTGGCTCTGACTCAAAAAGATAATGGTAAAAAATTCAAAGACACAATCAACCATTATTTTCATATACTGAGTTAGATAGTATAATTCAGTGTCCTGGTGTATAGATATATCGGCTACCACACAAACACTAGACTCCTAGGCTAGAAAGATGAAATTGAAACACTTATCATTGTTTCCCCAAAATAATTTATAGACTTTTAGATATTCTGGTAGAACAAACCTCCTCTGATACAACTTTTTCATGACCTATCCCCCTATTGCCTATGTCGGACTACCCCAAGCCTGACTTCCATAGGCCAGGGTCTGGAGACTATCACCGAGTAGGCATATCCCAAAAAAAGGGAGGGCATTGCCTTTAAACCTGTACACACGCACAAAGCTCCAACTGTGGAAAGTAAACACTAAGTAAACCTAAAATGTCACTAAGACAACTACTATGATTAAGTATAAACTAAAACTCCAAATGGGACATAATATAAGACCAAAACCACAATGAAAAGTACAACTTCTGTAGTCTGTCTGCTCGAGACCCTACTTGATGGGTAGGTAAAGGGTAGCTGCCTGTAGTCCTAGAAGTACGCATGTCCATCCCTTCTCACTGAGCATTAACTAGTCCCACACCACCAAGGTCTCCTTTGAAGGATCGATCACATGCATGAGACAGGACACATGTAGGTGAAGCTAGTGCAGGGGTGAGTAACACAATACTCAGTAGGGACCCCAAACCACAAAGGGATTCCCACAAAGAAAAACCATAAATTAATACCACAAAGAATATACAGCTCACATAAGGTATAAATAAATGTATATAAAGTAATTTTATCAGTCGTAAAGCTGAATCATCTTGTATTGCTGAGGGACTCATCATTTATGAGTCACTGAGGATCGCTCAGCTACTGGATCATGAGTTCTGCTTTGCTACTGGACTCCTAAGGTCTGATGGGATACTGGACCACTAAGGACCACTAAGCTACTAGACCACTCTGGTCTGATTGGCTACTTGACCACTAAGGTCTTCTCCACTACTGAACCACTAAGGTCCGGTGAGCTATTGGACAACTGAGGTCCGCTCAGCTACTAGACCACTTAGGTTTTCTCGGCTACTGGACCACTGAGGTCCACTCATTGACTGGATCACTGAGGTCATGTTCATCATATCCTTCATGTCACAGCCGGCTGTAGGATTCCATCTCTCCAGTGCGCTTAATTTAGGAAGATTCTACTCCTCAAAACATCAGTCAAATCTCGAATGCCACAAAAACTCACTTAGAGTACACCCAAAATACCATCTCATTGCAAGGGTCCCAACATCATAGATAGCACGTCAATCAGATTCCCTATATGAATGATATTGGTGTTTTAATAACTAGGGTCTGGTTTTGTCCGTGCCCGATCCGACCAACCCAGTCTGGGGGTTCCGCATGACCTGACCCTGTTTGGCCGACCCGACCCATCCTGGTTGGGTCTGGGCCAACATGGTCCGGCCAGGCTCATTGTGCCTTACTGGACCTGGCCCAGTTTGGTTGTGTGTATAACCTACCAGGTCACCCAACATCCTGGTTCTCATCCGGTCTGGTCCAACTTAGTTGGATCAGTTCTGACCAGTTAGGCCGCCCAGCAACCAGATTCGCTCCACCAGCCCAGACCGCATGGCAGGCCGACTTGGGTCTATCCTAGACGTCATGTTGGCATCCGGTTCGGGTATCCATGTGGAAGGATGAGGCCAACCTCTTCCCCTCCAAATTTTTTTCATCATGGACTATGTGCCAGTGAACACCGCAACCATCCCTACAGGCCACTCGATTCGACGTTGCGGCCGACTGGTGTCACCACCCAGCACTGCCATGGGCCCTGCTGGCTGCGGCCTCCGCTGCCTCAACATGCCGTCGGGGCACTCCATCTCCTACCCGTGTCCACATTTGCGAGCCAACCACAACATCGGCGTGCAGACAATCTCATCCACAGACCACCAGACTCACTCTGATGGTCTGTTTTCTGGTCATTCTGCTCTCTTAGTGTTTCTTAGGGTGCCATGATCAATACAACATACTCCGTTCCATTTTTTCATCGCTCTGGGGGTCTGACCACATGTGGAATTACCCCTCCCCCCACAAGAAAAGATCTGATGTGACCTTTTTGGTTCGTCGGCGAAGAACAAGGAGAGAGGGGGTCACAGAGAACACCCAATAAATAGACTGACCTGTGTTCGTGTCGCACCAGAATTGTTCTTGTCAGTGGGATCACAAATCATAATTCAAATCACTAACATTTAATTCCCTATAATAACCTGAAATAATATTTCCCAATTCCACAAGAAGAATTCATCTGAGGAATAACTAGTTAGTGAGTTGATCTGCATTCTTCAATTTGAAGGGAAGAGAAGGGGTAAAACAGTTACTCATATTTGAACCCCTACATGGGAAAAAATAGATTGGTCATAGATGATCATCAATCGTCATATACCAATCTCTGATCCTGAATTCGGTCTCCAAGGGTGTCGTCGTTGCCTTCCTATTCACCAGTGTTCGTCGTCGAAGAGTATTCCATCATCATTCGTCAGAGGAATTACAGGGTTGTTCATCAACCCTGAATCATTATTTAATTAAAGAAGGAAGAAGTGATTCACATTGTAGCATCAGGACGCTGATTCATGGATGAGGTTTCTTAATGGATTTAGTGTTGCCTCATCATTTTACCACAAAGCTAATGAGTCACTGCGTAACGATGAGGAGAAAATAATAAAATAACTATTTTAAGTTATTTTATTCTTCTTCTCTCAGCCCCAAAAACTATGTTTTTCGGTCTACCCACACCGGTCGATGTTAGGCCCTTCCTAGGAGAATCCTGATGCTCTGAGTTCAATGGTACCCTCAGATTTTTGATCTGGGCACCGGTATAAAATTTAAAAATACCAGCTCATGCGATTATTTAAGGAACATTAAAAATAGTCCGAAAATACATTCTGGCCACTCAAGACCTTGAAATCTTGTGTCATTTTAGAGACTAGTCCTGCAATTATCCCATTAAATTTTTAAAAATTTTACCGGGAATTTAGGGACATTAAAAATGTTTTCTTTATCAGTACTAAAACGCCCTGATAAAGGGTATATTTCACTAAAATATATATCAATAAAAATAATAGATTAAAATATAAATATATTTATATTGATTAAAATATAATATATTTAATGAAATATGATTTATATGGGGCTAAATATACATTTTCACATGATATATATATATATAATTAAAAATGGAATATAAAATAAAAATTATATATGTAAATATATATATATATATATATATATATATCGATGTGTGTGTATTATAATTTTCATGAATATTATTTTTATTAAAACAAATATGTACTATTAATCATAAAAATTTATACGTAATATATTTTTTGAGAATGGTGTATTAATTTAATTAAAAAGATCTAATGTTAATTAAAAGATATATTTACTAATTAAGTAATTTTACTTTCTTAGTGCTATTTTTTTAACAATTTCACGTATATATAAAATAATAAATTTTAAATAATTAATTAAAAAATTGAATAAATATGTTACACTTAATAGGTAAGGTAATAATTTCACACGTATACATATACTAAATTAATTCAATTTTACAAAGATAGACATCCACAAATAATATAAATTGTTAATATTATCATCGTATATTTTTATTTGTTAATATTTTAAATAAAATGTTTTTATTATTAAATTGTATTCATTTTCTATATTTAGAGTTAATATATGTTATTTATTACTTTTAAATTAATATATATTAATATATATTAAATTTATTCATTTGTATCAACAAATATTTCTATAATAAAATTTTAATACGCTTTAATTTATTCATTTTTAATTTTTAATTATTAAATTTTTTTTATTTGTTTTATTTATAATTTCTATTTATATTTAGTTATTAATATTTAATGTTTAGTATACAGTTGAAATTTCTTTTTCTTTTAAACATATATTAATTTTTATTTTTGAAACTTTTATATTATTAATCTCTTATTCATTATTTTTATTATTTTTTTCAAGCTATTCATGTTTTAAATGAATTTCACTATTTTTTCACATGTATTCATTTTGTATTATTTATACATTAAAAATGATAACTTCTTTATTAACTTTTTTTAATTTATATATTTTAAATATTTATTTGTTTACTATTTTTTTAATTTATTCATTTTTAATTTATTTATACATATTTATTCATTAAAAATTTTTATATAGTAAGGTATTAATATAAATATATATATATATCTATATATAAAATATTTACTTAAATATTATTTATATAATACAAAAAATGTATATTAACATTAAATAAATCATAAATTTAAGGAAAATGGTTTATAATTAAAAATTAATACTAATTAAAAATATTGACTAATTAGTATCAAGTAATGTGTATTTAATAATATGTATTTTTACAATTCAACACACATCATACTTGTTTTACATTAATTTAAAATATACATATATGCAATTAATGGAATTTTATATGGAACACGCACATAATATTTTTGTAATATTAAAAAAATTTAATGCACATTTCCGAATTTTTTTTATTAATATAATTTAATCAATATTTTTTTTATTGGGGAATTTTTTTTCATTTATTGTTTTTTATTCAAAATATTCTACTTCTAACTTTTTAATATTATCTCAACCTTATTCATTTTTATATCAATTTTTTATTAATAATTATAACTGGTTTTTAATATTTTTGTAATTTATTTATTTTCAATTTTTCATTGTTTAATATTTTTTAAATTTTATCTATTTTCAATATTTATTTCACAATATTATTCATTAACATTAAATTTTGTTAATATGGTTGTAGTCTATATAATTAATATATGTATTCATTTTCATTTTTATATATATTTATTTTAACATTATTTAATTATATTTATAATTTAATAGACTTATTCATTTTTTTAATATTTTTATATTCTAATAATTTTTTTATTGTTAAATTCCACTCTTTTTTATATTTTATTCTTTTAATATTATTTCTTCACTATTAAGGTTACTTATTTTTTACTTTTCATCATAATTTATTCAATTTACCATTATTTCTTTTAATATTTTTTGTAATTTCATCATTTTTAATATTTATTAATGCATAAATTTTCAATTAACTTGAAGTTTTTAATATATTTTTAATGTACATATTTAATATATAATCATTTAATTTTAATATATATTCATTTTTATTTTTTTAATAATTTTTATAGTTTTTTATCAAACCTTTCCAAAAGTCGCTGATAATTACAAGTTTTGTTAGTGCTAAAATACAAAGTGCTAACAAACCCAATATTTATCAATGATAAAAAGTGATGATAAAAAACCATTTATATTTTCTATAAGAGTTAGTGCTGATAAACTTGGGTTTTATTGGAGATTTCAATTTTAGCACTAATAAAACCAATATTTGTTAATGCTTTTCAGAAAACACTAAAAAACCCTCTTGATCATTTAAATAGAACCATAACAAGTAAGTATATGCCTCACATGGTTAATTATCTCTCATTACAAAAACCTTACCCGCCGCCCCATGATCTTCTCAGACGAATTGATGGATTTCTTGAGGTGTGCCCTTCCTCTTCTCTCTTTATTGTTACTCCTTCCCTCATTCTCCCATTATCTCTAAATTTCACTTCCACCATTAATCTTAGATGAATTTTGGGCCATGATTACGGTGAGATGTAGTTATAATATGAGGCTTTTGTTGTTTAAGGTTTATGGTATTTGCCACCTTGATTTTTTGGGTGTTCCCTATAAGCGACGCATTCTGTCTTGTGTGGGTTTACTACAACATCTCTTTATGCATTGAGGTATTTTTAATCCTTTTATGGATTTCAAATTTTTGGTATGGGTAATACAAAAAATAAATTGGGATGATATCTATAATATTTAATTCATGGATTTGCTTGAATTTCAGTGTAAAACCAGATGTTTTTGTAGTCTACTACGAATTTACACATCATGCAATGTGGTAACATGACATGTAACCATAACCTGGAAGATTACTTGAAATGGGTACATATAATGAAAAGTTACACACCATGTATTGTTTATATGTCATTAAAATACTAAAAATTTGATTTTAATAAAAATGAGATGCATTTTTATGCATATGCAGCCTTCGGGAATTATACAACATTAACCTGGGTAACATGCCTTGTAATTTTTAGGGAAAGAAGTTTTAATTTTGTCACTTGGATTATTTTTATTCCACACATTTTTAAGAACTACCTCTTGTTACATAGATCCATTACTAGAAAATTTTAGGGATTTATAATCCCTCGAAATCATATAATTAGTGATTGATCATAATGTTGGTTTCAGTTCTTCATTCTGGGTAAGCTATCTCCCTATCTCTTTCATGTCTTCTTCTTTTCATACGTGGATTTTGATAAATCATTTTTAGTTTAATGGATATAAACTTTGTGTGGATGAATCCTATTTTTAGGTTGATTTCCAATATATTTTTCACCTTCTTCCTTCCTTAGCGAGTCATGTTGTGGGTGTTTCTTTCTTTGAATAAAGGTATGTGATTCAGTTTAATATTTTCTTATTTATTAATCCTTGAATTACTTTTTGTATGAAATTGATTTCAATATAATTGAAAAAAATCCAATTTTATTTGAATTGTAATTGAAATTTATTTTGAATTTAATTTTGTGAATAACCCCCACCCCTAAATTCCAAAAGAATTCAGAATTTCATGCGTGTTTTGAAGTTGATAAAAGTTATAAAATAATTTGAAAATTGATTTTGAGAAAAAGAGATTAAATTGAATTGATAAAAACCAATAATTAGTTTTGGTATGAAAAGGAATGAAATGATGAAAACCCTATTTTTTGGTTGTGATATGACTGTGGCATATAGAAAATTAAAATGGGGAGATTGTATTTTTAAATGATTTGAACTTTGTTTATTGATTGATTAAGAGCATGATAGAATATGTAGTTAATGGGTTATCACTACTAGAATTTTACCATTTACCAACGGTTAAGAACCATTGGTAAAGGATGGGAAACCATTGGTATATTATATACCAATGGTTTCCCAAACCATGGCCAAGTAAGCCATGGGTATAGTGTTATACCAATGGTTCTATGTAAACTATTGGTATATGTTTTAAACTCAGAGATATACCAACAGTTTCACAAACCGTTGGTATATGTTACACTTACACCAACGGTTTAGAACCATTGGTATATAGTGTACATTATTCCCCCAAAGGTTATACCAACGGTTTTGAAAAATATTGGTAGAATTGTATACCAATGGTTATACAAAACTGTTGGTATAATATACATCAAAAGGCTATACCAACAGTTTTGAAAACCGTTGTTATACATATGCTATAGTTCCACAACAGCCAACAGCCACCTCCAACCTACAACTCTCCACCTCCAACCTGAAACTCTCCCTGCAAGAACCCATACAGCCAGAATCCAAAAGCCTACATGGGATGTTTAAAATTCATCTAGAATTCTGAAATTTAAGAATTTAAAATTCATTCATCACTCAAACCACAACACAATTGAAAAACACAGAATCCAATACATCCACAATCCAATAGATCAAGAATTTAATTGCAATAACACCCATAACAACAATACAAAATTAAAATGCAATACATCCAGAATCCAATACACATAACGGTATTGAAAATTTAGATTTCATTAACAATACAACCAGAATCCATTACATCCATAATTCAAAAATTTAGAATTGAAAAGAAATAACCCCCATAACAGTATTCAAAATTTATAATTCACACCTCACTCAAACCACAACACCAATACACATAAGAGAATAATCCTAAATGTTATAGGAAGCACATGGGATGTTTACTCATGGTCTTGGGTTGACTATCTTAAAACCAACAGAAAAACTTGGGTAGAGTGGACAAGGATCATGATACCCATAAGATAGAAAATTGTAGTTGTCATGTACTTAGACCTAGGATGAGTTATAGAAAGCACATGGGATGTCTATATTCCTCCCTGTATCCATTTATAAATGGTTCCTGATGTGTTAGTGGGAAACATTGGCCAATCTCAACATATGAGATGGGTTACTAGAAGGCCTACATGTTTTTCATAGACAATTCAATTTGAATAATGGGGTATGTCGCTAATTGTAATTTGGTCTCCTGGGTGTGATGTGAGATAAATGCTAATTTTGGGTAGTGGGAATGAATATTCAATTATGTTTTTGGTATTTTATGTTCCTAAAGGGACATTGGTTTGGTCCTAAAACCCCTTGCTTGAGGATGGTATTGGCATATTAAATGTCATGTGTTTTAGAATAGGGGTAAGAGTTCCTCACATAAGAAGTGGATTGTGTGATGATGGGACATGGATCCATGTGCTAAAGTATCTAACACAATATGAATCCGTTTGGTCAGTTTTTCATATGAAATTTGTTGTTTTCACTTAAAATCTTGTCCATTTCAAATAAAAATGAGATAGTTTGAGTGGTACCGGCCACACTGTGCCTCATATTTAGTCAGGGTTGACTCTAACGCATCAAAAATGACCAATGGATCGTTTTCATAAAGTATAAAAGGAATAAAAATGTGTTTGGTTGGTTTTCCGTATCCTAGTTGTCTTTTTCACTTAAAATGTTGTCCATTTCAAATAAAATTGAGACACTTTGAGTGGTGTCGGCCACAAAATTCCTCGATTTGAGACAGTGTTTACTCGTACACGTCACAAATGACCCATGGATCCTTGTTCTAAAGTATCAACACAATTAGAATATGTTTGGTCAGTTTCCCAATTTTCTGTTGTTTTTACTTAAAATAGTGTTCATTTTAAACAAAATAGAGACACTTTGGGTGATACTAGCCACACCGTGCCTCTGATTAAGGTAGGTTTGACTCGTACACATCACAAATGGTCCATGGATCGTTTTTTTGAAGTATTAATACAATTAGAAACCATGTGGTTGGTTTTTACATATGCAAGTTGTTGATTTCACTTAAAATGTTGTCCATTTAAAATAAAAGTGAGATAGTTTGAGTGGTACCGGCCACATCGTTCTTCGGATTAAGGCAGGCTTGACTCTTACACATCACAAATGACCCATGGATCATTTTCCTAAAGCATCAATAGAATTCAAAAGTGTTTGTTCGGTTCTCCGTATGCAAGTTGTTGTTTTCACTTAAAATTATGTCCATTTCAAATAAAAGTGAGACAATTTGAGTGGTACCGGCCACATAGGGCCCCAGATTGAGGCGGGGTTGATTCTTACACATCAAAAATGACCCATGGATTTTTTTCCAACAGTATCAATAGAATATTAATGCGTTTGGTCAGTTTTCCGTATTCCAGTTGTTGTTTTCCCTTAAAATGTTGTCCAATTGAAATAAAAGTTAGACACTTTGAGTGGTACCCGGCCACACCGTGCCTCAGATTGAGGCAAAGTTGACTCGTACACATCAAAAATGAACCATGGATCCTTCTTCTAAAGTATCACAACAATTCGAATACTATTGGTCAATTTTCATTATGCCATTTGTATTTACATAAAAGGGTGTCAATTTTAAACAAAAGATAGACACTTCAAGTGATACCGGCCACATCGTGCCTTGGATTGAGGCGGGGTTGACTCATACATGTCACATATTACACATGGATCTTTTTCCTAATGTATCAACACAATCCGAATGTGTTTGGTTGATTTTTTGTATACATGTTGTTCTTTTCACTTAAATGTTGTCAATTTCTAATAAAGGTGAGACACTTTGAGTGGTACCGACCACACTGTTCCTTCGATTGAGTCGGAGATGACTCATACATGTCACAAATTACACATGGATCCTTTTACCAATGTATCAACACAATCAGAATATGTTTTTTTGGTTTTCCATATGTCTATTTTTTTTACATAAAATAGTGTCCATTTTAAACAAAAGATAGACACTTTGAGTGAAATTGTCTCCGGAATCAAGGAAGTTGGTCTTTATCCTTTCTTGAATTGTCGTGGTGTTTTATATATTCCAAATCACCACTCTCCCAATGTTGGTATGTTGGGTCGAGGGGGTGTTCGGTGTCCACGGGGAGGGTGGGGGGCTGTTCCGGGTCCTGGGAGGAGGGTGGGGTCATGTCCGGGGGGCTGTCCAGGGTCCTAGGAGGGGGGTGGGGGTAGTTAGTGGGGTTGTACAGGGGGCTATCTGGGGGCTGTCTGGGGTCTAGGGAGGAGGGTGGGGGTTATCTGGGGTCCAAGGAGGAGGGAGGGGGCTTTCTGGGGGGCTGTCTGGGGTTCAGGGAGGAGGGTAGAAGGATATCTGGGGTATGGGGGGAGGGGTTGTCCGGGGTCCAGGGAGGAGGGTGGGGGGCTATCTGGGGGCTGTACAAGGTCCATGGAGGAGGGGCTGTCGAGGGTACAAGGTGGAGGGGGTCTGTCCGGGGTCTAGGGAGAAGTGTGGGGGGATGTCTGGGGGGATTTCTAGGGTCCAGGGAGGGTGGGGGCTATCTGGGGGGATGTCCGGGGTCTAGGGAGGAGGGTGCGGAGGGTGTCCGGGGGATTTTCTAGGGGTCTGTCTAGGGTGTTGTCTGAGGGGCTGTCCAGGGGGCTGTCCAGGGGGGTGGGCTATCCGGGGTCTAGGGAGGAGGGTGGGGGCTGTCCGGGGGGCTATCCAGGGGTCTTACGGGGTCCATGGAGGAGGGTGGGGGGCATCCATGGTCCAGGGAGGTGGGGGGGGGGGGGTTGTCTGGGGTCCAGGGAGGATGGTGGGGGGATCTCCGAGGGGCTGTCTGGGGTCTAGGGAGGTGGGTGGGGGGCTATCCGGGAGGTTTTCCGGGGGGTTTCTGGGGGCTTTCTGGGTTTCAGGGAGGAAGGTGGGGGGGAGGGGGGCTGTACGGGGGGCTGTCCTAGACACATGGGATGGTATTTACATATTTTCTAAGAAAATTCGTTCACGGTTAAAAAAATAATTTTAATATATCAACTTCTAATTAGACCATCAATTTTATAAATTCCACTAAAAATTACAATTTTATTAAAATAGATAAATAAATAAATAAAAAGTGACCTACCTAATCACACATATATTAAGGTATAAAAATAAATAAACATAAAAGGTTAGTAATATCAGTTAAAAATTTAAGGGATCAATCTGTCCCTCCTCACCATTACAATCTCCACCATCATCGTCACCCTCACCCTCATCCTCATCATTATCCCCATCATCATCACTACCATCCTACTCTCCCTAATACCCTTCCTCGGCCTCATCATCGCCCTCCTCCTCTTCCTTGACCTCCCCCTCGCCCTCCTCCTCCCCCTCGGCCTCGTCCTCGCTCTCCTCCTCCTCTGCCTCGGCCTCCTCTTGGCCATCGTCTTGACCACCACTAGAACTGCCACCTGGTACACCATATATGGAACACATAGATGAAATATATTCATCAGAATTAGTTTTCGCCTCTGGTGGATGTTTTTGATGTAAAACATTCATTGGTTTCATAAATGCAGTGTATGCCCTACCAGGCTGTTCTGCTATCTCTGTGGCTCTTTTTTCAGCCTGTTATACATGTGCCTTAACCTGGTGAAACTCGGTGTCACTACAAATTGTACCTGAGGAGGGCCAATTCCTTGTTGGAACTATACTCTTCCCAGGTCAGAAGTGTACTCTACCAGGGTGGTCATCTCCCAACACATGATGTAAGTAATCATGTGGGCCAAAATTGTCAGGTTCCTGGGCATAAAGGGCCTCTAAATCATCCTGTTAGAAATATAAATAGATTATTAAGTTAAAAATGGAGATGAAAATTTTAAATCCACAAAGTAAAACTTACAATATGTAGCTGAGTCACTTCATTAACCGTACTTCCATCTTTTTTCTTTCTACTCGAGAAAAACATTTTTTCTTGAGGCATACATCCTTCTATATTCAATTTATGCCTCTACAATGACATTGAATGTATAAAACCATAATTAAAAATAGGATACAAAAGGAACATAGGAATTTCATAACTAAAATTATATAACAACTGTAGCAATCAAATAAATTATGGAGGAAGCAATAGAATGTGCCAGTCATAAATAAAGATTATAAATTATCATACCAGCTGTCTCTCATGATCTAGAATCATAGTACATCCCAATGTGTGGACATATTTATTATCATTAATGTTTTTTTAGTTCTTCTAGATGAATCCTAAATAAATATCAATAATTATTATTAATGAAAAAATGTAAATTTTCATTTAAATACTTCTCATTTTATTAATACAATAAATCGGCTAGTCACCCAATGAGTAATCATTTGTCGGTACTATTCTAATAGACAATCAACCATGATAGGGACTGCCTCTAACTCTATTCCCATTCTAGCATGCCATCCAATGTACAAATCATGCTTATATTCTCTCAAAATATTTCCAAAATCATTTAGACGTGTTGGTCATGCACCCTCACCATCGGGGAAATTAAACCACAGCTGAAACCAAAATATTAATTCATATAAATACAAAAATCAATGTATGGCATTAAATAAAATTGATTTTTTACCCATATCTCTGCCCAGGCTTTATCCATGACTTCATTTCGCAGCTGTCTCCATGAGAGCGGGCTGACAGGAATGATGTCAGAGTATTTGGAAAACATTGCCAAAAAACTCCAACATTGCCTCCCATATTTTTCAATCATCTGACTATCTTCGTTTTATTCCACCATCAATTGTGTGCGACAGTTCCACACCGAATGCATGTGTGTACACCCCCGCCCCCGCCTCATATCAGTAAATATATCTTTTATGAAAAAAAACATATATTTTATCAATACATGTTATAATAAAAATAAATAATGGTGTAACAATTTGTTAGGGTTGTATAAGTATACATGTGGTAGTCTGATCAATGGGTGCTTCTGGATCCGCAGAAATTGAAGGAACACCCTGTACAGATGGAGGTGGGTCTCATTGTATGATCTGTAGGGATAGACTCTGACGGAGCAGTAGTTGAAGAAGATGGAATATAAAAGCCCGGAGAGAAGGAAATAGAAGTAAAAGAAGATGACAGGGATGGCTGGCCAAATGTTGGATGGGGAGTGGGAATAATCATCAGATATGATACTGATGGGTGAGAAGGCTCAGATGTAAGGGGTGGTGAAAACATGGGAGGGATAAATATCTCGTGTGTCCCTAACAGCACACCAGGATCCGAATGTGGGATAGATGGTATGTCAATGGGAAGGGCATGGTCTAATCAGGTACGCCGATTAGATCGTCTAGCTCCTGTACTACCCCCCCCCCCCTCGTACAAACACCCCAGGTGCTGGGACCACTACTAGGTTGCTCATCAAATAACTATTGCCTAATAAATGGATCCTGGAAAAATGTTTAAAGATAATAATCACATGAAATTATATATTATTTAAAAAATATATTTCAAATAAAATACTCACTACAGGCACTAGTGGTGGAATGCCCAGCTCATCCATGCGACGACTATTGTCCATAATCTGTTTTCATCACCTCTCTACAATTGGTTTCATTTTCCTGCATTTGAAAACAAATATGAAAGTAAATAGAAAATGATAACAAATTTGTAACCCAAAAAACAAAATAAATATGAGGGAATAGGGGGATTCATGCAAAATTTAACTAACCATTGATTTAGGTGAGCTTGAACAAATATATAATGAATTCAATAAACCATACATGATGTAATAATGAAATTTAATTTTTAGTAGGATAATTATTTACTATGTGTCCTCAGTCTATTAAAATCATGGGACATTGATTCAACCAGATTTATAAGTGGTGAATCAGTTGTCAAAATTAAAGAAAAATTTAGTTTCTTTAGCTTAGGTAGATGATGCATGTTTCAATACATGTTTTGCAAAAAAAATCAAACCATAATCTTCATTATCTAGTAAAATGTTTAAGATAGGTCTTAGAGTTATAAAAATTTTATACAAATCACAGTTGAAGCATTAAAATGTTCACCAATTTAGAAATGTTGTTTTCGTAGGTTTAAATACAGTTTAATTCTAAATTACAAAATGCAATTCAAATAAAAATTCCAACCAATAAACATTGAAAATTCACATAACGGTCAAATCAGATACAAAATATTTGTAATCAATATTAAATCAATTTGAATAGAACCAACCTTAACAACCCAACTCGAGGTAAACCTAAAAAATTAAGAACATGTATGGATGATTCTATATATTTTCTACCACAAATTCAGGTTCACAATCAACTCTGACTACTGAGCTATTAGACTCATCAAAATAAATAAATGGATTGCTTCCAATGGCAGTATAGATAGTGTCAATTCCATCGTCACCATCATCAAAAATATGTCTTGGAATTACTTTAACTATGACACCAAATTCAGGTCAAAGTTAGTCTTTGACATAAAAAACTTATTTATCCATTGATTCCAATACATATGGTTCTTCGGTAGCAAGAGTGTGAGTCATATTAATTACTCGAAATACAAAATCCTCAATGAATGTTTCATGTATCCTCATCGAATCAAACCAATGACATTTCATCATCGTGACTCATCAATGAGAGTAACAATCCAATATTACTATTTTTTCAATGACTCCATAATAACCCACAATTTCAAATCGTGGTCTACTATCTAATGCACTGCCATAACAATCTATTTTGGTAGTAACCATTACACCATCATGTTGTGTTCTCATGTTCTTTTCTCGTTTGGTGATAATAAATTTATACCCATTGATATCAATTTATTTACAATCACGAACCACAGTATTAGGACCAAAATCCAAAGCTCTTATTTTCTCAGAGATAGAGTAAGCATGGAAACTCAATAGCTGCAATATAAATGTATATTAAACTAAATTAAATATTGATTTATTTATATTAAACTGTAATATATTTACCCTCAATTTTAACCAAGCAAAAAACCCTTTGCTATGGAAAGACTCCCTCCTTCTTAAAGATAACGAATGGTGCTTTCTGTTTATCATTATTTTATGTTCTCTTTAGATAAAAAATATGAATAGATTAAAAGATATATATGTAAGATATACATATTCAATTTAGTTACCTGATGTAGTCATCGACCAAATCACAATTGAACAAAAATGTGTGATGTGACATATCCCGCTCTTCCAGGTTTAATATCTTCAATATATATGATCCATGAATTCCTCCTATTTGAGGAAGTGATGGAAAACTGGGTTAAATTTTCTCATACTATTCTTCTTCATTTCTCATTGGTCTATTCATTCTTGTAGTAATACCAGACAAATACATTGAGCAGAAATCCATACATTCTTGATCCAAGTAACCATTCACTGTAGAACCTTCGGGATGATTCATGTTTCGTACATAAGACTTTAATGTGTACATATTTCTTCCAGTTGGATATATCCAATGAAAAGAAGTAGGTCTTCCAAGAAGTATTCCATTTGGAATATGGACAGTCAGATGTAGTATGCATGTAAAAAATGATGGAGGAAATATTTTCTCTAGCTCACACAAAATTAATGGGGCATCTATCAACATTTTTTGCAAGAAATACTTGGACAACTTCTTATCACAAATATCTATAAAAAAATGGTACAAACGAATAACATTCCCCCTTACATTAATGGACAAAACAAGATAGATTTATATTGGAATGAACTCATGCAGAAGAACGCCATAATCATGAGTCTTAAAAGAGTTTAACTTCAACTCTCTTCTATTGTCATGGTTAGATATGTTTCGTGAATAGCCATCAGGAACTCTAAGAATCTATAATACTTCTAGATATTTTTTTTCGTAGGTTTCATCACATAAAAATCACACGGAACTTTCCATTTATTTTCACTCATAAGTACAGGATGTAATTCTGGTCTAATGCCCCAATCCACCAAGTCAGGATGAGACCGTAAATCATATTTTATATTTGCCTTAACATTTAGAAGTATCAAAATCCAAATTTCACATATATTATTTTCAATGTGCATTTCTTCTATGAAATTAAGTAGCAAATTGGTTGACCAATAAGGAAAGTCAAAAAACATACTCCTCTTCCTCCAATTATAATAGGTTTCAGTGGAAACATTCTTTCTATTTCCAAAATTCATTTAACCCTTCCTGAATGAAAAACTAAAATATTTCAATTCATTAACCACATTAGTTCGACACATATGCTAAGGTGGATCCTTGGTCTCTATTGTATTATAAAATCTTTGGCAAGTATTTATATATGGATGGTCCATTGGCATGAATCAGCGATGTCCCATAAAACTGAAAATACAGTGATGTTTTAGTCTTCTGGATCGTGTATTCTTCATACAAATAGGACATGACAGTTTTCCCTTTGTGCTCTATCCAAGCGTCATTTCATAAGCCTGAAAATCATTGATCATCCACATAAGTGCAGAACGCATCTGAAATGTGTATTTCGAATATGCATCGTATGTGCGTACAACCACATCCCAAAGATGTTTCAACTCTTTTATTAAAGGTTTAATGTGTACGTAAATATCAATGTCGGGATCAGAAGGGCCAGATATGAGAATACTCATGAAAGTGAAATGTTTTTTCATACTAAACCATGGATGAATATTATAAAAGTGTATAAAACATGGCCATGTGTTGTGCGAAGTAAGCATCTACCCAAATGGATTAATACCGTCGCATGAAATACCCTGCCTAACATTACGCACGTCGGCTGAAAAATTAGGATATCGAACATCAAATCTCTGCCATGAAAATCCAACTATAGGGTGAACCAAATCATCATTAGTCTTCTTTATCTAGGTATCATAACATCTCATTTTTATTGATATTTCATCATACATAAAAATATTCTGGAGTCTCTGATCAATGGAATGTATGACATTACTTTCTGCGGCACGTGTGATGGTATTCCATTAGATTTTGAATTCTAGAGGGATGTTCCACATTTTATACAATCATTTCATTCAGCAGTTTCCTCTAGAATAAACTACAATCTTTCAGGGCAAGGCATAGAATTTTGTTTCATGAGAAATCCAAAGTCCCTTTACTAACTTCCATGCCAATATAGTGGTTTGAGGGAATATTTGTATCATATGGAAGTAAATCCTTAAAGAAGGTAAGAATGTAATCGATTGCTGTATTAGAAATCCCATACATAGTTTTCCCATGAAACAATCGGATTAAAAATTCTAGCCTTTTCATTTTATCGCATTGTCGATATACTGGAGTCATGGCAGCATCATTCAATTTTTTCACCCTAACAACATCATAATTTTCATTAAATGCATCATGTGTGCTGATATTGAAGTCCTCTTGGTTCAAAATCCTTATTTTTCATGATGATGAATAACGAAAACCGTTCATATAAAAAATTCTCTACTACAGTCCTCTTATTTGGATCATCAGCAATTGAGATTTCATTTTCTCCCCATTGTGATACCACACATTGTATCTTTCTTGAAAACCATATTTGGTTATGTGGTATCTAACTTCTTCATGGTTCAACCAAGGTCTTCTAACACAATTGGAACATGGGAAGTG